>CM057451.1:1076785000-1078035000 GCA_016271365.2 Neoceratodus forsteri
TTCTTTTTCTGCCATGGAACAAAAGCAGTCAGCTCTCCAGTCTTGCCCATGAGGGTGGCAGCTGGCACAGTCTCATTCTCTGAATCCCCAGAAGAACAACTACTTTGCCATGTGAGCCTGACAAGGGATTAATTCTCGCAAGTCAGCCAGGACAGAGTGAGTTAAACGGTCGGTGCCAAAAAACAATCTGAGTTATTAATAACCAGTGTGGCCTTATTATAAAAGGAGGAGTGAGGTAAGTGTGCTGTTTAATTTTGTTTGTATTGAATGGCCTTATCTGATGGTGAGGGGCTGGGCTGTGTCCAGCGACTCCAGTGATCTCGCTCTCTGTCTCTCCCCCTAGCTTGCCCTAAGCTGCCAGCCTCCCATCCCCCCACTGTGAGTGAGCATGGAACCCATGAAGTGAAGTTCACATGCATGTGAAGGTGAATAGAGGTAGGACAGAGAAAGAAAAATAGGAGTCAGGACAGAGCATATAATAATTTGGAAGGAATGCAAAAGAGTCCATTTAAATACAGAGATTAGAAAGTACAATGTAACACAACTGTATTCAACAGGTATTGACTTTCAACAGAGTTCACACAGCATAAAAAAACACCAAACAATACACTGTAAATAAATCACTTGATTGTTGGTGACTATTTATTTTTTTTTTATTTTAGTTTTTGTTGACCGAGTAGGTACACTAGACAAACTCTGCCTACTTTCAGGCATGACCCGGGAGAGGGGGATACAGATGAATACCATTGCCAACTGACCTTGAACCAGATTGAGCTGTTGGTGGTATACATTTAGTGAATGGGGTGAAATTTGGCCAGGGCGGCCGGCCCGCCGGCGCAGCGGTTGGATTTCCGCTTGCGACGCCAGTGACCCGGGTTCGGGAACGGATCCGGGTCGTCGGAGGGCCGGCTGGGGGGAGAAGGATTGAGCGCCGTAGGCAGCTCTCCTTCTCCGGGGGGAGGGTCCCACCAGTATCCGGCGCGATGAGGGCTCCTAGCGGAGGCTGGGAGAACTCACGCTACCGGCCTGAGGTCAGGGAGGGGCGAGGTAGGCGGGGCGGACGCTGGCGTCATTGCACGTCCCCGCCTCCTCGAGGGTGGGGAAAACACAAGGGGATAAAATCCCTGCCTTGTGTCTACATGACGCTCTGCCCTGGACTGCCCTGATTGGCCACCGGAGCCGTTCCCCCTAACCAGATACAGTTCCGCGGCCGATAAGAGGGGTCGGTACCGCGGCCCCACTCTCTGGGGGGTAAGCCAGGGATGACCTGGGGGATTCAGCAATGTCCGGTGGTCGGGGCTCCAGGGTCCGTGACCAGAGCAGATCAACGACGGAAGGGCAGGGGCAAAAAGAGAAAATTAAAAAAAAATAAAAAAAAAAAAATAATTTGGCCAGGGCACCGGGGAAATTCCCCTACTCTGTCAGTAGGGGGACCCTTGGTCATCTGTGCAAGATGGCCAGTGTTCTGCTTCCTTGGAGGAGACGGATTTCGCGGGTGCAGGAGAGTTTGCTTCCTCTCCTGTTCCTATTCTACTAGAGGCTACAGATGACGTGCTTGTTGTTGAGGGGTACGATTCTGCTACTTTGGGGCCTGACTTGCTAGCTATGGATTCTATTCCTTGTTTTGTTTCTGAGCTTTTCCCTAGGGATTCGTCGGGGAACAGCCCTGTGATGCTGGTGAGAAACAACGCTGAGTCTCTGCGGCGGCAGAAATCGCAGCTGTTACTGTGACTTCAGCAGTTGGACCTCGACTTGCAAACCCTTACTTCTGCTATGCCTGATTCAACTTTTTCTACTGCTGTACCTGAGAGAGAACCAGCTGCTTCTCCTGCTGTGCTAGATGTTGTGCCATTTTCTGCTAGCCCCTCCACTTCAGTTTTGGCTGGCAGTTCTTCCTGTAACCCTACCGTGTGCCTACAGCCAGTGGACCTGCAGGTTTTCAAACCTCCCCTCCAGTCCCCTACGGTTCCTGCCTTGGATACTGCTTGTTCTGTTGCACCTGCCTGCATGGTTTCAGAGTGTTTAGCTCGAACGGGTAGGACTCCAGTTTGTGCTACTCCTTCTGTACTTCCGGCTTCGCTTCAGGTTTCATCTGACCGCCTGCATGAACTACCTGGCAGTCCTTCTTGGTCTCCTCAGTGGGTGCTTCGGGAGGCTGGCTGGGAACAGACTTTGAATGGCTCTTGGTCCCCAGATTCTCAGGACCCTGTTTTTGTAAAGATGCTGGACTCTGTTGCTTGTGCTGTGGCCATCGACTCTGCTGATATGAGCTCCAATGTTCTACCCTGGGGTATGCTTTCTTGCCCTGCTGATAATGACATTCCTGTTGTTACTTCTCATGTGTCTGTTTCTGGGGGGTCTTCTACTTTTACAAAAACTAATACTGTTGTTGCTACTCAGGATTTACAGGAATCGGATTTAGGGGTTGGGGCCTCGACTTCTGGGGTTGGGGGCGGTGGAAATCAGGTGGGTCCTCTTCCTGAGGCAGTTTCTTTTCAGGCTACCACTCAGCAGCGTTCCCCTTTTAAACTTTCTGACCTTTTTCAGAATGGGAAGGAGCCTGCCCGATGCAGGAATGCTGTCCGTTTTTTGTATAAAGGGGGTTTACAGGAATCCCCTGATAGGCTTTATGTTGCTCGTATATTATTGAAAAACTCCATGAAATTTTTTTCTTCTGAGATTTTTGCTCTTATCAATATTGGTAACTCTAATTTTGTCTTCAGTTTTAAAACTAGGTCTAGTTTGGATAGGTTTTGGGCCCGTTATAATACCCTTAAGAATTACCCCCTTTGGTTCCATTTTTGGTAATTCCTCTTACAAAGCCTGCTGTTAGGGTGATTACTGTTATGTTTAAAAACGAAGATGTTAATATAGAGGACATTTTATTTTGGCTTTGTAAACATTGTGAGGTGTTGGATACCCCAACCCCTATTTTAGATAGTGAACAAATATGAGATGGGGGTTGGAGGATTCGGGTGAAACTGTTTGTCACGAACTCTGGTACTATGCATTTACCTAGTTCTTTCTATCTTGGTAGAGATAGGGGTGTTATTTTTTATGTTGGCCAGCCCAAGTCCTGTTTTAAGTGTGGTTCCTGGAAGCATATTAGTTCAGCATGTGATATTCTTCACTGTAACCATTATTTTGAATTTGGGCATAGCTCTTCCAAATGTTTGAATCTTTTTCGTTGTAACCTGTGTGAACATAGTGGCCATGCTTATGGTTCTTGTCCTTGGGCTTCTCATAATAGAACAGATTGTCCTTCTCAAGAAGACATTATTTCTAAAGCACAACATCAGATAGCAGTACACCCTGTTACTTTCCCAGAACAGCCTACGGAGGCAGTTACTAAGAGTTCTGTCGGCATTCCGCCGGATGTTGGAGTAGTTGCACCTATAGTGGAGCAACCTGCTGATATTCAGGTTGACCCTGTAGCTCAGGCTGACTCTAACCTTATGGTACTCTCTACTATGCCACCTCCTCCTCCCCTGACCCCCCTCCCCCTCAGGAAGATGTGGGTTTTACAACTGTGTCTAAAAAAATGACCTCGTTTAGGGAGACGTGTGAAACCATCCTTTGTTGAAGAACCAGACACTGAAGGTACCTCAGTAGATTGGGCACAGGGTAATAAGTTTGCGGTGTTACATTCCAATCCCACTGATAGGGAAATGGATGATGAGGGCACTGACACTTCCTCCTTATTGTCTAACACGGATAATGAGGATAGAGGGGGAACAGACTCTATAGCTAAACGGACACGGCAATGTAGGAAAGCTAGGCTTAAATAGGTTTCTCTTCTGTTTTCTACTTTTCTTTATTTTTTCTTTATGGATCTTCTCTCTATAGCTACTATTAATGTTAATAGTATTAAAGGGGGTAGAAAAATGACCAGTACGCTATTTTCTCTTCAGGACACTAATTGTGATATTGTTTGTCTACTGGATACCAGATTGAAGTCCCATGCTGAGTTACAAGCTACTTCGAGGGCCTGGCCTCTGGGTGCTTCCTTTTGGTCTACCGGTATGATACCTGTGATGAGATTGGCATTCTTTTTGCTACTTCTGCTATTCAAGTAACTAGGTTGGTTGAGGTATTCCCTGGGAGGGCTCTGTTACTTGATTTTTCTTTTGCAGGGGAAAGGATTCGTTTAATTGCTGTTTATGCCCCACAAACTAAAGCCTCTCGGGTTGATTTGTTTGAAGTCGTACATCCATATTTACATACCTCCAGGCTGGTATTTTGGGTTGGTGATTTCAATTGTGGTCTCCAGCATTCAGATAGGGGTTTAAAGGCTTCTAAACTTTTTTGTGATACTATTGCTCTTAATAGGATTGTGCAAACTGCTGGTCTACGAGACACTTATCGTAGTAGTCATTCTATAGGGGGTTATACTTTTTTTAAGGGTACACTTAAGACCTGTATTGATTTTATTTTTGCCTGTAATGTGTTACGGGTCCTTGATTCTTGTACTAGGGTGGTGGAATTTTCAGATCATGTTTTGTTACAGTCTACAATTTCTTGGAAAGACACTCCTAGTTGTCGTAAAACTAGGTGGCGTTTAAATAATGCCTTATTACGAAATGTTAAGGTACAGAAGGCTTGGCATCATGATTGGACCGCCAGATTGTCGGTTAGTGATTGTTATGAAGATATTTCGGATTGGTGGGAGGATTCTAAAAAAGGTTACAAAGTTTTGTTTCAATCCACAGCTGCATCCCGAAGTAAGCAGGATTACTTACAGTATTTGGAACTCCGTCATCACTTACAACATTTGATATCTTTATCAGTTACTACTGGACAGGATTATAGTACTCAGATTCACCATGTAAAGCAGAAAATGATGTCTCTTCAATACTGTCATGCTCAATCATTGCTACAAGAGGCTAAATTTGGTACTCAGCTTAAGAAATCATCTTTAGATCCATATACTAGTTGCCAGGATAGAGTCAAATGTAGGTTTCTTTCAGAACTGCTTTCTTCTACAGGTCATAGTGTTTCTACCCCGAGGGAATTCTATCCACAGTGGAGGATAAGTTTAGATCTATGTTTCAACCTCCAGCACCGAGTGATGATCTGTCAGGTCTTCTGATGGATTTACAGTTGCCACAGGTACCTACCCATTGTGTTCCTCAGTTGACAGCTCCTGTTACTGAATCTGAAGTTCGGACAGCTGTTACTCACATGAATTCAGATGCTGCTCCTGGTTTGGATGGGTTGGGGGTGGGATTTTATCAGTTTTTTCTTGATGACCTGGCTCCTGCTTTGGTTTTCCTTTTTAATCATATGTTGCATTCTGCTCGTTTTTCTGCCTCCATGCAGGAGGCTGTTTTAGTATTATTGTATAAAAAAGATACTCATGCTGACCTCGGGAATTGGAGACCATTGAGTCTTCTTAATGTTGATAGGAAGATTGTGGCCAGGATTTTATTGAATAGATTAAATACAGTTTCTGATAGTCTAATTAGTCCTGCTCAGACATGAGCAGTCCCTAGTAAACAGATTAAGGATAACTTGATTGTACTTTGAGAGCTGTTTCAGCAGGCAGATTCTTTACATCTCTCTGGGTGGGTAGTGAGTGCGGATCAAGAAAAGGCCTTTGATATGATTTCGCATGACTTTCTATTTTCTGTTCTGACAGCATTTGGTATCCCTGTTGTCTTTATTTTTTGGCTTAAGGCTGTTTATACGGATGTCACTTTGTGCCCTAATGTGAATGGGTGGTATGGTAATAAAGTCCTGGTCAGAAGAGGGGTACGACAGGGTTGCCCTCTTAGCCCCCTTTTATATGCGTTTTGTATAAATGTTCTTCTTTGACTTATCCAGTTTGCTCCGGATATTAAGGGTATACGGGTTCCTGGCTCTGGTTTTTTTGGTTAAAGCTTTAGCATTTGCTGATGATATGGTGCTTACATTAGGGATTGACACAACGGATATGGCCCTTTCTTCAGTATTGCAAAGGTATGCAGCAGTCTCTGGTTCCAAGATTAATTGGAACAAGAATTTGGGTATTCCCCTGGGCAGTACTCCACTTCCTGCTTCTGGATCTATTGGGGGCTTTAGTATTACAGATGGTGTATTGCCAATCCTTGGGGTACATTTTGGAGGTCGGGACATGGCTACGAGGAATTGGATGTTGTGCTTCGGAAAGGTGGAACATCTGATTCAGGGTTGGCGGAATAAATTGATCTGTAAGAAGAGACGGGTTCTTTTGATTAAAACTTTGCTTCTGCCTATCTTTTTATATATTAATTATGTTTTTCCACCTCCTCAGGGTTTATTTACCAGATTGTTGGGTATTTTTTTTATGCCTTTTGGGGCTCTAGGTTGAACCTGATAAAGCGTGATATTGTTTATAAACCTATTTCAGAAGGGGGTGTTGGTATGGTTCATCCTATTGCTTTCTATTACAGTATATTGTTTTTTTCTAATTTCACTTTAGCTCTTCGTCCCGTTACCGCCTTATGGCGTCCTTTGATCTTGGCATGGATTACGCCACATCTCAAACTTTGGGACTTAGGTAATGCTAGATTGTTTGGGAAAAAATCATTTTTGCCTGACTATGGGGTGGATAGTTTCAAATTGGCTATCAAATGGAAACTTCATTCACAGGATCTTATAGTTTTATATAGGAAGGCTTTCTATCATAAAATTGTGGATGCTGAGTGTCTTTCTTCTGTGGAATTTCCCATGTGTTGTTCTGTGCAGCATTCCTCTGTTCTGCGGCATTTACGTAATCTAAGAATACCTGCCAAAATGTGGGACTGTTTGTGGTTGGGGAATTTTGGTATGCTTAGTGTCCGGGGCAATCATAAGCACAAACTATTGGCTGAGCAGTTTTGTCCACAAATATCATGTTCTCAGATTGTTGAGACTCAAATTCATCTCTTCAAGGATTGTATATTTGTGGCAGGTTTTTGAGATTATTTAAGTGCCAGCTGGGGAGAACCTGAATTTTCTTTATTTAATTACTCGGAAATAATGTATGGTGGTAATCAGGTTTTGTGTTCTAAATACAATGTAGATAATATAAATGTGATTTTAGTTGCTATTCATTATCATTTATGGGAAGCAAGATGTTTAGGGGTTTTACAGCAAAAATGGATTTCATATATGGATATTTTGGCAGGCATTAAAAGATCATTAGGAGAAATTTTGCACAATGATGTTTTACGTTTTCCCACTGAAAAAGTTGATTTTTTATGGCTTCATTGTACCTCTTGGTATTAATTTTTCTTTTTTTTTGTATTTAGTTATTCTTGTTCTGTATTTTTGACTTGACATGTTTGCTTATGTTTGTTTTTGTTTGTATTCCTTGATTGCTTTTTTTTTGTTATGAAGCCCTACTTTCCAATAAAATTCCCCTACTCCTTTTGATAAGTGTATCCACCTGAACTACCACCAGAACAGGCAGATGGGACCTTGGTTTAACATCTCATCTGAAAGATGGCACCTCAAGAGTGCAGCACTCCTCCTCATGCTGGACTACAGTGTCAGTATTGGGAATTAACCCAAGTGCCTGGTGTGGGATTAGAACCCACAGCCTTTTGATCTCCCAGCCTCAGAGGCGAGTGTGCTACCTGCTGAGTCACTGACACTGCTTAAGACTAATACTACTAATCAATGCATTGTCCAGGGCATTAATTCCCAGTTCTAACTGGTGGCATTGATTACACTCTTTAAGAAAACTGGTGGAAGATATTGATAAAACATAGCAGTGGAAAATATTTTACTAGGAGCATGAAACATGGTAAATGAAATATCTGTCTGACTTCTATTTGACATTGTAGAAGATAAACATGTTTAGAGATAACAGCTGTTACAGAAATATAAGTGTGCTTTGTACATGCAGTATGCATGCTACATGCTTAATTGTTCAATATTTGCATGTGGTTCGCATATACAAGGTGAACTTATGTGGACCAGGTCAAAAAAGTACATCAGGTTCACATGCTGCAAGCTTTATGTGATTGCAGCAGGTAAGCTGGTGTGAACATCTTCTAAAAATCACATCAGGTTCACGCGTTGCATGCTTGACATGAGTGCAGCAGTTAAGCTGGTGTGGATAACATTTAAAAATCACATCAGGTTCACATGTTGCATGCTTGCCATGTGTGCAGCAACTAAGCTGGTATAAATCTCATCAAAATAAAATGCATCATTTTCTATTTCTCATACTACTGCTAGCAATTAGAGCCATTAAAATACATTTTCCATTGATTTCCCATTAAAATTAAGTAAACTTATTAATTCTGATCCTTTTGCAAGTTGTTTAATGGTTTTTGATGATTTTTGTCATTTATTTGCCATTAATTTGCAAAGTATTGTTTGCTTACTGTATTAAATACCTAGGATACAGTCAGCCAACATCCCTCATTCCAGATGTGTGAAGAAGGGCCTCTGTGTTGTGAAGTCTGACCTTTTTGTTTTGGGCCATGCAAATCCCCTTATGCATATTTAGTACTACAGATGTGTTTCTCCATGACTGTTACAGCTCACTTGCTTTCCCATTGTCATTCTGTATAGAGCATATACACTATGGCCATGCTCAGCACTCTTTGTGCTGAGTAGGGTCTTAGAAGCATGCACCATACCTCACATTTTGTCACTGAAATGAGGGATATGGACACTTAAAATGAGAGACAATGAGTGACACTAACCCTCACAATAACCAGTACACAAACTGAAACATGGAGATACAGTACTTCAGAAAACAGTGGAAACCATTATTTTTACTTGTACTGATGTCAGCCCCAGAGAATTAATTTGTACCATACAGTAGGGGTGCCATCTAGGTAGGGCAGAAGGGGGCAGTTGCCCTCCCCCACACTTGTGCCTAGATTGTTCTTATGGTGGGTAATAATGGCATTAAATTTGGATTTAATCTTTTGCACAGTAAGTGCTCCCCTGGCTTGTGTTGTGCTCATGCTGCAGGTGCACTCCCGCCTAACCAACACAGAGGTCTTAAATTAAATCTATCACCTATAATAAAAACTGACACTTGAAAAGATGGGATGCTTCAGAAGACAGCACTGGGGTAGCTATTAAAGAGGAAAAGGGTTATAAACCCAGGATATGCTAACAGCTACCCTGTCATAAAAGAAACACTTTACACTTCAAAGTACAGTGCTAGATTCCAGGAAACTGTCATGGTATAATTACATTGATTAGCTGGCAGGATATTGGAATTGTAAAAGAGTCTGAATAATAAAGTATGAGTCCCTCAATAAGAATTTTTGGGGAAAGTGCAAGAGTGACATCTACTGGCCTAAACATTAGGACCACACCAAGACTTACAGACTGCCTTGGACCACAGGTATTTAAGACCCCACATAGAGCATTGTAAGGAATCTTTGCTTTTGTACATTCCCCTGACCACAAGAGAATAACTGCCAGAAGACACACAAGAAGCACAACTGCTACAAAAAGGACTGAAACCTTTGAAAAACCATTTATTTATCTGGACTTCATTTCACTATGCATTTAAGGTAGAACTTTAGATAACTATTATAGTGCATTTTTTACATATCTGCTTTTAATTGTGTTATTCAGTGACCACAATTTTCCTAACCTTTTTCTTGTAATGTATGATAATTATTTAATTATTTAGTAAAGGCATTTGTTTTGTTTAAGAATCCTGCCTGAGAAGGATTTCTATACTGTGTGTGTGTGTGATTGTGGGATATTTCAGTAATAATCTGTGACTAAACTGTTACTGCTAAGGGGTGCCATTATATGCTATGAACAAAGCTCTGAAAAGTGAAAGTCTGGGTAAAGATAGGGGGAATATCAAAGTCTCAAGGACAGGTCTGTGGGGACTTGAACCAGGTTACTGTATGCCTTGTGGGAGAAGGCAGAATCAGGGTTACAACACTACCTTGAAGAGGTTGTAATGCCTGGATCTTCCCCCTTTGTATAACAGCCAAGAATAGTTCATATTTAGCTACAAGACTCAAGACTGGTATTGTACCCTGATTGAGAGTAAAGAGGAGACCCTGGGACTTCATGGTGAGTGTTCAGTTGTGAACTCAGTGAGCACTATAGAGGGACATGAAGAGGGTATCCCATGTTTCCTCCTCCCTGTCAAGGATTGCACTTAGGCATGGACACTGTGAGCTCAGTGGACCTAACCCTCAGGAGTGGGTTCATGATAGAGCTGGTACTCAGTGGTGGGATCCAAGACATCTGGTAGCAGTGAGATTCAAGAGATATTGGTGGCACAGGCATAACAGTTGGATTTGAGGCCAGTGTATCAGACTGATAAACTGATAACAATGCACACACAATCAAGGTAGAGATTTGAAAACAATTTGATTACAGTATATAGGCCACTACTTGTTTTCATATTTTTTCAGTGTAAGTGTAGCAGTAGTTAGGGAAGAAGATGGCCTCCAACTACAGTGAATACACTGCAGACTACCTAAGAAAGTTGTATCAGAAAAGAGGGGTCCAGTATGAGGGGTGAACCAAATAGCACCTCGTGGAGGCTCTCATGGCAGCAGATGAGTAAGCAGTTGCCCTGATCCTTGAGTCACAGCAGATGACTGAAAAGGACCAGAGACTGGATGTGGGGGTGCCAGGGTCCATCACAGAGTCCAGTCCTAGGGAAGAGGGCAGCGAGACCAGATGGAACCCAGAGCAACAGCAGCAGGGGAAGGTCACCACAGAGCTGGGGCCAGAAGGAATCAGGCTGGAGCTGAGGAAATTGGAGCTGGATTTCAAACAGAGAAAGTTTGAAGCACAGCAGCAGAGGGAGTTCAAGAAGAAGAGGTTAGAAGTGGAGATTGTGACAGGGTTTAATAAGACCCTGTCCCAGTTGTTATGGAGAGTTTGAATGCAGGGATCTGTTCTGTTCTTTCCTTTCCTGTCTCTTGTTTGTCTGGTTGAGCAACCAAATTTTCTCATGAGACCTAGGATTTGATCACCCCAACAGTCTCACAATTCTTTGCCTCTCACTGTCTCTCAGTCTCCCCTTGCTGTTTCTGTCTTTTCCTCCCTTGCATATCTACTGGTATAAAAATATATGCAAATCATTATGTGGAAATGTAACTGATATTGGGATACCTTTGTTTAGAAATTATATAGTGTTACTGTTGAAATGTATATAACTACAGTTTGAGATGTTCGCAAAAAACTATTGGGAACACAAGGGGTTAACCTGAAAGCAGTTTTTAAGCCCTTTTTCAGAAGCTGTGGAGGGATTTCACCCTTGTCAGATTGCTGTATAGATTTTACTGGCCTGGAATTCATGAAGATGTTGCTACCTATTGTAATTCCAGTGCCAGAAAGTAGCCCCAGTCACTAGAAAAAACAAGGTGTCCCTGGTGCCCCTACCCTTGATAGATGTGCCTCTTGAGAGAATTGCAATGGATGTGGTTGATCCTTTAGACAAAAGTATAAAGGGTAATAGATTTATCCTGGTAGTATGCGACTATGCTACTTGATACCCAGAAGAAGTTCCAATATGTACTGTCAAAAGTGGCAGCAGAGCATGCAAATATTTTCAGCAGAGTGGGCATACTTAAAGAAATTATTACTGATCAGGGTAGTAATTTTGGTGCTGCATTACTTAAGGAGTTGGAAAGAATACTAGGTATCACTGCCATATGAACCTCTCCCTGTCATCCTCAGACAGATGGTCTTGTTGAGCATTTTAATCAAGCCCTAAAATGCATGTTAAAAAGGTTTGTAAAAGGGGAAGGGAAAGATTGGGACCAACACTTGCCTTACCTACTTTTTGCTTACAGAGAAGTGACACATGCATCAACAGGGTTTTCACCACTTGAAAGACTGTATGGTAGGCAGCCAAGAGGGCCACTGGATGTAATAAAAGAAAGGTGGGAAGAAAACCCCACTCAGAAACAATCTATAAAATCTTATATGTGTACCCTAAGAAATAAGCTGGCAAAATATGTTGAATTTGCCCATAGTAATCAGGAAGTGGCCCAAAACCAGCAGAAGGTATATTATGACCATGGGGTAAAAGAAAAAGTTCTTGAGCCAGGTGAAAAGGTTTTGCTACAGTTACCCAAAACAGAAAATAAACTGTTAATGAAGTGGCAAGGGCCTTATAGAGTGCTTAGATGTACTGGCACCATTAACTACGAGATTGAGACCCCTGACAGGAAAAATCCTACTAAGATATACCATGCCAACCTCCTCAAGAAATGGGCTAAAAAACACACCAAAATCTGTTTTGCTAGTTTTTCCAGAAACTGATAAAGAAGATACTGATGTAACTTATGATAGACTAACACAAACTGTGACTGTTGATGCTGTAAAGATGAATGTTTCCTTAACCCCCAAACAAACCACAGAACTTCGTACATTGCTAAAGACTTTTACCACAGTACCAGGCCAAGCAAAAGAGATCAAGCATGTACAGTAGTAGTCACAGACCTGGTCAGATATTTCCAAATATTTCACAAAATTTCTAAAGAGTTTCTCTCTGCTGCCCTTACTGTGGAAATTCAGAAAGCAGGAGATTTCTCTAAAAATATCAGAAATGTTGGGAAATATCTGACCATGTCTTTGGCTGTGACTGTAATAGTGCCAAGGAATGCTCACCCTATTATGCAAAAGACACACAGGTTACCAGAGCAGTTAAGAGCTGACCTGGTTAAGAAAATACAAAACATGAAAGAACTGGGTATCATAAAAGAGTCGAGGAGTGATTGGTCATTTCCAATGGTAATTGTAGACAAAAAACAAGGGGGTATTAGAATCTGCCTTGATTTTGGGAAACTTAATCAAGTGTCAGATTTTGAGTTATCCTATACCCAGAATAGATGATTTGGTGGACAGACTGGGGAGTGCAAAGTATATCAGTACCCTCGATCTCACCAATGGTTACTGGCACTTAAAGTCTCTTTTTGAGTGTGGATAGGGAGGTTAGTAATATAAAAAGCAGTTGCTCAATCTATCTAAATGTATACAACAAAGGGGGTAAGGGAAATTGATAAAAGAATGCTTTGCACTGATAGAGGTGGGAGAGGGGAGACTTGGGGGAGTGTTTGGTATCCTGCATCTGGAAGGGTGGGGGGTCACTGGTGGGCAACGACAGCAATGGGTAGGGTGGTAGGCTGCAACAACTGCGGTGCACCAATCTTTCTAAAAATTGCCTGGAGTGTGGGAGGATGTTTAGTGTGCAACCACATAGAGAAACTTAGAAAGGAGTTTGAGGGTCTGCAGGAGAAATTAAGACAGGCAAGGCAGACTTGGGGTGGGTTTAGCCCAATACTGGAGGGAGGAAGAATGGGAGATGAGGGAGGATGATTTAAGCCAACAGTGGTGAGGAGAGGATCAGAAGAAGGGAAGCAGGGATAAGGGGGCCCAGGCCAGGAAGAATGATTGCCAGGGACACCAGGCCAGGAGACAAAAGACAAATGGAAGGAGGAGATAGAGACTTGTGAGGGAAGGTTAAGAAGTGGCAAAAGTCATGGAGTGGAAAGGAGAGAACAGGATACTATGAAGAGAGAGGGAGCGGGCATTTGTGAAGGGTCTTCAGAAAATAGTTTTGCACTGCTACAGAGGAAGAAGGTGGAGGAGGAAAATAATGAAATTAGAGGAGTAATTGATAAATGCCTGGACCAAACTGGAGCTGGGGGAAGTTCTGCTGGGAGAATTGCAACAGGGCAAAAGGGGGAAATAATGTGCAGGAGGAAGAAGAGGAGCCAGAAATGAGAGAGGGAGATGAATGGAAGCAAGCAGGGAGAAAGAATGGCGGAATCTTAGTGCTGGGGGACTCAATACTAAGAGGAGTCAGGTAGGACAGCAAGGGGGAGAGGCATAGTCGCATTTGGGTGGAGGCCATGCCAGGAATGACAGTGGAAAGGGTGGGACAATCTGTTCTGAAATATGCTAGAAGTGGTAGGGACCAGCCTCATTTAATTATACATCCTGGGATGAATGACCTAGCTGACAAGACAGTAGATATAGTCCAGAGGAGGTTTGAGGAACTAGGACAATTATGTGAGGGGGCAGGAAGATCAGTAACTTTTTCAGAGATACTTCCAGTGCCCAAGGCAAGCACAACAAGGAAGCTGAGAAAAGAGGAATTTAATGGATAGCTAAGAACCTGGTGGTGTGCTAAAGGGTATGGGCTGTTGGTGGGGTGGGGAGGGACCTGGGAGGACAGCAGTCTGTATGCCAAGAACAGACTACATTTGAGTGAGGAGGGAAAGAAAGTGTTGAAACAGAGTATGGAGGAGTACATAGAGGAAGTAGGGAATTTAAACTAGGAGTGGGGGGTGGCAATTGGGCAAGAGTCATGCAGAGACCACAGGTTGGGAAGCCATATGAGCTAACCCCCAATAACAGTGACAAAGGACAAATGGCAAGTACTATTGGTGATGCTAGTAAAGGAGGGCATGATGGGGGAGAGGGTGGAAGGTGGTTACCTTTAATGCTAGGAGCCTAAGGGAGGAAAACTGCAGAGTTACAGGTACTCATGGCAGAGGGAGAGGTGGACATTGCAGCCATCACAGAAACATGGGCCACCCAATACAATGACTGTGACCTGTCTGTACCAGGGTACAGGTTATTTCTTAGAGACAGGGTGATTGGGAAAGGAGGGGGTGTGGCACTATATGTGAAGGAAGGACTGAAGTGTGTAAGGGAGGGAGGAAGGGGAGGAGGGTAGTACAGAGTCACTTTGGGTGCAAATCCAGGATTTCAAGACTAGGATTCTTAGAATGGGAGTGGTGTACAGGCCACCATCTCAGACGCAGGAGGTAGACAGGGAACTAGCGGGACAGATCAAGAGGACCTGCGAGAAGGGTAGTGTGGTGATTGTGGAGGACTTCAACATGCCAAGAGTGGACTGGAGTACCCCAAAAACCAGGAACAGAAGGGAGCAGGTACGGCTGGATGCCTTCCAGGACAGCTTCCCGCTGCAAATGGTCAGTGAACCAACAAGGTTAGGGAATACCCTTGATATTGTGCTGGCAAATGGGGACTTTTTGAGAGAACTTACAGTGGAGGAACCACTGTCAGACAGTGATCACCACTCAGTATGGCTCACATTGGATATGGGCAAGGAAGGAGTGGAATCTGGCACAAGAGTGCTGGACTTCAGGAGGGATGACTTTGCGAGGATGGGGGAAGTGGTAAAAGGGTACCTGGCCAGAATTCAATCTAGTATGGACACCAATCAGAGGTGGGAGCTCATAAAGCTGGGGATAATGGAGGTAACCAAAACCTGCTGCAAGGCCCAGAGCAGGAAGGCTAGGGCTAAGAAACTGAGCTGGTTGAGCAAGGAGGTCATGGAAAAGGTAAGGAGGAAAAAGAGCTGCCTTTAGGAAGTACAAGAAAACAGGGAGAGGGGAGGACAGGGAGGAGTACTTGATGGAATCGAAGGAGGTGACAAGGGCAGTAAGGGGAGCCAAGGCATCTATGGAACTCAGGCTGGCACAAGGCATTAAGAAGGGGGAGAAGGACTTCTTTAGGTACATCAGGGAGAAAAGGAGCTGTAAGGACCATAGTAAGGATTAGGAAAGAGGGGGTTGGGTGGAAGTAGGTGTGATAAGGCAGAAACACTAAATGAGTACTTCTGCTCAGTATTTACTAAAGAGAAGAGAGGGTGACACCCAAGGGGGGAGAAATGGCAGAAACGGGGGGGTGACAGATGGGGAAATCATGAAGGGCAGAGATCGGGAGGGTTTGAAGGCATTGAGGGTGGATAAGGCGCCAGGCCCAGATGGCATCCACCCCAGGGTACTGAAGGAGCTGGCAGAGGTCCTTGCAGGACCTTTGGCAGACCTATTTAATGTCTCATTACATTTGGGGTGTGTACCTCAGGACTGGAGGATGGCTCATGTGGTGCTCCTCCACAAGAGTGGCCCCAAGGATGAACTGGGAAATTACAGACCAGTGAGCCTCACATCCATCGTGGGTAAGCTAATGGAGACTATCCTGAAGGAGAGGCTGGTGGCCCTCCTAGAGGCCAAAAGACTACAGGACAGCAGACAGCATGGCTTCATATGGGGAAGATCCTGCCAAACCAACCTGGTGGAGTTCTATGACTGGGTAACTTGGCAACTGGACAGGGGCCATGCAGTGGATGTACTGTATCTGGACTTCAGTAAGGCATTCGACTCGGTGCCGTATGGAAGGCTGGGAAGTAAGTTAGTAGGTACAGGGGCAGGTGCAAAGCTGGTGAGATGGGTAGGGAACTGGCTTCAGGGAAGGCAACAGAGGGTGGTGGTGGGTGGGGAGCTCTCACACCCAAGGGTAGTGATGAGCAGTGTTCCACAGGGCTTGGTGTTGGGACCAGTGTTGTTTGGGATATTCATTGCAGACATATCATTGGACATCAAGAGCAAGATCAGTCTGTTTGCTGATGATACCAAGGTAGGAGCAGTGGTGGATGACCTAGGGGGATGGCAGGGGTTGCAGGATGATCTGGCAAAGCTTGAAACCTGGTCAGACACCTGGCAACTGGGGTTTAATGCCAAAACGTTCAAGGTGCTGCATTTTGGGATGAAGAACCCAAGGAGGAGTTACCAGCTGGGGGGAGTGCAGCTAGCCCAGCAGAGGAGGAGAAGGATCTGGGTGTGCTCATTACAGGGTCAATGAACAACTCAGCACAATGTAGGAAGGCAGCTACAAAGGCCAACAAAATGCTGTGTTGTATTGCAAGGGGTATATCCTCGAGGAGGGAGGAGGTGATTCTGCAACTGTATAGATCATTAGTTAGATGGTGCCCGTATCTGAAGAGAGACATTAAGTTACTGGAGGGGTGAAGTGCAGGGCAACAAAGATGATCAAGGGGCTGGGGGACTTGTCATATGAGAGGAGGCTGAGGGAGTTGAACATGTACTCACTGGATGAGAGGAGGGACAGGGGACATAACTGAAACCTTTAAGTACATGAAAGGAATAAACAAGACAGGTACAGAGAGGCTGTTCAAAGTAAGGAAGGGGAGGGGCACCAGGGGCCATGATATGAGACTGGAGGGAGGAAGGTTCAGGAGGGAGATGAGGAGACACTTTTTTACAGAGAGGGTGGTGGCTGGGTGGAATGCGTTACCTGCAGAAGTGGTATCCAGTAGAACAGTGGACTGCTTCAAAAGGGGATGGGACAGGACAAACGGTAGGGTCAATGAAGAGGAAGGGTGGAAGGGAGGGGCAGCTGCAGAATAAGGGGTGCTATCTGCACATTCGAGCAGACTTGATAGACCTCTAGGCCTTTATCTGCTGGCAAATTTCGTATGTTCGTATGTTCTTATGGCAAATCCCTTTAGCTAAAGAATTCAGAGACAAAACTGCATTTGCCACTCCTGTTGGATTCTTTCAGTTCACCACCATGCCATTTGATTTACACAGTGCACCAGCTACATTCCAGTGGTACATGGATGTAATTGCATCACCTCATACTGGTTATTGTGCTGTGTACCTGGATGATGTCATGGTGTACAGATGTCTTGCTAGGGATTTCTCCCACATTGGGTTTCTGCAATAGGTTATCACTGATCAAGGGAGTACCTTCACATCGGACCTGATGAAGTGTTTGTGGGAGAAGTGTGTGGTGGTGCAAAGGCACACAACACCTTATCACCCACAAGCCAATGGGCTTGTGGAAAGGTTTAATGGTACCCTAAAATTGATGCTCCAAGCATTTGCTGAGCAGCATGGGAGAGAGTGGGACAAATACCTTCCCCATCAAATGTTCGCATACAGGGAGGTGCCCCAAGAGTGAGCAGGGTTCTCCCCTTATAGCTCTTATATGGACATAGGGTGTGTGGGTCCTTAGACTTGATCAGGGAAGGCTGGGAAGGCAAGCACACCACCCAGGGAACTCTCACAGTGGAGTATGCCCTTAAGTTTAGGAAGAAGCTGAAGATGCTTATGGGGGTAGCCCAAAGCAACCTGTCAGCTGCCCAACAAAGGCAAAAAGTCTGGTACAACCATAGAGTCAGAGTTCACTCATACAGTGCAGGTCAGGAAGTCATGGTCCTAATCCCAGTCTGGAAAGAAAAGCTGCAGGCTGAGTGGATGGGACCAAATAAGGTAGTCCAACAGGTTGATAATGTGAGCTATATTGTAGAACTGCCTGACAGAAGATGTACCCATAGGATGTACAATGTCAACACGATGAAGCCATGTGCAGATAGGGCTGACATGGTATTTGCAGTGTGTAGTCCTGGAGAGAGGATGGATGAAGAAGACTCCCTACTGGACTTGCTGGAGAAAAGCAAGTGGGAGTCCTCTGTAGAGACAATCAGACACCCCAGTTGACCCCGGAACAGTCCCAGGAAGTGTGGGAGGTTTTAGAGGACTTTGCCTCTTTGTTTACAGCCAAGTCTGGATGAACACCCTTAGCAGCACATGATGTAGGCACGGGGATGCAAGTGCCCATACAGCAGACAGCCTACTTGGTGTCTGAGGCTGTCCTAAAGGACATTAGGAGGGTGGTGGAGGAAATTCTGGATTTAGGGGTAATCCAGAAATCCCACAGTGCCTGGGCGTCAACTGTTGTCCTCATTCTTAAATCAGATGGCTCTACTCGCTTTTGTGTGAACTATCGTGGATTCAATGCAGTCATGAATTTGACCCCCACCTAATGCCATGGATGGATGGACTACTTGACAATTTGGGAAGGGTGACATACCTCACCACAATTGAGTTGACAAAAGGGTATTGCCAGGTGGAGTTAACTGCCAAAGCTAGAGAACGGTCGGCCTTCATCACTCTAATAGGGTTATTCAAATTTCGGGTCAGCCTTTTGGAATGAGGAATGCCACTGCCACCTTCCAAAGGTTGGTCAACCAGGTGTTACATTGTACTGAAGAGTATGTAGTGGCGTATCTGGATGATATTTCCATCTTCAGTACCAGTTGGAAGGAACACCTGTCCCACCTGAAGGAAGTGTTGGGCAGGATACAGAGGGCAGGGCTCACTGTCAAGGCTGAAAAGTGCCAGGTGGCTATGGTGGAAGTGGCAAACCTAGGCCATGTAGTGGGGCAAGGGCAGCTCCACACTAATAAAGCAGAGATTGAGACAATAGATGCGTGACCTATGCCTGGAACCCAAAAGCAGGTTAGGAGCTTCCTAGGGACTGCAGGGTACTATCAAAAGTTTGTTTCAAATTACAGTACCCTGGCAGCTCCCCTATCTGGCCTGCTAAAGAAAAGAAAGCCTAGAAAGGTAGATTGGGAGCCAGCCATTGAATGAGCCTTCATACGACTAAAGGACACACTGTACAATGTCCCTGTGTTACCCAGTCCAGATTACAATAGGCTGTTTGTTGTACAGATAGATGCCTCAGATGTGAGGATTGGAGCAGTCCTCAGTTAGACCTCTAATCAGGGGAAAAGATCACCCAATCATGTACCTTAACAAAATGTTACTTTCCCGAGAGCAGGCATACTCCACAATTGAAAAAGGAATGCCTTGCAATGGTATGGGCCCCGAAGAAATTAGAGCCATACTTCTACAGGAGATGCTTTGAGGTACAGATTGATCATAATTCCCTGGTGTGGTTAAATCAGATGTGTAAAAAAATGGTAATCTCTTAAGGTGACGTATAGCCCTACAGGTCTATGATATGACAATTACCCACAAGGTTGGATCAGCCAATGCCAATGCAGATGGCCTATCTCACCAGTTAGAACAGTAACAGAATATGTGAAAACTTTACCATGTGGTAGGGGGCATGTTCCCACAAATTCAGTCTAGGAGGGAGGGAGGGGATGTAGCAAACTTTGCCACTGCCAGACAGATGTTCAGATATACGGTGTTATATTCTGTTATGTTCTGTCTATGGTTAAAATATCACAAGGAAGAATGGATAAAAGGGTCACATGGAACATGGGAATGGATTTTTTTTTCAAAGGTCTGAAAATTCCTGTGACCTAAGAGAAACTGTTTTTTCCTAAGGAAGCTGGAAATTGCATTTCAAAAGAGTTTTCCTGGCTAACTAACACAGAGGTCCTAAATCTATCATCTGTAATAAAAACTGACACTTGAAAAGCCTCAGAAGACAGCATTGGGGTAGCTATTAAAGAGGAAAAAGGCTATAAACTCAGGAGATGTTAACAGCTTGCCCTGTCATAAAATTCTTTACACTTCAAAGGACAGTGCTAGATTCCAGGAAACTATCATGGTATAGTTACATTGGTTAGCTGGCAGGATATTGGAATTGTAAGAGATTCCGACTAATAAAGGTATATAGTATATGGTTAGGGCTTATTTTAGATGAAAACAGTGGCTTCCTAAATGTTGTTGTAGGACAGTTCAAAGGTCAAAAAAGTTGTACTGTCGTTCTGACGTCAGATCGATAGTACAACAACTTTTCAGCCTTGAGCTGCTACGTGATTGCCTGAAAACAGAGCTGATCAAAAAATGTGCTCTAAAATGGCAGAGGTGCTTAACAAGCAGTCAGTAGTGCCATTCATTCAGATAGTTGGGACACAGACTGCCATACTCAGCTCTGTGTTGCCAAACTATTAGTTTGGCAGTTTTTTTTATTTCTCTTGCCATTAATCCTCTGGGTCGGAACAGAGCAGGACCGCAGGAATCAATGAAGCACTGGTATCTTCGGTGTCGAAACTGGATGGGGACTGCAGCACAGACTGGGAGTGAGCGAGCGGGAAAATATTTATGAACCTTTTCAAAAATTAAACATCCTACGTTTTGGGGAACCATATACTATATAGAATGATATATGGTTGCCCAAACACAAAGCTTTGTTGCCATCTCGGGGATGTGATTCCATCACATGGACCTCTCAAGCTTCACTCTTGAGGTCTGTATGATGTCATCACATCCCCTCGATGGCAACATAGCCTTGTTCTGTATGGGCAACCATACACTACTCTATACGAGTCCCTTAATAAGAATTTTTTGGGGAAGTGCAAGAGTAACATCTACTGGCCTAAAAGTTAGGACCAGACCTAGACTTACAGATTGCCTTGAACCACAAGTATTTAGTACCCCACACAGAGCATTTTGAGGACACTTTGCTTTTGGATAATCTCCTGACCACAAGATAATAACTGCCAGCAGACACACAAGAAGCAAGACTGCTACAGAAAGGACTGAAACTGTTGAAAAAAAATATTTTTCTGGACTTCATTTCACTATAAATTTAAGGTACAACTTTAGATAACTGTTGTAGTGCATTGTTTTCACATATGCACTTTTATTTGTGTTATTCAGTGACCAGAATTTTCCAAACCTTTTTCTTGTAATGTATGATCATTATTTAATTATTTAGTAAAGACATTTGTTTTGTTTAAGAAACCTGCCTGAGTAAGATTTCTATACTGTGTGTGTGACTTTGGGATGTTTCAGTAATAGTGTGTGACTAAACTGTTATTGCTAAAGGGGTGCCATGATAAGCTACCAAATCAAACAAGGGTCTCAAAAGGGAAAGACTGGGTAAAGATAGGGGGAATATCAAAGTCTCAAGGAAGGGTCTTTGGGGATTTGAACCAGGCTATTGCATGCCTTGTGAGTGAAGGAAGAATCAGGGTTACAATGCTTCCCCAAAGAGGCTGCAACACTTAGAGCTCCCCCCTTTGTGTAACAACTAAGAAGGGTTCATATTTGACTACAAGGCTTGAGACTGGTATTGTACCCTATATAGAGATAAGAGGGGACCCTGGGACTTGGTGGCAAGTGTTCAGTTGTGAACTTAGTGAGCACTATAGAGGGACACAAAGAGAGTATCTCCTGTTTCACCCTCCCTGTCATGGATTGCACTTAGGGGTGGGCACTGTGAGCTCAGTGGACCTGACACTCAGGAGTGGATTTGTGACAGTCAGTTCTAGTATCCAGCTTCTGGCAGAAGGATGTAGGAGGTGTGGACTGAAAACTGGGCTGGTGGCACACTGGTCTACGTCACATGTTCTGGCCAGATGGCCAGGCATGTAAGTAAAAGTAAATATTTTTATTTACATAGGGACTGGGGAATTGCATATCATTTTTCAGTCACAACAAATAAGTTTTTCCATCTAGAGATGTTTCAGACATTCCAGAGCTTGCTGCCTAGGGGCTAGCTAGCACCACTGGTTGTTGGTTCCCCCCTGCCTAAATCTGAAATTGGGCCCCTGCCATTAAGTCTAAATTTACAGGACATCCTTTGTGTGAGCAGCATGTTTTCCATGAGGGATGGATAAGGGCAGAGCAGTTTTCAGGGGTAAAATGAGGGCTGTCCCCTGCAGTCAGGGACAGTTGAATGGCATGGTATGCACAGACTATTGGAGCCCCACTGTCATCAGGCTTATGCCCCCCCCGAGAAGCTAACCTCCACATCCCTATGCTCAGGCACATTATGACATAGGGCAAGGGAGAGTGCAGGGGTGTGCTCCATTAAAATTAATGAGGGTATTTTTTTATTACTATTTTATACATTATTGATGGAGAGCTGGAGATTAATGAAGGCCACTGCTCGACTAACAAGGGCCTTGTTTGTAGATCAGTGGCCACCTTCATTATTCTCCAACTCACCATCATAATGTATAAAATAGTAATAAAAATAACTCCATTCATTTCTAGGGGATATGCCCCAGCACTCTGACCATGGACATCATCTCTTAAAGACTCTTACTGTACCTCTGTCTCAGTAGTACTCGGGTAAGAGACTCTCAACCTATATCTATACTTGGTGGGTTGTCTGTAGCAGTGTGGCTGCACCCATTGCAGTGTTTGTAGATGGGTGGAGGGGGACTGACTGTGTGGGTGGGTATTGAGTTATTGCTACTTTTGTGTTTGCCCCTTAAAGTCTGCTTGCATGGAAGCATTCAAAACTATGGAGGGAAATAGTAGGAGTACAGGCCAGACAGAAGTAATTAAGTAGTTTTGTGGGTAAGTGTGTGTCTTGAGGTGGGAAGAACCACATGTGTTTCCATTGGTATGTGTGCTACAGTTCAGCTGTGCAGCTGAAATGGAGGGGGACAAGAACATTAAAAGTATATCAGTGGCTTTAAGCATGCCACATGTGTGCAGATGTGTTCTGATTTGTGTTGAAGTACAAGCGAGCCATATGTATGCAGGTAGTATAGCTTAGTGGTTAAAGGCACTGAACTGCAAACCAGGAGACCTGAAGACCTGGGTTTGAATCTCATCAACTCCCACTTGTATAATGTGTGATTCTGAGCAATTCACTTAAATTTTGTGTACAGTTATCTGTGACCACTTGCTTTTTGCATGAATGCCACATGCACACAGTCTGTTCCAATTTAACATGAAAAGCACGCTTGTCACACTTGCTTGCTGCAAGCATGCCACATACATGCAATTGGTTCCAATTTAACATTAAAATTATTCTTTCAGCATGCATATCACATGGGTAGTTTTGTATGTGCAGCATGAAAACATTTCATATAATTATTTCTGTAAGGGAGAGTAGGAGAATATCAGTTTTGTTTTTGAAAACTGCTATTTACAGTACATCAGTTCAGGTCTGGATTTACTTCTTTACATTTAGCTCTTCTGTGGAGCATTGGGGGGCAGAGTTTTCTGCTCAAGTAGCAAGGTAACAAGTGTAATGAGTGCTGCAGTGATAGCTGACTATATAGTATAGCCTAGAGGTTAGAGGAACGAGGTGTGAATGAGCTTGATACATCCAGCAGACCTGGTCTGAGTTTAATTCTCATAACCTCCACTTGCATACTGTGTGACTCTGAGCAAGTCACTTAACTGCCTAGTGCTCCCAGGTAGCCGGCGAAAATAGGTACTTGTGCCTAGTGGGCCTTACTCGGTTATGAAAGACTAAAATAAAAAAAAAGAGAAATGGTACTGTATATAGTTGGGTGTTAGAAGGGTGGCTGGAGTGGGATTTTTTTTCTTTACTTTTGTTAATGTTTTAGAAAATTAAAAGCAAGTTATTTTGATAGTGATTATTGGTTGATTGTAACAAGTCAAAGAAGGCTATAAAAGCAGCCAGATAGTGTCAAAGTGACCCTCGAAATGCACCAGAATGTATCTAATAACTCTGAGGGGCTAGACAGCTCCCAGATCCCTAGCCTGTGGGGGGCTGGGGTGTGGGGTTCTCGGAGACCCCACACGTCTAAATTTAACACTACACCACTGTCTGCATCATGTCATGGTGATGTCCCTGGGGCAAGACAAATAAAGGAAAAACATCCTGCTGGAGCAGGATGACAGACAGATGGATGGATGGCTGGATGACCCACATGCAGGCCTGGCACCACTGATGGGCACCACAGTGGATCCAAGCTTCAAGTTTCAATTTATCGATCAGCTAAAGAGCTTTTACAATTAAAATTCAATGTCAAATATTGGGAGACAATAGTGTAGTGGTTAAAGGTACTGAGCTGAAAACCTGCAGAACTGGATTTGAATCCCACAGCCAGCACATGCATCCTGTGTGATGATGAGCAAGTCACTTATCTTCCCTACGCTTCCCAGGATGCACCTGGAAAATGCTTTGTTTTAGTGTGTCTTTCCTAGTTAAAAATGATAAAATAAACAAAAATAAATATTTGCAATATAATTACATTAGCACAAGTCTGATTAAAACAATTTATAAAATCATTACAGTGTCAGTGCTGTGTATACAATCACAGAAAATACATTGGATTGAGGGAACTGGATGGCTCAGTGGATTGGTAGTGGGTTCCAGAGTCTTTCACCTCCAGGTCACTGGTTCAAATCCAGCACAGGTTGGTAGTGGCCAGAAGCCATTATCACTTGGAGTCTGTTCAGTGGCCCATGTGAAATGAGTTGTGGTGATCTCAGTTCAGTTCCCAGTGGACAGGTGTCCACATCACAAACCACCAGCATAACTGGCATTAATTGGTACCTTTGTTGGCAGTCTCACATAAGAGGCCAATAACTGAATGGGGCACAGAGTCTGAACTACCCTCTCACCTATGTGGTGGTCCCTCCATTGTAGGTTGAGGCACATTGGTGAGGCAGTGTGGGGAAACTTGCACTGTGATCACCCATGCTGCACTGTCATGTGGATAAATGGAGGACTTCAGGTTTCAGTGCTGTAAAATTTTAGTGCTCATGAAAGGTGCTTTCATGAGCACTAGAATTCACACATAGAAAATAAAATCTAAAAAAAAGGACACACTGGATCCTGATGGGGTGGGGGGCAAGCCCTCCCAACCCACGCAGTGAGGGAAAGTCATGGGATACCAAGGGTAAGTCCCGGTAATGGGGCTGGGGGCTGGAGACTTTGGCTGGGGAGGGTCATCCATATGGGGCAATCGGGAAGGAAGAAGATAAACAGCAAGTAAGAAAAAAAAGAATGAATAACTCTTGAAAGGAAATATTGCACAGGGGACAACATTCAGGGGAACAATTAGTAGTAGTAAAGTCTTTTAGTTTTTGATAACAGGAAAATCTGCACAACTGAGGCAAAATGTGTCTTATTTACAAGGTGATCCTGCATACTTAAGATTAATTGGGTGGAAGCATGACTGATATACCCCAAGTCCATCCTCCCTTTCTCCAGCAGTTTCAAGCTGCAATTCTACCTGTGGTCATTCTCATTGTATTGTGACTGCAGGAGCCTCAGCCCATCCTCCTTGGAGTAGGAGAAACATTCTCTGGAACACTCACTCCTTCTTCTGTCAGCCTGTCCGAATGTCCCAGGGTCAGGAGTTAAAACAGATTAGTGGCATACCATGTGGCACCCCCACAGACTTTATTATCAGGTGAAGGGTTAATATTACAATTTGGCTGCTTACCCTGGCCCTGTAAAGTAATGGCCCCTCCTCCACAAGCACTGTTGTCTTGAAACACAAACTATACTAGACACACATGACTATAGCCAACAGTGGCACTGAAGGCTATACCCAGTGGTGTGAGGAGGAAGGATGGGAATTGTGGGAGAGAACTGTGGAAGATGGCACAGATACAGTTTGTCCTAACCCCATGAACAATGAGGGCCCGATTATTTCCCACACTCCAAAGATGGCTCCTCTTGCTGATCTGCTCTGCCTCCCCCAATCAAAAGAGTTTTCTAAGTATGCAACATCCTCTCCTGGAACCCCATCATGGAGAGGATGGGGTTAAGCTGTAAATGCATCAAAGGTGTAATAGCACAGGGAAGGTAGAAGAGTGAAAGTCAACTAAGTGTGTGGGGGCTGTAACAGGGCTGGTTAAGACTCTGTTCCATTTGTTATTCAGAGGGAGTTAAAAGCAAGGATCTATTTTTTCCTGTCCTCTACTTTTCTACCACATGTCTGTCTCTTGCCTGTCTGACTGTGCAATTAATCTTTTCTTGCTGCATGTGGCACCTATGACTTGGCTATTCTGATGGTCCTACAATTTTCCCTTATCTCCCTTTCTTCACTTGCTGTTTCTAGACTTTCTTTCTTTCTTTCTTTCTTTCTTTCTTTCTTTCTTTCTTTCTTTCTTTCTTTCTTTCTTTCTTTCTTCCCTTGCTTCTCTGTGGTTAAAAAATATATGTGAATCTTTATGTGAAACTGGGATCCCTTGGTTTGCAAATGTATGTACTTACATTATTGAAATTATTACAGAAAGCTATTTGGGTTTCTGTTTTTTTGCTAATTTAATATGCTTTTACCTTCTCCCTCCAGCTGGCCCCCATCAGTCCATCCCACTCATTCAGTCCCATCACCCACATTCTCTGGAACTTACTATCTCCTCATGCACCTCTGGCTTGCCTTCCCGGGGCAGGTTCACTGGGAGACTTCTTCTTGCTTCACAATAAAACTCAGTTGGTACTCAAGGGAGAGTGCCATGATTGGTGTTGTGGGGCCTGCAGTGAGGGGTGAATATTCTCCTGCTTGGCTGAGGCAGTTTTTCCACTTTTCTCCCCTGCATGTCAGGAAGGGCTCTATGATATGCTTTCAGACATGCATGTGCATGCGCACATTGAAGAGCATCGACGTCCATGCTCAAGTCATGGCTCTGCTTGCACTGCCACCTGTGGTCACCCAGATGGCAGTAGTACAGCAGAGACCATCAGTCTCCCCTCCCTGAGGTGGAGAGCATCCCTTGGAACACTCAGTTCACCTACCCCGGCTGACCCTACAGTAATCCAGGCTCACTCCTGAACCTGCATCATTGGCATCACAGGTGGTAGCCCTAACTGCTGCACTGGTGGGCTGGCATACTGCTTTGGTTTCTTGAAAAGAATAACAATCTGTAATACAGGGGGTTGACTTTAAGATGCTTTTTGACTTCAACAAGCTTGTTTACAGAATTGTCAACAGGAGACCAGCTCTGGGACAGAAGTTACACCTATTAAGTTTAGATGTTCTTTTCTGGCTGGCCTCAGGAAAGAAATTGACAAAGATCTGATACATTTTGTGAGAAACAGGAGGTACAACTTACATCATCAGGATACATAGTTTGAACTGCCAGGAAAAGACATCTTATAGAAAGGGAGCAATGTTTTCTTTAGAGATAGTGAGGCACTGAGATTTAAATTGAGAGAGAGAGAGAGTGAGAGGGAGAGAGAGAGAAACTCAGATGAAAGATTTTTTGTTTGTACTGCCTTTAAAAAGATCTATCCTGTACAATCTTATTTTTCTATTTTATTGTTACTGACAATAAAGTGCTACTTGCAAATGTTATAACTTTTCCTGGTCTGCCTATGCTTCCTGTCTTATGCCTCTGTGTCAGCTGGTGTCAGACAATGTGGGATTTACACTGTGCATACTCTGCACCAGGAGTTTTGTGCATGGGTACTAGACCTGGTACTAAGGAAGCAGTTACATGGTATAGATCATGCAACAGCAAGCCCGGGAGTGAATACTAGAAAAATGTCAAGAAGCAGAAACAAAAATCCAAACTGAGACTATACAACTGGCACCAGTGATGAAAGAAGAAGTACAGGCAGTGACAGGACCTGAAAGTGTGTCTGCCTTCTTCAAATGGTGGGCTACACAACAAAAAGAGATTGAGAAAGGTACGGGGTCATAATGTCAAAAGACATTATGCCACCTCAATATACCGTGCTGCCAATACAGTGCAATATATTGCAGCAGCATATGTCTTTGTTTTAAGGGTCCTATGCCCTTGCACCTCCCGTTTTTGGGTGGGTGAGCCCCATGAATCCTCCCTACTAAAATATCTAACTCCAGGTGTGTGTGTGTGTGTGTGTGTGGGGGGTTATCACTTAAAATCACACAACATGTGAAAAAAATAATATTTCTTGCATCTGGGACTGGGAATTGAAACCCAGTCCCAAATGCACTGCCGGCATCCCTTGCTGCTTGTGGCTCATCCCTGTCCTAGCAGAGGTTTTATGCTCTGCATGGGAGCAGAGAGAGGGTGCACTACCGTGCATACTTCCTTTAGCAGTATTGCACCCTCTCACTGTTCCCTACCGTGCTGTTCCTGTTGTGCGAGTATATCGTACGCTATTAAGCATGTGACATATTGACCCATTAGGGATGTGAAACAGAGAAGAGAAGTGGTGCAGTGATAGGCGCAGCAATGACTTCATGCCTTTCAAACTATCAAAGCTGGAGGATCTGGTACAATTCCAGTAGATCAGCTAAAGGCAAACAACTTAAAAGACATTAAACTTACAAAGCTGTGTCCCTCAGATGATATTGAAGCATAACTGACAACATTTGAAAGCGACTCCAGAGCCTGCCAATGGCCAAAAGAGTAATAGGCAATCAGGCTGGTACCTTATCTGACAGGTAAAGCCCAATTTGCCTACAGCAATATGGATACTGCACAGTCAGAAAACAATGACCTTGTGAAAAGAGAATTCCTTAAAAGATATGACATTTTAGGAGAGGCCTAAGTCAGAGAGTCTTGCCCTTGAAGCACCACTCAGTTGACAATCCTGCATCCACAGGGACATTTGATACCATCGCGCCACCTAAATGACTCTGAATATTAATGGGGTGTTGCACCAAATGAAAGTGGGGGTAGTACCAAAGTTACCAGTACCTGTAATTATTGGAAATAACTTTCCAGGATTTACTGAGTTAATTATAGAGGAAGTAAACCCTGCTGTTTCAGTAAATTTTATAGCAAGATTGCAGGCAAAGAAAATCTCAGATGTTGGGGACCCTTTTCCTTTTGTTGACTTTGATTAAGACTTGTTTGAGCCCAGCTTCAAGATCCAGAGGTCCAGGAAAGAAAGAAGCCTGAAAAAGCAGTGGAAGTAAAAGACTAATGGACATAAGGGGCTGATAGATGAAAATGCTGAAACTATGTTGTGATTTTGTTTCTGAGAAAACTAACAGTGTTTCTCTCCTAGGTTATTTTAAACAAAAGGGGGTGAAACAAAAACATGGTGAACTAGTGTTTTAAAAATGTAATAGGCTACTGTACAGAGTTTAGGTTAATCCTCAGATGTAGGAGCAGACAGAACTGGTCATACCAAGGAAGTAGAGAACTGAGTTGTTATAGATAGCACAAGATAGCTCCATGGATAGTGACCCAGGGAGGAACTGCACCCTTGTCAGATCGTAGCATAGATTTTACTGGCCTGGAATTCATGGGGATATTGCTACCTATTGCAGTTCTTGTGCTGAATGTCAAAAAGCAGCCCCAGTGACTAAAGAAGACAAGGTGCCCAGGTGTCCTTATCCTTGACAGCTTTGCCTTTTGAGAGAATTGCAATGGATGTGAGTGGCTCCTTAGACTAAAGAGAAAAGTGTGACTGATTCCTTTTTCCTAATATGTGACTGTGCTGCTTGATACCCAAAGGCAATTTCCTTGCATACTATTACAGCCCCACAAGTGGCAGCAGATCATGCCAAAATTTTCAGCAGAGTGGGCATACCAAAAGAGATAATCACCGATCAGGGTAGTAATTTTGGTGCTTCATTGCTGAAGGAGCTGTATCAAGTACTATATATCTTTGCAATAACAACCTCTTCATATCACTGTCAAATAGACAGTCTTCCTGAGTGTTTTAATCAATTCCTAAAATGCATGATAAAAAGGCTTGTAAAAAGTGAAGGGAAAGATTGGGACCAATACTTTTCTTACCTGCTTTTTGCTTATGGAGAAGTGCCACAAGCAGGTTTTTCACCCTTTGAGAGGTATGGGAGGCAACGTAGAGGGCCACTAGATGTAATAAAAGAAACATGGGAAGATAACCCCAATCAAAAAGAATCCATTGCATCTCATATGTGTGCACTAAGAATGAAATTTACAAAATATGCTGGAACTGCCCACAGTAATCAGAAAGAGGCCCAAAAGCAGAAGAAAATGTATTATGGCCTTCGGGTGTAAGAAAATGTTTTTGAGTCAGGTGAGAGGGTCTTGTTATTGTAATCCACTATAGAAAAAAAACTGTTAATGAAGTGGCAAGGGCCTTATAAAGTGGTTAGATGTACTAGTACAGTTATCTATGAGACTGAGACCCCTGATGAGAAAACTCCTACCAAGACCTACCATGCTATCTTCCTGAAGAAATGGTTTAAAGAACACCACAGGCTGCTTTGTTAGTATTACCAGAAACTGCTAAAGAAGATATTGATATAGCGTATGACAGACTGGAACAAACTGGACTGTCTGATGCTGTAAAGGTGAATATTTCCTTAACCATGGAATAAACCACAGAAATTCATGACTTGGGAAAGACATTTTAAAGTATTTTTCCCACAGTGCCTGGCTGAGCAAAAGGGGTCAAGCATGTAGTAGTGACAGAATGCTCACCCCATCAGATGAAAGACATACAAAATACCAGAGTGGTTAAGAGCAGACATAATTAAGGAAATACAAAAAATAAAAGTGTTGGGTATCCGTGAAGAATTGAGAAGTGATTGATCATCACCAGTGGTGTCTGTAAATAAAAAATAAAGGGGTATAAAATCTGTCTTGATTTTTGGAAACTTAGTCAAGTATTTAACAGCTATTCTATGACCAAGATAGATGATCTGGTGGACAGACTGGAAAGTGGAAGTACATTAGTACCCTCAGTCTTACCAATTCCCCTAACTAATGAATCCAGAGACAAAAGTGCATTTTCCACTCCATTTGAATTCTATAATTTCACCATCATGCCATTTGGCTTACACGGTGCACCCACTGCATTCCAACGATACATGGATGTAATTATAGCCCCTCCCAATGGTTATTGTGCTGCTTACCTCAATGATGTTGTGGTGTACAGTCCAGATGGGAAAAGCAATCTGGAACACCTATGAGCAGTTATCCAATCTATCACAAATGCAGATCTGACCCTTAATCCTACCAAGTGTGCATTAGGCAAGCAAGAAACCAGATGTTAGGGATATATTTTGGGTATTGGAGAAGTAAAGCCAGAGATTTCCAAGATAGAAGCTGTAGCTAACAGTCTTGTCCCTAAAATAAAGAAACATGTCAGGTCATTTTAGGGCTGGCTGTTTACTACTGGAGATCTGTTCCCAACTTTTCCCAGTTAGCTACTACCATCACAGAACTCACACAAAAATGGTACCCAAACAATATGAAATGGTCACCAGAATGTGATGAGACTTTTTGGGTGATCAAGGTTGCATTATGACCAGGTTCATGATAGTTGCTCTCCAGTGGAAAACAGTCACAGGATTACTCAATGTGTTGAATCAAAAGTTTGTTTATTTAAGCATAATGATTACGTAAGGTGAGCTTCAGCCTATCACCAAGTGAAATACAACCCTAGCGCTTTGTCTTTAAACAAGGCTTCATTAGGGGACCATATGTGATGTACATGTAGTAGTTATTAGGTGTACTAATGTGACACCCATACAAATTGCATTAGATCATGTGTTATCAAATGAGAAAGAGAGGTAATGGAGACCAGGTCACCAGGGGTAACTCCCCATATCTTTAGAGAAATGTTATGGAATCTTAAATTGCCACCAGGACAGCCAGCAGAGACAGGCAGAAGGGCACTCGATAGCACTGAGCATAATTTTCAAACTCCTCTTCTGCCAGAATTCCATGGATATTCAGAAATTCTGCCTTATTCCATGAAATTCTGTCAGAAGTGGATTTCTGAAAATCCAAAGCAGTTTTTTTAAGGGTTGCATAAACCATGGCATAATACTTAGCATTTCATGTAAATCACAAACTAATTTTTTTGCAAACTGCAAGATAATGTTCTGAAGATTAAGTAATTTTTGATATATTATGCTGTGGTTTTACATAGAACTGTGTTTTGGAATTCTGTGGAATTAAAGGGGAGCAGTCAGCACTTAGAGTCCCACACCTAAGTATAGGGCTGGTCCAAATTTGCACTTTGTGTGCAAAAATATTTCTTAGGCACCAACAGCATAGCTGCAGGTGCTTATTCTGGTCACGCATACTCTTTTTTTTGCATTTAGTCAAGTTCAAAGGTAGATCCAGTGTGACTGATTTGGCTAAATGACGTCATTGATGATGTCAGTGATAGTTTTTTTGGTCCTGGCATTAGGGTTTCAGACCTACACAAGCCTGGGTTTGATCTCTAGTATGGAACATTTCTTTCTTTCTACAGTTTCTATAGTATGAAAGATATTGGTAGATGCCATTGCTGATGTTAGTGATAGAGTTTCAGCAATGTTTGAACTTCTAGATTGCTGATAACTTGAAAAGTTACAGCTGAGACTTTCAAGTCCGAATACAACTTTGGAATCATTACTTCGCATTGCCAGACTGTCGCATTATGAAATCCACTGCAGCTGTTGGATGGGGGCGTTGGGGGGGCTCCACTTAGTGTTGGACGTCCTTCACCACAGCATGCCTTTCCTGTCAATGAGGTGTATTATGCTGGTAAAGCTGCAGACTATTAGGCAACAGCAGGAAGGGGGTCTGGGTTTGACCCCCTGTGTGTGACTTTTTTCTTTATTACTCAGATTCTATAGTATGAAGAAATTGCTTGATGTTGTTGCTGATGTTAGTGATAGAGGTTCAGCAAGATGTGCTGATTTGCTGATAATATATTGCTGATAACTTGAAAATTTCCAGCTGAAGCTTGGAGGTTTGAATATAATGTGGGAACATTACTTCAAATTGACTAACTGGTTCATTACTAAATTTACAGTAGCTGTGTGTGTGTCTCTCCACATGTGTGTGTGGGGTCTACACTCAGTACTGAATGTCTTTTGCCACAGCATGCATTTCTTGCTACAGAATCTTTGTACAGTGGTAGAGCTATAGGCTATCAAGCAGTAGTGGGTAGGGGGCCTGGGTTTGATCCCCAGTGTGTAACATATTTTTTGTTTTCACTACAGTTTCTGTAGTATGAGAGAAATTGTTACATACTCTTGCTAATGTTTGTGATAGAGTTTCAGCAATGTTTGAAGTTCTAGATTGCTGATAACTTGAAAAGTTCCACCTGAAACTTTCAGATTTGAATGCAGCTTGGTAAACATTACTTCAAATGAACAGACTAGTGCATTTTTAAATCCATTGCAGTTGTTGCAGGGCGCTGCATTTAGTACTGGAAGTTCTTTGCCACAGCATACATTTCTTGTCAATGTGGTTTAGTACTGTGATACAGCTACAGACTATCAAGTGGTAGTGGGTAGTGGACTTGGGTTTGATTCTGAATGTGGGACTTGTTTCTACTTTCTTACTCAGTTTCTGTAGTATGGCAGAAATTGTCTGTCATTGCTCATGTTCATAATACAGTCAGCCAGATGTAAAGTTCTATATTGCTGACAACTTGCAATTTTCCAGCTCATAATTTGAAGTTTGAGTGCAACTTAGTTGGGAACATTTCTTTAAATTGACTGATTTGTTCATTACTAAATCCACTGCAGGTGCACGTGTGTGTGTGTGTGTGTGTGTGGTGGGGATTCTGTTCTCAGCACTGAATGCACTTTGCCACAGTATGCATTTCCTGTCACAGAGCCTTTGTACAGTGGTAGAGCTACAGGCTACCAGGCAGTAGTGGGTGTGTGGGTGGGGTGGCCTCAGTGTGATCCCCAGTGTGGGACATTTTTTTCAATTTGCACTACAATTTCCATAGTATGAGAGAAATTGTTAGATGCCTTTGCTGATGTTAGTGATAGAGTTTCAACAAAGTCTGAAGATCTATACTGCTGATAACTTGAAAAGTTCAACCTGAGACTTTCAGGTTTGTATTCAATTTAGGAAACATCACTTCAGATTGCCAGACTGGTGCATTACTAAATCCACTGCATCAGTTGTGGGGGAGTGGGGGGAGTCTGCACTCAGTACTGGATGTCCTTAAATGTGCTTTACTGCGGTGATAGAGCTACAGATTACCAATCATTGTTGTGTAGGGGATCTGCATTTGATCCACAGTGTGAGACATTTTTTTTTCTTCTTTACTCAGTTTCTGTAATATGAGAGAAATTGTTTATTTATTTATTTATTTGTCATCTTGGAGTTATATCTTTGAGCTAAAAGCTCTTTTATAAAGGATCCACATCAGGTAAGGTTCCAACAATTGGCAGAAACAGAAAAAAAAACATAAGGTATAGACAAAATCAAGTGCAACACATAATTTACAATCATTGGTGAAATCATAGGGTTACAGAGAGGAAAAAGCTATACAAAAAGAAACTGTACTATATACAAGAAGCAAGTACTTTAGTTCATATGATGAAGTACAGACAGTATTTTATGACAGTTTTGATAAGCTATGAGTGCAGAGGTCACAGGACTAGTGCAATGAGGAGAGGTGGACAGGGTAGATAGTGGATCAGTCAGGGCTGCCTATGACAAGGGGTAAAAGGGGAGAGGGCCAGAGGTAGGGGTGGAAAACACATGGCGCAGACAGAGGTGTCTTTATCAGTGATTATTGGGGAGGGTGAGCAAGGGGTGTTGGAAGTGGGTTTGTGAGAGGAGACAATTATGGGGGGTGGAATGCGTAGTGATAGAGGGGGTGGAGTTGAGAAGAGAGGGAATCATGAGGGGGAAGTTAGAGGATATGGGGGAATGACTGAAGAAAAAGGAAAAAGGTGAATGGGGTCAGGGTGGTTAGGGAGTGGAGATGAGACAGAAGGGGGTGGCAGATGTTAGAACCTTCAATCACAGGAGCTGAGTACTGTCAGGTGTTTGAGTAGGGATTTCTTGAAAGTTCTGAGATTAGGCACATTCATTACTTCTGGGGGTAGCTCATTAAGCCAGAGCGGTACCTTGTAAGCTCAGAATCGCTGTGCAAATGCCATGTGACAAAAAGGGATATATAGAGCATTTTGTGTTTTCCCTTTGGTCAGGTGCGAGTCAGACGCAGGTTTAAGGAGGTGTTTTGATGTCATGACTGATTTTAGTGATAGAGTTTCAGCAAGAGGTTATGTTCTATATTGCTGATAACTTGAAAATTTCCTGCTGAGACTTTGAGGTTTGAATGCAACTTGGGAACATTACCTCAAACTGACTGACTGGTTATTTACTAAATCCACTGCAGCTGTATGTGTGTATGTGTGTGTGTGTGTGTGTGTGTGTGTAGGGGATCTGCATTCAGTGCTGAAAATCCTTTCCCACAGTATGCATTTCCTGTTAAGGAGACTTTGTACAGCGGTAGAGCTACAGGCTACCAAGCAGTAGTGGGTAGTGGGCTTTGGTGTGACCCCCACCGTGGGATGTTTCTTTTGTTCTCACTTCAATTTCTGTAGTATAAGAGAAATTGTCAGGCATAATTGCTGATGTTTGTGACAATTTCAGCAAGGTCTGAATGTCTAAATTGTTAATAAACTGAAAAAGTCCAGCTGACACTTTGAGGTTTGAATGCAACTTGGAAACATTACCTCAAATTCAGAAAAAAATCATGCCAACATCAGATGCCCTAGTGCATTAACTGATCAGGTTATAAGTTATTTTTTGTCTATTTATAATAACTGTTTTATTGAAAATTCAAAGAATAATACAGCAAACATATTACTATACCACTTGCATCAAAAACATATACTACAAATATATGAAACCAGGATACATAAAACTGTTTGAAAGAGAACATCACTTGGGCTGCTTAAAAGGCTTGGCAATTAATACAGAATAAAATATATTACTGATAGAAATTAGCAGATAAAAAAACACAAAAAATATTCCTAAGGATGCAATAAAACCAGACACACTGTGGCAAGACATGGGCAACACCAAAATGAAACCCCACTAGAAAATAAAAAAAGGAACTTAAAGCATATTAGCCTCCCAAAATTGAAATCCCCCAAACAGATTAGAACTACGAAAGAAAGCAAAAGTAAAGGGGGGGGGGGCTTATGGGACAATTGTGGGATCTATTTGCAGTTTATACCATACCCAACATCTCCAGATTGCTCAAAAACTGGCACAATATTTAGAAAGTAATTTCAAGTTGATAAATGGTATCTACTATGGCTATCCAGTGAGGTAACTGAGGGGGCTGGGTTTGAAACCATTATTTGGTAATAGCTTTTTTTAACACAAACTAAGAACATCAACAAAAGTTTAAGTTGCCTATCCCTTATTTGCTATGTACCAGAAGGAAATGTAAAAGAATGAATGTAGGGGAAAAGGTAATTGGATGTCAAATTGTGAAGCTAAAACCACAGAGATTGCCACCCAATAGGAACATAATTGAGGGCAAGACCATAAAACATGTGCATGATCTGCTGTAGACTCGCCATGTGCCTGCCAGCAGGTACCAGCTTGTGGTCCTAAGTATTTTGTTAAGAGTGCTGGAGTCTTGAAAAAAACATGTTTGGCACTTCCATGCAAACTCTTTTAAATAGGGGCCATTGAAAGCTTATATGTGGAAGAGAGTATATCTTCCACAAAGCAGGTTCACATAAAAGCTGAAAATCATTATCCACTGATTCAAAATTGAAATTGTAGATTCTCCTGAAGAATAACATCTATGCAGCTTATGAAATGTTCCTGTACATTGTCCTGTTGATGAGAGAGTATTAAAGCTGTCAACACAGGTGGTGGATCTGGGAGAGATCTACAAGAAGAAGGAAGGGTATGTATGTATGTATGTATACACGTAGTTGTAAATACCGATAATGATCCATGACTGGGAAAGAATACCTGGTGCAGAGATAAGAAAAGGGAAGAACGCCCTGAGAGTCCAGAAGCTGTTGTAACATAGAATTTGACATAGAAACATAGAATTTGATGGCAGATAAGGACCGCTTGGCCCACCCAGTCTGCCCATTTCCCTACCTAATGGATAAGCTGCAGATCCTAGTTAACCAGCTGCCTACTTATTTCTACCTCCACCCCCTAGAATTGCCTTATGGCTGTCCCATGCATGCTTGAATTCAACCACTATTTTTGACTCCACAACCTCCTCCAGAAGGCAGTTCCATGCATTCACAACCCTCTCTGTGAAAAAATACTTCTTTACATTATCTCTGAGCCACCCCCTCCCATCTTCAAATTGTGCCCCCTTGTTCTTGCACACCTCTTTTTTTGAAAGATGCTACCCTCTTGGACTTTGTTGATTCCCTTGAAGTACTTGAAAGTTTCTATCATGTCCCCCCTCTCCCTCCTTTCCTCGAGGCTATACATATTAAGCTCCTTTAGCCTCTCTTCATATGTCTTCCGGTGTAGACCCTGCACCATTTTAGTTGCCCGCCTCTGGACAGCTTCCATCTTGTCCATGTCCTTACGGAGATTGGGTCTCCAGAACTGCACACAGTACTCCAGATGGAGTCTCACCAGCTGTCTGTACAGAGGGATAACAACTTCTTGTTTTCTACTGGTGATGCCTTTCCCTATGCATCCCAGTATCTCCCTGCCCTCCTTACTGCCCTTTCACGTTGCTTGCCCACCTTTAAGTCATCTGATATGACTACCCCCAGGTACCTTTCCATTTTTGTTGTTGTTAGTATCTCACCCCCAATTGTGTACTCTTACCCTGGGTTTTTGTTTCCCAGGTGCATTACCTTGCACTTCTTAGCATTAAATCTAAGCTGTCATACATTTGACCATTCCTCTAACTTGCCAAGTCCCTTCTCATCCTTTCCACCCCACCTTGTGCATCAACTCTGTTGCAGATCTTTGTGTCATCTGCAAAGAGACATACTTTTCCTTCCAGTCCCTCTGCAATGTCGCTTATAAAGACATTGAAGAGGACCGGTCCTAATACTGAACCCTGCAGCACCCCACTAGTAACCCCCTTTCTTCAGAGTGGACTCCATTTACTATTACCTCTATGTCTTATTCTCCAGCCAATTCTTTACCCAGGCTATCATCTTGGGACCCACCCCAGGCTGGCTAACTTGTATATTAATCTTTGTGTGGGACTGAGTCAAATGCCTTGTAAAGTCTAGGTAGGCCATGTCCACAGCCCTTCCCTGATCTACTACTTTGGTCACCCAGTCAAAGAAATCTATTAGATTAGTCTGGCATGACCTTCCCACTGTGAATCCATGCTGCCTTGGGTCCTGTGCCCCTCTGACCTCTAGGTACTGGACAATTCTTTCCTTCAGAAGTGATTCCATCACTTTCCCTATCACTGAGGTTAAACTAACAGGTCTGTAGTTTCCTGCTTCTGCCTTGCTCCCACTTTTGTGAAGGGGAATCACATCTGCCCTCCTCCAGTCCTCAGGTACCACCCCATCCTCCCATGATTTGTTAAAGTGGGTAGTCAGTGGTGTCACTAGTTCTACCCTTAGTTCTTTTAGAATTCTGGGATGAATCCCATCAGGCCCCATTGCTTTGTCCACCTTCAGTTTTAAGAGTTCTTTCAGAACCCTTTCTTCTGTAAATGGGCTGGTATCAACTTCTGTATCCAGAGTGTTTCTATTGTTTGTTTTAGGTACCACCCCCTCTTCATTTGTAAATACTAAGCAAAATATTTGTTTAGTACCTCTGCCTTTCACAGTCACCCTCTGCCCACCCCTCCCTTTATTAAGCCTCACTATCCCTCCCTTAGTCTTCCTTCACTCCTGATGTACCTAAAAAGGTTTTATCCCCTTCTTAACTGAGTTGGCTATCTTTTCTCAGTTCGGCCTTTGCTGTTCTGACTGCCTTCCAGCTTCCTTTGCTTTAACTGATACAATTCTCTGTCCTGCTCCTTCTGTGATTCCTTGTACTTTCTGAATGCTTTCTTTTTCTCTTGAACCTTCACTGCCACCTCCTTTGAGAACCATATTGGTTTCTTACATAATTTTGTTTTGTTTATTTGCTTCACACAAAGGCTTGTTACCTCTGTGATGGCAGTTTTTATTATTCCCCATTGTTCTTCCACCCCTCTTTCCTGCCCATTTGCTAGTGCATTCCATAGGCACTCACCCATTTTGGCAAAGTCAGCCCTCCTGAAGTCCAGTACTTTTGCCTTTGTATGGCTTGACTCTATTGCTATGTTTATTGTGAACCATACTGTTCGATGGTCGCTGGTTCCCAGATGGCTACCCACTTCTACATCTGTGATCCTCTCTCCATCTGCATTTGAGAGGACCAGGTCTAAGATTGCTCCCTCTCGAGTGGGTTCCAATACTAGTTGTCTAAGGCATGCCCCCTGTAGGGCATCTAGAATAACCCCACTCTTAGAAGTGACTGCTGCAACTGCACTCCACTTAACATCTGGCATATTCAGATCACCCATCAGCAATATAACCATTCTAAGTATACTTTCTATCATTTCCTTGTCCATTTCCTCCCCCTGAGAGGGGGGTCTGTATACAACCCCTGTGTGGATTGTGGTGCCATTGCCTGCCTCCAAATTGACCCACAGTGCTCCTTCTTCTCCCTGTTTACCCTTTTGTTCTGTTGCTTTGATTCCTTCTCTTATGTAGAGAGCTACTCCTCCTCCTCTTTTACCCTCCCTGTCCCTCCTGTAGATAGTGTAACCTGATATGTTTATGTCCCAGTCATGGTTCTGTGTGTACCATGTTTCTGTGACTGCCGTGATATCCAGATGTTCCTCCTCCATCAAGGCCACTATTTCAGGAAGCTTGTTACCCAGACTACGGGCATTGGTACTCATTGCTCTCCATTTTTTGATGGCTTTACCTTCTGTAGCAGCATCCCCCACTGACCTTTCTACCTTGGTCTTTTTCTCATTTAGTACTCTGTTTTGTAGGGGGAGACTGGGATTTTCCTGCTGCTTATCAGTGCCTCCCCCTTTGACTAGTTTAAAAGCTTGCCAATGAAGCATTTAAACCGATTGCCCAAAAGACTTGTTCCCTTCCTGGACAGATGCAGACCATCCTGCCAGTATAGGCTGGTGTCCCTCCAGGTGGAACCCCAGTCCCCAATGAAGCCAAACCCCTGTGCTCCACACCATTTTTTTCAACCATTCGTTAAACTGCATGGTGCAAAGTACCCTCGCCTCACCCATGCCACTGTCAGGCAGCACCTCTGAGAAGGTTACTGTGTGTGCTACTTGTCTTAAGCCCCTCCCCAACTCTATAAAATCCTTCTGCACTGCTCTAATCTCATGATGAGCCAAGTCATTTGTCCCTAGATGGACAATGACATCCAGCTCAGACTCCCGTGCAACTGTTCTCGTGATCCTAAGGATGCGCTTCCTGTCCCTACTTGTAAATATAGTATGCCCTGCCTAGCCCATCTACTTAAAAAAAATCTGATGTTTTTGATGGGTTATTACACAGCCAGACCAAAGCATCTAATAAAGAAACTTCACTTCCTAAATATTTTGTTCAGGTCTATGTGATAACGTCGAACGCCTAAAGGCAATCACCATTATCACTCAGTCAGAGTGCTGAACACATTTTTGGCACTCTGACAACCACAGCACACCAGCACAATGGCGCCAGGACATATTTTTACTGCTTTCTGTGCCCCCCTACACCCCTCGGAACCCCCCTACTTAAGGATTCTCAACTCCAGGGGGGTGCATGTCGGGGGGGTGAAAGCAGTAAAAATGAAAAGGTTCGGGCTGGGTGCAATAAAAATTGCACCAGCACCCAGACCTGAACCCGGTACCTCAGCCACCCCAGCCACTAGCCTATCCCCGACGCCATGACGCAGCTTGACTGGCAACCGCAGCACCACTCCCTACAGTCTCTCCACCCCCTCCCAGCCCACGCTCACCATGCTCGCCTCTAATGCGATGTACGATAGCAACATCCTGTCGCCCAGTTCGCCAACCCCCTCATCCGGTCGCCCTACCTTTCCGTCACCATGAGTGGATTGTGCCAGAAAGGTGTTGCCATAAAGGACGGCACCCTTCCTCATGCACCCACTTCACGGGTTACCATTTTGTTCTGATCACATGCCTTATAACAGAAAAAAAGAGAAAATGGAAAATAACCTGGAGGGGAAGAAAACAGAATTCTACTGGTATCATGAAGATCATTGAGGGTTAATTCCACATCTTTCCAATAAGCTCAGTGATTTTCTGAGATCCACAAACAGAATAGATGAAGCTGACACACTAATGTGTATAAGTGCAGATTAGGCAAATGTATCCCACCCTGTGCCAGAGATAAATGCAATAACAAGAGTCGAAGCCGATGTGGAACGGTGTGAGAAAACAACAACGCAGACACAGATAATTTGGCTTTAAAACACACTTTGACTTCAGTGTGAATTTTATTTTTAGAAGAAAAATAAAGCCAATAACTCAAATTCTTTTCAAGAAAAACAAATAAAATAAAAAAAAATAAATAAATAAAGCTATCCAGCTTCAGCACTGATTTCTACTTAGCTGTGCTGCCCCAGAGTGGAATGCTACACCTTGAACCTCAGTGTTTCCACAATCTTCTGTGCTGTCTGTCTCTGCAGTACTTGTCCCTACTGCTACATGAGACTCATCTGCTGAAGATTTCTTCAGAGGTGCCTATATACCAGCATCATCTGATGTCACAAGGTCAGCTGATCCACCTCTACAATAATTAATAACAAAAGGTCTGTTCTAATACACACATGTGGGGAATCAGTTTGACCAAATTAAATAAACATTATTATTGTAATCATTTCTTTCTCCAACATAGTTTAAATACCCTCTGTTTCTCTCTATAGTGTGATAATTGCTCAGAGAGGATACCTAACTGTCATGACTACGCCCTCAGGACAGTATTATGGACTGTCCATGACCTTTTCTCACTCCTGAAATAAGGCTCATTTTGGGCCCACTGCTCCCTAAGGTGCAGTTTCACAACAAACATGTCTGGTAAGGAACAACCCACTTTCCTAATATAATTACTGTTTTTAAACTATAAAGGATTTATCTGGTTGTCCTTTTTAATAGTTTTTATCACCAGGACACTGTCTGAGTGCTAATATGAAGGCTTCACACCAGCTGATGGCTGTGTTTTAATTTTAGCCCTTCTGTAGTGCAACCGATAATGTTAAATGACTGTCTAGTAAGTCCTGGGTGGCAATTCATGCTTTTAGGAAGCGAGAATTCCTCTCGCTATTATTTTATTCTGTAAGTTCCTGTGTGGCTTCCCTTTCAGCACAGAATCCCCGTCAGAGTTTTTCCCCAGCTCAAGTTGACAGACTGAAGCACTAGAAGTGGGTGCCTGCACTTTAACTCTCTTTGCTTGCTTGCTGCTCGAATGGCTATTACACAGCCATGAGGAGCAGCAGGGAGCGAGCTGAGCCATGAGTGGTAGCTTGGAGCAAGTGCTACTGCATGTAGCAGCCTGGATTGGAGATTTCACACTTACTTCTCCCAGAAGACTCCTACTATATTTACCAGAAATAGTTCCTGAATGAACCTGGATAGTAGCAGAGCGTTTCCTTAAACAACAAATAAACAAAATCCTTATACATATGTGCCTGTGTAGTGTTCTGTTTCTTTCTTTTGTCTGGCCAGCGTTTAATTACCATAATTATTTAACAGAACACTAGGAGTTATAATACCTTGTAACATAGCATCAAACAGAAACGGCAAATAAAGCAGTTTCATTGGACCAAATACAACAAGTGACCAAAGTTGGAGCAGTGATTAATTCCCCAGTAAGGACCGCTCCAACTACTATTCATGGGGTCACTGGGTCAAGATCCAGCACCACTAGCTGTCACAGCAACAACCAGAACACACATTGCAGTGATTACTGAACATCTCAATGTGCCGACACAAAGCCGAACAGAACTGTAAGAATGGACACAACAACACAAGTATTGCCATGTTACAAATGCATTAATGCCCTCCGGAGTTGGCTTCTACTAGGGAATTAATGCATGGTTGGGTGGTTGTAGGCACTTGGCCAAGGCCTCATACTAGGTATCATACTAGGTAGATAAGGAGTTAGGAGGCTTATAGGCCCATAATACTCCTATAAGAAATAATATTTAATAGTAGGATTTGCAAGAATGTATTTATCTAACCTCCCCTTAAAAGTGGTTTTTTGAATCACTGATAATAATATTTAATGGAAGTGCATTCCAAAGATTAATACATCTCACAGTAAAAAAATATTTATGAGGTAAATGCTTAAAGCCCTTACCTTGTAATTGGAGTGGATTGCCTTTAGAATTAAAAATATATTTTTTTAAATCCACACCCATGTTATACATCAGATAGTTATCATGAACAACATCGAACATCAGAAAAAAGTCACTCCTCATACGTCTGGTAACAAGTGCCATTAAGTTAAGAGAAGCAAGTCTTTGGTCATATTGCATACTAGTATAGCCTTTAATATGTTTGGTAAATTTCCACTGGACTTTTTCTATTTGAAGAATATCTTGCTTCCTAAAAGGACACCAAAACTGAGAGGAGTAATCCAAATGTGGAAGAACATAGGCTGTATATAAAGGCAACAAGACTTTTACATCATGAGATTTAATGTTCCTGAGTATGGACCATAAGGCAACGTTTGCTTTTTGTATAGTTTTATTAACCTGTACTGTGAATGAAAAATCATTAGAGATGTCAACGCCCAGATCTTTTTCCACAGTCGTACATATTAGGGGTTTGTTATCCAACCTATATATTTTTTTTAGGATTCTGGGTACCTAAGTGCATAACCTTGCATTTCTCATGATTTAATATCATTCCCCAATTTTTAACCCAATCTGTAATAAGATCCAGATCCTGCTGAACGATGTTGATACTATCAGGATCAGAGCAAGATCCACCAATTTTGATGTCATCGGCATATTTTAAAGAATTAGAACTACAATTCTGGGTTATATCGGCAATAAATGCTTGAAATAAACAAGGGCCCAAAACAGACCCTTGTGGTACTCCACTATGGACTGGACCTGCACTTGAGAGATGGCCATTTATTAATACTTGCTGTGATCTGTCAACAAGCCAGCATGATATCCAACTTATGATGCTGCGATTTATTGGGGAGGGAACACAATTTTTTTATAATAGCCCAATGCGGGATGGAATCAAAGGCTTTGCTAAAGTCAATATATACTATATCATATGATAATCTGTTGTCTAATTGAAGACTAACATCTTCATAAAAACAAATTGTGGCCTCGTGCCACAACTCCCCCAACCATGCATTAATTCCCCAGTAGAAGCCTCATTCGTCAGACATTAATGCTTACATGTACATTACTAGTAACTTACCCATGTACCATACATATCTTTATACCCCTTTTTTAGCAACTTCAATTCCTCTGCACACTAACCAGGATGGTGAAACTGAAATAAACAGGGGGAAAGAATAGAGTGAAGAAATTACAATGGGGAGGTCGCCCCACCATAATGGGAAATTGGAAAAAGTCAGGAGAGAAGTAAGACAAGAAAGGCACCACTGTGGTAGACTTAAAAGGCAAAGGAAAAGATGAGAAGAGTTTGCCCTGTAGTGTGCTTTAACTTGAAAAAAAGGGGGGGCAATTCTGCAACAGCCAAGGTCTATGTTCCCTTCAGATAAAATGAGATATCAACCTATGCCAATCTTGAAAGTAAGAAATGGGTGGATGCACTGGGAGAGTTTGTAGATAAAATAAAATCCTTACTAAAATATTGGTACATATGACTTCAACCCTCTGGAAAAAAGACAAATTTAACAAAGACCAATGGCTTAAATCCTCTGTTATCATTACTGTGAGAGGCTCATAATTGAGTAAGTCTAAGTGGTGTGGGAATGTAGTAAGAGATACACCAAGATACCTTAAAGAATTTTGATTCCAACGAATGCAAAATATGCAGGTTAAAAGTTTTAAGTTTGTGTATTGTGTGCGCTTTACTTGTGTATTTTTTTAGGTGTATGTATGTACTTACATACACATATGTGTCTGTAATGTGCAGCATCTGTGTGCACATTGTTTAACATGCACAGTATATGTGCCTTATAATATAGAAAAATGTAGGGCTGGGCATTGAATTAGATCAAACATTCAGGCAGTTTGAGTTCGCCAGTGATCAGAAAAAGGCAAAAATCTGAATTGGGTTTCACTGCTAAAACCTGGAAATGCCCTGACCCGAAACTGCTAAACCTGTCATGTCTATTAGTGCTGCATGCAGCAGCAGAAACAGAATCAGACACACAGTGTCTCACTGGGGGGTGGGGGGGCTCCAGGACTCGTGGACTGGGGGAGGTGACTTGCTCCAGTCACACACTGTCACTCAGGAGATGAGGAGGTGCTGAACAGCATACCTAAAAGCTGCTGGAGTGCTGGTGTCATGTTGTTTCTCTGTCTCCTTCTGACCTGGTCTCCTTCTCTGCTCCTCCTCCTCCTCCTCCTCCTCCAGTCCTGTGCCTCTGCCCTCTTCTTGCTCAGGGTCCTCCTCCTCTCACAATCAAACACAGGCATATGGAAGACAGTCATGTGCGTGCACTAGTGATAGTCCAGTCAGGGACTATGTCTCCTAGCTCATTCTGATCCTGCTGCTGGAAGGTCTGCAGTAATCAGAATAGACAGAATTACATGAAGGGGCCTTAATAACCCCTCACATAGCACAGCAGGGTCTGAGGTGAGCAGCATGGTGGCAAATTGCACTTCTCTTGGCATACAACATCAGGCAAGTGAGGAGTCAGACTGATACATATTTTTCTCTCAGTGCAGGCAGCAGGGTGTAGCAGCAGAGTACATATGTAGCCCTGGTGCCACCCTTCCAAGGGCTACACCCCCCTGCCTGGTGCGGCCACCAACCAGGTTAAGGGGCTTGGTTTCCCATACAGCTGATACACAGGGATCCTTTTTCAAGATATAAAATAAAATGGTGGTACCTCCACCCAGAGTACATTTAGTGGGTCTGATATCTACCAGTACAAACCCCTGGGATGTCATACCAACCCAGCTCCCCAAACAGCCACTCTAGACATGGACTTACCAGAATCAGTAATCCTCCATTTTAATATTTGGCATATTCAACTTTGTGGCAGGGTAGAATAGGACCCTGTCCCATTTGTTCTGGAGAAGGTATTTAAATGCAAGGCTCTGCATTCTTTCCTTGTCTCTCTCCTTTGTCTGGTTGCACAGCCAAATTTTCCTGTGAAACTTCAGACTTGATCAACCCGAACAGTCTCACAATCCTTTACCTCTCACTGTCTCTCTGTTTTCTCTTGCTTTTGGTTTTTTCTCCCTTGCATATCTAGATCTGGTAGTATAAGAATATGTGCAAATCAATATTTGGAAATTAAACTGATAATGGGATCACTTTTGTTTAGAAAATATAGTGTTACTGTTGAAATGTATATATTTTTAAAATCTGAGATAACTGTAAAAAGCTAGAGGTTACTTGAGTGCAAATGCCTGAACCTTTTGCAGTTGCTGTGGGGACCTCAGAAAGTTCTCAATGTTCTAGCAGCTCCTGAAATTTACAAAGAACAGGATGCTTGCAAAGGATGGGGGTTGAAAAAGACATAAAAACAGCAAAGCTGAGCCGCAAGGGAGATTTTTCTACAAGAAAGATTTTATTTTTGCTTCTGTACATAGTTATTCTGAACAAGTTTATTTCATTTTATGTTACTGCTACAATAAATAAAGTTTTGGTGATTTTTACAACTGCTCCTGGGTTTTTCCTATGCTTCCTGACCTGTGCCTCGATGACAAACTTCAACTAATGACATGCTTACTATATCAGGCTCTTGAGTCAGACTCTTCCAAACAGTAACCTCTTAATTTATGTACATATTTATGTAAAACATATTTATATTTTATGTACATGGATGATTAGGAAGGGAAAAAATGGAATAGAGGTTAAGCATAAAATTTGGGATTTGCGTTTTCAGACAGGCAGTTCCACACTTTTGAATTTAGCCCAAACCACATTTTGATTATTGCAACCACCATCTCCCTAGCTAGTTAACTGCTACAGGTATTACTGTACCCAGACCCTCAACTGGTACTAGTCCAGAATGTGCAGCAGATTGCAGTTCATGATTCTTTTATCTGATTTTGCAGAATAAATCCTGTGTGTTGTTAAATGCTGTGTACCTGGCTGAATTTAATGGGAAAGTGAGTTGTTCAAGTGACAGGGAAAGAAAAGTGAGCGACACTGACAGCTTATGACATAAATAATCAGAATCAGTATGATACAATCTACTATACTACATTAAACAGTAAGTAAAAAAAAGATTTGTTTGTACTCAGAAGTGTAAATTGAAACCAGCCCCATGGTTGAGTGTGGGTCTGCTATTATTTACTGTTCTCCTTTAAAAATGAAATTCTGAAAAGCATTTTGGAAGCTGAGTTTCCATTTCAGACAAATTTTGCTGACAAAACACCACATTCCGCACTGCTCTAGATCTCGATTTAATGTTTCATCTGAAGCTCGGCACCTCTAACAGTGCAGCATCAATCTAAAGTAGCATTACAGTTTCAGTGTTAGGTATTAACTCAAGTGCCTGGTGCAGGACTTGAGCCCATGACCATCCACTCTTCCTGGCTCAAAGAGTACCAACTGAACCAGTGACACTTAAATCAATAAAACTATTAATTATAGATTTGGCTGATAAAAGTTATATGGAAAATAACACAAGACAATGTGTGCAGTTATAAGGCAACAATGCATGGCTTAGGTGGTTGTTAGGCATGAAGCATAGCTGAGTGCTGCAACCATCCAAGACGTACATTACCTTATGACCTCACACCTTGGAGTGTCTTATCCCACTTATAAAATGGGCTTTTAGTTGTTAAAAATATATATGTAGTTCAAGTGAGGTGTGCAGTTGTCAGAAAATAATCAACAGTCATGAGATGTGCAGAATTTCATGGCTTATTTTATACTTAGCAATCTGTAAGTGCAGTTCATCTAAAAAGGCACAGTGAGCAAAACTAAAAGTCTTTCTGAAGCTATAATCAATATTAAGTTCAGATGTACAATGCAAAGTGGTAATTGTCTCTTCTTTCTCTGTAATCCTCCTTGGAAGACCAGGGTAGAGAATAATAAGTTTAAGGAGGGAAGAGGGGCTGTGCAGAGGAGGAGCAGTAAAAGGCAGATATCTTGGTATTACTTGGTATTTCGTGGCATTAGGGACAAAAGAAGGCCATGGCCCATCGAGATTGTCCCCCACATGTTGTGGGTCATTTCAGAACTCAGTATAAGTTCTCCCTTATCCATAAATCAAAATTATTTTTAAATGTATCAAAGCTACATATAGTGATTAATTCTTAGGGCAGAGTGTTCCATAGCCTTGGTGCCCTTATGATGAAAAAATTTCTCCTTTTGTTAGTTTTAAAGGATTGTATTTCTAACTGCTTATTGTATAATCTAGGGACTATCGTTCTGGTTGAATAAACGAGTCCACATTGACTCATAAGAGTGGGTGATTAACATAATTTATAGGTTAATAATAAATCACCTCTTTTTCTCCTAGTTTCTAATGAATGTAGACCAGTAAGTTTTAATCTTGTAGTATAATCAAGATGTGTAAGTCTTGGTACCATTTTGGTTACCCTTCTCTGTATTTGTTCCAGGCAAGATATATCTCTCCCTTGAGGTAGGGGTTCCAGAACTGGGAGTCATAATCATCACAAGGTCTTATAAAAGTCCTATACAGGGGAATAATATACTGTTCAGTATGGGTAATAAAGGTACGTTTAATTTGCTTTAAGAGACCATTGGTTATTTTTATACAGTGTTCCCTAGAAGTAAGTTTGTTGGATATAAGTATCCCCAAATCTTTTTCACAACTCGATGTTTTAAGTTTAATATTATTAAGATAATAATCATGCATTGGGTTATTTCTTCCAAAATGAAGAACAACACACTTGTCATGATTGAAAAACATTTCATTCTCAGTTGCTCAGTGTTCTGTTTTGCCTAAATCAGTAACAAGTGTTTCCAGATTATTGGGGTCATTAATCCTACCCCCCAATTTAGTATCATCAGCAAATTTTTAAAGATAATTATTTGGTCCAGCTTGCATATCACTAATGAATAAGTTGAAAAATGTGGGTCCCAACACTGAGCCCCACTCGTAACCAAGCCCCAGTCAGATAAAATGTTATTAAATTTGACTTTTTGGTTTCTACATATAAGCCAATCAGTTATCCAGTCAACAAGGTACATTGAAATGCCAAGTGTTTTTAATTTCTGTAAGAGTTTGGTATGTGGTACCTTATCGAATGCTTTACTGAAGTCAAGTTGTATTACATCTGTAGAAATTCCATTCTCAAGGTGTGTACTAATGATATTATAAAAAACAATTAAATTTGTAGTACACAAGTGACTTAGAATAAAGCCATGTTGAGTTAAGTATGAAATACTTCTCATTTTAACCTCATCCTCTAACTTAGTTTTAATGATCCTCTCCACAAGTTTCCCTACAACAGAGGTTAAACTAATAGGACAGTAATTTTCAACATTTCCACAATTTCCCTTCTTGAATATTGGTGTAACAATAGCGGTATGCCAATCATCTGGTATTAGGCTTTCTTGTAGTGATTTATTAAAGATGATTAACAGTGGAAGGGAAATAAATTGGGAAGTTGCCTTAAGAAATTTTGGATAAATGTTATCAGGGCCTGGGCTTGTAGTTGATTTCAATTTGCCAAGTGCCTGCAAAATGTCAGACATATTAATTTTATAAGTGATTGAATGGGATAAAGAATGAAATGCTCTATAAACATTTTTATCAGATGGAGAGAAAACTGAGCAAAAATATTTATTAAAAAGATTTGCAGTATCAACATCTGACTCACATTTATTTCCCATATTAAATATTGGGCCTATTTCCCTAGAGTTTCCTTTCTTACTGTTTAGGTAAGCATAAAGTGACTTATGACAGTCCTTGGTATGGGCTAATTTAAATTCCAGATTAACTTTGGCTGTTTTTATAATTTTTTTCAATGTTTTAATTGCTGTTCTATATTTGGTTAATAATATATTTTTATAAGGTTGTGAACTGGTTTTCAATTTACTAAACACTTTAGTTTTGAGTCTAATCTGGGATTTAATGGCTTTATTGAACCATATTGGGATCTTCCCTTTATTATTATAAATTCTTTAAGTTGGTATATACTGATTTTCTAATTTACTTATTATGTGTTTAAATGAATTCCAAGCCTCCTCAGTTGGTAATTTAGAGAGCAAGGTTTCCCAATTAATATTTGCAATTTCTTTATTACTAGCTTGGAAACTGGCTCTGTTATAATCTTTCATAAATGGGCACCCTCTAGGGGGTACAAATTCATAGGGAATTTCAAACAGAATAGAAACATGATCACTATTTCCAAGGGGGTCCCCAATTTGAAGATTATTAATTTTGTGTTCAATATTAGTAAGGAGAAGATCTAAAATACTTTGACCCCTCATAGGTTCCTTAACAAGTGTGCAAGCCCTGCTTCCATTATAATATTTATTAAATACGTTTCCATATTGGTATTTCCCACAAGAGTACTCCAGTCAATTGATGGCATATTGAAATCTCCCAGGACGATAACATCTCCCTTATCTGCCAATTTGGGAATTTCTTCAAAGAGATTGGAAGTGTATTCCATATTAGCTGATGGAGGTCTATAACAATTTCCTATGGTAATATGTGACTGATTTTTTAATTGAATGCTAACCCAGAGATTCTCAGTGGAAGAAGGAAGATGAAGTTCTTAAGAAGGAATGTCATTCCTGACATAAATACATACTTCACCACCTTGCTTATCAAGGTGATTTTTACAATAAAGTTTATAGTTGGGAATGTTTCTAGAGCATATGGATGCAGAGTCCCACCAGGTATCAGTCGCTGCAATGACTCCCAAATTCATTATGCTACATCTAGCTTCAAGTTCCCCCAATTTAAGTAGATTAAGTGACCTTGCATTTAAACTGAGAAATTTACATATGTTGTCAGGTGAGGTTGCTAGATTGTGCTTTAGAGACTTGGGCAATGTCCCATTCTCCCTCATCCTTTTTAGTTTAAATTCTGATTTATGATAGTTGTAATACTCTTACCCAACAAAGAGCTACCCCTTTGACTAAGGTGCAGTCCATCCCAACAAAAAAGGGAATTTCTATTATGAAAATTCTCCCAGTGTGTAATGCACAGAATATTTTGTGAAAGGCACCATTTCCTAAGCCACTGATTTATAGATTTGATTTTTTGTGTAATAGTAGGTGTGGCTCTGGGTAGTGGTAATATTTCCGAAAAATATACTGTACATCCAGCTTCAACTAGCAGACTGTTTAATGCTACAAAGTCCTGCTGTAGGTGTATTAAGTCAGAACAGTTTATATCATTTGTACCAGCATGAATTACAACAAAAGGATTTATTCCTGCTTGTTTAAGGATAGCTGGTACCATTTTAGTAACATCCGCTACCTTTGCACCTCTGAAACTAGAGCATGTACAATTTAATTTATCCGGGTTACATATAGCTCTGTCTATATGTTTAATTATAGAATCCCCTAATACTAATACCTGTTTTGGGGGAATATTAGTAGATGAAGGGCAGGTTAATGCATGACAAGATAAATTTGAAGGCTGAAAGTGGGCATTGAGATCTTGTAAAATAGGATCCTTTGATAAAACTTTGATTTGGGCTGGCATAATATCCTTCTGTTTTATAGTTACGAATGATGGCTGAGTAGGACTGTTTGAAGATTTGTTAAAAGATGGAATATGGCTAGATGTACATAGGTTTTGTTTTCCTAGTATAGGACTACTGACGGTAGTGGACTCTGATGGAATTTCTAAATCAGACAGATGCTCATATCTATTAAAGAGTGAGGTGGGTGCACTATTGAAGACCTGCCCACCTCTCTTTTTCTTGGGATGTTTGGATTCAAAGGCCCAGTCATCATTGTTAGTGATGGGTAATTTGTAATCCTTATTAGTAAGTGGGGAGATGGAATCACAACAAATATCCTGAACAAATGTTTTTGTTTAGTGCTCACAGAGGAAGAAGAAAGAGAGGAGCCATAAAAAAGTAACAGAAGCATTGGGGGCAGTTGGACAGTCCTTTTTTGGAGGAGAGAGTCCTGAAGGGACTCACAAATCTGAAAGTGAGCAAAGTGATGGGGCCAAACAAGGTGCAACCAAGGATATTGAGGAAGCTCACGGAAGTACTGGCTGCACCGCTGACAGTCCTATTTAGCAGCTTTCTGGAAATGGGAGGTATTCTGGAGGACTGAAGGAGGGCAGATGTAGTCCCACTTCACAAAAGTGATAACAGGGAGGAGGCTGGCAACTATAGGCCAGTCAGCCTGGCATCGGAGGTGGGAAAGTTAATGGAGACACTGCTGAAGGAAAGGATTGTTTGAATTTTTTGAGTCCAATGTGTTACAAGACCCAAGGCAGCATGTAGTCATGGGGGAGTTCATGTCAAATGAATCTGATAGAATTCTTTGACTGAGTGATAAGGGAATTAGATCAAGTAGAGTGGTGGATGTGGCCTACCTAGATTTCAGTATGGCTTTTGAAACTTTTACACACAGGAGACTCATAAGAAAGCTGGACAGCTTAGGGGTGGATCCAAAGGTGGTAAACCGGGTAAGAAATTTGTTAAAGGATAGACAAGAGAGGGTGGTGGCTAAGTTCACTACATATAAGGTAGAGTGACCAGTTGGGTGCCTCAGGGATCTGTACTGGGACCAGTACTCTTTAATGTCTTTATAAGAGACATTGCAGAAGAGCTGGAAGGGAATGTCTGTCTCTTTGCAGATGACACCAAAATATTCAATCGGGTGGACACTCTGGGAGATGGAAAGAATGTGCAGAGAACTGAGAACTTTGAGGAGTGGTCAAGGATATGGAAGTTGGGTTTCAATTAAAAAAAAGTGCAAAATCATGCACTTAGGGCACAGAAACCCAGGGTGGAGTACAAAATGTGAGAACAGACATTGACAATCCCCAAACTGGAAAGAGACCTGGGGTAATCATATCTGATGACCAAAAGGTGGCCAGCTAGTGTGACAAGGCAGTTGGGAGGGTCAGTGTGATGCTGTGGTGCATAGGGATGGGTATCACTGGTAGGAGGGAGGTGATTTTGCATCTGCATAAATCACTTGTGGGACCACACTGGGAGTACTGTGTTCAGTTCTGGACACCACATCTCTGGAAGGACTTAGATAGGGTAGATGCTGTCCAGAGGAAGGCAACTAAAATGGGCAGGGTCTGCACCAGAAACCCTATGAGGAGAGACCAAAGGACCTCAATACGTACAACCTGGAAGAGAAGAGGGAGAGGGGGGATATAATAGAGACCTTTAAATATCTCATGGGAGTAAATAAGGTACAGAATGGGAGTATCTTTCAGGAAAAAAAGATACTCAATAACAAGAGGACATGCAATGAAGCTGGGGGGGGCAGATTCAAGAGAGATGTAAAGAAGTACGTCTTCAAAGAAAGAGTGGTGGATGCCAGTAGAGGTAGTGGGGACATTGACAGTGGTGGGGTCCAATAATGTATGGGAAGGGCATAAGTGAATTTTAGTGGCATGGAAGGGGATGGGGAGAAAGAGCCAGAGATCAAGTAGGGTCTGCAGTCACCCTGTAGGTAGGGAGAAAAGTGGCAGAGTGGGTGGGCCAAGTCATCCTTATCTGCTATCAAATTCTATGTTTTTGTGTAATGCAAGTATTTGCAAGTGTAAAGAAAGTGTCCTTTCCTCTGAAAGTACCAGTTTTTGTTAGTCAGCAATAAGTTTTATTAAGCAGTTTCTGTAGCATAATGCCCCTTCAGTGAGGCATCAAAGGGGGGTGAGTGTTTGGATGCCCACTTCCTATTGCGACTGTTGCCAGGTGACTCTAGGTGTGGAGCTCTCAGGTGGACACTGGCCAGTCATTCTGGACTGAGAGCAAGCCAGGGAGCTGGGCTGGTGGCTAGCTAAGCAAGTTAATAGTTTGGAGGGATTATAACCATGAGCACTAAGCCATCTACCCCTCTCTACCTGCTGGTACTGGACTGATCCACTAGCTGTCTAGCCTGCTCACCATATGAGCAAAGGAATGTAAAAGCTGTAGTATTAGACTAGTTATTTGTAGGACCAGGCTAAAGCAAGGAATGGTAGGCTCAGTGTTTGTTAGTTGGCAAAATATTTAAACAGTAGTTTTAGAAGTAATGCATTGCTGACCTGTCATCTTTAGACTCATGATCAGCAGATTTTAAATTCATTTAGACATGTTTAATATAGTTTTTATTGGTTTTGAATTACAGTCTTGAATCACTAAACATGGCTACCAACAGCAGTTTTTAAAAATCTACTTCCCCAGAGGTTGTTTTAGTTTGGGTATACTGGACTCATACTATACTGGAAATAGGTTAGGTTTTATGTTATATGGTGCACTTCCAGTCCTCAGCAGGCCTTGCAGAAAACATACATTATAGGACATTATACTTTTTGCTTTTTGGTTTTTACTCTACATTGAATACTAGTATGCACATTTGTAGTGTATTGTAATTTACTCCTATGTTGACGCACTATATTGCTTGTCATTAAATCATGTATTCTTTTAATGCACTTTTTATTCTTTTACCTGTTGTATTTTCTTCCTCACCCCAGGACACATCTGGAAATGACCTGCTGTCAGCTCAGTATGTCTTTCTTGGTTAAATTTGTGAAATAAATACTTAAGGCACACAAACGCCAATGTGAACAAAACCCAGGCACTTACCTCTAAAACCCTAGACTGTACATTGCACTTAGAAATGGTGGCCGATTTATTCTCAAAGGCTAATGCAAAAAAACTCCTTTGTTATGAGTGCTTGCCAATGGTGTAAGCAAACATACTGCTATCACTCTGAGAGAGGGTTTTTAGGGGCTTGTTCCAGTTCTACCAATCACAGGCTTAGAATCAGCAATCTCATCCCCAAAGCCGCCCACTCTCTACCTATTCTCTGCTTTTTACTTTGATTTACTTCACCAATCACAAAGCTTGAAACTGCAAAGTGGATACTACTATAAATCTGTAGTGTCTTTAAGGTTCTTACTAGGAATGTCTGTTGTGCTTTTTGTACCGTACATCTCTCTCCTGCCCCCTCTCACTATTACCAACAGCACAAGCTCTATTATGTTGCCACTCACTGAATTTATTTTTCTCTCCCACATACCTCTGTTCCCAGCCTGTGCTGGGGCTGGGAAAATCTCCACTGTATGCCCTAGAGTCTAGGACACTTTATTGCTGTGTGAGCATAGCCCCATTTTAAAAGTGGAGTTCGGACTTCATGGCAATGCTTCTTATCGTGCTGCTTTATCTTCGAGTGCCTTTTTTTATGAAATATACTTCCCTCCTATACCTTATTTACCCCTGTGACATATTTAAAGGTTTCTATGATATCCCCCTGCTATTTCCTCTCTTCCAGGGTATACATATTTAGATCCTTACGTCACTCCTCATAGGGCTTCTGATGCAGATCCTGCACCATTTCAGTTGCCCTCCTCTGGACCACCTGCACTCTGTTTATGTCCTTCTTGAGATGTGGTCTCCAGAACTGTACCCAGCACTCCAGGTGGGGGCTTACTAGCGATCTATACAGAAGCAATACCAACTCCCTCCTTCTACTGGTGATACCCCTCCCTATGCACCCCATTATCCCACTTGCCCTCCCTACTGCCTTGTCGCACTGCCTGGACACAATTAGGTCATCCAGTATGATTACCCTCCTGTCTCTTTCCTGCATAGAGGCCATCAGTACTACTGTATTCCTCTCATTTTGTACTCTGCCCCTAGGTTTCTGAGCCCAAGGTACCTTACTCTTCAATTTTTCACATTGAAACCCAGCTGCCATACCTTTGACCATTCCTTGAGTTTTCTCAGGTCTCTGCTCACCCTCCCCCCGAGTGTGAACACTATTGAAGAGTTTGGTGTCATCCATAAAGAGGCAGACCATCCCTTTCAGCTCCTCTGCAATGTCACATATAAAGACATTAGAGAGGACTGGCCCTGAAGCTACCCATTTGCAACGCTGCTGACCCAGGTTTGGAAATGAGCCTGGGCCATCAGAGAGTCAGCCAGGGAGAGGACGGTAGAGTGTCCCAGAGTATGCTTTCCTCCTCTGGGGGGGGATTTTGCTGCAACATACTGCTTTACCACCACCTGGGTGACCATTGGTGTTGGTACAAGGGAACCACGGATTATGGGATAGGCCTTGAGAGCACAGTCTTGGATTGGCTATGTTGGAGCTTCCTGGCAGCCTATCCTGTTTCACATTCCCGGAAAGGGGGGCAGGACATGCAGAACAGGGAAAAATGGAGTGCAGTTTCGGACAGATGAAGCCTCTGCCCATCCACGACATCCACCACTGTCATCGCACCACCGGTCTTCATCTCTGCCGTGGGTGGCCAGATGTCTTCAAGGTAGAAATGCCAAAGGAGCTGAAGGTGTACCCAGCCCTTGGGGGGGGATAAGCTGGGGGGGGCAGGACAGCAGTGTGCTGTGGGTGGGCTGGTGGTCCCGATGGGTGGCTGGCAGGATCTGGGCTGGAAAGTATATGGGCACTGGCTGCAGATGGAATGAGGTCCTGACCTGGCCTGAAGCCAAAGAGGATAAACAAAGTTAAAAACAAAAAAGAGGACTGGTCCCAGCACTGATCCCTGTGGCACCCTGCTGGTCACCATCCCTCCCTTCCTTTTAGTGAACTCTGTGTACCACCACCATCTGTCACCTATCCCCTAACCAATTTCATAACAAGTTTACCACCTTTGGACTGACTCCTAAGCTACCCAGATGGCTTACTAGCCTCCTATATGGAACTATGTCAGAAGCCTTACTGAAATTTAGGTAGGCCATGTACACTGCTCCACCCTGATTTCCTTGGTCACACAGTCAAGCACAAACAATTTGAGATATAACCTCTCATCCTACCATAGACATGTTGTGTGTGACAAACTAATTAAAACCTCACAGCTTGCATTTTGAAATAATGAGTATGAAAGTTGACCATGCCCTGAATTCTATGGCAACAGCACGTAATGGAAATCTCAGGTCTTCATTTTGATTTGTTAGGAGTGAATCATCTGAATGTGGAGAATTGCCAGAAAGGAAAACTGCACATTGGACTAGGATAGCCCAATCACCTCCATGACTGGGATCAAATGAACCTTTAAAGGAGGCCAAAATTAAGAGCCTGGAGCCAACAGACCATAGAATCATAGAAATCCGCCATCAGAAAAGGACCCCAGGCCCATCCAGTCTGCCCATAACCTCCCCTTTCCTAGGAAGATGATGGTCATATTGAGTCTGAGGCTGTCAGCATACCCATAACCCTTCTGTCTTCAAGTTAAAGAAAATCTGTGAGCTGTATGTATAGTACCAGGAGCAAAGTATAACCTGGATGTGGTCATAAATCCTTCTTTATATAGGATACTAGTGTTAATTGGTCACTTGCTTCCACGAGGGTAGAGAGCAATTTATAAGAACTCTTTGTTTCCTGTCCTGCAACCAGCATCTAATCTATGGCATTAAGTAACCGGTTATGCCTAGGTTCTCCATTTTATGAAGTACAGTAGTTCCCTGTGTGGCATAGTGTTGAAGGCTATACTGAAGTCCTAGTACGCAGCATCTATAACCTTCATCTCATCATGCTTCTTGGTGTCTTTATCAAAAATAGCATGTTTGGCAGTCCAGGGGCATGGAGGGCTGAGGCACTGACTGCTTCACCTACAGCTGCACCAGCACCCCTGGTTCAGGAAAGGATCAGGGGGCTTTGGGGCTTGCCTATGGAGCGGGGATTGAGTGTCCCTAGAACAGCTCTCTTTCTTGGGGAGAGGAGATAATGTATCCCCACTGCTTGCCTGCTGCCTAGAGAAATCTGCATGGCAGCACAGCAGGACCATATAAGGAAGAGACACACTCACAGGTGCTGTGGGGCATCTCACTGGAGAAGGAGCTCACAAATTGCACCATTGCATGTGATTTGGGTCCAGGGGAAGAAAACCAGAAATCAGAAAAACACCCTGACTGCAGGATGATGGGCTGACCCCCTGCAGGCCCTGCACCACTGACCATTCAGTCCTGGAGAAGCCTGATGATGGGATGGGTGGGGGGATTCAGTCTGAAGGGGACTGTCAGGGCAAAGAGGTGGACTAAATATACTTATTTGGGGGAAAAAATTGCATGATTTCCCCTTTGCAGAATCCATATGGTTTTGCACACAGGCCAATATTGTTCAATACATACACAAGTGATCTAGAGGTAGGAGACGGTAATTGGGTTGCCAAATTTGTACATGCACCAAAAAATGAAGGCTAAGTACATCTTAGTAGGAGGTAAATGAAATGCAGTGGGACCTGGACATGCTCTGAAATGAGCTGAAATATGGCAGATGAACCTCAAGATTGAAAAATGCAAAAGGATGCATCTAGATAAAAACAATGTAAAGGCAAAATACTACCTAAACAACACAGACTGCTGAAACACAGTAGGAAAGGGGCTTGAAGTTTACATTGGGCAGCAGTGTGGGGCAGCATTGAGCAAAGTAAATAAGACAATGACATGCATGGCCAGCCCGTCGGTGTGGTGGCAAGGCATCTGTCTGTGGCACTGACATCCCAGGTTTGGGGACAGACTTGGGAGTTGGAGGGCTGGCCAGGGAGAGAGGGATTGAGCATCCTGGGGACTGCTCTCCTATTCTGGGGGGGAGGCGGGAAGAGTGTCTGGCACTATATGGACCTCTGGTGGAGACTGGGGGTACCGTCTTGGCCAGCACCACACGTCAGGGGGGCTGGGTGGACGCTGGTGTCATTGCACATCCCCACCCCGGGGGAAAAAATTGCAAAAAATAATGCCGGCTTCTAATGATGGCCCCCACCTCTGCTGCCATTTCTGCTGCAGACAAAGGTCTGCCGAGGGGTCCCGGTCCAGTGACCACACCCTGGGGGGCAAGCCAGGGTTCTGAGACTGTGTTTCCTGGGTAGGGGGTGCTCGCCCTGTGGCTCTGCCCAGGAGGATAAGCCTGGGGATTGGAGGGCTGTGAGCAGAGGACCAGAACCTCCGGCAGGTTGAAGACAGACAGTTAAAAAAAAAACAATGTGCATCAAGAGAAACTGTAAGCTGATTGAGAGATATTGTAATGCCCCTGTACAGGTCGCAGATCAGACCCCATCTTGAATTTGTATGCAGTTCTACTCCCCAAATTTGAGGAAATATCTCAACAGGCTTGAGAAAGTGCAGAAGAGAGTTACCAAGGTGGCTGAAGACCTGAAATCATGGTTTATAAAGACAAATGAATATAACTGCAACTGTTCTCCATGAAAAAGAGGAGACTGAGAGGTAACATGAATACAGTATTCAAAAATTTGAATGGGGTGTTTTTTTTTTTGTTAACTGGGAAGGGCTAGACAATTCTGCCTGTTTTCAGATTCATCTCATGTGAGGGGGAGGGGGATAGAGATGCAAATGCAGTAAAACAGGTTAAGCTGGTGGTCATATTTTTTGTAAATGGGAAACCTAGGAAAATTTCCCTACTCTTTGGTATGGGAGCTGCTGTTCTTCTGAATGGTGGAACAGGTGGCTGCAGAATGAGTTGGGCTGCAGCAGGCTGAGGAGCAGTCCTCAGACCCAGCTGGTGGACTGAAGGAGGACAAGCCGATGCAGGGCTACGAGAAGTTTGGACATCAGATTGCCTCTGAGACTATGGAAACAGATGAAGTTCAATCTTCCGATATGAAAGAACGTGATCAGGATGATGCACTTCTAGATGGACTGGCCAAAAAAAAAGCACAGATTACTACAGATGATGTTCGAGGACAAATAAATGTACAAAATGAGAAAAAAAGCCTTACAGAAGAAATGCTCTGCTGTAATGTTGTCAGATCAGAAATTACCTGCTAACTCTGTTCTTATGAGCAGTGACTCAGTGGATGAAAGCTTGCAGCGCAAAGCCGATTGTTAAGTGCAGCCCAAACCTCTGTCAACATCTGCAGAGATTAAAACTGCTTTCAGACTCCAGAAGGACAGAGGAAAAGAAACAATGGACGCCAGATTCTGCACTCAATGCTGCTGGATGAATGCACGTTGAAGAAGGGAAAGGGTCCTGTATCCTGACTGGGACCTTAATCTGGACAGTCTGTCTCAAAACAACCTGAACTGGGATCTGCTGAGCAAGTCACCTCCTCAGGTAAATCCTCAAAGCACTTCCTCATGTATAAACTAACTTAGTGCTGTAGTTGACAATGCAGTCTACCCTGAAATGTTAGACATGTCAGTAGCAGCTGATGCTCCTTCTCAGGCTGATATTCTGTTCCTGGCCACACCAGTCTCCATAGTAATGGCCTGCATGGTGGGAACAAACATTTTAAATACATGCAACAATCCCCAAATGGACAAAGGAAACCAAGCTACACCTACTGAGGGTACCATTATGAACAGTGTCAATAACTCTACTGCTAAGTCACAAAATGAATCAGTACCAGAAGGGGACACAAATGTTGTACCAAATGCCAAGCCTGAATCTGCACCCCCCACCCCCTTTAGACAATACTGTCTCACATCCTCAGCAATAAATACCTCTTTTATCTGACTTATGCAATAAAAAATCTGAAGCTGCTCCCTGGAGATATGTAGTGATGCTTCGATATAAAGGTAGCCTAGAAACAAGACCAGACAGACAATATGTTGGAAAAAACTTTTAAAACAATCATTTAATTTCTCACCAGCAGATATTTTTACTTTTATCCATGTGTCTGGGGAGGATAATGTTGACATCAGTTTCAGATCTCTCCAGGCACTGAAATGGTTCTGTCTTAAACATAATTAGATTAAATTTTCCCCACTGTGACACCCTTTTTAGCCAAAACCCATAACTAAACCCCTGATTAAGTTTGCCACAGTTATGTTCAGAAATGAAGGGGTGCATGTAGGAGACATCTTTATTTATTTGTATTTAGCTTTTGTTAACTGGGTAAGTGCACTAGCCATAAAATGACTATTTTCAGGCACGACCCAGGGAGAATACAGACATGCAGAAACTTAACAATATAACAATTTATAAGTGCTTTGCATACAATGGGTTAAAGAGGATACAATATATCAGAACATACAAAGTAAAGCGCTTTACATACAATGAGTTAAAGTGGATACAATACATCAAAGACATACAATACCAATGGTGTGAAGTGCTTAGACCCCCAGAAGCGATTCTGGATGCTGAGCAATTCTGGACTGGGAATTGGAAGTTTAAGATAAAACTAAGATGAACTGAAGAGGGGATATGTCACTTACCAGTTTTCATTTAAGGCCTGACTGGGGTGTATGTTTTTACTCTGGTTAACCTACAGCATGTTATAAATGTGGAGCCAAGACCCATTTCTCTAATGTTTGTGACAAACACAGCTGTGGCATCTGTAATGAAGTTGGACACATTAGCATGCAATGTGCCAACCACTCAAAGTGTAATCTGTGCAAGGAGACAGGGCACCTTTTACACAAGTACCCATGGGCTGCACAAAATAAGTCAGATTCCATCAACTTGGATGATTTAATCTGGAAAGCCCTGGCTGAAGCTGTTGTTCCTGATGATGACCCACCTCTTCCTCCTCTTACTGCATCTTTTGTAAACCAGGATGCCCAACAGATCCAGGAATAACAGACCCCATGGAACAGGCTAAACCCAAGATCTCTCAAACCTACATTTTTGCTCTCATCACTTGATTACTTACTCCAGTATGCTACCCAGACAAACAAATGGAGGACCGTCTGGAAGAACTCTCTGACATGCCACTCTGTCACCAAGCATGGGTATAGGATAACACAATTTCAGGCAGACCATAAGTCAGGTGTATAAAAAACGCATGGTTGCGTTCATCATTTTATTTCTAGAGCTGATAAAATAAATAAATAATACAGAAAATAACAAAAGGTTAGTCAAAAGAAATCAAATGACAACTGTTTCACTCCAGCAGTGTCTAAGGCTTTTTTCTTCAGCCTAGCATGAATCAAACAGTGTGAAAGCATGCATTACCAGGAGGTCTCCCACCTTCCTCAGTCAGTATCCAACTGACCACCCTATCTATCCTATCTCAGCGCTTAATTTATAATCAGCCAACCAGCATGTTGGACATTATACAAAACATATAAAGTGCTTGGGGAAGGGGTTTCAATTCATCCCAGGGATGTCCACTATGACAGAGGTCACCCTGTCACACATCCCCCTGCATAAGAGGGCAACCATCCTCTGGTTGTCCAAATCTCAACTAACACCCTGGAAGGATGTGGAGCTTTGGCTCACCCTCACTGGAATCTCTGTCTCAGGGTCCCTTTCATAATTATCTTTTTACTCACTAAGTTCCTATTGAATCAAAGCATACTTCCTTGGTACTTTATCTGTAATGACACCAGGGTCAAGCGTGTGATACACAGGCTGCTCTAAACATTATGGTATCTTTTCCATCATTACACAAATACCCTGACACATCTTAAATTATTCTGAAATTAGTCTCTCCATTAGTAGACTACAATATCATCACATACATTTAGGAGAAAGAACCACTAACAGCAGTTTTATGTCATCTACTGACTTTCCTTGACCAGATACATTTGAACGACTGGACAATCCAGCACCCAGTAGAACTGTCTTCAGAGGGAGAACTACCTTGCTCTGTTCCCACTTAAACATTTAAAGGTAGGCTAGTAACATACTAGTCTGTATGCCTAACAGCCTGCCCCTAACCTCTGGGTTTACATATAAAATCTTATGCACTACTAGTGGTGTTGGCTACCATCTAGTCTCTTCTGTTCTATGTAGTAGTCTCCCCCTCCTCCAATGGTGCCATCTCTTGCCTTCACCCACTGGGTTACTCCTCCCACATCACTATCAGGGGTCGCTGTCTGTCTGCCCCTATAACAGGTCTTATAGTATGCTGTCACCTGCCTATACATGCCTGACCAATAGTAATATGGAGTTAATCTAGCCAGTACCTCCCCATGGCTCAGATGCCCCGAGTGACTGGAATGGGCTTCCTCCATCACCTTTTTCCTATATGCCACTGGCACCACTACCTGGGCAACCACTTGCTTCATCTGGGGGGTTGGGCCTCATATGATATAGAACTTCCTTTCTAAGTTCATACCACTGTAACCAGTACTCCACAACACCATTAACATATGTTCCATCCTGGATTTTAACATGTTGTCTGAACTCAGTTATTCAGGTTCCCCCACCTGCGATTTTCCCCAGTCAGCACCAAGAGAACAATCATTTTTCATAGGAGGAGGTTTAAAACATGCAAATGCCCTTCAGACAAAATGGCTACTTCCATGCTGCTTGAAGTCTTCTGCACCAGTAATACATTGCCAGTCAAAGTCTTACCTGGGGTCTCCTCTTCTCATTCACAGTCCTCCTCCAAATAGCAGCCCAGAAAAATGGTCAACAATGGGCACAAACGTTTGTCACAAATGCTCCATCAGGGGGTCCTCCTCTTCCAGAGCCCATGGATCCTGCTCCACCAATTCTTCCTCAACATCCTCCAAGTGGGACCTCTCGAGTAGCTCCTGGCATCTGCACTCTGCCTCTCTCTGGCATCGATCAGCCTCCAGCCATCTCCCAATCATCCAGTGAAGAAGCCATATTAGGGTCTTCATTTGGCCATAAGGTCCTTCTTGTCTCATCCATGGTGCCTTGCCCAGGTCACCATCTCCATCAGTTGCTGTTCTCCTCATCTCTGGCATCATGCACCTCTGCTGTGTATCCTGGGTACCAGGTCTGGCACCAACTGACTGGACTACCTCTGTTTCCTCGGATGTCCAGTAAGATCCCACTTTAAACACCATATGTCACCAGGTGTGGGTATAGGGTAACACAATTTCAGGCAAACCACAAGTCAGGTGCATAACAAATGCATGGTTGCATTTATCATTTTATTTCTAGAGCAGATAAAACAAATAAATTATACAGAAAATAAGAAACAAAAAGTTAGTCAAAAGAAATCAAATGATAGCTGCTTTGCTCCAGCAGTGTCCAAGGCTTTCCTCAGCCTAGCATGAATCAAACAGTGTTAAAGTATACACCACCCTCCTCTTCCACCTTCCTCAGTCAGTATCCAACTGCCCACCCTATCTATCCTATCTCAGCATTTCATTTATAACCAGCCAACCAACATACTGAACATTATACAAAACACATAAACTGCTTGGGGAGGGGGTTTCAAATTATCCTAGGGGTGTTCACTATGACAGGGGTCACCCTGTCACATCCCCTTAAACCATGGGTCAGTCCTCAACCCAGGAGACATTCTGCAGGAAAAAAATAGATCAGCACCTGAACAAACAGATCTTGATACTGACAGTGTCTTTGCTGTATTGGCCAATACAGGCTGGTGGGTTTATAAGATGGAGGATAGGTCTGATACCTCCTCTAACATTCTTGATCAACCCAAATCTGATGACTACAAATATGATGGCAAGAAGAACATAAGGGAAAAAAAAACTAAGTTTAGTTGCCTCTTCATGTATAAATGTTGCTTTGCTTCTGTAAATGTCTGTGGCATACAGACTTGCAGAAAAAGACAGGCAGTTTGTCAACTGGCATTTGACTCAGGATTTGATTTTCTTTTTTTGCAGGAAACCTGGATGAATTCTGTATCTCAACTGTGCCTCTATAAGGCAGAAAGGTACTGGGGTCCATCTTATTGGTCTTTTGGTCCAGAAAGGGCTGATGGGATGGGGATACTATTTAATGGGGAAGATTTCAATTATCTAAAATAATTGATCTGATTCAAGGGAGAGTCTTAATTGTGGATGGATTCTGGTGTAAATAAAGAACCCAGTTAATTTATTTCTATTAATATATATATATATATATATATATGTATATATAAGTATATGGGCCCCAGGTAAAAGCTGACAGAGTGAAACTTTTCAAGACTATGCAACCTTATCTTATGATGGCCAGAGTTCTTCATTTAGGAGGTGATTTTAATTGCTGCATCAAAAATTGAATTATAAAATAGAGGGGAAAAATTTACTGCAATTATTTTGCTTTTTGGAAATGTATTTCTACTGCAGCTCTAGTACATTGTGCAGACTTTCAAACTAGAGGGCCAAAATATACATGTAGAAGAGGGATATTACCCACAATTATACAATAGCAAGAAAGAATCCAGGCTTCTGATTGGTCAGTTGACCATCACAACAGGGATTTTATCCTGGCATAACATCCCAGCTGATGCTTTGATTTGCATCTTCTCTTAGGAAACAAAAATATTTTTACACACAAACAAAAACATTCCTTAAAATTATTCTTTTTATTCTGTATTAAAAAACAAACCATTGTATAATAGGAATAATGCCCTCCAGTGTGGGTGTATTGCTGGGATAACATCCCTTCTCAGGTGTTGGATGCCCTCTGCCTGTGGCCTTGGGCCCAACCACCCGAGGTAGGATGTTATCCCAGCATAACACCCACCCTGTCAGACATTATTCCTTTAGTATTGACTATTTACAGTATTTATTTCTAAAAAACCTGTGACTCAAAAGTATGGAAAAAATTCCAGTCGAATTTTCAGATCACCTACTATTAAAAATATGTATTCAAAGGGACCTTGATACACCCATCAAACAAAATAGATGGACACGTAATTGCTCATCTCTCTCTTTGATGCTTCTGTAGTGGCAGGAGTCTGCTGTCTTTTGCAGGCCAAAACATCTGTTTTTGAGCTTTATGAAGTCGTGGGGGACTGGTGGACTAATATGAAACAAGATTTAAAAATCTGGTTTCAGAACCAAGATGCTACTTTTGCTAAGAAAGATTTTTTTCAGTATCTAAAATTAATGTCCCAGCTTCAATATCTATTTTCCCAAGTGCCATTGTCCAAGGTAGACTTAGGACCGCAACTAGAAGTGCTCAAACAGGAGAAGATAAAACTGCAGTATGATAGGGCAAGCTCTGTTAAAACTGAATTGAGATATGGCACACAACAAACTCCTTTTGGGAACCCATGTGAAGCATGTGAATCTAGAAAAGATGCCTCCTCCTTTACTATGCTGGAAAATGATCAAGGCAACATAGTATCTTCCCCTACACAAACAAATAAATGTGTTTCTCAGCACTTACAATCATATAAAATAACAGCTCCTCCTGAGGAAAGCAACATCCATAACTACTTAAAAGGGTGTCTATAAATCCCCAAATCTTCATGTTTGCAATCCTTACTACAACCAATCACAGCTACAAAAATAATACAGGTCTTAGGAAAATTAAAAAATGGAGCTGCCCCAGGGATTGATGGTCTGCCCTATGAATTTTAAAAAACTTTTAAAACCAAACTTGTTGTGATGTAGTACCTTGAAAAAAATGTTGATTTTTTTTTTAAACCCAGCATGTCCCTAAATCATTTACAAAAGGGCTTATTTTATTTTTGCATAAAGCAGGCAACAAAAGAAAAGTACAAAACTGGAAGCCAATTAGCCTACTTAATTCTGATTTCAAGATATTATCTCACATTTTGAATTTATGTTTAAGATTAGTAGCTGCCTCTTTAATAAACCCATCTCAGCTATGTGGGTTACCAGATAGGAAAATCTAACATGGTCTCATTATAGTAAGAGAACTTATTGAATTCCATAATAAAAATTCAAAATCTGGCTTTCTTATTTCACTAGACCAAAGTAAAGTATTTGACCGCAAAAATCATACTTTTCTCTATCATGTTTTACAACTTTATGGGATACTGGAAGGGTTTATAACTTGGTTAAGGCTATTATTCACTTCAGCAACTCTTACCCCCATAGTGGCTAGTCAGATAGCACCTGAAATTGTGGTCTCAGAAGGTGTTAGGCAAGGCTGCCTTTTAAGCCCTTTGCTCTACATTTTATCTCTTGATCCACTACTTAGAAGATTGGTAAGTAACCATGTTATAAAAGGTTTAACCGGGCATCAGCAATCAGATGAAATTTGTGTCCTAGCACATGCAGATGATGTCTGCTTAACAGTACAGGACGTATGCAGCATACAAGCTGCTATTCAGGAACTAGAAGCCTATTTCTCAGTTTCAAATGCTACATTAAATCTGGACAAATGTAAGGGGTTTCAAAAGGAACACTAATTCTATTCATCGCACAGTGGCAGGAATTCCAATTTATCAGGAACCTGTAAAAATATTGATCATTACTTATGGATCTCAGGACATGGCAAAAATCAACTGGAAAGCAGCTCTCACTTCATGTGACAATAAAGTTCAAAGATGGAAAGTGTGGAAACTTTCTAAATGAAAAATAGTTCAGATTATTAAACAGTTTTTAACACCCTGCTTATTATTTGTTGGCATGATTTTTCCACTACCCCTTCAATTAGAAGCCCACATCTATAGTATCATTTTCCAAATGCTGTGGAGAAGTTGTCTGAACCCCATTAAAGGAGTGCTCACATGTTTACCAATAAAGGGGGTTGGGATGATAGACCCAATAATATTTTATCATACACTATTTTTATCCCAAAACATAAAACTAGGGTTATTGAACTCCAAACCCCTTCCACAGAAATAGATTTTGAATAATTTTGATATTTTTTTTATAAAATGGGTTTCATCCCCCCCAGGAATTCAAAAGCCATCCAAATATCTTATTATATGAAGCCAACAGTACAGAAATTATAAAAATGTAATCTATCCAAAACTTGGATTATTCAAGGTACTAGTTCAAAACATTAGAAGATAGTAATGGACACAATTTACCCTAGTGAACCCAATTTCAAGAACTGTAACTCAGAACAGGAGCAAAGTATTGGAGATATTAACAAACAAATATCCAATCACATGTGGGAGATAATTTGGTTAAGTTCCTATGGGAGACTAAACATAAGAGGTAACAACAAACATAGGGCTTTGGAGGATTGTTCATGCCCTTACACTGATTGTTTGGCTCCTGAAGAGACTATGGAACATTTTTTGTACGAATGCTCCTATGCCACAGCATTATGGACCTTTATGGCTCAAAAATGGAAATTACCTTGGTTAATTAATTTAACATATGAGATTATCGTTTTGGGAGTTTATCCCCCTTCCTTGAGGAACTTTCACACGGGGACTCCTAGCTTGTTTAAAGTATTATCTTTGGCATGCCAGATGTCAATGGGTGTTAAAATAGCAATGTATGCCTTACATAAAATTTAGTAGAATTTGTGAATCTGCCTTACTGTCTATGACTCAGATTGTTCCTTTCATCCCCTAGCTAAGGTACAGAATGGTGGAAAGAGTTTCCTTTTTTCTGAAATATAAATAGTCTGTTATAGTCAATTGATTCTGTACATGTATTTATCTATTTTGGTGGTGGGTGTGTGAAGTTGGATTTTTGCTGTAATTGTTATTGGTGTTTATTCTTTTTCATGATGTATTATTATATGTTTTTCAATAAAATTCCCCTACTCTTTTCATGTAAGATATTGGGTATCTTCTTTGGTCTTGGGAATATGGCACAGGTCAACTGGGCATAACATCTGGATGTTGGTAATAGGAAAGTTATGCAATGCAAAAAATGGCACATGAGTAAGAAAAAATGGTACCATGTGATATGAGTGATTACAAAATAGCAATCACCAAAAGAGAGAGTCAACATCGCTGATTTTAATAGTGGTGACAAGCACTTAGCTGAATCTATTTAATGCAGTGGACCAAAATGCTCTCTACGGGAATGATATATATTAAAATTTTTATGCAGGGGGTTGTGCCACCTTCACCTCCCATGTGGGGGGCTTTGCCCTCACACCTCCCATTATAAATATAATCAACTCCAGGGGGGCCTGACACTGGGTAGGGGGAACCATTCAGGAAGGTACTATTTAGGGGAATCACATTCAGTAGGCCAGGGTACCGCAGAACAGCAATTTGAGAGGTCGGTGAACAGAAAGAAAAAAAGCACAAGTCCCCCCCAAAAAAATATTTTTCACACCCATCAAGCTAGGTTTGAACCTGGGACCTCCCACACCACAGGCAGTCCCTACTTCCACCATGTGAAATGGTCAGCTGGGAACTGCCAGGCCAAACAACCCATCATATCTTCGTACACAATAAACCTGTATCCCATTTGTCATATTTTACTGTCGTGGTTCTGGTCCCTCACAATTGTGCTTACCACTCCTCGATATAGTTTTGCAGTCGCTATCATGACAGGCGATCAAATTGAGTTCCTCAAATTGAGTAGCTCAATTTGATTCACCCATATCACAGGTTAATAGAAAAACATGTATTTATAATTAAACCATACCTTGTTCCTTTATTCTTATATCAAAGCTATGTTTATCCTCCCCCTAAATAGTTAGAGGTGAAACTATACAGCTGTTTTTTCAGTGCCTGTGTGTGAGCAGGTTAAACCCAATAAAATGGGGAGTTACTTACTTTGATATTAATTCTGGTGGTTTGAACACGCTAAATCCAGTAGTATGTTTTATAGTATATTCATTTATGATAATCTTAAGCTGGTACTGATGTCATCTTCACAGGAATAGACTTTATGGGTGGTGAATCAGACTTCTTCTATCTTAGAAGAGTGGAATAACAGCACCTTTTTGCATAAAAACAAAAGACCCTATAAGTTACCATCCTATCCTGATGTTTGTTTTGATAAGTTAAAACAATGGGGAATACAGAAGTTTCTAATGTGTTCATTGTTTAGGAAATCCTTCTATGAGACAATACAGTAAAATAATTTTTTTAACCAACCTACCTTCCCTAGGTTCCATGTCAATACAGTGACATCCCCAGCCACAATGCCCGACACACGGCGACATCCACGACACCAACACAACCCAGCGATGACCGGCAACACTGCAACAGCAACCAACACAGTTGGATGGAACAATGCTGGGGGGCTGTGCCCCCCTGCAACCCCTACCTTATATATCTAACTTTATGTGACACAGACAGTGGAGTTAGATACATGTCCCCCATATCCACAAAGTCTGTTGGCACAAAACATCCATCACTGCAAATTCTGTTGCTGTTGGGGTATCACTGTGGGGGAGTCACTGTACTGATGGCATACACCTTCTCTAGTGTTTCTGTACCTGATAAGAGTTGTATTGGAAAAATGTTGACAGATCCCAGGATGCCTGATAAAATGTGGGATGCACTTTGCCTGTCTGTCTATAGAAAGTTAAATGCGAGAACAATATTGTCCAAGGCTTACCTGTAATAATGTACTTGAGACTATGGAACGTCTATACTTTAACTGTCCCTATATTCAGGACTTGTGAATCTTGTTACTCAACAGATGGAGAAACCCTCTTTTCAACAAAATACCATCTGAAATCCTTTTTGGGGGGACTTTCCCACATAGATGGAACAAATATAATATTAGTAGTTTAAGGGTTGTGTTAGCCTGTTTCAAATATTGGATCTGGCAAATCCGTTGTTGATTAACAATTCAGCAGTAATACATTTCTCCAGAGGAATTTTTCCATATTCTTTTAAAATAAATCTTTACCATACAAGAAAAAGAACAACAACATGTAGCACCTATAATATTTAATGAATGGTGGGGATCCTTTTCATGGTTAAATTGAATGCATCACTATTTCTTTTATGTTCAAGGTTGGTGGAGGTCCTTTTGAAAGGCTACAGTGACTAATTCAAGTTGATTATTACTAAATGCTTTGGTTTCTTGTTTTCTATTTGCAGTGTACTTTGTCACCTGTATATTCAAAATGACTTATTGATGTCTTGCTTTTGATGTGTATGTACGTTATCAGATTCCTTAGTAAAAATGTCCCTACTCTTTTCAAGAAGTCTCATGGGATCTTTAACATCCAGCTGAACAACCAACAAAGCAGACAGGTGGGACCTCAGTTTAATGTCACATCTTAAAGATAGCACACCAGGAGTGCAGCACTGCCTCATGCTGCATTACAGTGTCAGTACTGGGATTTGTCACAAGTACCTGGTGTGGGGTTAGAACCCACGACCTTCCAGCCTCAGAGGCAAGTGGGCAACCTGGTGAGCCATTGACACTGATAACACCATCAGACCAAATACAGCTCTTTAGGGTGTACAAGGATGGGAAGACAAGGGGACACTCAAATGTCTTTGAAAGGAGGACAAATCAAGGTAATAATTACTTCTAAGAATAAGTGGTGGACACTTGGAACAGACTTCCAGAGCAAGTGAGAACAGTCTACACTGTTTTTACTTGCAAACTTAAACTGGATAAGTACCTTGTAGAAAAAGGGGTGACAGGGTGTTCCCACTGAGCTGGTGGTGGAGGAAAGAACTCGGAGGATTGGTGGGCTTCTTTCTTCCCTGAACTTATTCGTTCGTATGTTCAAAAGTCATATCTTGAGTACTACTGAACTACTTATGTTAGTGAGCTATATAAGTCATATGTAAAATAATGTATACTAGGTCACATTCTGCTGCTGTTACCATGCAGAGCAACACATCATGCTTAAAAATTAATGACATATAATGATTTATGTTAATTGGCAAGTTTTTTTAATGGTAACATATTTCCTTAAAATGTTAGTCATCTCCCTATTATCACTAAGGAAGCAAGGCATACGTCACCGTAAGAAAAGTCAAGCTCAGTTGAAGATGTAGCACACACCAGCTGTGGAACTTTCAGCATTTAAATAATTCAACTTAACAGACTTCTCTAAACACAAACCACTTGTGAATAAAGATTAACAGCAATTTTACCACATTTCTAATACATTTTAATCTACATGCAGTTTCCAAGACTTTTGACTATTACGTTAGTCCAGCCCCTTAGGAACAGTTATATATCATCTTATATGCTTATGTAGGCAAATAATATAAAAATGTACTCTGGTAGAGTCATAATTTTTGCAGCTGTAAAATGCCTTGGAGTTCAACAGTAGTAAGAATAGCTCTTCAGGAAAGCACAAGGGAGACATTTTATTAGATCTGCAGCCTTAGCGAGTGGACGGCTCAAGTTTTATGGCATTTAATGATAGCTTTATGACTCCAAAATTGGTTGTTTAGAGCATTTTGACAGTAATTCCAGAATTTAGCTTACGTTTTGTGAATATCCAAGTTGAATAATGAAATATGGCTTCCAGATAGCAGCCAGAAGTTGTGCAAAGGCAAACCAACTAATGAGTAAAACATTTTTCCGTAAGAAAGAATAGTATGATTTATATGCGTTGTTTCCTGCTTTTGATCACATGGACCTTTATTATTCAGTCCAACAATGTCAATTGATGTAAAAAACTATGAAGTCTTAGGGGACCAGGTGGTGCAAGACAGTTCAACATTTTTCTTCTAAAGACCATAGTTGACTGGGCCAAAAACACAGACAGCACAACTCTTAGCACATCAGTAAAATGCTTAACATATGAAGAATGTCATTAAAACTCTTTGGGCCTCACTATTTAAACAGCGAAAGCAAGTCTTACATGAACAAAATGGCTTGCTCAAGCAACCCATATTTACAACTTATTGCTCCATGGAAGAAGTGGGGGTAAGAACTTCATTTTCCTGCACCATAATGTCCACTGTCAGTGCAGAAACTGTGGGATATTGATTGGGAATGCCGAGCGTAATAAGCTACATGGAGTGAAATTGTGGCTTGGTATTTTTCCAAAGGGTGAGTACATATGTGTGTGTGTGTGTGTGTGTGTGTGTGCAGGGGGAAATTGAGGGGGCAGTCATAAATATCAAAAGGGGAGCTGTACCTCTGAATACTACCTCACAGGTTCAGTGCCATACATCAGGATCAAGAGCAGTATCACAGTTTATCTGGGATATCTGTCAGGAAACCATAGAACTCAATGTAATTCAAGGGTAATTGCTCCAACTTATGGAAATGCAGAACCATAGAAACTAATGGCAGATAAGGGCCACTTGATTCACCCTGTCTGCCAGTTTTTTCCTACCTTTGTTTTTACTGTAGACTCCACTTGATCTATGGCACTGTCCCCCCTTCCTTACCCCTATGATTCACTTGTGCCTGTCCAAGGCATTTTTGACCCTCTCCCCCCAAAAAAATCACACAGTAAACAGTGAAATCTCACACAGAGTGATTAGTCTAGTTGTACAGCACTATACTGTATGTGTGTGGCATCAGGCCATTCTGGAGCTGAGGTAGTACCATAAGTGCTGCTAAACCTTCAATAATGATGGGAAGTAAAAAGAACCTAGTGAGTTTTGGAAGATAGCGTCCCTTTCAACGAGAGTCCAAAAATGTTAACTATGAACTGGACAAAAAAAAATTGAGAAAGCTGATTAGCTGCAAGGTCTCTGAAGTTGTGATTAAATGTGATAACATAATCATGGCTTCAGAAAGCCTCCAGCCATAAGCCTCCTCACCCATAGCAAGCCTATTGGACACCAATGTTCTCCACATCCCTCACTCCACTAGACACTTGACCACCAGAGCAGCTGCCATGGTCTGGAGTGAGATGACCACTGTTCAATCCCCTCAAAAAAATACTAGAAATCCTCACAAGTATGCTGCTTACATTAATGAAATTGCCACCAATTGCAGCATATACAAAAACACACACTCTCCACACTAAAATGCTGCAACACCACCATAGCAATCAAAAAACAGCAATGGCCACTCATGAGGCAACATTCCCCACTACCACAACATCCTCTCGCAATCAAACACATGCCTGCCAGTAGAAAGAAACCACAACCTCACCTTTCCTGCTGCTCTTGCAGCTAAAGAGACATTGCTGCAGATGTGAAGCAGATTTTCCACATTTGGAAAAAGGAATTTAGCACAGCAGTGCAAATCCTCCCCACCCACTTCAACCCCCAACTGCAACTTACGGCCATTTCTACCACCAACCAGAAACAACACCTACTAGCCATGACGAAAATTAAAGGAACTTTTTTTCAGATGTACATCTATGCTAAAAAAATTATGACAATCTTTTACTTAAAAAAATTATATTTTTATTATTTAATGTGGATCCACTTCATAATAGCAATAATGCCCTCCAGTGTGTAATAAATCATGGGATATTATCACTTCTCGCGTGGACGAGGCACTCGACCTGTGGCCTTGTACCTCACAACACACCTGAGGTGTGATGATATCCAATGATATACCACACCCTGTCATGCATTATTGCTTAATTATACAATGGCAAGAACATTTCTTCTCTGATTAGTCAGCATGATCTGGGACAGTGATGTTATCTGACAGTAACATCACTGTATCGAGTCCTGGCACACATGACCACTTTATATGTTTTGCATCATACATATCACTGCACATCACACAGACATCCCATGTGCTAGACAGTCATACCTTCTCACACTTCCCCAGTGATCTCCACAACAAACCTACTGCCAGACCATGGCCACAACCCAAAGTTTCCTCTCCTCACTTCTTCTTCTTCTTTTTTTTTTTGCCCTGTAAAGAAAACTGAAACTGTCACTTCCAATGTTTCACTTCTAAAAACACACACATCGAACTGTTATGTTATTGGCAGGCTGTTGGCTTCAGTTTTCATCTTGGTGCGATACTTTTGAACTGGAATCCACATGTCTACATCGCATGCTAAAGTATTTATCTGTCCACTGTCACACATCCTCCGTCCCCACCCTTTTCCTCCTGTACTCACTGGCAAAAGCTGTTACTGAAAAGAAAGTCATGACAGTAAACGGCTTTTCCATCTCTTCCCTGCCACTGTCATCATATCAGTGCCTGCACACTTTACAACCGTGCTGTACACTCACTGAGTGGGTCAGTGACCTCAGAAACAGTGATAATTTCAACAACAAAGCAAGAGAGAAACATGAAACAGCCCGTTTTAACAGGCAGGTAAGCAGCCATTGGGTGGTGGTGGTTATCAAAGATCACATCATACAGGACACAGCACGCAAACAACTGGGCTGCCAGGGGCATTCAGATTGCAGCTCCACTTAGAAGTGGAAAATATTTTGGACTTTTTTTAATCACATACCTCCACTGCAAACATCAAAAATGCATAAAAAGCGTTCTGTTTTTTTTCTTTTTTTTTTTCTTAACAAATGAGCCATTGTATAATAACAATATGGCACTGAAGAGTGTGTGTTATTGTGTAATAATGTCACTTCTCAGGTGCTGAATGCATTCGGCTTGTGGCCTGATACTTCAACCACCCGAGGTGTGATGTTATTACACAGTAACACACCCCCTGTCATGCCTTACTGCTTAACTGATGTATAAAGCTGTAACCTCTTAGGGGACCAGGTGGTGCAAGACAGACATTTTTCTTCTAAATACCATAGTTTCACTGGGCCAAAACATGAACAGTAAAACTCTTAGCATATCAGTGAAATGCTTAACATGTGAAGAACATCAGTAAAGTTCTTTGGGCCTGACACAAATGCACCGTGACAGCTATGCAACAACTGAACAAGATTATAAATTATCTTATATAGTCCTAAACTGGTGTTTTATTTCTGCCAATATGTAAATCAGAAACACTGCCACTGGACATTGGGGGCTGCATTTTTAAAAGGTAATAAATTGTGCACAAGTAGCAAAAATGTTGTACAAGGGAGGGTGCCCCTGCCCAACTGCAGTTTCTACCACATCAGCAAACCTCTTGAAAGGGTTGCTTTTTTGCAACAGTTTCCTTATGTTATGACAGGCTGCACAGTTTTATGTGTGAAGATGCTACACCAAGTATGCCCAGGTGCAGCATTTGTGCAAAAAATAGAAAATGTAAAAAATGCAGAAAGCATTTTTGCCAGTTGGGGGATTTTTTCTTTACTGATTACTTGTGCATAGGGACTTAATCCCTAGGCCATGCCTGGCCCTTCACAAATTGGGCCCCAGGGATAACAACACCGGGACCAGGAGTGGGGCAACCAGACCTCCCTGAAATGGATCCTGGAATCAGGAATGGGGTTGGGAGGAGAACGAACTCTATGGATATGGATATTTGTACTGGGAATATAAGTGGGGGAAGAGACCTCAGGGATATGGATACTGACACTAGTAAGGGGGGGAGAAAGGACGTTATGGATATGGATACTGGGAATTGGAGAAAGAGGAGGGCGTTCCTGGATGTCAGGGATGGAAGGTGCATGTTTGTGTGTGTGGGGGGGTACTTGAACAGTGTGCATTGTTAAACATTTTTGGAAGCATTAAGCAGGGTTATGCAGACATCCTATAAGCACTTCCAAAAACCTTCAAATATGCCACTGTGCCCTTAATGCATGTCACCATACCTCATTTTCATGTGTGTTTGGTGCTAATTAGGATGGTGTAGAATTAGAAAATTCTGTATTAGCAGAATTTTGATGAAATTCCATAAAATTCTGCAAAGTTCTGCAGTTTTTTTGGGAATTTTTGAATTGTGTTTTTTTGCAATAACTCCACCATCTATTGAGCTAAGGATCTGGAACTTGATACAAGTACTCACTGTTACATAGCCAAAGACTTGCTTACTATCATGGCATTTGGACAAGTAGTTTCAAAGCAATAGGGGCTCAAATGCTGGCATTTATTTTGGGGGGGAGGAATGTTATGAAACTACTTACTGTTTCTGCTAATAACCAGGCCACCTTTGGACCTAGATATGTAAAAATTAGAATGGCAAGACAAGGCAAATTTTATTCATCCGGTGCCTAATCCCTGAGGCTCTGGGTGCCTTAAAATAAAATGTAGGATCAATATAAAACAACATACACACGCAAAGAATAAATACATAAATACTTCTCAGCATAACCCAAAAATTTCATAAAATTGGTACAGGTCAGTAATCTTCGTCAGGGAAGGTAAGACAGAAAAGATAGTCCTTTAGCCCCTTTTTAAACAGCTTGACTGTTGGGACCTCCCTTATAGTAGCTGGCAGTGTGTTTCACAGGGTCAGCCCAGTAACACTGAAGGCACGGCTGTCCAATGTTTTTAGCTTGACCCTGGGAACATCAAGGAGGCCCTGGGTCGAGGAACGGAGGGAACAGGCTGAAGAGACAGGTGTTGGGAGATCAGCCAGATAACCAGGACCTAGCCTGTATAGGACCTTGTGGGTGAGTAAGCCCACCTTAAAGAGGATCATCTGCTTGACAGGCAGCCAGTGCAGAGCCCACAGGACTGAGGTCACATTACATGACCTTGCCAGGCTTGTCAGAAACCTAGCCACTGCATTCTGCACCAGTTGCAGTCAGAAGAGGATCCCACCAGTGTGGAATTTTTGAAATGTGTTGATACTTAGAAGGGTCATAGAAACAATTAACTATGGAAAAATTTGGTTCAATAATTTTTATGTTACTGGAGTACATAATTGAACTGCATAGTTATTGGTGAAATTTTGTGAAAGTTTTCTAAAAATCCATGTCTGTAACTTTCCTGATTTCACAAATATAGATGTTAATTTGGCATATCCGGTGTCAGTAGAACCTAGTGTGTAACAAAGCTGGAGAAATTTGGTTTAATAATTTAAACTTACTGTAGAAATTCTACAAATTATTACTGGCAGTATTTTCTCACATATTCATAGTAGTGTAATTGATAATGTCTGCAGAATTCCATTTGTGGAAATTAATGTTTACAAAGAACTTAGTCCCACTGCATCTGATAAGCTGAGCTGAGCTGTTCGCAGTCTGGTAGTTCTTTCATACGTATCTCATGGAGTTTAGAACCCTTACAAACATTAATGGGGTATGTGTTTAATTACCCACATGCTGTTTGCTTCTAACTGGACAGTAATGACAAAAAAACAAATTGGGGTTCTGGACTACCTTTTTACATACAAAACGTGATCATGGTTGAGGTACATTCGCATGATAGCATGAATGGGAGGGGGCTTGAACTCTGGCCACTCACTCCTTCATTGTCCAATGGATAAAAAGAGGAATTCAGTCTTAGTCCCATCATTCTGTAATCTTGTGAGAGAACCAAAAAGAATATTTAAAAATAAGGGGGCCGGCTCTGTGGTGCCAAGCGAAGGTGGTCACTCCACACACTGGTAACCCGGGTTTGCAACCCGAGCCCGGGCACCAGGAGTGGAGACCAGCAGGAAGGGGGTTCAGAGCATCCATTGGGTGCTTCCTTCCAGGGGGGAACTGGCCTCAGCACCCTAGGGTGGATTGGCTACATGCTTGGGGGACGTGGTGCTTCGACATGTCCCTCCAGTATGTCCTAGCCCAAGGTTGCCGTGCTCACGCATGGCAGAGAACTGCAGAGGGTGAGGATTGAACAAGGAAAAAGGAGCTCCCTGCCTGGCAGAGAACTGCAGAGGGTGAGGATTGAACAAGGAGAAATGAGCTCCCCACCATACCAGATGATGGGTGCTGGCCCCACCCCCAGAAGCCCTGGAAGACAGCCCGGACTAGCTCCACAACACCCAGGATATGTAGAAGTGGCCTGTAAGGTACCTTCCTCCTTTGAAGACAGGGACCCTCCTGACAAAGAGTTACATCTGGTTACCCGGGGGGGTTGCAATGGGAGCTGGTGGCTGGCTGCAGGGGTCAGAGGGGAGGTTGGGGACCTTGGTATACTGAAGGAGTGGCTGGACAGGGGAAGCTCTGCTGGGAACAGCACACAAAAAAAATCAGGGGAACACAAAGATACCATTTAGAAGATAAATGCCAAAGATAAAAAAGAGTTAATTAAAAAGGAAAATGACAAGACAAATTAGAAAAGGCAGAACTACTCAGAATAAAAAAAATAAAATAAGCATTTGTCAATGCTGAATGGTCACCGCTGGTATTGCTGTTGTACCGGGTCTTGCTTGTACACATTTTTACTATATATTTACCCAGGACAGAGCAGATGAGATGCAATATCTCATTTTCAGTGGTATTCTGCTTTCACACTTTGTTAGATTATAGCTACCCAGGATAGGGCAGCAGGGAGGCAATGTCTACTTTTAAGTGGGCTCCTACATTTTGACCCCAAATGGCCAACAGCCTTTTTATGACTTGATATGATCAAGACAGGTGGAATTTTTAAAACCCCATCAGAAATGTGATTTCACTGTGTGACTGTGGAAACAAGTTTCATAGGAACATAGGAAGGTGTCGGCAGAAAAGGACCGCCAGGCCCATCCAGTCTGCCCAATAGCCTAGCTACCATGAGGCTTGCTGTGAATTTCCCTACCCTCCCATCAACCATGCTCTATGTCTGTCCCAAGCCCTCTTGAACCCCCCTCACTGTGTTCTCCCCCACCACTTCTTTAGGCAGCCACTACCAAGTGTCAACCACTCTCTGGTAAAGAAGTATTTCCTGACATTACCCTTAAACTTACCCCCTTCTAGTTTGAGATTGTGACCTTTTTTCCTGGGGCACCCCTTCAATTGGAATATGTTCTCAGTACCCCCCTTGTTGATCCCTTTTAGGTTCTTAAAGGTCTCTATCATGTCTCCCCTCTCTCTCCTCTGTTCTAGGGAGTACGTGTCTAGGGCTCTCAGTCTCCTCTCATGTTACAAATGGTCAAGCCCCTTCACCATCTTGGTTGCCCTCCTCTGTACCCTCTCCACCCTCTCCACATCCTTTTTTAGGTACGGCCTCCAGAACTGGACCCCATACTCCAGATGAGGCCTGACCAGCTGGGTGTACAATGGCATCAGGGCCTCTTTCCTCCTGCTAGTGATCCCCCTCCCAATACAATCCAACACTTTGCTGGCTTTAGCCACTGCTCTCCCACACTGCCCAGCCACCTTCGAGTCCTGCAAAATGACGATGCCCAAGTCCCTCTCCACCTCAGTCACTTCCAGCTGCTTTCCCCCCACTCTGTATTTTGCTCTCTGTTTTTTTCTGCCCAGGTGCATGATTTTACATTTTGCCATGTTGAACAGTAATTTCCACTTTCTGGTCCATTCCTCTAATTTCCCCAGGTCCCTCTGCATCCTCTCAGTCCCATCCTGCACGTCCACTCTATTGCAAATCTTTACATCATCTGCAAACAGGCTGACTCTGCCTTCCAGCTCCTTGGCTATGTTGGATATGAAGATGTTGAACAGCAGGAGCCTCAGCACTGACCCTTGGGGAACTCCTCTAGTGACCCCTGACACACCCGAGGGAACCCCATTTACTAACACCTTCTGTATTCTGCCCCCATCCAGTTTCACACCCACCTAGTAACCACCCCTCCCAGCTCCATTTTGTACACTAGCCTTCTGTGCAGTAAGGCATCAAAAGCCTTCCTGAAATCGAGGTACACTATGTCCACTGCCCCACCCTAATCCACTATCCTAGTAACCCAGTCAAAAAACCCAACTAAATTTGTTTGACATGATCTGCCTTTGGAAAAGCCATGCTGCCTTTGGTCGAGGAGGCCGTTAGCCTCCATGTAGCTGGTGATTTTGCCCTTGAGCAGTTTCTCCATGAGCTTGCTGACCACAGAAGTCAGACTTATGGGCCTGTAATTCTTCATGTCCTGCCTCCCCCCCCCTTGTGCAGGAGCAGTACATCCATGCACTTCCAGTCCTTTGGGATTTCCCCAGAGTGTAATGACTCGTTGAACAGAGTGGTCACGGGAGCTGCTAACACCTCCCTCAGCTCCCTCAAGACTCTTGGGAGAAACCCCATCCGGCCTCATTGTCGTGTCTACCTTCAGGCCCTTGAGTTCACTCAAGATCTCCTCATCCTTGAAGGGGCTCACATTCACCCCTGCCCCCTCCAGATTGGCTGGCCTGGTGTTGCCACCCTGTCAAACCTCCTTCCTTGTGAATGCTGCACTGAAGTAATTGTTCAGCATTTCAGCCTTCTCCCAACTCCCCTCCACCCTTACCTCCATCTCTGTTATCAGACTAGGTAATCCATTTCCTTCTTTCCTCCACTCACTAAGATACTGGAAGAAGGTCTTATCCCCCTTCTTGACAGCTTTGGCAATATTTTCCTCTGTCCTTGCTTTTACCCATCTGACCACCTTCCTCACTTCCCTTAGCATTGCCTGGTAGTTTGCCCGGTCTAGGTCACTCTGTGTTTTTTTATAGAGTCTGAAGGCTCGCTTTTTAATCCTGATGCTGTCCCCCACTTCCTGACTGAACCACTGAGGCTTCCTTTTCTTCCTGTTTTTGCTTATCCTCTTGGTGTAGTGGTCAGTGGCCCCCACGATGGCTCCCTTTATTGTGGCCCAAATGTTTTCCACCCCTCTAAACTCCCTCAACCCTCTCATTGCTGTGCTACCATAATCCCTCATCTTTTCAAAATGTGCCCGTTTGAAGTCTAGAACCTTCACCTTGGTCTGGTAGCACATGGCTGAAGTGCATATTTTGAACCACACCATGCTGAGGTCACTGGTGCCCAGGTTTTCCCCCACCAATACCTCCCCCGCTCTGTCTCCATTTGTAAGCACCAGATCCAACACCGTTCCTTCCCTGGTTGGTTTCTTTCAGAGGGGATTTGAAAAATGGCACCTGCCATGTTCAGAATGTTGAGTAACAGAACGGATATATTGAACATTAGGAGCCGAAATCTGCAAAAAATAGTTATGAGTAAATGTTGTAACAATTCATTTCCTCATAACTTAGTGTTTCACATGTTTACCTCAAATTTTCAACATAATCTTTTATGACCACTCCTTCTGAGCATGAAAGTGGTGTAATTTATAAACAATGGCTGAAACATCATTTTGTACCAGGAGTGTTAAAACACATTTTGGGTAGGATATGAGAAATGACAGCTGTCACAGTTATTTATTTATTTATTTATGTATGTATTTACTTACTCATTTATTTTATTGAAGGAATTGGAATTACAACCTTTGAGTCAAGGACTCCTTTGCAAAGGCTCCATGTCAGATAATCATACATTACAAGAATTGACAAGATGTACATTAATAAATATACAGAGAACACACCAGAATACATACAGTGCAAGTTTAGAAACTGAATATACAATAAGAGGCATATAGTCAAGATAAGTTACAGTTCAAGGGTGGAATGGACCAACCCATGTCAAATCATTATAGTCCAGCACGTACAATAACAATATACAGAAATCAAAAGGTTATAGTGACAGGCAAGGGGGAGAAGGACTAAGCACAGTCACAACTGGAGCGGGAGAGGATTTCAGCATGGAGTAGGGTTTTAAATGGGCCTAGTCACTGTTAAAGGGTGATGGCCAATGGTATTTCATTCAACCAGAGGGGAGCCCTGTAGTAAAAAGAGCATTGGCCCAGAGAGGTCTTGCAATGGGGTACAGAGAGGGGGGCTACCAAGGAGCTCCATGTAGACCGTGGCTGAGTGGAGGGCTGAACAAGGCAGTGGAGACCTGGGGAGGAGGTGTTTAGGGAGAGCTTCCTTGCAAGGAGACAGGTCTGGTACCTGAGTCTGTCTTCAAAGTTAAGCCAGATGGTGCCTCTATAGAGCTCACAGGTGTGCTTCCAACGATTGCATCTAGTAACTAAGTGGCAGGCTTTATTTAGGGAGATCATGATTTGATGCAGGGCAGCGGGGTTGGCCGTGCTGCAGATAACAATCCTGTAGTCAAAAAGGGAGAGTACCAATGATGTCATGGCAAGACCTAGGGCATCAGAGGCAGACACCCCCTGTGCCTCTATAGAAGACCTAGTCTGGAATTTATAGCTGAGCTGAGCAGATTGATGAGATTGCGATACATGAGAGAGGAGTCAAGGGTGATGCCCAGGTATTCAAAGGTGGGCACAAGGTTGAGGAGGGAGCCCTGGACTTTACTGATGTTGAGGAGGAAATTTGTAAGTTCATTTTGTCTGTGAGTAAAAAGCATGGCCTCTGGTGCTCCGAGAACCAGGCCTCGGCTTCAGAAAAGGAGCATTACAGGGAGGACTGAAGGGAGTGGGGGTCTGAGTGGCTGTCAACTATAACCGCCTCATTGGCGTGCAGAAGCATTTGTCCTGAGCAGGCTTTTGGAAGGATATTCAAGTGCATACTAAACAGGAGGGAGCCCAGTATTGAGCCTTGGGGGACTCCTGAAAGTACCAGTTTACTGGCCGAGAGTGTGGAGTTTAACTTGACCTTCTGGGTTCTGCCACTGAAGTAGCTTTTAAATCACACAGTAGTGTCCAGGGACAGGCCCATGCAATGCAGGGATTAGATTAGGAGTGTGTGGCTGGCAGAGTCAAATGCCTTGGTGAAGTCAATATAGACAGATCCAGCTAGGTGCCCTTTATCAAGGGCTTTGCTTATAAAAGTGGTGTATTCAAGAAGGGCAGTTATACTACTATGGCCCTTCCTGAAACCATGCTGTTCGGGGCAGAGAAGGTCATATTTAGTAAGATAGTCCGAGAGTTGATCTGACATTATTTTTTCTAGCACCTTGGGGGGGGGGAATGGAGATGGGGCGATAGTTGCCTGAGGTGGTGCTGTCCCCACTTTTTAATATTGGGGTGATGACAGCGGCTTTCCAGCGTGAGAAGAATTGTTCATGACAGAGGGACTGGTTTAGGATGTCAGTGAATGGGGAGATAATGAAGTCTAATGTGAGGAGGACTAGTTTTAGGTCCAGCGATTCGCTATTAAAGTGCATTTCCCGAGGGTTTTGGTAAAATATGGTCTTGCCTACAGGGGGGTGATTGTTCATTGCCTGAAAGTGGGGGTGGACACTTTAAGGGGTGGGCTGATAGGCAAGTCCAGGGCCAGGTCGAAGAAGTTAGTAAGATCAGAAAATGCAGTGTTGAGGGTATCGGCAATCAACAGGGGGGTCCTGGGAGACTGAGCCATTTACTAGCAGCTGGGGGGTGGGGGGACAGATTTTCAGTTTAGTTCAATAATGTTGTTCATGAGGTGGTGTGAAAAAATTGCTAGGTTAATTGCCACAGTTATAAGTATGCATTGAAAATTTTCAAAATAGGCTCATAACTTTGCTGTTTTTTCATTTTTGTACCCCAAATTTTCAACATAGCCTTCTTATGACCGCACATAGCTTTCTTTTGAGTCCACCTCATGAACAAGGGTGGATAACATTCTCAAATACTGCCCAAAAGGTGATTTCATGCCACAAGTGTGAAACAACATTTTGTCCAGGATTTGAAAAATGACAGCTCTCACATTCATGAGGTGCTGTGAAGAAATGGCTATGTTGAAACTTTGTGGTCAAAATACTGAAATTTACCAAAGTTACGAGCCTGTGTTTGTAAATTTCAATGTACTGTAGGCTCATAACTTTGTTGTTTTTTAATATTTTTTCCCCAAATGTTCAACATAACCTTCTTATGACCCCACCTCATGGACTATATGCCGACATTTTGATAGTGAAGTACATTACAGCGGCAAGTCGCTGCTGCCACTATAATGTACTCATGGGACTCCGGCACTGCTTTCTCCAGGAATTAGCCCCTTCCCCAAATCAACTCTGACCTGCAGTTGATAATCCTTGGGGGAGGGTGGAGACAGAGCAGACAGTTTCCTGATGGATTTATGCTGACCGCAACTTGCAGTCAACATAAATCTGTCACTGCATCAGAAAAAAGTTGTCGCCATTGTGTCATGGATCCCTCATGAACAAGGGTAGAAAAAATTGTCAACTCCTGCCTGAAAGGTGATTTCAAGCAGCTACCATGATATCACCTTTCAGAATGCAAAAAACACATTTTGGCCACAGTTTGAAAAATGACAACTGTTACATTCATGAGGTGGTGTGAGGAAATGGTTATGTTGAAAATTTGGGGTCAAAATATTGAAAATGACCAGAGTTAAGAGTATGCATTCACAAATTTCAATGTAGGCTCATAACTTTTTTTAATATTTTTACCCCAAATTTTCAACATAGCCATTTTATGACCCCACCTCATGAACCAGGGTGGAGAAAGTTTCAGCTCCTGCCTGAAAATTGATTTCATGAATTCACCTTTTGAGACAGATTTGCCTAATTTCACTGCCATTTTTCATGAGGTGGGGTCCCAAAAATGGTATGTTGAAAATCTGGGGCAAAACTATTCAAAAATGACCAAGTTATGCCGCTAAGTTCAAAACCCTATTGAAATACATTGTGCTGTAGTTCATTTTTCATTTTAATTTTTTATACTTCTTAGCATGATGAGCATTACTGCTTGTCTTCACAAGTGACAAGTTTGTTTTACATAAAAGACAGCAAAGAACACAGACAAAAATAATTAAAATACATACAGTCATAATGAGTACTAATATTAAAAACATACATGAAAATAACTGAGAGTCTACTTTTTCAATTGAATACATGAGCAAGCATTGGTGGTATCAAGCCATGTTTTTAGTCTTTTTTTTTTGTAAAGTCTGAACCATAAGGCAATTAGTTAAAAAGGTAGGTAATGTACTAAAAAATTGCTGGGCTCTAAATAATAATGATTTCTGTCCTGTGTTTTTTTTATTTGAATAGTGGTAACTTGAACATCAGTTTGTTTTGGGATCTGGTCCCCAATACATTAACATTTCTTGGAAATAAAGAAAGAATGGATCTGAGGAGTAATCCCCTTACAACCTTAAAATGAATAAACCCATTTTCATCTGTACTCTATTTTCAAAGTGGGGCAGTTGGCTAATTTTTGGAGGTCTACATACCTGATTTCCTCAGTTCATGGTCTGGAATTGAAGAGTAAAGACATGTCTGCAGTCCAGAAAGGATTACGGCATTGGATCCCCAACAGGTAAGTAAGGGCTTGGGGGGGGTGCTAAGTGGGAGGGTCAGGTGGGGAACAGTAACAGCTGTAACACACATCGATGGACAGTTTTGTTTTTTACAGGGTTTATTAAAAAAACTATGAAGGATAGGTTTCTTTATTTCTGGTGGTGACACGAGAGGGGGGGATTGGGCCCCCCAGTGTCAATGTTATATTAGAGAGGGGGTACTCAGTGAAAGGGTTAGGCGGGGGGACTAATGGTGGCCACAGCAACAGACATCAATGTACGGATTTCTTTTTTACAGGGTATATTTAATAATAATAATAAAAAAACAAAAAAGAACTAATAGGATCCCAGGCTTCAATTAATCCAGAAAAAATATCTCGGTAAATGGCACCATACACTGGTCCATTTGGTAAAAATGGGGGTTCTGGGTCTTGATTTATGTTGGCGCTGTATGCAGGTGCCCAGAACAATATCTCATATCTTAATGGAATGTATCATAATTCATGGATGGTGGGAAAACATTATTTTGAGTCTGGAAGACACTTTACAGATATCTCTCCCCAGATCCCCATGTTTTTGGATTTTGGGGATCCTCATTTTTTGGACCAGAAATTACTGACGTATAAAGAGTTTTTGTTTGTGGTGGCCCTGAAGGCTAAGAGGATTTTATTATTGTTTTGGAGTTCGACTGAAGTCCTGACCTTATTAAGATGGAAGCAAACTTTGGATAAAGTGGCTACTTTTTATAAGGTTATTTTTTGGCAGAAGAATCAGTTAAAGCATTTTTTTAGAGGGTGGGAAAGTTGGGTATAGGTGCGAAGGACATTCACTGGGGATACTGTAGAGTGTCTTCCAGATTCGTCATGAGGGTTTTTTCTTTCATTTCTGGGGGTGGGGGGAAGGTGGATGTCCCGGTAAAGGTAAAGGTGGTTACTGCTTGAATGTTATAGTTGTTGTTTCTTTATCATATTTGTTGGTTTTTGGTTTTATTCTAATCCTAACTCCTTTTGAGGAGCTTATGGTTCCTGAATTTCTGTACTGGAGAATGTCTCCCTGCTTTTATTGTTACCATTGCTGTGGGATATTTTTATTACTACGTTTAGTATTTTGTAATTTTTCTGAATTTTCAATAAAATGTTTATATACAAAAAAAGTAATAGGAGCAGTTTTCTTTATTTCAGGTGGTGACACTGGGGGACTGGGCACTCCCAGTATCTGTTTTATGTTTGTGGGTGGATGTGAGGTGGTGGGTGCAGGTGTGGCAGCAATAACAACAGAGGCAGCAACAGACATTGATGGATGGTTTTCTTTGTTATAGAGTATAATGCAACCATAGCAGGTTGATCATGACAGATCAGTTATGCTTGCCGGGTAGCATAGATCAAAGGAAAGAGCTGACCTATGATTGGGTCAGCTCTTTCTTTTGAAATACATGAAGTTTCACCAAGCAAGTCAGAACAATGTCATGATCAGCCTGACTGATGATTGATGTGACACTGAGGAGCCCCTTGCAGATCACTCTGCATTGGACAGATAGTGTCAAACCCCTCAAAAGTCACTCTCCTAACAAAATGTTTGCTGCATGTGCACACAAGGCAAACATAAAATGGAAAAGTTACAGCTCCCCTGCCACCAAAGGCCACATTGAAACTTCATATGTATGTATGTACAGTACAAGTCATATTAAACTGTTCCTCCAACTCACTGGTTTAACATTTTGCAATGCGTTACTTAATGTGTTCACTTCTCACTGCAATTAATTAATAAAAGTTTCCTAATCATTTGATTCTAGCTGATATTCAGTTTCAGCTTACTTATCAATGCAATACAATACATTAAGCAACCCATAAAAAATGGAACCACTGAGTTGGAAATCAGTTTTACTACTGCAGTGTTTAGTGCAACTTGATTGTCATTCTACCCAATCCCATAAAGAAGCTCTCACCAAGTTTAAGCCAATAGCTATCCTGCATTCAGATTGAAAACCTTGCCCCAGCAGCCATGTTGTTTTTCCCACTTGTGAGGACTCCACTCACTGCTGTCTTTTTCATTCAATTAAGCATATTACATATTATTTCTGCCTTTTGTTCCTTTATTCCCCAAAATACCACTATTTCTGGCTCCACTGACTGTTTGTAGTTGTTTACTTGCTCCAAGATCGCACCTTGGAAAAGCAACCTATTTGTGCAATAGCGCAATACATGTCTATTGAGTAAATGGTAACTTTTGAGTGATTAGCACTGTACTGTAGCAGCTGAAGAAAACTGCTGCTGTTTGCTGTATTCAGAACAAAAAGTAAAAAGAATGAGGGAAAGAAAGTACGAGTTACAAAATGGTATTGGAATTCATCAATTCAAATATAAAATGACAAGCACACTGTAGCCCAACAGCTGAGGCTGCTGGGAGATGTAGTTTACTGCTGCACTAAAGTATTGTATAGGGGAGCTGAAAGTGCATGGCATGTGAGCTGCTTCTGAGCTGATGGATGGTTGAAAAGGAGTTTGTAGTTTAAGCATTTAGAGTTACCACTGCATTGTCAGCATATAAAAACAATGCCAGAGCAGTGAGTTGGAGCATCAGTTTAATGTGATCGTACTGTATGTACACATATATGTACGTATGTACATATTATTTATTTATTTATAAATAATTTAGTAACAGGGAAAGGCACACTGAGCTGATGCTCATTTTCAGTTGCAACCCAGGGAGAAGGAAGACAGGTAACAAACAATGGAAGACAAAAATTAGCATAATGACAAATATGCATTATACAATTTGTGAACATTTTGAACATAAATGTGCCTAAATAAACAAATGCAGCAAGACTGATAAAGCACAGCAGCAAGTGGGCAAATAGAGTCTTTGCCTCACTAGTAAAGGACCATAGGGAGGAGAAAGAGGCTAGGGGGTGGAGGGACAACAGCAAGGAGCACCAGGTGTGGGTCTGAGCAGGTGCATAGGGGCAGGGAACGAAGGGGTAAGATGAATAGAAGAGGAGAGTTGATTCCAAAGGCAGGGGAGGTGATAGGAGAAAGCTGACTGGCCAGAAGAAGAGTGGGGATCGGGAGGGAGAAGGAGCAGGATTCCCTGCAGTGCTGAGATTAAGACATTCAAAGTTCAAAAGTTTTTTATTGATCAGCAGCATGCCATTACAATATTAACATGATAAATACATTATGATCCAAAGTAATATCTTACCACACAATAAATACAGCTAAAATATTATACATATCACATACAATAAAGTGTGATCAATACATCCTTTTGGAACAAGAAAGATAAAACCTTTACAATATATATTTTTCTATTTAGTATGCCTTTTTGTCCAGCCATGCGCTGAGCTCAGCCCTGGTCATGGCCCCCACCACCTCCAGCTCCCACATGAGCCGCTTATTCCCCCATGCCCCATGGCTTACCCCCCAGGGTGGGGTCGTGGCACTTGCTGGTGTCGTGAATGTTGGGTCGGGTATTTGGGGGAGCCGGCCTGGAAGCACATCAGAGCTGGTGAGGAGGGCATCATAGAGGCACTTGGCTGGGGATTTTCTGTCCCTGAGAGGACCTTTTTTTCCCTTGGGGAAGGGGATGTGCAATGACGTCCTGCATCTGCCCCGCCCCCAGACGTCCAGACACTGGCTGCGGTGGAAACCCCGGCCTCCAGCAGGGGTCTGTAGTGCACTGGATGTTTGTCCCCCTTCCCCCCAGAGAAGGAGAGCAGTCCAGAGGATGCTCCATCCATCTCCACCAGGCTGGCCTTCCGGCGACCCAGGCCTATTCCCAAACCCGGATCGCCGGCATCGCAAACAGAAATCCAGCCAATGTGCTGATGGGCCGGCTAAAATACCTTTACAATATTAAAGGTGTGCTGTTTTCAAAAAGTTTACCACTTTTTTTAGGATTAGAATTTCATTTGAGTTTAACAAATATCTTAGTATTTCTTCTGGAGGGAGGTCGAGACCTGCCATGATGTCACCCAGCCATTTGGAACATTGCTTCTCATATGGAGGGCATACCATTAATATACAGTGGCGTACCCCAGGATGAAATGCACTTTTGACGCACTCTGAAGTATGTTGTAGCAGACCTACTGAATAAAGTAATGTAATTTCAATGGCAATTAGTCCCCTTTGTTATGCAGGAAACTGTGGCATTCACTTCATCCTGTCAGTGTCACATTTTCCTGAATGACAAAGGGGACTAATTACCATCCTAATCCACTGTATGTTTTAAATCATCCTCCATGGATCTGCTATACTTGCAAAAAGGAGAATCTATATTTTGCCTTTTTTGTTTGTAATAAATATAATTTGCTGTATATATTTCTAAATTTAGTAAGTATTCTTCTTTGATTACAATCTATGAGTTTCAATAAATATGGTTCCAGTCCATGTGTCAACTTTAATTGTTTATGCCACCTAAATAGTTAATAATTTTTCAATTTTGTTTACATATTATTCTTATCTAAGGTCCAGATATTCAGAGATTTGTGCATGGCACAACCGTGGAAATGCACTGCCAAGCGATATTCCAAGACCGCGGTTGCACAGTTCAACTCTCAGTGTGCCATGGCACAACTATAATGTATGCAGTGCAAGTGTAGGGGGTGTACCCATGAATATTTGGCACAATGGGATATTCAACCGGGAACCCATGGCGCAAGTCCGGAGCAATCCCAAAATGCACTGGCCAGACTTGTTCCTATAAAAGCCTGGCTCAAACACACAGACAGCAGATGTGCAACATTATGCCCAGAGAGAGAGGGAGGGAGGGAGAGAGTGTGAGAGAGATGAGAAAGAGACACACACACTGAGAGACAGAGAGAGAGAGATGGACAGACAGACAGATGACAGAGCGACAGCACCCAGGGAGACACCCAAAGTGATGGAGGGATGGAAAGTGCCCCATTCCTAAAGGAGGCAGTAATGAGGGGTGAGAGGAGGCAGGAGGAACACCAATGTGGCCAACGAAGGGCCTGGTGGCGGTATGCCTGACACAGGTGGTACTGTGCCCGTATCACATTTGAGAACTGCAGTGATACTGAGAAAGTGGACTGGTACTGCCTAAACATGGCCATTCTGAGGCAGCTCTGTGAGCTGTGCCATGACAAAATGCAGGTACCCACCAGGTGTAGTCATGCCATGTCTGTGGAGACTAAGGTGACTGCCATGACCGCCGTAATGTACTTACTCACCACAGGCAGCTTCCAAAGGCCAACAGGGGACACCACGGGTATCACCTAGTCAGCCACATCCCCCCTCCTTACACAGTTCCTCAACGCTCTGCTGCCATGTGCTTCAGAGTTCATATGGTTCCCCAGCACACAGGCAGAGTATACAGCAAACATGCAGGACTTCCATAGGGTGGCATGCATGCCTGGCATGATCGGGGCCATTGACTGCTCCCATGGGCATCCACATGGCACCTGGCCCTGAGAGCCCTGTGTATATCAACAGCAAGGGAAATCCAACCATCAACTGCCAGGTGGTGTGCGATGCCATAGGGTGCATCATCAATGTCTGACCACACACAACCCAGGAGCGCACAGGAAACATTCATCTGGCACAGCTTCACACTGTGCCAGAGGTTCAAACATGGGGACATCCCCACGAGTCACCTTGTGGGTGAGTAGGGCATGGGACAGGGGGCATATGTGGTACCAACCTGGGGTGGGCAGGCAGGGCAGTTGTGGCAGTGTGGGCAGTGGGTGACAATGGGTGACAGTGATGTGTGCCCCCACAGTCCACTGCATGCTGTGGGTGGTCTGGGGTCTTTGGTGCATTGCACTGATTGGTTGTCCTGTCCCTTCCCCTAGGTGGTCGCATGAATGTTGCTGGGAGGGCTGCACGCCCCATGTCTGGGACCAAGGGAGAACATTGACACTCCAGAGGTGGCTCCCTGCACTCCAGAAGTGGCATGTGTGGGAGATTGCAGCACTGAGGCAGGCCATACAGCTGCTGCTGTGGGCCATCAGGGACTGGAGATAGGGTGACCTACAGTGGCCCGTGTTGTATAGAGCCCCCACACCTGTTTCCCATGCTGTCCCACATCATTCTGTATAGCCCCTGCACCCTGTCCCTCTCCTTCTCTCCTCCTCCCCCATCCCTGCCCCTTGTTATCTGCCTGTTGCATATGCTCTTTTATATAAAGCTCTAGTTTTGATAAAGGCCTGTGTCTGCTTTGCAGGTGGCGTGCGGAGCCATACTGCAGATGTGTGGGTGTGGTTCATGGTGTCACCGCAGGGGTGGGTCAGTTCACAGGCTGTGTTTCCATGGCATTCATGTTGTGTTCAGCCTTGTTTCACATGTCAATAGCATGTCTGACTTGGGGACGGATGTGTTTGGTGTGTCACTGTGTTGTCAATTTGGTGCTCTCTACTGCTGGTTGCAATGGGGGGGCTCTGCATGGGGTCCTTTTTGTCTTGGGGCATTGTCTGCCTGGTGGTGCATGGCCCTCACTGCATGGGTGCACACACATGCTCATGGGGGGAGCGCATGCCTGTGCCAAGTGCCTGGGGGAGTTTGTACTTGTGGTGACAGGGGCACTGTCACCCTGCCTGGTTTGTTTCTGTTGCATGTCCCTGCCATTGGCATGGCTGGGGTGGCAGGTCTTTGGCCAGAGGTGTGTTCCATGCTTTGTGGCTTGGGTTCTCTGTGCACCTTCCCCTGGTGCCCTGTGTGCCCTCTGGGTCCATGCCTCTGTGTTCATGGGTGTGCCCTGCTGGGGGGCGCCTGTGGCCATTGCCCTATGTTTTGCTTGCTTATGCGTACCTGCAGCCTGTGGTTCGCACCCTTCTCAATGGATTTGTGCTCAGGTTTGCTCTGCGCATCCATGGTTGCTCCAGCGCATCTCTGGTTGTGCCATGGTGCATCTTTGCCATAGTCAGCCAGCTTGCACCTGAGCATTTTGGGTGTAACATCTTCTGAATACAGTATAACTACTGGATTGCCATGGCAAATCTGAGTTTTGCTGCACTGGACTTATGTCAGGCTTTGGCTCATTTCTGAATATCCAGCCCCAAGTCTCTAAGTCTGGTTTTAACAGAGTAAAATTTTTCTTTCCAAGGGCATAAGTAGATGAAGTGTGACCTAGACCATATAGAAACATAAATTGTCTGACTACCTGGAGAGTAAGGAACACAAAGCCTATCTTGAAGTATTTTATATCCTCTTGCATACATTGTCTAGGCAGTCTTTCTTCCTTTAAAAGGTACAATTTTAATATTGAGAATATCTGTCTTTCCCTTACCAGAGTAGATAGAGAATATTGGCCTAGTTCTAAATTTAAAATGACTGCTGGTATTGACCGTGGGACCATACGGATTTATCTGTTTATCTTGTTACAGGTAGTTTCCAGTTTTTCCAGATCTGAGAGTCCCCAGATTTCTGCAGTATACAGTATGCTGGATTTAATTTTTGCATCCAGTACTCTCAGTATTTTTTGCATTAAATATTGTAAAGGAATTAAAAGCCATCTTGGTTTTACTACAAATGTATTCTATGTGTTTTTTCCAACTAAAGGTCTGGCTGAATCTTACTCCTAAATAGTCATAATGTCGAACTGTCCCCACCCTCTCTTTATTAATCCAAACAGCTGGGTTTTCTTATTTCTATTTCCAAAAATTATAAGTTTTGTTTTTGACATGTTAATTTTTAATTTATTTTCTATACAGGATTTTGAAAAATGTTCTTACTTTCTTCAGAACTAGATCATCAGCATATGTTAAACAAACTACCCTGGTTGTTCCTATTTTTGGGGCATGAAAGAGAGGGTTTTGTCTACCTAAGAGGATCTAATTTATATAAATGAAGAAAGTGGGGCTACTAGTAGGATACCGCAGGGTTCAGTACTGGGTCCATTCCTTTTTAATGTCTTTATAAGTGACATTGCGGAGGGACTGGAAGGAAAAGTATGCCTCTTTGCAGATGACACAAAGATCTGCAACAGGGTTGGTACACAAGGAGGCATGGAAAGGATGAGAAGGGACTTGGCAAGGTAGGAGGAATGGTTAGAAGTACGGCAGCTAGGATTCAATGCAAAGAAGTGCAAAATAATTCACCTGGGAAACAAAAACCCAGGGGAAGATTACACAATGGGAGGGAGGGGGTAGTAACAAAAACAAAAAAAGGAAAGGGACCTGGGGGTAATCATATCAGATGACCTTAAGGTTAGCAAGCAATGTGAGAAGGCAGTAGGGAGAGCTGCGGTATACTGGGATGCATAGGGAGAGGCATCACCAGTAGAAAACAAGAAGTTGTTATCCCTCTGTACAGACAGTTGGTGAGACTACAGCTGGAGTACTGTGTCCAGTTTTGGAGACCCCATCTCCACAAGGACATAGACAGGATAGAGGCAGTCCAGAGGAGGGCAACTAGAATGGTGCAGGATCTGCAAGAGAAGCCATATGAGGAAAGACTAAAAGAGTTTAATATGCATACCCTTGAGGAAAGGGGGGGCATAATAGAAATGTTTAAGTACCTCCGTGGAATCAACAAAGTCCAAGAGGGTAGCATCTTTCAGAAAAATAGACATGCAAGAACAAGGGGACACAATTTAAAGATGGGGGGGCAGTTCAGGGGCACTGTGAGGAAGTATTTTTTCACAGAGATGGTAGTGTATGCATGGAATAGCCATTCTGAGGAGGTTGTGGGGTCTAAAACTGTGTGAGAATTCAAGAATACATAGGACAGACATAAGGCAATTCTTGTGGGGGGTAGGAAGAAATAGACTGTTGGTTAACTAGGATCTGCGGCTTATCCTGTAGGTAGGGAAATGGGCAGACTAGGTGGGCCAAGCGGTCCTTATCTGCCGTCAAAGTCTATATTGAAGAGGGCGGGGGCCAGTAAGCATCCCTGATGAACCCCCAAATTAGTACAGAAAGTTGTAGTTGTATTGCCATATTGATTATATTGCACCGTGGCCCAGGTATGTTTGTGCAATCTTATTAATATATCTGAAAGTTCTTGACTTACACCTAATTTTTGCCACTTATTCCAGAGAATTACTCTGCTGATATTATCAAATGCAGAGGAAAAGTCAATAAAGCAACAACATAGTTTACTTTTTTGATTTCTATTTACTTCCAGATTAGGTGGTTCAGCACATAATGATGTTGAATTGTTGATCTACTTTTCCTAAATCCATTTTGTACTTCACAAATTATGGAATTTTCATCAAGCCACTTTGTTAGTCTTTCCAAAATTATTCTAGTAAATATTTTTGGGCTATGTCTATCAGACTGATGGGTCTATACATTCTTGATTCACTAGGGTCATCTTTTTTATAGATCAGATAAATAATAGTTCCATGCCAACTAGAAGGAAGGTCATGACCCTGTATAAACATATTAAATAACCTAATATTGGAACCAACCAGTCAACATAGCATTTGTAAATATCTCCAATAATTTTATCTGGACCAGGTACTTTGTTCGATTTAGGTTGAGTAATTGCTGCAAATATTTCTTCCTTAGTTATTCTAATAGGTATTGGGAAATTTAGTTGTTTGTTATTATATTGTCCATTCTGTAGAGCTATTTCTTCTACTGAGAAATATAGTTCTGAGAAATATGTAACCCAGATGTCTGGCAAAATATAAGCTTAAAAACAGTAATACTTTAATGCTCCACTCTCAAGCCTGTGCTTAATTTAAATAAAACATCTCAGACAAAAAACGGCACCCAGCAACAGCTGTAATTAAAAAGATTTAATGTGCGAAAGTGTAAAAAAGCAGCTACATATTACAGCAAACCGTGCAAACCAAACAGCAGCAGAGCTCCCGACCAGGTTTAGCCTGTATGCTTTCTCAGGGGATACTGGTCAATGGGAGAGTCATTATTTAAAGTTCTGTTAACCAATCCAGTTTCAGTGCTCATTTAAAGGTGCAGTGTGCTCACAAATGGGACATACTTATATCTAAAGTGATATACAATATCATATCCTACACATTCTCTTGTCTTTGTTGGATAGGTACAAAACTTCATAAAATCACTATTACGAAGCACCAAATGCTTCCTGGCCAGTGATCTTAGCAACTTTTACTTTATGAATGCATTAATTTATTTCTCAAATTAGAATTTCTACTATTTCTTTCATACAGTCAAGTTCTAGTGGCAGTATTATGTTCTAAAAACCACACATACCAGTGGTTCAATCTATTCAAGTCAAATATATATAGTTAAAGTTATTGTTAATTTTATTATTTAATTGCCACCTTAGTGGTTGACATTTCTAGTATTCAAGACCTTGTTTGAACACCTGTGTGTTATCTAGGAGAGACAGCACAACTTAAGAATCTGTTATTTTTTATTTATTTATTTCATGATTTGGAAAAGACCTTTGAGCTCAAGCTCTTTTACAAAGGTTCCACATCACAGATTGCAAAACAAAGTACAATAGGAGAAAACAAAGGTACATTACAATAAATGATGCAACTTGGATTCAGAACTTACAGAATAACTCAAAGCATAGGTACAAGTTAAAATAACAAGAAAAACACTTTATGAGGGTGGGGGGGATAAGCAGCCACAAAGTGCCTTGTCAGTAGTTCAGAGGGATGGAGATAGCTGGCAGTGGAGTGAAGAAAGGAGATACGAGAGAGAGGTATGTACTGCAGTGGGGGTGAAGGGTGGGGGAAGAAGGGTGATGAGGTATAGGGAGAAATAGTGGGGTGAGGGGAGGCTGAGTGGTCACGACATGATAGAGTAAATGGTGGGGTGTGAGGGGGCATGGTCAGGCAGCCTGCATTAGTAGTGACTGTAAGGGAAACTCACAGGACTGAGTTGAGGGATGGGGGAGGGTGGGGTGGTGGGTGCCGAAGAAGCATGATGCAAACTGATTGCTGAGACAAGTCATGAGAAGGGACAGAGGGAGGGGGTACCTGAGGCCTGCCTAGTGCTTGCTGGGGGGGCAGAGAGAGCAGGTGTGGCTGGACTCAGGGGCAGGTGCACTTAGAGAGTGTTATTAGGTGCTGTTTGAGGTCAGTTTTGAATTGTGGCAGACAATTGGTGGCCAAGAGGTGCCAGGGAGTTCATTCATCCACAGGGAGCCCCGGTAGGCAAATGCACATTGCCCAAGTGATGTGCGACAGAAGGGGATAGTCAAGACCCCTGTAGTCCTTCCTCTGGTGACCTGTAATGAGTTGGCCACCTTGATCAAATTGCCTACACAAGGTGGTGTTTTACCCAATAGAGCCTTCTTCCCTAGGATGCAAGTCTGGAATTTAACAGTGTTTCTTAATGACAGCCAAATTGCACGTTTGTACAGAGTACAGGTGTGAGTGCCACGCTCAGCATCCAGGGTGAGTCTGCAGGCTTTCTTGAGTGCAGTCTGAACCCTCTTGAGCACTATATCCATTGCAGCCCCATAGACCACTAGTCCATAGTCAATAGTAGATATAATTGAACAGTGGACTGAGAGGTGGAGGGCCCCCGGAGAGAGATATTGCCTGTGCCTGTACAGGACACCAATCTTGGTATTGACTGTCTTGACCAGGGAGTCAATATGGTGTGCAAACATGAGGGCATCATCTATTATGATCCCCAGTACTTGAACAAGTGAACTTGTTCCAGCAGCTCACTGCATGAGTTGGAGATGATATGGGGGTGGTGCTTATTTTTGTTGTGGGGGCTGGACATAAGCATGGCCTTGGTCGTCTTGTAGTTTAATAGCAACTTATGACTACAGAACCAATCCTTGAGTTTGGAGAAGGAGTTCTGCAGCTCAGATTGTAGGGCAGCCTGAGATGTTCTGTTACTCAAGAGCACAGCATCATCTGCACATAGTATGAGTTTGGTGTTGCAGGCTGTGGGAAGGTCATTTAAGAAGAGGCTGAAGAGTAGGAGCCCCAGTATTGATCCCTGGGGTACCCCTAATGATACCTCCCTTGCGCTGGATACTGTTTGCCCAATTTTGACACACTGATTTCTCTGTATCAGGTAGTCTTGCAACCAGAAAAGGGCATTGGGCGCCACACCCATGTTTTACAGTTGGGTCAGTGACAGGGGGTGGCTGACTGTATCAAAGGCTTTGATGAGGTCAATAAAGACAGACCCCATCAGTTTGCCTTCATCCAGGGCCTTATGTGTATAGTTCATGTAGTCCAGCAGAGCAGTGGTGGTACTGTGATTTTGTCTGAAGCCATGCTGATTAGAGCAAAGTAGAGTATACTTATTGAGGTAGTCGATGAGTTGACCCACCAAAAATTTTTTCCAGTGCCTTGGATGGGGAAGAGGATTGAGATGGGTCTGTAGTTGGCTACCAGAGACTTGTCACCTCCTTTATGCACTGGCATAACTAGGGCCTGCTTCCAAACTGCCGGGAATTGGGCCAGAGCCAGGGACTTATTGTACAGCATGGTAATGGGCACTATAAGAATGTCCAGGGTGAGGGATAGAAGCTTCATGTCTATCTCATCACTGCCCAGTCTGGTCTTAACTAGTATTTTGTTGACCACAGTAAGAGCCTCCTTCACCGTCACCCTTTTAAAGTAGAAGGTCAGGTGAGGACACTTGGTAGATACGTTGTTGGAGTGGTTCAAACAAGGTTGAAAATAGGCAGGTGGTAGCACTGGGGTAAGATCGGTGAAGACCTTATTGAAGGCTTCTACAATAACTAGAGGGTCTGTAGTGGGGGTGATACTGATACTGATATAAATCCCCTATTGTTCAAAATTATAGTTGGGATTCATTATTTATAGTATTTACATTCAAATCAAACTGCCCAAGGATTAGTTGCTGCATATGACTCGAGTTGGGACCTACTGGCTGTTGAGGTATCATTATCAAACTTCTATTCTGCAACCACCACAATTTACTTATCATGAATATAGCTATGGTTGTCTTTTCCTCTTCTTAGTGAATGGCATTATGTTGATTCTGTCATGCAGGCCTGGCAAATAGTGCACTCCCAACTGGAAAATCCACATAGATTCTTTTTTCAGCATGAGGATATCTACATCTTCCCCTCTCTTACTCAAGAACATTCTTTTTATGTCACTAAATTTAAATACATGTTTCCCGGGGGCAGGGGGCTGTTTTTACATCTATTGCCAAAGCATCAGCACTTAGTCGCATTACAACATCCCTAAATAAGGCCTGTCGGCTGCTCACTGGTGCACATCGACGTACCCACACATGTGAACTCTATGCTGACTCAGGTTGGTTGCAACTCTCAAACCGGATAAAGTACCTTACCTGCCTGATGGTGAAAAAATCCACTCTGGGCCTCACTCCACCCTGTATCCAAGACCTGTTATGCCCGAGCGCTAGCACCCGTTTTACCAGAAGATCAGAACACCAGCCTCTCAAGTCCCCGATGCCGGACTTCTCAGGGACAAAGATCATTTGCCTATCGTGCCCCCAGCTGGCTAAATGCCCTCAGCACTCATATTACTGCCTCCACCTCTCTAAGTATTTTCAAATCAAGGCTTTTCTCTCACCTTGCCACCTCCAGCTCCTGTGACTGCCCTGATTAAACCTCCTATTTTCTCACTACCCACCCTGTTCCGTTATTTGACAAAGACATGTTTGGGAAACCTTTTCTCCTGCTATTGTCTGCTCCGCACACCTTTCACTTAACCTCTCTGTTCTGGACTTTTTCCCTATTTGTTTCTCCTAATCTGGAATGACCTCTTTCTTGTAATAATATTGTGATTATTGATATCTCATGTCCTTTTGCACAAGTGATTTGATATGTATTTGTATATGTTTTCTTGCTCTTGACACAACACAAATTGTTGTGTTATCTATGTAACCTTTTGTACTGTACCTAATTGACGTGGAACCTTTGTAAAAGAGCCTCTGGCTCAAAGGTAGTAATTCCTAGAACAATAAACTTGTAAACTTGTTGCCATTAGATCACCATTCATTATGGCCCTTACATGTTCACCAACTCTTAATTTTAAGGTTTGCGTTATTTTTGCTATGTAAAAGCTACTGCAGTTACACCAGGCCATGTATACCATGTTTATGGAATCGTAGGATATGAAACTGTGAATGTCAAAGATTTTTTTGCTATTTTTACTTTCAAAAGTTGTTTTTTCCGTGTATGGACAATATTTACAGCATTCACACATCATTGATTCACCAAACTTGGATGCTTTTAAAAATCAGTTAGATGAATATTATTATTCCCAACATTGCTTGGTATATTTATTGCCACACATGTGGGGGACATTCATGATGGGCCTATAGGCTCCTTTATGTCCTTAAAACCTAGTAGCAAACCTAGTAAACACGCTCACTTGCGCTTACCCTTGGGCAATTGTGCTAGCCAAGTACATAGTGAAACCTGTGGTGGTTGGTAACTGTGTGTAAGGAGATCTTCCAAGTTCTTACTCCTTTTGTAGCTAAATCTGGGTGAAGGTGTTATTACCCCATCCTCTTCAAAGATCCCAATGTCTAGTTATAATAATGTTTCTGATTTCTGCTGACTTGTGGCAGTAGGTGGTAACTAAATTAATTTGCCTTTCCTCTGCTGTATTTTCTTTCCTTTGATGTAGCAGGTCACTTCTCTCCATGTGGTTTTCTTTCACTTCTGCCTGATAAAGACATTCAGTGCTATAGCCCCTATTCTGGAATCTTGCTTTCAATTCTCTGTAGTGATTAATACAGTCCCCTGCACTACTGCAATTCTTTTTCACTCTTGTAAATTGGGATTTGGGAATATTGTATATTATGTGTTGGGGGTGGCAGGTAGTGGCATTAAGTTAGATGTTCTGATCTGTTGGCTGTTGGCTTCTTTTACAAGTTTGTTTTTATCATGCCATCCACCTGTTTTGTTATCTCCAGATCTAGGAAATGCACCTTTACCTTGCTCACATTTTTTTGTGAATTCAAGTTCTTGTTGGTACTCTCCAGCTATTCTGTGAACTTACATAGCTCTGCCTCATCCGATTACTATACAAGAAACATTTCATCAATAAAATGTCTCCAGAGATCCAACCTATGGTAGTAAGGATTGGTCTAGGGACATCTGACATTTAATTTTTCCCAATGATCCAGATACAAATTTGCATAAGTGGGGAAAAAATGTCACCATCATAGCCGCACCTTGGATTTACAAATAAGTAGTGTCTTGGAACAAAAAAAACATTTAGTTGCAAGACCAGAAGGCACTATCACACAGAAAATCTATAAGATCCATGGTAATTAAGGAAGCAAATCAATGAGAGTATTTGTACAAATTTATACAGAAAAGCTACTGACACCAACTCTATATTGGTGACTACAAGCTGTATCCTAGCCACATGAAACTAAATATAACTGAAGGCCAGTTTTTAAGAGCATGTAAAAACTGTAGCTTGGATGATCTTTTTGAAGCAGAAGCAGAGAGATTAAATGCGAGATTTCAGCAAAGAGGTTATAAATTACAGACAACAGAGGAAGCTAGAACTATGGCTACTAATGCTGAACAGATTACCTTTTGAATCAGTCAGGAAGGAAGGAAAATACAGAGAAGATGTTTAACTTTATTTTAGATTATTAAGGACATGCATATCTGGTTCAAAAGGTCATTTTGAAGCATTGGCATGTTTTAACCACTGATCCTGGCTTATCACATGTAGCAGCATTACCCCGTCATGTGGCTTATCATAAAGCTCGAACTTTAAAAATGAAACTAGTACGCAGTCATTTTTCTGAGTCAAAAAAGAAAACATGGCTGGATCAAGCAGAAAAAGATTACCATTCTTGTAGAAGGTGTACATTTGGTAAAAATGTTATGGATTGCAAGGAATTTACAAGTATAAATGTAAATCAAATGTCTGAGATAAGATAATGCATTGCATGTGATACCAGTGGTATAATCTATCTTGCAGAGTGTAGTTGTAGAGCCTTCTATGTAGGCAACACTACATGTAGGTTTAAGATTCGAGTAGGAGAGCACACACGTGCTATTGAGAAAGGTGATTTGACATATGCTACTGCTCAGCATGTTTCCAATGGCAGAAATGGCGAAACACATCAGTTTGCTTTCAAAGCTATTGATAAAGTGTATCCACCATCTTGTGGTGGTAATGTTAATGATTTGGTCTTGAAGAGAGAAACTTTTTGGATTCTTAAGCTTAAAGCAGTATACCTTCCTGGTTTAAACTCTGGCTTTGACCTTAGACCTTATATTAAAAAGAGATAAGTGCAGTGTAAACTATTTTGAATTAGGTAGGATTTTAGGCTACTGTGTATTTAATTGTATATACTGTACTTTTAGATAAAACATGTGATAATGATATGGTGTTTTGAATTCAGATCCCCCCTTCCTGTTCCTGCTAATATTTCCTCCTTCTTCCCTCCCACCTCCCTTTTTCATATATTTATTACGGTTTGTACATATGGTTCTTATTTCTTTATAATATTACACTTTAGTAAATGTGATAAGGGGATGCTATTCTGATTATGCATTTTCAAGGTTTCTGTACTTTATTGTGTTTTTTCTACTTTTTAGTATGTATCTTGTGTTTGTCTTTAAGATGATGTCCCTTTAGGATAATGGAGTAACAACCAATGAATTTAAATTTTAGGTCATGACATCATAGCTTTTAGACTTATATATGTGTGTCTTGGTTAGTGTGAATCCAGCCTTTGATAAAGGACCCTGTCCAAAACACATCAGGTGGGCACATAGGTGTCTCTTTAAATAAAGCTGCTTTTTGTGATTATAGTGGTGTCTGTTACTAATTATGAGGTGGTAAGTGCTGGTTCTTTTTTTGGTTTTAATATTTAAGAAGTACCTTATAGCACCCCATGCCTTGTGCCCATTTTGTTGACTTTTTGCTATAAATATTGTCCATACATGGAAAAAACAATGACTTTTGAAAGTAAAAATACCCAAAAAATCTTTGACATTCGCAGTTTAATATCCTGCAATTCCATAAATGTGGTATAAATGTCCTGGTACAACTGTGGTAGCTTTTACGTAGGAAAAACAAGGTGCAACTGCGGTAGCTTTAACGTAGGAAAAACAACTCGAACCTTAAAATTAAGAGTTGGTGAACATGTAAGGGCCATTATGAATGGTGATCTATCTAATGTTTTGGCAACTCATATAAAAAATGCCCCCGAGAAACATGAATTTAAATTTAGTGGTATAGAACAAGCGTTCTTCAGTAAGAGAGGGGGAGATTTAGATACCCTCATACTGGAAAGAGAATCTGTGTGGCTTTTCCAGTTGGGAGGGCACTATTTGCCAGGCCTGAATGATAGAATCAACATAATGCATTCATTAAAAAGAGGAAAAGAAAACCATAGCTATATTCATGACATGTAAATTGTGGTGGTTGCAGAATAGAAGTTTGATAATGGTACCTCAACGGCCAGTAGGTCCCAGCTTGAGTCTTATGCAGCAGCTAATCCTTGGGCAGTTTGATTTGAATGTAAATACTATAGATAATGAATCCCAACTATAATTTTGAACAACAGGGGATTTATAAAAGATTCATAAGTTGTGATCTCTCCTAGATAACAGGTGTTCAAAACAAGGCCTCGAGTACTAGAAATTTCAGCCACTAAGGTGACAATTAAATAATAAACTTAACATTAACTTTAACTATATATATTTGACCTGAATAGATTGAACTTCTGGTACGTGTGGTTTTTAGAACTTTATACGGCCACTAGAACTTAACTGTACAAAAGAGATAGTAGTAATTCTATTTTGAGAAATAAATTATTAAATTCATAAAGTAAAGTTGCTAAGATCACTGGCCAGGAAGCATTTGGTGCTTTGTAATATTGATTTTATGAAGTTTTGTACCTATCCAGCAAAGACAAGAGAATATGTAGGGTATGATATTGTGTAGCACTTTAGGTATAAGTATATCCCAATTTTCTGCACACTGCACCTTTAAATGAGCACTGAAACTGGATTGGTTAACAGAACTTTAAATAATGACTCTTCCATTGACCAGTATCCTTGAGAAAGCCTACAGGCAAAATCTGGTTGGGAGCTCTGCTGCTGTTTGGTTTGCATAGTTTGCAGTAGTATGTAGCTGCTTTTTGTACTTTTGCACATGAAATCTTTTTAATTACAGCTGTTGCCTGGTGCCATTATTTTGCTGTACAAAATATAAGCGTCTACTTTTGTAGCATATTTATTATATACTAGACTCATTAATTTCCAAAATTTCCTACCATCATTATTCACAACAGCCTTCCTTAATTTTTCCTACAATACTTTTGTGTAAATTTGTTTTTCTTTTTTCAAAGATTTTTTTTGTATCTTTTAATTTCTTTCTTTATATTTATATGATCTTTCTTACTATTACAAATCTGAGTTTGCATTTTTTGCTGCTTGTATCTTCTGATTTTCTTGCTTAATTATTTTTTTGCTTTCTTACATTTTGAGTTGAACCATGTCTTTCCCTGCTGTTTACTGCTTTCAATTATAGTAATTACACACTGTGGTCTAATCAGATTATTCATATTTGTCCAGATATTAAATACACTATTACAATGTGTTTCCTCTATGATGGATGTATGCATCTCATCCAAATAATCTTTAAATAGATAGGTGGTAAATGGGGTACAATCTGGGGAGAGGGGGGTGATCAGTGGGGTACCACAGGGATCAGTACTAGGACTAGTCCTGTTCAGTATCTTCATTAGTGACATTGCAAAGGGGCTGGAATGAAAGGTCTGCCTGTTTGCAGATGACACCGAGATTTGCAACAGGGTGGATACTTCAGAAGGGGCGTAGAAAATGAAGAGGAACCTGGAGAAGCTTGAAAGATGGTCAGAGATGTGGCAACTGAGGTTCAATGCAAAGAAATGCAAAATAATGCAACTGTGTAGAAAGAACCATGGGGAGAACTACAGGTTGGGGGGTGGAGGAACTCACTGTCACCAAAGAGGAAAGGGACCAAGGGGTTATCATCTCTTAAGGTATCAAAGCAGTGTATAAAGGTGGCAGGGAGGGCCAGTGGCATGCTAGGGTGCATAGGCAGGGGTATCACTAGCAGGAGGTGGGAGGTGGTGACGCCATTGTATAAAACATTGGTAAGGTCTCACCTGGAGTACTACGTGCAGTTCTGGAAACCACACCTGCGCAGGGACATAGATAAGGTGGAGACTATCCAGAGAAGGTCAACAAAGATGGTGCAGGGTTTACACCACAAAACATGAGGAGAGACTAAGGGACCTCAATATGTACTCACTGGAGGAGAGGAGACATCAGGGGGACATGATTGAAACTTTCAAGTACCACAAGAGCATAAACACGGTGCAGGCAGGGGACCTTTTCCAATGTAGAAAAAGTACTAGAACGAGGGGGCACAATATGACATTGGAAGGGGTTAGATTAAGAGGAAATGTGAGGAAGTTTTTCTACACAGAAAGGGTAGTTGACGCATGGAATAGTCTGCCACAGGAGGCAGTGGAGGAAAGCACAGTGGAGGGGTTTAAGCATACTTGGGACATGCACAAGGGAAGCCTGAGAGGGGAGGGAGGGAGTGATGAAAAGCCATTGATCACATAGGGTCAGTGGCCACATACAATGTATAGGGCCTATGGGCAGACTGGATGGCCCAGCGGTCCTTATCTGCTGACAATTTCTATGTTTCTATGTCTCCATTCTTAAATGATCTGATGGCATTCGAGGTCCATTGAATCTGCTTCTGATTTACTATTTCTAGGCCTTTTTCCACATGCAGTATATTATTTCCCAGATCATTTTGTTCAATTTGTAAAATTATCTGCACTGGGTTATGTGCTGTTTCTATTCTTTCTACAATCTCCAGATCATATATTATCCTAATAGCTTCAAAATTACACCATATTAAGTCTATGATTGATGAACCTTTTCGGCCCTTATACGTTAACTTTCCTTTCTTATCTCCTGGAAGCTGACCATTAAGTAAGAACATATTTTTGTTTACCAAAAATGAATTAATCAACTTCCCTCTACTATTATTCTTAGGATCTATTGTTGCTCTATCCCTCTCTATTAAAGGGTTACATTCTGGAAGAAGCCTGAAAAATCTGGGCTTTCTGAATTCCATGGTATCCTGGCATTAAAATCTCCCATCAATATGGTAAGGAACTTTAGATTCTGAGTCCATAATTTGTTCAAATGCCAAGGCTAGTTTAGGGTATTCCATGTACAAGGTGACCGCAATTGAGCGCTTTCAAAAAAGGTGACTCAATCACAGCACCTGTGCACAGAGCTACCTGGCGGGGGGAGCAACCGGATAGGGAGGTAGGCAAATATAGTGATGGGATGTCTGAATGTGGCCTGGATTTTAAGCAAGTTTTTGTTAATACCAGAAGCCACCCATTACAACTTGCGAGAAGTAAATGTAACTCTATGAAAAGGGCTTACTATTTCTCTCAGAGAATTATTGGACCCTGAAATAGGTTGCCTCTTACTATTATTGTTAGTCAAAACAAAAACACTTTCAAAAAAAGATTGGATGACTATATGAGTTCAGGTAAACACTTAACTTACCATATGTAATCTTGAAAGCACAATGGGCCTTATAGCCTTTTGCTTCTAGTTGTTCTTAGTATGATTCAAGGTATGATTCTTATTAGTTTCCCTTCTTTCTATGTAATTTAGTGCCTGGTCTGGCACTATTTGTGCTAATGTCAATGAAATTCCTGTCCACTTCAAGATTTTTTCTTGTTTCCATATGATCTCTATCACCCATCCACATTTCGTATATCACAAACGTGATCCTGATATTGTTTGTTTGGTGGTCTGACACAATTGACTTTGGGTCTTTCCTCTTTCTGCAAGTGGAACGGATGCATCATCCATTCTTTTGGTTTATCATCATTTTCATCTTTTAATCTTTCCACTCCATAGATTTCCAGTAGATATTCCAGTTATTTACCTTCTAAATCAATGTATTTATCAGATGCGCATCCATCCTGGGGTGACATCATGAAAATCTCAACCGCCCTCTTATCATGGTTTATTAACCCCCTTTTTCTTCTTTCTTTTTCTCTTCTATCTCTCTTGTTCCCATCTGTTGTACCACCTTTGAGTCAGATTTATGTGTATTTTCATTTAAAATATTTTTCTTTTGTGTTAAAGTCTTTTTTAATATTGCATTCTTTCTTGGGGGTTCCTTAGCATTTGTGGAGTCCATAGCTTGATGGGTGTGTATATTCATTTTAGATGCTAAAGACACTAATTTTTCTTTCCCATTTTTTTTATTCTCATTTGTCTTTAAATTCTTTATTAAAAAATTATTTTGGCTGTTACATTGTTTGCAATTTTCCTTTTTGTATATATTTTGTCCTGCCCCACTGTTATCTTCAGGTTTAAGATAACAGGCACAAATATGATTTTTGTCAAATGAAGGTTGTAAATTAACTTGCACTGCTTTGTTCTCATCTGGAGTTATATTCCCCTCAGGAATGTTAGTCTAATTTAAAATAGTTGATTGATCTCTAGATTTGTTGTCTTTCTTATCCTATTAAGGATAGCCCTATTATAGAATAGGTCTGTCCTGAGATTAGTAATCTCATCCTTTATCACCACTAAATTTTCCAGAATGACCAAATTTGCAAAACAGGGGTTTTTGATAATTTCCAGCATCTGTTTAGATAAAGAACTGCAAGTGGAAAAGTGTCCCTTTCCAGTAAAAATGACTTATTATATTTAACTTTCTCCTGCATTCCTATCTAGTCTTCTGGTTTGTATTTTATAGGAACCCTGGGTATCACATTACCCAGGCTAAAATCTCCCTGTGGTTTTTACAGATTTTTTAGTCCTTCAATAATCATACTAAGATTTGGAAAACACAAATTGGACAAATCATTTTCAATCATTGTCAAATAAGTTAAAAAGTACAATAGCAGGTTTGGTTAGTTTTAATTTAAAATATGGGGGGATGTCTTTAAAACCTCTGATAAAAGTTATAAAAGTTAAGCTTGATTCACCAATACTTTATGTCTCTGAAATATGGCATATAACTAATATCAATAAGTTGCTTATTCCATTACACAAGTATTTACAATCCATATTAAAAGTAGGTCATTCATGTCTAGCTGTTTATTTGAGATCTGAATTGGGGTTAAACAATCTTCATGCATTGATGGAAACCTGAAAAGTTAACTTTTGGCTCACCTTGAGTAGGAAAGATCCTTCAGCTTTGGTGTCAATTGCGGTAAAAGATAAAGAAAAATGGTATAAAATGGATATCAAACAAAAATTGTGGTATACAAATTTAATGAAAATTATGAAGGACAATGGATTGTGTAATTTAAAACGGATAACAGAAAAAGGTGTTTTCTTAAGTTTAAAATATAAACAATATATTACAAAAAAGAGTGTTAATAACTGGATCACTAAGGACCTACAATTAATTAAGAACTCATGTTACTCCAAATGGTTCTCAGTAAACAATTATTATTTCGGTTTAAAATCTTATTTAGAAATCTTGACAGATAACAGACTAAGAGCCACGTTTTCTAATTATAAGTTTGAACAAGCCAAGAGTAATGTTCTTCTTTATCGATATAAAGTGGATGGTATTGTTTCTGGGGACTGTGACTGTATTGGGGGGGAGAAAATCTTGAACATGTATTATGGGAATGTAGCTGGTATCAGTCACAAAGGGCCTACTGGTTGGGTCCCTTTTTGAATGACTTGTATGTGATGGATAAAAAGCTTTTAACTAACATATTACTACACACAACTGACTTTTGGTCACTAGAATGGCTTGCAAAATATTTTTTAGCAATAGAAAAAAATTAGGAAGAATATGAACGTTGTTTGATTGTGTATTGGGTTTGTTCCTATTGTGTTTAAATGCAATGTTTTGATAAGTTTTTATAATTGTCAATAGATAAAATGTATAATTTATGATCTTTCAAAGTTTAATGAATGTGATGATATTTGTAATTTTCACAAATTTGTATTCAATTGTTTTTTATATTGTAAGGCTTATTAGCCACACAATAAACTTGTTGTTGATACTAAGAGTCTGTGTTATTTCTTTAATTTCTGAGTCATTTATAGTTATGTTTAATTTTGGTAGTCCTGGTGTTTATATTGACTTATCTCTATCCTTGAGTAGTTCCTTTGTGGAATTAAATTTGTCTATGTCTCCCTTCTCTTTAGTATTTAATGGGCTTTCTGGGGAGAAACCTTCTAGTGTATAATCATATCTGCTGTCATTACTGTATGGCTCATATGACTCAGTTGAATAGTCACCTGGCCTACGATTATAAGAATGGTTGATGGCAAAGGAAGCGTCTAATGACTCAACTGAATCCCATCCATATACATCCAGTGAAATCCCTTCTATCTTGGGCAATGGCGTGGAGGAGTTTGGAATATTTACAGTAAGTATTATTTTGTTTTGCTCTCATTTGTATCCCTTGGTTGGTTATTTGTTCTTTATTCCTACTATTCCCACTATTCTCCAGGTCTTTGTTAATAGCATAATGATTAACTGAACTTGTTGGTGAACAAGTGTTTTTAGCCCACATATCAGTAAGTTTAAACTGTAGTGGGTCTATTTAACTATTATGGCTCAAATTCATTCTTAAAACTTCCTTGGTTTTATTTTTTTTAATTGCCTTCCTAGGTTGTTTCCTCCTCTTAATTTCATTTACTTCCATACTAGTGAAAGGTTTTCCACTTTTAGTTTGAACCATCTTGTGGTAAATTGTCACTTGGGCTATAAAGTATTAATAAATAAACTGTTAAGTAATCATAATATAAAGATAATAACTTATGTATATCCAACTGATTAATATTAGCAGCAGTCTATATCAAGAAACTGGTAGCAAATACATATTGATACAAAATTATCTTTAGGACAGTATCAATGGAGTAAAATACTCATCAAATTCAGATAAAACTGCTTATACCCCAAAGCTGCAATATTAAAACTAGTATTCCAGAACTAAGCCTCTATCTGAGTTAACTCATAATACCCTGGGAGGCCATTTTGTATCAGGAGAATCAATGGATGGTTCGGATTTCATACGAAGCTACTGGGTACAATGAGTTAATAGTGCAAGATGAAATATAATTCACACATCCAGAACTCTGGACAATATGGTTTTAAAAGTTAGAATTGAAAACCTATTAAACAAAGTTGCTAAGTTCATTGAAAACAGGGCAACATCCTAGTCAAAATTTGATCCTCAGGAGCAGTTGGCTCGTTTGCCTTATCACCTTGTCTGTAGCTAATCAGTCTTTCTTTGGCTTTGGTCGTAGTCCTTTTCAGGAGTTTATTCACAGTTCAAATGTTCTCCTTACACATCTGGCCAGTGTACTCTCAGTTCCTTTATCCCTTCAGGAAATGTAAGGCAGTCTCTGTTTTCCAGTTTTCCCTCTCCTGCAGGCTGGAGACATTTCTTTGACTGTTTTCCCTTCAGAGAGGCCACTACAAGGTACAAAAATAAAAACTCCTAAAAGTATTTTGTTTTATCTGACACCTAATCTTTAGAGTTTAACCTTAATGTATTACTGACAAAAGGCTGCCTTGTAGTCTTAATATCAGCCAATGCTAGGAACAGTCACCCTTAATCCTCACTCAGTCCTAAGGAAGACATTTTAAAGACAGTATAATACAAATTTACAGCAAATAACCCAGCTAAAATGCTGCTGTGTAATATTATGTACTATTATGTGCTGCAGAAATCTTTTGCCTAATGTATTACATAGTGCAAATTATACAAAGTGCGGTGTGAAATGTAAGTTAAGCACTACTTACTTTTTTTTTTTTAGAGTTGAACATATGTCACTGCAGTAGAACTATTGTTACTTTTTTGTGAGGTGCCAAAGATTACAATTCATTTCTTGATGCTAAACAACAATGATGGCAGCAGCAGTAACAATATCAAGAGCCAGCCCAGGTAGAGTTTCAAATAAGTAAAGACCTTTCAAAAATGCCTCGCGAATAACACCAGGCTAGACTTTAGAGACTTTTCAGCCCCAGGTCTGTTATCTTTTAGCTTACGAGTAGCTGAAAATACAAAGGAATAAATATTCAGCCCTGCTCACCCAGTCAGCTCACTGCATTCATTTTAGTGACTTCAAGTGATCTGAGCAGTCTGGATTATCAAGGCACGGGGACAGCTCTTAGCTTAGTTGATCTGCGTGCACAATGTTAATTGATCAGCAGCTTCAATCAATTAGTTAAGCTTCCCAGATTCACACGGTGATCTATCCGAATACCACTCCAATTTAATAAGTGCTAATTGTAATTGTAAGGTTATGCTGATTAATAAATTTTAAGCAGCAGCCTTGATTGAATCAAGAACTCACCAATTTGATACATGCACTCTGAATCCAGCCTCAGCAGTAGCTGTATTTAAAGAATTTAATTAAAATTGAAAATAGCCCAGAATAAATCCTCTTGGTGCTAATTAACTATCTTATGATTTTTATTATTTAAAAACATTATCTAAAGAGACCTAATGAAACTAGTAAAACTAATAAGATCCCACAATATCAGTATCAATTGATGAATCCAGGAACCTATCTCTGGAACAGGGGATGTTAAGACCAAAAACTAGAATGCTTAAAAAGCAAAATAATAGTGAAACACACAGAATAAAACAGATTAAAACAGGCAAAGAGCCAGAAAACTCAATACATTCAGATGATGATTTTGGTTTCTGACAGCCTTAAAATTCTGGTTCCTTGCCAGAAACACATATTACAGCATACACAACCAAACATAAGCAGACACCCAAATTCAGTCCAAAGTGCAAGTTCCCTTTTTTCCTTTCTGTATAAACAGGGGTGCTCAGTTTCTTCACAGGCTCAGTGGTAAATCCTTTATATGTTATATAAAATTTTGAATTAACAAATTCGGTGCAGAAGAATTTGTTCCCAGCTAATTTCTTAGCTGGGAGTTTTTAACGCTAGCAGAAGATCTTCGAGTGACCAGCCCCCCTCTGGGCTGCACCAAGAATGTTTTCCTTCCAGACAGGCTTCTCAACTGAAATAGACTCCTAGCCTTGGGGGCAATATGCTCAGTAGAAGAAGGTCACACTAACAAAAATCTGCAGCAACAAGTAAGACTGGGAAGGTGCTGAATTTAAAAAAAAGCCTTAGCAGTTCTGGCCATTTCTTTAATTTCAGAAGACACATGTTTTGTCCTCAATTGTACTCATCCATGTGCCATATTGGTATCTCCGAGTAAGAGGTAGAAATAGCAGGGGAAAGAAGAGAGGAGAAGTAGGATGGGAAGGTTCCAAACCAATATCTGGCAATAAAAGTTAGACTGTGAGCCAGGCACCTTTGTTTGTGGTAGGACAGTAATACAGAGGGAGGAGTAGAGATGGCAGTGGTGTGTGCACAAAAGAGAGTTTGTGGCAAAGCAACAAAAAGCATTTGAGAGAGTGTCTAGTCTAGCAAGGGATGTAGCAGGGGTGGCACCATAGACTATGCTGGCATAATTGAATAATGGGAGAATACTTTTCATTATCAAATCACAGTGAACATGGAGGGAAAGGCAGTCATTGTTTTAATATAATGCTCCTAGCTTGGGGTGAATTTTGAAGTGAATAGCATCTAAATGGGTCAAGAAATTTAGATTTGAGTCTAAGCAAACCCCAAGGTATTTGAATGTAGGGACAGCATCAAGGGAGGTGCCTTCCAGGGTGATGGACACTGTCAGTGTCAAAAGCCTAGCCAATTGTTGCCTGGTGCCAAAAGTCATTGAGACCTTGTTTTGGTATTTACCCTAAGTTGGTTAGCATGAAACCAGTTAAGCACATTATGGAAGCCTTGCTGGAAAGGTGCCAAGATATCAGAGGTTGAAGAGCTGGAGGTGTAGATGACTGTGTCATCCACGTACATAAGTATGTGAGAGTTTGAGCATACAGAGTGAAGGTGATTTATAGGTACATATGTATGTATTAATTTTTCACCAGGAAATGGACTGGGTCATTCATCTCCTTTTCAATCATGCCTGGGGAATCAGAAAAAATTGGCACTATCACTTGTATAAAACACAGTAAATGACACGAGAGAAGGAATTATGCAGAAATTGTACAGTTATACAAGTAGTTTAAAAGATCATGCTTGAAATTAATATTGGTCAAGTAAAGTATCAGTGCACTTAGTAGATTATTGAGAACTTATGTACCATAGCTCAAAAAGGAGTGTTCCCCTAATTTTGTTTTCCAAAGTTTTTTCACGGTACCTGTTTGTAATTCATTCCCTTATGGAATGTACTTGGTGAATTGTATGCAATTTCTTCACCAGGTTGACAGGCAGCAGCATATAAACATGTTTCTACAATAAATTTAATTTTTGAAAGGAATTCCTAATGCTGGAGAGAGCAACTTTAATTATTTATAAAGTTGTAGGGCAATTCTGGAGCAAACTGGCATATGTTATGTTATATATTAGGGAGGCACTATAGTATAGTGGTTAAGAGCACAGAGCTGCAAACCCGGAGCCCTGGGTTTGAATCCCTCAATCACCACTCGCATATTGTTAAGTCACTTAACTTCCTTGAGCTCCCATGATGCATCTGGAAAGAAGCCTCAGCTCAGTGCATCTTTTTTGGCCAAAAACTGTAAAATAAAATAAATAAGTTATTGCAGGTAATATCATATTATGACAGCAGGATTCTGGGTGCATGAAGCAGCAAATGGGATCCGTATTCCTGGATCGGTAGTAGAACTTACTCCGTTTCACTTCATGGTCCTCTTATCCAAACAATATGAGATAACTGGCCTGATTCAGAAAGCTGAAAATCCAATGCAAGGTGGCTGCATCAATCGAATTTGGTGCAGGTGGCACCTTGTGTCAAAAATTGCACCATCCCCGATTTAGGAAGGCAGACTGCAGCAATGTCTGGTTCACTTGCTGCAAACAGGGTCTGCACCATCCTTGTGCCATATCCAGGGGTGCACCATGGTGCTAGGGGGCCTGCAGCAGATGGAAGCTGCAGTATCCCCTTTAGAGCAATTCAGTAAACCCCACCACAGGGTCTATGGGCCATGACAGTTAGGTCAGTCAGGGGCTGGTCTAACAGTCAGTGTTCTACCCCTGGAACCAACACTGTGAGGGACAGACCATGGGCCACCACTTGCCCATGATATCCCATGTCCCTACAGCACCTGGAGACATCCGGGATGCAGTGCCCACAGGGACACCCTCAATGGTACCCAGCAGGCAGCACCCCCCAGGAAACCACAGGCATGACAGTGGCCATGCAGTGTCCCCTTCAGGGGGCTGTTACCACCCCCTGCCAGCCATCTGTCCCTTCCCTTCCCTTCCAGGCCCCAGGTGTTGCCTGCATGACCCCAACACCTCCAGGTGGGTTTCTAGCACTAAGTGCCAAAACTGCCTAACCTTGTTGCACCTTGCAGCAAACCTCTCCTGTGTGCCCTGCCTTTGGTGCATGGTAACATGTGCTGCAGGCTGTGGGAGTTTGGAACTGGGACCCCTCCCGATAGTGAATTGGGTACAGGGTCCCTGGCACACCACTGATTGGTGTAAGCTGCTGTTTGCTGCATCTTGCACTGATCTAACTGGGACTTTTCTGAATCAGGCCCAGGGTTCTTATTCAGTAGGAGCACACACAAGTAGACCTAAAATGTAGTGGTAGTATTTGTTTCTTATTTGTTTGAAGCACCCCTCTGAAGCATGGAGCACTTTTACAGACAAAAATGTAATAAAGTGTCTCTGTGACAATACAGCAGACAAATAAAAGAAAAGAAAAGAGCCCTGGATTCCACATTTAGGCAGACAGTATCTAATTTACAAAAATTAGAAAATAGTAAATGCCACGATATTGAGTTCTGGGGGAGCATCTGATTTCACTCTTACTAAGTCTGAAACAGGTGTATCTATGCTTTTCTTGTTGCTTTTAATATGTCAGAGAGTGTTTAAACAATAATGAGGCATAGTTAGTGATTCCTAAAACATTTAGCTTACGGTATACAATAAGAGTTTATGATTTTCCAAATCAAAGACCCTGGTCAAGTCTATAAAAATGGCTCTGGTTAGCAATCCTTGATCAAAGGAATCTGAGAGATCTGTGGTCAACCTGACAAAAGCCATTGTGGTGTTATGCCCTTGATGTAATCAATTCTAATTTCTTACTAGTGATCCATTTAAGTCCATATACTGCATCAGTTGTGCAAAGACCAACTTTTCCAACAGCTTGACAAGAGTGAGTAGAATGTGTATTGGCCAGTGATTAGAAATACTGGTTTTGTCCCCCGTTTTGTAGACACAGACAACTATTGCAGTCTTCCATATTTGAAGCGTATGACAGGGTGACCTCTGTCAAGGGTGGGTGCCCTGGAAGAAAGACTAAGATCTTCCCTCTCACCTCCCCCCCACAACAAATACTTAGCAATAATGAAGAGCCTAGGTATGAAGGGATGATTAAACTGCCAGGTGCCAAGAACAAAGGCATTTATGTACAAATTTAAAAATACATAGTGAATAATTATTTAAAAAGGGTGCGGTCTTAATGTGATTGAAAGTACCTTAAGTGACCAGTGGAATAGACACAATATGCATTTAATTATACCGAGCTGCCCTAGATATTTACTGTAACTTGTCTGTTAACAGCTCTGAAGAACCCCTTGTTTGTTGTTACCCTGTTAGAATAATGCACACAGTAGTAATCCTTTGTGTAAGACACCTTTACATCCTTTATTTTTGAAATTCAACTTTTTTATTAGTTTTATCATAATAAAGCCAATAACATTGCAATATACAATCAGACAATTTTGGATAAAACAAGACACTCTTAAAGCCCATCCCCTTTTGTCTCCCTTCCTCCTCCTACCCTTGTCAACCCCCGAGTGTGCCAAAATGCATGTGATACTATAAATATTAGGGAGATATATAAAAAGGAAAACCCTACTGGGGAATCGGACCAAAAACAGATCCCTAGTGCAGGTATAAACTATATAGCTTGCCCCATTTTTTATCAAAGAGGTGAAGCTTGTTACTTGCACTTGCAATCAGACGTTCAGTCCTAAAATAGGCTGTGATCTCATTTAGCCATTTATTGTATGATATGAGCAACTGATCTATCCAATGTTTGAGTACAAGTTTCTTGACCACCATGGAAACTAAAGCCATATGGAATCTGTGCTCTTTAACCCCTATATCCTTATAAATACCCAACATTCATACCTCTACTGTGAACAGTCCCTCAAAGCCCAGCAAGGGGTCCAATCTAGATTGGAGAACCTGCCATAAGGGAGCTACTTTTTCACAATGCCAGAAGATGTGTACCAGATTACCCTCCAATTTGCCACATCTGGAACAAGTAGGGCTAGGGAGAGGCCCCATTTTGGTTAGTTTAACTGTGGTGTAGTACGTCATTTAGTATATGATATTGGGTAAGTAGAAGCTTATCCTGGGTTGTATAAATGTATAAATATATAGATCTTTCCATATTTATGACCAATTAATATCTAAGTCTGGCAACAGAGAGGTCCACACCTTGGAACCTGGAAGAGGGTCTGGATACTTAAAAGCTAGGAGACTAATGTATAATGTATATCAGGGAGACACAATGAGGTTGGGAAGAGAGGCCCCATATCTGAGTTAGAATTGAGTCCAGTTTAGGTAACTGGGGGGTAGTACCAAACCACTGACCTGCTAGATGTCTCAACTGAAAAATCTTGAAAATGTGCATATGAGGTATGTTGCATTTCATGAGAATATCAGTGGAAGAAAGAAGGGAGTCATTTGAGTATAAATCAGCCACCTTGGCATCTCTTAACTGAGGTAACCAGCCCAACGTGATACATGTGCCCCCAATTTTAATATTGAGATTGGAGATGAGCGGTTGAGCCACATAATGGGGTGGAGATATTTTGAGAAATGAACAGCACTGGGAAAAGATCTTTAACGAGGTGCCAATCAATGAGTTACACAGCTCCAGTGGAAGGGATTTCCCTGCAGAGAAGAAGATAGTTGAAACATTTAAATTATATGAGCGTAGGATTTGATTTGCAATCTGAAGCCAGATGGGAATATAATCATTGTCGTTGTGGCTAGCCATCTACCTACTCTTGATAGGTAACTGGCCCAGTAATACAAGAGGAAATTGGGTAAACACAAATCACCGAGTTCCTAGGATTTTTATTTAGCCAGAGAAAGCTAGAGATGGGTGAAGGTATTCAATGGAAAAATGGTTGAAGAAGCCATATATGTAACATATTCAAAGGGTAAAAGATCCTGGGAAGGATGTTAATTTTAACTATATTTATTCACCCCATAAGGACAGCAGGAGTGATTCCCATCTATGAAGATCTTCTTGAATGTTAATCACCAAGTCCTCCAAGTTCAATTTCTTAACCTGTGAGGAGTCCGTGGTTAGGAGAATACCTAAATATTTAATGGAATGCGGGGACCATTTCATGCCAAACCTTTAGAAGTTATATCTTTGGGTGAGATGATTTAGGGGAAACACCTTTACATCTTGCCACAAAACTTGTCAGGATAAGAGCAGCAAACCCCTTCTTTGTTTATATGCCCCCTCTCCTTGCTGTTACCTGTCCAGTGGCTCTGTAAGCCAAAAGGAAAGCCACTAGTCAAAGTGTTTGGTGGCTCTAGCCATCTAGTTTTAATTAAAATTAAAATGCCCCTGCTTTTGAGTAAAAGTGCCAGTTGTGCTGTGGGAGTAAATCTCAGAGCAGGTGCATGAAAGGAAAGCGCAGGTAATGCTTTGTTGAAAATAATATGGTTGCCCATAAACAACTGGTGAAATTTGGCTATTTGGATGAAAATAAGAGCATTAAGGATGCCATCTCTGATGTAAATGTTTCCCAGCTGGTTGACTCTCCAACCAGATCCAATTACAAAATGGGGACTAAAAGCCTTTTAGACTGGGTCCTAGCCAGTCATCCAGACCACATTACTAACACCACTGTCCTCTCAGATATGCTCAGTGATCATTCCCCTGTCATCTGCATGTGGACAAACAAATTTTTCAAACCACCACTGTGATGTAGACAGCCAGATCTGAGTGCTGTATCAAATTTTTTATTACATATAAAATTTGTGATGGGAAGGTCAGTTTGAGGAAACTACTGTCTTACTGGAACTTACACATCAAGACCCCCCAGGGATAAGTTCAAAGGACAGGACATAGCTAAACTGCAGATATCTGGGGTGCAATTACCTTATCAAGTTGCTTTCATCCCAGGAAATAAGATTAGCCATTCACAATTCCCTCAGGGAAAATCCTTTGATTTACAATAGTTGTCAAGAAGGACTTGAGAGGAAGGAGTGTCGGAGAAGCCAGAATGGACATTGAAGAGAGGTTGATGTCTGGGCCAGGGAGGACCCAGACAAATTTGGAAGGTCCAATATACTTTCCTGGGGAACCCTTGAATTACATCAGAGAGACCTTTGAGGTGTAGATTCCAAGCCTAGATGGGATTAAAAAGGCAAATACACTTTTGCTTTGAAAACAGTAACTTAGATCAAAGAAACTTTTGAGATGTATGTGTAGCAGAGCACAAACCGGTTTTGTCTGATTAAACTGTGGAAGGGAAAGGCAGTGAGGTCACCTATTATGTTTTTTTTTAATATTTTATTTGGACATCCTATGAGATAAAATATAGATGTTGTTACACCAAGGTGGAGTTAGAGACCTCATGAGAAGGCCAGCTCAGAACTGTGTTTAATTGCTGAGAGAACCTGGACAGAGACACACCAGACAATATTTCTGACTGAGAGAAGAGAGATCCTCAAAGCACTGAAAGAAAATAAGCATTAGATTAGACCAGTCTAAATGTATGTATTGCAGGAACTGCACTTTTACCTGTTTGTTTTAAGGCTGTATGTGTTGGGATATATTTTGTTCTGTATTTATTGTTCTGTTTTGATATTTTAAAGTAAAGAGATAGTTTTACAATGGAAACTGTCTGGAATGCCTTGACATTTCTTTTTATTTTAAGTGGAGCTTTTAAAGGTTATAAGTAACACTGTGTTTGAGTTTATTGTATACCAAACTGGGAAATGGATAGAGTTCTCTAAAGTCTTGCATAGAGTTCTAAGGGTTCTTTTGAAAGACCTGGTTGGGTGCCTGTAGGCAAAGATATCTGGCCCACCGAAGACAGAATTATCTGAGCCTGATAATTGCTTATCAGTTTGAATCCCTCCAGAGCTTGAGACTAAGGTGACTTGAACCCACAAAACAGACAAGAGGGTTACCTTGTTCTGTTCACTGTACACAAATCATACACTCAGAGGTTGGCACTTTGGGAGTAGAGGGCTGACCGGCTGAGTGAGTTTGTGACAGATTGGTGGCAGCGGTGGCATAAAACATTTGGTGGTATAAGCTTCATTGTTCAGTGTGTTAACTTGAGACCATTTAGATCACTTGGAAAAAGAGAAAGGCAATGTTTTATTTCAAAAGGAAACAGAACTATGTCCCTTGACTTACTGTTAAGTTCCCATCCATTTTATTTTCTTTCTCTGAAGTGCCAGTCAGAATAGTATTAGTAATGAGGGAAGAAGAAAATGGCTTCTGACTACAGCAGGCACACTGGTGATTTCTTAAAGCACTTGTGCGGGGACAGGGGAGTCCTGTTTGGGATGAAAGCCAGTAAGCAGAACCTCATAGAGGCCCTGATGGTAGCAGATACCCAGACCAGCGAGTCACAGACCGTGACTGAAAGGGACCAAACCTCAAGTCTGGAAGGGCTAGTGGCCAGTGAGGGGTCCCGAGCCGATAAGGCAGATAGCAGGGACACTGTCAGTGAAGGGCCACAGCAGCAGGGACAATTCACCAGTATCCTGAATCCAGAAGTTCTCAGGTTGCAACTTGAGCTGTGCAGGATGGAGCTGGAGTCCCAGGAGAGGAGAGAAAAGGAACAGTGAGAGGCAGACCATTTGGAGCGTGAGCACCAGTGAGAGGCAGAAAAGAAGAGAGAGCGAGAACACAGAGAGGCAGAGTGAGAACAGTGAGCTGCAGAGGACAGGAGAGAGGAGCACCAGTGGCAACACAAACTGGAGAAGCTACTACTCCAACCAGCAGCACCAGGGCAGATAAGTGGCTTGGGTTTAACTGGAACTACAGGACTGGGTTATAAATTGAACTCCAAATTAACAGCCGAGTTTAAGGATGGGGAGGACATGGACGCCTTTTTAAATTCTTTTGAAAAAGTTTGCATTCAGGCTAAAATTTCTAGAGAGTCCTGGAGCTTTCAGCTATCCCCGCTACTTACCAGAAAAGCTCGGGATGCATTGGGTCAAATGAACAATGAAGACAGTGATGATGACAACAAGTTAAAAACTGAACTGTTAAAAAAGTTTGAATTAACTGCTGAATCATACAAAGCTAAATTCCGTAAGCTCAGGAGAAGCCCTGATATGAGCTACGAGGAGCTAGCCATGAAACAACGTCAGTTTTTAAAACATTGGTGGGAAGGAATTGAGGCAAACACTATTGATAAAATTGAAAATGTGATTTCATTAGAACAGTTTTATTGGACATGCCCAGCAGAGTTAAAAACCTGGCTAGAGGACCAAGATCCAAAAACACTGCAAGAGGCTGCTGAACTCTCAGACTGCTATGCAAGAGCAGACCTGCTCTGAGAGTGAATGGGGCAAGAGTGGCAGTGCAGAAAGGGAAAAGTGCACCTTCAGGGCAGCTAAAACCCTCACTGCCTCCACCAAAACCAGTTAGCCCCAGGTTTCAAAGAAAAGATTTCTCTGAAGTAAGAAATGTTTGTGGTTATGTAAAGAAACTGGGCACATTGCCAGACAGTGTCCAAGAAGGGGAAGAAATAGTGTGCAAAGTAGTACCAGAAAGGAAGTGGGTTGTTTGTGTGTTCCTGGAAGCATGCCAGTGAACATAAGGGAACACATGCACCCAGTCATGGTAAATAATGTACAGACACAGGGGTTAAGGGACACAGGGGCACTCTGACATTGGTAAAGAGGGATCTGGTACAGCCTGGTCAGCTTAAATTCAACAAATACATAACTGTACAAGGGTTTACTGGTGAAGAGAAAACATTGCCACTGGCCAATGTTCTCCTGGACTGGGGTGAAACGGGGGGAACTGTGCAACAGGTGGCTGTAGCCAACACATTAGCAGTGGATGTGATCCTGGGTAACAATCTCCAACCGGGGATGGTATGTGCAGTTACCCGTAGCCAAGTGGCCAGGGAAAATTGTAGTTCCCTGAACCACCCAGAAGCCATTGGGGAAGATACTGAGAGGCTGGTTCCCCAGCCTGTGTCTCCAGAGGGGGAGACTGATAAAAAGGAGGTAGAAATTTCCCCTGCAGCAAGTAACCACATAGCTACAGAGGGTTGCTGCAAAGAGGGAGGGGTGACCTCTTGTCAGAGGGTTGGGATTGACAGTGATCCTGAGGGCCCTGACACTAGTGCTATGGACCCTAGTTTAGAGATGGAAGGTGACCTGTTCCATGCCTTGGGAAGGTGTGAGGGGTTCGCAGCTGCTCAGAGAAGTGACCCTAGTTTAGAAAAGCTGAGGGCTTGGACAGACTCTGATGGTGCACAGGGAGGTGACGGCAGACACAAGGTTTATTGGGAAAATGGACTTAAGTATACACAGGCAGTACAGACAGAGGGAGGGATGCTAGGCAGGCAGCTTGTCATTTCCCAGGGATATCGTGAGCAGTTGCTCAAAGTTGCCCATGATATTCACTTGTCTGGTCATCTGGGAATTGCACGCACAATGCAGTGGTTGGCCCAGAATTTCTACTGGCCTAACTTCACCCAGCAGGTGAAGGAGTATGGCAGGTCTTGTCACCGGTGCCAAGAAATAGGGAAGGCAGGCAAGAAAACCCAAGCCACCCTGACCCCCTTGCCCATAGTGGAGGAGCCATTCCAGAGGGTGGGAATGGATATTGTGGGACCTTTAAATACCACCAGCTCCTCAGGGAAGAGATTCATCCTGATTGTGGTGAATTATGCCACCTGGTACACAGAGGCAGTCGCCCTATCCTCACTGAGGACAAAGTGGCAGATGCCTTGCTTGGGATTTTCTCCAGTGTTGGGTTTCTGAAGGAGGTAATCACCGATCGAGGGGTTCCTTCATGTCTGACCTAATGAAATGTCTATGGAAGAAGTGTGGAATGGTGCAGAGATGCACGACACCATATCACCCACAAGTCAATGGGCTTGTGGAATGCTTCAATGGTACCCTGAAGTTAATGCTCCGGGCGTTTGCTGAACAGCATGGGAGGAACTGGGAGAAATACCTTCCCCACCTGTTTGCATACAGGGAGGTGCCCCAAGAGTTGACAGGATTTTCCCCTTTTGAGCTCTTGTATGGATGCCAGGTACGTAGGCCCCTAGACTTGATCCAGAAGGAATGGGAAGGAAAGCACACCACCCAGGGAACTCCCATTGTGTATTACATCCTAAGGTTTAGGGAAAGGCTGAAGGAGCTTATGGGGACAGCCCAGAGCAACCTGGCAGCTTCCCAACAGAAACAAAAAGTATGGTACGACTGCAGAGCCAGAGCTCGCTCATACATGGTGGGTCAGGAAGTCATGGTCCTTATTCCGGTCTGGAAAGACAAGCTGCAAGCTGAGTGGGAAGGACCATACAGAGTGGTTAGGAAGGTAAATGATGTAAACTACATTGTGGAGTTACCTGACCATAGACAGACAGAAAGGACGTACCATGTCAACATGATGAAGCCATATGTAAATAGCACTGACATGGTGTTCGCAGTGTATAGTCATGGGAAGGGGACAGACAAAAGAGACCCCCTTCTGGACTTGCTGGAGGAAAGTAAGTGGTAGTCCTCTGTGGAGGCAGTAAAATTGTCTCCCCAGCTGACCCCAGGCTAGCTCCAGAAAGTGAGGGAGGTTTTAGCAGACTTTGCCCCCTTGTTTAGCGCCAAGCCTGGACTAACCCCCTTAGCAACACACGATTTGGAGACAGAGACACAGATGCCCATACAGCGGACAGCATATCGGGTGTCAGAGGCTGTCCAAAAGGACATTAGGAGGGAAGTGGAGGAGATACTGGATTTAGGGGTAATCCAGAGATCCCACAGTCCCTGGGCTTCACCCATAGTCCTTGTACCCAAGCCAGATGGCTCGACTCATTTCTGTGTAGACTATCATGGACTGAATGCAGTCATGAAGTCAGAAGCCCACCCGATGCCCTGGACAGATGAACTCCTGGACAAGCTGGGGGGGGCGACCTACCTTACGACCATTGACCTGACAAAGGGGTATTGGCAGGTAGAGTTGACAGACACAGCTAGGGAGAGGTAGACCTTCATCACTCCGATAGGCTTATTTGAGTTCAAAGTAATGGCTTTGAGAATGAAGAATGCCCCAGCCACTTTCCAAAGGTTGGTGAACCAGGTGTTAAATGGTGCTGAGGAGTGGGCCGTGGCATACCTGGATGACATTGCCATCTTCAGTACCAGCTGGGAGGAACACCTGTCACACCTTAGGGAAGTGCTCGGCAGAATACAGAGGGCCAGGCTCATTGTCAAAGCTGAGAAGTGCCAGGTGGCCATGGGAGAAGTGGCATACCTCGGGCATGTGGTAGGCTGGGGACAGCTCCATCCTAACCAAATCAAGATAGAGGTAATACAGGCATGGCCCAGACCAGAAACTCAGAAGCAGGTCAGGAGTCTTCTTGGGACAGCAGGGTACTATTGAAAATTTGTACCAAATTACAGTGCCCTGGCTGCTCCCCTATCTGACCTGACAAAGAAACAGATGCCCAAGAAAATCACCTGGGGTCCAGCCTGTGATGATGCCTTGTCCAAACTAAAGGAGACACTATTCAGCACTCCTGTTTTGACAAGTCCCAACTATAGTAAAACCTTTATAGTTCAGATGGATGCCTCAGACTTGGGTATTGGGGCAGTGCTGAGCCAGACATACAGTGAAGGGAGGGACCACCCCATAGCCTACCTGAGTCAGAAGCTGCTCCCCATGGAACAAGCCTACTCCACGGTGGAAAAGGAGTGTCTTGCCCTAGTGTGGGCACTAAAGAAATTGGAGCCATACTTGTATGGGCAGCCTTTTGTGGTGCAAACTGACCACAACCCCCTGGTTTGGCTAACGCAGATGGGGAAAAACAATTGCAGACTGCTCAGTTGGAGTCTTGTTTTACAAGGGTATGATCTGAAAATTGTACATAGGGCTGGAGCCCAGAATCAGAACTCAGATGGACTGTCTAGGGTCTATGAGGAGTGAACGGATTTGGGAAGCTCATCCCATGTAGGAGACAAAGCCCCCAAATTCAGTCTAGGTGGGGAGGAGTGTGACGTAAACAGCCAGATCTGAGTGCTGTATCAAATTTTTTGTTACATATAACATATGTGATGAGAAGGTCAGTTTGAGGAAACTACTGTCTTACTGGAACTGACACAGCAAGACCCCCCCAGGGATAAGTTCAAAGGACAGGACATAGCTAAACTGCAGATATCTGGGATGCAATTACCTTGTCAAGTTGCTTTCATCCCAGGAAATAAGATTAGCCATTCACAATTCCCTCAGGGAAAATCCTTTGACCTACAATAGTTGTTAGGAAGAACTTGAGAGGGAGGGGTGTCAGAGAGAAGCCAGAATAGACATTGAAGAGGGGTTGATGTCTGGGCCAGGGAGGACCCAGATGAATTTGGAAGGTCCAATATACTTTCCTGGGGAACCCTTGAATTACATCAGAGGGACCTTTAAGGTGTAGATTCCAAGGCCCAGACAGGATTAAAAAGGCAAATACATTTTTGCTTTGAATACAGTGACTTAGATCAAAGAAACTTCTGAGATGTATGTGTAGCAGAGCACAAACTGGTTTTGTCTGGTTAAACTGTGGAGAGGAAAGGCAGTGAGGTCACCTATTATATTTTTTTTAAATATTTTATTTGGACATCCTGTGAGATAAAATATTGATGTTGTTACACCAAGTCGGAGTTAGTGACCTCATGAGAAGGCCAGCTCAGAACTGTGTTTAATTGCTGAGAGAACCTGGACAGAGACACACCAGACAATATTCCTGACTGAGAGAAGAGAGACCCTCAAAGCACTGAAAGAAAGTAAGCATTAGATTAAACCAGTCTAAATGTATGTATTGTAGGAACTGCACTTTTACCTCTTTGTTTTAAGGCTGTATGTGTTGGGATATATTTTGTTCTGTATTTATTGTTCTGCTTTGATATTTTAAAGTAAAGATATATTTTTACAATGGAAACTGTCTGGAGTGCCTTGACATTTCTTTTTATTTTAAGTGGAGCTTTTAAAGGTTGTTAGTAACACTGTGTATCAGCTTATTGTATACCAAACTGGGAAATGGATAGAGTTCTCTAAAGTCTTGCATAGAGTTCTAAGGGTTCATTTGAAAGACCTAACAAGAGGTTATCAGTTTGAATCCCTCCAGAGCTTGAGACTAAGGTGACTTGAACCGACAAAATAGACAAAAGGGTTACCTTGTTCTGTTCACTGTACACAAATCATATGCTCAGAGGTTGGCACTTTGGGAGTAGAGGGCTGACCGGCTGAGCAAGTTTGTGACAACCACCATGGACAATTACCAGCAGAGTTCTTGCCGGGTCACCTTGAACCACTTAAACCCCTTCTTAGAGTGCAAGACTGGTCTCCAATCTACAAAGCACAGGACGTTGACACAGCACTCAAACACTTCATCAACACCTATAATTCTGCCTGCAACTCTCACACACCCCTAAAAAACATGCAAAATCAAAGGCCCTTGCAACCCCTGGCTGTCTGTAGAACTCCTAGCTCACATGAGAAACAAGGACCGCCTCTGGCACCGTACCCAAACCTCAAAATCACCACCTACCATACTGGACTTAGATGGGATCACTACCCTTGACCCTGTAACTATTGCCAATACTTTCAATAATGCATTCACGGACCTCAGCAGTGTTCTCCCACCGCACTTTTTTGGTGCATAAGTCACCTTGCCCACCTCTGATAGCACTCCCACACCTACTAGCCACCCCCTATTCTACTTTAAAGTTATCTCACTGCAGGAAGCCCATAAATACATCCTCAAGGCAATTAGTAAATCTAGACACAGCAGGGATTCCCTCTATCTTAAACTGTTGTCCCTCACACTAGAGAAAGTGCTAGTGCCTCTTACCTGGATTTTTAATCTCTCACTTAGTCTTGCCCAGTTCCCCAAGAGATGAAAATCAGCCATGGTAACACCAGTACACAAAAGCGGTGACAGGTATCTCCACGTGAACTACCGGCCTATCTCCATACTTCCACCACTCTCCAAGACACTTGAACGCATTGTAGCTGACCAACTTACATATTATTTTGATAAACATAAGAGCTCATGCACCCAACAACATGGATTCAGAAAAGGACACATCACCTCCTCAGCTCTCATGGAATTCACTGGTTTCATACACAAATCTCTGGACCATGGACAGATAGTTGGGGCCACATTTATCGACCTGACAAAAGTGTTCGACACGGTCCATCACCCCCTACTAATGGAATAGCTAAGCAATGCTGGAATTTCCGCCGACTCTAATGCCTGGTTTAAAAGCTATCTGAAGAACCCATTCAACAAGTCAAAATTGCCGATGTCATCTAGCACTCTAAACCAGTTCACTCAGGATGTCCCAAAAGGATCCATCCTGAGCCCTCTACTATTTAGTCTCTTCTTAAACAATCTCCCAAGATCCTGCCCAGAACAAATCCTACTATACGTGGACGATGTTGTTATCTACACAAGTCACACAGACCCCATGTTTCTTGAAAGCCAGCTGCAACTCTGATTTGCATCAGTAGAGAAATGGTTCAGTGATCACAAACTGATGCTAAACTATAAAAAATCTAAACTCATGCTCTTCAGCAGTTCCCACAATAAACACAGGCATCATCCCCTGACTATCTCTAACCACCTTGGGACCACTCTTGAGGAGGTACAATATTTTAAGTATCTCGGCGTCACCATCGACAGCAACTTATCCTATGGGGTGTATATTGACAACATTGCCAAAGCAATTAATACTCGCAATGGCCTCCTTTACAGACACAGGAACTCCCTTACACCAGAAGCCTTAAGGTTGGCCATGCAGAGCTGTGTTACCTCCAGTATTGACTATGGATTGATAATCTATGGATCTGCCACTGAAACTGCCCTCTGGCACATTTCCACTGCTCTAAACAAGGCGTGTTGCCTCATCTCAGGAGCCCACCGTCTCACCCACTCTTGCGACCTCTATGCCCAAACTAGTTGGCTCCAACTCAAACATCGCATCAAATATCAATCATGCCTGTTGGCCAAGAAAATAACCGTAGGCCTCCTACCACCTGGAATTCAAGGTCTTCTCAGCCCATTTCTTAATACCCACCATACCCGTGGCTCTGAATCCCAGCTCTTTCTGGTCCCTCGCTGCTGTACCTCCCAGGGACAAAGATCGTTCACCTACAGAACCCCTCTTTGGATGAATGCCCTCAACTGTGACATCTCCTCTGAATCCAAATTGGGCCCTTTCAAATCCAAGCTACAGCGACTACTCTCTGCCACTCATTCTGTGGCTGTTTCCATTAAACCCTCTTTGGCAATCTAAAACCCTAGCACTTGATTACTGTTAAATCTCCTTAGCACCATCTCTGACATCCCTTCCCCTCCGCTACCCTACCCTACTCCCTTCACCTTTCCTCACCTCTACCTAATGCCCCCCGTCTGTCCTGACAAGGTCTGTTGGCGGATTTCAACTTACCTTATGATTTTACCAGTAACTGACAAAGCTTGTTTTGGCTGATTTTCAATTTACTGTATGCATTCCTGTGCATAAAACTGCTTAACATTACTCGTTTCTATTCTTGAATTCACTGTGAATGTCAACTATTGCTTTCTTTTCTTATTTACAATTATTTTACCATACCCTGTTTAGTCTGTAAACCTGTTGATCTCCTTTCTCTATGTATACTGTTTTGCCATACTTTTTGCTCTGTTAACTTGTTGTATTATGCTGCTGACATGGAACCTTTGTAAAAGAGCTCTAAGCTATTTGTAATCCGAGATCTAAATGAAAAAAATAAAATAAATAAAGCCAGTTTTATGTTCTCCTGGTATGTTATAGATTTCCCCTTAAGTAAGGTTTCCTATGCATAAGGATTAAATGTCTGAGGATGCCCACCCCCCCAATTGGGAACCATAGGTCACAAAGCCATGTATTGATAATCTGGCCAAACAATTGTAGAGCAGACAGTCCTTTTAGCTGCTAAATCTGTAGAAATAGGCAGATTGCCTAGTTAAAAGAAATGTGCCCTGTGAAATAAATACAGTAGGTTGCATTGCAAGGATCTGGATAATATGTCCTATAAGAATTGATGAAAAAGAAAGCTTTAATCAAGAAATGCCTGAAGAGAAGTGAACACTGTATTGAAAGATAAAAAGAGCTGTTCCTTTTAATTTTAGTCTTACAGCTCTATTCCTGTCTCACAATAGTACAGCAGCCTGTAGCTGCTTGGTTTAAAACATTCTAGAACTTACAATGATATGTGTACAGCCTGTTTGAAAGGCCCTGGGTTAAGGCCTACATGAATCACAGAAGCATATTTTCAAAGCCACAGAAGGGTCCTGTGGCCTATTGCTTTCCTTTTGGTTTAAAACCCACCAGCTACTTTTAGCTTTACAGGTATAACAGAAAAGAAAGCATGTCTGGGCCTTGGTTATCAGGAGAAATTCAGGTGAACCTGTGCTTACCTTTATCCAGCCAATATAGGAGTGCCAGATTAGGTGCCCTTTAGGCCAGCAGAGGCCTCTAGTGGTTCCTCTTTATACAGTGCCAGCTGTCAATCAAACAGGAGTGGAAAAATACACTTCTTTGTACTACTTGATTGCTTATCTGGACTAATTTATTTTGTGGAGATACCATGATTGTGTTTATAGACATGTTGGCAAGCCCTTAGTACTTATATAATTAAAAAAAGGGCTTAAACCAAAGTTTTGTTTTTTTGATGACGTTAAAGTCATATGACCACTGGAGGGGGGGTATTAATAGCTCTCCTGTGCTGCAAGACAGCAGATAGAGAGTCAGTTGGAACTGACTGCAATAGGTGAAGGACCTCTGGAGCTCTCACAACAGTGTGAAACAGGCTCAGAGATAGCCTGGTGCCATTGCTGGGCAGAGCATTTGCTCTTTCTGAGCACATTTCATTTGTTTATTTTGTCAAATTCATGAAGTGAATGAACTTGTCCTCTCTTTATTATTTCTGTGAACTTTCATTTTTAATAAGAAAATAAAATAAGTGCCTTGCTGGCACTTTTTTTGCACAAAATCTATTGGTCTGCCTGGTGATTGTATCCTGTTATCCCAACTCCACTACAAGGTGTGACATTTATGGTTAGAGAAAGACTAGAAGTTTTTATAAAAGGTTTTGCAGTGCTTAGTGCTGCAGTTTTATGCAGTTTCAGACCAAGGCCATCTGGCCCAGCACATTTATTTTTATACCGCAGACCTAAAGCAGCACTATTTGTTAGTTGGCAAAATATTTGATCATATAGTTTTTTTTTAGCAGAAATGTATTTCTGACAACCTTAGATTCATCATTTTAGATATTTTTAAAAACACTTTTATTACTAATTTTGTAATTAATGACTTATGTTATTAAAGATGGCCACCGCTCACAATTTTTTAAAATCTCTTCTGTTGAGGTTACCTGTTGAATGTACATTCTAGATTCATACTGTGGATGCATGAGGATGACTATTCTACATGTTTCTGATGGTAAACAGCTTTGCACTATACCAAGATATTTATTTATTTTTTTTATGGTGGACACAGCACAGGAGTTGGAACTTTTAAAAAACATAAAAGTCCTGAATCTTGGTTCAGGAATGAAAAAAATGAAAAAAAAGATATCTTGCTATTTTTGCCAGAAAAAAAAATGCTGAAGAAAAACCTATATGGTAACTAACAAATACTACTGCTTTAAAATGATTATAAACCTCTTGATCCAAAAGAATAATAAAAAAAATTAAATGGTACTTTTGTCTGAAGAGCTTACTCTGGATGATTGTAATGTATTTAAGCTTGATGGCAATGGTAAAGAAGGTACTCGAAAACTTTGCCTAGCAGTATCCCTGTTTGTTACTGGTTTTATAGTTTTCAAACTTGAGAGAGTTTTATGATAGAAATCCAAAGCAGACTGGATGGAATTTGTTATCAGGTTGTTTAGAAAGCATAACAGAGGCACAGCATCTAATTTCTGATGTTACTTGTCAGAACCACTGAATGCCATTTTTAAACGTTTTGATGGATTTGCAACAGTTTCCTCACATTACAACAACAAAAAAAATATATATATATATGTAAAATATATAATAGATAACCCACTCTAAGGTGTGCGGTCATGCTCAGATATTCACAAGCCTTGGTGTGCTTTGTTATGCACTAGGCCACAGGCCAAGTCCGTCAACCACCCAAGGCGTGCATATATCAGAGTGTGACCACACATCATAGAGTGGGTTATCTATCTTATAAAATGACAAAACTGTTTTGGAGGGGGTGAAAGTGCAGGTGTGTGGTCACGCTCTGATATACATATAGTCATATGATGTGTTTTAACCAACCAGCAGAGATAATTTTCCTACCCATTATATATATATGTATATATATATATATATATATATATATATATATATTCATATATCGTTTATTTTACACTTGCATAATTTATTGTGATGCATGCCTCATATGAGGCATGCATCTTTTTGGGATTCACTTTGCTTCGATTCAAGACACATTAGACCACCTTATAAATGGTTTAACATGAATGGGAATCAAGATACAAGGTTCCTGAACAAATCTCTACTACTATTCTATCTTTAAAGGTCTTGGAATCAGGATTAATTATGTTTTTAAAATGTTCCAGCAGGCTTTTGGAACCTGGAAATGTACAGTCCGACCTGGTTAATCTGTACCATGTTATTACGGATACCTGATTATCAGAACAGGGAACCTCTGAAATTAATTTTTTGCCATGTTAATTGCCTCTTTAATATAGAAACCTCTGTTTTCACATCCAAATCCTGGGTTTGAGTCCTGAGAGCACTCTCCATGTTCATGTCAACCTGGATAATCTGGTGCAGATGTTTATGGCAGTTTTTGTGATCCCTCAATCTCCACTGATGTGCTGACAAAGAATGCTGCCTGCGTCTTGCTGAAAATGCTGCAGCTGCCTGATCACATCAATAGAGGCCAATAACAATCTGAATATAATTACTGGTGACCCCCCTTTAATGTACGGCTGAACTGTGATTTTCAAATGCCATAATAACAGGGAAATGCCGTAATAACTGGTTATTACGGCATTTACAACAATCAGCACAAGTCTCCTCACACACAGTTTCTATTGTTCCTCTTTATTGGCTTGCTCTCTGCATGTGGGCGGCCTCAGAATTGTCAAAAAAATGTCGGCTCAGATTCTTGCTCGCGGACAAGCCATTTTTCTTTACTACCCTTGCTATTTTTTTTAATTATCTGGTTGATCCTGCTTCCCACTCTGTCTCCAAATCAACAGACACTGACTCCATGCCTAAACAGATCGCAGCTCACATAAGAGGTCAGTCACTGAGTAACGGGAGAATGGGGAAAAAGTGAATGTGTGTGTGTGTTTGTGTCTCTGTGTGAGTGAGTGAGTGTCTCTGTGTGTGAGTCAGTGTGTCTATGTAATGGAGAGATAGAGAGACCAAAAGTCGGCACCAGCAATTATAAAAAATAAAGTTTATGCAACTGTGGTGTTATCAGAATTTTTTTACACACCCTCGGGTGTGATGACCACATAAACCTCTCGAGCTTTGCTCTCAAAGTTTATGGGTCATCATACCCCTCGGGTGTGTAAAAAAAAATCCATAACACACAGTTGCATAACCATTATTCTCTATATAATCATCTCCTACCTTGAGCAAAACCATTCAGAGGAAACACACAAACCTGTGAACTGTATCCTTGACTTAAAAAAAAAACTTATACAAACAAAAGGGGAAGAAATGTCTAAGCAAAACAATAATTAACTATTTTAGATTAAAAATCATTAAACTAAGCATCAACTAAGCGTTAAAGAGCCACTGATGCCTTGAGAAGAACTTTGGAAAACATAATATTTGGACAGAAATTAGCTTATATTTCTCTTTAGCTCTGAATTTCTTATCCCCATTATTTATGACTGAAAACATATGCATGAAGACAGGAGAGTTATTCCAGAGGGTTCATTACCTCCTATTGCTGCTCCCCTATCTGGTGTCATAATACTCTGCTTGTGACATCACAGTTATTCCCATAGCAATAGACTGTGATGTCACAACAGAGCATTATGATTTCAAGTAGGAAGTAAGCTATAGAGGCAGATGTACCCAAGGGATAAAGATCCTGTTTCTGTGGGAATATCTTTAGTAATAAACAGTAGAGAGGAGAAGTCTATAGAAAATACATGATATACAAGCTGAATTGTACCCAGCTACTATGTTTTTCAAAGTTTTCCCAAAGGCATCAGCTGCTCTTTAAGTAATAATTAGAAAATGAAAATTACATTTTTTAACTGCTCAGCACAGTATTTCCAAATGTTTTATTTTCTAATATTTTAGTAAAGTAAATGGGGAAAAAATCCTCTGGTCATGGCCTGGTTACCACACATTTCTTTATTACATAACAAAACAGGCAAAAAACAAATGTGTATGGATTAACCAGGTCTGACTGTAGTTTGTTTATTTTTATAACAATTGGGAATTGTGGCCTTCTGTAATTTATTTGCATGCATTTCAAGCTTCCCTGTAAGCTTGATGAGCATGGGGACTAGTTTTACTTTGATATATTATCCATGGTTTCTCTCTCTCTCTCTCTCTCTGTCTCTCTCTTTCTCTCTCTCTCTCTCTCTCCATCTCTCTCACATTGTGCAGCATACAGTACAGATGGTGAAACCATGGAACCTATCACCACTAGAGATGTGCAAAGTTGGAAAACTTTTCTTTGAGTATTAACTTTCAAAGTTTGCCAACTTTGCCAGGGGCGAAGTGTAAACTTCAAAATGTTTTTCTAGAAAAGTGCCACTTTTTCAAGCAAAGACATGCAAGTTTGCCAAAAAAGTTGACTTCACCTGACTTCTCCAGGAAAACTCATTGGGAAGTAGTGCGATAGGAACTTTGTGAAGTGTTTTGCGAAATGAATTTTGTAACTTCACTGGAACTTTGCCATTGAAGTAAGACTTCACAGCACCTCTGGTCATCAAATATTCTTTTAATTTTTTTTAAAGGGTGCATGCCTACTGTAACCTGTAATTTAATTTGTAAGTTAATTTCACTGGCTTTGTGTTTGGTTTCAGCAGGCTTTGACTTCTGTGATTCAGTTTTGTTTGGGCTGAATTTGTGGAAGCTTGGTGTAGTTTGTAAGTGGGTGTTGCTGGATTTTCAATTGCTGTAGGTATTTAAGAGCAAGTTTCAGTTAAATTCACTGGCTTTGTGTTTGGTTTCAGCAGGCTCTGGCTTCTGTGACTCAATTTTGTTTGGGCTGAATTTGTGGAAACTTGGTGCAGTTTGTAAGTGGGTTTGGCTGGACTAGCCACTGCCTGGGAACTCCTTGGCTGACTGTTTTTGGACACAGCCTATGGGGTTACTCCCATGCACATCCCACCCCAAGGCTTGGCCTTCATTTGTAGGACAGGTTCCATAGTGCCTTGCAACATCCTGCAATCTTCTACTTCCCATGAGGAATACAGGAACTTCCTGTCCCATAACTAGAAGGGCAGGAGCTGTTGGTCAGAACTGTGTAGGTATAATTGGTAATATAACTTACAGGCATTTTTAGGTATCTTTAGTGAATATTGTCTTGTGCCTTCTGCAGGTATAGTTGACATGGGCTAGATTGGTACAATTAGTATAGATAGTACTGTATTATCTTTTGTTTCATTAATAGGTAGTGCTAGCCATGGGTAGGATTATGGGATGAAATAGTTGTGGGATCGCGGTATGGATGAACATATTGTGGAGTCTGGGAGGGTGTCCAATCTGCCACAGGCTGAAGAGGCTTGAGGATGAGGTGTGGTGGCTTGGTAGAGAGCTGGAGAGGATGAGGGGAAGGGCGGATTCTGGGACAGGTGGGCATTCAACAGGGAGTAACATGAGGACACCACATGGGAGGAACAATGGGTCGAGTGAAGGGCTGGGGAAGGGGTGGGAGCAGAAGAAAACTGGACAGGAGGCCTACCAATGGAGGGTGGACTCAAGCTGGGTTTAGCAACAGGGGGGGGACTCAAGTCAGGAGGGATGAGACAACGCATAGCAGGACAGAGGGGTAGGAAATAGGCTTGCTGTACTGACAACACTGGTGGGGGAGGAGGAGAAGGAGGGAAGGCTCCAGGAGGGGGCAGGAGATTGAACAGGAGGAGATTTCTCAAGGGATGGTACTTGGGAAGAGGAGGGGAAGAGGGGCAATACTGGTGGAGGGGGCAAGAGGGTCATTGCAGAGGTGGGGGAGGAGCCATGGGCAGATGGGGGGAGGTGAAGGATGGTAAGTGAGCAGTGAAGGGGGAAGGGGATAGGTCAGAGGTGTAAAAGGGGAACCGCTTGAGTGAATGGTAGAGCTTCCAATATGGGGACTCCAGAAATGGGAACCTGAGTAGAAGGGTGGGGATGAGAGTGAAGAATGAAGAAGGGGGTGTATTGGTATTGGGGGGGCTCCATACTTTAGGGGATCAGATGGGGCAGCAAGGGGAAATGGCATAGTCGCATATGGGTGGAGTCCATACCAGGGTGAATGGCAGACAGGGTGGGGCAGTCAATTCTAAAGTGTGCAAGGAGGGGTAGGAGGAAACCGCATATAGTGGTGCATGTGGGGATGAAAGACCAGGTGGCAGAGATAGTGAAAGTAGTGAGGAAGAGCTTTGAGGGTATGGGAAGGCTGTGAGAAGTGATAGGAGAGTTGGTGGCCTTCTCAGAGGTGCTTCCAGTACCCTGTGCAATTACGGTGAGGAAAGGGAGGCTTGGGGAGTTCAACACATGGTTGGGGGAGTGGTGTCAATCCAATGGGTATGGGGTAGTGGGTGGATGGGGCAGAACCTGGAACAATAACTATCTATATCCAGTGGATAGGCTGCACTTGAGTGGGAAGGGGAAGGGGGTATTAAAGCAGAACTTAGAGGGATATATAACCACAAAGGTGGATTTAAACTAGGTGTGGGGTGGCGGTGAGTGGAAAGCTGGTAGGTGGGGATCCAGAAGAGAGGAGCCAAACAAGCTTACCCCCCAAGCTTTCAGGGAAGGATTCGGGGAAGTTGCTTGGGGGGGAATAGGAGGGAGGGAGGAGAAGCACGGAAAGGAAGGGAAGGGGACAGGATGGAGGGTGGTCTCATTGAATGCGAGAAGCTTAGGTAACAAATCAGCTGAGTTGCAGGTGTTCTTGACAGTGAGGAGAGTGGATACTTCGGCCATCATGGAAACGTGGGCCACCAAGTACCGGGACTGGGATCTGGCAATCCCAGGGGAATAAATTGTACAGGAAGGACCATGGAGCAGGGAGGGGTGGGTTGACAATCTAGCTGAGGTACAGAATCAAATGAACAAGGGAAGAGGGATGGAAAGGAGAATGGAGGTAATTTGGACACAGCTCTTGGACTCCACGGTTAGGAAGCTGAGGTTTGGGGTGGTGTACAGCCGCCATCCCAGGCAGAGCAACTGGACAGGGAGTTAGCAGAACAAATCAGGATGGTATGTAGGAAGGGGACTGTGGTCATCGTGGGGGACTTCAATCTGCCGGGGGTTGACCAAAGCACTCTGGTTACCTCCAGTGCTAGGGAACAGATGCTGCTGGACGTGATCCAGGATGAACTCCTGACACAGCTGGTCACTGGACCTACTAGGCTAAGTAACACACTAGATCTGGTACTGTTGAATGGTGAGGCAGTGAGGGAAATAAGGGTGGAGGGATCACTAGCTGCTAGCAATCACCAAATGGTGTGGTTTACTATCACGATGAGCAGGGAGCCCGTGGGCTCACTAACAAAGTGGACTTCAGGAGGGTGGACTTTGGGGGGATGAGGGAGATACTGAAAGGGAAACTTGAGGGCATAAGGTCAGGGATGGAAGCAGAGCAGAAATGGGACATTATTAAATGGGGAATTACAGAGATGACAGAAGCTTGCACCAAGAACAGAGTAAGAAAAGCAGAGCAAGGAAACCATGCTGGTTGAACAGCAAGGTAATGGAGGGTTGAGGGCAAAGTGAGCTGCATACCAGAGGTTCAGAAGGACTGGGAAGGAGGAGGACAGGGAGGAATAAGCAAGATGGTCCAAGGAAGTGACCAAGAAGGCGAGGAAAGCTAAGGACTCAAGGGAGCTAAGGTTAGCACAGGGAATGAAGGGGTAGAGAAAGACTTTTTCAGATATGTCAGAGAGAAAAGGAAGTGCAGGGATAACATAGTGAGGATAAAGAGGGGTGGGGAGTGGATAAAAAAGGAAGAGGATCAAGCAGAAGCACTAAATGAATACTTTTGCTCAGTGTTCACGCAGAAGGGGAGACCACTACTGCCTTGGACTGGAGAGTGGGAAGGGGGTAGGAAGTGATGGATGGAATGATTGAGGGAAGTAGAGTATTAGAGGGACTGAGGGCACTAAAAGTGGACAAGGCACCAGGGCCAGATGGTATCCACCCCAGGGTGCTGAGGGAGATGGCGGAGGTGCTGGCAGAACCACTGGTGGATCTGTTCAGCACCTCCCTGGATATGGGATGTGTACCTCAGGACTGGAAGATGGCCCACGTGGTGCCGATACACAAGAGCTGCCCAAGGGACGAACTTGACAATTATGGGCCGGTCAGTCTCACTTCCATAGTGGGCAAGCTTATGGAGATGATACTGAAGGAGAGGCTGGTGTCAAATCCAGAGGACAATTACCTCCAGTATGTGAGGCAGCATGGGTTGATATTGGGGAAGTCCTGTCAAGCTAACCTAATAAAATATTATGACTGGATAACAAGAGAACTGGATAGGGGCCATGCAGTGGATGTCCTCTGCTTGGATTTCAGTGAGGCCTTCAATTTAGCACCTCATGGGTGGCTTGGGGGGAAGCTAACTGGTGTGGGGGGGCAAAGATGGCAAACTGGATTACAAACTGGCTGCATGAGAGGCTACAACAGTGGATGGTGGGTGGGGGATTCTCAAAACCTAGACCAGTGATGAGTGGGGTGCCACAGGGCTTGGTTCTGGGCCCGGTGCTATTTGGGCTCTTCATCTTATTTTTTTTATTTTATTGTAAGATCAGTTTTACAACCTTTGAGTCAAAGACTCGTTTACAAAGGTACCTCGTCAAGAAAGGTGGGGGAGACGACAAATAGAGTGGTGTTAGGACAGGGATGACAGACAGGTTAGATACATAAAATATACATTTGGAGAGTGCAGACAGCAAAGCTGTACTGGAGCAAACTCGTGTAAGGTGCTAACATTGGTAAAACAACAGGAGATATGTTGCATGTGGAGTAGTAAGCAGGGTAAGTCTACTTTCAGACAATACCAAAATGAATGCAGTAGTGGACCAGGAGGAGGCATGGAAGCAACTGCAGAGGGGCCTAACCAAACTGGAGGAGAGGTCGGAGAGGTGGCAGCTGGGGTTCAATGCGAAGAAGTGTAAGGTTATGCACTTCGGTGGTTGGGGGGGTGTAGCTAGGGATCACTGAGGAGGAAAAGGACCTAGGGGTGATGGTAACGGGGAGCATGAACTATTCTGCCCAATGCAGGAAAGTGGCAGGGAAGGTGAACAAGATGCTGGAGTGTATAGCAAGGGGGTTCTTATCCAGGCAGAGGAAGGTGATCTTGCCCATCTACAGGTCATTGGTCAGGCTGCACTTGGAGTACTGTGTGCAGTTCTGGAGGCCATACCTGAGGCGGACTATCAAGCTACTGGAGAGAGTGCAGCTGAGGGAAATGAGGATGATACAGGGAATGCAAGTGAGAGACCACGAGAGCAGGCTGGGGGAGCTGAATATGTACACCCTGGAGGAGAGGAGGTATGGGAGGACATGATCGAAACTTTCAAGTATCTGAGGGGAATCAACAAGGATGGAACCAACAGGGTTTTTAAACTGAGGAAGGGAAGGGACACTAGAGGGCATGGGCTAAGAATAGAGGAGGGAAGATTTAGGAAGGATATGAGGAGGCATTACTTCACAGAGAGAGTGGTGTCAAAGTGGAATGCCCTACTAGAGAGGGCGATATCATGCAAAACTGTGGGTAGCTTGAAAAGGGCATTGGACAGAGAACAGGGGAGAGCATGGGTGGGTGAGGCTGAGAACGGCCGAGGGCAGACAAAAGGGGGAGGGGGGCAGCTGCAACCTTGGGGTGCTAGCTGCACACACAGGCAGATATTGATAGACCAGGAGGTCTGTTTCTGCTAGCACATTATTATGTTCTTATGTAATAAACAGTTGATTAAATAATATTCTGCTGCACTCTGTACATCTGTCGATTTGTATCCAATCCACTGAGGTTAAGCCATTAATGAAAAGTTTCTTTTAAAATTTGGTGAAGTCTCTAGGGTATTTATATGCAGGTGGGATTTTGTTTTTCTTATATTTTCTTATGCAGTATACCGTACAGTGATCTGATATAATGTCCAAAGGAGTATCTTGCTCAGATCCAGTCTACAGTATTTGTCCAGGTAAAAACCAATAACAGTATGTGTCTCTGTGTTAAAGTTGGGCCTTGTTGGGGGCATGTCAGCCAGAAAATGATGATTTTATCAGTCCACTAATATTGTTATAAATAGTTCTACAACATGTAAAGAAAGTAAATTTTAAACACTTAAACCTGTTTCTTTCTGTAGTGTGAACAGTCTGTGTTAAACCCCCCAAAATCAATGAGCTATCATAAAACGAATGATCAATGTGTCTTCCATTCAACTCCTTAAATGTTGAATAAGTGTTATATTTTCATTGCAAGAGGGACACCATTAGCAATATTTAGAAATCCCTTCCCTTGAGGTTACCTTTGGACTTCACATGCTGGATTCATACTGTGGATTTGGTAGGAGGGGCTAGCACACATTTCTGATGGTAAATAGCACAGCACCACAGCAAAATGTTTATTTATTCATGGGGGCATGCCCAGAGAGCAGATACTTTTAAAAACTTTAAAATGACATATCTAAATTCATAAGTGAAATTCAGTGAAAAGAAAAATGGATATATTGATGTTTGTGCCAGAAATACATTATTACTAGAACTAGGGATAAATTAACTGACTCTGGTACAGTCCCCCCCTCCCTGAACTGGGCTGACACAGCTCTGACCAGGAAAACTGATCCTTTCGTAGCTCAACTCGGATTGCCAAGTTGGCCCAGTTTGGAAGTGCAGTCAGGTCCAGAAAAGCACTCTCACCAAAGTAAAGGCAATGCAGCCTGCAGAAAAGTGCAGGAAAATAAAGTGTTTATTTTTTTTTACGATCTCTGCCGAAGGCTTCCGAATCCCTAAACCATCAGATGGCCAACAAAGGGAGTCACTCGTGATCCTGGGGCACTGAAGGAAGCCAACCAATGAGGGTCTCTGATCTGCGATTGACACATGTTCTAGCCAATCCTCTGTGTCAGCTACCATAGGACCTCCCTAGGAAACCAAATATTGAGTGCATTTGGGACTTTGCAGTCAATGGAGACAGTCAAGTGTGCATATGTGTGTTTGTGTGTATGTGTGTGTAGATTTTCCCAAAAGACTGGAAAAAATGTTGTTAGAGAGGGAGATCAGAGACTGAGAGACCAACGAATACCACAGCAGAAAACAGCAGAGTGCTGCAGACATTGCAGCAGATTGAGAGTACTAATTAAAAAAAGGATTTTTTTCATTAGACACAGAGTAGAGAGAGACCAACGTATTCAACAGAAGAGTGCAGAGTAGACAGCAACAGAGTATAGAAATTGCAGACTCCACAGTAAAACAATAAAACACTTGTTTCTGTTAGAGTATAGAGAGCAGAGAGATCAAGAAATTCAACAATTCAACAGAGTCAGACAGGTCGGGAGGACTCTGACTGAAAGTCATAATGCCTCATTAACTTTGGAGGGGGGTGGGCTTATAGTGCCATAGATTTTGAAGGGGGATATCACCCATGTCTCAGATTCTGTGTTGCCTATCTCTGTGCTGCCCTGAAAGGTCATACTGCCCTAGACTCTGTGTTACCCATATCTGTGCCACAGTGTCATACAGATTGTGAAGGGGGCACCACATCTCAGTCTCTGTATTGCCCATCTCTTCCCATACAGATTATAAAGGGGGTGGCGTCATGTCTCAGACTCCATGTTGCCCATCTCTGTGTCAGAACTAGTATTATAAGGTCATATAGTGCCAAACATATTTTTAGAGGAGGTGCCACCCATGTCTCAGACTCTGTGTTGCCCATCTCTCTGCTACCCAGAAAGGTCCTACTACCCTAGACTCTGTGTTGCCGAACTCTGTGCCATAGCACCATACAGACTGTGAAGGGGGGGGTCACATCTCAGACTCTGTGTTGCCCATCTCTTACCATACAGATTGTGAATGGGGGTGTCACCTCTCAGACTTTGTGTTGCCCATTTCTGTGTCTGGACTACTACTAGTTCATATAGTGCCTCATGTATTTTCATAGCGGAGTGTCATGTCTCAGATTTCGTGTTGCCCATCTCTGTGCTGCCCTAAAAATGTCATACTATCCTTGACTCTGTGTTGCCCATCTCTGTGCCATACAAATTGTGAAGGGGGATGTCATGTCTCATACTCTGCGTTGCCCATCTCTGTGCCTGAACTAGTACTAGATCATATAGTGCCTCATGTATTTTGAGAGGGGGGTGTTACTCACATCTCAGACTCTGTGCTGCTCATCGCTGTGCCTGAACTACTCCTAGGTCATATAGTGCATCACGCATTTTGGGGGGGGTGTCATGTCTCAGACTCTGTGTTGCCCATCTCTGCATCCAAACTAATACTGCTAAGTAAGCAGTTAAGTTGGACCCAGAAAAATGTATTCAGAATCAGTCTGTTGTGGAAATGGAACATGCAGCCAACATCAGCAGTATGGCTGAAATTGGTACACATAACAATAATAATATTTCCCAAAAACAAATTCAGAAAAAAAAGGGAAATTCACTGCTGAAGATATCATTAATACAATTGATGAAAATGAAGCAACACAACCAGAAAAAGATGAAGTAACACAAGCAGAAAAAGATGAAGCCACACAACTAGAAAAAGATGAAGCAACATAGCCAGAAAAAGAAAAGAATGTTCATGAATCCCCTGATTAAAGTAATGCAGCACAATCGGCATTGCCAGAAAAATCAGATAAGAGTAAAACACAAAAATGGATAGCCAGAACACTTAATCCTTGGAAGTAAATGTTGAAGGAAAAGGCTGTATCTAGTACCACTAGATGTGGCACTCCACGGTATGCCACTCATGCATATCGGGCTCCTTCATCAAAAAAAAGTGCCTCTGATGAAGAAGAGATTGTAAATGAACAAGAGCAAGATCATGATCAGGATGTATCGCAGTTAAGCTCTTCCAAAGATTATGAATCTGAATGTGATACTGATGAGGTAGAGGATGCCTCCTGGGTTCCCCCACCCCCCCCAAAAAAAAAGAACACATACAGCAAGCACCACCAGTAGCCACAGCCAGTAGTGGAAAAGCAATCAATAATCAAGGTAGCTCCTCTGTGGACATTCACAGTGTGCATGAATCAGAGTCAGAAACACCAGCCACCAAAATTGCTGCAGTTCTTGGCATGATGACAAAACGTTCCACCTCAGTTGTGTGGAGCTATTTTCATATAAGTCCCAAACATGAATGTGCTCATTGTGTTGCTGTCTGCACCTTTTGTCATCAGGAAGTTAACAGGGGGAAAGTGAGGGGCCAGTTCGGGACAACATCACTAAAAAGGCATTTGCAAACAGCACGTCCAACCATTCAGCTGGGCAGCAGTCCTGAGCAAGGGACTAATTTCTGTGATGAAAATAATCATACAGACAATAGTGATGGCGAAGAGACTGAGAGACAGGGCAGAAAACAATACATGTTCGACTTCATTCACAAAAGTATTTTAACAAGCTACAGCTTCACCAAGTGCAATTCCATGGTTTTTGCCCCCATGCACGAGCTAAACTTAATCTGGTTCAATGTCAGTTGGCATCCATTTGTATCCCCCCTCCTCTGGGATGAGGCTGAAAATAGGCAGAATTGTCTAGTCCTCCTTTACCGGTAAACAAAAACGAAATAAATAAACAAACAGCAGACTGCTACTGCGATGCTTGAACAAAAATTGCCTGCAGTAGATCACATGAAGTCACTTTCAAAATTAATCAGTTAAAAACTGAATTTATTGCCAAGGACCTGCAACCATTTTCTGTGGTGGAGAATAATGGTTTTACAGTCCTATTAAAATATTTTGTTCCACGTTGCAACATACCAAATCATAAATATTTTGTGACTGTGGCTGTTCCCAAAATGTATGAATGTATGCAAAGTGAAATAAACTTGGCTCATCAAGACAGTGAATGTGGTGCTGTGCACCTGACCACAAACAGGTGGATGAGTTCTCGAACCACTGACTACATATGCATCACAGCACATTGGATGTCATGATTGTCTTCAAACACCACCACAAGCAGCAGTGAACAGAAATGTAGACAAAGAATGGCAGCTCTTTGCATTAGCATGTTTGGTAAGCATCACACTGCTGACAATGTTTTAAAGAGTTGTGTGACAATATTTCTGAGTGTTTAGAGCCCCTTGGACTCCATACTGAATTAGTGGTCTCAGACAATAGCACCAATATTGTTAATGCATTGAAACATGGTGGTTTTACTCACATTCTGTCTTACACAGTCATTAAATCTGTTAGTACAAGCTTTCCTTTCCAGTGACAACAGTAGAGTAGCACTAGTCGGAGCTGCAAAGAAAATCTGTGGCCATTTTAGTCACTCTGTAAAATCACGTGGTACCTTGGCTGACCTCCAGAAAAAAATGGCTGTCAACACAGCAACTAAAACACAAAATTCTTTTTCTGTGGTTTAAGATTTTTATTGTTGTCAAAGCATTAGACATAAATTTTAGCATGTACATTTTCAGAACAATGGGCTGTATAGGAGGCAATCAACCCTGCTGTAAGTGTTGTTACAGATATTCTTATGACTTTACACATCCTGTAAGTTAAAAGTGCCAACTACCATCTCTGGCTTCCAACATCTGCCTTGTTACATGAGAAAGGTAGGGAGCTTAGAATGGATATATGTGAGTGCTAACACCTGAAACTAAGATATACCTGTGAAAGAAAACTATTATAATAATAAAGAAAGAGATCTGTACCTTGCATCTCTTACGCATAGCCAGGAGGTCAACTCTAGAAGATGAGTCTTGAGGATATTACTGAGTGATACGTCTGGTGGAACAGGTTCCATAGGGGTGCCTGCGTCAGTCTTTGCCTTGTTATTGCTCTCCAAGGTGAATTTTGCAGTGCGTCATGGGATTGCAGGTCACATGGGCTCTAGATTGTTCTGCACAGCCTCAATTCTGTGTAGTGTGTGTAGTGGAAGATGGAGACAGTTTCTTCTTAGAGCTCTGAGATTCAAATCATCACAGAAACTTGGTGGGATGATGAAGACAAGTGGGAAAAAAATGTCCTTGGTTTTAATGCATTTTCAAAATCTAGAATACACAGGAAGGGGGGAGGTATAGCAATTTATGTGCATGAAAGCATTAAATGTGAAGAAATCCAGCGGGATACGTCTAACGTGGAGCTTTTGTGGGTTAAATTATTTCCCCACCAAGGTACAAAAATTATATTAGGGTTATTGTATAGGGCACCTTCCGCACCTCTTTCCGATGACATCAAGATAATTGATATAATTAACAAATTAGATCCAGCAGATAACATAATTCTGGCAGGTGATTTTAATTTGCCCAACATTAATTGGAAATTGTCAAAGGCTGCTGGAAATATAAACTAGCAGTATTTGGACATGATTGAACAACTGAGACTGGTTCAGCTGGTGCACAGCAGCACTAGGAGGTCAAATGTACTAGATTTGATCCTTACCAATATGGGTGATTCAATTAACAATGTATTAACAAAAAGTCCATCAGAGAGCAGCGATCATTCTACTGTCCACTTTAATATTTCTAATACTGGTCTTGGAAACTTTAGGAACTACATCCAAACTAGATTTTGGGAAAGCAGACTTTGACGGCCTAAAGAAAGAATTTAAACGTTGGGATTGGGTAGTGGAATTAGCTGGTATGACTGTCCAAGAAATGTGGGATACTCTCCTAGCTAGGATCAAACAGCTTGTAGAGAAATTTATACCACATAAACCTAAATATGATTGACCCAAAAGGAATAAACCTATGTGGATGAATAGATCTATTAAAAAGTTATTAAATAAAAACAATAGACTGTTCAAAATGTATAAGAGTTATGGATCACTTTTAAACTACCAGAGTTATAGAGAATGTCTGAAACAGATCAAAAACAAAATAAAGAGTGCAAAAGCAAATTTTGAATTATCACTTGCAGACAATGTTAAGGATGGTAAAAAAATCCTTCTATTCATATATTAATAATAAAAAGAAAGATAATGGCACGATCGGACCCTTTACTAATACTGCTGGGCAAGTGGCAAATTCAGAAGAGATGGCAGACTGTCAAAATAAATATTTTTGTTCAGTTTTCAATAATGGTAACCCTAACATACATCTTGGAAATTACAGTTCTAGTCCTGGAAAAATCATTGTGGAAGCTAATGATATACATGTAGGTTATCAAGACTAGACATTATTAAATCTCCTGGCCCCGATGATGTGCATCCTCATGTATTAAAGGAATTAGCAGCTGTTTTAGCCCCCCTTACATATTTATTTCAGACTTCCCTTGATCATGGTATAGTACATCGGGACTGGAAATTAGCTCTAGTGGTCCCTATTTTCAAGAAAGGAGTAAGGACAAAACCAGAAAATTTTAGACCAATTAGCTTAACTTCACTAATGGGTAAAATATTAGAAGGAGTAACTAAGGATCATATTTTAAGTCATCTGGAAGCAAATGGTATGGTAGACCAATCGCAGCATGGGTTCACCATGTCCAGGTCCTGCCAGTCAAACTTATTGGCATTTTATGAAAATGTAAATAGGGAATTGGATATGGGAAACCCAGTTGATGTAATATACTTAGACTTTGCGAAAGCCTTTGATATGTTTCCCCATACTGAGCTATTAAAATTACTTGAAGAGATTAATCTGAACCCTAACATCTGTAACTGGGTATCAGCATGGCTGCAGGGGAGACAACAGAGGGTATCCATTTAGGGAACTTTTTCTAACTGGTCTAAAATTACCAGTGGTGTCTCCCAGGGTTCCATTTTGGGACCTTGTCTGTTTAATTTTTATATAGCCTCTCTGCAATCAGACAACTCTAAGGTTTGGCTATATAAGTTTGCAGACGATTGTAGGTTAGGAGCAGTTGTGAATACACAGGAAGAAGGGCTGGAATTACAGAAGGTTCTGGACAATATTTCAGACTGGACCATTACTAAACAACTGGTGTTAAATGTTGCCAAATGTAAAACAATACATATGGAAAAACAAATAAATTTAATAATTAAACACTTGTCAATCTATAACTCACTAGTACTGTTGAAGAAAAAGATTTAGGAGTAATTTTTTTGTCCAGATTTCAAGTTCAGCATACATTGTAGATCCCAGACAAAGAAAGCCATCCAAAACTTAAACTGTATTCTACATTGTATTGCTAGTAGGGAGGCCACAGTTCTAATTCCACTTTACATAGCCCTTGTCAGACCTCATTTGGAATATGCCATCCAGGTATGGTCTCCTCAAAATAGGGAGGACATTATTAAAATTGAATCTGTTCAGAGAAGAGTCAATAAAGCCATTTGGGGGATGAAAGAACTATCTTATTCAGATAGACTTGTGTCTCTTAATTTGTATTCCTTATGCTATAGGAGGTTTAGGGGGAGTTATGTGCCTTTTGTACAAGACAATTGGAGATGGTAGTTATTGCACTGAATTTGGAATCTATCCAAGAACAGACGAACATGGTAACAGAAGGCACAATAAACAACTGATACAATCTAAATGGAGACACAATATAAGAAAGCATTGGTATAGCCAGAGGGTGGTTATCCCATGGAATGCTTTACCTCGGGCTGTAATAAATAGTGGAAGTAGGAATCACTTGAAGAATAATCTGGATCTACATTGTGGTGAAAAGAAATTTCAATTTTGAGACACGATCTAAATGGGCAAGTTTTAAGGACGTAAGTCTATTTGCCTGTAAACATCTATGAAATCTAAAAGCTGTTAAAAAAGCCTTTTTGAGCCATTTTTTTTTGCTCAAAATTTAGTACATCAATTGTAAAAAACCCTCCTGTGCTCATATCAAGTGTCTATTGTTTGTGTGTGGATTTTGAATGTTAATTTAGAACAGTCAATCTGTGTACTGTGTACTGTGAAGTGTACTTTGGGGAGGGGCACATCTATGGTGTAGGTAGATTAACTGGGACTGGAGAAAAAAACAGTCTTTCTGTTTTGGTTATATTTTTCTTGTACAACTGTTAATGTACACAGTAATATTTTCAGTAATTCTAGATTTTTTTTTGCTGATTGTTGTGGTGCAGCAGTGTATAATTTCAGTTTGTTTAAAACATTTGGTTATATTACTAAAGGTTTTCAATTTGCTATGCATTACTTGTAGTGTGTGTGTGAGTGTGTGTGTGATGCGTGCTATTAAATCAGACACTTTTTATTGTGCCACAGAGTAATTGAAGCAGTGTGAACCTGCTTTACAAAGCAACTGCATGCATTTTTTATATTGCTTTATGGTATCTTTACTCGTAGTGGACTGTTACTGCCATGCAATAACCCCCCCAACCGGCAAAAGGTATTCTTTTTCAGATGTGGATTTGTGACTTGTGAGCACTGGTTAGGTGTTGTTGTGCCTTTGCGTCTGCATCTCTTGAGTGCACAGTGCAATCTTAATCTGTCTGTGAGTTTGCAGTACATCATTAATTCTGGGAGACTTTGCATTTTTTGTTACCCTCTCATTTCACTTCATCAGCACTGGGGAGTTTTCTGCACACAAGACAGTAGCATTTTGGGGATGCGCATTAATTCTGGTGACTGTGTGTGACCACTGTGCACATGACAGAGTGCAACATTATTTCTGGGAGACTGCATTTTTTGTTAACCTCTATTTTTAACTTCATCAGCACCGGGGAATTTTATGGACACAAGACAGTAACATTTTGGGGATGCAAATGAATTCTGGTGACTGTGTGTAATCACTGCATGTATGACTCAGTGAGCCATTTATTTTGGGAGACTTTGCATTTCTTGTTGTGCTCTCATTTCACTTCATCAGCACTGTGGAATTTTCTGGACACAAGACAGTAGCATTTTGGGGATACACATTAATTCTGGTGACTGTGTGTGACCACTGCATGCATGACTGAGTACACTATTAATTCTGGGAGACTTTGCATTTCTTGTTGTGCTCTCATTTCACTTCATCAATACTGGGGAGTTTTCTGGACACAAGACAATAGCATTTTGGGGATGCACATTAATTCTGGTGACTGTGTGTGTGTGTGACGGACTGCCAGTATTATTGTCACTTCACCTTACTGCGTGTTAAGACAGAATGACATCGTGAAGTAATAATTACAAGGCGAAGTGATCCTTTTGTATTGACCACTCTACATAGCGGAGAGACAAAGCAAAGTGCCCACTTTGCGTTCACTTCGCCAGCAGATTTAAATTCACTGCATTTCTAGTTCTGTGGCAACCACAGTACCATCACAGCCCTATTGAATTTATCAAATTCATCTCTAACTCCTTAGACCAAAGCCATCATGTAGGGGCAGCCTTCATTGACCTATCAAAGGCATTTAATATGGTTCATCATGCACTCCTCCTCAAGCAGCTATCTGACATTGGACTTGTACCCGAAACTGTGAACTGGTTTAGCAGTTACTTGAGCCACTGCTTCCAGCAAGTCAGGATTGGGGAAGTCCTATCAGACAGCCAACCTGTCAGATCTGGTGTACCACAAGGGTCTATTCTGGGACCGTTGCTGTTCAGTGTTTTCTTAAATAATATCCTGGCCTCCTGCCATTGATGCATGCTACTATATGCTGATGATGCAATGATTTTTACCAGCAACCTGCACCCTGAACTCCTTGAAACTGATCTCCAAAATGGCTTTGCATATGCAGAAAAGTGGTTTAAAGAGCAAAGACTGGTCATGAACTATAAAAAAAAAAGGTCATGCTCTAATCCACGGCCCAAAACAAGCTAAAAAGCTACCCCCTGGCAATAAGAAATGACAGCGGTGACACATTGGAGCTCATCCCACATTCCAAATACCTGGGGTTACAATCGACTCCTTCCTGTCCTTCTCCCAGCATATTGATATCACTGCAAGAGCTATTAATACCAGAATCAGGATCCTCTAGCGCCACAGGCATTGTCTAACCCATGAAGCTTTAAATCCGGCAATCAGCAGCTCAGTTGTCTCCCTCATAGACTATGGGCTGGCCATATACAGTTCTGCCACCAACATGGCACTCCAACAGATCTTAGTTGCCTTAAACAAAGCCTGCCACCTAATCACAAATGCACCAAGACTCACACATACCTGTGAACTTTATGCTTGGGCTGGCTGGCTTCAACAGAATCAGGTATCAAACCTGCCTTCTTGCCAAAAAAGTCACATTAAATAAGCTTCCAACAGGGCTGCAGAAACTGCTAACACTGCCTGTGAATACCAGACAAACCAGAAGTTCCACCACTGAAATTTTCCAAGTGCCCAGATGCCACACTATCATGATACATCATGCATTCTCACACTGTGCACCCCTCTGAGTAAATGCATTGCCCCCTGACATCTCTGGCTCCATAACAATTGGCTCTTTTAAACATAGACTGTGCCAGCACCTCATTGATATGAGTAGCTGCATGTGCCCCCATTAAGGCTCAGCACGAAGCAACAATCTGCTTCTAGCACGTATCTTTGCCTCTGTCATGACAAGATAGTCAAACTGCAGCACTTCGCCCACCTCCCCACCCCTCCCTGGCTCTTCCCCAGACCCCTTGACCTCTCCCTACCCTCCTCCCTCCCTACCTTCTGTGCTCTACTCACCTATAGTGATGGGCGAAGTGGCCCCAATTCACTCCGTGAAGTGATTCACAGAGTGAAGGCAAATTCGCGGAGTGCTCCACGACGTGAAGCGGAGTACTTCGCGTTATAATGGATAACACGAAGTCCATTGAAAACAATGACTTTGCGTTACTCCATCTTACACTTCACCTCACTTCACCTTGTTTTTGAGCTCCAAAGGTGAATTTTGCAGTGATTCATGGGATTTCAGGTCACATGGGCTCTAGATTGTTCTGCACAGTCTTAGTTTGGGGTAGTGTGTGTAGGAAGCTGTAGGAGATAATCTGCTCTGAGAGCTCTCTGCGATTCAAACCTTCAAAAAGCTGTTAAAAAAGCCTTTTTGAGTCATTTTTTTTGCTGAAACTTTAGTTCTCCGATTATAGAAAACCCTCCTATGCTCATATCATTGAGCATTTATTGTGTATGGATTTTGTATGTTAATGTACAACATTCAGTCTGTGTACTGAGAGACAGTGGAAATGTGCTTTGGGGAAGGGGCGTATCTGTGGTGTAGGTAGATTAACTTGGAGAAAAAGACAGTGCTTTCTGTTTCGGTGATATTTTTTTTGTATAACTGTGTTAATGTACACACAGTAATATTTTCAATATTTCTTGCCATTTTTTTGCTGATTGTTGTGGTGCAGCAGTGCATACTTTTAGTTTGCTTAAAATATGTGGTTATATTACTGAACTTTTCGATTTGCTATGCATTACTTAGTGTGTATGTGAGTATGTGTGTGATGCGTGTCATCAAATCAGACACCTTTTATTGTGCCACATAATAATTTCAGCATCGTAAAGCTGCTATCCACTGCAGCTGTGTGATTTTTGTACTTCTTTGTGGTATCTTTACTGGTACTAGTACTAGTGACTGTTACTGTCGCAGTGCATAATTTTAGTTTAATTAATGTGTGTGTGTGTGAGTGTGTGCGTAACGCATGCCATCAAATCAGACACCTTTTATTGTGCCACATAATAATTTCAGCAATGTGAAGCTGCTGTCCACTGCAGCTGTGTGATTTTTGTACTTCTTTGTGGTATATTTACTGGTACTAGTACTAGTGACTGTTACTGCAGCAGTACAGTACACTGCCCCCCCCCGCATCCTGCCCCAACTGGCAAAGGTATTCTTTTCCAGATTTGAATTTCTGATGGTGAGCACTGGTTAGGTATTGTACCTTTGTGTCTGCATCTCTTCAGTGCACAGTGCAATCTTAATATGTCTGTGCATTTGCATCTCTTTAGGGCCCAATCTCCATCTGTAACTTAAGTCACAGTTGTTTCTTTGGCTTCCCTTCAGAGTACTGGACAGGTGTGGTGCTTAATTCTGCATGAACATTGTACTCATTAATATGCATTTTAAGTCAGGAACATCATCACGAGTCACTTGTGATACAAATCACGTTCTTCATCATCACGGTCACAAATGCAGTCAGAAATCACAATTCGCAATTATTCACGATACGAATCACAACATTAATTTTGTTTCTAGTTACTTGGATGTATTGTAAGCCTGTTTTGTAGTATCTCTCCAGGCTTCACCATCCCACCATTGTACTCATTGGTACGTGTTTTTAAGTCTGGGAGTTTTAAGCTACAGTTCATCGGGGCCCAGGGAAGTACAGTCATAGGCATTCACGTTTCTTCATCATCACGGTCACAAATGCAGTCACAAATCACGATTTATGCTCACGTCACAAATCACAACATTAATTTATTTTACTAGTTACTTGGATGTATTGTAAGCCTGTTTTGTAGTACAGTATCTCTCTCCATGCTTCACCACCCCACCAGTGTACTCATTAATGTTTGTTTTTAAGTCAGGGAGTTGGACAGTGTCTGCAGTACATACACAGACTGGAAAGAAGACTGACTGCACACAAGCAGTTTAGCACAGTATACTTGCACTGCTCTGAATACAAAGTGTCACGCATACGGAAGACAACAAAAAAGGGCATAATTACATAGAAGGGTCGGGGATGGTGGAGAAATACATTTTACAACACAGCAAGCAAGGTTGGGGGGGCACATGGTGTGAGGGAAAAAAAAAAACTAATGTGGGATCCCATGGTGATCCAGCAGCAGTTCCAGCTTGGACATAATTTGCAACTGATGTTCCTCTATGTGATCCAGCCACTGCTCCACAGCACTCACCTTCTCGTTGTTCTGGTCCTGCTTCTGGGGGGGGCACTCACAAGTTTTGAGTGGACCAACAGGAATGAGCTCTCATGCCCTCCACACATGCACATGGTACGACACTTACCACTGCCACGCTCTCCCAGAGCTGCCCCTGCCCCAGACATTCCTTCACCCTGGTCCATCTCTCCTACTGAGCTCCCTCAGTCTGAGCAATCACTACTCACACTGTCACACAACACACACACACAGTCACACAGACACAGACAAACAACTAACTACTTATAAAGGTAAGAAAAATAAAATTGACAGAAAGAACAAATTAAGTAAAAAAGAGTACAGAAAAGACAAAAAAATGTAGCTTTTAAAAAAGCTGTCTGGTCTAAAATCTCCTTCTCGCTCTGATCTAAAAGTATCAGCAGTCACAAAACATATTACTCTCTCTCTGTCTGCACAGGAGAAAGTAAAAGTGTCTGCTTGTATGACTCACTTTCTTCCTGCCTAACTAAAGAGCATGTGACTTACAATACTGTAAGCCATGTGATGTGTGGGGGGCTGCCAAATCTGAAACACCAAGTGGATCACTTAGAATCACAATGAGGAACACAAAGTCCATTAAAAACAATGACTTCCCCTTACTTCACATTGCCATTCTGCTATAACGTGAAGTGGTAATGACAAGACAGAGTGAGCACTTTGCATTGCCCACTCCACAACGCGAAATGCCCACTTCGTGTTCACTTCACCGGCGGAATTTGAATTCGCTGCATCTCTACTCACCTAGCACTCCCACTCCCAATGTATCCTTCCCTATTCTTGTGTGCTTATCTTCTTGATGCAGGCATACATTGTACAATGCTTCAGAATACCTAGTGCTTTATGTTTGAATTCTGTAACCTCCATGTATATTTTCTCAGCATTTGTATATTTGTGCACAGTATTGTACCTTGTTCTCTAATGTATCTGACGTGGAACCTTTCGACGAGCATCCACTCATAGGTATTATCCAAGACCTCAATAAAATAAATAAAAAAACTCTAAAGCAGGTTATTCCCATCATAAATTTATTGAAGATGGAAGTCAGGAGGCTGCATAGAGGTTTTTAACAAAAAGGAGACAAATCTGGTATATGCCTCATAGACCGACTGATACAGCAATTCCAAAATTGCAGAAGACTTCACAATATCACAACAGACAAAAATGTTCTTCTTTCGACACTTCTTGACCCTCAGTTTAAACTGCAACAGCTGCCTCCATCAGATCTCAGTGACTCTTATCTTGAATACAAAAACATGCTGATTTCAGCAATTGCACAGGAAAAGGATAGGACTGTATTTGACAATACAAGTGAATCAAGTGATATGGATGCTACATTTGATGATGCAACATCTATTGGTGGTGACAGCAATAACGTCCACTTAGTGCTACCATGTTCTCCTTTATCAATATTGGGTAGTCCTGCACAAAGTCCTCTTTCACGGCCCTTGAAAAAGGCATGTCATTCTGAAAAGCACATGGATGACTCTCGCACTTTTGGTCAAAACTCATGGAAACTGATAATTGAGATCTGTCTGTCGTGGAACTGCTTTCTTTGACTTTGTTTGATATTTTGGATGCCTATTTATGAAAATCATTCATTAATAATACTGATTGCCCTTTTAAGTACCGGCTGGAAAAGAAAACATGTGACCTATCTGCCTTTGCTATTAAAAAGCAGCTGACACCTTCTGGACAAGTTTAGCAAAATGTAATATTTAGACACAGTTCAGCTTGTATGTCATGTTACTTCTGTATTCCTTCACCCCATTATTTATTACTGAGGTCATTTGCATTAAAACAGAATCTTTGTTCCTGAAGAGTTCATCTAGCCCTGTTGTTTTCTTCCTACCTGAGGTCATAATGCACTGCTCGTGACATCACAGTTACTCTCATGGCAACAGCTTGTGATATCACAACAGAGGATTATGACTTGAAGTAGGGAGTGAGCTACAGGGGCAGATGAACTCTAAGGGATAAAGATCATGTATTCATGTGAATCTACTCAGTAACAAATAATGAGAAACAGAGAAATACAGTATATAGAATATATATGAAATGCATGCTGAATTGTATCTAATTATCATGTTTTTCAAAGTTCTGTTTGAGGTGTCAGTAGCTTTTTAAGGCTCTTAGTTGCCCTCCCACTAGTGTTTACTGTGAGCATATTTACTGTATCACAGCAGGAAATGTTTTCTCTGATGGACACACAAGGCTTACCCCTGAAAATGTATAGTGCCTTACCTTCCTAAAAGTCACTCTCTACAAATTCTCTTACCAGTTTAGTGAAGAGTGGCAGAAACATAAAAGCAATGATGATGAACAGCTGCAACGGATGTCTCCTAATAAGAATGCTTCCTTGGTTGTGTTTGGAGATGAATAGTGATGATATTATTTAATGAATTATTTTTTTGAACTCAGTGGACAGAGGTCAGCAACTATAACAGTAAGAGCAAGTAAAAAAAAATTCCTTCTTTTGTGGTCACAGTGTATATTACATCTTATGTATTGCTCGAAGTGTTTTTCAATTTGGGAACCAAGGTGGAGTGTACCATGTAGACCCCCACCAGCTTGATGACAGCAGTGGGGGGGTGGAGTGGTGGTGACAGGACTGGGGACTGGCCCGCGGACTTTATGGGAGGAGTAGGTGGTGGTTTTGGCCAAACAGCTCTATAAAAAAAACCTGCAATGCTGGGGGGAACAACCAGATAGAAAAAAGTAAGTTAGAAAACACAAGTGTTAAAAAATAACTGGCCTATCAGGAAGGAGTATGTGGGATGGTTTGGAGCTCATGATGCTTTCTATAACATCAAGTATGCAAGCAAAATAATTACAAATAAAAAAATCTCAAGTCAAAAGGGCGGGAGGGATGGCTGGAGCCTCATCACATATCCTACTCATTCTGCCTGTCTCCCTCCAAAAAGCATGCCAGACTCAGTGAATGCCTGTCCTCTGGACTCTGCTGTTGTCTTTCTGCTGTTGAATTTGTTGATCTCTATCTCTTTCTTTCCAATGTTTGACATGCTGCCTCCTTTCACTGAAAGCCCCAAATGACTTGTATGCAGTGGACTGTATTCACAGATGTTTTGGGGACTAAGTCCCACAATGCAACTTCAATTGCAGACCAAAATCTCAGCAGCTGTGGAGATTGCTGTTCACATCTGCAGCAGCTGCAGAACATGTTACATCTGGTCCCACCGGCTGTAACATTTTCCTATAGCTGCAGGGATTTTCATGGCAACACCACCTGCAAGCATGGAGCTGGTCGTAAACTGGCTTCACTTTTCAGAATACCATAGCTGCGGGAGAAATTGCAGTTCTGTAAGTGGCAACCCACTTGTGCCAAGTTTTTCCCACAGCTGTGGGATTTTTAAGAGTTTCATGAATCCAGCCCACTCTTTCCTATAAATGTCATGTGGTGGCTGGTTTACCCATAGCGCTTCAACAGCGCTAGCATCGACATCCCCTACAGCAATGGCTGCAATGCTGACTGTCTGCATTGTAGCCATGGGGATGCCGGCACACACAATAGGGGGGCTGCACCCCCTGAACCCCCTTGTGGGGGGCTCCATCCCCCACACCCCTCGGTCTCTAGGATTCTAACTCTGAGTCGGAGTTGGACCGGGGGCAAACACCCAGGCAGTCCCGACACACAGACCACCACAGTGATGGGTGGATTTTGTCCGATTCCTGTCGCTGTGATGGTCTTTGCTTTGCCAGAGTTGCTGCAGTAGCAGTATATAATGGTGGCTGACACACAGGATTGGCAAGAACAACAGTTTATTTTATTGCTGTTGGCTGCTTGCTGACCTTGAAAAATGACACGAAAATAGACACAAATTTGTCTTTAAAAAAGGTTACATTTTATTTTACTTTTTTAATAGAGGGATCTACAGGACTAATATCAATGTATTTTTCATACTCAAATAGGCTAAAATAGGTCTACAATTCATCAGAATAAATCAGAACCTTTTGGAAAAAAATTAGGGTTGGAATCACAACTTGGTCAGAGCCGACTCACCCATCCCTAACTAAAACTATATTTAGCTTCATCTAACAAATACCACTGCTTTAAGGGATCTAAATACCAAATAAAATTAATTTTTATTGTTAAGACATTTCAAGAACAGGAGATTCCAGTCTGGGAATCAAAGAAATTATTGGGAATAACATTCTAAAATGTTTAGTGTGAATGTGTAGCTCATATACCTGCATATGCAGCTGTACAAACTATTGCACAACACATAAGCTATAGCTCCTTGTGCTGGATTTTTGAATGGCACATGGTGTTTCTTTTCTGCATGTGCATTGGATGAGTATTATTGCTGTACTGAGAGGACAGGTCATTTTGTTTTAGTTTTTTTTCTCCTCTCATAATCCCTCTCTGTTCCATCTCTCCAGTCCTAGACACAAATGAGTTTGATTTTCATAAAAGATACTGTATGAAGTCTTTAACTAAAGTATTTGAAAATTTCTAGATCAGGACCTTAACCCAGAACCTCTGTGGGTTCTGACAACCCTATGTTCTTCACGACCAATGTATCCAACTGTTGCATGACCAACAGGCAGTAATGTGATCATAAATGCAATGAGTGAAAGAATAGGACAGAGAGGTTTTCCCTGGGACTTACTGTTCTATAAAGTACAGGTCCAACTGAAAACCATTACAGTCTGATGGCTGCAAAATATCACTTGTTAAAAGAGTTATGGGTTGGCTAAGTTCCTACTGCACATGAGTGTACATCACATTGGCTCTAATTTGTCAGTCCAGATCTGGGACTCTTCAAGACTGAGAAAACTGCTAATGTAAGCTGATGTGCTTTCATCAACATTGGTTAAAGTGCACTGATAATGGAAAGAAAGAGGAAATTTTACACTTTCACAGTCCTATACTTGAAGTTGGATGCTAGTCCTGGCCTAAGACCAGAAGAAGCTAGAAGAATTAAATTCTCAAACAGCATCAGACCTCATTTTGAGCTTTTGGAAGAGTCAAAAGTTTAGATCCTCTGGAAGTTAAAGTTTTTTTTTACTATTAAAAATAAACTGAACTTGCTGGCTCAGTGACATAGAGGGCTGAGGCACTGGGCACATCACCCCCTGCCACGCCAATGTCCCGGGTTTGGGAACAGACATGAGTCGCTCAGGGGCCAACCAGAAGAGGGAGAGATGAGTATCCCTATGATAGCCCTCCTCCCTTCGGGTGGTGGGAAGTTCATCCTGCTATTTGTCTGCACCCTGGAGGTGTCTGGGTGGCAGCACAGTGGGATCACACAAGAGGAGGACTCCATATGCAGGCTGCTGGGGGCATCTTGTAACAGGAAGACCTGTTAATAATAATAAAAAAATAATGCAGTACACACTCCTTACAAGATGCACCCCCCATTTCCTTTTCACTCTAGCCTGTCCTCTACTGTTATTCAATATCTGCCCTAACTTTTCTTGTCAAGGTGGCCAACCTGACAATCTTTTATCTCTTTTCTTTAATTTTCTTTAAGTCCTTAAATTAAATTATCTTGCATCTTGTATAAAACCCCTTATTCAGCTGTCTCACACAAATCTCAGAGTACACTGGAAAAAAAGCAATATGCTTTTTTGTAACTCCCCTGCCCTTTATTTTAAGGGCATGTTTGTGATGCTTTAGTATGTTTAAGGCAGAGGCAGAGACAAGTAAATGAATTAGTGCTACGTGCTTTGGTGCAAGTGAACAAGTGATAGCAGCGGCGAAATGTGCACACGATCGCACATTTGCATGCTTGCACCCTCGCAAGGGGCCCTGCGCATGTTCGTGCTGGAAAGGATCCCTGAAATAGAGCTACAGTGCTTCAGAATCACAACTGCTTGTTGTGATTCACTAACGAAAGGGAGGGCCTGCTCAGCAGCAAGAGGAGCATGCAGCTGTGTACTGTTGCCAAGGAGCAGCTCCTCCGATGCCCCGATGTACTGGAAATGTATCCGCTCCATGGATACGATTTAAAGGAGGCTGATGATGTTTAACAAAATGTACGACACTATAGACAGATGGAATTAAGCCCTGTATTGTCCTCAGAAGTATTTAAATGGGTTTTCCTTTTATTGTATTGGCCCCAGAGTTTAAGGAGAGGCTGTAGGGTTGCACCAGGCCAAAATGAGAGATTGTAGCTGTTGGCTACAATTACAAGCCATCAGATAGGACTGCTGTCCCAGAAAATAGTCTAAATGTGCTAGAATGGGACATAGAACCTGGAAAAGGAATGTATATGCATTTTCAGAGTCAAACTTGAGAAACAAAATTGTTTTGCTAAAAAAGTACGTTTTGCTGGAAAATGGAATCTCAACCTGGAAAGAACACAGATAGGGAGTGCACCCCTTATCTGTTGTTCTTTACTAAGGTTAGAGATTCACTTTCTAACATGTTAAACCAAATTATTTTGCCTTTTGAATAAAAGTAGAAACACTGTTTTGTTTTATTTACCTGTCTGTGGCTGACCCTGGAAAGTTCCTATTATAGGGCTGACAGCTCATGAAATGGCTAACTATATAGGAATCAGAGAGGATGAGTCACACAAGAGGGAGGGGCTTAACCCCAAACCACACCCCCTCCAGTAAATTAAGGTCTCTATATGAGTGATAAGACCCCTTGTGTGACTGGTCTTAAGAATTATAGAAATAGCCACATCTATGTGCCCTGATAGCTTTCACAGACCAGTGTGCATGTACTAGGAAAGGTTAAAATAGTACAAGTTTTTCTTAATTGTGTGTCACATGGTCATGATGTAATAGCTTCAGGCACTAGGGAACAAGGTTAGAGAGGTGGGTCAGTATTCAACTGACCACAAGTGAAGGAGGTTGTGTGCAGGCTTTTCACACAAAAGTGCTTTATTGGATGAAAGGAAACAACATTGTACAGGAGCTTGAATTAAGGCAAAGTTCCTGTATTGGATGGGTGTGAATTTAACACTGATATTTCCTTTTCTGTGAACTTATTTTTAATTTTTTATATTGTTTTTCTAAAAAAATAAAATGATAAACACATTTGCTTGCATTTTTATGCTTCCTGAAAAATCGTCTGGACATCTGTTATTTCCCACATCTTTACACATCTCTGTGGAGGTAAATCTCACACATCATGCCCATTGCATGCAGGGTGGGCCTGGGGTGAAAACCAGGAGGAAAAAATCCTCAACGCCCATTGCATGCAAGGTGGGTCTGGAGTGAAAACCAGGAGGAAAAAGTCATCGATGCTCATTGCATTCAAGGTGGGCCTGTGGTGAAAACCAGGAGGAAAAAATCCTCAATACTCATTGCATGCAGGGTGAGCCTGGGATGAAAACCAGGAAGAAGAAATCCTCAACTGCAGCATGAAGCCAGGTCCCTTGCAGGCCCCATACTACCCATACTAGTGACTAGGCACCCTCCCAGGAGTCCTGTGACAGAGGACAATGGAGGGTTGGTAAGCCCCAGAGGGGTCAGGTGATGGGGCCAGAGGGACTGGACAGAAGGGAGCAGTCAGGGTGAACAAAGTGAAAAAACTGACAATAACAAATAAAAAAACTAGAAACAACTGTAGTCATTTGTGCAGTCCCTCTGTGGCAGCAATTTTGTGTCAAGGTTAAAGGGGAACAGTCAGCACTGAGTCCCATGTGCAAGTATTGGGCTGGTCCCAATTTGCACTTCGTGTGCAGCATTTTCTTTTTTACTTAGTATCAGGCTGATTCTGTTGACTTGCAAGCTAACATTTTCTTTAAGTACAAATCCAAGAATCCCCTGAAGCTGACATCTGAGGAGTGCTGCATCAGTAGGAGATGCAACTGTCTGCAGTAAATCTTAGCAGTGCTGACTGTTCCCCTTGAAGCAAGGAAATGCTCATTTAAAAGTGCTGTTAGAGGAAACGGGATTAATGTAGCCTTTCATGGTCATATGGCCTTGCAGTATACTCTGTTTTCTCTCTGAAACCCTCAAACTCTCATGCACACATTGTGCATTAACACATAAAAACCATCTGCTCTACATTCCAACAGATCACAAAAAATTGTACCTGTTGACCCAACACTAGCTCCGGATGAAATTAGAAAAACACGTTTTGCACATGTTTTGCGGAATTGTGCTAATTTCACATAATTGTGCACAATTTTATGAACCTAAACACTGTCAAAATGGTCAATTGTGTTTGAAATTGTGCCTTTAAAAAAATCTAAATTAAAAAAGACACATATTTAAGAACGCACATTTTTAAAAGTGTAAAACTTGGCAGTTATTGCTTTATTTGAATAAAGTGAAGTTAATGTAAATTACATCACATTTTGGCATTATTTTGCAAAAATTGCATGGATATGAAATTAGCAATTTTGTGTAATTTTGCAAGCATAATAACAATTTCACCCAGCCCTACTCAGCACGTTGCATAGCTTATCCACTAATTCTGTAGCTAAAGCTTTCATCAGGAGGCTCTGACTTCACAGTACACTTTTTATGATATATTGCTTATCATGGCAAAATACTGCAGTGTTACAAACACATTATCTGTGAAGATACTCAGGGACAGCCAGCTGTTTTTTTTTTTTTTTTACAACAGATCATTAAATTAGTACTTCTTAATGTGGTAAATAGAAAAGTGATAAAGCTAAGAAATCTAGAAAGTATTACAGCAAAATGCAATCACTATAAAAATAATGGTTTAAACAACTTTAGTTTCTTTCATACACTCTTTAACAATTCTGCTAGTAGCAAAGAGTGATTCTATAGTAATGCTATCCCTGATTTCTGCTTACATTGTTTGCCCAGTTTGAATGAAACATAATTAAAGGCTCATTCCAAACAAAGATGGAAAAAGAAGCCTAAAAGCAGCTGCTGTTGCCCATATAGCACATATACTGCTGCCCCACCCTTACTGTATGTACAGTGTGGCCCCCTGTGGTGGCCACTCACCACATCGATCTGTTCAATCAAGCTTTTTTTAATTTTTTTTTTGTGGTTAATAAGTTTTATTGATTTGACTTATTAAGATGATACAAACATTAAAACAGTCGGATACATTGCAAAGGTCTTACAGACTCTTACATATGTCTGTAGAAGCAGAGAACGGAACATGCTGGCCAAATAGTAACAAACTGAATATACTAGCCAGGTAAGCAGTAGGATAATTCTCTGTGCCTGGATGTACAACATCTATCCAGCTGGAGATTAACTTTGAAAGTATTAGCAGTTGGTGCATTGCATTATGACTAACTCATACAAACATATCTTACCTGGCCCCATCCTGCTAATTTCTGCAGTATTTGACAAAGCATCAAAAATAATGAGAGGTCCAGGGACACTGTTCTCTACTTTACGCCTACAAAATACAAGAGATATCACACACACAAAGCAAACAGATCTTCACTGTCAGAGAAGATACTATCCTTTACTGATATTATACCATGTCATCCATACAGCAGGGTCCCCTATAACTCAGTAAGCTTTTTTTAATTTAAGCAAGTTTGTTCAAATTGACCAATCAAGACCCAACCTACATTTGGGGGGTGTCAAGAGATAAAGCCATACATTTTCTGATCTTCCATTGGTATCATGAAACCCAGTGAGATTTAAACCCTGAGTACTTAGGGTCAACAAAATAACCTATTTGAAAGCCCAGCATTATTAAAACATTCCTGTCTAGTTATCAGTTCAGAGGTTGTTTAAGGAATCTTTGGAGACAGGCAAGTTAAATAAATATTTTTCAGAGCAGTCTTTCTTAGTGTATTAAATGAACAATTGTAGTATTTACTGATTTATTCATTAGTTTTTATTGACCAAGTAAGTACACTACACACCAGTTGCACCTACAGTATTTTCAGGTACAACCCAGGTGGTTACAAGTCAAGCAATACAATACAAAACAACACCGGGAAGTTACAAGACAAGCAGTACAATACAATACAGCAAATTACAATACAATACGATACGATACAATACAATACAATACAATGCAATACAATACAATGCACTACAGTACAGTACAATGCAGTACAATACAATGCAGTACAATACAGTAGAATACAATACATCAACACAATACGATGTACAGTATGAGATAAAATAGTACATGGATCAAGGAACCTTAATATCAACATAGTATAAGGTACAAAAAATGCAGAGCAATACATAATCAAACACAGTTAACCATGGGTAAAGTACATACCAGCTGTTCCAGCTGAGGCAGTGCTGAAAGGTAAGACTATCAGCCTAAGGCAGGTAAACATAAGAACTACCTGCAAAGATTACATGCAGGCACAATTGGAATTAGCCTTAAAGATCACGTGCAACAGTTTTTACATATTTTTTATAGAGGCTTAAAAAGCTTAAATTCAAGTCCTTGTGTCATGATTAATGTTTCCTGAAAAGTTCATGCTGTTTGGTTTTCTGGTTTTCTTTAAATCAACATTTGTTAACTTGCTCTACAGTGGCTGAAAACAGTAGAGTTATTTCTGTCCTCTTGGTCAAGCTTAGAGCGCCAACACCAGGAAGTTACAAGAGTAGCACTCTGTAGAGTTTATGGTTTGCTAAGCTATTCAAGTTTCTTACAAACCCAGTCTCTAGTTTGTGTTTAGATAGATCTGCTTGAAATATATCATTCTCTTCCTTTAAAAAGCTGATAATTTCAGTTTCAATGCTGAATTAAAGTAGTGGAAATCTTTTTCTGTGAGAAATCAGCTTGTCTGTATCACAGCTCTGTTCTTTCCAATCAAACCTCAATTATTTTTAATTATATAATGCTAGGCTGTTTAATGAATATAAAATAAATCTAAATTGTGTTCATTCACAGAAACAGTTTGTCTTTGATGTAGCCTTCATAAATACAGTCATGTAAGAACATTTTTTTTCATGTCAGATTGACAAACAGGTGCTTGTCACACTCTGCTACGGTATGTCAAGCACATGTACTGTCAGAACTCACAAATGTCAGTTCTTTGGTGGTTTCTGTGTGAAAATACATCATGTATGTGTATAACTAGAAACACTAGAAGGCATCCTGATGCAACGTGTCTCTGCCCCTCAATTGAGACAGTTGCAGTCTACTGCTACCAGTCCCCTGCCCCACAAGCCCCCTGCCTTCTGCTCCACATTCAAGACTGCTGCATCCTGTTGCCCACTGTCTTCTCCCACACAGTCAGGGATTGTGCACCCTGCTACTTCCATCTCTTGCCTAAAGAATCAGGACTATTGCAACCTGCCACTCCCTGTCCAAACAATTGGGATTGCTACACCCTGCTGCCCTCTCTCTCCCACCCTCACAGCTAGGGATGTTGCACCTGTTGCCCCCTATTCCTGTCTCCACAGTCAGGACTGCTATGCTGTGCTAATCCATAGAGTACTGGGTTCTCTGCTTTCACAGCTGGGGCTACTGCAACATGCTGCCCTAGCCACCAGGGGTGGGGCTTTTGCTGTACTCACTACCCACTTCCATTGCACCAAATGAGCAGGGCTGCTGCACCACATGTATCCCATCACACAGTCAGAGCTGCTATACCCTGATGCCCCATGTGTCCTGCTCCACAGTTGAGGCTTCTACACCATGCTGTCTTCTATCCCCTGTCACCACAGACAGGGCTACTGTACCCTCCTCCTTTCTACATAGTTGGGATTTCAGTGGCCTGCTGTGACCTATAGCACCATGCCTCTGCAGTTTGGGCTGCTGCACCATGCTGCCACTTGCCACAAGATTCAGGGCATTTGCTGCACCCTGTTGCATGCCTCCATAGTTGAGGCAGTTGCACCCTGCTGTCCCCTTGCTTTCCGAGTCAGATCCTTTGCTACACCCTGCTGAGACAGGAATAAGGGGCAATATGTTCAGTGTGTCCCTGACTGTGAGGGTAAGAGAGAGAGAGAGAGAAAGAGGGTAGCAGGGTGCAGTCACCCCAACTGTTCAGGAAGGGTGCAGCACAAGAGTAAGGGCATTTACTGTACCCTGTCCCCTGCCTGTGGAGGCAAGGGGCTCTGTGGTGTAGCAGTGCACAATGGTGGCAAGGGACAAAGGACACCATGGTGCAGAAGCCTTGACTGTGGGGCAGGACACAGGTGGGCATTAGGGTACAGCAGCCCTGGCAATAGCAAAGGGTGCACATTGTGCTGCAACCCAGACCAATTGGGGCAATGGAAGTGCATAGCAGGGTTCAACAGCCCCAACTGTGGATGCAGGTGGCATGAGACTCTAGGGTGTAGCATAGCACAGCAGCCCTGACTGTGGAGATAGGAACAGGGAGCAACAAAGTGCCATGGCCCTGACTGTGGAGATGGGGACAGAGGGCAGCAGGGTGCAGGAGCCCTGAAAGTTTGGGCAGGAGATAGGGGTGGTATCAGGATACAGCAGCCCAAACTGTGGGACAGGTACAGCAGCCATGCCTGTTTGGGACAAGGGATGTGGGCAGCAGGGTGTAGCAAAGGATCTGACTCTGGTGGCAGGGGGACAGCAGGGTGCAACTGCCTCAACTGTGGAGGCAAGCAAGAGGGTGAAGCAAATGCCCTAAATTTTGTGGCCAGTGGCAACATGGTGCAGCAGCCCAAACTGTAGAGACATGGGGCTCTAGAGCACAGCAGGCCATAGCAACCCCAAGTGTGTAGAAAGGAGCAGGGTGCAGCAGCCCTGTCTCTGGTGACAGGGGATCGAGGACATCATGATGCAAGTCTTTTCTGTGGAGCAGAACACAGAGGGCATCAGGGTACAGTGGCCCCAACTGTGAGATGGGATACAGTTGGTGCAGCAGCCCTGCCCATTTGGGGCAATGGAAGTGTGTAGCAGGGTGTAGTAAAAGCCCCACTTCTGGTGGCTAGGGTAGCATGGTACAGCAGCCCCAGCTGTGGAGACAAGAAACCTGGCACTCTAGGGCTTAGCACAGCATAGCAGCCCTGACTGTGGAGACAGGAACAGGGGGCAACAGGTGCAATGTCCCTACCTGTGAGGGTGGTGGAAAGAGGGTAGCAGGGTGCAGCAACCCCAACTGTTTGGGCAGGGATGGCAGGGTGCAGCAGCCCTGATTCTTTAGGCAGGAGATGGAGGCAGCAGGGTGTACAGTTCCTAATTGTGTAGGAGAAGACAGTGATCAGCAGGATGCAGCAGCCTCAAATGTGTAGTAGAAGGCAGGGGGCTTGTGGGGCAGGGACAAGTGGCAGTGGACTGCAGGTGCCTCAGCCGTGGCACAGAGACAAGGTGCATCAGGATGCCACATACTGTTTTTAGTTATACACATACATGATGTATTTTCACACAGAAGCCAAGAAAGAACTGAAATTTGTGAGTTCAGACAGGTGCCTGTCACACTCTGCTACAGTATTTCAAGCACATGTACTGTTTGTCAATCTGACATGAAAATAAATGTTCTTACATGATTGTATTTATGAAGGCTACATCAAGGACAAACTGTTTCTGTGAATAAACACAATTTAGATTTATTTTATAGCCATTTAATAGTCCAGTGTTATATAGTTGGAAAAAAATCAAGAGTTTTGATTAGAAAGAACTAAGAGCTGTGACAGACAAGCTGATTTCTCATAGAGAAAGATTTTCACTTCTTCAGTTCACCATTAAAACTGAAATAATCAGCATTTTACGAGAAGATGATATATTTTAAGCTTATCTATCTAAACACAAATCAGACAGCGGGTTTGTAAGAAACTTAGAGAGCTCATCAAACCATTAATTCTACAAACTGCTGCTCTGATTGGGAATCTGAAGCAGCAAGCTGCTCCAAAATGATGTCATCGCACTCTAAGTTTGACTGAGAGGACAGAAATAACTCCACTGTTTTCAGTCACTGTAGAGCAAGTTAACAAATGCTGATTTAAAGAAAACCACAAAACCAAACACCATGACATTTTCAGGAAACACTAATCATGACACAAGGACTTGAATTTCAGCTTTTCAAGCTTTTATAAAAAATGTGTGAAAAATATTGCACATGATCTTTAAGGTGAGCCCGCAGGGACCTTCTAAACTGAGAGTGGGAGGAGGAGCAGTGGACTGAGAGTGGCAAGGAGTTCTAAAGTTTGGGTGCAGCAACACAAAAGGCATGGTCTCCCATAAGGGTGAAAGTCTTGCGGGACAACCAGAAGGGATTTATCATTGGCTCTCAGGAGACAAGACAGGTAAGAAAAGTTTAGCAGGAATGCAATAGAGGTGATGAACCTGTCCTAATTGTTTTATCAGTGAAATAGCCTGTCTCAGATAGGTGACTGTCTGAGGGAGTTAGCTAACCCGGGTGGCTACAGAGTTCACAATGATGAGTCACATGTCTCAGAGAGAAAGAGAATCTACAAATGGTATTATAGGCAGTCTCCCATTTGGAGAGCAGTAACTTGGAGGCATTGGTAAAGGAAATTAGCCCGTAGTTGAGGAAGGGAAGTATGACACCCCTTTTGAGGGTCAGGTGGGCATTGGGCATTAGGCAGTGTTTCATTTGATATCCCAGACTGAACTAAGTATTTACTGATTCACAAAGAAGTCAAATATAGTGGTAGAAGTCGATATGTGAGTGTAGAGTAACCCCAAGGTATTTAAAGGATGGTGCCACCTTCAGTAGAGTCCCATCAATGCACCTAATGAACGGGGGTTGGGGGGTGGGCAGGCTCTAACATTGTCAACCTTCTTGGTGTTCATTACCAGCTTGGTGTTAACAAGTTCAAGCTTGTGGAAGTCATCCGTAAAGTGGGAGTTCATGAGTTCTATGCTCTCAGAGTTGTGAATGAGCACCATGTCATCAGCATACAATGTGAGTTTACAGGAATTGACAACATCAGGGAGGTAATTAATGAACAATGAAAAAAGAAGTGACCCAAGGATCAAGCCCTGAAGGACCCCAAACTTCACAGGGGATGGCTCTGAGATGGACCCATTGAACTTAACAACCTGTTGGCAATTCAACAGGTAATGTCTGAACCAAGATTCAGTATGTACATACAGGCCCATGGCGTACAGTTTGGACACAAGAGTGTGGTCAATCAGATCAAAGGCCTTGGACAGGTAAATGAAAATGCCTCCAATGAGATCTCTTGATCCATGGCAGTTGTGACCCAAGTGACCACATGTGTGATGGCTATAGTGGCGCTGTGGGTGTTGTGGAAACCATGCTGCTCTGGTGTTGTGTGAGTAGAGGTGCTCAGTATACTGGTTGGCTACAACCCACTCAAGCAGCTTACTGAGGGCAAGGGAGTATTATAATGGTGGCGATAGTTTGAGACATCTGGTGTCCTCGGGGTTTGGGACAGGGACAATTCTGGCAGCTTCCTTCTGTCAGGAAAAGTACCAAACAGAAGTGATAAGTTAAATATGTTCTTGATCAGAGGGGCTATGATGGGGGATATTGAGTTTCATAAGTGTGGGTTCCAGACTGTCACGCCCAACACTCATGTATGGGGAGAGGCTAGTGAGTAACTTCAATACATCCTGGGTCAGAACAGCCTTCAAGTAAAAAGGACAGATGGGGATGGGTCAGAGGGGCTAGGAGAGACTGGGGACATGGCCTTACTGGAGTATGGAAACAAGGAGGTGTAGGCCAAAGAGATCAGTAAATTGTTGATCAAAAGCATCAGCGATAGTTTCAATGTTTCTGCAGTTCATGGCTCCTGTCAATATATCAGGAGTCACCAACCAGGCCCTTAACATTTTCCAAAAAAGCCTTTTGTCTCTTGCAGAAGATAACAGAGCTTCATGACAGTAAGCATTCTTGGCAGAGCAAATTTCATGTCTGCAATTATTTCACAGTCACCTATACTCCTGTAGGTTAGATATGGTTGGGGATGTCTTGTTGCAGTGCCATTGCTCATCTATCTGATTGAGTAGCTTAAGGAGGTCACTGTGTAGTCACTTGCAATGCCCCCTACCCTCCTTTTGATGAAGGTGGTGTGGCCCTCCTGAAAGGAGGTGAAAACCTGGGTGAAGGTGGTGAAGGCAGTCATGGCTGTGGAGCTGTGGAGACAGAGGGAGAGGAGTAGACACAGGACCAGTCAGTGCTAGGTCCAAGAGAAAGAGCTCTGGGTTGCAATTTGAGTAATCACTGAAGCTTATGACTTTAGGGAGGTACTCTCAAATGGAGAGAGGATCACAAATTTAGAAGTCAGTAGACATCTGGGAACAAGCAACCACTGCACAGTGTGCTTCACAATAAGCACAATCATGGAGATGAGCCATACAAAAACAAGCATAATGGACTTTAGAAGGGCTGACTTTGGCAAAATGGGTGAATACCTGAGGAATACACTAGCAAATGGCCAAAAAGGAGGGGTGGAAGAACAATGGAGAAAAATAAAAACTGCCATCATAGAGGCAACAAGCCTTTGTGTGAAACAGATAAAGAAAACAAAGCGGAGTAAAAAACCACTATGATTCTCAAAAGAGGTGGCAGGGAAGGTTAAGGAGAAAAAGGCTGCATTCAAAAAGTATAAGGAATCACAGAAGGAGCACGACAGGGAACTGTATCAATTAAAGCAGGAAGAAGTGGGGAAGGTAGTCAGAATAGCAAAAGCCCAAACTGAGGAAAAAATAGCCAATTCAGTTAAAAAGAGGGGGATAAAACCTTTTATAGGTACATTAGGGAGCATAGAAAGGTTAAGGGAGGAATAGTAAAGATTAATAAGGGAGAGGGGAGGTGGGCAGAGGGAGACAGTGAAAAGGCAGAGTTACTGAATGAATACTTTTGCTCAGTATTCACAAATGAAGATGAGGAGGAGTTACCCAAACCAGACAACAGAAGCACTCTGGGTAGGGGGGTTGACACCAGTCCATTTACAGAAGAGAGTCCTGAAAGAACTCCTAAAACTCAAGGTGGACAAAGCAATGGGGCCTGACGGGGATTCACCCCAGAATCCTAAAAGAACTAAGGGAGGACCTAGTGACACCACTGACCACACTTTTTAACAAATCATGGGAGGATGCAGTGGTACCTGAGGACTGGAGGAGGGCAGATGTGATTCGCCTTCACAAAAGTGGGAGCAAGGCAGAAGCAGGAAACTGCAGACCTGCAAGTTTGACCTCAGTGGTAGGGAAAATGATGGAATCACTTCTGAAAGAAAGAATTGTTGAGTAACTAGAGGCCAGAGGGGGCACAGGACCCAAAGCAGCATGGATTTACAGCAGGAAGGTCATGTCAGATGAACCTAATAGATTTCTTTGACTGAGTGACCAAAGTAATAGACCAGGGAGGGGCTGTGGATATGGCCTACCTAGACTTTAGCAAGGCATGTGACAGTCCCACACAAAAGACTGATAATCAAGTTAGCCAGCCTGGGAGTGGGTCCCAGGGTGGTAGCCTGGGTAACAAACTGGCTGTACAACAGGACACAGAAGGTAATAGTGAATGGAACACATTCCGAAGAAAGGGGGGGGTCACTAGTGGAGTACCTCAGGGCTCAGTACTAGGTCCAGTCCTCTTTAACATCTTTATAGGTGACATTGCAGAGGGTCTGGAGGGAAAGGTACACCTCTTTGCAGATGACACAAAGATCTGTAACAGAGTTGATACACAAGGTGGGGTAGAAAGGATGAGAAGGTACTTGGCAAGGTTGGAGGAACGGTCAGACATACGGCAACTTAGATTCAATGCAAAGAAGTGCAAAGTAATTCACCTGGAAAACAAAAACCCAGGAGAAGAGTACACAATAGCAGGGGAGGTACTAACAACAACAAAAATGGAAAGGGACCTGGGGGTAGTCATATCAGATGATCTAAAGGTGGGTAAGCAATGTGATAAGTCAGTAAGGAGAGCCAGGGGGATACTGGGATGCATAGGAAGGGACATCACAAGTAGAAAAAGGGAAGTGGTTATCTCTCTGTACAGACAATTGGTGAGACCCCATCTGGAGTACTGTGTGCAGTTTTGGAGACCTCATCTACACAAGGACATAGACAGGATGGAAGCAGTCCAGAGGAGGGCAACTAAAATGGTGCAGGATCTGCATCAGAAACCATATAAAGAGAGACTGAGAGAGCTTAATATGTATACCCTTGATGAAAGGAGGGACGGGGGGACATGATAGAAATGTTCAAGTACCTCAAGGAATCAACAAAGTCCAGGAGGGTAGCATCTTTCAGAAAAAGAGATGTGTAAGAACAAGGGGGCACAATTTAAAGATAGAGGGGGGACGGCTCAGGGGTAATGTAAGAATTTTTTTTTCACGGAGAGAGTGGTGGATGCATGGAACCACCTTCCTGAGGAGGTTGTTGGGTCTAAAACAGTTCGGGAATTCAAACATGCATGGGACAGACATAAAGCAATTGTAGTGGGGGATGGCAGGAAGTAGGCTGTTGGTTAACTAGAAGCTGCAGCTTATCCAGTAGGTAGGGAAATGGGCAGACTGGGTGGGCCAAGTGGTCCTTATCTGCCGTCAAAGTCTATGTTAGGGGGTACTTTGGGAATTATAATTTTCCAGGCACAGTAGCTAGGGGAGTGGTCAGAAATTGCATCAGGGAACACACCAGCTTACAGGATATTACGTGGTCTGTTTGTTAATATTCAATCAATTAGGGTATGGGACCACAGTCCACTGCTCAGTGACATCCTAGTTGGGTCAGAGATGACCTGGGTGAGGCCCAGCTGTGAGATTATGCTTTAAAAGAGGCTGCCAATGAGCCTAAGTTAATTCAGGTTAACATTACCCATACTGTAGTAAGAACCTTGTTAGGCTCCCACAGAGCATCTAACATGAGTAAGGAGCTGGGACAGGCCATTAAGGCCACAGGTGGGAGGGTTGTACATAGATACATAGATGCTGTCAGCAGATAAGGACCGCTACACCCATCCAGTCTACCTGTTTAAGCTGCCTAATGAAGCATCCAGTGACCCTGTCTGGTCATTGGCTTTAGCTTTTTCTTCCTACCTCTATTATTCCTTTGTTTCTGTCTCATGCATGTTTGAAGCCTGCCACTGTACGGGCAGCCACTATCTCCTGGGGCAGGCTTGTACACCCACAGGGAATGGATTACTTTAGCCAAACATATAAGTATTTCCTGTTATCAACTAAATAATACAAAATCAAATACAATTTGAATTGTGAAAAGATCGTACCTAAATTTACTAATCCAACATTTGGTACCTACCATATTGAGTTACAATGTATAGTCAATGGTTCCATGTCAATTGTGCACAAAACTTTTAAGCGTGGTCATTTACAGCGTGGACTTTTTAGCGCGATCATTTTCATAGTGTGCATTTTTCAACGCTACTGTTTTCAGTGCAAAACAACACTAGTAGGTCCTGATTGCCTGCCATTCTCAGCAAATTCTCTCATGATCAGTACCATACACATCAACAGTTATTGAGAGTTGGATGAAGCCTAACCCCAAATTATAGCTGCCGCAGTTTATGTATTTGAAGAGATCAGGAGCCACAAGGGACATTGTACACAGTGACTAATGCCATGTTGTCTGGGTTCTCCCACTGCAGCTGTAGCAGTTTCGGTGCTTTTCACATGTACAATAGAGCTGCAGCAGGACAGCCATGTCAGGGATTAATTTGGGATTGTGCTGAAATTCAGGAACCACTGGATCTGTGTGTAGGAACATCTGTAACAGAGCCAACCGCTCCCCTCCATGAACCACTTTCTGTTGTGTTGAGGACAGCCTGACAGTAAATGAGCAGAAAAAAAGATTAATTCACTTTGTCAATTATTTATACAAAACTGAAAAACTCTCTCTATAATGGCAGAAATGATTGAGAAAAGCTATCATTCATCCCAGACTATGACTAGAAGTGATTTACAATTTAACTATTCCCTAATCTCATTACAATATGAAAAAACTGCTACAGCAAACCCCTCTCTTCATTGCTGTTCAGTCAGCAACACAAGTACAGGCATGAGGTACAATGGCTTGATGGTAATATTATTTACCAACAAACATGGATGCTGGGGAGCTTTTACGCACAAAGTAAGTGCAATTTTCATATAATGCTTATGCAAATAGCTAGAATCATTGCTGTCACCACTCATACATGTCCTCTCCATTGCACTAACCCAGAGACATGCCAGTCCATGTAAACATGAGGTATGCTGCAGTGCTATGTGATAAAATTCTTGTGCACTGTATTATAGTTAGCTGTAATGCTTTTAGCTCACTTTGATGCGCTGAGTTGTTTACACTGTAGTGTTTTCGCTGAATTGACATGATACCATAATGAACCATAGTTTTACTAATGGTATCAACCAGTTGTGTTATCATGGAAACAACACCCTTTTATTCTGGAACTGGATCAACATACTGCCCTTTTCATATATTCCCTTCCATGTGTTTATGCAGCTGTTCTTTTACTTCTGTTGCTGCTTCTCCTCCTCACAAATACAAAACAAATATTATACTATATTCAACCATCAGTAAAAATAAGTAAGTAATGTCTGCTCAATTTTGATCATAAGTATTTAAATGAAACTGCCAGGAAGTCTTTTTCCCCTCTCAAAGCACTTTTACTGAATTTATATCCACATATTTCGTATTTTTAACTTAGCAGCACTAATCCTCATAATTATTAACACACTTTAGAGAATGGGCTTGAGAAACTCAGCTGCCTGACTGGTTGACAGCAGCCAATACCAGGGCAGGTATCGGGCAACAGAGACCAGTAAACAATGGTTTTATGTGATAAGGGAGACTCTGTGTGAGTGAGTCCCCAATGGGCGAATGCAGGAAGCAGAATGCAGGAAGGGCAATGGGGGAATATGATGAGTGATAGAGAGAGCACAGGCAGGAGACAGAGTCTGCAAAGATGCGTTGCAATGTATGACTGTGCCACAAGGTGACATGCAATGGGGCAAACCTACCATGGTGACAGGAACAGAGCATGTGCACCAATGTGCCAGGTTAAGAGTGCCCTGTGGTGAGCGGTAGGACAGGGGCGGGCAGCACATGGTCCATGTCCAGAGTTAGAAGAGGAGAGGGCAGAGGAGAGGAGTGAAGAGAGTTAGGAGGGTAGGGAACCAAACCAGTATTTTGCAATGAATGTGGAACACTGGGACTGGTGACATAAGAGGTAGTGGGAGGATGGTGAAGAAGTAATAGAGGGAGAAATGGTGAGTGCGGAGAAGAGAGTTGGTAGCGAAGCAACAGAAGACATTATAGAGGGTGTCCAGTCTGGCAAGGGAAGAGGAAGGACCACATCAGCCTAGTCGAAAACCGGGAGGATCATTTTGTTTACCAGCTCCTGGCAGACCTGGAGGGAAAGGCAGTTCTTGTTATGGTAGAAGGCACCAGTCTTGTGGTGAAGTTTGTATACTTACAGACTGGGCATGTTCTCCAGGCTTTTGTTGTGTACCAGGAACATCTGAGATCCCTCTAGAGCTGTTTGACTTGATATTTAATGGGTTGCCCTCAGCATGAGCAGCACTGCTGCCATCACACAAATCCAGTACACTGTGACCCCCACATGCAACATTTAACTCCACCCATCTCAGAAATTGGGGAGGAGGCCTCAGATTCCAAAACAAACTGGCAAATGTACAGTACCAATCAGGCTGTACTCCTGCAAAACTGTCTTTTTTTGTGGGATGACAGGGTGGCTGTTTTTAGACCATCTTCTGTGTTTGCCCTTCTTAAATAATTGCCATATTTTATAATTCATTTTTGGCAGCCAACAAGACTGTACAGGGATTCTATTAGCCACAATCCATGTGAAGCCACAGTTCATGGCTAATAGTGTTCCTTTATAGGACTGTTGGTCCCCCCAAAATGTAAACAGAAAACACTGCACTCATTTAATATGGACAAGCAGTGCCTTCTTTAGCTTTCTTCATGCAGAACAGTGTCCTCCGAGACTGAAAGGATAAATGAAAAATTTGAGCTGAATCAGTGGATACCGAGGAAGTTGACTCCAGGGTGACAATAACGCCATGGAATGGCAAGTCTCAGAAGATGACAAATCAGATACTTCAAATACATTCTGAACTTTTTGTGCTGGATAGTTTATTATTTGTCTATTTCAAAGGTTTCACCAGGAAATACATACTACGCTGGTATCAGCTTGTATCCAGAAGGATCCTGGGGAAGGGGAAGAGAGGAGAAGATAGCATACAAAATACAGACTATAAAATACATATAATGGAAATAAGAATGCCAAAATTAACAGGACAATAGTACTAAGAATAAACAGGCAGTCAGTAAGTTACCATATAGTAAATTATGGAACTGCCAAAAGAACAATTAAATAGTAATAAAATAATAGAATAAGGAACAGGGGTACAGACTGACATTAGGAAACTGGGGAAGCACTGAAGGTCATATGAATTAATACCATTAATATTATAGGACAGTATCCTTGTGGAAAGCAAAATATATCTGGAATGATCCCTACCAGGATTCACCGACTACCAAGATTACAGTATGTTTTAGTTTGGCACAGCCAAAGAATGTATCTTATTTAAGTAATTTTCTCAAAATGTTTGGTCAAATACATGTGTATCCCTCTCTCTGGTCTTGGGGTTTTATGTTGCAAATCATTTTCAGTAAGGGAAATTCACATGAAAACCCCTTACTTGACCTCCTAGGCCTTACGTGACCTCCTGGGTGCATAGGCATTCTTGGAACCGCTGCAAGTGGCAAATTAGCAGGCACACTATTTTGCAATAATAATTGAATGTCCAAAGCAAAGCTAAAGTCCATATAGAATCCACTTTTAACATAGTGTGCTAATGAGTGTATCATACACAATGAACAATAAATCAGTCCCAAAGGGGATATTCAGGCAGTCAATGATAAAGGAGATATTGCATTGAGAGGTAGATTTCTTTGGGGCTGCTGCCCACAGAGGCAAAATTTAATACAGTTTAGGAGCTGCATACAAGATACAACCTAAGGGTACATAGAATACAGCAATCATTTTGGCCTTAGCTAGCCAGCATAGGTTTTAAGTACCCAATATATTATTAGTACCAAGCATGAGGTAGATTTAGACATAAACAAATTCTTTGATACTTCAAAACATTACCAGAGTGAGGGCACCTGGTGGAAGTAATGAGGCATTTAGCTCTGCAAAGCAGCCCTGGGAATGCCATCCTGCCCACCTTCCCATAGACCCATTCCCCAAGCTTTACTTCCTGCCGGGGGGTGTCCAAGGTAGCCAGAACTAGGTTCCCATGCATCCTATTCCCTATGGGCTCATGACAGAAGAACAGGGTCCTTAGTTCTACCAACATACCCCACCAAGTCCCTGCTCAAATCTTTGTTCCAATAGGACTAGTGTGAAGTACCACACAATTTAATTCTGGCAAATGGTAACTCTCAAGGGGGATAAGTTCGCAGATCATGCTGGAGATGTTGCTCCAGCAGCTTTAAAGTACTGTAGATGTTTACTTTCAGGGTTGCAGGTAACCCAGGAAGAAAAGGTACTATACTTCCACAATTATAATGCATACAGGGCTTATAACCAAACTGAAGACTCTCTTTCAACCCTTTCAGGGGTCTCTTCCCACCCAGACACAAGTTCTCTCATAGCCAGTTATTTTGATGAGACATTACACAGAAGTAGACTTTAACTTTTTCACAGGACAGCAAGTCCAAAGTTGGTCCCTCACTCATCAGACAGGCGAAGGGGTAGTGAACACTGCTGACTTGTGGGCCCTGAGGCATTATGCTATACAGAACTGCATTCCCACAGGCCCAGTGCACTCCTGTGCCTTTGATCTGCACACTAATCCCAGACCAGACCAGCCCTGATCTTTTTCCCTTCTCAGAGGTACAGGATCTAGCAGCTTCTGAATTAAAACATCACTATGGGGACAAGCCCCCACCAAAGGAACTGGCAACTCTATTACTTGTGAATTCTCACTGTCCTATCCTCCTGCACTACTACAAGGAGGGACACTGTGGGGTGCCATAAACAGTTTCTTTAGTTTAAACAGTTACATTTCCCTTCAGAGATGGCAACTTAGCTCTTGTGATAGAAAATAGATTTCTTGAGGATTTGCATTACTGTGGGGATTCACCCATGGGGGCATGATGAAATGGCCTTTGCCACAATCCCAAGGATTAATGGGAGTTCACTTCCAGCAAGGTCTTAAGCTGTCCAGACTGGAAAGTGCAGCTTTTTCCAACGCCTCCACAAACTGAAAGTAAAAAAGCCCAGACTTTTCGGTCCAGGCAACCCATCATGCCCCCACCCCTTACAACTCCCAGACAATCCATCTGGCCGAGTGCCCCAAAACTGACTTAAATTAACCCCTTCAGGCCTAGTAGATCTATAGGGGAGCCTAATCTCTCTGGAGCTATTCACAAAATAGAAAAACCTTTGTGGCAAAGGAGCCTTTTGTGGTATGTTTACAAATGGCAAGATGAAAATAATCCATGAGGGATGCTTGAAATAAAGCTCAACATAAGATTGATTAGTTTAAAGTGATTTCATTGATCTTCTGAGTAATCAATAAAGTTCACAATTGCAGACAAAATGTTGCAGCAGCACATCACTACTTAAGCCTCTCTTACAGTCAAAAAACTAAGGAACAAAATTATGTTATTGTAGTCTGCCCATTAGAGTGGTGGCAGTGCTCCATGCTCCCACCTGGGAGGCAGTATAGTGTAGTGGTTAAAAGCACTGAGCTGCAACCCTCAAGAACTGGGTTTGAATCTTACAGCCACCATTTGCACATGCACCTGGAAACAAGCCTTGGCTTAGTGTGCCTTTCCTGGCCAAAAATTATAAAATAAAACAAACCTGGGGAACCTCAAGGCCGTTCATCCTCTCCAAGCAGGTTATGGAGTACCACTGGCATCAGATAGGTGGCCACTCACAGGTCCTTCTGTAGGAAAAGATACAGCCACAGCAGCCCTGATGAAATAGGTGGAGTGCAAAGATAATCCTAAAGAAAGATTAGGGCTCATTTTGCCCAGACACACACAAAAAAAGATGTTGCTGAGTGATTCTTCTTTTACCTCTTTCCTTCAGAATTAAAATGTTTTTAGCCTGTGGTTCAGAGAGGCAGTGCACGACATGCTCCCCTTCCCACAAGCTTCATAAGATACCCCAAAACTCTGCAACAAGTGCTAATTTTATGCTGCATGCCACCTGTCATCGTTTGCATTCCGAGCTTGCCTCTAGTTCACAGTCCTTGGGCCCACTGCCACTTCTCTTGTGTATCTTCTACCACTGAGCCTCTACTACTGCGGAGGGCCTTCTTATGGTCCTTAGAGCATGGTTAAAGAACTTGGGAGACCGTGTTTTTAAAGTGGAAGGACCAGTATTGTAGAACTTTCAACCAAGATCATAAAGTGAGGCCTCCTCCGTGGAAATTTTCAAGCGTGGCCTTAAGGCACATCTTTTTAAGTAGGCATTCAATGTCCACTGAAGTTTAACCAAAGCTGAGTTTTAGAACTATTACTATTTAATGGTTATTTATTACACATTTTATAATGACCTGACCCTGATTTTAAATTTCTGTATTTTTCTTGTAAACGATTTCACCTTTACTGTATGTGAATCACACAGAGCTTCTGGGATTGGGCTCTCAAGAAATAAAGTTGACTTTTTATTTTTAATTATTTATTTATTTTACTTAATGAGATCTTGGATAATACCTGGGAGCGGATGCTCATTAATAGGTTTCACATCAGATACATTAGACAATAAGGTACAATACTGTGGACAGATATATAAATACTAAGAAAAATATACATGGAGGTTACAGAATTCAGGCATAAAGCATTAGGTATGCTGAGGCACTGCACAATGTATGCCCTTGTCAGGAAGATAAGCAGACAGGATAGGGAAGGGTACATTGGGAGTGGGAGGGCTAGGTGAGCAGAGCACAAAGGGCAGGGAGGGAGGAGAGTAGGGATAGGTCAAGGGGGGGCAAGGAGCAGAGCCAGGAAGGGGTAGGAAGGTGGGTGAAGTGCTGCGATTTGACTATCCTGTCATGACAGAGGCAAAGATATGCTAGAGGCAGATTGTTGCTGTGTACAGAGCCTTAGCTGGGGTACATGCAGTTATTCATTTTTTTTTTTGAAATTTGTTTATTGAATTTTCAAGTACAAGAATACAAAAAAGAAAAAGAAAAAAGAAAACACAACCAACACAACAGACCCAGTCAGTATAACAGGAAAATACACGGTACAATCCTCTCACCCCGACCCCCAACCCCATCCCCAACCCAAGCCCCCAACACTTGCCCTTCACCACCCACATAACTCGTAGCATTAAACCAGAAATTCCTAAAATACCCACCCCAGCAACATCCACCCACCTCCCTCAACCACCCTGTAAGGTGTGCTATCTCAATAATAATAATAATCTGGATATATCAAGTATCTATCATTGACGATTTGAGTCTTCCATGATAATAAAGTGTTATATACAACATTTAAACCACAAAAGCTATACGGACTACAGGGATCGAGTCAAAGCCTAACTAGTGGAAACATAAAGCCTGCAACATACCCCACTTCTTCCTAAACAGGTCCACCCGACAGTGCAGACTGGCAATTAAGCTCTCCGACTGAAGAAAGGCGTTAAGCTCAATTAGCCACTCCGCATAAGTCAGGGCCAACTGGTCGGTCCAATGTCTAAGAACCAGCCTCTTGACCGCCATAGATACTAAAACCATATGAAAGCGACGCTCCACACTATCAATACGGGAGTATTCCCCCCAGGATGCAAATTTCAGGAGTAAAAAAATTCGACAAACCCAGAAGGGGGTCCAGGTTATCCTGGATGAGGGACCACAGGGGAGCAACCTTGGTACAGGCCCAGAACACATGAAGAAGGTTCCCTTCGTCCTGCGAGCACCTAGTGCAAGTAGGGTGGGGAAGTCTTTTGAGCTTACAAAGTTTAACAGGAGTGTAATACAAGTTGTTTAAAATATAATACTGAGTTAGCTTTAATCTATCCTGGGAGTAGTACCTGTGGAGGTCCTTCCATATACGGGGCCAGTTAAGAAAGGTATTCGGGAGCAACGAAGACCAAACATCAGAGCCAGCAACAGCCTCGGGAAACTTATAATTTAAAAGGAAGGAGTAAATTAAGGAGATGGCGTGCGGCTGAGAGGCAAGGTTTATGATTTGAAGGAGAAAGGGGTAGGCCACAGAATCCTTAGCAGACGTACCAAATTTCCGGACAAGAAGATGTCTTAATTGGTGCACTTTGAAAATCTCTCTTCTAGGGATGTCTAATTTAGTAAGTATATCACCAGAAGAGAGAAGGGATTCTTGATTGTATAAATGCTCCAGTCTGATCTCCCTAAGCTGCGGAAGCCAGTCAGGTGTGATCCATGAGTTACCCAACTTGAGATTGGGATTAAAGAGCACCGCTGACCAAGATCCAATATGACAGAAATGTTAAAAGACGATAAACATTGGGTCAGTGATTTAAGGGATGCAAGAATTGTACTGTCGGTCACCAAGCGTTCAGCTGTTGCTGGAGAGATAAAAATACAGCACAAGTATCAAGTTTGATCCCGAAGACAAGAGCGCCTAGCTGGAGCCAAGACGGACACGGTAGGCAGGGGTCTGTAGAAAGCCACTTCCCAAGCTTAGAGAGGTGTGCTGCCTAGTGATATAAAATGAGATTAGGTAGCCGAAGCCCACCTTTTTTCTTGGGAAGAGACAACTTGACATAGGAATGTCTAACACGCTTCCCATGCCAGATAAAGTTGGAGAACATAATATGGAATTGTTGAAGATATGTGATGGGCAGCCATAAGTTTAACAAATTAAGGGGTTAAAAAATCCGGGGAAGAATATTCATTTTAATAATGTTGATCCTGCCCCAAAGGGAGATGGGAAGGGAGGACCACCGTTGTAAATCCTGATAAACAAGATTTTTAACATTGTCTAAATTCAGCTTCTTCAGAAGAGAGGGTTCCGTCGCAAAGTGAATCCCCAAGTATTTGATAGACTGGGAGGCCCACCTCAGTCCAAAAGAGATAAATTCCTGTTTGCTGGTATGAACGTTTAACGGGAAGATTTCAGACTTTGAGATGTTCAGTTTATATTGGGAGAAGGCCCAAACTGCTTGATAATTTCAATCGCAGCTTTTAGGGATTCAACCGGGTGTTCTAAATGCAGAAGAATGTCATCCGCATAAGCAGAGAGCACCAGTTCCTGCTGTAGTAACCTACAGCCACTAACATACGGGGAAGATTTGAGTTTAATAAGAAGGGGTTCCAAGTATAGATTAAACAATAAAGGCAAAAGAGGGCAGCCCTGTCTGGTGCCCGTGTATAAGCTAAAAAGAGAAGAGAAAACCCCGTTGCAATAAATTTTGGCTGTGGGAGTACTGTAGAAAACCTGAATCCATTTTATGAACGGGTCTGGGAATCCCATTCTCTCCAACACGGTCCAAAGAAAGGTCCAATCCACACGATCGAAGGCCTTCTCGGCATCCAGCGAGACCAGAGCCGCAGAATGGGGGAGTGAGGCAGATTGGGAGATGTGAGATAATGTTCTTAAATGGTCCATGGAGGACCTACCAGATACAAAACCTACTTGTTCGGGCTGAGTAAACCGATCCAGACTTTCTTAATCCTTTCCGCTAGTATCTTGGCAAAGATTTTCATGTCATAATTCTGGAGGGAAATAGGCCGATAATTTGCTGGGTCCGTCAGAGTCTTATCAGGTTTTGGAATCAAAACAATTGTGGCCTCAAACAAAGTAGGATCTATATCTATAGCAAAGGAAAGATATTCGTATAGTTTAAGGAGCACAGGTGCTAGCTCTTTAAAGAAAACCTTATAAAAGTTAGCAGGGAAGCCATCAGGCCCTGGTGCCTTATCTGGAGTCAGGGAAGTAATAACCCCCTCTATTTCTTCCAGAGTGATAGGAGCTGTCAGGATTTGGTGGTGAGATGGCAAGAGACATGGGATATCGATGTCCCCTAAGTATGTGATGATACTCGGAATGGAAGCAGACACAGGGGGCTTGCTATAGAGGTCCATATAATAATTTTCAAAAATACGGGCAATACCTCTAAGGGAAGTTTCAATAGAGCCAGTTGGGGAAATTAAGGATGGAATTAACCTGGAGGCTTCCATCGACCGCAAACGCAAAGCCAGGAGCTTCCCCAGCCTTTTTCCCTTGGTCTAGGTATTTAGCTTGGGTCCTCACAAAGCAGTACTCCGTTTTTTCCTTCAGGAGATCCATATAGTCACTCTTGGCCACCAGGAGGGCTTTGAGGGAGCTTAACGAGGAGGTTAAGGAGTAGTCCGCCTCTAATTCTCTGATTTTATTCAGCAGAGAGAGAGATTTTGCAGACCTATCCTTCTTCCTAGCGGAGGCCATCTTTATTAACTCACCCCTAAGGTAGCATTTCAATGCACACCAAATTATATCGAATCTCGGTGTAGATTCGAGGTTGTCCGTAAGGAAGAGAGAGAAATAAACGACTTAATACGCGACACTAACTGGGCGTCCTTAAGCAGTTGAGTATTTAGCCTCCATACGGTGTCCCGACAGAACTCTGGATCTAAGGAGAGTTTGATCCAGACTATGGCATGGTCCGACAATATGATTGGATCAATGCCAGATTGAAGGAGGCTTGGAAGGAAGAATTGACTAATTAAAAGATAATCTAATCTCGATTTAGAACTATGCGGCTGAGAGACAAAGGAAAAGGCTCGAAAGGAAGGGTTTAACAGTCTCCAGGGGTCAGATAACCCCAACATGGATAAGAAATCATGAAGCGCTCTTTAGGCCGGAGTAGGGGGGCGGTTGTCACTAGGCTCCCTATCCATTGTAGATGAAAGGGGAAGGTTCCAGTCCCCGCCCAGTATAAGTTGGGAGGGGAGAAGAGTGCTAACTTTGTCCGTAAGGAACATAAAAAATTCGGGGTTCCCCCCAACCGGTCCATACACTGAACCTAAGACAACTACGTCCGTTGAGAGAGCCCCTAACCAGGATAAACCTTCCTTCTGGGTCTGATACAATCAGGTCCTTCGTAAATAATACGTGTTTTTTAATGAGAACAGCAACCCCTTTACTAAGATTGGAGTTACTGGCTAAATAAACCTGAGAAAAACCAGAACGGATTAAGAATTTGGCATCAGTGTGCCTCAAGTGTGTTTCTTGAAGAAAAAGAATATCCACCTGCAACAATGAACAGTGGTTAAAACCTGAGACCGCTTGACCCGATCCCTGAGTCAGCGATACATTCCAAGAAGCTATTTTGATCACATTAGTACCCATTTTAAACACAATATATAAGAATATAGAACCAGGAAAATCCAGTAATGAAAAAGAAAAACAGCACACCAAATGAGATATACCATATACCCAGTAAGGTACCCCAGATCCCACCCTCCCAGACCCACCCCATAATCCACCAGACCCCAAACAAAACAGACGTAACAAGAAGACTACCCTCCTCCCTCCCAAAGTCCAGAAATCCAGCATGACCTACTAAGAGTCAAGGTAAGCCCCCACCAAGATAAACCCAGTACCCCAACAAACCAAAGGTAACTATATACAATGAGCGGCCCGAATGTATAAACCCTGTAAAGTATTTTAGGATCCAAGAACCGGGACCACCCAGCCCCCATGGTGAACCTCTGAATCCCCAGCATAGGGTACAGAAACCAGCACTCAGAATGTTTCGAAGAAAACCCAATAACAACCTGCACTAACCAACGAACCATAACACATCCTAACAAACCCAAGACCGGGGTGAGGTTGACAAACCCCCCAACATATGGCTCGCAATTCCACACCCAGCGAGCAGCCATTCCTAGACCTGAGCCCCCCCAAAACCACCCCCATGTGCCCTTGACCCGTGGGGCATGGAGACTAGACAAGAGGGAGGGTCTAAAGATCTGACAATTCCTACTCCCAGTAGGACCCTGCCCATCTATATCCTAATCTATACCACGCCCATCCCCACCCCACGAACCAGAAACTAAACCCAAAAAATTGGAGACAGGGAGATTAAGCCAAGGGCAGCCCCCAGAATAAAGTACATTACCCCATGGGAGTATTAACGCCAGAGATAGGCAGCCCAACGCAAATCTAGGGCAAAGCAAGTCTGCTTCCTCCAGGCACAGCACTGCCCTGCACCCATCCTTCCTAGAAAACTGCCATAAAACAAATCCAATATAGAGACTGATTTCAACCTTAGGACAGAACTGAAGCCCAGGCCAGAGCAAAGTATGTGGACAGCAGAGCGGCTCTCTCCCGACCCCCTTATATCCATACGAACCCCCCGCATCTGCCACGGAGAAAGAGAAAAGAAAAAAGAAATATTTAAGCAATAGATGACTTACATTATCCAGTCGCTCCACACCAGAAAATCCAGAAATGCCAAGGAATTGGTAAGGCACTAAGACCCGGGAGAGCACCCACTCAAAGCCATTGTTTCCTGAGGGACCGATGAAAATGAGGAACCAAACCGGTCCGATCCCCAGGAAGTTCCTTCCCCGAAACAACAATCTGCCAACAAAGGTTCCGTCTCGGGGAGGCCCGAATAGGAGCAGCACGGAGGTCCCCCGCTAACCGAGACAAAGAACCTCTCTCAGCCCAAGCCCGACTGAGCAACCCCAGGAATGAGACAGGAAAGCAGGGAACACCAAAGGAAGCAGGAGGAAACCAGAAACAGAAGGAAAGGCCACTGAAAAAGAAGGAAAAAGGTAGGAGCAGAAAGAACCCCTCAGACAGCGAGCACAATCAGACCATGAACTTTAGCCAAATAGATTAGAATATCAGTATTTAAACTAAGGAGAACGAAACCCCCAAAGACAGCATAGCCATATCCTAAGGTAGCAGGGAGGTCCTTTCAACCGGATGGTTTAAACAGGTCCGGTAGTCTGTGCGCCAGTTCTTTAGCTGCCGCCTCGGGGGAGTTAAAACTCATAGCCGTGCCCCCCACAGTGACCTTCAAAATAGCAGGGTAAGTCATTTTAAAGGGAATGGAGGCGGCGATGAGCTTCTGGACCACTGGATGATAGGCTGCCCTCTTTTCTTGGGTCTCTTTAGGCAGGTCCTGCGTTATCCTGATTTTAGCTGTGCCCCACAAAATGTCCTTAAGCTCACGCGACTTCATATAAATATGCTGTCTTTCAAGATAGCTCAAAAACTTGGCGATGATAGGACGTGGGGGTAATCCAGACGCAGGTCTAGGTCTTAAAGAGTGGTGGGCCCATTCGATATGGTATGAGGAGCTAATAGGGGAGGGGCCGACGATCTTACACAGAAACTTCTGTAGGAAAGCAAGCAAGTCCGGTCCCTCTTCCAATTCAGGTAGCCCTAAGATTATTAAGTTGTTCTGGCGATTGCGCCCTTCCAAATCTTCTGTTTTAAGTTGTAATTTTTTAATCTGCTGTTTAAGCTCCACAATTTCACTTTCAGCTTTCGTTTTCCACTGTTCTGTTGAAAACACTCGGGCCTCCACATCCGCGACTTTAGTAGAAACGGAGGATAGATCGCAACGCAGGGATTTAAGCTCCCCAGTCATCTCTTGCAAAATCTCCTTCAACGGAGTAAGTTCTTGAAGGAATCTATCCTCTGTTAGGGGAATGGCTTGTTGCATTTTGTCCCCAGCTCGGTCTGATTTAGAAATACCCTGGTTGCGTTGTTTTTTGGCAGCTTTCTCCGGAGAGGCAGGAGGTGTGTGCTTGACTGGGGCCTGCTTCCCATCCACCTCCATCCCAGCGTAGTAAACAGCTATTTCTTCACAAAAAACTCATTTTGCGATTGTAGGCAGGTTAATCAGATGGCCCCTGGTAAAATTTCTTGGTCTGATGCCCAAATGAGTCAGAAAAGAGGCAGGAAAGGTGGCTAGAGGGGAGAGCTCATAAATCCAGCTGCTGCCTAGCTAGCTGCCATCACGTGACCACATGCAGTTATTCATATCAATGAGGTGCTGCTACAGTCTATGTTTAAAAGAGCCAATTGTTGCAGAGCCAGGGATGTGAGGGGACAGTGCGTTTACCCAGAGGGGTGCATGGTGTGAGATCGCACATTGTGCCATGGTAGTGCTGCATCTGGGCACTTGGAAAATTTGAGTGGCTTGACTTGACTGTATTTGCAGTTAAAATTGCCTACGCAGGTTCTTGAAGCTTTGTGCTCCTATAGTTTAGTAACCAGATCTGCATACTTTTGTTAATGGTTCCTGACCATACTGGCTTACAGGCTTCCACTGTGTCTGAACAATAACATCTTAACCCCCTCCATAATGATAATTGATGCCACTTTTTCCTCGAGGTTCCGTGGGATGCAATAAAGCACAGTGGTTAATAGCACTGAGTTGCAAACCTGAAGAACTGAGGTTGAATCCCACAGTGACCACCTGCATACTCTGTGACCATGAACAAGTCATTTAACTTCCCTGTACTCCCAGGATGAACCTAGAAACTAGCCTCAGCTTGGTGTGTATTTCCTGTCCAAAAATTGTAAAATAAAATAAAAAAATGTCCTGCCAAAGGATATGTCACTGCCACATTGTTGTCTCCATGTCTGTTTTGGGAGCCTCCATTCATTCTTCTGCAGCCACGCTGTTGCCCTGGTTTTCTCTCACTCTGTGAACTGTCACTGTCTACAGGTCTCTGCTTCCTAGCAGCTGGAGCCAATGCCTTGCCTCTGCATTGTTTCATGCCCACAGCAGGGCCCTTCATCCAACAGCAATTAGGTCAAGGGATAGGTAGGAAACTCTTGGTGGGCAGACTGGGTGGACCCTTGGTCCTTATCTGCCAGCAACATCCATGTTTAACAAACCCACAATAAATGACCCATGCCAGTTTCTGTGCCAGCTCCTTGAATGGGTGCTATACCTCTCCACACAAACTCAGTGGATCCATGCACTAGGCTCCTCATACAACAACAAACTCTCAATAAATGACCCATACCAGTTTCTGTGCCTGCTTCTTGAAAGGGTGCCATGTCTCTCCACACAGACTCAGTGAATCCATGCACCAGGCTCCTCATACAACAGCAAATGCACAATACATGACCCATGCCAGGTTCTCTGCCTACTCCTTGAATGGGTATCTCAACAAAGTCAGTGAAACCCTGCCCACAATAAGCAAAGGGACCCATGCCCCAATGAACAATTTGGGTTTTTTTCCTACTCCTTGAAGGGCTTCACACATCCATAGATTCTTATAGGCTTTGCACCCTCAAACTGGGCTCAGTGATCACTCCTCAGTAGTTCTCTGTGCACTAACAGACTCACTGGGTTCACATCCACAACAAATGGCTGATACTGCAAACCAAAACAGGACTCCTCACCACTTTCTTGAAAGAGATCTGAGCCTCAAGAACCTCATGACCTCCTTCTAAGAATAAAACTCCTTCTCCCAAAAATCAAACAAACAAACAGACAGACAAGGCTTAGTGCCCACTCTTTGAAAGGGCTCCTCGCCCTAATCGACTCAAGGGGCTGACAACTTCAATATACAGAAGACGCACCCAACTGCTGCCTGGGTCTGTTCCCAGTCCTTGAAAGGGTGCCATGCTTCATCAAACTCATTTGTGCTTTGCTCTGAGGACATGTTTCTGTGCCCAAATGAGTAATCTCGTAAATCCATGCCTCAACAGGGCTCCAACACCAAATGGACTTAAGTGGATCTGCAGCTATAGAAAGTGGCCAACAGCACCAACTACTGCTGGGATATGTGTGCACTATTCAAAAGAGTCCTGTGCCCCAACAAACTCAAAAAGGCTCTATACTCACAACACATCCATGGCTCCATGATCTAACCAACTCAAAAGGGTCCACTACTAGGAACATATGCTGCCAACTACTACAAGGCACATGCCTTCAGTACATTGAATTAAAACAGGCGCCATGCTTACATGGGTCTACACAGCTCCAGTAAAGTAAAATAAAAGTGCTCCTCACTTTGTACAAATGGCTGATACTATCATCTGTGGTTGGGTTTTGTGCCTGGTCCTTAGGGATATGTGTCCCAATAATCACATGCATCTGAGACTACTATCAACCTAGGTCTTACTAAAGGTGGCCACTATCTAAAGGAACTGACAGGAAATGTGGCTAAAGGGACTGGCTGAGGAGCTGGCAGAGCCACTGGCAGGTCTATTTAATAGTTCATTAGAGTCAGACGTGATACCATGGCTTGGAGGGACAGGAAGCGCATCCTTAGGATCACGAGAACAGTTGCACGGGAGTCTGAGCTGGACGTCATTGTCCACCTAGGGACAAATGACTTGGCTCATAATGAGATTAGAGCAGTGCAGAAGGACTTTGTAGAGTTGGGGAGGGTCCTAAGACAAGTAGCACACACAGTATCCTTCTCAGAGGTGCTGCCTGTCAGTGGCATGGGTGAGGCGAGGGTACTTTGCACCATGCAGTTTAATGAATGGTTGAAAAAATGGTGTGGAGCACAGGGGTTTGGCTTCACTGAGGGTTGGGGTTCCACCTGGAGGGGCATCAGCCTATACTGGCAGGATGGTCTGCATCTGTCCAGGAAGGGAACAAGTCTTTTGGGCAATTGGTTTAAATGCATCATTGGCAAGCTTTTAAACTAGTCAAGGGGGGGAGGCACTGATAAGCAGCAGGAAAATCCCAGCCTCCTCCTACAATACAGGGTACTAAATGAGAAAAAGACCAAGGTAGAAAGGTCAGTGGAGAATGCTGTTACAGAAGGTAAAGCCATCAAAAAAATGGAGAGCAATGAGTACCCATGCCCATAGTCTGGGTAACGAGCTTCCTGAATTAGTGGCCTTGATGGAGGAGGAACATCTGGATATCGTGGCAGTCACAGAAACATGGTACACACAGAACCATGACTGGGACATAAACATACCAGGATACACTATCTACAGGAGGGACAGGGAGGGTAAAAGAGGAGGAGGAGTTTCTCTCTACATAAGAGAAGGAATCCAAGCAACAGAACAAATGGGTAAACAGGGAGGAGAAGAAGCACTGTGGGTCAATTTGGAGACAGGCAATGGCACCACAATCCGCACAGGGGTTGTATACAGATCCCCCTCTCAGGGGGAGGAAATGGACAAGGAAATGATAGAAAGTATACTTAGAATGGCAGAAAAAGGGGGAGATATTGCTGATGGGTGATCTGAATATGCCAGATGTTAACTGGCATGCAGTTACAGCAGCCACTTCTAAGAGTGGGGTTATTCTAGATGCCCTACAGAGGGCATGCCTTGGGCAACTAGTATTGGAAACCACTAGAGAGGGAGCAATCTTAGACCTGGTTCTCTCAAATGGAGATGGAGGGAGGATCACAGATGTAGAAGTGGGTAGCCATTTGGGAACTAGCAACCATCGAACAGTATGGTTCACAATAAACACAGCAATAGAGTCAAGCCATACAAAGGCAAAGTACTAGACTTCAGGAGGGCTGACTTTGCCAAAATGGGTGAGTGCCTACGGAATGCACTAGCAAATGAGCAGGAAGGAGGGGTGGAAGAACAATGGGGAATAATAAAAAATGCCATCACAGAGGTAACAAGCCTTTGTGTGAAGCAAATAAACAAAACAAAACGATGTAAGAAACCACTATGGTTCTCAAAGGAGGTGGCAGTGAAGGTTCAAGAGAAAAAGAAAGCATTCAGAAAGTACAAGGAATCACAGAAGGAGCAGGACAGAGATTTGCATCAATTAAAGCAAAAGGAAGCTTGGAAGGCAGTCAGAACAGCAAAGGCCCGAACTGAGGAAAAGATAGCCAACTCAGTTAAGAAGAGGGATAAAACCTTTTTTAGTTACATCAGGGAGTGAAGGAAGACCAAGGAGGGATAATGAGGCTTATAAGGGGAGGAGGGTGGGCAGAGGGTGACAGTGAAAAGTCAGAGATACTAAAGCAATATTTTTGCTCAGTATTTACAAATGAAGAGGGGAGGTACCTAAAACAAACAATAGAAACACTCTGGATACAGAAGTTGATACCAGCCCATTTACAGAAGAAAGGGTTCTGAAAGAACTCTTAAAACTGAAGATGGACAAAGCAATGGGGCCTGATGGGAGTCATCCCAGTGTAACCCCTAGATGGCGCTATCCCAGGGGCTACTACCCCTGCCTGATTTGCCACTAACAGGTTGAGGGGCCTGGATCCAATGGCGGGTGCCTCCACCCAGAGGTCAGGGTTTGCAATAGTTAAACTTACTTGGTCACAGCCCTCTGGGACACTGCAACCCCCCTTTCTTCCCACTAGTGGCCCACACAATATATCAGAATTACCTTCACAGTATACACTTACCCCAGGACTAGTTCCGGCACTGGGACCTCCTGTGAAATAAGATACAGTGCAACAATCACAGTACAGTACTTTAACATAGACAAATACCTCAGGCAGTATAACTTTGCTGAAACAAGCAGCTCTGATTTATTTAGGGGATATAACAAGGACAGGGAAATCAGGTTAATTAGCTTATCACTTTACTATCTACCTATGGCTCTGTGCACAGGCCTATCCCTACCAGTTACTGTCCCTGGGTACCCAAGCCCTAGTGGCTAGTCCAAACTGTGGCAGTTGGTAGGGGCCCTTTCACACAGTGAAAAGAAAAATTAGCTTAAACAGTCAGCAGTACAGTGATTCCATTTGGATTTAATGTGGCAATTCAACAGGGAGCGACCCTGAATTAGTACCCTCGACCTCCAAACAAGATAGGGTCCTTCAACGTCAGCAGGGCTACTTTTGAGCTCCACGAGACTCTTCACATATTTATATGGTAAAAAAAGAAAGTACTATACCAGGCAGGCTGCTTCTCTATCCCAATCGCAATTACTGCACAATACCCGGGAGAACACACAGCAGATTCAGTTCCTGACAGACCGAGTGCAATTCAACAATTTCTCCAGTCTTCTACAGGGTGAGCCTGGTTTCTACTCTTCAGAGATCCTTGATTCTTTTCACAGGACGGATTCAGTCCTAACAAGCAGTTACACAAGCTGCAGACCGGAACTCTGGGCTTACACACATTTTTGACTAGAACTGTGCACTGAAGGAGCACAGGGTTCCTTTTCCCTTCACTGCCAGAGCTAAACTGAAACTCCAACAGACAAAACCGGGCACTTCCTTTGAGTTCCTCCCAGTTCTTGACTGGATTGACTGTCACTCACAATAGACTGCTGCTGTTGGTCCAAAAAGGCGCCGAAGTCTAAACTACATCTCCCAGAGTCACTGCCCATACAATCCTCTTGTGGCTGGCTCAGATTATGAGTCCAAGTTCTGATTCATCCAAGGCACCATTTTAGAGCTAGCTTACCCCACACTGATTGGTCCAGTTCAGCAGTTCAAAACCAGAATGGGAACTAGGCAGACACAGTTCTGACTGCAAAGAAAGCAGGTTAGACAAACTGTAATTTCATTATTACTCTAAATGGTTTCTGGCAAACAGTTACATCTTTCAGATAGGTTCCTTGCACTCCTAGTGACTGCAAAAATGGAGTGAATTGGCAGCAGCTTGAGTGGTACTCAAACAGAGAAGCACACAGTCCTCCCATACAACTAATTATGTCTGCAAGCAGACAGCTCTTAAAGAGACAGTACCAGAGGCTCTAAAAACACTCACTGATAAATGGCTTAAATGCCAAACAACATTCAGGCTTGAGCATTCAAGCAAGCTCCTGGAAGTCTTTTTGGGAACCCCCATTTGCAGGGGGTTACACCAGAATTTAAAAGAACTAAGGGTAGAACTAGTGACACCACTGACTGCCCTCTTTAACAAATCATGGGAGGATGGGGTGGTACCTGAGGACTGGAGGAGGGCATATGTGATTCCCCTTCACAAAAGTGGAAGCAGGGCAGAAGCAGGAAACTACAGACCTGTTAGTTTAACCTCAGTGATAGGGAAAATGATGGAATCACTTCTGAAGGAAAGAATTGTCAAGTACCTAGAGGTCAGAGGGGCACAGGACCCAAGGCAGCATGGATTCACAGTGGGAAGGTCATGCCAGATGAATCTAATAGATGTCTTTGACTGGGTGACCAAAGTAGTAGATCAGGGAGGGGCTGTGGACATGGCCTACCTAGACTTTAGCAAGGCATTTGACACAGTCCCACACAAAAGATTAATATACAAGTTAGCCTGCCTGGGAGCGGGTCCCAAGATGATAGGCTGGGTAAAGAATTGGCTGGAGAATAGGACACAGAGGGTAATAATAAATGAAGTCCACTCTGAAGAAAGGGGGGTTAGTAGTGGGGTACCGCAGGGTTCAGTATTAGACTGTCCTCTTCAGTGTCTTTATAAGCGACATTGAAGAGGGACTGGAAGGAAAAGTATGTCTCTTTGCAGTTGACACAAAGATCTGCAACAGAGTTGATGCACAGGGTTGGGTGGAAAGGATGAGAAAGGACTTGGCAAGGTTAGGGGAATGGTCAAATGTATGGCAGCTTAGATTCAGTGCTAAGAAGTGCAAGGTAATGCACCTGGGAAACAAAAACCCAGGGGAAGAGTACACAATGGGGGTGAGATACTAACAACAACAAAAATGGAAAGGGCCTGGGGTAGTCATATCAGATGACTTAAAGGTGGGCAAGCAATGTGAGAGGGCAGTAAGGAGGGTTGGGGGGATACTGGGATGCATAGAGAGAGGCATCACCAGTAGAAAACAGGAAGTTGTTATCCCTCTGTACAGGCAGTTGGTGAGACCCCATCTAGAGTACTGTGTGCAGTTCTGGAGACCCAGTCTCCACAAAGACATAGACAGGATTGAAGCTGTCCAGAGGAGGGCAACTAAAATGGTGCAGGGTCTGCACTGGAAGACATATGAAGAGAGACTAAAGGAACTTAATATGTATAACCTCGAGGAAAGGAGGGATAGGGGGGACATGATAGAAACTTTCAAGTACCTCAAGGGAATTAACAAAGTCCAAGAGGGTAGCATCTTTCAAAAAAAGAGGTGTGCAAGAACAAGGGGGCACAATTTGAAGATGGGGGTGGCTCAGAGGCAATGTAAGGAAGTATTTTTTCACAGACAGTGTTGTGGATGCATGGAACAGCCTTCCGGAGGAGGTTGTGGAGTCAAAAACAGTGGTTGAATTCATGCATGCGTGGGACAGTCATAAGGCAATTCTAGGTGTGGGGGTAGAAAGAAGTAGGCTGCTGGTTAACTAGGATCTGCAGCTTATCCATTAGGTAGGGAAATGGGCAGACTGGGTGGGCCAAGTGGTCCTTATCTGCCGTCAAATTCTATAGTTCTATGATACTGCAGGAATGGAGAACAGCACATGTAGTACCCCTCTACAAAAGCGGTCCCAAGGATGACCCAGAGAATTACAGACCAGTCAGTCTGACCTCCATTGTGGGCAAGCTCATAGAGATCATACTAAAGATATTAGAGGCAACGGTACAGGCTGCTAATCAAGCCTGGCTGTAAGGGCAAGATAGCTCAATCACATCTGCTACTAATAAGGCCTTACCACGTGGGTGCCCCTCTGGCTCCACGTTTTGCTTCTTCTTTTCCTTGCCTCTTGCACAGTACCAGAGCTCCCCCATTCTACCAGCAGGGGAGATTATAGTCCCCCGGTAGGCTGCCGGGCGTATCGCTTCTCAGCCTATACTTATCTCTGTGTCGTCAGACTTCCTTACTTATACCCTCCTATTAGTACCACCTACAGCAATGGGACTGGTGTCGAACTGCCACCACAGAGCAAACTCTCAGTTATCACATGCAGTTACCTTCCCGTATATCTCCCAGCCAGGATATTGGTAATTGTGGCATTGAGGTGGTCCAGGTCCAAGCATGGGTTCCTGCTTTCTCAGCCTGACTCCTACCGCAGTCATTTACGTACAAGGAAGTTTATAATATCCCTTGCCTCCTTAAGGAAACTTCTCCTGCTCCTTCTGTTGTGTTCCAGTGACATTGAGACTAACACCGGCCCAGTAAATACTAGTACTTCACCCTCGGGCTTAGCAAACCTGAAAGTCATGCAATTCATGCACATGAACGTATGCAGCCTATTAAAAAACTTCACATTGATTCAAGCATGGGTCAGTCACATTAAACCTGATGTCTTAGTGATCTCTGAATCTTGGCTTAGACCCTCCACGCCTGATAGGGAAATTAACATCCCAGAATACTTATTACTCAGAGCTGACAGGCCAACTAGGGGGGAAGGTGTGGCCATCTATGTCAAGAACAAATACACAATTACATGTCTGGATTCATCATCTGTTGCCAACCAATTCGAATGTCTAGCTCTAAAACTGGAAATATCCTCGACTTTGGCAATATGTGTTCTAGGCTGCTATAGAACCACCTATGCTGGTCCTCAAATCCTTACCCATCTAAGAAAGGTTATGGAGCATGATTCACTAGAAACAGTTATCCTTGGGGACCTTAACTTTGATTGGTTGTCCGAAGTTGCTGCACCGCTTAAGGAGTTTTGTGATGCCCTTGGCTTAACACAACTTATTGATGAACCCACATGCCCTAACAAAAAGACCCCTGCCAAAAGCACGTTACTGGATGTTAACCTAGCTAGCAAACCACACCTATTCTCCCATGCAGAAGTTTTCTTCTCAGATGTTAGTGATCACAGCATTATAGCTAGTATAAGGTCGGTTCAGAACCCACCATCTATGTCGAGAGTCTCCATCAAAAGGTCTAGACATAACTTTGATCTGGCTGCCTACCTTGATGAATTAAAATATTCAATGCATTGGCAGGACTTTTACCTAGCTAGCTTGGTCCACTTGGCTCAGAAGATCTTTTCCGAAATTATGTCTGAGGCCTTAAACAAGTACTCCCCTTTCATAAAAGTTAGGGTAAGGGGAAGAACCTGTTGCTGGTTCACATCTGAACTCAAAGCTGTATTACTGAACAGGGATAAGCTTTGGGAAAAAGCACGAACTACCAAGGCATCACTGGATTGGTGTAACTTTAGGAAAGCCAGGAATGCATGCACCAAGAAGATAAGAGATGCAAAGGCATCCTTCTACCGCCTGGAGCTGGATTCTGCTTCTAAGAGCTCCTCCAATTTTTGGAAATCCATTAAAAATATGTCTGGAAATACCCCAGGAACTTCATTGCCTGCAAAGATTATCTCTGGCAACACCACCATCTGTGATAAAGTGGAAATTATGGATGCCTTTAATAACCACTTTGCCACCACAGGTCTTGCTTTCGACAACTCCCCGGCTTGTTCCCTATGCTCTCAATTGGATGTGCAAAGCTCAGAGCCTCCTCCAACCAATTCAGTCTTCTCCCTTCAGCACACTTCCCTGAAGGAGGTCAAAGAACTCTTAAAACTGGACACCAAGAAAAGTGCGGGCGCAGACTCCCTGGATCCTTATTTCTAAAGGTTGCCTACCACATCTTGTCTGCACCAATTACCCATTTATTCAGTCTTTCATTGTCCCAGATATTCTCCCTCCAGTATGGAAAATAACTCACGTCATCCCCTTGTTCAAATCTGGGGATCCTGGTGACCTAAACAATTATAGGCCAATTTCACTACTACCTAGTCTGTCTAAATTACTGGAAGAAATTGTAAGCAGGCAGCTAAAAACATATGTGGAATGTATGACTCTTCTAAATCCTATGCAATCCAGCTTTAGAGTACACCACAGCACCATCACGGCCCTAGCTAAAGTGACCAACGATTGGCAGTGAGACCTGGATGATAGGAAATTTGTCTGTGCTGTATTTCTAGACTTGTCCAAGGCCTTCGACACTGTTGACCATGGCATGCTCCTCCTTTAAGTCAATAGGTCTGGATTCTCTATCCTTACAGTGGTTTGATGATTACCTTTCTGATCGGTGGCAGCAAATAAAGGCAGATGGTGAACTTTCTCCCATTAAACCTCTACAAAGAGGGGTCCCTCAGGGATCGATTCTGGGTCCTTTACTGTTTGCAATTTACATAAATAATATTGACAATAATATATCTAAGGCTAACATTCATCTATTTGCAGACAACACCGTCCTCTATCTAAGCCGCTCTTCACCAGATACAGCCTGTAATAACCTTCAAACTGAATTCAATCTTCTTCAGGGCCAACTCCTAAACAAAAAACTGTTATTAAATGCAAAGAAAACCAAGGCTATGCTATTTTCTCCCTTTCCCCATGAAGCAAACCCATCCATTGTTGGTACCATACCTCAGATTACCACAATTCTGGGTGAAAATCTAGAATGTGTTAGCAAATTTAAGTATCTAGGAGTGTGGCTGGACCATAAACTCTCTTTTATGGATCACATTGAAGACCTGCTAAAGAGATTAAGACAGAGGCTTGGCTTATTATTCAGGATTAAAAAATGCCTTACCAGCAATGCCAAAAAGCAGCTTGCACAAACCACATTTCTCTCCCTGGTCGACTATGCTGGCTTTATTTATAGTCACTGCCCCTCCTCGTAGATAGCTAAATTGGACATGTTAAAAATACAGAGCCTTGAGATTTTTCACTGATCTACCTCATGCCATGCACCATTGTACCCTTTATTCAACAGTGGGGTGGACCTCCCTTCACTCCAGGTGAAATAGAAATACATTACTCTGGACATTCAGAACCATCTGTAAGAAACTCCCCCATACATCTCTGATTGTCTCCCTCTATGCAAACCTGGAACATATGCACTAAGAAACTACTCCTTTATTTACTTAAAGGTTCCTAAGCTAACATCTCACCTTGGGAGAATGGCTATAAGCTTCGCATTACCATCCCTGTGGAATACAATACAAAAAACACAAGCTTAGCTCTCTCATCAGAATTTCATCATTTAAGACCCTATATGACCACTCGGTCAAAGAAATCTGTAATTTTTTTTCCCATCGCTAAAATCCGCCACACGATGGCTGTCCTCGTTACCATGGGCCCTTTTTTACATCTTGGATTGTGTGTTCCTTACTGCCTTTATCTTCTACCTACACTTGTGCTCTATGTCTGCTGGCTATGAGCCCTTTCGGTGGCCCCCCTGCACTGAGACCACCACCCTTCTACTCTGCCTATGCCATTCTCATCTTAAGTCTTAACCCCCCCTTTGATGCCCCTCTTGACTTTCTCCTCCCTCCATTCATTCATTTCACCCAGCCCCCATTGTAAATGTTAGTTACCTGAATATTTTTTAACTGCTATATCTCATCTCGCCTCTTACATGAAGGTCATAAACTTCACATTAATGAACTAGTCCCTAATCCCAATTTTTTTTTAATTATATGTCTATTAAGGTATACCGCTTGTGGTATATCAACACTGTTCTATTGCTTGTATCTGTATACACTATACATTGTATTGACTGTATTTCATGTTTGCTCTGTGTACTGTGTGTAACAGGTCCATTTTGTAAATGAGCTTGCTCAATGGTGTTCACCTGGATAAATAAAGATTTTGACTGATTGATTGATTAAAGGAAAGGTTGGTGGAATATCTAGAGGAACATGGTCTCCTGGATGCAAGACAGCATGGGTTCATGGGGGTTGGGGGGATTGTGTCAAATGAATCTGATTGACTTCTTTGACTGTGTCACTAAGACTGTAGACAGGGGCCAAGCGGTAGACATCCTCTATCTTGATTTCAGCAAGACCTTTGACTCTGTGCCCCATAAAAGGTTGGTCAGGAAGTTGGTGGATCTCGAGGTTGGGAAAAAGATGGCCAGATGGGTGGAGAAATGGCTGAGGGACAGAAACCAGAGAGTGGTTTTGGGGGGGAGAGTTATCTGGCACCAGAGAGGTAACCAGTGGGGTCCCACAGGGCTCGGTGCTAGGGCTGTTGTTATTCAATGTCTTCATCAATGACATTGGCGATGGCATTAAGGGCAAAATATGGCTATTCATGGATGACTCCAAGCTCTGTGGGAGAGTGGACACAGCTGAAGGGATACAGGACCTACAGGACGATATGGAAAAGCTGGGAAGGTGGTCCAAGATCTGGCAGCTTGGCTTCAATGCCAAGAAATGCAAAGTTATGGATATTGGAGCCAAGAATCCTAGGACAGAGTACTATCTGGGTGGAGTCCAAGTATCTGCAGCACAGGAGGAGAAGGACCTGGAAGTGATAATCACTAGTGACCTGAAGCACTCCACGCAGTGCAAGAAAGCAGCAGAAAAAGGCAAACAAGATGCTGGGATGCATATCTAAGGGGATCAGTAGTAGGATCAAAGAGGTTATGCTGCCCTTATACAGGTCACTGGTAAGGTCGCATCTAGTGTATGGAGCTCAGTACTGGCGCTCACACCTCAAAAAGGACATTAACCTGCTGGACAAGGTCCAGAGGAGGGCTACAAAGGTGATAGCTGGTCAGCAGGGTAAGGCATATGAGGAGTGATTGACGGCACTGAACATGTATTCCCTGGAAGACAGGAGGGAGAGAGGAGTGCATGATTGGGACCTTCAAGTATGTGAAAGGGATAAATAAGGATGATAAGGAGAGTCTCTTTAAGCTGAGTGGCAACCATAACATGAGGGGGCACAGTCTTAAGCTGGAGGGTTGGAGATTTAGGAGGGAGATCAGGAAGCACTTCTTCACAGAGACGGTGGTGGACACTTGGAATGTGCTGCCAGAAGATGTCATCTCATTGAAGACAGTGGGCAGCTTTGAGAGAGACTGGGATAGGCATGGGGGAAAGGTAAGGATCATGGATAGGGATGATGGGAGGAGTGGGGATGGAGAGCAGGGGCATTAGCACAAGCTGTGGACCCTGCAATACAAGCAGACTTGATAGACCAAATGTTCTTCTTCTGCTGGCTTCTTCATAAGTTTGTATGTAATATCACCATCCAGACAAAGGCTGTGCACCCAACAGCTTTAGCAGCTGAGACCACCAATGTGCATAAAGATTTCTTTGTAATTGTATTCTAAAATGTAAGAAAGGCCCTAGCTCTTTGTTACCTTTTGGACAAACTAAGTCCTGTATAATGTATTTATCCATTACAGGACATCACAGGAAGAGGCTTAAAAATTCTCTGGACTACAACAAGTTATGGACAAATGACATTTGACCACATTGCTGCTATCACTGTCTTCCAACAAAATTATGAAATACGGTTTCATCCATCAACTATAAGGTAGCTCTTTCTGAACTGAATCGGTTTTCTTGTCATTGTTTTTGATTTTGTATACTTCATATTGTATTTGCATTGTATTTATGCTTTTGTAACTTTTGTAACCAATGTACTTAGAATGCGGCCCTGAAAACAGGCTACGCCTAGTGCCTTATCCTGTCTAAATATCAGTAGTGCAAGTGGCGGACAAGAAGTACAGGAACTCACGCACTGGAAAATATGAGATGCAGAATGAAGATCCTCAATCTGAAGAATAGCTGTGTCAAGACACAGCTATCTGTTTAGACACTAGCAGAGTCACTTAGAGATACTGAAGTATTTCTAGGAAAATAGCTTGTACAAGTCAAACGCTGTTATGGAAACCCTGAGTTCAGGTCACAAGCCCAGAAACTGTCGTTATGTTGCTGGTTTAAAAATTTCAGTTCCAGTGTCACTGGAAAGAAGTACAGGAACTCCATTCCTGCTGCAAAAAAGTGCAGGAACTGAGTTTCTGTGCATTCCAGTTCACTTTCATCACTGCTAAATATAAACTTCAAACTTATTCAAGGATCAGTGCTTCAGTCACTAACCATGTTTGCGACTACATCTTGGGCTCCACCAACACTCCCCACAGCATCAAACACTGCAGCCTTCAAGCAACATGCCCCATTGACAGTCAGCACAAATGTGGGAGACAGAGATCTCATAAAATCCTTGTAAATATAAACCACCTCCATTAGTTCCCATCTCAAATCATAGACGCACCCACCCACTGCTTCCTTATTTTATACTAGGATGAATCAGAAAACTATCAATCTGTGTTTCTCTCCTTTGATGTTTATTGTTCAATGGTCAAATGTAAAAGACTCTTTAAATTTAAGGTAATATGCAAAAACTATTAACATCCAAGATTCTCTGGGATGTATCTTCAAAATGGTTGCATGTTAATGCACATGTATGCTGTGCCTGCATCTGCGTTCACCTGCTTTTGTCCAAGTAACCCTTCTGCTATTTTCAAAGCTCAAGGAGTGGTCAAGAGCATGGCAGCTGGGTTTCAATTTGAAAAAGTACAAAATCATGCTCCTAGGGCACAGAAACCCAGAGGCAGAGTACAAAATGGAAGAACAGGTATTGACGGTCACCAAACAGGGAAAGGACCTGGGATAATCAAATTTGGTAACCTCAAGGTGGCAAGACAGTGCGACAAGGTAGTGAGTAGGGACACTGGAATGCTGGAATGCATAGGGAGGGGTATCACCAGCAGAAAGATGGAAGTGATGATGCCACTGTATACTTGCTGGTAAGACCTCATCTGGAGTACTGTGCACAGTTCTGGAGACCACATCTCAAGATGGACATAGACATGGTAGAGGCTGTACAGAGGAGGGCAGAGAGAAGAGGGGCGCTGTAGAGACATAGTACCTCATGGGGTTAAATACTGTACAGAAAGGAAGTGTTTTTCAGAGGAACAGATGCACAAAAACGGGGACATGCAATAAAGCTGGAAGGGGGATATTTAGGAGAGATTAGAGGAAGTACTTTTTCATTGAAAGAGTGGTGTATGCCTGGAACAATCTTCCAGCAGAGGTGATGGGAGCATAAACAGTGGCATACTTTAAACATGCATGGGATAGGTGCAGGGAACTCAGTTGGGAAGCAAGGAGGGGGAGGAAGCCGGAAGTCAAGTAGGATCTATGGTGCCATGAAGGATAGGCAGGGATAATGGGCAGACTTGATGACTGTTGCACACGCTGATGTAGAACCTTTGTAAAACAGCCTCGGCTCAAAGGTATTGTAATCCTAGATTGAAATAAATAAATAAATTAGACTTGGTGGGCCAAATGATCCTCATTTGCCATCACATTCTATGTTACTGTTTCTAAAAGATATTAGAGTCAAAAGTGGTACTGAGGGGATGTGGGGTACACTCATAATATATATAGTAGTCCCAAAAAGCAAATCAGGCACTTACCCCCTACAGAGAAATGGATTAAGCACATGCAACAAGAAGTGTATCACTCAGTCAGATTACAAAATTCACTCCTGCATTAAAGATGAAATGTTACAATAAAAACTGTGCAAATCAGCATATAAGCAACGCATCGTGATGATGCATGCTTTCTTAAGGACATCTGACTGAGTAATACGATTCTGATTCTGATTATGGATGCTGAATCCAGTTCTGCATGGAGAGTAAATGCCTGATTTGCATTTTGGTGTTATTTTCCAAAGTAGCATCCGCTGGCAACAAAAGTCATGATTTGCAGCAAATAAATTAAGGCAAATGTGGTCTGCGACAATTTTCATCTTCTTTGGATGTAAAATTGAAATACTGTTAGACCGTCTAATAGAGAGACTGTTAGTTTGGATAGTTCCCCATTTTGAGAATAGCAGACAGGAGGATTGCAGACAGATTTTTCTGAAAATCCTGCCCACAGTCTCCAGACCCTTTAATTCTTAATGAAGCGCTTCCAAATTCATTCCTATCAGTGTAGTCTTAGTTTCTTAGTTCCAGTCTCAAAAATTGAAGCAAAACTATCTGTTTTGGAACATTACACTCTCCTGACCTTGGATGTTCATTTACCAAACCTGTCACCTGGTTCTGTGCCATCCCTTCCTTCAGGATCTGTGCTACAATGACTACTAAATTGTGTGACATCAGTGATTTTAGTAAGTCACTTGATAGATACAAAGAGGGTTTTCCCTTGCTAGTCTGGACACCTTCTGTAGCGCCTTCTGTCATTTTACCACCAACTTATCCCCTTGCATCCATCATTGCACACTCTACCCCTCCCTTTTCCTCTCTGTTGCCTGCACCACTGTGCAACTGTCATCTCTAAATACTGGTTTGAGGCAATGCCCTCAGACCTATCCACACTAATGTGCCCCATTCCATCTGCTCTTTCTCCCTTTGCTCCAGGGATCCTCACACCTTCTCTGTCCCCCATGCTTGCTTCTCTGCTGGGCAGTCAGCCTTCTCCCATCATCTACCCTCCCTCTGGAACCTCCTCACATCTTCCATCCATCTCTTACCACCTACATGGAACAAAATGTTTTTCTGAAACATTCAAGGTGGAAGCAGCCTTTGCCAAGGTAGTGCCTTTTGAAAATTTTGTGAAAAAAATAAACCGTTCTAGAGATATAAGGATTTAAATGTTTTTTTTTCTGAGCATGCTCAGTAGGGTTTTTGGATAACCCTCTGATATGACCCAAGAGATTTGGGGTTACAAAACCTTTTTGCTGTCTCTCCACTTGCTTCTAACAACCCCCCCAAAAAGATTTCAGGCCATGATGGATGCCATCTTCTCCCCCGAACTAAAAATCATGGAAAATACATAAAACAAGATTTCTTTTTTTTAAAACAAATAACCTGAACCTACTGTAGCTAAACAGAACCCATTTAGTTGGATTATGGTGTTTGTTTTGTAAATGGATATCCAGAAATACCTTTCCTGGGCACCCCAAAATCCAGGGTGAGCATAGAAACATAGAATTTGATGGCAGATAAGGACCTCTTGGCCCACCCAGTCTGCCCATTTCCCTACCTACTGGATAAGCTGCAGATCCTAGTTAACCAGCGGCCTACTTCTTCCTACCCCCACCCCCTAGAATTGCCTTATGACTGTCCCATGCATGCTTGAATTCCACCACTGATTTTGACTCCACAACCTCCTCCGGAAGGCTGTTCCATGCATCCACAACCCTCTCTGTGAAAAAATACTTCCTTAAATTACCTCTGAGCCACCCCCCCTCTGTCTTCAAATTGTGCCCTCTTGTTGAGCAGCTTAGTGAGAAGTCATCCACCCTCATTCTGTGTAAAAGAACATCGGGGATTGCATCTGCAGTCACAGATGGAGACCTACTGCTGGATTGTGTACCAGCAGTGAGCCAGCAGTCTCATTCTCTCTCTCTCTGCCACTGTCTGTCTCTATCTATCTATCTATCTATCTATCTATCTATCTATCTATCTATCTATCTATCCATCTAGTGATCTACACCTGCCACCCAGACCCATACTTTCTACATTCTCGGCTATGGAATAGTTTTGCAGAAGTTGAAACCTGGTTTAAGTCGCATAAACTCATCCTTATTTACAAAAAAAACAAAACAGTGTTGTTTCATGGAACTCACAGCAAGCACAAAGGACAAGAACTAACAATAAATAACAGCACAGGCACTACTCTGGAGCATGTGCATCAGTTTAAATATTTGGGTGTGATGCTTGACTCCACTCTTCCTTACACCAAACGTATTTATCACGTTGCCAAAACCATGAATACCCGCTTAGGGGCTATTATATAAACATAGACACTGCTTTACGACTGAAGCCCTAAATCTTGCTATTCAGAGCTCAGTGATCTCAATCATTGACTATGGGCTTGTCGTATACAGATCAATTACTGACACTGCCCTCTGGAGCATAACTGTAGCCCTTAACAAGGCTTGTCATTTCTTCACTGCCTCCGCCCTCCTCGCCTACACTTGCGATATTTACAATCAGGCAGAATGGCTCCAGCTAACGAGCAGGTATGAGTACCAGACCTGTATCTTACCAAAGAGGACTGCAGTGGGTCTCATGCCTTCTGGGGTTCAATCTTTATTGGCTTCATGTGGTATCTCTTGCCTAACCAGAAGATCGGAGTGTCAAACATTTACCATTCCCTGGTCCTGGCCCACACAAGGTCAATGCTTCTACACAGTCAGAGCATCCTGCTGGTTCAACTCTCTCCCCCATCAGAAATTTCCAACATTGTCTTGTGAGGAGCTTTTAAGTGCTCCCTTCATGAGCATCTTGTAGTCAGTGCCTCCTGTGATTGCTTCTCCTAGCATATTCAAAATTTGTCCTATCTCGCCCCACTCTATGAGCCCCCACCCCTCCCTCCTAGCACTAGCCCCTCCATCCCTTGGAGTTTCACATATTGCTATTCTTTCTCCCTCCTTAGGTCTACACTCTGCCTGCCCAGCCCTACTGCTCCCACCCCGGCATACTACCCCTGTACCTCCATCCTCTCTCAGTTTCTCTGCATGCCCCACTTTTCCCTCCCTCCCATCCATACCCTCTCCCCCTTGATTCCTTCATCCAACTTAACCCATATCTCCTCTCCTCCCATGCCTCTCCCACTCTACCCTCACCCCTTCTACCTACCTCCCTCCTTTTACTCCTGCTCTTCCTGTTTTGCTTTCCAACACTTCCACTTCCCTTTATTTTTCCCCCTTTGACAATGGTCCCTTCCTGCCTCTCTCCTTACCCATCCCCTAATACCTATGCACTTACCTCCAAATCAACTCTCCCCCAGGCATAAATTGTACAATGCCCACTATTATGTGACTCTGGTTGTTATATGTACATGCATTTATCTGACAGTGTCTTTGACTGCTCCTTATTGTATGCCCTATAGTATGTTTGTAACTTTGCACAAGTATGTTTCTCTTTTGTCATTATTTGTTTTTTCCTGACGAGGAACCTTTGTAAATGAGCCCTGGCTCAAAGGTGTTATCCAATATCATAATAAATAAATAAATAAATAAATAAAACATCTATCTTTCTTTCTATCTATCTATCTATCTATCTATCTATCTATCTATCTATCTATCTATCTCTATTCATTTTTAAATTCCCTCACCTCCCTGCACAACCAGTCCTCCCTCATGTTTCCCAGATAGTGTTTAATAAGTGGAAAGGGGTGCCCTACCTCAAGTACCATTGGCCCAAACCCCCTCCCCTACTGGTTGCCTGTTCTCTGCCACCCAAATCCTTAGGTGGTGACACTGGGGTGCTCACCCCAGGTGCTGCCACACAGTTAATCCAACACTGGGGTAGCCAACCCCCAAAAAGAAACATAGAATTCACCAGCAGATGACCGCTTGGCCCACCTAGTTTGCACATTTTTCTCTGCCAATAGTATCACTTCAGATCTTTCTTGATCTCTGGTCCATTTACCCTCCCCCGTTTCCCTAAGATTCCCTTATGCCTATCCCATGTATTCTTGAATCCCACCACTGTTTTGGCCCTCACCACCTCAGCTGAAAGACTGTTCCAGGAATCCACCACTTTCTATAATAACTACCTTCTCACATCTCTCCTGAATCTACCCCCCCCCCAGCTTCTTGTTGTGGTTCCTTGTCCTTGAGCACCTTTTTTTTTCTGGCAAATACAGCCCTCCTGTACTTTATTTATTTCCATGAGGTATTTAAAGGTCCCTATCATATCCCTCGCTTCCTCCTTTCTTCCAGGGTGTACATATTTAGGTCCTTAAGGCTCTCCTCATTGGGCTTCTGATGCAGACCCTGCACCATTTTACTTGCCCTCCTCTGGACTGCCTCCACTCTGTCTATTTCCTTCTGGAGATGTGGTCTCCAGAGCTAGATGCAGTACTCTAGGTGGGGTCTCACCAGCAATTCATACAGAGGCAATATCACCTCTCTCTTTATGCTGATGATACCCTTCCCTGTGCATCCAGATACCCCACTAGCCCTCTCAACTGCCATATCACGCTGTCTGACCACTTTTAGGTCATCTGATATGATTACCCCAGGCTTCTTTTCTGCTTGAGGTCATCAGTACCACTCCTCCTATTTTGTACTCTGCCCTTGTGTTTCTGTGCCCCAAGTGCATTACTTTGCACTGTTTTGCATTGAAACCCAGCTACCATACCCTTAACCACTCCTCGAGTTTTCTCAGGTCTGTGCTCATCCTTTCTGTTCCATGGAGTGTCTACCTATTGCAGATTTGGTGTCATGCACAAGTGGAAGATCTTTCCTTCTAGCTCCTCTGCTATGTTGTCACTTATAAAAAAAAAACAAAGAGGACCAATCCCTGCACTGATCCTGAGGCACCCCACTGGTCCCTTCTTCTGAGTGAACTCTGTTTATCGCAACCCTCTGCCACCTATCTCCTAACCAATTCCTTATCCAGTTTACCACATTTGGCTCCACTGCTAAGCTACTCAGCTTGCTTATTAGCTCCTATGTGGAACAGTGTCAAAAACCTTACTAAAGTCTAGGTAGGCCATGCCCACTGCTCCACCCTGATCTAATTCCTTGGTTACTCAGTCAAAGAAACCTATTGGATTCCTTTGACATGACCTCCCTCCTGTGAATTCATGCTGCATTGGGTCTTGCCAGTGTTCGAGCCAATAACTGCTAAACCTGCAAAAAAGAAAACAGTCCCTCAATGTCTTTTTTTTAAATGACCCTATAAAAAGGAAAACAGCCAGTTGGTGATCTGCTCTCAAGACCCCCACAAACCCCACCCCAACCTCCCCACTCAACATCACCCCCCACCCCAACCCCCTCATTCACCTGAACATGTCCCATGGTGTAGATCCATTCTCTGACTGAAGACATGACTTGTTGCTGATACCCATGACTGCAATATGAGTAACTTGTCTGATAGGCCCCTACATCTCCACCACTGAACAAACACACACTGCAGCAAGATGTGGAAGAAATGGCCACAGCCATGCTTTTATTGATCAATATTTACATAAGTTTTGGAGTGGTGTGCGCAGCTTGTAAATCTCTCAAAGTGCACCTCAAGGCCTCTGCTCACCTTCACTGAAGGGCCAAACAGCCCAAGGGAAGAACGCACCTCCCAGGGTTGAACCTCAAACCCCAGTGAGTAGGGTGGTCACTTGGCCAGGTGTTGAGCACCCACTCCCCATCTGGTGGTGCTGTACCTGCTAGCAAGCCTGACAAGGTTGGCCATGGCCCCCCAAACTGGGTACAGGGTCATGTGGCCTCCCACCTCATGCTGACTAGGGAATAGAGCCTTTTGGAAGAATGCGACTCCATTCCCTTTTTCCTCTTGTACCAACACCTTGTGAAAGTCCCAGTCTCCCAGCCTTAAAATGACTGTGACAGTAGTAGCTACTTTAATCTTGCCAAGTTTTAAATCCCCTTGGGGGAGGTGAAAAACCCAGAAAAAAATGTTTTTTTCTAACAAAACCGGGAAAATTCCTCTCTGACCCCTAACCATTATTTCCCAGCAGAGACAGTGGGTTCCCTGCCTAACCTGGTGCCCAAACCCTGCTTTTATGAGGGTGGAAGGGTGGGTAATCTCCTGGCTGAAAGGGGAAGAGAGAGGAGGAGCCACAGGCCTGGCTCTTTTCAACCCTCAGTCTCCTCCCAGCCCGAAGGCCCTCACCCTGTTGGTGGCCTTAGTGAACCCTCCCCTGGAGGTGTGGCCCAGTCTCCAGGTAGTAGGGACACTTCCCTTACCTGTCCATCAGGTAGCTGGGGAAGGGGCCCCAGACAATGGTCTGATAGCTTCCTAAATCCCTACCACTGAACAAAGACACACTAAACAAGATGTGGAAGAAATTGCCACAGCCATCCATTAATTTATCAATATTTACATATTTTTGGAGTGGTATGTGCAGCTTGGAATTCTTGCAAAGTGCACCTCAGGGCCTCTGCTACTCTTCACCAAAGGTCCAAACAGATCAAGGGAAGGATGAACCTGAAATCCCAGTGAGTAGGGTGGTCACTTGACCAAGTGTCACGTGCCCACCCATATATGGTGGTGCTGTAACCATGTGCAAACCTGATGAGGCTGGCCATGACCCCCCCAAACCGGGCACTGGGTCATGTGGCCCCTGCCTCATGCTAACCATGGAATGGAGCCTTTCAGAAGACTGCGACTCCACTTCCTTTTCCCCTTGTTCCAACATCTAGCAAGAGACTCAAGCTGCCAGAGGAAGACCTCATCTGACCCACACAAGCTGCTCACTCCAATAAATGTACCATTAAAGCCTGTCGAATTTTGTCCAAAAACAAGTCCCAGCCTACATTTGTTAGCTGGACTCCATCCCTGGTGTATAATTCTGGTGTGGCTGTGGTAATTGTATCATGACAAATTACAGTGCCCCCTGTGGAGTCCATGAAGGCCTGCATCTCCCTGTTAATGCAGGTGCACTTTTTGTCCATGGCCTGGTAATCCTTTGTGTATGTCCCTTGACAGCTGTGGATTATGTGTGGCCAAAATAGCCTGATCACCTGTCAATGGGCTTGATTGGACCACATGTTCTCCTTCATCTGTAGCAAGAGGTCGACCAGTTTATGTTGGCCCAGGTTGTTACTGCCCAAATGCACCACAATTGCATCAGGTGCCTCTCTCTCTGTCCTGCTGCTGTCTCAAAGATGGGGAGGAGGCCATCCCATCACATCCCCATTGGCCCAACCACTGGAGCTGCACCTTGTCACTGAGGATTAACAGGTTCCTCCACCCCACTTGGTGTCCTGCTCTCTCTGCTGTCCAATGATTGGAGGAATGCCCGCACTACTAAACCAGCTGGAATCCATTGGGAGCACCTGTAATACAAAGAAAGAATGTTAAATATTAAACAACATAAGCCTTAAATAAAAAAAAATTCAGCTTAAGGGAGGTGGTGGTTTGGGTGGGGGGTGTTGGAGGCAAGGTGTTTCCTTAATGAAAGAAAGACAACAGGAGAAGTTGGTTGACAATCTTTTATTAAACTGTTCAGTACTGGGTTGAAGAGAATAAACTGAAAATTGACTGGTAATTATATAGCCCCTCATTGAAGAGCAAAACCCATCCCAGTCTGAATGGAGGACATCCTTCCTCCCTCCCCACCCCCACCCCAACTCAGGATCAGAAAACCTGCCTTTCTGGGAATATGTTTTGCAGTGCCTGCCAGGGAGTTCCTCAGTCTTCCAAGTAAAACAAGGCAATACGGGGAGGGGGGGTGTGTGGAATTAGCCATACATTGACAGTGTTTGACTGACTACTTGGTACTTAGAAATGGAACACTTACTTACCCTCATTTTTTTAACAAAAAAAAATTACTGAGATTGGTTCATAAAACTGACTTGAGGGATACTATACTACGTTTTTTAAAAGTTGAAGAAAAAAAGTTTTGCACAAATGCTATTTGGGTTCTTCTGAACTTTCAAGAAAGTAGACCACGCAATGGCAGTATTTAGTCCAGAGATGCTATTTGTTGCAAGATGCTTCTTTTTTTGTGTGGGGATGATCCAGAACATTGAGACAATATCTGAAGTGCAGCCACCCCCCCCCCCATCTTGGACCTGTTACAAACATTTGTTGGGGGAGGAGTAAAGATGCACATTCATAAGCAGTAACCTCCAACAGGATGGGCATCAAGCTGTAGTGTTGCATTCATGGGTGTGTAGTGAGGAGTGTGGCCACTGGCAGAGTGCCTTACAACACCTGGGGAGTACTGCAACTACAGATTAATGCAAACCCTGGAGTGTGGTAACTGCACTTGTAAAATGGATTTTTAAGGGAAAAAAATCACCTCTAAAAGCAAAACCTGTAACTGTGCATTAAGCCAGATCGCCCCACAGTCAAGTGATGGTCTTGGCCAATCGGAACTCTATATTTTAGGTAGCTTTTTATATGGTCTTTTTAATATCAACCTCCTTGGGAAACAAAATGGCCTCTTAACAGTCCTAGGTCAGCTAGTCTGTTCCATTTCTTGGCTCTGCAAGAGCATGATCAAGTGCTTCGATAGCTTCCTGGAGTGTGACAGGCGACACTTGCACCTCAACTGGCGGCACTGTGATGTGTGGCACTAGTCTTTAAACAGTGGTGCAGATCACCAGAATATTATTTATTTATTTATTTATTTATTAAAGATCTTGGAAGACACCTGTGAGCAGATACTCATTGAGAGGTTTCACATCATTACAATTGTTGAGGAGTTCACAGTAATGGGGGTGACAAAATAACAATACTATATGTGTGTATGTGTGTGTATGTGTGGTATGTGTGTGTATGTGTGTGTATGTGTGTGTGTGTGTGTATGTGTATATATGTGTATGTGTATGTATGTATATATATATATACTGTGTATATATATATATATATATATATATATATATATATATATACTCAATACAGCATACAAAATACAATGGGTTGGCATAGACAACAGATAAATGTACTAAGGCATTGTACAATGTATGCCTGCATCCTATGTAATGAAGAGAAAGAGGGGTGGGGAAAGGTGGAAGGGAGGTGGAGAGGGGATAGGGTGAAGGGTGGTTGTAGGGAGAGGCAAGGAGTGGGAGCAGGGGTTAGGAGAGGGCAAGGGTGAAGAGGCAACAGAGGGAGTAGGGGTTGGGTGGCAAGTGCTGAAGAGGGACTATCCTGGTAGGATAAGAATAGAAGTGCTGGGGTTATTTCATCGCTGTGTAGGAGGAATTTGCGGGGGCATATGAAGATGCTACTTTTAGTGAGGTGCTGATGCAGCTTATGTTTAAAGGATCCCAGTGTAGTGACATTGGAGATGTCTAGAGTTAGACCACTAGGTCAGAGAGGAGTGTGATGAGCAAATGAACGCTGAGCCATGGTTGTCCGACACCTGGGCACATGGAAGAGTTGAGTGGTCAAGCTCCTGGTGTGTCTGGCATTAGAAGGCGGAGCTAGGAGACTCTCTACCCCAGTGAGAAGTAGGTGTAGGGTGACCTTTTTTGCAAGGAGACAAGTTTGATATCTGATTTTGTCACTCAAGGGAAGCCAGCCAGGCTGAGCATACAGCTCGCTGGTGTGGGTGAGTTTTGGGGCACTGGTGAGCAGACGACAGGCTTTGTTTAGTGCCATAGACAGGTGTAGAAGAGCTGAGTCTGTTGCAGACCTATAGATAGCCAGGTCATAGTCGATGAGGGTTATGAGTGAGCTGTTTATTGCCAGGTTCAGTGCTTCGAATGTTAGGCTGTGTCTGTGTCTGTAGAGGATGCCAATCCTGGTGTTGAGGGCTTTGGCAATGTTGTCAATATGCAGAGTGTAGGACAGGGCAGAGTCCTATGTAATACCCAGATATTTGAAGTGGGGAACTAGGTCGAGGGTGAGACCAGCGTCATTCCAGATTGCTAGGGGGAAGTGTTCTAGCTTGCATTGGGCTGAAGTGTAGAGCATGGTCTTGGTCTTTCTATAGTTCAAGACCAGTTTTTGTTCCTTGAGCCATTTTTTGGCAGCTGTGAATCCAGATTGGAGGTCCAGTTCAAGAAGTAAAAAGTCACAGCTGCTTGAAAAGATCACCGCATCATCTGCATAGAGAAGCATTTGGCAATGGCAGGATGCTGGAAGGTTGTTTAGGAAGATGCTGAAGAGTAAGGAGCCGAGTATGGAACCTTGTGGTAGCACCAATCTGACAGGTCTTCTTTCAGAGAGAACTTCCCCATCCTGACTTCCTGGGATTGCAGGGTCAGGTAACTTTTGAACCATTGCATGGTTTCTAAGGAAAGGCCTATGTCTGAAAGTTGTTCAAGGAGGAGGGCATAATGGACTGTATCAAATGCCTTTGATAGGTCAATGAAGGCTGCCCCTACAACATGCTCTTTGTCAAACGTGTTATGTATAAATCCAGAACATTTGAGAAGAGCCATGATGGTGCTGTGGCCAGCTCTGAATCCATGCTGCTCGGGGCATAGAAGCTGGTATTGATTGATGTACTCCACCATCTGGTCGGCCACAATCCGTTCAAGGGCTTTTGAGAGTGGGGGAATTATAGAGATTGGCCTATAGTTGTTGTGGAGTGACCGGTCTCCACCTTTGTGTACCAGGGTAACTGTAGCAGACATCCAGATTTTTTGGGAACTGAGACAGGAAAAGAGACAGATTAATTATCTTTGTGAGGGGACCGAGAATTTCATCCAGTGCTAGCTGTACATATTTGACGTCCAAGGTGTCCCCACTGTGTCTTGACTTGCCAAGAACCTTTTCAAGATATTTTTTTGCCTCAGCTTCAGGGACCAGCTTGAGATGGAAGGGTGGCAGGTTAGATAAAGTTTTTTTTTGCTGTGGCCCTTGGGGCAAGGGTGCAAACGAAGTCCCCTGGAAGCACACTACTAAGGTCCAAGAAAGCAAGGTTCAGCTGGTTGGCAATGCTCAGTGGGTCCAGGGTGGGGACGCTCTCAATATCAAGCATTGCTGGGGCAACTTTTGGGTCTTTCCCAGTGATGTCACTTAAGTTAGTCCAGAAGAACTTGCTACTGTTCTAGGTCTTGGCTAGGACTTCTTTGTAGAAGTTACTTTTAGCAAGTTGGACTGCTTTTGTATACTCATTACGTGCCTTTTTAAAAAGCTGGATGTTTTCCAATGTGCCATGTGCTCATGTCTTGAGCCAGAGTTGATCTCTGGATACTAGTTGAGCCAGAAGATCGGGGGTAATCCATTGGTTAATGGGACCTTTGGCTTGTCTTGTTTTGACTAGTGCATGTTTGTCACAGGCAGCGTTGAATTTTGCAATAAAGACGTCAAGAGCGGTATCCACGTCTGCGACACTGTACAGATCAGACCAGTCAAGTTGTTTTAGGTCTAACTTTAACTGTGGGAGGTGGTCTTTTATAAGCTGCCGATTTATTAGGATTCTAGTTGGAGGCTTGCAGTAGTTGTTATTCCATAGGCATTTGACTGGTGAATGGTCACTCAAGGAGTCAGGGAGCACGGTGAGATTGGAGAAGTGTGAGGGGTGGTTAGTTAGTACCCAGTCCAGAGGTGTGCTGGTGCCTGTCTTGTAGTTTGTTCGAGTAGGGGTAACAACCAACTGGGAGATGTGGATAGCAGCAAGGGTGTCTTTGATGGCAGTAGATGTAGACGAGAGCCAGTTTATATTGAAGTCACCCAGCAGTACTGTTTCAGAGTTCAGACTCAAGGTGGTGTTATAGTCCACTAGATTACTGAACCCAAGCAAGGTCTGCTTGGGCAAGATATAAATGGATAGTAGGGTGAGCACTCTTTTTGTGTGCCCCTAGTAGCAGTTTAATGGCCAGGATCTGTAGGTTGTCACAGCTGTCTGGCGGTGGGATTATATATCCCTGGAGTGGCTTCTTGGTGTAAATAACACATCCTCTGCCTCTTTTCAAGTGGCGGTCTTGTCTATACAGTGTGTAGCCTGGTAGGGAGATGGCAATATCAGGGATTTTTGGTGATAGCCAGGTTTCCACAACAGAAATTACATCTGGGTTTTGTTGAGTGACCCAGACCTTGAGGCTGTCCAATTTTGGGAGGAGGCTGCAGATATTTATCGAGGCAAACACAAGGCCTGTGGATTTACAGGGGTTAGTGTTGTGGTATGTGGAGGTCCAGGGTTGGGGTGCACATTGCCAGACATCAAGAGTAGTAGAAGTAGCAGGAGTCTGAGAAGCTGTTCCTGGATGTTTTTTTATGCAGTTGCTGTTGTCGTTTACAGGGTGACTTAATTTTTGTATGGAGAAAGTGGACTCTTAGGACATTGAGGAGTGGTACCCAGGATGGGTCAAAGGTCAGGTTCTGCTTTCCCACATTAATGGAGGGGTGCACTCTAAGGTGGCCTGAGTCTTCAGGGAGGGTGGATGTCACTGTACTATATGCATATAGTACTGCTGCATCTAGTGTATCCAGTGAGGGCATTGAGTGGCCATTGCAACTCACCAAGTAGACAACAATGGAAAAATACAAGGATACATTGAGAGGTCATAGAGACAGCGGGAGTCCTTGTAGAAGCAACAATAGTCCGCATCTTTGCCATCACAGTGGTCGTGGGTAGAGAAGAGGAAATAGGAAAGGTAGGATGAGCAGAGAGTGAAGATTGTAAGGTAACAGTAGAGGGAACTGGTGGACTGTAGCTTTAAGACTAAATGAGAACACTAGCACCCAGATGAGTGGTAATGGGGGGGGGAGGACAGGGCCAAGGTGTATTTAAATTAACATTGGTGGAGGAGGAGGGCAGGAGGGCCAAAAATCAGCCCCAGAGTAGCCCAAGTAGCTTGTTTCTCTGTTTAATTGCTTAGCCTGCTAGTTCTAGAAATAGTGTTCTCAGGGCTGCAGTAGGCAGCACCAGCAAATCAAGTCAGGAAATGGTGCCAAGTTTGAAAATATGCCCAGCGAGCCTGTACCTGGATTCAGCAGGGGGGATGGGCAGTTCGTGAGAGCCTATGGAGATCAGATTCGCTGCTCGGGCAGCTGGCCCCTGGAGTCAGCAGGGGGGACTGGCAGTTTGGCAGAGCCTGTGGAGATCAGATTCGCCACTCGGGCTGCTGGCCTCTGGAGTCAGCAGGGGGGCAGGCAGTTCGGCAGAGCTTGTGGAGATCAGATTTGCCGCTCGGGAATATGCAGCACATATAATTTAAAGAATAAATTTTAAAAAATATATAGTAGGTATCCTACATTTATTGGTATACAATGTTAATCTATTAGTTAAATTTTTACTAATGGTGTGTTCTGAAATGCCCCCGCCAATGTGGAACATCAGTAGTACAGTTTGAGTTTAGGAGTTTTGTTGTGGAGCAAGGGTCAGTTTAGGGCTGTAATAGGTGGTGCTGTTGACACATGAGAGTTGTACTGACAGTCTCTTTCAGAGAAATTGGACAGAGGCAAGAACCTAGCCAAATCTGTGTGTTGGAAATATATCTTTACATGGTGTGGGATGAGGGGCAACAACCCAAAATGTGAATGTAAAGCCACCTTTGTACACTGGAAAGGTGATTGGAAACCATGTTGAATACTTGTAACAATTCCTCACCTCTCTTTTAGTTCTATTCAGTCTCCTGATATACAGTAGTTTTTTAGAATGTAGAAGAAGGAGGAAGTATAGCACAGTGGTTTAAGGAGGAGACAGTATAGTGCAGTGGTTTAAGGCTCTGAGTTACAAACCTGGAGACCTGGGTTTGAATCCCACAGCCCCCACTTGTATACTGTGCAACCCCGAGCAAGTCACTTAACTTCTTTGTGCTCCCAGGTTGCACCTGTAAACAAATTTTCAGCTTAGTGTGTCTCTCCTGGTAAAAAAATAAATCAGATTGGGCCCCACATTATGCATATTGTAAAAAGTTCTGGGATTTCCACCTCCCCGAGGCCTGTATCTCTGCATCTGAACATCCCCAGACCTTAGTGGTTGAAGCTGCCCCAACCCAAAAGGAGTGGGTATTAAATTCTGATTGCTCTATGCCTTCCCCTTGCACAGCTTTCTTGAGTACATGGTGAATCTGGTATATCATCACTGGATCACCATCTGTACGGTGCAAAAAGGCTGCCCGCTCAGTGGGATGCTGAGCCACATACTCGGACACCAGCGGTCCCGCATACCAGCCACTTCATCGGGGAGCTCTTATGGCATACCATCGCCCCATACTCCCCCCCCCCATCTGTTTTGCTCTTTTGCAGCTTTAACTAGACTTGACCTAAGGTGATAACAACATTCTGGTCTTGGGTGGTTGCTTGCTTCAAAAGGAAGGCAAAAAGGTAGTCAAACACTTTAGCCTCATATGGAGAATGGCATATCTTTTCCAAGATCCCACAAACCCACTCAAGTATGCGGTGGCTGAGTGACTTCCTCTGATCCGCTGTCCTAGGAGCCTCCCCCCCAACTCCACCCCTCCAGCAATTTACACACTTTATAGGCTCTGATAAAATCTTCAAACCCCAAGACCCAAGAAAACCAGGACAATCCAGCTAGATTTTGTCCTACCACCCCCGGCCGCAGTCCCCTCTTGATGGCCTCTACAATATAACAACAAAAGTGGTCAGCCGAGACTAGCCAGCTATTCAGTAACCCCATCTCCAACCTGACACTGTGGACATGTTCCACTCTCTGTTAATAGACTTCCCATGTCTGGGGAGGTGACGGCTTTGCTTATTCATTCCCAGGCTTCACTGTCATCACCTCTCATAGGAAGGCTGGCAGCAGCTGTGCTTCCATGTCCACTGCAGGCACCAATTTCTTGAACTGTTGCCACTACAAATGAGACAAAGCATTAATAATATCGTTCTCTATGTCAGAGATGTGAATGGCCTTGAACTGGATGTTCAACAATAAATACCTTAGTATAAATATGTGCATCAAATCCCCTAATGGTTCCTTAGTGCCAAGGTGCCCATTAATGATATGCACCACATCTGTGTTGTCAGACGTAAATATGACCTTTCTGTCCTGTAGCTTATGGCCCAATATCTCCAATTCAACCACTACGGGAAAAAAAAACTCTAGCAGCATGACTTGCCCAGTCAGGCTAGCGGTGACCCATGATGTGGGCCATGTTCTGGTGCACCATGCCGCTTGGAAATAGGCTCCTAAACCCAGGCCTCCAATACATCTGTGAACAGTTGTAGCTCTGTGTTCTGAACCCTTCACGTCCACATGGCCATCCCATTAAAATGTGTAAGGAACGAATACCAGATCACTGCATCTTCTCCAAAGCCCTGAGTCACCATTGATTCTGTGATGAGGATTCTCAGCCAGTCCCCGCCTCCTCCTAACTTTGCCATCCACTGCAAAAATGTGCAGCCTATCAGGATGATCCAACATGCAAAATTCAGGTGACCTACCAACTGCTGCAGTTCCTTCAAAATGACTGTCTTGGCTACCTTGTACTTGCCCAGGAGGCCTCTCAAGGTTTCCACCTGTGTCTCCATGTCCAACTCAATACCCAGGAAGGTTACTTGGTGGTTCTACTTTTCCCAGGGCCAAGGGGATACCCCATTCCTGACACAAACTGAGGAATGTGTCCAAACAGTCCCTATATAGCGTGGAGTTTGCTGACTCCATGAACATAAAATCGTCCAGGTAGTGCACTACACCTGCCCCTCCATACTCAATCACTGCTGCCCAATGCGAGAATGTGCTGAATTTCTCAAAGACAGCACAGGCCACTGCACACCCCAAGGGTATGCAATTGTCCACATAGTACTGCCCCCTGAATTTCATTTCCAAGATGTCCCGATCCCCTGGGTGCATCGACAATAGGCAGAATGCTGACTCAGTATCTGCCTTAGCCATGAAGCACTGCCTGCCATACCACCTCCACTGGCCTATCAAATGATGCATACTACACCGTGGTAAAGCAGGGTTCAGTATGATCAGTTACTGAATCCCCTTCAGGATACAACAAATGGTTAATCATGCAGTATTCCCCCAGGGCCTTTTTGGGAACCAACTCAATGTGAGAAACCCACAGCCCTGGCAATGGTGGTGACTGAAAGGGGCACTAATCCTTCTTAAAGCTATCTCTTTCTGGAGTGTTTGTCTTACAATGTTGGGGTGACCCCTAGCTGATTTGAGGCTTTCAGTTTCCTATCCCTGTCATAGACTGTCATAGGGAATCCAGAAGCCGACCAAGAACTCCTCCTTAAGATGCTGCCTGTCAATCAAGGTACCGAGAGAGCCATGGTCTAAGCTGCTCCACCCTTACTGGCACGGGCAGTCTGCCTTCTGCCCTAGTGCCCTCGCTGACACCGAAAGGGATGCTGGCCATTATGGCCTCCGGGGCTGCCTTGTCCCTGCTTCTCTGATTTGCATTGTTGAAAGTGATGCCCCTGTCTGCAAGCAAAGCACTTATGTGTGTGCCGGCACAAGGCCCGCAAACACATTCCTTAATTGAACCTGAAATACACTTGGCCCTTGAACCCCCCAGACCCCCCTTAGGGGTCCTCGCTGTCATAACACTGGCCATGCTAATGGGTACATCACTAGTGGTATGGATCACGCCACCCACGTGTATTACGACCACCTTCAGGGGCATATCTAGTGACCCCAATCCCTCCCTGGGTCCTGCTGCACATGCCAGTGGAACTCCTCAGCATACTCTAGCCAGCCCAAGCCCCATTTACGACTGTACACATAATTCTGTGCAAGTAGTTAAATAAGCTGACATTCTTTTTGGGATTCATCTGACAAATGTTGGGAGACTAAATGGGCCGGAAGGGTCCTTTTTTGCCATAAAATTTCTATGTTTCTATGATTCTGTGGTGCTGGCTAAAACTATAAACTCTGCCAATGAGTTATCAAAGGAGTACTCAGCTTGGACCTTCTTCAAATCTTGGTCTTCGCCCTTCTTATCCTTATTCTCCTCTGGCTCACTGGGCTGATTGAGTAGGGAGAAAATATCAATATATGCCTTAATATAGATCTGTTGTTGGACTTTGTCCAGTAAGTGAGACCTGAATGGCTCAGCCATACTAGAATACATGTTCAGAGTCTTTAAGAAGGTGTCTCGGGGCTGGCCCGGTGGCACTGAGGGTTGAAGCGCTGGACATCACACCTCGCTCCACACCGGTGACCCGGGTTCGGGAACAAGCCTAGGCCATCGGGAGTCGGCAGGGAAAAAGAGGGATCGAGCACCCAAAGGTGGTTCTCCCTCTCTGGGGAGGGTTACAGGTCCGTCTCGCCGCTATATCACCACCTCCTTGGTGAACCCAGGAATGGCGATGTGGATCGGGACGCACAATGGGAGGGGCAGTGCTGGCCGAGAGCCCGGGGAGGAGCTGTGTTTACGCGTGCCTCCTCATTGGCTCTCCTAGTGTGCTGGTAACTGCATGGATAGGGGCCAGAACAGGAGAAAATGGAGCCCGTCATTCCTAGGTGACGACTCCTCCACAGCCAGACCACATCACTAGTGCTCACTGGGGGCAGACTCCACTGTGTCTCGCTCACTCTGCCGTTAGTAGGAGGAACGCTTGGGATTACCTTCCCCCACCCCACCCAGGGCATATACCGGGCTATCTGAGGGTCTCTTTGAGCAGACGGACACTCTAGGAGCAGACTCTTGGGGGCACCATGGGATGTCGGAATGGCGAATTGAGGAGTTCTGAATGAGTGGAAGGACGGTGCAAGTTGGTGGATAAACATAGGGTTAAAAAAAAAAAGTGTCTCCCATCTTTGCCCCGTTCATACCTTCTCCCTCTGAATCAACTGCCCCCTTCTGAGGCTGCCCCTGCATGGCTGCCATAAGACCCATTATAGCCTCTGACAACTGGTCCAGCTTCTGTTCTGCTGTTGTCCGACCTTGAACCCCTGGATCATCCCTGCTGGGTCCTGCCAACAGAGGATGTTGGCTTTCTATGACCACCTTCTCTGGTTCTGGTGGGGCTTGCACCGCTGGTGGCTCCAGATTAGGCTCAAGGTTGGGGACCAGCCCCATGGGGAGTTGGGGGGCTTTGTCCCTGAACATTTGCAGTACCATTTCTTGAAACTCCTCTTTGGTGGAGGAGTCACATGATGCTCCAGAGTTGAAAGCCAGTTCTCCTGCACAGCTCTGATTGCCTGTGTTTATTTTCTTTTTTTAAAAACTTTCTCCACTGCAATTTCTTTTAATTTTTGGTGACATCTGCATTTCTAAAGTACACTCTTCCTGCTTTACTTATTCCATGGCAGATTTAATGGACTTAATACAGGAACATCAGATGGTGTGTCATACACCATCTCTGACCCCGGAGAAGGATTGAGGCCCAAAACAGCCAAAACAAGACATTTCTACAATGGTGAGCACTTCTTCGGAGACCACTCTCCTAACAGTGGATCATTTTCTACAGGAACTTTCACCCTTATGGGATACTATACTCACTCTATCTGAGGATATGAAGGCATTGCAACCTGTGATCTTAGAGCTCACTTGGTGTGTAGGAAATCTGGAAGTTCGAGTGAGTTCAGTGGAGGACTGGTGCAATAAACTTGACCCAGACTTGGTCAGCATGTGGCATAGAATTTCTAAAATAGAAGACTGCATAGATGATCAAGAAGGGCACAGCTGTCAGAACATCTTAATGGTCATCGGGTTCCCAGAGTGCAGTGATGGTAAAGATATTCTACTTTGTGAAACAATTGCAGGTCCAGCTCCAAATGGTCCACAATATGTGACAGAATGGGTGCATAGAGCCCTGAGACCTATGCCTGTCAGAAAGGGAGAGACCAGGACCACTGATATTTTGGCTCCTTAATTACTTTGATCACCAGCATATTTTTTCTCAAGCTTTGAGCCAACAGCAAGTGCTTTGGGAAGGTAACCACATTTTAGTACTACAGGACCTTCCGCTTTCAATTCGCCAAAAGAGAGCCGACTTTCGCCCCTTAACTTCTAAACTGACAGTGGCCAACATTAAATTCCATCTCTTGTATCCCGTAAAGTGGCAAGTATTCCAGAATGGAGAGATGGCCCTTCCCCACTGCTGTATGCTTCTCAAAAATTGCTAGTCTGGACATGGCTGCCCTCCAGGTAGAGGCCATGGGAGTGGTAGGTTGTTTCCATTTCATCAGGATGGCCTTTTTCGCTTCCATAATTGCAGTCATAGCCCAAGCTATAAGCGGCCCCTGTAAGGGTTGTAGGGAGGAGTCATTTCCCAGCACCAAGGAGTTTTGAGCCAGGAGTATGGACTTACTTACAATTCTGGAGCAGTCCTTCAGGACTGTGGACCAGAAACTTTGAAGTACAGGGCATGTCCACAGGATGTGAAGTAGATGTGCCAGTGAGGACTGGCATCTCCAACACTTAGCGTGTTTCAGCACTTTTATTTTGGCCAGAAATGCAGGTGTCCTGTACCATCTGAGGAGGATTTTCAACTGTATTAGTTGACTCCTAGCGTCTTCGTACATTGTACATGCTGTCTTTAGGCAGGCAGACCATATCTGTTGAGAAATTGGGCTATGGAGCTTGTTTTCCCACGCCATCTGACAAATAGAGGTGGTGCCCAGCTGAGCATCTCTTAGTACCCTATAGAAGATGCCCACTAAGCCTGGGCCCTGTTTCGGTTTGTGAAGTGTGTTTAGGCACTCCCATGACAGCTCACCTGTAGGTTTTGTCAGTAGGGCTTGGAGCGCACTCCTTATCTGGAGATAGCGCCAGAAGTCCTGTTTGGGTAGATCAAAGCTATTTTGTAGTTGATCAAATGACATGAGCGTTTTACTGTGTGGAAGGAGGAGATCACCAACTGTGCGGATCCCTTTCCTGTCCCAGCTTGGCCAGTATAGGGGTTCATGATCCACCGTGTTGAACCTGTTGTGCCAAAGGGGAGCATAGTAAACCAGGGGAGATCTAGCCATCCCTGGTGTGCCAGTCAGGGTCATCACCCGGTGCCATGTATTACAAGTTTCTATCATTAGAGGAGTCAGTGGGTACCCCAGGCCTTTCTTGCTTATGAGTAGGGCAAACAAAGAATTGTCTGCCACCAGGGTGGCTTCAAGACTGACCCATTGAGGGGAGTTGGGGAGACAAACCATGTGGTGGCTTGAGCCATTCGAAAGGCTAGGTAGTACCCCTGAAACCAGGGTAAGTCCAGCCCTCCTCTGGTCCAATGAGCCCGTAGTTTTGCTGGTCCCCAGTGTGCTGCCTTACCTTCCCAGAGAAAGGAAGAGAGAACTTTGTCTAAGGAGCAAAACAGCTTATTGGAGAGAGCAATTGGAAGGTTGTTCAACAGGTATGAGACTAGTGGAAAGATAAACATACGGGTAGCTTCAACTTTACCCTTCAATGATAGTTGGAGCTTATGCCAGTGTTGAACCTCGGCCATCAGGGTAGTTAGGAAGGGGGGGAATTCACTTTTTCAAGGTCACTCCATGCTGCAAATATGTAAATCCCCAGATAGGAGAACCCTTGGGGGGCCCAGGAAATGTTGGTGCCCTTCAGGCAATCTCTACCACATTTGGCATTCGGCGGGGAGAGAATTGTCTTTTTCTGATTTATTACTAAGCCAGAGATATGGGCATATTGTAGCAGCACGTTTAGAACTGAGGGGAGAGATACCTTCGGGTTTGACGTGGTAAGCAGCATATCATCTGTATATGCGTCGACTAGAAATGTCTTTTGTTTAACCTGGATGCCTGAGATATCGGGAGTATCAGTGAGCTTTTGGATGAGAGGGTCAAGGGCTATAAGAAATAGTAAGGGGGGGAGAGGACACCCTTGCCTGGTTCCCAGTTGTAGAGGAAATGGGGAAGAGGTGTCGCAATTGGTGACAATTTTGGCTGTGGGTAGGTGGTATAGAGTGGAGATCCATGTACAGAAGTGGCTGCCAAATCCATATGTGGTGAGGATCTCATGTAGATAGGTCCACTCCAGGGAATTGAAAGCCTTCGAAAAATTGATTGCCAATGCAGCCATTGACATCTTACAGTGGAACACTATCCATTTCAAATTGAGAACTAGGCGGAGATTGTCTGCTCCAGATTTGTCCTTGGAAAAGCCAGATTGTGCGGGGTGTATTAGCCTGTGGAGCACCTGCTTCATCCTGTTAGCAAGCACTTTGGCCAGTATTTTAGTGTCTACTGACAACAATGAGATGGGCTAGAAGTTATTACAATCTAATGCATCTGAGGATTTTTTGGGAATCAATGTCACTATGGCTTCCCGCATTCTGGGGGGAGTAATGTCGCTTCCTGAGCTTCTTAGAAAGCTCGTAGAAGTGGAGTGGTAATCTATTTTTCCAGAAGTTGGTAGAGTTCCACCATCATGCCATCTGATTCTGGGGATTTACCCTCACCATTTGGGAAAGGGCTGTGTGCAACTTCTCCGGGGAGATGGGAGCCTCTAGAGCACTACAATCCGCTTGTGATAGTCTTGGGAGGGATGTCCCCTTGCAAAATTCTACCATATGTGCAGATAGCTCCTTTGGTGTCAGCATAGATTGGGCCTGATAAAGTTTCTGGTAGTAAGCTCACATTGTGTCATACAGTAAATGTCCTGGGGTGTAGATACTACCTTACCCTCTTTATTTCTTAACGCTAATATTATGGATGAGGCCTGCTGTTTGTGCAACTGGTAGGCTAGTAATTTCCCACCTTTGTTCCCACCTCCCCATGATTTATGTTTAGCCTGAAGCAGCTGCCATTCTGCCTTTTTGTGTAGTAGTGAGTTAATCTGATATTTCAGTCCTGCGATCTTAGGCAATAGGGGAGATTTTAGTGGGCATTGGGCGGTAAGCTTAAACTGCTTCTCCAAGTTTGTGAGTTCTTCCTGCAAATGGCGTACTGTTGCAGCCTGGGCTTTATTTTTGGTAGCAGTGTATGATAGAATTCTCCCCCGGGTGACAGCCTTAAAGGCCTCCCAAACTGTGGAGGATGAGACTTCATCTGTCGTATTAAGGGAGAAGGACGCACGGGTCTCTTCCCTTATGAAAGATTGAAAAGTTTTGTCCTGGATCAGTAGTGGGTTGCATCTCCATCTGGTAGCTGGCATACCTTGGCCAGGTGGGAGGAAGATAATGGACACAGGGGCATGGTCAGAAATTATTATACTGTCTATCAAAGTGTCCAGAATCCCAGGCGCTGCCACGTAATTTACTAGCCGGAAGTTTAGTCTACTATAAGTGCGATGGACTGCGGAATAAAAGGAATAATCCCTCCCTTTGCATTATTCATCCTCCAAGGGTCCGACATTCCCCATTCCTCCTTCATTTCAGTCATGCCTGCCAGGGCCTTGGGGTGTGTTTGTGGGGTCGGGAGGGATTTGTCCAGGAAGACATCTTGAACTAAGTTATGATCCCCACCTAACAATATTGGTATGTCAAGAGTCCAGCTGACAGCTTGGTAAGGGCTTGGCTGACTTCTGGGTATTGGTTTCCTGAGTCATTATTATGTCCATAAGCATTTGCAATCACTACCCTTCCTCCTGGGTATGAAAGTCTAGCCACCACCCACAGTCCCTGAGGGTCGGTTCGTTTGTCCTCTATAACCCATGGTGAAGCTTTTTGAAGTAAGATAACAACCCCCTTAGATTTGGAAGTTGTGCAGCTGGCAACTAATGAGGCCACCCAGAGCTTTTGCAGCCAATGAACTGTTCTGCTCGTTAAATGAGTCTCCTGAAGTAGTGCTATATCTGCCCTCATAGATTTTAAAAATTGAAGTACCTTAGTGCGTTTAGCCGGGTGGTTAAGCCCCTTCACATCCCAGGAGACCCATTTCCAGCCCGAGGTATACGATGAGCTGCCAGCCATGATTATTATTACCAACCCGAAGGGAAACAAGAGAGGTACGAGTCAGTAGAGTACTCACCCACCAGTGACAGCAGAGGTGAAAAGCAGGAAAGGAGAGAGGAGTCACCTAGTAGGAGTTTGACCAGTAGGATCTCTGCTCTGCTAGGTGTTCTCACAAGCAGAAGTGTGGAACTGTGTGAGAGTCATGGACTGCTGCAGCGTTAGCTGCGTAGACAAATTCAGACTGTATAAGGAAGAAATAACAGATAACACTCGTTAACCTAAAGTAACTTAGCCACTATAACAAAACACACAACACAGTATCTGTGAACTAGTGGCTTTACCTAAAGCTAATATGAAACAGCTGATGATGCTGAAGTAGTTGTGTGAATGAACTGTCTAGGCTCTAAGCCACACTATTTCTAGCACCAAGGGCTGGGGATGGGTCTCAACCAAGATAGGTGATCCATCCTTACCTGGCCCTTAAGATCTTTATGTGCCCAGATCTGAAGACCAGTGGTCCCAACGGTAGCCTACCACTGAAGAAAATCTCCCATGAGCAGGAGAGCACTAAGCAACTGGAAAGGGGTGGGCTGGGGGGTAGAGGAAACCTCATTCGCCACATACCAATGTGAGATTTCGGCATGTAGGCCTTAATAGTACCTCCCTCTCAGGGGGAGGAAATGGACAAGGAAATGATAGAAAGCATACTTAGAATGGCAGAAAAAGGGGAGATATTGCTGATGGGTGATCTGAATATGCCATATGTTAACTGGAGTGCAGTTGCAGCAGCCACTTCTAAGAGTGGGGTTATTCTAGACGCCCTACAGGGGGCATGCCTTAGACAAATAGTATTGGAACCCACTCGCGAGGGAGCAATCTTAGACCTGGTTCTCTCAAATGGAGATGGAGAGAGGATCACAGATGTAGAAATGGGTAGCCATCTGGGAACTAGCGACCATCGAACAGTATGGTTCACAATAAACACAGCAATAGAGTCAAGTCATACAAGGGCAAAAGTACCAGACTTCAGGAGGGCTGACTTTGCCAAAATGGGTGAGTGTCTAAGGAATGTACTAGTAAATGGGCAGGAAGGAGGGGTGGAAGAACAATGGGGAATAATAAAAACTGCCATCTCAGAGGTAACAAGCCTTTGTGTGAAGCAAATAAACAAAACTAAACAATGTAAGAAACCACTGTGGTTCTCAAAGGAGGTGGCAGTGAAGGTTCAAGAGAAAAAGAAAGCATTCAGGAAGTACAAGAAATCACAGCAGGAGCAGGACAGAGAATTGTATCAGTTAAAGCAAAAGGAAGCTGGGAAGGCAGTCAGAACAGCAAAGGCCCGAACTGAGGAAAAGATAACCAACTCAGTTAAGAAGGGGGATAAAACCTTTTTAGGTACATCAGGGAGCGAAGGAAGACCAAGGGAGGGATAGTGAGGCTTAATAAAGGGAGGGAGGGGCAGAGGGTGACTATGAAAAGGCAGAGATACTAAACAAATATTTTTGCTCAGTATTTACAAATGAAGAGGGGGAGGTACCTAAAGCAAACAATAGAAACGCTCTGGATACAGAAGTTAATACCAGCCCATTTACAGAAGAAAGGGTTCTGAAAGAACTCTTAAAACTGAAGGTGGACAAAGCAATGGGGCCTGATAGGATTCATCCCAGAATTCTAAAAGAACTAAGGGTATAACTAGTGACACCACTGACTACCCTCTTTAACAAACCATGGGAGGATGGGGTGGTACCTGAGGACTGAAGGAGGGGAGATGTGATTCCTCTTCACAAAAGTGGGAGCAGGGCAGAAGCAGGAAACTACAGACCTGTTAGTTTAACCTCAGTGATAGAGAAAATGATGGAATCACTTCTGAAGGAAAGAATTGTTGAGTACCTAGAGGCCAGAGGGCACAGGACCCAAGGCATACAGGATTCATAGAAACATAGACTTTGACGGCAGATAAGGACCGCTGGCCCACCTAGTCTGCCCATTTCTTACCTAATGGATAAGCTGCAGATCCTAGTTAACCAGCAGTCTACTTCTTCCTACCCCACCCCTAGAATTGCCTTATGACTGTCCCATGCATGCTTGAATTCCACCACTGTTTTTGACTCCACAACCTCCTCCAGAAGGCTGCTCCATGCATCACAACCTCTCTGTGAAAAATACTTCCTTAAATTACCTCTGAGCTGCCTCCTTGTTCTTTTCACACATCTTTTTGAAAGATGCTACCCTCTTGGACTTTGTTGATTCCCTTGAGGTACTTGAAAGTTCCTATCATGTCCCCCCTCTCCCTCCTTTCCTCGAAGCTATACATATTAAGCTCCTTAAGTCTCTCTTCATATGTGTTCATGTGCAGACCCTGCACCATTTTAGTTGCCCTCCTCTGGACAGCTTCCATCCTGTCTATGTCTTTGCGGAGATTGGGTCTCCAGAACTGCACGCAGTACTCCAGATGGGGTCTCACCAGCTGTCTGTACAGAGGGATAATAACTTCCTGTTTTCTACTGGTGATGACTCTCCCTATGCATCCCAGTATCCCCCCAGCCCTTCTTGCTGCCCTCTCACATTGCTTGCCCACCTTTAGGTCATCTGATATGACTACTCCCAGGTCCCTTTCCATTTCTGTTGTTGTTAGTATCTCACCCCTCATTGTGTACTCTTCCCTGGGTTTTTGTTTCCCAGGTACATTACCTTGCACTTCTTAGCATTGAATCTAAGCTGCCATACATTTGACCATTCCTCTAACCTTGACAAGTCCCTTCTCATCCTTTCCACCCCACCTTGTGCATCAACTCTGTTGCAGATCTTTGTGTCATCTGCAAAGAGACATACTTTTCCTTCCAGTCCCTCTGCAAAATCGCATATAAAGACATTGGAGAGGACCGGTCCTAATACTGAACCCTGCGGTACCCCACTAGTAACCCCCCCTTTCTTCAGAGTGGACTCCATTTACTATTACTCTATGTGTCCTATTCTCCAGCCAATTCTTTACCCAGACTGTCATCTTAGGACCCACTCCCAGGCTGGCTAACTTGTATATTAATCTTTTGTGTGGGACTGTGTCAAATGCCTTGCTAAAGTCTAGGTAGGCCATGTCCATAGCCCCTCCCTGATCTACTACTTTGGTCACCCAGTCAAAGAAATCTATCAGATTCGTCTGGCATGACCTTCCCGCTGTGAATCCATGCTGCCTTGGGTCCTGTGCCCCTCTGGCCTCTAGAGACTCGACAATTCTTTCCTTCAGAAATGATTCCATCATTTTCCTTATCACTGAGGTTAAACTATCAGATCTGTAGTTTCCTGATTCTGCTTTGCTCCCACTTTTGTGAAGGGGAATCACATCTGCCCTCCTACAGTCCTAGGGTACCACCCCATCCTCCCATGACTTGTTAAAGAGGGTAGTCAGTGGTGTCACTAGTTCTACCCTTAGTTCTTTTAGCATTCTGGGATGAATCCCATCAGGCCCCATTGCTTTGTCCACCTTCAGTTTTAAGAGTTCTTTCAGAACCCTTTCTTCTGTAAATGGGCTGATATTAACTTCTGTATCCAGAGTGTTTCTATTGCTTGTTTTAGGTACTTCCCCCTCTTCATTTGTAAATACTGAGCAAAAATATTTGTTTAGTATCTCTGCCTTTTCACAGTCACCCTCTGCCCATCCCTTCCCCCTTATTAAGCCTCACTATCCCTCCCTTGGTCTTCCTTTGCTCCCTTTTGTACCTGTAAAAGGTTTTTTTCCCTGTTCTTAACTGAGTTGGCTATCTTTTCCTCGGTTTGGGCCTTTGGTGTTCTGACTGCCTTCCCAGCTTCCTTTTGCTTTAACTGATACAGTTCTCTGTCCTGTTCCTTCTATGATTCCTTGTCTTCCTGAATGCTTTCTTTTTCTTGAACCTTCACTGCCACTTCCTTTGAGAACCATAGTGGTTTTACATCGTTTGTTTTGTTTATTTGCTTCACAAGGCTTGTTACCTCTGTGATGGCAGTTTTATTATTTCCCATTGTTCTTCCACCCTTCTTCCTGCCCATTTGCTAGTGCATTCCTTAGGCACTCACCTATTTTGGCAAAGTCAGCCTTCCTAAAGTCCAGTACTTTTGCCTTTGTATGGCTTGACTCTATTGTTGTGTTTATTGTGAACCATACTGTTCAATGGTCGCTAGTTCCCAGATGGCTACCCACTTCTACATCTGTGATCCTCTCTCCATCTCCATTTGAGAGAACCAGGTCTAAGATTGCTCCCTCTCAAGTTGGTTCCAATACTATTTGTCTAAGGCATGCCCCCTGTAGGGCATCTAGAATAACCCCACTCTTCGAAGTGGCTGCTGCAACTGCACTCCAGTTAACATATGGCATATTCGGATCACCCATCAGCAATATCTCCCCTTTTTCTGCCATTCTAAGTATACTTTCTATCATTTCCTTGTCCATTTCTTCCCCCTGAGAGGGGGGTCGGTATACAACCCCTGTGCGGATTGTGGTGGGGAAGGTCATGCCAGACAAATCTATTAGATTTCTTTGACTGGGTAACCAAAGTAGTAGATCAGGGAGGGGCTTTGGACATAGCCTACCTAGACTTTAGCAAGGCATCTGACACAGTCCTGCACAAAAGATTAATATACAAGTTAGCCAGCCTGGGAGTGGGTCCCAAGATGATAGCCTGGGTAAAGAATTGGCTGGAGAATAGGACACAGAGGGTAATAGTAAATGGAGTCCACTCTGAAGAAAGGGGTTACTAGTGGGGTACCGCAGGGTTCAGTATTAGGACCGGTCCTCTTCAATATCTTTATAAGCGACATTGCAGAAAGACTGGAAGGAAAAGTATGTCTCTTTGCAGATAACACAAAGATCTGCAACAGAGTTGATGCACAAGGTGGGGTGGAAAGGATGAGAAGGACTTGGCAAGGTTAGAGGAATGGTCAAATGTATGGCAGCTTAGATTCAATGCTAAGAAGTGTAGGTAATGCACCTGGGAAACAAAAACCCAGGGAAGAGTACACAATGGGGTGAGATACTAACAACAACAAAATGGAAAGGGACCTGGGGTAGTCATATCAGATGACTTAAAGGTGGGCAGCAATTTGAGAGGGCAGTAAGGAGGGCTGGGGGCATACTGGGATGCATAGGGAGAGGCATCACAAGTAGAAAACAGGAAGTTGTTATCCCTCTGTACAGACAGCTGGTGAGACCTCATCTGGAGTACTGCATGCAGTTCTAGAGACCCAATCTCCGCAAAGACATAGACAGGATGGAAGCTGTCCAGAGGAGGGCAACTAAAATGATGCAGGGTTTGCACCAGAAGACATATGAAGAGAGAGACTAAAGGAGCTTAATATGTATAGCTTCAAGGAAAGGAGGGAGGGGGGGACATGATAGAAACTTTCGAGTACCTCAAGGGAATCAACAAAGTCCAAGAGGGTAGCATCTTTCAAAACAAGAGGTGTGCAAGAACAAGGGGGCACAATTTGAAGATAGAGGAGGGTGGCTCAGAGGTAATGTAAGGAAGTATTTTTTCACAGAGAGGGTTGTGGATGCATGGAACAGTCTTCTGGAGGAGGTTATGGAGTCAAAAACAGTGGTTGAATTCTAGGATGCATGGGACAGTCATAAGGCAATTCTAGGGGTTGGGGGTAGAAAGAAGTAGGCTGCTCGTTAACTAGAATCTGCAGCTTGTCCATTAGGTAGGGAAATTGGCAGACTGGGAGGGCCAAGCGGTCCTTATCTGCCATCAAATTCTGTTTCTATAGGAAACAGTGATATTAGTGGCTGGCTAGTCCCTTGCGTAGGTTAATAGCCAAAAGGTTTTGAGCCCCGACATGTTCCTCCCTAAGAAGGAAGGTCCTTCATTAATTATTGCTCTGTCTTCAGCGGTATCTAATATGAGCGAGGGGATGCCCCTCTAGCAGTCGTATCTCCATACATAACATTGCAGGCAATATGGAGGCATTAGAACATCAGGGCTTCACGGGGAGGGGTGGGGTGCAACAGTGGAGGTTTCAAAATCCGAGATGCCACACAAGTTGAGCTTTCCTCCCATCGAGCCTTGTGTGTAGCCCCTGACTTAAGAGAGTAACTGTATTAAAAACAAGAAAGCTTAGCTAATGTCTAAATGTCCTGGGTGTCAGCCTTCAGCTCCGGAGGCAGCTTGTGTTCCTGCCAAGGGTTTGTCAGCTCCACTTATTCTGGAGGGGATGCCCAAAGCCACTGCAAATGTTTTGTTCCCAGGCCTTAACAGTCTGGATGCCACTGCTGTTTCCTCTTTTTCTTCCTCTACCGTAGTTGCCCAATCCAGTGAGGTGACAAATTCCATTGGCTCACCAGATTCAGAATCAGAGCCATCCAGTCCATCAACTCATGTTGCTGCTGCTCAAGAGAGTTTGGCAGGAGGAGAGGCAGATAGGTTATTGGCATTATGCTGAGTTGGGCTTCTCGAGCATTTGCGGTTTTGGGCATTAGTAAGGTGTGTATGTCCCCCCAGCTTGTCTGCTGGCTGTGGCTCTGTTAGTGAAGGGTGGTCCACATTTTGGGGGCTGACAGCTGCCCGATTCCCTGCACCCTTTCCTGAGGCTCTTAGTGGTTCTTGCAAGGTGAGAGTGGGGGACCATGTTCGAGCCGTACCAGTACGGTTGCGTCTTTCTTCCCCTGGTGCTCCTTTCTCCTTGCCTGTTGGTCCTCTTTTTATATGGTCCCCTGGAGCCCAGAGGCATCTGGGAAATGTAGTTCTAGGCATAAGATTTGGCCAATTCTGATTAATCCATGTTTAGGCTTCCTTTGGAGATTCTGCCAAGAAGGCCTTCCCCTCTCTGTAAATGTGCAGCACGGTGAGTTTTTTAAATCTACATTGGAAGGCATTAGTTTGAAGAAACTTTTTAATGGGTCCATACTCTCTCCTCTTGGCAGCAACTTCTTGGGAAAAGCCCCTGTAAAATGAAATTGTAGCTCCCTTCCATACAATCTCTCCGATGTCTCTAGTGACTTGAAGTAGTTTCCCTTTAGTTGAATATCTCAGGATATAAGCTATAATCATTCTTGGAGCACTGGAATCTGTTCTGCCAGGGACCCTGTGCACCCTCTCCACACCAATTGGGTCTCACCACCTGTCCCCCAGGAGTTGGGGTATCCAGTCATTTAGGAACTGTTTCATGTTGGGCCCTTCTGTTCCTTCTGGGACCCCCAGGACCCTAACATTGTTCCTACACCCCCTATTTTCTTGATCTTCTGCCCGATAACACAATTGGGCAAGTTTGGCTTCATGGTCCCTCAGGCACTGTAGCACTGCAAGATGCTGCTTTTCAAGATCTTCTGTCTTTTGTTCTATCACATTTTGCTTACCCACAAGCCATCGGACATCTGCTACATTGCTTGCCAGGGATGCCCCAATGCTGTCCACCCTCATCACTAAAGCCTCTAACATTTTTGTAATGTTTGATAAAGCGTCCCCTAAGTGGGCTTGATCGGGGACTGTGGAGGCCTGTTGCCCACTGGTCTCCTGTGCCTTAGATTCTTGCCCTTCCATCCTGCTCATGGTGTGCGGACAGCAGGAGAAAAAGAGCTGCTATGACTTCCCCTCATCTAACCAGTGCTCCTAGTATGCTTAGGACTGCGACCCGTTCCACTATCTTCGGGTGCCAGATAATCAGGGAATAGGAGGGGAGATGTGCGTAACCAGAACTAACACTCACGCAGGCTGTTGCAGCCAGTTTGCATTGCTCAGCTCCTAGTGAGAGTTCGCAGGATATTGCCCACCTACCACGTCTCATACATCAAAATTCATCAGCTTCAGAGCGGCAGAGGTAGGGAAGGGTTTTCCAGTTGCTGTGGAATAGTTTCAGTCCGGCATGTTAGTGGATTGTGAGCGATTGTTCTCCAGGTTGAGATGTTGCTAACTTTTTAGGCTGCCATTATTGTGGGTTCCAGGCCATGCCCCCCCAACCTGATTCACTTTTACTTTGTATTTTCTTATGCAGTTGCCCCCCTCCCATGAATGGTTGCTTTGTTTTACATAATTTACTAAACATGCCTGATTCAGTTTTTTATTTACCATGGGGATCACTGATGTTTGGTGTTTAACATCTTAGTAAGCATACTTCTGACCACTGTGCACCAGTTTTTTTATTTTTTGCTGCAGATACAAGACTTTTCCTTGGTCTTGTTACTTGATTATTTGGCCTTTGAGTCAGTCAGCGCAGACATGGAGCTCTATCTTTCATTTGCAGGTTATTGCTCCCACCTATTGGCTGCTTGTTATAGGGGATTGCTGTTACTTATATGACTTCAGGGCAGTTTGGGGCTCCGTTTTTAGTTGGAGGCATGGCATGGATCAGTTACAGACCTTTAGGGATCCGAGTGATGGTTTTAGGGACCTGGATTTTGTCTTTTCTTATGTGTTTTTTAATTTACGGTTTGTTTGTTCTTGTTAATTGATTTTTTCTATTTATGGTGTTTTGTACATATTTGAGGCATTGTTACTGGCTTATGTATTTGGGGAGGGTGAGGAGTGCTGCTCATCTATTGTTTAATAGATTTGATGCATTTTGCTTTTTCCATTGTTCACATATTACCCTAATCTGTTTACTGTTTAGAAATAGGTAGTTATTATACTTTTTTCACATGGAATGTGAAAAGCACGCAGGATGTTAAAAAGCATTATGCCATTCTCAAGCATCTGAAGCAGCTGGCACAGATATTGCCATTATCCAAGAATCTCACTTAAAACGGGATCAGATCAATTTCTTTTGACGGACTAGGATGGGCCAGGTCTATGGAGCAGGGAATAGTACCCAAAAAATGGGGTATGCATTTTAATCACTAGAAGAATTCCCTTTCACTCACTTTCTGAGATATGGGATCCTGAAGGGCACTACATTTTTCCTCATGTGAGATTAGGGGTTCATGAGTTACTTTTGGGTTCAGTGTATGGTCGCACTGTTGATAACCCACATTTTTTTCTTAATTAGCCTCTGTCTTAGCATCATACACCCATATCTCAGCTGTTATTGGTGGGTATTGGAATCTTGATTTCACCCAGATATAGGCAGGTCTGGTTATCAGCACAAAGGCCTTTCCCCTGCCCGATAAGGTTTGTGGGACTTAATAGATCTTTTGGGTTTTGTAGATCCATGGCACATGCTTCACCCTTCAGACTGCAAATATGCTTTTTATTCCCCCCACATAACTCTTTCTCAAGATTGAATTATTGTTTTTGTGAATTAGGAGAATATAGCCGGGCTTATGACATGTGAAATCACAGACACTGTTCTTTCTGACCATGACCCTATCTGTTTAGCCCTCTTCATTAAGGGTGGCCATGACAGAAATACTGTCTGACACTTTAACAATCAGTTAATTAAGAGATGTGGGCTTTGTTGACACCTTGAAAAACTTCATACTTTTGTTCTTTGATGACAGTAAATCCATTGTTGATGAAATAGATATATTGTGGGGTGTAGCAAAAGTAACAATTCGGGGTGAATGTATTCACCTTGCTTCTAAAATAGCCAAGGAATGTCAATCCTGTACTCAAAATTTGCTATCCCAAATTTGCTCTCTGGAAGATTCCTTCTCCCCATCTACCCCAGAGCAAACATGGTTAACTTTTAATTTTCTTCACTCTCTGTACCTCACCTTATTAAATGAGTGTGCTGAATTTTCTATTTTTGGGACAAGGATGCGATATTTGGAGCAGGGCGAAAAGGCAGGGAAACTATTAGCTTTACAACTACAACAGCAAGAATCCTTTCAGGTAGTCAGAAGCCTACACTTAGATAATTCATCAGCTTTGGTTACTAATCCTCAGGAAATTGTAGGGTTTTTTTGTTCATACTATGAATGTTTGTATTCCACTGCTTCCTTGAATGCCCATATTCTAGATGCTATCTCTGAGTATATCCAGAAGACCCCCTTATCATGCTTATATGATACGCAAGGAGCTTCATTTCAAGGCCCTATTACTACTACAAAAGTTTTTTGGGCCATTACCTCTCTCCATTTGTATCGGACATCATGACCGAGTTTTCTGTTAATTTCTATAAGATGTATATGGACGAACTTATCCCTATTTTAGTAGACGTCTTTAATTATATCCATTCAGATGGTCTTTCTGATTTTTTCCTCACACAAGCCCATGTAAGTGTACCTCTTCTTTTAAAACCCTGGAAAGATGAATCTCTCTCATCTAGTTAGTGCCCCATTTCCATTATTAATACTAATTTTAAAAATACTTGCAAAAATGTTGGCTCACCAACTAAAAGGAGTTTGGTCTCAATTAATTGGCCCTGAACAGGTTGGTTTTATGAAGGGGTGAGTTTACAGTGAATACATTCAAAAACATTTTTCATTTCATCTTGGTCTCCTGGGGAAGCCAGGACCCCTGCAACCCTGGTTTCCTTGGATGCAGAGAAAGCTTTTGACTGGGTCTCATGGCCCTTTCTATTTGAAATTTTGGGGGTGTATAATATTTATTCTCATTTTATTCGATGGGTCCAGTCCTTTATATTCAACCTTCAGCCACTTTATTATGAAACAGTGTCCTTTCTGAACCTTTTTTGATCACTTCAGGCACTGGACAAGGATGCCTCCTGTCTCTGTTACTTTTCAATCTCTACCTGGAACCTTTACGTTTAAGACTGAGGTGTAATACCAAGGTCCAGGGTATCCGAATTTATCAAGTGGAAAACAAACTCTCAGCTTATGCAGATGATATATTGCTGCATTTATCTCACCATGATACCTCAATTCCCCAATTATTGCTGCCCTTGCTGAGATTACTAAATTTGGGGAGATTGCAGCCTATTAATTAAATATTGAAAAAACATCAGTCTCACCTCTAAACTCATATATCTCCAGACAATATATTACCTGTTTGGGGCTTCAATGGAAATCAAAGGTACTCATCTATCTTGTCTTACATATTTCCAAGCATCTTTCTGATTTGAAAAAATTAAACTGAAATCCCCTTTTAAATTCTATTGAAGAGCATTTACATACTGTAGATGGACAGTCCTTCCGCTGTTATTATGGAGATGAACAATGTGATTAAAATGAATATTTTACCACGTTACCTATCCCCACTGGGGATGATAAATATTAGTTTACCACGTGACCAGTTTTGACAACTTCAGTCCTACCTTAACTCTTTTCTGTGGATGGGGCAAATCAGTCTGGAGAGCAAATTTAAAATTATCCCTCCCCAAAAAAATCAGAGGCCTTTGTCTCCCAAATTTTTATTTTGATTACTTAGCTTCCCATGGTAGTAAATATTTTAAATGGGGCCTATCCGCCTCAGATGCCCAGCCTGACCCTTATGAACTCCAGTTGTTACATCTTGAAAAAGAGCTATGTAAGAGTCATCACATTCAGCTCCCCACTTTGCTATTTCTCTCTCCATCCGCTCTTCCATCTCCCTTGGAACAGACCCCCTATATATTGATCTTTATGAGCACATGCCCAACTCATCCAATATTTTTGGCTTTCCATTACCCATAATCTCATTCAACCTATTTTTCTTAACTCTAATTTTAAAATTGCCCACTAATCTATTTAGGGCAATTTCCTTCCTTTGGGTGATTCTGTATCGGTGACTACAATCTCATCTGCAGATAGATTGCTCGACTTTCCCTCTCTACAAATTCAATACAATTTATCTTGTACACACCTGTTCAAGTATATTTAAATCTCACAGGTGCTGGTGTCTCACTTTGACCCCCCTCCGTGGACTGACACAAGATCCTCTGCCCTTGAGGAAATGATCCAGGCTGCACATTCTCATCATGCCATCTCTCATTTGTATGCCATCTTTCAAACTAATGACCCACTGTCCCTTTCAGGAATTTGCTATTATTGGCAATATACTCTCCATTTAGATTGGCTGCTTTGGAATGGCACAAGGTATGGTCTGATCTCTAAAAGTACATAAAACAGGATCATTATCGATTACTCCAATATTATATATTACATAATCTCTATTTTGCCCTGCAGAAACTCTATAAATCTAGCAAGCAGGCCCACTCCCTCTACTTCAGATGTAAACAGACAGAAGGCACATTATTTCATATGCTTTGGACCTTGAGATGGTTGTACCTTTTTGGTTGGCCATTAAACTCCAGCTGGATCCATCCTTAGACTTGGATGAAGCCTTTACTCCAGAAGTTTGTTTAATTAGGTATTACAAGGGGATAACCCCAGGACATCAAAAGGGTTATATGGCTATGATTTCTGCAGCAGCCAAGATGGTTCTTCTCTGACATTGGTTAGATGATAAAACACCAGCTTGGTTGGAATGGCATTCAGTGGTCCTTAGCACCTTAAATGCAGAATTGCATATTGCTAATATTAGACATAAATCTCTATATTTTTTGGAAAAGTGGGGGCTACTTCATGCTTGGCTATCAACATTATAATATTTGTTCAACTTGGCTATGTCTAATTTTGATTCCCTACTGCTCTTCCTCTTATTGCAAGCCCTGTTTTCTTGACAGTTAGTGAACACGTCATTGTGGAGTGTAGAGGTTTATGGTTTTAATGAGCAGCTATCTGAGGTGGGGGTTACTAGTATTAGGAGTGGGGTTTTATTTGTTTTGTTTGTTGGTTTGCGGGGGGTTTTGTGTTTGTTTGCTTCACTGTTGTAGTTTGTCCTGATTATTGTGTGCTGTTTTTTTTCTTCACTTTAGAAAATCAATAAAGTATATTAAATTAAAAAAACTCCTCTTCAGAGACTACATTTACCTTTATCTGCCTCTCCTTACCTGTCTTCTCCAGGTTGCTCTGAGTCTTGGCTGGAGGTTCTGTCCTATCTGCTGTCTGTTTCCATTTGCCTGCAGGCTGGGTCGGTTTGGGGGCAGGTGTTTCTAGTAGGCAGGCATCCAACCTCGTCTTCCCTTTCTTCACATGCATCTTGTGCAGCTATTGTTTGAGGGCCCTGGCCACCTGATTCTGGGAGTGGGAAGCCTTCTCGCTTGGCATTGTAGCAGTAAATGGAGCACAAACAACAAACTGCTTTCAATGAAAAGAGGGAACACTATGAACTATGCCATCCTGTCATGTTCCATATATTTCTTTTTCCTTTTTGGTGCCCCATATCCCATTCTTCCCCTCTTCCAGACAGGCTAATGCTTATCCTGGAAGCTTGCAGCATCAGCCACTATGTGCATGGTTGGCCTGCCTCCCAGCAATCAATTGTGCAGCCCAATTTTCTTTTTTGATATGTTCCCATCATAGCTGCCCAAGCACATCTTTCTGGGTGAGTAGGAGTGCTGGTAGCATCTATGTATAAGTCTCACCCCACTATCTGCTCTTTAGGCCACTCCCACCAAGTAATATCAACTGTGGCATGCTCAGCGCAGTAGGTTGTGGGAAATGAACTCTGTTCCCAACAACAGCATTATCTGTCATAGCACTGAAGTCTACTTTGGGCTGCCTACCGATTCCCAAGTAGCAGTGGTAACTGCTTAAAGTTTCTCTTTTTTTTTGCAGTAGTTGTTTCATTTTGTTTGTCTTCTTTTTTTTTCTTTTCTTTTTTTTATTGTTTAAATTGGTGGCCGCATGGATTTTGTCCAGGACAGGGGATCACTTTCTAGCCAGCTTGCATTCAGGATAATGCCATCATCTTTACAGCAAATGATCCCCTCATCTCACTTACCCCAAAATAGGGTAAAATAAATTAAAAGTAGAAGATATTTGCAACTTTATCCACTAAATGGAGGCTATGAGAATCAAACACTTGCCTTCTGGAAACTAACTCTGTGTGCCCTGGAACATGCTCTAATCCTCTGAGCTGCCTTTCCTGCCCCACTGCATTCAAACTTAGGTGAGCCACATTCTGCCAGTGTGGAAGACCCACCCCATTTGCCCTCTTTTTGTTAAATTAACTCTCCCACAGAAGTGAATCCTTCAGTGACAATCCCCCTAATTGGCTGCCATGGAAGCAGAACACCAAACAACTTTGTGTTTTTTTTGACTGGGGTTCTTAACTTTTAAGCCTGAGTGGGTGGGCGGGGGACCACGTGGCATCGGCTTGCCACTTTGCTGCATGTCATTCCCCCGACTGCAGGCAGCTGGTGTATCAAGCACAAATAGTGCCACTCATTTAAAGTGCTTTTAAAGCACCTTCCCTTTGTTAATATCAATCCCTTTTTAGTCTCAGTACCAGTGATAAAATAAAAGACACCCAACTCTGTTAATCATGCCCTGCAAAATGCCTGGAACATGGACATGTGTATAAAATTCTCTTCCTCCCCACAAAATAAACCAACAGGGTACTGATCACTACAGCCAGATGTAATAATTTAAAATAAACCTGATTTGAAGAATCCACGTTATCTGCAAAAACAACAAAATGGGGAGTGGCACTGTAAATGTCTGTGTGTTTCCAACTATAATTCCAACCTGAAACTGCTGCAATACTCCCATTGAAAACTGTCCATAACAAGATGACGAAACTGTAGCCATCCCACCAGTGCAGTGGTAAAGAAACTGCTTGCAGCACTGAAGACCTGGGTTTGGGAATGAGCCCAGAGCATAGGAGGGTCAGCCAGGGGGAGGTGGTCAGAGCATCCCTTGGATGCTTTCTGCCTCTGGGGCGGAGGGTGTAATGTGCCTCTTGTGCCATGACGCTGCCTGGGTGACCATGGGTGGCCAAGCACTGAAGCCAGGAATGGGAGGACCAATGTTAGTGTGGGAGGAGTGGCACATGCACCTGTCATGCCATTGATGTCAAGGTTGATGATGAAAAATGGAAAAGGCCCCCACACTGCAGGATGGTGCCACCTCTCCTAGCAGGCCCTACACCTGCCTACTGGGCCCATCAACCTGCAAACAAGCTAATGGTCCTCCGGGGTTAAAGGGGGACCCCAGAGTCCCCACCATGGGGGATAAGCTGTGAAGCACTGCAAGGGTCCATTTGTTAAGTCCCAAGGATGGCTGGGTGGCAGGGCCGAGGGAGTGGGGCAAAAGGTGACAGACTGGTTGATAAGGGGTATAAAGCATAATAAGCACTAAAAAAAATGACAAAATTGAACTCACTCCCAGTCCTCTCACAGCAAGCATAAGAAATGCCCCCAGGATTTGGACCGTGAATACCATATCTGCCAGGCGAACACCCATGCTCCACACCATGCAACCATCTCACATACTCTTTTCTTTTTCCACCAACTTAGCAGAGCCCCATGGCTGAATGATGCTGACCAACCCACCCCAACCTCATCCCCAGTGTGTTGGCTCCCTGTGTGGTCCACCACCATGCACACCAAGTCCAAACACTAAGCAGCAAGCATTGAGCTTTGATCAAAATGTATTGGTCAGATGCTTAGATCTGTTGAGGGAAGAAGCTGATGGTTCCCAGCCTGGTTCTAACTTTTGCTCCATTGCTTGAATCCCCATTGACCACTATGCCAGCCATCTCAGGGGCAGGAGCGTGGGAGGGTATCAGATCTCCAGAGTGGATCGAGTGGAAGGGCTCACTGGGTGGGCATAGTGGACCTCCTGGGAACTGCCGTGATGGGCTGAGCAGCCCCTTTGGTTACCTGGAGTTTTGACACACCTCATGACCAACCTATTGCCCCATTCACTCCCCCTGATGCCAGAAGTTCACAGGTAATCTCACAAGCATCAAACCTGCCTTCCCAATTTTACCTCCAATTCGGTATAATGTGGCTTAGTTTGCTAAATGTTGCAGTCCCAGCTAAGTCAGAGATGTCAAGCTGAAGCTGCCAAGTCACCTAGGTTTCACTGCATTCACGGTTATCCATATGCCATGCCGTGTGGCCGGCAGAGGACTCCACCACCACTCCATGAACTAGGACCAGAGATTGTTGATCTCAGACATTCAAGGCAGTGCAAGATCCTCTTCCCTATGTTTGTTTTACATTTCTACATTTATTTCTTTTATTTTTTATCTATGACCTTGCCACCCAAACTCTTCATTGTACTTGTATGTGTGGTCCTTTGTTCGCCAGCTGTGTTGATCCTCTGGATAACCTTGATCTTCTGGCTGAAAGGAGAAGAGAGTGGGGGAGCCCCAGAACTGACTCTTTTTGACCTCTCAGCCTGTTCCTCCCACCCAGAAGCCACCCCACCCTGGGAGTGGCCTTAGCGGTCCCTCCCCTGGAGGTGTGGCCCAGCCTCCAGGTAGTAGGGATCCTCACCTTACCTGTTCATCAGGTAGCTGAGGGAGGGGCCCCAGACAATGGTCCATCAGCTCCAGTCTTATGGCATACTCTTTTATAAGGTAAGTCTGGTTTATTGTATTTCAATGGGGTTTGAACCTTTACTCATAACTTTTTCATTTTTTTATATTTTTACATTAAGGTTTCAATGCAGCCTTTTTAGGACCCCACCTCATGAATAGGGGAGGTGAAATGTTTCAAATCCAGCCTGAAAAGTGATTTTGCAGTCACCGTGCAAAATTACTTCTCAGGTGGAATTTGAACATTTTATCTACTGGGTTCATGAGGTAAGTAAGTAGGTCATTTTTTATTTATTTGGCACCCAATCCCAGAGTCTCTGGGCACCATACAATTAAATATTTGAAAAAGAACTAAAAACAATCAAATGATATAAATAATCAATCACAAATTATAATTATTAAACATTTTGTATCTTAAAAGACATCAGTAGGAAAGGCTAGACTAAAAAGGTGAGTCTTTAGGCCCCTCCTAAATGCCTCCACCATATGGGCCTCCCTCAAAGGTCTTGGCAGTGAGTTCCAGAGGACCAGGCCAGCCACCTCAAATGAATGATCATATGAGGGTTTCAGTCTGGTCCTCGGAACTGCCATGAGGCCCTCAGTGGAGGAATTAAGGGAGCAGGCTGGAATAGCAGAAGTAAGGAGATCTGACAGGTAGCCAGGGCTGATACATATAGGGCCTTGAAGGTGAGCAAGCCCACCTTGAAGAGAATTGCCCACCTGACCAGCAGCCAGTGCAGACCCCGAAGGATCGAGGTCGCATGACAGTGCCTTGACAGACGGATCAGCAGCCTAGTCACTGCATTCTGCACTAGTTGCAGCCGGTGGTGGTTCCCCTCTACTGATCCTGAGGTAAAGAGCATTACAGTAGTCAAGTCTGGATGTTATTAAGGCATGCACCAGTGACAGCAGGTCTTCAGGTGAAATTAAGAGTTCAATCCAGACGATGTTCCTCAGATGGCAAAAAACACTTTTGATGACACCCGACACATAAGCTTCAAATGTCAGCTTGTCATTGAGGACAACGCCCAAATTTCTCACCCTAGAGGATGCCATCAATGGGGTCGACCCCAGGACCAAACCTGTTGCTGTCCTGGAAGCATCCCTATCACACCCATAACCTGGCTCAACCATCGGTACCTCCATCTTGTCTGGATTAAGTCTCAGCCAGTTTGAGTTCATGCAGTCCTGGATCTCAGCTATGCATGTAGTCAGCACTTCAACATTACCATTTGTCTCTGGTGCAAAAGACATATGCAGCTGGATAGCATCTGCAGAGCAGTGAAAACCCAGACTGTATTATTTGATGAGCCTCCCCAGGTGCAGCACGTATACCTCGAACAGCATTTTTGACAGGATTCAACCTTGAGGAACTACACAAGTCAGGGGTATCAAGGAGGAAGAGAAATTCCCCATCACTATGCTCCACCTTCTGCCTGAGAGAGAGGACTCACACCAGTTGATGACAGTCCTGGTCAGTCGATAATAATCTCTAAGTTGATTCAGCAACACGATGTGGTCCATGGTATCAGATGCTGATGATAGAGTGAGGAGAATGAGAATTGACCGCTCCCCTCAATCTCTTGTCCTGAGGAGATCATCATTATGCACCAGAACTAGTGCTGTCTCTGTGCTGTGCCTCAACCTAAAACAGGATTGGAATGACTCATACATGTCAAAGGTCTCTAGGTGTTCCTCGAGCTGCAGAGCCACTATCTTCTCAGCAACCTTCCCTAAGAATGGGAGGTTGGAGATGGGTCTAAAATTCATCAGGACATAAGGGTAAAGATATGTTTTTTTCAGAAGAGGCCTCACCAATGCCTCCTTCAAGGCATCAGGGAAGACCCCCTCCAGAAGCAAACACTTGGTGATCCCAGTGAAGACTGAACCGATAGCCTCAACATAGCTGACTAGGAGACATGTCAGGTCAAGGTCCAGTTCACTATAAGTGGGCCACAGCTTCAAAATCACCTTGGACACCTTGGCCACCTCCACCAGCCAAAACTCTGCCCAGATAATAAAAGTGCCCCTAAACTCTGCTCAGACAATAGGAGCACCCCTGCTCCACTCAGACCCCACCCTACGGGACTGCTCTAGACACACTGGTGAGATCATGGCTCGAATAGAGGATACCCTGTCAGAGAAGAACAGAGCAAACTCTTCACAAAGTGCTACTGAAAAAGCTCTTTTTAGCTGCAGACAGACAGACTGGCTGGAGAAACCTGTCCACAGCCCAAAAGAGCTGAGCTGGTCTGTTCTTCCCTGCGGCAATCTCCCTGAACAGGAACTCTGCCTTCTTACAATTGATTGCCATTTGATAATCAACACAGTGATTCCTCAAAGCCAGTTTATCTTCCACTGACCGAGTCCTATGGAGTCCTATGCCAGCAACGCTCTAACCCCTGACCCATGATCTTCATCACTTTGAGAGCCCCATCATACTATGGGGGCCTCAAGTGAGAGGACCTGGCTCATATATGGACCTGTGTGATGGCACTGAGTGCCCCAGAGACAGCCCTGTTGTAGGCCATCACTGCTTCACCCAAGCCAGCCACACAAAAAGCACTAACACCATAAAAATCAACTGCCACCATCAGTTCCTCTGGGGACAGTCCCCTTAAAGGGCAATAGCTGATCATCTCAACAGGGGAGGGACCATTGGGGGGCCCCAAATGAGAATTTCACCATATAGTGATCATAAGGTGGGGTCATGAGAAGACTATATTGAAAATTTGGTGGAACATATGGTAAAATGACCAAGTTATGAGTGAATGTTGAAATATTTCAATGCTAACTCGTAACTTTGCTAACTTTCAATATTTTGATTCCAAACTTTCAACATAGCCACTTTTTCACACCATCTCATTTATGTGATAGGCGTCATTTTTCAAATCCTGGATGAGATGTGATTATAACTCGTGGTGCGAAGTGACATTGCAGGCAGTATTCTATAAATGCCACATGTCATGTTTATAAGGAGGAATCATAAAATGACTATCCTGAAAATTTAAGGTCTAAATTTAAGAAAATGATAATAATAATATAAGAAATATAATAAATCCTGCATATTTGCAGATAGGGAGTGGGGTGTGCCTTGGGGTTGTCAACCCTGATGCTCACCCCATTTTCATATATTGTACACATCTCCGCTTATTTACTGACGGAATGGGGTGAGTATTAGGGTCGACAAACCCAAGGCACTACCACAGACAGTACGTCTGGATTATATAGGGCTACCCGGGCTTGAAGGTTGTCAAACTTTGCTGTCAGGCTTCGGATGTCTATTTTGGATTCAAATAAAACAGGTATTTGAGTATCTAACAACCTTTTAAAAATAACAGACTAAAATAATTAATCTTTTACTCAAAGAAAAACCAACATAAAATATTATACAAGGTACAGTGATGAGTTAAATGAGTAGTTGAACAAGCAAATCTACAAACTGAATAAAATGATGAACACCTGATTTGCAAAGATGCAGGAGACATCAAATAGAAATGTTTTTTCTTATTGCTGCCAGCAGGTTGGGGTGGGGCATTAGGGCTGGGAGCACTAATGCTACATTTCCCTACTTTTGTCAGTTTAACCCAAATTAATGCATTAATACAGTTTTTTGAAATATGTATTTGATTGATTTAATAGACACGTGTATTTGGATTGGTGTTTGATTTAATGTTGTTAGTATTCAATATTTTCATGAATAATTTTTTAAGTTATGAAGAAATTCTGCAACTGTGGAAGCAAGCTGCTGTAGTTCCAATATACAAATCCGGTGACTGAACTAATCTGAAGAACTATCATCCAGTCTCTCTGTTAGCACCTCTGTCCAAGGTTTTGGAACAAATGGCATTTGATCAGGTGAAAGAGTTTCTCGATTTTGGGAATATATTAACGCCCTATCAGCACAGTTTTATGAAAAACGATAGTACTTTAACAGCCACTATGGAACTTACTAGTGCATTTCACAAAACCTTGGACAGAGATGGTATGATAGGTGCATTATTTCTCAATTTATCAAAAGCATTTGATTTAATCATAATCACTTGTTATTTTATTTGAAGGTAATAAGTTTATCTGATGATGTCATACTATGGTTTTCACATTTCTTATCTAATTGAAACAAGCTGTTGTTTTAGGTCCAGTCACTTCACCCCTGACTGATATAACTACAGGTGTTCCTCAGGGACCAATCTTGGGGCCTCTTTTGTTCAGTATTTTTTTTAATGTTTTACCATCTGCTATAAAGGATGAAAATAATCTTGTTTATAAGAATCATAAGAATTAATACAGGTACTTGTAGTGTAAGCCATTGTTGACCTGCACATATTTAATCTAAAACTGATATCTTTCTTTACTGAAATAATCATCCAGTGATAGTTTAAATTGGTTCATGGAACTACAGGATACTATGGTCTCTGGTAGTTCGTTCCATCTGTTAACCACCCTTTGGATGAACCAGTTTCCTCTAATGCTCTTTTTGTAGGCTTTACCCATCAGTTGGAATCCGTGTCCTCTATTCATAGAAATGTATGAGATTTGTCAGTCATGACCTGCCCTTTCTAAAACCGAGCTGTGACAGATCTATACACCCACTTTCTGCTATATACTGTTCTAACATTTTTGATCAGGGACTCCAGGATTTTGTTATTATGTAAGCAGATGATATTGTTTTATATCAGTTTGGGAAGATTCTTTGGAAATTAGTACTAATTTACAGAAAGATTTTTTAAATGTCCAACAATGGCTATTAGACCGTGGAACGTTGCTTAATGTTAACAAAACTAAATCTTTATTTTTTGGTTCTCAAAACAGATTAAGTCATGTATGATCATACCTTTTTTATAATGTACAAGGTGTCAAAGCTGAACATGTTTTACAATTTTGATACTTAGAATTTGTCTTGGATCAAAATTAATCATATCAGGAAAATATTAGTTATGTTGCCAAAACAGTGCATTCTATACTAGGACAAATGCTACAGATTAAGTTATTGTTTATCTGCCTATTCAAGAAAGGTTCTGGCTCATTCATTACTGTTACCTATTATTGATTATGTGTGTCCCATTTATTCTTCAGCATTTAGTACTAACTTGCTTCATATAAGAACTTAATTTTATTCAGTTTGTAGATTTGCTTGTTCGACTACTCATTTAACTCATCACTGTACCTTGTATAATATTTTATGTTGGTTTTTCTTTGAATAAAAGGTGAATTATTTTAGTCAGTTATTTTTAAAAGGTTGTTAGATACTCAAATACCTGTTTTATTTGAATCCAAAAAGACAGCACAAAGCTAGCCTTAAACACTATAAAAGTTACCTGGTCAGATTGATACTCCTGTTACTACTGCTCTCAGGCAACATCCACCCTAATCCCAGTCCCCCTCTATACCAGGAGCTGAGTGCACCGAAACCAGGAACCTTAACCTTTGCATCACTAAACATCCAAAGCCTGACAGCAACGTTTGACAACCTTCAAGCCTGGGTAGCCCTATATAATCCAGATGAACTGTCTGTGGTAGAGACTTGGCTCACTCCCAAGATCCCTGATGGAACCATCAGTCTGCCAGGCTATTCAATCTTTAGGCAAGATCGTACATCTAAAAGAGGTGGTGGTTGTGCAATCTATCTTAAGGATAGCCTTCAGGGCATAGTCCTGAATTTACCCAGCCCAGAGCCGTTCTCCCAGGCCCTTGCCATTAAGGTCCTTCTTGGGGCTCACAACAAAACTGTCACAATTCTATCTGTCTACATCCCCCCAAAGAGCTTGGCCCAAGGTCTCCATGCCATCATAGACTGTCTTGGAAGCCTAACCCTAAGCTCTGAGGTTATCCTCTTAGGTGATTTCAATATTAATTGGCTTGCCCCAAAGCTATCTACTTTACCCAGCTCATTGAAACACCCACTAGGACTAACTATAGAACATGCACTAGTACTTTGATTGACTGGGTGCTCACTAGCCAACCTGAGCAAGCCTCTAATGCCTCCGTCCTCCTGGACGTCATTAGTGACCACTCCCCTGTCATGTTCAGTTAGGCTAATAATTTCTCCAAACCCCTTCTAGAACAATCACCAGCAGGGTTCTCAAACCTGGTCACACTGACTGCTTCAAAATGGACCTCCTCAATGCTGACTGGTCCTCGGTTTTTGAGGCTTCCGACATTGATGATGTACTCAACCATTTCATCCTCCTCTTCAATACAATCTGTGACACCCATGTTCCCATGAAAAGGCAGAAGATCAAAGGCTACTTTAACCCCTGGATGGGCCCTGACACTGTTGAATTAATGAAAAATAGAGATCACCCTTGGGATATAGCTAGGGCCACTGCCAAGCAGTCTGATATCCTGAACTATAAACATGTGAGGAACAACTATACCAGAACCATCTGTTTATCCAAAAACATACACTGTAAAAATGCCCTAACCAAGAACTGGATTGATGGGTGCAAATTCTGGGCTAACATAAATGAGGTCACTGGGATGGAGCCCAAAAATCCCTACCATGCTCTTCATTGATGGATCTCCCATCCTAGACCCTAGATCTATCACCAACACCTTTAACAATGCCTTCACCAACCTGCAGCATGTTCTCCCGGCTGACTTCTTCTCCCCCACCATCCCTGCTGCACCCACACAATCCCCATCACATCCCCCCTTTCACTTCAAGACTATTATCTTAGGAGAAGCCAGGAAATATCTGTGCAAAGTGCTTGGGAGGGGGAGATTCAGTGGGGATAACCTCAATCTGAAACTAATCTCACTCTCACTTGAAGAAATGCTGTCCCCTCTCACCCATATCCTTAACCTCTTGCTCCGTCTCGCAGTATTCCCCCAAAAATGGAAAGCTGCAGTAGTCACCCCTGTGTACAAGAGTGGGGACTGTGCCTTCCCCAGGAACTATAGACCCATCTTTATACTACCACCACCCTCGAAGGCCCTTGAATGAATCATTGTGGACCAACTTGTTGAATATCTGGACAAGCACATGCTCCTATGCGCAGAGCAACATGGCTTTAGGGCTGAGCATAGCACCACTACAGTCCTCCTGGAATGCACAGGCTTCATTCACAAATCCCTCGATTTTGGCCAGCTCATCGGGGCTATCTAAACTGACCTAACAAAGGCCTTTGACATGGTCAACCATGCCCTCCTAGCTGACCAACTCACTGCCATAGGCCTTGCCACTGAGGCAGCTGCATGGTTCTGCAGCTACCTACACTGCCGTTCACAGCAAATCAGGATATATACCATTCTCTCTGACTCCAAGCCTGTGTGCTCAGGCATTCCACAGGGGGTCAATACTGGGCCCCCTCCTTTGTAGCCTATTTCTGAATTGCCTCCCCCAGCCAGTCAGTGCCATATCCTCCTCTATGCAGATGATGCGGTTATCTTTTCTAGGGGCTCTGACCCCATTACTCTTGTGCAACAGCTACAGCGTGACTTCACCAGCATACAGTTGTAGTTCAAAAATCATAAATAGATAATGAACTACAAAAAAACAAAAACCATGTTGTTCACAAGCCTTCAGAACAAACACAAAAACTACCCACTATAAATATGTGATGGGGTGGTGTTCCTCTTGAACGTGTTCAGCACTTAAAATATCTCAGAATCTCTCTTGACAGCTCGCCCTCCTATGCCCTCCACATTGACATCACAGCTAAAGCAATCAACAAATGCATAGGGCTACTTTATCCCCATAGGCAGAGCCTGACCCCTGAAGAATAGCGATCCACAGTTCTGTGGGTTCCCTAGTGGACTACGAACTGCCGATATATGGCTCTGCCACAGATACTGCCCTCTGACATTTAAAAACTGCCCTTAACAATGCCTGCAGGCTCACCTTAGGGGCACACCGACTAACCCACACCTGCGATCTCTATGCAAAGGCCCACTGGCTAATGCTGTTTGGTCACTTAAAATATAAATCCTGCCTCCTGGCCAAAAAGATCTGCCTTGGTCAGCTCCAAGAACTCCTAGTTCCCAGCATAAATCCCAGGCCCACCCAAAATTCAGAACTGCAGTCCTTTCTGACTCCAAAATGTCAGACATCTCAATGACAAAGGTCCTTTTCCTATCGGGCCCCATTGTGGTTCAGCTCCCCTCCATAAGAACATTATTAGCCTGCCCATTCTGTGGACCTTCAAAAAGAACCTAAAGAATCATTTAATACAGGAATCTCAATGTGTCTTCCATCGCTAGCACCTAGCAAAGGCATCTCCTACCATCTGCCCTTCTGTGAAAAAAAAGATGTCTCTCTCTTTCTCTTGTACACCCTGCACTTGGGGCTCACCCCCCCACCCTGCCTCCAACACTTCTATGTCCTAACACCCTCGTGTTGCTGACAACTAACAGGCTCCCTGTTGGGCACAATTATTTAGTCTGTTCCTGTATGTATCTGACTGTGTTTACTTATTCCAGTTTTAGTTTTCACTACATTTTTTTTTTTTGCATTCCTTTGTTTAAAGACCAAATGTACCTTAATGTTCTCATTCTAATCCTATTGTCTTGTTTGTCTCTGCCCTCTGTATAATCAATTAATCAGTCTTTATAATCACCTACTTGTTCTAAATGTACTAACTGGAACCTATGTAAAGAGCTCTGAGCTCAAATGGTTAATCTAAGAACTGAAATAAATAAATTAAAACCAAAAAAAAGTCTAATATTTTAACTTATTTTCATTTTTATTGTACAAGATTGGTTAATGTTGGCAAAGTGTATCTTCCTCCTTACGAGTCATCTCAGGGACTAAGGTTCTGGACATTCTGGGTTGTAAAACTGTGAAATGACTCGCCTAATGATATGTTTACTTGTAATTCTTTGTATGTTTTAAAAAAATGTTTGAAGCAGCTTTGTCTTTCATGTTCAGTCTGTTCCTGCTATAATTAATATACTTGATGTACTTGTCATTTTATACTGTATTTAATAGTTGTATCCAGGGCACCCATAAAAAGGGACATTTGATGCCCTTGGACTTTCTACCTGGTAATCAAATATTAAATTATATATATCTATATTCATGGCAAAAAACTCTGTTTAATTCATCAGTTAGGGTTGTTCCACAGTGACAAAGTGAGGAAATTCGATGTTAGGATTGAAAGCCCCCTTAAGATTGAAGGCCCCCCCTTGCACCCATCCCATCCCAACGGCATCCAGGTGCATTGTGGTCATCGGCCCCTAACCTCACCCCATTCCATGTGTAAACAAGCTGAGGTTGTGCAGTATAGGAGAATGGGGTGAGAGTTAGGACCAATGACCCCAATGCACACCCCGATGCTGGTTGGGGGGATGGGGAGGGTGTTGCAAGGGGGGTCTTTCAACCCTAACATAGAATTTCCTCACTTTTGTCGCTGTGGAATAACCCTAACTGATGCATTAAATGGAGTTTTTTGCCATGAATTTCCCTTCTTTTTGAGAATGAGGACTATAAATAGTGAATGGAATGTGGTGGTGGGAGCGTGGGGTACTTTGGGCCCCACACTCCCAGCAGGTGATGTTTTGTCACATAGTAACAGTAAGTGCAATGCTAACACAAGTGCAAATGGTTACACACATGGTGATGCAAATGTAAATGGCAACACAAACAGTAATAGAAATGCAAGTGCAAAGTGATGCTAAAGCGAACAGTGACGCAAACGGAGATGCAAACGCAAGCACGTACAGAAACACAAACTGTAATGCGTATGGCCACAGTACCACAATTGTAAATGCAAATGGTAATGGTAACAGCAACAATAATGCCAAAGGAAACAGAAATGCAAATGCAAATGCATACGGAAACGCAAACCGTAATGAGCACAGTCATGGTACCGCAATTGGAACCGCAAATGGTAATGGTAACAGCAACAATAACACCAAAGGAAACAGAAACAGAAATGCAAGTGCATACAGAAACGTAAACCGTAATGCGCACGGTTGCGGTACCGCAATTGGAAACGCAAATGGTAATGGTGACAGCAACAATAACACAAAAGGAAACAGAAACGCAAGCGCATATGGAAACGCAAACCGTAATGCGCATGGTCACGGTAATGCAATTGGAAATGCAAATAAAAACGGTAACAGCAACGATGACGCAAAACAAAAGACAAATGCAAATGCAAATGGAAGGGTGGCCGCAAACGCAAATGGTAATGCACATGGTGACGCAAATTGAAACGCAAACAGAAACAGTAGTGGAGACACAAATGGTAAAAAATAATGCAAGCGCAAATGAAAATGCAAAGGGTAACGCACATGGTGGCGTAGACGGGAATGGTAAGTGAACCGGGTATGGAACCGCAAGCGGAAGTGGTAACAGTAACAGTAATGTAAGCGCACAGGCTGGTTTTCCCCAAAAGCTGCATAGAGAAAGACAGTGAGTACAAAGAATGTATGCTTAATAATGGGTCTCAGAGCAGAAAATGAGGAGTTGGAATACTAAATTGCTTATATCTTAGGAACTGTACGATGTAGAAAAAAAATTTAAAAGTCATATGATTTATGACTTTCCTGGCTAGTTTTGTACTTAACCTCCATGGGGGAACTAAGCATTTTTCTGATGAAAAGTCCATATCTTGCACTGTTTCCGAGATACGGGCCCTGAAAGGCGCGGTGAATGGCGTAATGTTATCCTATGGGAAAAAAAGAGACGTTCGGAGTGCCATAACTTTGCCGCCCTGTAATATTTTTTCACCAAACCACCAAAAGGCACATCTGTGGGATGTTGGCTTTGTTTCCTCCAAATTTCAGTGCAAAAGACCAAATCATTATTTTGCAGCAGGTTGGCAAAGAATTTCTGTCATGCAGCGGATGCTGCAATGTTAGTCTATGGGAAAAAGTGTCAACTTCGGAGTACCATAACTTTGCATCCATGCAATATTTTGTCACCAAACCACCAAAAGGCACAACTTTGAGATGTTGGCTACCTTCCCTCCAAATTTCAGCCCACAAGACCTAACCATTCATTTTCAGCAGGGTGGCAAAGAACCGCTGTCATTTTGGCCATAGTCTGAAAAAGTAGTGTCGTGACTTGCGACACTTTCGTGAGTGCGACACTACTTTGTGACACTACTTTTTCCAGAAAGTGAAAAAACATATCTCTAGGGTGTTTAACCTCAAAATAAAGACATGCCTAGCATCCTCAGGGTCCGACTAGGTAAACACAGAAAGAATTGTGTTGCTAGAGGATCCCAAATTTAAATCCCAAGCAATTTTCTGATCACTAACTGAAAACAAAATGGTGGATTTGTGACACTACTAGGGCCATTTGCGACACTAAAAAGTGCATTTGCAACACTGTCAAACTTTTTGCTAACTTTTCCCATTGACTTATAATGGGAAATTGTTTTTTGAATAACTTTTGAACCGTTTAATATTTTTTCACAAAATCTTCAAAAGGTACATTGGGGACCCTGGCTGCACGTTCCCTGAAGTTTTTGGACCGGTCACACAAACTGTGCGAACTGTAGGGATGAGCAAAGAATTCCAAAAAGGTGTAAATGCTCGCACAGATCACGCTTAATAAATCCGCAGCTGTATATCTGAACAGTACGAAAGTTGGCAGATCCCAAGATGTATGGTTCTTGATTGTGTATTCCAAATTTCAGGCAAATCTGTTGAACGGTTGCAAAGTTATTAAGGTGCAACATTTTAGGTTTAATATGAAAATGGCTCCTCAATCCTTAACTATGGTAGCACTACTGTGCTACCATTATATATATATATATATATATATATATATATATATATATAACTATATCTATATCTATATCTATATATATATATGACAAAGAACCACTGATGCAAGGGTTACCCCAAAGGGCATTTAGCCAGGAAGCCAAGTTTCAAAGAAATACAAATTCACATATGGCCCCACAATGCAAAGCATCATGGGCTGCATATGCAAATCCCCACAGAATATTATGCTGGTTCAACTTTAAGCAGAAATGCATGGTGCCAAAAGGCCTCTCACACAGTTTGCAAAGGGTGCCAACAGAAGACATAGATATGTGTTTCATCCTACCAGGACTCATCAGTATACCTCATCTGTTTGACAATCGCAGTGGAATGAACCAGCTACCCTAAGATGGTCTATCTGGGTTATGTTGTGGTGAACCCAATTAAAACAAAAAACAATTTAAAAGACAAAGAACCTCTGTGCACAAGCACTGAGGCAAGGGTTACCCCAAAGGGCATTTGGCCGGGAAGCCAAGTTTCAAAGAAATACAAAATCACACATGCCCCCACAATGCAAAGCATCCCCTTGAGTGTGTCTGCTCTGAGGACTGTCCGCCCTGCTCAGGCAAGCCAAGGATCCTCCACAGCCCTGTGAAGCCATTCCACCTGCCGAGGATTAGGTGGTCCTGCCAGCAGGAGACTGCCTGCCCCCTTGACTGTGTCTGCTCTGAGGTAATTTTGCCAATTTGCTGCTGATGCTGCTCCTGAACTGTGGAGCTTTTGAAAACTTCTTGGCACCATTTTTTTCACCAGCCCTGTGACTCGCTATGCTGCAACTACTACCCGTAGTCCCTCGCTGAAAAATCAGAGGACTTTTTGCCCAAGTACAGCTCAGGGCTTATCTGAGGACAGTGTAATTTGTTTTCTTGCCCAAGTACAGCCCAGGGTAAAATAAGTGCTTGAATGAACTTTGCGTCCTTGCATTAGGAACAATAGGGGTCATAGTTTAAAAGTGCAGTAAATGTAATTTAATCTGACTAATCACACTGCTCATTGTAATATTCTATACCCACCCCCTCTCTCTGCATTGTTTCAGTGACCCTACCCTTTTTCTCCCACCTATTTAAAACCCCCTCCTCTCCTCTCTCCCCAGGACTGTCTGCCCCGCTCAGGCAAGCCAAGGATCCTCCACAGCCCCGCGGAGCCATTCCACCCACCGAGGATTAGGTGGTTCTGCCAGCAGAAGACTGCCTGCCCCCTTGAGTGTGTCTGCTCTGAGGTAATTTCGCTATTTCACTACCGGCACTACTCCTGAACTGTGGAGCTTTTGAAAACTTCTTGGCACCATTTTTTTCACCAGCCCTGCGACTCACTACGCTGCAACTACTGCCCGTAGTCCCTCGCTGAAAAATCAGAGGACTTTTTGCCCAAGTACAGCTCATGGCTTATCTGAGGACAGTGTAATTTATTTTCTTGCCCAAGTACAGCTCAAGGTAAAATAAGTGCTTGAATGAAGTTTGCCTCCTTGAATTAGGAGGCAGTCTCCACCGCACCTCTGTGCTGGCTCCCCACCCACCCCCACCCTATCTCGGCATTTCCTTTATAGGCTGCTGAGCGTGTCAGTTTCAGCCAAGTGTGTCTAGTTCAGCCTAAACCCAACAGGCTATTTTTCCATTAGCTCCTTATCTTTGGCCACCACTAGAGGTTGCCGGTTGTTTCTTCCAGATTTCTCATTAGGCATGCCATGATGCTCTCTGCTGCTCTAGACAGCTTAAATTCTTCCCCCTTTTTTCAGCTGCTCTGTCCGGGCTTCTCTATGGTGCACAAACTTCTGGTCCACCTTGTAACCGGTCTCCTAATTTTCTCCCTTGCTCAGCTCTCACTACCACCCTGTCCCTATTGCAGCATCACTCCATACCACTCCCCTGATGATTTCACTTTCTCGAACATGCTGGTTAGACCTGCCATTTACCCAGATCTAACTCCTCTACTCATCTCTAGATTCATTAGCTATCTACTAGCCTACTACCTAGATCACAGACTCCGCTTCAACATTACCACGGTATCTCACATTTTGCACCGAAAACTCTGGTATCTATTACTAATCGCGATTCTGTTGGCAGGGGATGTGGAACAAAACCCAGGTCCTACACACCCTCAGCCATGTCAAAATACCTCCTGGGCAGGGGCGTAGGTGGGGGGGGTGTTTAGGGTGTTCAAACACCCCCCAAAATTACCTCAAAAACCGTAATAAAAATTTACTTTACAGAGCGTCCGGTCCCTTTAAATTTGCGCTTCAGCGCCTGCTTCTGCTGTGCTATCAGTGTCAGAAGCCAAGGTACAAGTCAAGTATGGAACTTAGTCTATGGGGGGGCTGGCTGTCTCTTGGTGTGTGACTCGTGGTCCTCCTTCTCGCTTCTGCCTCTCAACAGACAGCCAATTAAGCTGCACAGCGTGTATTTGGCGGCTTGGCGCACCAACTCACGCGCTGCTATTTCCCTCAGATACAGAGAATGAGCAAGTCAGCCAGCAAATACAAGTACCGTGTGTGAAATGGGAGTCGTATCTGTGGGACTGTGCTGCGGCTGCCACTCATCATCATCAGTGGCTGTATGTGTTTTGTGGAGCTGAGGGCAGGCACCTCTCTAGCCTTTTTTTACCCTGTCAGTTACTGTGTTATCACGGGTGTGTGTAGTCAGAGCCAGGAGTCGCGATCGTGAGTAGAAGCCACAGGGCCCAGGCCTGTCGCTGACAGGAGCGAGGAGTGGAAGAGAGAGCATCCATCCAGTGAGCCAGCCGCCTGGCCTGCTGCAGTCTGTTCCTGCCTGAAGACTTACATGTCAGTCCCTCTCGGATGGTCGTTGTCCCCCCCATCTGAAGTCTTCAGTGTCTGGACCAGAGCCTGGAGGTGAATTGTAGCCAGGTAAGGAATTGCCTGAGTGTCACTGGCAGGGGAGGGGTGCAAGTACCAGAGGAACTGTCAGAAAACTGTTGTTGTGAGACCAAATAATGATTCTACAATGGCTCGTCTGTACAATAAAGTAAAAAAACAAAGTGTAGAAATATGTTTATAATGATTTTTTAGTTATTTTTTACTTCACAGGTATACATTCTAATAAGATAGTACTGCTCTGTCATTTGCCCAGTAGGTGGTTCTGGTTTTATACAGTGGGCTTGTTCCATTCCTCCACCAGTACCCTCCCTTACTCTCTAGGTAGTTTTAATTGGCCCTGTCCTGTCGTCTTCCCTGGGACCGGGTGATGATGAGTTTTTTTTTTTTACTCTATGTGAAAACCACAAGCTGCCATCATACAGAGTAGCTAGCCTCACTTACAGTTTCAAGTCTGTGGCAATTTAACTAAGGAAAGGAGTTTAGTGAAAATGTTGTTTTTAAAAAAGGAAAACTGATTTTATTTGTTTTATGTAGAGATGCCTCCTGCAGTTGTTCTTGGGGGAATGACTGAGTTACAAGGGACAAGCACATGCTAGGTTTCTGACAGAGCCGTTTCAAATGTCAGAAATGTTGTTGTAGTATCGATGTGACGTCAGAACAATAGTACAACAACATTTCTGACCTCTGAACTGTCTTCCCATATACTGTTTAAGCAACATACCCCTTCAGGGAGTGGGTATACTGGTGGATTTACCACGGCTGGTGTGGTTCGGTCATGGGGCACAGAAGTGGTAAATCTACCAGTATACCCACTCACTGGAGGGGTATATTGCTATTATACAATGGGCCCGTTTTTTTGTTTGAAAAAAATATATAGAAATACTTTTTGTTTTCCTTTTTAATGATTTTTTGTTCATTTTATTGCTCCACTAAAAAAATAGGTCTTTGTTGCTAGGTAGATATATCCCGTGAGGCTTCAGTTTTTTTAATCGCACTGTGTTCTGTCTCAGAAGTGAGATATGTTTCTTTTTTAAAAATGTGATAGGCAGGATTTACAGTTAGTGTTGTGTTTTTATGTTTGTTCACAAACTTCGCGTGCTGTGAACTCTAAAGGGCTGCAGTGTATGACCTCATGCTTCTGGTTCACTGTACGATCCAGAGAGAATTTATTGGAAATGGCAGGGTGCCGGTGTATGAAAGTTTGAAGGCTTGCCGTTTGAGAACTGCAGAAGGTTGACTGGTGTATTTTTGTGATGGAGTGCAGCTGGTATTCAAATGTGACGGACAGCAGGTAAGGCTGTTGTGAACGGCTACTGAGGAGCTGTTTCAAAAAAATATAGTTTGAATTTTTTTAGAGGGTTAAGAGCAGGAACTGCTGGTACTGTGACCGATTATGGAATTGAGCTCGGCATCATACTGTGTTTGCAACTGTTTGGTTTATGGCAGTTGGAGTGATTTTTATGAGGGTTCATGCTATGGCTGACTGGCAGCTGGTACCTTTTGCAGTGGATACACTGGAGGATTTACAACACTGAAAAGGTGCCAGCCAGCTAATCAAAATGCAGGATTTGGTGTGTTTTTTTTGTGCCTGTTGTATAATATCTTATGGTATATAGTGGAGTGTTGTTCTGTACAGAATTACATTCCTTTCAAAATGCTGTTCTACTACAGTTCCAAGATCATGGAATGTGATTCTACCCTACAGTGGTACAACAACATTCTAGATCCTCTAGAGACTGCATGAATCAGTTTCATTTTGAAAGCAAAAGAACTCACAATACACATATTTCACACGGTACTATACACTATCAAAAATACAGGATGAGCAGCTCTATGCATAACCAGTGTGTTTTGCCACCTCAGGGTTCTGATTCCCATGGACCTCTTGAGCTTCAGTCTTGAGGTCAGAGGGAATCAGACCCCTCTGTGGCAGAATGCACTGGTTTTACATAGTTGCCCATCCAGCAGTTATCTAGTTCCCATCTCTTTCTCTGTATTGTTGGAAGCAGTAACAGTCATACCTAGCTTCTTATGTTGCTGAGTACCAGTGATCTGGGCTATAGGGGGTCATGGGAAGGATACTGGGCTGTTATGGATGTGGGCCAGCAATTTGGATAAACATATTGTGGAGACTGGGGGGTGTCCAATCTGTCACAGGCTGAAAAAACCCAAGGAGGAGGTATTGTGTCCTGGTAGAGAGTTGGAGAGGATGGAGGGTGAAGCTGGGGCAGGAGAGTCTAACTCAGGGAGTGATATGAGGACACCGCAGGGGAGGAACATCAAATTGAGGGAGGGGATAGGGATGGTGTGTGGGGACAAAATGAACAGGAGGCCTGGCACTCAAGGGACAGCTCCAGTCAGGAGGAAGGAGTTAATGCACAGTATTGCAGAGGGGGCAGGTAATAAGTTTGAAGTGCTTGCAACATTGGGGGAGGAGGAGGGAGTGAAAGATCTCAAGAAGGGGCAGGAGAGGGAAAGGGGGAATTCACAAGGGATGGTAGTAGGTCAGAGGAGGGTGGCAGGAGAAAGGGGCACATGCCTGCGCATTAGTAACATGGAGGGGACAACTAGGACACCATGACAGAAAACATGGGAGACTTATGGAGGGTTACCTGGTGCTGGTGGCATGGCATGTCACCATAATCCATGTACATAGTGGTACAATGCTTTGCTACCAGGCAGCATTACTAACACTGCAGGTAGAACCATGTGGGTAGTTGATCGCACTGTTAGATAACCAGTTGTCCACAACCATTGGAGGTTCTTTAGACTGTTATGACAGCCAGAGTCTCCCACAACCCTGATTCCATGTGAGAAAAAATGTTTCCCATGAAATTAGGGGTGGAGAACATGTAACAAAAGTGCGTTTTTTTCTTCAAGAAAACCCCCCAAACTCACCACAGAACATGTACACCCCCCAGAGCTTCTGGGGGCCTGGCGGCCCCCAGGCCTCCGGCATTTATTTGTCCCTTTTCAAAAATGTCAGATTTAAACATCCCCAAAACAAAATTCTACCGGGGGTCTACGTATAGCCCACCTAAACATTAGGAGCCTCACACACAACTTTACTGAGCTGGAGGCTTGGGTCTCCACCCATAACCCTGATATTTTGTGCCTCTCTGAAACATGGCTCAAACTCTCCAGTTCTGACTCTATTTGCTCATTATCTAACTATAGCCTTATCAGGAATGATAGGCAACCACCATGGTGGGGTTGCGCTGTTTTACAAAACTCATCTTAACATCACGCACACTGACATACCCCAATCCTCTGCCTGTGAGTCTCGACATGCTCTCCTCCATCTGGGCACAAAAAAACTACATATAGTAGTTGCCTACAACCCACCCCTGGGAGGTCTATCAGCCTTCCTAAATCTGCTAGAGGACTCTGTAAAACTTGCAGGTCATAATGAACTGCTTATTTTAGGGGACATGAACCAAAACTGGTTGGGTCAAATGCAGAGCCAGCTTTTATCTGCAATCCAGAGGTTTAGCCTACATCAAATCATCACCTAGCCCACAAGGATCTCCCCTAGGAAAACATCAGGTACATTGCTAGACTGGGTGCTAACAAACAGAACAGACAGAATAGTGGATGCTGGCATACTACCTGACACCATATCAGATCATGCCCCCATTTACTGCATTTGGCAGCACTCCTACTCCAGGTCCTCACCCCCATGCTACTTTACTTTTAGGAACTATGCCGATCTGAATCAGGCTAAATTCCTGTACGATATCTCATCCACAGACTGGTCCTACCTTTTCCAGCCCTGTGCTGTAGAGACTGCCCTAAACCACTTCCTAGAACAATTTTTATCTATCCAGGACAAACATACTCCCCTAATGACCCGACGCATACACTCCACACCTACAAAATGACTGCACAAGGATCTACTGACAACCCTACATGCCAGAGACAAATACTGGAAGTGTTTCAAGAAAACTGGCCTTGCTGCCGACTACCACTCCTACAGGACCCAGAGAAGTGACTGCAAAAAATGAATCAGATAGGCTAAAAGCGTCAATTGTAAGGGTCTCCTGATGGAAGCCACAGGTGACTCCAGAAAATTTTGGTCTCACATAAAATCGTTCCTAGGTAAAAAACAAACCAAGCTGGTGGATGATATGATCATTAATGGTGCTCATCGTAACAACCCAAAAACGATAGCAGAGGCTTTCAACCAAAAATTCTCTGACCTGTCTAGCTACACCTCGGTCTTCTTGAATAACCAACCACTACCCACCCCCCACCACAGAACCCACCCTCATTTCTACTTCAGGCAATATCTAAATCTGATGTTCAGGACTTGCTTGACACTATTCCGGACACTACCAGTGTTGGCTCCGATGGGCTCGAACCCAAACTCCTCAAACTTGCTGTACCATTTATTGCCCAGCCACTATCTAGGATCTTTACCCTATCTCTCTGCCATGGCGTAGTCCCTGACATGTGAAAAATCGCTCATGTCACCCTAATCTATAAGGAGGGTGACAAGCGAGATATGTCCAACTATCGACCTATAGCTATACTCTCAGTACTAAATAAGATCCTGGAAAAACTAGTATCTAGACAAGTCACTGATTTTTTGTCTAAACATGACCTTCTCTCACCCACCCAGTATGGCTTTTGTAAGGGTCATAGCACCTCCACTGCCCTGCTTCACCTCACAAATGACACCCTGACTGCAATGGACAAAGGGCACCTCACAGGAGCTGTTTTTATTGACCTAACAAAGGCTTTTGACCTTGTTGATCATCCTATTCTGCTCGACAGACTACTAGCTCTCGGTTTCTCTCAAAATGCAACTGCTTGGTTCAAAAGCTATCTGTCTAACAGGACTTAGCTTGTCAGGTTTAACTCTGCACTATCAAGCTCAATGACTATCAACATAGGTGTTCCCCAGGGATCAATATTAGGACCACTTCTCTTCTCAATTTTCATAAACAACATCACCCCGAATACCCCCGGCTGCTCAGCTATCATCTATGCAGATGACCTGGTCCTTTGCTGTAGTGATAAGACTATACTAAATATTAACCACACCCTCACTACTGCATTTAAATCCACCCAATCCTGGCTCCTCCACCACAAGCTAATCTAGAATACCGACAAAACGCATACCATGCTGTTTGGCTCTGCGATCAAACTAAACAAAATCCATGACAAACTGGCCGTCTCTAGTCTGGATGGTGCTGTCCTTGCACCAGTGCACTCCTTCAAGTACCTAGGTGTACTCCTTGATGAAAATCTCAACTTTGGACAACATATAACATCCACCAGCAAATCGGTAAATGCCAAGCTAGGAGCAGCCTATAAAACTAGCTCTGTTTTCACACAGTCAGCAAGACTCGCAGTTGCCAAGGGATCCTGCTCCCATCTCTATCCTACAGTGTTACCACGTATCTTAATGCACCGAAAACTCTCCTTAAAGAATGGGACACAACCTACAACAGCATATGCCACTACGCGTCTGCCTCTCCCTGGTCTAAACACCACTGTAATCTCTATGCTGATCTGAACTGGCTCCCTCCTGCTCCAGCTCAAACCCTTGCTTTTCACTCCCTGGCAGACAATATCATTAGAGCTGGTTCCCCAATCTCACTGGCATCTCTACTCACTCCACTGACCTCCTCCCATGGGCTTCGATCAGCCGATAAGTCACTACTGCAAATACCCAAATGTAAATCGAACAAAGGAGCTCTTGCTTTTTCTTATTCTGTGCCCAAACTCTGGAACTCCCTGCCTCTTGAGGCCTGTCTAGCCCCCAGTCATGCCCTTTTCAAACAAAGGTATCACTCCTTCCTCTTCAGTCAGACGTCCTGCTCCTGCTTCAAGCCACCCTGAATCTCAGCCCACTGTCACCACTAACCCAAGCCACCCAAACCATTGCCTCCCTCTAGTCAGATTGACTTCCCTGTGCACTTATCTATCTCAGCCTGTCTTAACAAAAAACTATCAGCTGATTGCTATTTTCCCTCACTGTCTCCTCACAATGTATTCTAACTACCGAACCTCTATCTTCCCCAATTAAGTGATTGTACACCTTGTTGTTTAAGCTTCTTTACCCACCTTGTACCTGTAAAACCTTGTTTTAACCTGTTAGCACTATTGTCTCTACCCCAAATCAATTTGCACTCATCTTGTTGCACCCTGCTTACCTACTAGTGACAGTAAATCCTTACCTCAATGTTGACGTTTACCTAATTGTATAACCTCATTTTGCTCTGTCTGTATTTTGTCCTTACCCCAAATCAATTGTATTTTCCATTGTTCACCTCTGCCTATTGTAAATCTCCCAGGTCGCGCCTGAAAATAGTCATGCCTTGGCTAATGGCACCTACCTGGTAAACAAAAACTAAATAAAAAATAAATAAATCATGGGCTGCATATGTAAATCACTACAGAATATTATGCTGGTTCAACTTTAAGCAGAAATGCATGGTGCTGAAAGGCCTCTCACACAGTTTGCAAAGGGTGCCAACAGAAGACATAGATATGTGTTTCATCCTACCAGGACTCATCAGTATACCTCATCTGTTTGACACCTCAGTGGAATGAACCAGCTACCCTAAGATGGTCTATCTGGGTTATGTTGTGGTGAACCCAATTAAAACAAAAAATAATTTAAAAGACAAAGAACCTCTGTGCACAAGCACTGAGGCAAGGGTTACCCCAAAGGGCATTTGGTCGGGAAGTCAAGTTTCAAAGAAATACAAAATCACACATGCCCCCACAGTGCAAAGCATCATGGGCTACATATGCAAATCACCACAGAATATTATGCTGGTTTAACTTTAAGCAGAAATGCATGGTGCCAAAAGGCCTCACACACAGTTTGTAGCCCATGATGCTTTGCATTGTGGGGGCCTGTGTGATTTTGTATTTCATATATATATATATATATATTAGAGGCAAAAAACTCCATTTAATGCATCAGTTAGGGTTATTCCACAGCAACAAAAGTGAGGAAATTTGATGTTAGGGTTGAAAACCGCTTTGCACCCTCCGCCCACCCCCCCAACCGGAATTGGGGTGTGCATTGGGGTCATTGGCCCTAACTGTCACCCCATCACATGTGGAAAGAAGCTGAGGAATAGGAGAATGGGGTGACAGTTAGGACCGATGACCCCAATGCGCACCCCGATTCCAGTAGGGGGGGGTGGGCTGAAGGGGTGCAAAGGGGGTTTCAACCCTAACATCAAATTTCCTCACTTTTGTCGCTGTGGAACAACCCTAAATGATGCATTAAATGGAGTTTTTTGCCTCTAATTTCCCTTCTTTTTGAGAATGATAATGAGAAATAGTGAATGTCCCGCCACATGATGTCTTGTCACATAGTAACATTGTGCCCGCAAACGCAAATTGTAATGCGCATGGTGACGCAAAGCGAAACAGAAAGAGAAACAGTACTGTAGACAGAAATGTTAAAAACAACGCAAACGCAAACGCAAAAGGAAATGCAAAGGGTAACGCACATGGTGGTGTAAACGTGAACGGTAAGTGAAACGGGTACGGAACCGCAAGCGGAAATGGTAATGGTAACAGTAATGTAAGCACACAGGCTGGTTTTCCCCAAGAGCTGTATAGAGAAAGACAGTGAGTACAAAGAATTTATGCAAAATAATGAGTCTCGGAACACAAAAATGAGGACTTGGAATAGTAAATTGCTTATATATCAGTAACCGTACGACATAGAAAAAAAATGTAAAAGTCATATGAATTATCACTTTCCTGGCTACTTTTGTACTTTTGTCCCTCAGGGGGCTAAGAAATTTTTTGACGAAAAGTCTGTATCTCACACCGTTTTCGAGATACGGGCCCTGAAAGGCGTGGCGAACGCCGTAATGTTATCCTATGGAAAAAAACAGAAGTTTGGAGTGCCATAACTTTGCCTCCCTGTAATATTTTATGACCAAATCACAGAAAGACACATCTGTGGAATGTTGGCTGTGTTCCCTGCAAATTTCAGCCCAAAAGACCAAACCGTTATTTTGCAGCAGGGTGCCAAACGATTGCTGCAATGCGTCGTACACCGTAATGTTATCCTATGGGAAAAAGCTTCAACTTTGGAGCAACTTTGCCGCCGTGTAATATTTTTTCAACAAAACACTGAAAGGCACATCTTTCAGATGTCGGCTGCTTTCCCTCCAAATTTCAGCTCAAAACTCCAAACCTTTCTTTTGCAGCGGGATGCCAAAGAATTACTGTTATTTTGGGCATAGTGTCGCAAAGTAGTGTCGTGATTTGTGAAAGCTTTCGCAAAAATTTGTGACACTTTCATGAATGCGACACTACTTTGCGAAAGTACTTTTTCCAGAAATCTGAAAAACATATTTCTGGGGTGTTTTACCCCAAAATAAAGACATGGCTAGCATCCTCAGGGCCCGACTAGGTGAATACAAAAAGAATTAGGTTGCTAGAGGGTCTCAATTTTAAATGCCAAGCATTTTTCTGATCACTAAATGAAAACAAAATGGTGGATTTGCGACAGTAAAAGGGTCATTTGCGACAGTAAAAATGCATTTGCGAAAGTGTTGAACTTTTTGTTAACTTTTCCCATTGACTTATAATGGGAACTTGTTTTTTGAATAACTTTTGAATGGTTTAATATTTTTTCATGAAATCTTCGAAAGGCACATCAGGGACCCCAGCTGCATGTTCCCTGAAGATTTTGGACCGGTCGCACAAACTGTGTAACCTGTAGGCATGACTGTAAAATTCCAAAAAAAGCGTAAATGCACACGCAGATCATGCTTAATAACTCCACAGCTGTATATCCAACTGACACGAAGCTTGGCAGATCCCAAGGTGTATGGGTCTTGATTCTGTATTCCAAATTTCAGGCAAATTCGTTGAACAGTTGCAAAGTTATTAAGGTGCAAAATTTTGGGTTTAACGTAAATGGCTCCTCAACCCTAACTATGGTAGCACTACCATGCTACCATAATATGTATATATATATATATATATATATATATATATATATACATGTATATATATATATATATATATATATATATATATGTATATATATATATATATATATGTATATATATATATATATATATATATATATATATATGTGTGTAATATATATATATATATATATATATATATATATATATATATTAGAGGCAAAACTCCATGTCATGCACCAGTTAGGTTATTCCACAGTGACAAAAGTGAGGAAATTCGATTATTGGGGTTGAAAGCCCCCCTTGGACTGCTCCAGCCCACCCCCCCAATCAGCATCAGGGTGCGCATTGGGGTTGTCGGCCCTAACACCGAATTTCCTTGCTTTTGTCACTGTGGAACAACCCTAACTGATGCATTAAACAGAGTTTTTTGCCTCTAATTTTTTCCTTCTTTTTGAGAATGATGACGAGAAATAGTGACTGTAATGCGGTGGCGGGAGTGCATGGTTCAAAGGGCCCCGCACTCCTGCCATGTGATGTTTTGTGATATAGTAACAGGAACAGCAATGCAAACAGAAGCATGAACAGTGGCACACATGGTAATGCAAATGTAAATGGTAAAGGAAACATTAATAGAAACACAAGCGCAAAGTGACGCTGAAGCGAACAGTGACACAAACGGACATTGAAGCATGTATGAAAATGCAACTGGTAACGTGAACAGTGATGGCAGTGGTATTTTAAATGGAAATGTTAAGTGTCACAGCAAAAAGAACACAAAAGGGAACAGAAACAGAAAAGCAAATGCAAGCACACATGTAAACGCAAACCGTAATGCGCACAGGCATGGTACCACAATTGTAAATGCAAATGGTAAAGTTAACATGAAGAATAATGCCAAAGGAAACAGAAATGGAAACAGGAACAGAAGCGTGTACGGAAACACAAACCGAAATGCCACGGACACAGTACCGCAATTGTAAACGCAAATGGTAATGATAACAGCAACAATAACAGCAAAGGAAACAGAAATGCAAAAGGAAATGCAAGCACATATGGAAAAGCAAACTGTAATGTGCACGGGCACAGTAACGCAATTGCAAACGCAAATGGTAACAGTAACAGCAAGGAAGACGCAAAATGAAAGAGAAACGGAAACGCAAACAAAAGGACTACCGGAAACACAAAAAAAATGGCAATGTGCATGGTGATGCAAACAAAAATGTAAACAGAAACAGTAGTGGAAATGCAAATGGTAACAGTAACAAAAACGCAAGCGCAAATGAGAACACAAAGGGTAACGCACATGGCGGCGTACACGGGAATGGTAATGCAAACGGGGACATAAACGCAAGTGGAAACAGTAACTGTAACAGTAGCAAAAGCGCATACCCTGTTTTTGCTGAACAGGTGCATAGAGAAACACAGTGTGTACAAAGAATGTATGTATTGTAATGGGCATTGAAGCTTAAAATGAGCATTGGAAGTACTTAATTGTTAATATCTCAGCAACTGCATGAAATAGAAAAAAAAATTAAAATTTCACAGAAATCATGATTTTACTGGCTAGGTTTTTGCTGTTACATAGCCCAGAAGGCTATGTAACTTGCAACAAAAAATCTGTATCTTGCATCGTTTCTCGAAGATTTCGTGAAAAAATATTAAACAGTTCAAAAGTTATTCAAAAAACAAGTTCCCATTATTAGTCAATGGGAAAAGTTAACAAAAAGTTCGAAAGTGTCGCAAATGCACTTTTTAGTGTTGCAAATGGCCCTAGTAGTGTTGCAAATCCACCATTTTGTTTTCAGTTGGTGATCAGAGAAATGCTTGGCATTTAAAATTGGGACTATCTAGGGACACAATTCTTTTTGTGTTTACCTAATCGAGCCCTGAGGATGCTAGGCATGTCTTTATTTTGGGGTTAAACACCCCAGAAATATGTTTTTCATCTTTCTGAAACAGTAGTCGCAAAGTAGTGTCACACCTGCAACACTTTCGCAAATTTTTGCCAAATTACTTTTCCTGACTATGGCCAAAATGACAGGCGTGCCCCCCTGCTGCAAAAGAATGGTTTGGTCTTTTGGGCTCAAATTTGAAGGGAAGTCACTCAACATCTCAGAGATGTGCCTTTTGGTGGTTTGGTGACAAAATACTGCACGGATGCCAAGTTATGGTACTCCGAAGTTGACGTTTTCCCCCATAGGCTAACATGGTGGCATCTGCCATGCCTTTCAGGGCTCGTACCTCGTGTGAGGTACGTAATTTTCAATGTGACAATGCACAAAAACATAGCCAAGAAACTCATGAATCATGTGAAATTAAAAATTTTTTTCTATGTCATACAGTTTGTGAGATATCAGCAATTCAGTATTCCAACAGCTCATTTTCTGCTCTGAGGCCCATTATTATGCATACATTCTTTCTACACATTGTGTTTCTCTATGTAGCTGTTGGGCAAATACTGGTTGTGCGCTTCTGTTACTGTTACAGTTACCGTTTCCACTTGTGTTTCTGTACCCGTTTGCGTTACCATTCCCATGTACTCCACCGTGTGCGTTACCCTTTGCATTCTCGTTTTCGTATGCATTTGCGTTCGCATTTCCATTTCTCTTTACTTTGCCGTTATTTCTGCTGTTAACATTACCATGTGCACTTCTAATTGTCGTACCATCACCATACGCGTCACGGTTTGTGTTTCCTTACGCGCTTGCATTTCCATTTGCATTTCTGTTTTCTTTGGAGTTATTGTTACTGTTACTGTTACTGTTACCATTAGCATTTACAATTGTGGTACCATTACCCTGCGCATTACAGTTTGCATTTCCTTACGCGCTTGCGTTTCCGTTTGCGTTTCTGTTTTCTTTGGAGTTATTGTTGCTGTTACCATTACCATTTGCATTTACAATTGCAGTGCATGTAACGGTTTGCATTTCTGTACATGCTTGCATTCATGTTTCCATTTCTGTTTCCTTTGGCATTATTTTACTTGTTACCATTACCATTTGCATTTCCAATTGTGATACCATGACCATGCGTGTTACGCTGAGCATTTCCATATGTGCTTGTGTTTGCCTTTCCATTTCTGTTGCCTTCAGCATTATTGTTGCTGTAATTCTTAACATTTGTGTTTACAATAGTGGTACTGTGACCATGCGCGTTTCCAGTTTCATTTACGTACACACTTGCATCTCTGTTTGCTTTGCCATCAGTTTGCACTTGTGTTTCTATTAGCTTTTTGCGTTACCTTTTACATTTGCATCACCATGTGCGTAACCGTTAGCGCTTGCATTTGCGTTGCAGTTACCGTTACTATGTCACTACACATCACGTGTTCCCACCACCACATTCTATTCACTAATCATAGTCCTCATTCTCAAAAAGAAGGGAAATTCATGGCAAAAAATCCATTTAATGCATCAGTTAGGGGTGTTCCACAGTGACAAAAGCGAGGCAGTTCGGTGTTAGGGTTGAAAGCCCCCTTGCACCCCCGAGCCTGCCCCCCCAACTGGCATTGGAGTGTGCATTGGGGTCATCGGTCCTAACTCTCATCCCATTCTCCTATACCTCAGCTTGCTTACATATGTGATGGAGTGAGAGTTAGGGCCGATGATCCCAACATACACCCCGATGCCGGTTGGGGGGGTGCAAGGGGGGCTTTCAATCCTAACACCGAATTTCCTCACTTTTGTCACTGTGGAACAGCCCTAACTGATGTATTAAATGGATTTTTTTTTGCCATGAATTTCCATTCTTTTTGAGAAGGACTATAAATAGTGAATAGAATGCGGTGGTGGGAACACGGGCCCTTCGGGCCCCACGCTCCCACCATGTGATGTCTTGTGACATAGTAATGGTAACTGCAGTGTAAATGCAAGTGCTAACAGTTACACACATGGTGACACAAATGTAAATGGTAACACAAACATTAATAGAAACTCAAGCGTAAAGTGATGCAAAAGCGAACAGTGAAGCAAACGAAGACACAAGCACGTATGGAAATGCAACTGGTAAAACGCACAGTCACAGTACCACTATTGTAAATGCAAATGTTAACTTTTACAACAAGAATAACACCAAAGGGAACAGAAAAGGAAAGGCAAATGTGACCGTGTATGGAAACGTAAAGCGTAACATGCACGGTCATGGTAATGCAATTGCAAATGCAAATGGTAACAGTAACAGCAAAAATAACGGCAAAGGAAACAGAAATGGAAAGATAAACACAAGCACGTATGGAAACGCAAACCATAACACTCATGGTCATGGTACCCGCAATTGGAAATGCAAATGGTAATGGTAACAGCTAAAATAATGCCAAAGGAAACAGAAATGGAAACGTGAATGCAAGTGCATACAGAAACACAAACTGTTACGCGCACGGTCATGGTACTAAATTGTAAATGCAAATGGTAATGTTAACAGTAACAATAACACCAAAGGAAACAGAAATGCAAATGCAAGCACAGACAGAAACGCAAACCGTAATGCACACAGTCACGGTACTGCAATTGTAAATGCTAATGGTAATGGTAACAGTAACAATAACACCAAAAGAAACAGAAACTGAAACACAAATGCAAGTGCGTACAGAAATGCAAATTGTAACGCGCATGGTTACGGTACCGCAATTGAAAATGCAAATGGTAATGATAACAGCAAGGATAACACCAAAGGAAACAGAAATGCAAACTTAAGTGTGTATGGAAATGCAAACCGCAATGCGCAGGGGTATGGGAACACAATTGGAAATGCAAATGGTAACGGTAACAACAATGATGATGCAAAACGAAAGACAAACGCAAAGGGAAGGGCAGCCGCAAACGCAAATGGTAATGCGCACGGTGACGCAAAGTGAAAGACAAACAGAAACAGTACTGTAAATACAAATGGTAAGAGTAACACAAACACAAGCGCAAACAGAAACACAAAGGATAACGCACACGGTGGTGTACATGGGAACGTTAACGCAAATGGTTACGGAAATGCAACTGGAAATGCTACATGTAACTGTAACTGGAATGCACACCCTGGTTTTCCCCAATGGCTGCATAGAGAAACACAGTGAGTTCAAAGAATGTATGCATAATAATGGGGCTCTGAGCAGAAAATGAGGAGTTGGAATACTAAATTGCTTATATCTCAGGAACCGTAAGACGTGGAAAAAAATTCAAATTTCCTATGAATTATGACTTTCCTGACTAGTCTTGTACTTAGCCCCCTGGCTAAGCAATTTTCTGACAAAGTCCATATCTCGCACCGTTTCCGAGATACGGGCCCCGAAAGTCACTGCACATGCCACAATGTTAGTCTATGGGAAAAAGCATCAACTTCGGAGCACTGTAACTTTCTATCCATGCAATTGTTTGTCACCAAGCCACCAAAGGGCACATCTGTGGGATGTTGGCTTTCTTCCCTCCAAATTTCATCCCAAAAGACCAAACCATTTTTTTGCAGCAGGGTGGCAAAGAATTCCTGTTATTTTGGGCATAGTGTTGCAAAATAGTGTTGCAAATCACAATACTTTCGCAAATGAAATCACGAAAGTGTCGTGAGGGCGACACTACTTTGTGACACAATTTTTTCCAAAAATTTCAAAAACATATTTCTGGGGTGTTTAACCCCCCCCAAAAAGACATGGCTAGCATCCTGAGGGTCCGACTAGGTGAACACAAAAATAACTGTGTCCCTAGAGGGTCCCAGATTTAAATGTCAAGCATTTCTGTGACCACTAACTGGAAAATAAAATAGCTGACTCACAGCACCACAGGGGTCATTTGCAACATTAAAAACTGCATTTGAGACACTGTTGAACTTTTTGTTAACTTTTCCCATTGACTATAATGGGAAAATTGTTTTTTGAATAATTTTTGAACTGTTCAATATTTTTTCATGAAATCTTCAAAAGGCACATCAGGGACCCTGGCTGCATGTTTCCTGAAGTTTTCGGACTGATCGCACAAACCGTGCAACCTGTAGGTGTGAGCAAAGCGTGCACAAAAAAATGTAATTGTGCGCATGGATGTCACTTAATAACTCTGCAGCCGTATATCCAACCAGTATTAAAGTTACCATATCCCAAGATATATGGTAATGCCCCATGCCTGCCAAATTTCAGGAAAATCCATTGAACAGTGGCAAAGTTATTAAGGTGCAAAGTTTCACCATTTAACCTTAAAAGGGCTACTCAACTCCTAACTATGGTAGCACTACTGTGCTACCATATATATATATATATATATATATATATATATATATATATATATATATATATATATATATATATATATATATATTCATTACAAAAACTTTGTTTAATGCATCACTTAGGATTAAAGCAACAAAAGTGAGAATTAGATGTTAGGGTTGAACCCCTATCCCCCACCAACACCCTACCCCCTCTCCTCCACAGACTGACAGGTGCCGGGGTGTGCCATGTGGTTGTGTGGCCCAACTGTTACCCCATTCCATGTGTAAATAGGTTGACATGCTACAGTAAAGGAGAATGGGGTTAGAGTCAGGCCTCACAAAATTCATGGCACACCCTGGCACTTGTCAGTCTGTGGAAAGGGGGGTAGGGTGTTGGGGTGGTTAGGGGCTCAACCCTAACATCTTATTTCCTCACTTTTGTTGCTTTAACCCTAACTGATGCATTAAATGAAGTTTTTTGCAATAAATTTCCTTACATTTTGAAAAAGTGTAATATAACTATTAAATAGCATTTGTTGGTGGAAGCGTGGGTCCCTTTGGGCCCCGCGCTCCCACCAAGCTGCCCATTTCTGCATAACGATATGCATCTGAGGGAGTGTAGGCCCTCTGGGCCCTGCGCTCCCTCTTACATGTAGCTACAGAGCCATACAGCAGCCCTATATGGCAAGTAACCCTTGTTTATTTATTATTGAAATATTTCACCAGGAAAGGCACACTGAGCAACAAGATGCTCATCTCACTGTGCGACCCGGGGGGGGGGCACTAAAGATGGAGAACAGTTACAGACAGTGTGACATGGAATTATAGGTTACTCTGTATAAGGAATTACAACAACATTGATTATTTAGGTTACAAACATAAGGTTACTTTTAACATGATGGTACAACATGGATTAGGATAGAACAAAACTGTGTTTAACAGTCATAGTACTCTGTGGAGACAAAAACATTTGGCAGTGAGAACAAGACTTGTAAGTGCAATTAGAAGGCAAAAGTGTGGATGCTTATGGTATATGCCAGCATTCATAACAATAGCTAGTGCCACTGGTCAGGCCGCTTGGGTTGGTGGAGGGGTAGGTGGGGGGTGCAAGGAGGTCCTACAGTGAGAAGGGAGTCAGGGATTAGGGGGAAGGGGAGTTGGGTACTGGAAGGTGTGGGGGGAGAGGTATCAGACACAGGAGCAATTTACCATGTAAAAGTTCGACAGGGCAGAGGATAGAGAATACATAGAGGAGGAGTGATGGATTTGGGCTCAGAGATCATTCCAGAGCTTAGGGAGGTGGTAGGAGAAGGCAGCTTGGCACACTGAGGTCTGTCGGTGAGGGATTGACAGCAGCCAGGAGTTGGTTGACCTGAGGGCATGGGGGGATAGGCGGAGATGATAGAAACAAGTAAGGTAGTGTGGAAAGGAACTGAGACAGAATTTCAAAGCAAATTTAGCACTGTGGAGTAGTTGCTGGTTGTCAAGGGAGGGGAAGGCCAGTGAATGGTAGAGCTTGCAGTGATGGGTATAGGGAGGCATCAAGGGCAAAGCAGCAGTGTTGAAGAGGGGATCCAGTCTGGATAGGGTAGACTTGGGAGCGGCACTGTAGACTACATCACAGTAGTTGAGAGTAGATAAAGAAGAAGAAGAATCAGCATTTATATAGCGCTTTTCATACATCCAAAGCGCTTTACAAGCAATGCTAGACTGGTAGTGAAGTGACTGAATGTGTGGTGGTGGCCATATCACACATCATCACCCACACACAGCCTGGATAATTGCACAAACCGGTTAATGGGAAGAGGAATGTTGGCCAGGACACTGGGAATGTTCCCTACTCTTTTGCGAAGAGTGCCCTGGGTTCTTTTACTTCCACCTGGACAACACCAGGATGGGCAGAAGGGACCTTGGTTTAACGTCTCATTCAAAGGACGGCACACCCCAGCATCCCCCAATACTGCACTCAGATGCCAGTAATTTTTAGGTGCAAATCCAATCCCAGTGTGGGACGAGAACCCACGACCTTCTGGTCCAGAGGCGGATGTGCTACCAACTGAGCCACGCTGACAGATAAGGTCACTGTAACACTAATTTGCCAATATCTTGGGAACCGTAACAGCTAGAAAAAATAAAATAAAATGTCATTGTAATTGTGATAGCAAGATGTCCACACAACATAAATTGACCAAATCCATATCTTGCATCATTTTTGAGCTATGGGCACCAAAAAGCACAATGAGTGCCACAATGTTGTCCTATTGAGAAAATCTCAACTTCGTAATGGCATATCTATGGAACCGCTTAATTTCCCAACACCTAAGCAGCATAATTCACACCTGTTGGGCATCCTCTCAATACCCTGAAAATTTCAAGTAAAAAGGCCAAAATGTTCATATGCAATAGTAACGCTTTAAAATCTTAGTCCATGAGGTAGCAAATTCCTTGACCGTGAGGTAGTGGACTAGGATTTTGACAGCTTGTGGACTAGGATCGTTAGCGAGTCATGGTCAAAGAATTTTTACATTTTAGAAAGCTATTTTTTGACCAAATGAGCCAAACCAAAGGCATGGCTTTGTAGAAGGGGTCACCCTGAACAAAACCCATGTCTCATTTGGCCAAAAAGTCACCAGTGGAGAAAACTGCAACATTTTGTTTTGGGGAAAAACTGAAAAACAAGATAGCAGCTCATGGACAAGGAATTTTCTGGTGGACCAGGATCCTAGTCCATGAGCTATAAAATCCTTGTCCATGAGCCTAATCTTTGTCTGAAAAATAACCATATAAATCTTGGAGTGAACTGAGCATGCTCAGAACCTGAAAATTAAAAATGTAATAACTTTGGAATGGATTAATATTTGTTTACCAAACCAATGCTGGATTGTTCCGTGACCCAACCTCTTTCTATGTTGCAAATTGCAAACCAAAAGACCACACCGTGTGGGCACAGCACCATGGTCAAAATCATGCCAAAAGTGGTGAAAAATGCTTTTTTGATCATTTTGCTGCTCAGAAACCATAAGTCCAACCAAAAGACAACTTAGTAAATCAAGAGATCCACCATACCAGACCACACATTCCAAATTTTGTGCAAATCCGTTGAATGGTTTCAAAGTTATTAATGCGCAAAAATTGAGGTTTAACATTAAAGTGCCTACTCATCCCTAACTATAGGGGTGCAATTACACTCCTATAATTAATATATAGATATAAAACACAATTGCACATACCCCAATAATACAAAGCACCATGGGAAACATGCAGATCCCCATGAGAGAATTTGGTCTGGCCAGTCCAAATTCTCTCATGAGGATTTGCATATGTTTCCCATGATGTAATAGGATTAACTGCAAGACTGGCACCAGTACCCTCCTGGATTGGGTCCTCACCACTCACCCCACAAGGATTTCTCGTATGACCATTCTCCCAGACTCTCTCAGTGACTACTCCCCAGTAATGTATGCATGGTCTAACAAATTCCTTAAGCCCCCTCCCAAAATTATTGTTAGCAGAGTCCTTCCTTGTGGAAAACTTCCACATCTCAAACAATAGCTGCTTCTACAAGACTGGCTACCTATCTATGAAGCAACAGATGTTAACTTGGCTCTTGATCACTTCATCTCAATTTTCAACAAAGCCTGCGACCTCTTTGCCCCGTCTAAAAGGCGCGAAACAAAATCTGTCTCTAACCCATGGCTGACCGCAGCTCTTCTCTCACAGCTGAAACTAAGGCACCACCTCTGGGCAGTTGCCAGGGCTACTGGCAAACAACTGGACATCCAAAATTACAAACAAGCATGAAATGCCTGCACTAAAGCTATCCGGCTAATGATATCCACCTATTAGAAAGACGCTCTCACCAATACATGGGGAAATGGTTGTGCTTTCTGGGACAATAACAAGGATGTCACAGGGAAGCAGCCAATAACATCACCGGCCATGTTAATGGTTGATGGATCCTCAACCCTCGACCCCAAGGTGATCGCAAACATCTTTAACACGGCTTTTTCAGACCTTAGTGCTGTCCTACCCATGACTTTTTCAACAACAGGGCCTACTCTCCAAATACCTCAGCCCTTCAGTCTAACCATCCACTCTTCTACTTCAGGGAGGTAAGGCTGAATGAAGCTCGCTGCTATATTACTGCAGCTATCTCTAAATCTAGATCTAGTAGCGACACCCTGGACCTTAAGCTTCTGTTGCTCACCCTCGATGAGGTAATTCATCCATTAATAAAAATCCTAAACCTCTCTTTCTCAGCTGTGGAAAATTCCTGGACTTATGGAAAACAGTCACTGTGACACCTGTTCATAAAAGTGTGGATAAGGCGAATCACTCAAATTATCGCCCTATCTCCATACTGCCCCCACTCTCTAAGGCACTTGAGCGCATAGTGACTGATCAACTTACCGACCACTTGGATACATACAATATACCTTGTCCACAACAAAATGGTTTCCGGAAAGGTTACAGCACCACTACAGCCCTTCTTGAGTTCACTGGAGCTTTGCACAATTCCCTTGACAACGGCCTTCTCACAGGGGCCGTTTTTGTTGACCTCTCCAAGGCCTTCGATACAGTACACCATGGACTACTAATTGACCAACTACTGAATGCCGGGCTATCACCTGACTCTTCTCTCTGGTTTAAAAGCTACTTAGAAAACCGGTCGCAGAGAGTAAAAATTGCTGACACTCTTTCTGACACCCTGCCTGTTCGCTCGGGTGTTCCATAGGGATCCATACTGGGCCCCCTCCTTTTTAGCCTTTTCTTAAACTCCTTCCCTTACCACTGCTCTGAGCAGATCATACTATATGCCGATGATGCTGTTGAATACTCCACTCACAAAGATCCTGCAACTCTTCAACACAACCTTCAACTTTGTTTCAGTTCTGTAGAGACATGGTTTCTTAACCATAACCTGATCCTCAATGACAAGAAAACCAAATCTATGCTCTTCTGCAGCTCTCATAACCCACACAAGCTACACCACTTGGCTATCTCCACCACCCAGGGGAACACTGTAGATCAGGTGGGGTTCTTCAAATACTTAGGGATACAGCTTGACCCTAATCTCTCCTATGGAGCTCATGTAGATAATGTAGCTAGAGCTGCTAATACACTGCTTGGTCTCCTCTACAAACACAGACAACACCTCACGCCAGAAGCTTTGAAGGTTGCAGTCCTGAGCTCTGTGATCTCTGTAATAGACTATGGTCTCATCATTTTGGCTCAGACACAACCACAACCCTTAGGCACCTCTCGACTGCCTTAAATAAGGCATGTCAGCTCATCACAGGTGCTCACTGTCTCACCCACACATGTGACCTGTACACTCAGACCATCTGGCTCCAACTATCAAACCGCATAAAGTTTCTCACCTGCTTCATGGTGAAAAATATTTACCTTGGCCTTGCACCTTCTGGGGTCTCAACTCTGTTACAACACCGAACCAACAAACGGTGCCTTCGGAGATCCATGCTACAGCTACTGAAAGTCCCTCACTGTCACACTTCACAGGGACAACGCTCTTTTGTTTATCGAGTGCCACTCTGGTTCAATGGCCTCAGCCCCATCATCTCCTCTGCCCCAACAATTGGGATGTTTAAAACTAGGCTCTGGGAATATCTCACTACCAACAGCTCCTGTGACTGCCCAACTTAACCTTGTTTCTCCACTTCCCTGCCTGCTCTAGTGGTCCCTCCTCCCCTCCTCACTGGATTCTACCTTCACATCTTGCAACCCCAATGCTGCACTTTTCACCCTCTCCCCACCCTACCTACATTCCTTCTCCCCCCTCCTTCCCTCTCCCTATGACTCTGGCACTTCTTATCTCTTGTCTGTTTTCTCTGACAAATGCCACTGGCTGCCTTGCTTACAATGCTACCCTTGAATTGTATTAATCTGTAATCTGTTTGCAATGTCCACATTGCTGTAATATCTGTCTTGATGTTCCCCATAATTTGTATTTCTCTGACATGGAACCTTTGTAAAAGAGCCTTGACTCAAAGGTATTTGTAATCCTAGACTTAATAAAATAAAATGTACAATTGTGTTTTCTTTATAATTTGGCTGCATGGCCAATGTCCTGTGGGATAACCCATGCCTCAGAGCATTTGCTCTGGGGTTCTTTGAGGTATACATATTGTATACACACATACATATGGGATATGCTGTGGGGAAGAGTAAAATAAATGCTTTAAATGCATAAAGACAGTTTTACCTTGGGTAACCTCCTGAGTGGCGTAAGCCATGAATGAGTTGTCCAAGGTCAAAATGCTGAAGTGCACATAATCATTTATTTAACAAGGTCAACAATGCATATTCCATTTATGCAATAGAAAGGAGTGTGTCTATATTAGTTTATTTTTAAAATTGTTATGCTTAAAGCAGCAGTACTAGTTAACAATAATTTAAATAACTTGATGGACAGTTAGGAAAACCAAAACATCAATATATTTAATTTCCTTTTTGCTTTATTTCACTCCTGAGACAAGATAAAGGATTTTGAAGTTCTTGAAGGTTATTGCTATTTTGCTATGTCAGCAATCATGGATGCCAGCAAACTAAGATGGTGCTGTGCTGCAGGCCATCAGAAACAGGTGTTGGTAACACCCTGACATATTTGCATTATAAATACAGGGCGTGCAGTTAGTGCGTGCTGTCTGGGGTGAAGAATTTTGAATGTTGCTGGGGGTTGCCATCTTTATTGTAGAGTCACACAGATTACAGAAGTTGTAATTGAACATAGTCTTAAAAATAGCTGCCTAAATTTAAAACACCCCAATGAAGAATCCAAGATATCAGGAATACATTACTGCTAAAAAAAGGTAGGATTTTTTTTTTTGGTTGGACAACTAGTACTGCTGCTTTAGAAATATTGTGAAATTTGTGTTTTTTTCTGTGAAAAAGAGGGTCTGCACTTTACTGCAGTTTTGTTGCTGAGGCTGTTGCTATGGGCATGCCGTGACTGAGTATACAGTAATGCTGCAGCATCACAGGGGATTGGTAGAGCTGTGAGAGCTTTTGAAACATTTCAGAAAAAGTGACAGACTCTATTAGTAAGAGCTATGGTTTGCTGATGGTGAATGGCATTTTTTTTGTTTCAGGTTTCTTTGTTTTCATAGACCATATTTTGCCAGCAGTGGAGTTTTATTTTAAAAAGAGAGTGAGTTGATTACGAGAGTGCGAAGTGTGGAAGGAGTTCCTGGTATCAAGAGTTAGTGGGCAGGTGGGTTAGCGGCCATAGATAGAGTGATGAATCAGTGGTGGGGTCTTCCTTGGGGTTGTCAACTCTAATGTTCACCCTGTTCCCTGAGCAAAGAAGGTGAGATGTGATCTTTCTTCATGCAGGGTCAGTTGGGCCCTGCATGAAGAAAGCTACAACACACTGTATTGGCAAAATGTGAAGAAACATACTTTTCTATGTTTGAAGAGTGTGTCAGTATGAGGCACTAACTTGGAGCTGTACCTTTTGCTTCAGACAGGAGGCTACAGGCTGGGAGGGGTGAACATTAAAGTTGACAAACCCAAGGAAGACCCCACCACTGATTCGCCAAGACTCTGGAGACCCAATGTTTTTTCCTTTTGTTGCTGGGGGCTGGGGAGCTAGGGTTGGAAACCCTAACCCCATATTTCCATACTTTGTGGCATTAACTAGAACCCTAACTGGTGCATTAATGCATCTTTTTGCAAACAATGCACAAACACACATACTATAATTGCATACACACTGGATTAAGATAATGCAGCTCTCTGATTGGCTGAGTCAGGTCAGCTGCTTTACCATATGTAATCATGAGCACATAATGCTGCATTTTCTTAGTCACACAATCTAATAACAGGCCATTATATAAGTGTAATGCCACACAAGATGGTGCGGTGTTCATCAGGTGGGATATATAGGCACTCCTGCAGTGTGTGCTTAGGAGCATTCAGCCAGTGGCATTATGCTTCAGCACACTGGAGGAGTAGCAGCTGCATATCTATCAATGAACACACACACTGTTTTTTGCCCACTTACAAAGTGTAGCACTGCATATGTGTGTGTGTGGGGGGGCGCACATGTGTGTGTGTGTGTGTGTGTGTGTGTGTGTGTGTATTGGTATCAGGACATTCATGGGCAAATGCCTTTTCTGCTCCCCATCCATTAATATCCTTTAGTATTCTTATTTATGCATTTTGCCTTTTTTAAACTTAACACAAGTAGCAAATTGCTCTAAGATCAGTGGCAGCTCCAGGAATTTGTTCAGACTGTGGCATAGCCAGGGTCTGGAAAACTTGATGTGGGGCACAAAGAAACTGTGACTTATCTGACATACCTTTATCAACCACGTGCACCCCCTCCCCAAGTCTGAAGTCTCCCTCCTCTGCTGAAGCTGGCTGTATTACATCCATATGCTGTAGGTCTCTCACACACTGGGACAGCAAACTGGATGGCAAAAAAAAAAATCATCTCACTGCTGATCAAGGACCAGTTGGACTGGTGTGTTTTTTTTTTTGCCAACCAGTAGACATGGTGACTCAGCTGTCACAACAATGTGATACCCAATCCATTCCAATTTATGATACATACTGATAAAACATGTATATAGTATTATGCAATAGTACCGAAACAGTACACCACCAGCCACACCAAGAATTGAAAATATTGTGTAGGATTCACAACTTACACTGTCCTTCACTATTTAACACTCATTGCAAATTTATTTGCTATGTCTCTATGTCTCTTTACCTTTCTTTGCACTAATGTTTCCCTTAATATCTCTCCCTCTCTCTCTCTCTCTCTCTCTCTCTCTCTCAATATCCTTATATTTGCCCTTTGCCCTGGTGGAGATTCATTCAAGACAGCACAGTGACAGCATGTGGGCATGGCTCGCAAGAGCAAGGCTTTCAGGATAGGTGAGCCACATAGGTGATTAGGTGGTGCTGTGAAGGAACTGTGGTCCAGCATGTTGCAGAGGCAAGGTAGGGTTCCAATTTCAAGGGACAGCAGTGGGAGGCCTACTGAGCTGGTGGTATGTTTATAGAAAGTGACTGCATGGTAGTTGTCTGGGTGGAAGGGACTGTTGCTATCCAGAAAAACAAATACAAACCAGCTGCAGTTTTAAACATCCCAATTCTGGTGTCCCTGTGAGTGACGTGGAGCAAAAAAACATTTTTTAAAACTGTATGGGTGACTCGTAAGAGAGGACTATAAGGAGTGATGGCTGCCTAGTGCTGTGAGCATGTGCCTGGATGAAACAACACCACAACAATCATGGTAGTATGTGGTGTGTGTGTGAAATGTGGCGCATCAGACTGATCCAGCTTCCAGTGTGCCTGAAGCTTAACTGGTCAGGGGAATTGAGATGAGCCCTGATGACTGGATGGCATAATTAGGGGAAAAGAAGAAGAAAAGGGCACCACCCACTCAGTCGGTGCATAGGTCATCTAGTTCACTGCTGGCTGGTTGCCTGGAAAGGAAAAAACTGAGGAAAATAAAAAAACAGGTCATTGCTGCCAGTACCATGGCATAGCCAAGGTACTGCAAATATTTATCAGGTCAAGTACCCCATCTGGTCCTGGTCTAAGATGCAATGCTTAAGAAAGTGCTTCCAATTTTAAAACTGGCAGCTTATGGAATGTGTTCTGTAGTCCAGTAATGAAGTACTAAAGCTATAATCTGTTCCTCATTTCAGTTCAGCTATGTTTATTGAACATGATTTTAAAATCTTCACAATATCATATAACATAATCACACTCCACTATAAAAATAGTTGTCAAGCAAATAGAATTTTAATAGTAGAAATTCATCCATGCATGTCCTCATATGACTTGCTCTGATTAATCATTTTTCTTTGTAGACCAATGCCCTTTTAATTGTTTTTCATAGAACATAAGTTGGAAGCAAAACTTTTAGTGGATATATTTTTATAGCAGAGCACACCTTTGTGATTTTCAAGGGAAAATATATAACAAGCAATTAAAGTACAGTGTTACAAAGGTTAATGGGATTTGAGATTTGGGCTGCTGCAGAATCATTTAGATACCTTTATGATGAGTTATGAATCAGACGTCTGGCATTCTCTGATGGCAAAATCTCTTTCTCAGTCTCCAGAGTATCCATCAGTATGAACAGCAGTGCCAAAATCATAACTGAAGCCATTCCTTTGGCATTTTGTACAAAGATGTGGACGAACACAAAAACTGCACTCCAGCAAATTTCTTTAGATATCAAAGATGTATTATCTCATAAGGCAAGCATCTTGACATAGTCCACTTTTCCAGCTTCAAATCAAAACTGACTATTAAAGCTAAGATGCTAGAACAGCTGTTTATATCACAGTGAATATCTTGTATGAATCTACTTTTTATTTATTTATCTGTTTCTTTATTTTCCAAGAGAGCTCTTAGTCAGCAAGTACAAATTTTTAAGAGTGACCTGGAGTATGTCAATGTAAACTACATAAGATACAATAAGACAATTAAGCATTAAAGCATGGCCAAGAGTTGAGTTACTTAATAAATAAGGCACAACAGGGTGTGGGTTATTGGGGATTTACCCACACCTTGTGTGGTGTGTCACGAGGCGCAGCCAAGTGACTTAACCACACAAGAAGAGGGTAAATCATCCAATAACTCGCACCCTGGAGTGCCTTATTGCGATTATACAATGGACCCATGTGTAAAATAAATTTAAATGTGTCTAATTATGATTTTAATAAATGCCATTTCTCAGTCGTGGGTTATGCAGGATTTACCCACGGTCATGTGACATGTTTTGACCAATGAGGTTACAGGATTTTCATACACCATTGTATAATATCCATTAATCTCACCCTAAGAGGGTTATGAAACACAAGGCCTAGGCAAGTTTCTTATGCCTTTAGGGCTAGATTAGCAAAGGTAAACCAATCCCTGGAGAGCCTTAATGAATATTGTAAAACCAACATGTTTAAAATGTTCTTTAAATTTACTATTGTAATTATTAAAATTCTAATTCTTGTATTTTACATGGCATGGAGGTTTCCACTTATTCATATAAACCTCTTTGAATACTGCCAGCCAATCTGAATGCTCCATGTATTACCACTGGTTTATTTTGTGATTAATAATTTGTATTGAACATTTTCAGCACACATTACAATACATGACATGCATGACAGTTAATGGTTTTAAAATACAAACACATCCAAAAATGTCATAATAACCAACATCTAATAATAGTCTACATAGTACAAATGAAAAAAGTTGGGGCAAATCATTGCATTCATACATACAGTATAATCTTCAGTTGATGCATACAAAAATAATTGCTGAAGAAGCTGGAGGACATGGGCATGCCTAGGGACATAGTTAGATGGGTAGGAAACTGGTTGAAGGAGAGACAGCAGAGGGTTGTGGTAAACAGGGTCAAATTGGAAGAGAGGAAGGTCATGGGTGGGATGCCACAGAGATCTGTCCTTGGTCCTGTCCTCTTTAATATAGTCATCAGTGACACTGAAGAGGGCATCAAGGGCAAGCTGTGTCTCTTTATAGATGACAGGAAATGATGTGGTAGGACAGACAGTGACAAAGGGATCAGGGAGATACAGAGGGATCTACAAAGGCTAGAGAGGTGCTCTAAGGTTTGGCAGTTGAAATTCAACACCAAACAAAGCAAGGTTATGCACCAAGGGGAAAACAACAACAACAATAACAAAACAGGATAGAATACTGAATGGAGCTGCTTAAAATGAGCACTATGGCAGAGGAAAGAGACATGTGAGTCATCATTAGTGACCCCCTCAAACAATCAAGCTAATGTAACTGGGCTATAGTAAGGTGCATCAGAAAGGGTATTGACAGCTGAAAAAAAGAGGTACTACTACTACTTCTATATATGTCATTGGTGAGGCCGCACCTGGAACACTATGCTTAATTCTGGAGTCTGCATCTAAGGAAGGAGAGAGAAACAGGCAGGAGACAGTGCAGTGCAGTGCAGGGTGAACAAGATGATTCAGGGCCAAAAGAGCAGGTCTTATGGAGATCATCTCAAGGCACTGAACATGTACTCACTGGAGACCAGGTAAGAGAGGGGGGATATGAAAGAAACCTTCAAGGTCCTGAAGAGAATAAACCAGATGAATTGTGTGGAACTATTTAGTAGTACAGAGTGAAGAACCTGAAATCATGAGTGTAAACAGACAGGAGTAACATTTAAGAGGGATGTGAGGAAGTTCTGTTTTATAGAAAGGGTGGTGGAGTCATGGAACAGTTTGCAGCAGAGGTGGTGGGCGCCAAGGCTATAAATGGTTTCAAGCATGACTGCAACAGAAGTAAGGGTTAGTCATTGCTCAGGCCACTGACAGTAGGGAGGGGAGCAGTGGGGTGGACCGGGAAGGATAAAACCCCATATAGGCAAGAGATCCCGGGGCAGATAGGGAACTCCAGGCAAACTAGCTGGACCTTTGGTCTTTTTCTGCCATCATTGTCTATGTTTCTCTGTTTTTAATGATAAATTATGGGCAAACCCAATTATGGGTTAAGCAGCAGGATTTTTCCCATTGATGACATCTGCTATTTATCTTTGTCACCTGGGAGCTGGGAGGAGGATCCTCAGGGTGGGAAGGAGTAGACCTGATGGATGCACATGATAGGGGGGTCGGGGCCTTCCATTACTAGACAGCACGGGAGGCTAGAATGGGACCCTAAATAAGTGTATATTTGTCCCTGTTGCCATGAGCTATGTGAGACATGCATTCAAGGTTAACTAGTTTCCCCATGGAAGTTTTCTACCTCACAATCAAAGGAATCTCACTTGATTTCCACAACTGCAGAAGCAGGCATTTGGCTTCTAGTTATGCACCCCTTAACATGCGTAGTTGCATATTGGAGAGCCTGAAGTTGTAAGGGGGAAACCCAAGATCCAGAGTGAAGGGGTAGAGAACAGGGTAAGTTTCCAGACTGGGACACATGAGGAGACTATCTTCTGTCTGCCAAAAGGGTTGTGCCAGTGGGAAGGACTAGAAGTTGTAGATCTTATTACCTCTGAGTGACCACATCTCCAGTAGCTGTCATCTGGAATTAGCCCCATGGACTTTAAAATGACTGGGGTACGATACCATAAATGGATGATTTTGTTTTGTATGAGAATTGCAACTGGCAGTTTGAGATTTGTATCTGTATTTGGCTCCTGCCCTGACCATTTTTAGGTGAAGCCACTTTGGCAAGAGGGGTTGGGTATATAGTGTGTTGGTGCAGCTGAACAGTTCTCATAGAAGAGGTGATTGACGCTCCTCATCCGGAGATATTTCCAGAAATCATTGCAGGGGAGCTGGTATCTGTCCCTAAGTTCTTGGAATATGTCCAATTATTCTCCCCTTGGTGTGAAAAGATTCTGGGCTGTCCATATTCCCACCTGCTACTGTATGGGCCAAGATAGAGATTTGTTTCCTATCTGTATTAGGGAGTAATATGCCATAATGGGCAGTGTGTGAGGGGTCACTGGGTCTTTCAGCAGTGCTCTGAAGACCCTCCATGCATGAAGTGAGCCAAAAGTGGTAGAAGGCAAAGTAGAAATTCCTGGTATCTTAGTGCACTATAGCACCCCAGGACACGCACCTTAAGTGAAAGTCATCTCCATCCTTGTCCATTGTGGGACTAGAGGGAAGGGAGAAGGAAATCAATAGAAAGTGTGGGCCATAAGGTATGCAGAGTGACAGGCTGAGATCCCATGAACTCTCCAACCTCCCATTCTCCAGCAGGTGTGCATTTTAACTCTTGTAAATCTAGGTAATTTGCCTTCCCATAAGTAGTTGCCAAGTAAAGCATCAATTTTTGAGAACCGTTTATGGGGGAGCTGAATAGGGATATGCGAGCTACAGTGCAGGAGGTTTGGCATGAAGATAATTTAAATGCTGTAATTTTGCCTGTCATTGATATATTGTGATGTTTCCACCTTCCCAGCTAAGTTTTCTTGGTGGCTAGTAGTAAGGTGATGTTGGCCACTTCCCATTGCTGCACATCTGTGAGTAAGTTGATGCTCATATATCTGATATCTTGCAGGAAACACTTTATCCCTTGTGCTGTGAACAGGGAGCTGAGCCAGGAGCTATGAGGCGGGGGGACTTCCATTTTTGTTGAGTTTATTTTGAGGCCCAAGATTGTGGTGAAGGTCACAATGGGGTTGCAGTGGGGTAATGGCCTGTGGGGCATTCTCAGTGAACCAATGCATGCATAGCTAAAGGTTTCATATTCCTCCTTCCCCACCATGATAATTCTTTGTATAGCTCTGTTCTCTCGTAATACTATTGGTAGTGGATCTATGGCCAGCACAAAAAGGAGAGCAGACAGAAGGCATACTTGATGCTTGCCTTTCTGGAGGGGGAAGCAGGCATACAAGTTGGAGTTTGTTAGGACACTAGCCATAGGTGCATGGCACTGGATCCAGGACATAAAAGTGCTCCCAAACCCCATGTGTTTTAGTCTCCAGAAGAGGTAGCCCCACCCCACCAAATCAAAGGCTTTTGAAGTCTACTGCTATGGCAGCACCTGGAGTGGGCTACCTCACAGCTTAGAAAAAACTAGGTTGCTTGTAACCTAAGATGGTCGAAGCTTTATGCTTGTGGAAATCCCAGTTGTGAGGGGTGAATGAGATGTGGCAGAAGTGACTCCTGCTGGTTTACTAGGACTTTAGGCAGGATCTTGGTACTAGCATTGATTAGAGAGATGGTTCTATAGTGTGCTGGGTTCATGGGGTCTTTCTCCTTCTTGGGAAAGACAGTGATGACTACCTTATGGAAAGTTGGGGGGAGGGATATTGCAAGTCTGGCTTCTTAGAAACAGAAACATAGAATATGTCAGCAGATAAGGACCATACACCCGACAGTGTCTGCCCATTTCCCTACTTGGTTTGGCAATCCCTACTCTTATCTGGACTGCCTTTCCCCCCTGCCTTTATGCTTATCCCACGCACTTTTGAATCCCTGTACTGTTGTCGCCTCCACCACCTCTGCTTGTAGACTGTTCCATGGATCCACCACCCTCTCTGTGAAAAAAATGATTCCTAGCATTCCCTCTAAGCCTCCTTCCCTCCAGTCTCATGTTATGTCTCCTTGTCCTTGTGCACTTTCATCAGTGAAATATGCTCCCCTCCTGTACCCTGTTTATTCCTCTAAGGTATTTGAAAGTCTCTATCATATCCCCTATCCCTCTTCTGTCTTTCAGTGAAGAGATGTTTAGTCTCTTGAGTCTTTCCTCATAAGGCTTGTGGTGCAGTCCATGTATCATTTTGTTGCTCTTCTCTGGACTGCTTCCATTCTGTCTATGTCCTTCCTGAGATGCAGTCTCCAGAATTGGACACAATATTCCAGATGAGGCCTCACCAGTGATCTATACAGTGGCATCACCACTTCACTCCTCATACTGGTTATGCCCCTTCCTATGCAACCCAGTATTCTGTTTGTCTTCCTCACTGCTTTTTCGCCTTGTTTGGCTGACTTCAGATTATCAGATATGATAACCTCCAGGTCTCTCTCCTGACTTGTGGTGGCTAGAATGTGCCCCCCCCCCATCCTGTATTCCTCTCTTGGGTTTTTGTGTCCCAGGTGCATTATCTTGCACTTCTTAGCTTTGAAACCCAACTGCCAAACCCTTGACCATTCCTCAAGTAGTCTTAGGTTGTTTCTCATTTTATTCAGCCCCTCCTGTGTGTTGACTCTGTTACAGATCTTGGTGTCATCTGTGAACAGGCATATTTTTCCTTCCAGGTCCTCTCTAATGTCACTTATGAAGACATTGAATAGAATTAGACCCAGCACTGATCCCTGTGAAACCCCCGCTGGTCACCGCTCCCTCTTCTGATTTTATGCCATTTACTACCACCTTCTGGGTCCTGCCTTTTTGCCAGTTTCCAACCCATTTTACCACTTTAGAGCCCACACCCAGATTCCCCAATTTGTTAAGCAATCTTCTGTGAGGAACGGTGTCGAAGGCCTTACTGAAATCCAGGTAGGCCACATCCACCGCCCCTCCTTGATCCACCACCCTGGTCAACCAGTCAAAGAAATCAATAAGATTAGTCTGACAAGACCTAGTGAATCCATGTTGCCTTGGGTCTTTTGCACCACTTGACTCCAGGAACCTCACTACCCTCTCCTTAAGCAGGCCCAGCTCAGCTTCCCCACCACTGAGGACAGGTTTACAGGTCTGTAATTGCCTTCCTCCTCCCTACTTCCCAGTCTTGTGCAGGTGGACCACCTCTGCCCTCCTCCAGTCCCCAGGTACCTCCCCCATCTCTAGTGACTGGCTGAAAAACATTGTCAGTGGACCTGCTAGGACTTCCCTGAGTTCCTTCAACACTCTAAGGTGAATCCTGTCTGGCCCCATTGCCTTGTCTGTCTTTACTTTTCCTAGTTCCTCCAAGACTCTATCCACCGTAAATGGGCTGGTGTCCACCTCTCCATCCTGTACATCTTTCCTCGTGAGTCTTGACCCCTCCCCTGCCTCTTCTTTGGTAAATACTGTGCAAAAATATTTGTTCAGTATCTCAGGTTTTTCAAGGTCATCCTCCACCCACCCATCCTCTCCCTTCTTTAGCCTAACAATGCAATTTTCTGGTCTTCTTCCTCTCGCTGATATAACGGAAGAAGGTCTTGTCCCCCTTCTTAATAGTCTGTGTTATTCCTTCCTCCGTTCTTGCCTTAGCCCCTCTGACAGCTTTCCCAGCTTCTAGAAATCTAGGATCTTAATCTTTGAATGGCTTTCTTCTGCCAACATGTTGACTCCAAATCACACAGTTCCATGGTCACTGGTACCAAGGGGACTACCCACCTCAACATCTATGATTCTCTCCCTGTTTGTCAGCACTAAATCCAGTATAGACCCCTCCCTGGTTGGCTCAACCACCAGCTGCCTTAGGTTTGTCCCATACATGCATGGCAGACATGAGGTCCCTGCTGCTTGATGTACTTGCAGTCTGGGTATTCCAATCTGCATCCAGCATGCTGGAGTCACCCATTAGTAGTACTTCCCTTTTGGCTGCCATATTATGGATGGCTTCCACTATTACTAGATCTATATCCTCCCTCTGCATAGAAGGCCTGTAAACTACTCCAGCATGGTTGGTTGCTTTGTTCCCTGACTCCAGAGTGACTCACAATGCCTCTACTTCTTCCCTGTATCCCTGAGCCTCTGTAGCTTTAATCCCTTCCTTTACATACATAGCAACCTCTCCTCCCCTCTCCCCCTCCCTATCCTTTCTAAAAAGTGTATACTCTGGTATGGCTGCATTTCAGTCATGGTTTCCTGCATACCATGTCTCTGTAAAAGCCACAGTGTCCAGGTTTGTGTCTGCTATCAGTTTCGTTAGGTCTGGGATTTTGTTTCCTAGACTGCGGGCATTTGTGTACATGCCCTTCCACTCTGTGTACTCCCTCAGTGTTCCTTGTTTATTGGTCTTTGCCCTGCCCCTCATTAATGATGTACCTTCTGTTCTCTCCCCCACTGTAATCACGGTAGTTTTATGGTTAGATATTATGCTACTTTTTAGGTCCTCACTGCTTTCAGTTCTGTCATGTAGGGGGGGGGGCTATGGTATTCCCCTTGACTGTCTATGCCTCCCCCTTGGCAAATTTAAATGATCATTAAGGATGCACTTAAACTTCCCAGAGAGGATACCTTTGCCTCCCCTGGATAGATGCAGGCCATCTGGAGAATATAGTCCTTCATCCCTCCAGGTGAGGTTCCAGTCCCCAATGAAGCCATACCCCACCTCTACACACCATTTCTTCAGCCATTTGTTGAATTCAGTGATGTGGATGACCCTCTCTTCCCTCTTGCCATGGACAGGTAGCACCTCTAAGAAGTTGACAGAGTGTGCTACTTGCCCAAGACTCCTCCCCAGCTCCCTGAAATCTTCCTGTACTCTTCCTAGATGTACCCCCTCTCTAGCCACGTCATTAGTCTCCAGGTGAATAATGACATCTAGCTCACCCCTCCTTAGAAACATAGAAACATAGACTTTGATGGCAGATAAGGACTGCTAGGCCTATCTAGTCTGCCCATTTCCCTACCTACAGGATAGGCCGCAGATCCTAGTTAACCAACAGCCTATTTCTTCCACCCCCCACAAGAATTGCCTTATGTCTGTCCCATGCATTTTGAATTCTTCCACAGTTTTAGACCCATAACCTCCTCAGGAAGGCTGTTCCATGCATCCACTACCCTCTCTGTGAAATAATACTTCCCTCACATTGCCCCTAGACCGCCCTCCTTCTATCTTTAAATTGTGTCCCCTTGTTCTTGCAAGTCGTTTTCTGAAAATGCTACCCTCTTGGACTTTGTTGATTCCACTGAGGTACTTAAAAGTTTCTATCATGTCCTCTCCCTTCTTTCCTCAAGGGTATACATATTAAGCTCCAGTCTCTCCTCACACGGCTTCTCTTGCAGACCCTGCACCATTTTAGTTGCCCTCCTCTGGACTGCCTCTATCCTGTCTATGCCCTTGCAGAGATGGGGTCTCAGAACTGGACACAGTACTCAGATGGGGTCTCACCAACTGTCTGTACAGAGGGGTAACAACTTCTTGTTTTCTGCTGGTGATGCCTCTCCCTATACATCCTAGTATCCCCCCAGCCCTCCCTACTGCCTTCTCACATTGCTTGCCAACCTTAAGGTCATCTGACATGATTACCCCAGGTCCCTTTCCTTTTGTTGTTGTTACTACCTCCCACCCATTGTGTATTCTTCCCCTGGGTTCTTGTTTCCAGGTGCATTATTTGCACTTCTTGCATTGAATCCTAGCTGCCATACTTCTGACCATTCCTCCAACCTTGCAAGTCCCTTTTCATCCTTTCCATGCCTCCTGTGTATCAACCCTGTTGCAGATTTTGTGTCATCTGCAAAAGGCATACTTTCCTTCAGTCCCTCTGCAATGTCACTGATGAAGACATTAAAAGGACTGGACCCAATACTGAACCCTCGGTACCCCACTAGTAACCCCTTTCTTCAGAATGGACTCCATTTACAATTACCTTCTGTGTCCTGTTGTCCAGCCAATGTTTTACCCAGGCTACCACCCTGGGTCCCACTCCCAGGCTGGTTAATTTGACTATTAATCTTTGTGTGGGACTGTGTCAAATGCCTTGCTAAAGTCTAGGTAGGCCATGTCCACAGCCCCTCCCTGGTCTACTACTTGGTCACCCAGTCAAAGAAATCTATTAGATTCATCTGACATGACCTTCCGCTGTGAACCCATGCTGCCTTGGTCCTGTGCTCCACTGGCCTCTAGGTACTGGACTATTCTTTTCCTTCAGAAGTGACTCCATCACTTTCCCTACCACAGAGGTCAGACTGACAGGTCTGTAGTTTCCTGCCTCTGTCTTGGACCCACTTTTGTGAAGGGAATCACATCCGCCCTCCAGTCCTCTCGGTACCACACCATCCTCCCATGATTTATTAAAAGAGTAGCCAGTGGTTTCACTAGTTCCTCCCTTAATTCTTTTAGAATTCTGGGGTGAATTCCATCAGAACCCATTGCTTTGTCCACCTTCAGTTTTAGGAGTTCTTGCAGAACCCTTTCTTCTGTGAAAGGACTGGGATCGACCCAGATTAAGAGTGCTTCTGTTAATTGGATTATACACTTCCCCCTCCTCTTTTGTGAATACTGAGCAGAAATATTCTTTCAGTATTCCTGCTTTTTCACTGTCCCCCTCAGCCCACCCACTGTTCATTCTATTCAGCCTCACTATCCCTCCCTTTGTCTTTCTACGCTCGCTGATGTACCTATAAAAGGTTTTATCCCCCTTCTTAACTGAGTTGGCTATCTTTTCCTCAGTTTGGGCCTTTGCTATTCTGACTTACCTCCTGCTTCCTTCTGCCTTAACTGGTACAGCTCTCTGTCCTGCTCCTTCTGTGTTTCCTTATACTTCGGAATGCTATCTTTTCTTCCTGACTTTCACAGCCACCTCTTTGAGAACCATAGTGGCTTTTTCTTCATTTTGATTTGTTCATTTGCTTCACACAAAGGCTTGTTGCCTCTGTGATGGCAGTTTTGATAATTCCCCATTGTTGCTCCACACCTCCTTCTAGCCTGTTTGCTAGTGCTTTCTGAGGCACTCTCCCATCTTGCCAAAGTCAGCCCTCCTAAAGCCCAGTACCTCACTTTTGTATGACTTGACTCTCGTAGCTGAGTTTAACGTGAACCACACTGTTTGATGGTCACTTGTCCCTCAGATGGCAACCCACTCTAGATCTGAGATCCTCTCACAGCCCCGCTTGAGAGCACGAGGTCTAAGATTGCTCCTCACAAGTGGGTTCTGAACTAACTGTCTAATGCCTGCCACCTGTAGGGCATCAAGAATTGCCCTGCTCTTGGATGTGGCTGCAGCAAATGTGTCCAGTTAACATCTGGCATATTCAGGTCTCCATCAATAGTATCTCCTTTTCTCTGCCATTCTAAGAATGCTTTCTATCATATCCTGTCCATTCCTTCCCTGACATGGGGGTCTGTACACAACCCCTGTGCGGATTGTGGTGCCCTTTCCAGTCTCCAAGGTGACCCACAGTGCCTCCTCCTCCTGTTTACTCTTTTGTTCAGTTGCTTTTATCCCTTCCTTTACTAGAGAGCTACTCCTCCCTCTCCCCTGCTCTCTCTCCTGTAGGTTATGTACCCTGGTATGTTAACATCCCAGTCATGGCTCTCGTGTACCATGTTTCTGTGACTGCTACTGATACCCAGGCATCCCTCTTCCTAAGGCCATCAGCTCAGGGAGCTTGTTGCCCAGACTACGGGCATTGTACTCATTACCCTCCATTTCCTGATGGCCTTACTCCTTTTACCCCATCCCTGTCCTTTTTGCCTTTGTCACTTTCTTTCATTTACCCCTGCCCTTCTCCCTATCGACACTCTCTATGTTGGTGTTTGCCACTTACTACCGTGATTATTTGGGGACAGATTTCTGCCCTTTCCAGTGCCTCCCTTTGGCTATTTAAGCTTCACAATGAAGCATTTAAACTCATCACCTAGGATCCTGGTTCCCTCCCGACAGATGCAGCCCATCATACCAGTATAGGTTTCAGCATCACCCAGGTGGACCCCTGTCCCCAATGAAGCCAAATCCCTGAGCTCCACTCAGTTTTTCAACCACTGATTGAATTCCATGGTGCAGAACACCTTAGCCTCCTATGCCATAGATAGGTAGCACCTCCAGAAGGTTACCGTGCATGCTACTTGACTAAGGCCCTCCCAATTCCACAAACCTTCCTGCACTTCTAAACCCTTTCTAGCCAGGTCATTTGTTCCTAGGTGGACAATGACATCCAACTCCCTCCTGTGCAGCTGCTCCAGCAATCCTGAGGATCGCTTCCTGTCCCTGAAGCCATGGCGCCAGGCAGGCACCTTACCTCCTCTCCCTTCCTCCCCAGTTCTACCTTCCTAACAATGGAGTCCCCACCAGGAGTTGCTTCCTTCCCTGCAGGGTCCCCTGCCACCCTCCTGTGGGTCTCCTTTGTGGAGGTTCCCAGCATTCTCCTTGGTCTCCACTGCGGGTGCCTCCATAGAGGAACCACACTTTGCCAGAATGGCATAGGAATTGTGGAGAGATACAATGGGAGGGATGCACCTCTGTTCCACCACCCTCACCCTTCCTGAGCCCACTGTGGTCCAACCGCTCCTCTTTCTTGGTAACCTCTGAGGCAACGGCAGTGGCACTGGTGGTCCCTGGATGGAAGAGGAGGTCCCACAAATCCTGGCCAACTCAGCCTGGAGATGAGCAACCTCCTCCCTCAGCCCAGAGAGGTGTCTGTAGATGAGACAACACCGCATCCTCCAGAACATCTCCCGGAAGACTGCTGCTCCACAGCCACTGCACTGCACTGCACCACTCCAATCATGTCTTATTTCTGGCCCCTTAACTGTTTGCAATCCTTACTCTTTCCTCTGTTTTTTTCTCTCTCTCCTTACTTTCTGCCTGTGTGCCCTTTAAGCTCCTGATTGTCCTGTTCTGAGACAAGAATATCCTATATTTCACAGTAGACCACTTACTTCCTCAGAGGCAGACCTCCAGCAGCTAGAGGGGCCAGAGAGCTACTCTTGCCCTTCTAGGATGGTGGGTCCTTGGTGGTTCTGTGATCACTCACTTCCTGCCCCTAAACAGGAAGTTCCTGTTGTCAGTCAAATTCTGTGCCTATAAAAATAGAACTAGCTTTGGGTGGGGGTGGAGGGGAGGGGAGGGAAGGAGGGCAATATAGTCCCAGCAGAGAAGTCCAGTCACACAGCAGTCCTTTCTCCTGGTGTCTTCTGCCAAGCTATTAGCAGAAACTTTCTAAGGTAGTATTTAAATGTAGCTTCCTTCAAGCTAAGCCACTCCCCCCTACTTACCAGATCTTTCTACAAGTAATTTAAACCTCACAGCAGTTAAGTCCTTTCAGTCACCTGAGATTTACACCTAGATAACTCTTCAGATACCCATTTAGTTCAGTTAACCCAAACACACACTTTTTTTTTTTGTATGTTAGTTTTTTTACCCTAAATTAAAAGTCAAATACAAAAGTTCTTCTACTTTAGTCCCAGCAGAGAAGTCCAGTCACACTGCAGTCCTTTCTCCTGGTGTCTTCTGCCAAGCTTGCTATCACTCTTGCAACCCTAAAGATTCACTTGACCTCCTTCTGAACTGTGCCTCCAGGTAGGCACATTACCTCCCTCTCACCATTGCTACCTGACCCCAGCTCAATCCCCTGGACAATGGAGTCCCCAACCAGCATTTTCTTCCTCCACTTGTGTGTTCTCCTTGCAGCTGTCCTTGTGGTTTCATCCAGGATGACCCCCTCAACCCCCATGGTGTTCACTTCCAGAGATGCTGCACAATCTCTGTGCTCTGCCAGGATGATATATGAGTTGTGAAATGCCACCGGCTGGGGATGTGCCTCTGTTCTGCCTACCGCACCCTTCCTGAGCCCACTGTAGTCCATCCTTCCCTCCTTCTTGGCAACCTCTGAGGGAGTGGTGGTGGACATGGCGGTCTGTGTATGGGAGGAAACGTTGCCTGTATCCTTGCCAACTGTACTCGCAGTTCAGCTACCTCCTCCCTCAACACAGAGAGGTGCCTGCAGATAGAGCAGCACTGCAGTATCCAGAAGGTCTTTCTGAACACAGCAGTGCAGCCCCATATCCACTGCAAAGTACCACATTCATCTTCCTTCTACTATCCTTGCCCTAAATGCCCCTCATTGCCCTGTACCCTCTGCTGCTCTTTTCTTCTTTACCATGTCCAGTGCCCAACTGTATATATTTGTACTGTCTATACTCTAGTGGTATAATGTATCAAGGAATGTAGATTTATGTCAGGGTGTGATGTGTGCCTATGTTGTGCACTGAAATACGATGCCTAACAGTGTGTGTATATGCAGTCAGCTGGTACTGTATGATGTCACAGGTTAACTGTACCAAGGAACTGATGCACTAGGGGTGGATGGGGTGTGGGTTGGGGGGATGGGACCCTCCTGACCACCAGAGACAATCAGCCACACCAGCAAACCCCACAGAAACACTCAGCTGCACCTACAAAATCCCTCAAACAGGTAACTTTACAAATGAATCCAGAAAGCAACCTGGTACCAACTGAAAGGAGCAATAAACTGCAAAAGAAACAATAACAACTGCAAAAAATCAGCAAAAATCAACAGTCACATCATTGAAATGAACTGCTTCCTTCCTCTTCTAGTCCCTTATGAGAATCCAACAGATAAGCATCTATACCACTCGGACTCAGCCCCACCTCCAGGTAACAGTTAGCAGTAGCTCTGCTGAGGAGCCAGGCCAGACGATTATCACCCCTCCCCCAAGCTACAGGGCTAGACAAAACACAGTTCCTGTCCTAGAAAGTTAATAGCTTAAAAAAACCCACAAGATAAGCCGAATTGTTTCCCAAGTGAAATAAGAAGTATGAAAGAACTAAAATCAGCAATGAGCAGGTTCTACACTGAACTGAAACTGAGTATTCCCTCTTGACCACCAGAGACAATCAGCCACAAAAGCAAACCCCCACAGAAACACTCAGCTGCACCTGCAAAATCCCTCAAACAGGTAACTTTCCAAATGAATCCTGAAAGCAACCTGGTACCAACTGAGAGCAACAATATGTCTTGTGGAGAACTGGGCTTACATGTTCAGTTAGAAGTTGGACAAAGTCCACAAGCAACCTGTTCAACTGACATAGAGGATTTTAATAAGGTACGTAGGGTCTCCAGGTTGGATGCAATGTCCCCTTGGAGCTTCCACAAGCTAATACTCATGAGGAATGCATCAATAGTGGGATCTACTGGGAGAGTAGGGGTTGCATACAGATCAGCATAAAAAATATACATGACTTTGTTTATGTCTAGTGTGCAGATACCAGTCTACCCAGTTCTGTTTTTCAGGGTTGATTTGCTTCTCTGTTGGCATTGCCTTAACCTACATGTTAAGATCCTACCCACTTTCTGCTCCATGTCCCCACATCTATGCTGCATGTGTCTTATGACCAGTTCTGTCTTATGGGTGAGGAGTCCATTGACACTAATTTGCACCCCAAATGGATTGCCTTTGGCTTCATGCAGAGGTGTGCTCCATGTGGATTCTTAACCTGAGACTTCAGGAAGTGGAGACAGTCCATGAGGTCTTTATATTGCTGACCTCTGGCCTATTGTCTCCATGCAGCATAAACCATAATTTGACCCCGTACATAGGCTTTAAAGGCCTCCCATACCATGACCTTTGAGGTATCCCTGGTGTAATTTCACTCAAGAAACTCTCCAGTTGTTTTATTTACTTTTTTTTTGTTTAATTTGATAAGTACACTAGAGAACTAAATGCCTATTTTCAGGTAAGTTTTAGTCACCCAGATCCTGAACTCCCAATCTGCAAGGAGTAGTGGGTCCATGTGTCACAGGCAGTGGGAAAATGATTGACCAGGAGTCAGTAGAATAACGTCCAAAGCAACACAGCTTTCTTTTCTTTCTTTTCAGCTCAACATGAATAGCAGGATAAATAAACAATATGAACTGAGGCAACACAATAATGAGTAGCTTAAAGCAAATTAAATGAATCAATGTTCCATAGAGAGTATAACAACTAGAAAGGACTAGCTGTTCTAGGTGTCCTTCATTCCACACCTTACCACAATCTTATCTCTATCTATAACAGATTTTCCTTTATACAGGTATCTGACCATGTTACTTCTTTAGCTCCGCCCATTTTCTCCTACAGCAGTAAACATTGGCTGGACAACAGGACACAGAAGTAATTGTAAATGGAGTCCACTCTGAAGAAAGGGGGGTTACGGGGGGATCACGTGACGCTCATGGAGTAAGGCAGCAGCTCGTGGGTTTCCCGCTCCCTGCCACTACAAATTTCACTTCTGCAAGGAAAAACAGGGTGAGCAGGCATTGGGACATCATCTAGAGCCTGTAGGAATGGGTCCCGTTACTTTTGGTGATATCGCCCGTTTTTGTAAATTAAGCAGCCGAATTTAGTACCGGAGGTTGTGCGCTCACGATCAGACAGCAGTTTGTGAGTCTCCTGCTCCCTGCCAGCACAAATTTCATTTTTGAGCAGCAAAACGTAGCGAACAGACTCTGGGACACTGTTAGGAGTCTACAAGTAGAGGTTTTGGGGCTTTTGGCGATAACGCTCGTTTTTGAAAATTTTTCAGCAGCCAAAGCAAGAACCGATAACTGCACGCCCGCGGTAAGGCAGCAGCCTGTGGGCCTTCCTCTCCCTGCCAACAAGAATTAAATTGTGCTCAGCTAAACATATATTTTGCACAGCAAAACCAACTGAACTGGCACTGGGATATTATTGGGTGCCTGCAGGTGTGGGTTTTGTGGCAACCAGCGACAACGCCTGTTGTGGAAGATGCAGACAGCCGACTCAGAATCGAAGCAAACGTCCGTGAAGGGGCTCATCGCCATCGCCCAGGGACAAGAGCTAAAACCTGAGAAGATCTATAATGACCTTTCTACTATAAAAGATGCCTTATTCAAACTCATAGAGGAAGTGGCAGAGATAAACCAGCCTTGACACAGTTAGCAAGAAGGTGACCGATGCTGAGGCCAGAATCTCATCCTTGGAGAGAGCTATGGACAAATCAGGCCCCAATATAGTGGAGTGCAAAAGAAACATTGTCAAATTGGAGGATCGTCTGATGACCTGGAGGGCCGCAGAACAGACATAATAATCTGGTCCTGCTGGGTCTCCCAGAAGGAGGAAGGGCCGAACACTATCCAGTTTTTACAGAGGCTTATCAAGAAATCGGTGGGCCTCACCCAATGGGCCAGAATATATTATAGAGAGGGGTCATAGGGCCCTAGAGCCAAACCTCCACCTTGAGCCACCGAGGCCAGTTATTTTCAAACTACTGAACTATTTGGATAGAGAGCATATTTTAAATGGAGTGAGGAAGCTAGCAGTTTTCCAATGGGAGGGTAAAAACTGCGTCTGGTGCCTGACTTAACCTGGAAGATGAGGCAAGCTCGAGCTAGCTTCAGGCCGATTACTTCAAAGCTCTGGGCGGCAGGGATCCGGCACCGTCTACTTTATCCCGCAAGGCTGGAGGTTACACTCAAGGAAGGCCTGAAGAGGTTCAACTCGGCGGAAGAAGCACTCGAGTCCTTGAGATCTCTGCTACCTGACCTGTTTCCCAAGAGATGAGAGCTAAGTTTAACTATATGGACAGCATATAGGAACTTTCTGATTTTGGCAAGTTTGTAACTAAGATTCTTGGTTTGCTATTAACAATCAGTGACTAGTTGGGTTAGGTACTATGTATGTTGTTGTGTGTGATACTTAACCCCTATAAAGTGGGGCAAGGGAGCTTTACCAACTATATAACTGTTATATTTTGGTTAGAAGTATTATAGTACTTTGGATTACAAACAGAGTACGGGGAGGGTTTCATATTCGTCCTTGCAGTTATAAACTAAAGGTTAATATTCTAATGAGGAGGCAGGCTATAATGACTGCATTTACTCCTGTGATAATACTTTTGTTCTCTTTTTCTGTGATACCTGCATGAGTGGTGTTTTAAGAATAACAATAGTTTTCTTAATGGTAAATCATAGATGGGGGATTTAATTAGTTTAAATGGCCAAGTTAAGACCGAATTGCCAAGGGGTATAATGCTAGACAAGATTTCATGGTAGGCCGGACAGCCCTGCTTTGATTATGCAATAGTTTCTGTTAGAATAGTTCGCCTGCCCTCGATTTTATAGACCTAGACAGAGCCCTTTACAGTGACTAATGCTTGGAGTGCCATGGAATGGCTTATTATTTCGTTTGCCAATGTCTGGAAGACTAGCGGTATTTAATGGCCTAATGCAGGCTTTTTTTAGTTCAATGGATGCATTATACCCCTTAACTTCTAACTCTTATTCGATAATTCTTGTTTGTTAGGGTTTTACTGTGTGACTTAACTGTTGATCTAATGAAGGAAGTAAATTTTCTTTCAGTAGCCTGGTTCATAGATAGAGTCTGATACGACTATATATCCAATCACAATAATAATTGTGGCAGGGTTGGGTACACCCGTCTCTATGTAGCATCATGTTCCAGAGGATGGGGAGTTGGCTTCAGGCCAGGAGGGAAAGTTATAGGTTATTTATGGGTGTGTTACTATTTTGTTTAGGGGTTGGAGGGGCATTTCGGGAAGGTAAATTTTTTGTTTCGGAGGGAATTTGTATGGGGGGCAGCTATCCCAAGACCTCTATAGTCTGAGTATAAATGGAGGATAGGTTGAATATAATTTCTTGGAATATCAAAGGAGGAAAGGACAACTGTAAAAAATTTGTTATTTTGAACCACCTTGCCCGCTTGAAACCAGCGATAGTATTTTTACAAGAAACCCATGTTCTTGCTGACCGGCTGGCCCATTTCAAGAAGAAGTGGGTGAATCAGGTCTTTGGGACGGGATTTTCCTCTAATAGCCGGGGAGTTGCCATTTTAATTGCTCGTGGGATTCCATTTACGCACTCAAATAATATCCGACCCGCAAGGTCGATTTATATTTGTTTTAGGTAGTATTGGAGGGATTAATTTAGTCCTGGGTTCAGTATATGGGCCTAACCTAGATTCACCGGATTTTTTTACACAGTTAGGATTGACCTTGGCTTCTTTTGGGAACATCCCAATAATCATAGGTGGGGACTGGAATTTAGTCCAGGCTAACCGACTAGACAGATCACACTGTAAAGGCTCTTCCCTCTCCCCAGCACAGAAGGCCTTACAGGGGCTTATGCTATCAATAGGCTAATAGATCCCTAGGCACCTAGAACCCCAGTCTTCATGAGTATGCATTTTCTTCTGCAGTGCATAAGTCACACTCCAGATTAGACTTTTTTCTGGTCAGCCAGTACAGTTTGTCTTGGGTGGTGGAAGCCACAACTTTGTCCGTTTAATCTCTGACCATTCACCTATAAGGATTATATGTTCTCTACCACTTCAACCAAGTAGGTCATACTCATGGTCATTAAATAACAGTATTTTAAAAGAACCCAAGACATTAACCAGATTTAAATCTTTTCTAGAAAATTCTATTATCAGTAATTGGGGTTCCATTAACGCCATTGACCAAACTTGGGTGGATCATAAGTCTATGTGGTGAGGTGAGTTAATACACCTGGCAACAGTCCGCAAGGTGAAGTCAAGGAAACTATTGGATGAATGCTTAAGGGAGATAAAGGAATTAGAAAAGTTAAATGACAACCAAAGAACCGTAGAACAAGAAAATAAACTAATTTCCTTGAGAAATTGGTATGCGGGTAAACAGAGAGAGAAAGTTACTAGTTTAGCCTCCAGAGTCAAGGCTTTATACCTGGGACAAGGTAGCAGGGCAGGGAGGCTGTTGGCTTGGCAGTTGAAACAAACATCTTCGGCAGGGTGGGTGACTGCTCTCAACCACCCAGAATCAGAGCAATTGATCACGGATCCAGCTGAAATACTAGGAATTTTTAAGTCTTTTTATCAAAAGCTTTACACAAGCCAGCAGCCCCCCACCCAGGTATTAGATGAGACCCAAGAGTTCTTGGAAACCATCCCTTTACCGAGATTGTCAAAAGATGTTGGCCCTCAATTGATAGGTCCCATCTCTGTGGAAGAAATAGACAATGTTATTGACTCATTTTGCCGGATAAAGCGCCTGGCCTGGATGGATTTACAGCTTTTTTTTTTCAGCAATTTAAAAATAATCTTGTACCCTTATTGCAGGAGCTATTTTCTTTCTGGTGTGATCAAGGGATCAGGGACCAGACACCATTTGAGGCCAAGATTATCTTGTTGCCAAAACCAGATAAGCCCATCGATGAAGTGAGTAGCTATAGGCCGATTTCTTTGTTAAATCTGGATGTTAAAATTTTTGCTAAAATACTGGCCAACAGATTAAAATGAGTATGGCGGACTTTATTAAGCCCAGAGCAAGCCGGCTTTGTTGAGGGTTGCTCCTCAGCTGATCATTTTCGTAAATTGTTTTACCTGATTTCTGTCTCTGCGGACCCTGCGTTGGAAAGCGTCATTAGTTTCATTAGATGCAGAGAAAGCTTTTGACAGGGTGGAATGGACCTTTATGTTCACTACCCTGTCAAAGCTAGGCCTTCCAGATAGATTTATTCACATGGTTCGTATTTTATATTCTTGCCCTGTAGCTAAAATCCAATGCAACAACTTAACTTCGGAGGCCTTTCCTCTCTCTAGAGGTACCCAGCAGGGTTGTTCTTTATCGCCATATATTTTCAATCTATACATTGAACCGTTAATTAGATCCATAAAGTCTAATAGAGAGGTGAAGGGGCTAAGGATTGGAGACACTGAATTTAAACTATCTGCATTTGCAGACGACCTACTGTTACACATTTTCGGACACTACTTCTTCCTTTCCTAAGGCTCTTGATTTAATCGATAAGTTTAGTAGATTTTCAGGGTATAATCTGAATAAGGCCAAAACGTCAGTCTATTCTTTGACCCCATTTCTTCAGAGAAGTTGGTGCCTTTCCCTGGGACTTCGTTGGCAAACTAAATCACTAACCTATTTGGGGATTCAAATATCTAAGAATTTAGAGGACTTAACTGATTTAAATCTTAAACCGTTAATTAAAACCATCAAGGAAGATTTAGTCAGGTGGTCAAAGCTTCCGTTGACTTTTTCGGGAAGAGCCAATACGATAAAAATGGTGGTTATGCCCAAACTTTTTTACACATTAGCTAATTTAAATGTTTACTTGCCGAAGTCTTTTTTCAAGCCGCTACTTCAACAATGTATGGCTTTTTTGTGGAATGGGAAACCCCCTAGAAGGAGTTACCTCAAACTTACTCGGCAACGACGACTCGGAGGGCTTCAATTACCGGACTTCTATGTTTACTATCTTGCGATCCATCTGGCAAGGTTGGGAGCCTGGGCTTGTGACGAGGGCCTAGCATACCCTGGCCTTCACTTAGATCGTCTATTTGTTAAAGGCCTTAAGTTGGATTTAGAATCATTACTTTTTGCCCCATGGGCTAAGATTCCCAAGAGGGTGAGGGACACGCCGTTAGGATGGGATATTAAAGCTTTGCAACAGTTTTATGCGAAGTTCCAAATTTCACAACGATACGATTTATCCCAACCTATGGTAGGAAATCCGAATTTGATTATTGGGAAACAACCAATATCTAGAGGGGGAATTGAAGGGGAAACGAAGTTGCGGGTCAAGGATCTCTATCAGAATAATAGGCTACTTTCATTTCAGGCACTGGTGGAGAAATTGGGGGGTAAACCTCAATCCTACCTAAAATTAAGTCAAATACTAAGCTCGTTAAATCGTATTTTGGTAAAAGGCTGGGGCAAGACATTCTGGGACCTATGTTTGTGGAGTTGAAAGGGTTTGTGCAAGTGAGCAAGGTGATATCAAAATTTATAAGTATATAATAATCAAAGGGAATTCGAAGTGTCACCAGTCCGGTACATTGGGAATTAAACTTGTCCTTGGGTAAATCAGCAGAAACATGGGAAAAGGCTTGGGTCGATAGCTACAAATTTATCAAGCAGGATAGATTGAGAGAAGTTCAATTTAAGTTACTTCATAACCTATATTTTCACCAGCTAAGCTTTCTAGGATGGGTAGTTGCTTTACAGCTGAATTGTACTGTGTGTAATGATTCTCTGGCTACCAGCTACCACAAATTTGGACCTGCCCCAAGGTGGTGGGATTGTGGCATTTGGTGAAGCAAAGATTGGTCAATTTTACGGTTGAGACAGGTTCTTCACTCCAGAGGCTTGTATATTCGGTGTGTTTGATAAAATACAAGGCAAATTAACTAAATGTCGATTAGCTATGGTAGCATCGGTAACTAAATTGGTAATTTGCACCACTGGAGGGACTGGACTCCATCGTGTCTTGAGTGAGTGGGAGGAGTTTATGAATGCATTGAATGCAGAAAGATCGGTTCTTTCTTTTTTATAATGCTTCACCAATATTTCATCAGTGTTGGGGAAGCTATTCTAATGTTTGAAGGACAGATCAGGTATTAGAGATAAAGTCCCTTATTCTCGCTTCTAACTATTGGAAGGATATCGACCCGGCTTGGTACATTAATATTATGTATCCTTTCCTCCTTGGTGCCTCCTCTTGTAGACTCAGCTAAACTATATATAGTTGGGTCATACTCTGTCTGTTTTCTTGAGGTTTCATTATGATTATATACACTAATCATGTGAGTCAGCCACAGGGATAGCTGCCAGGGGTGGACGGGGGTGGGGGTTGGATAGGTACCTTTTTCCTCTTATTTTGGAGGGGTTATTAGAGTCCTGTTTCGCTTTGTTACTCCTTTTCTATTTATCGTTTTATGGTTTCTATGTATTATGCACTTGTTTGGTTTATATTTTATGTTGGATATGTTTCAATAAAGCTTGGTTACTTGCAAAAAAAAAAAAAAAGGGGGTTACTAGTGGGATATTGCAGGGTTCAGTACTGGGTCCAGTCCTTTTTAATGTCTTTATAAGTGACATTGCAGAGGGATTGGAAGGAAAAGTATGCCTCTTTGCAGATGACACAAAGATCTGCAGCAGGGTTGATACACAAGGAAGCATGTAAAGGATGAGAAGGGACTTTGCAAGGTTGGAGGAATGGTCAGAAGTATGGGAGCTTGGATTCAATGTAAGGAAGTGTGAAATAATGCACCTGGGAAACAAAAACCCAGGGGAAGATTACACAATGGGGGGATGTAGTAACAACAACAAAAATGGAAAGGGACCTGGGGGTAATCATATCAGATGACCTTAAGGTTGGCAAGCAATGTGAGAAGGCAGTTGGGAGGGCTGGGGGATACTGGGATGTATAGGGAGAGGCATCACCAGCAGAAAACAGGAAGTTGTTATTCCCCTGTACAGACAGTTGGTGAGACCCCATCTGGAGTACTGTGTCCAGTTCTGGAGACCCCATCTCCTCAAGGACATAGACAGGATGGAGGCAGTTCAGAGGAGGGGAACTAAAAAGGTGCATGGTCTGCAAGAGAATCCACATGAGAAGAGACTAAAGGAGCTTAATATGTATAGCCTCGAGGAAAGGAGGAAGGGGGGGACAAGATAGAAACATTTAAGTACCTCAGTGGAATCAACAAAGTCCAAGAGGGTAGCATCTTTCAGAAAAAGAGATGTGCAAGAACAAGGGGACACAATTTGAAGACAGAGGGGGAATGGCTCAGGGACAATGTGAAGAAATTTTTTTCACAGAGAGGGTAGTGGATGCATGGAGCAGCCTTCCTGAGGAGGTTGTGGGGTCTAAAACTGTGGGAGAATTCAAGAATGCATGGGACAGACATAAGGCAATTTTTGTGGGGGTAGGAAGAAATAGGCTGTTGGTTAAATAGGATCTGCAGCTTATCCTCTAGGTAGAGAAATGGGCAGCCTAGGTGGGCCAAGAGGTCCTTATCTGCCATCAAAGTCTTATGTTTCTACGTTTCTAAGAAGAGAAATCTGCACAAGTCATACAGTTAATACATTTCCTACAGTTATTTACACTTACTTCTTATATATTGGTGTGTACACATCCTTGACAAGAGTAAATAAGGCTTCCCTATTATTTAAAATATTCCAGGTTCTCCAAGACACCGCCCCCAACAGAAATGCATTATAAAATAGATAGAAGAGTGGCTGGCTGGCTGTATAGATGCATTGTTTTATTCTTATACATTTAATATGCTTTACTGTTTTGAAAAAACATCAAATACAGACATGATAATGCTGGAACAAAAGTTAGTTGGTAGAAAACAAATACATAAATGCATAGCATTCAGTGATGAGTTACAGTAAAAGTGAAGCTGTAGCAGGTTATAGTTGTCTGCATCCCTCCCACCACCCACCTACCCTCCCTCCCCCCATCTGCCACTAGCTGTGGTTAGGGACAATTGTGAGACACTGGAGTAGTGAAAGACGGGATTGGAGATAACTCCAATGGGAATTACCTGTATTGGAGAAGGGGAAGATAAGTTACACAGATCTAATAAGTCGACATAGGGGTGTACAGTGGTTACCATGTTTGTTTATATTTACCCATTCTGTTAGTAGCTGCAGCAATGGTGAACTCTGCTTGTAGAGCAAACATGATTTCCTTGAACCATTCCACATAATTGGGGATAGTCGGTTCCAACCAATGCCTCAATATTACTTTCTTAGCACAGGCTGAGATTAGGGCCATGTGAGCTCTCTGTTGGGTCCCATGTAACTGTGCAAAATCTCCCAAGATGCACATTTCTGGATTAACGTTATCGGATAATGTAAGTAATGGGTCCAGACGGTTTTGAATGCTGTGCCAGAAGGGACTAATTTTATCACAAGACCATAACATATGAAGTAAGTCAGCAGGTGCTTGTTGACATTTGGAGCATTGATTAGAACATAGAATACCCATTTGGTGGAGATTAGCCGGTGTATAATATAAATTAAGATTAATATAAAATTGCATGATTCTATATCTGTCCCATTTAATATACTCATATAGGTGAGTCCAAATATTGGACCAGATCCTGGAAGAGAAGTTCAATGGTAAAATATTATCCCACCAGTAGAACCTATAGCCTTCTAAAATAGCCACATTTGATAGAAGGAATTTATATGAATAAGGTATTAAATGGGATGTGGGAATGGAGCTAATATATGGAAACGTAGTAGACGTGAAAGAGCTGTCCCAAGCCTCTGAACCAAAATGGTGTGTCAACAAGTGGGATATCTGAAAATATTTAAAGACATGAGTAGTAGGCCAGTTGAAAAGGTACTGAGCTTCTTGAAAAGGAAGCAGTTTTTGAGCCTGGGCCAACTGGCTCACTCTTTCAACACCCATATCCTGCCAAAAGAGGTGGGGTTTAATTATCTTACCTGAGATTAAGAAATTAGGATTTAAAAATAAGGGTTGGGTAATGTCTCTGTATGCATCCATTCTGAGGAAGGTGTTTAGTTGATAGTGTGTTTGCAGCAGGGATCTTAGTGGTGTGTCCTGCAGGGATTTAGGGAGGTTCATTTTAATAATAAAAGGGAGGGCTTTGTGATCTATGTCATTTACTGAAGAGAAAGCATACTCGATTTTAACCCAGGAGGGGCAGTAAACTGAGTCTAAAGTAAAATCAAAGGGTTTTAACCAATATCTAATTCTAGCCAAATGAATAGCTAAATATATGTAAAAATTAGGGGCATGAAGACCACCATCAGTTTTTGGACGTGTAAGCTTCTGATAATTTCACCTAACTCTCTTCCCCTTACATAAAACATGCTGAGCAACCTGTGTATTTGCAAAAACCATGATAATGGAAGAGTCCAATTGAACATTACTAGGGTGTATAAAATGCGGGGTAATACATTCATTTTTGTTATGCTCATACATCACCAAACGGAGAGAGGTAGTTTTGACCAGTGTTTAAAATATTCTGTTAATGTGCTAACAAGAACAACTAAATATAACTTTTTCATACTACGGGGAGAAGGGTGAAGGTGAATCCATAGATATTTAAATTTGTCGGCATTCCAACGTAATCCCAGGTGGTCAAGGTCGGACCTCAGTGTGTATTTATTAAGGTGGAGGACTTCAGTTTTTCCCAGGTTTAACTTATAGTTCGAGATTACCTCAAACTGGGAAATGATTTGAAAAGTAGCAGGAAGAGATTGGGTAGGATTAGAGATATGCAGGAGTATATCATCCACATAAATGGAGATTTTGTACTCTGTGTTACCTATTGGTATATCAGATACAAGTGGAGAATTTTTAACTTTCCTGATAAGGGGTTCTAAGTACAGATTAAAGAGGAAGGGGGAGAGGGGGCTATAGATGCATTCTGTGAGGACAGTATTAGGAGAGCATCTGGCAGCGTGAGACACTCACATTTACTTTTCCTGCTACAGGCAGGTAATGTAAACGTCTTCATTTACAAAAACACCCTGCCTATCTGCAAGAAGCTAAACTGCAAGACAACATTGTGCTCTCACCTAGTTTATGCTAGTTTTTGCAGCCTAAAATACAAGCAGTGAGGCTGCAGGTCCACACAGGTGTGCATATAGTAGGAAGCAGGGAACTAGGAGTGCAGCCTTAGGAGCCACACCGCAGTGGAGGAAAGCATATCTTGACATTGCGTTTCTCTGGGCGGTGGCTTCTGGCTGCTCCTCAGACAACACCTGCATTACTTAATTTTCGGCTGTTTGCAGAAAGGGGGGAACACAAATAATGCATTTCTTCTTTTGTGCATTTGCATGCATGGTGTTCTAGCCCTCACCTCACCTCTCCTATACACCTGGACCAAAGTGGTGTACTCGCACTATGGGAAGGGGATATTGGCTTAGTGCTACCCTGAGAGGAGTGTTAGGAGCCAGTATCAGCTGTGTCTTTGAGACATAGGTCTCGGCAATACATTAACACAAAAACATTCTGAGGACAGACCTACCCAGCACTTTCTAATGCTGAGCATAACCACAAAGAATGCTTTTATTGGTGCTAACATAGCAGTGCATATAAACCAGGGCTGCCTATTATTTTACACAGAACACGGAGGACTAACAGAGATATAACAAGGTGGGTGGCCAGCCCAACAAACGGACAAACATCAGACATACAGACAACAGAAAAGTAAGCAGTCACAACCCAGATTTAATATGCCTTGTTAGTAGTGCCACAAGAAAAAAAATTAAATAAAGGGGGTGGTTGTACCCTTTCACATCCTCCTCCCCATCTAAAACAAAACCTGTAATATTCTGTATTCCACTCTTATCTGTGTTTACCTGTTATCAGATCTCTTGAAAGGAGAGATGGAGCTATAGATCGACTTCTCCTAAGGCTCCACTTAGGGGACCCTTTTGTCATACTTGAACAAGTGGAGGAAGGTTTTCCTCCCTTTCACAGTCTAAGTCTTCTTCCCTGAGGTCTGATAACAGGTGTTAGTTCTCATTTGTCCCATATCTGGACAGAAAGTCTGCATTACCATGTGCAGTACCCTTCCTATGACTCATAAAAAATTTATAGGGTTGCAGCGACAGGTACCACCTCATTATGTGTGGATTCCTGTCCTTCATGACATGAAGCCAGCATAATGAGTTGTGGTCCATCCAATGCTCAAATTCTGTGCCCCATAAATAGAAATGAAGGGCTTCTATGGCCCATCTAACAGCGCCAATCATTCCTTTTCAATGGTGGAATAGCGGGTCTCCCTTTCATGGAGCTTCCTACTGATATAAATAATTGGGTGTTCCTCTCCCTCGATTATTTGGGTAAGAACAGCTCCTATACCATAATTGAAGGTGTCTGTCTGCACAATGAAGGGTAGCAAAAAATTAGGGGAGCTCAATACAGGGGAGGAACAGAGACCAGCTTTGAGACTTTGAAATGACTCTTCACATTCTGGGGTCCATACGATTTTATCAGGGTTTCTTTTTTTTGGTGTGGTCTGTTAATGGTCCAGCTATTGTAGTGGAATTTAGTTGGAATTGTCGATAATAGCCAGCAAGGCCAAGAAAGGACCGTACGTCCTTCTTGGTTTTGGGTCTGGGACAGTTGGGCTACCGCATCTACAGTACCTTACCAATGTCAGGCTTTAGTAACACTTTGCCAGTTTGAAAGCCTAAATACTTCATGTCCTCCATTGCCAAAGAACATTTTGAAGGTTTGATGGTAAGACTGGCTTCAGCAATGGCAGTAAGTACTTGGGTCAGAAGACAGATGTGGTTTTCCCAGTGGTACTAAAAATGACCACATCATCTAGGTATGCAGCACTATATTTGGCATGAGGGGCTAATATCTGATCCATTACCCTTTGGAAGGTTGCTGGTGCACCATGTAACCCAAAAGGCATCACCATAAACTGAAGGAGTCCCAGGGGTGTGCTAAATACCATTTTTTCTCAGGCATCTGGATCTAAAGGGATCTTCCAGTACACCTTCATAAGATCCAGGGTACTGATGTACCGGGCAATCCCTAAATGATCCAGGATGTCATCGATCCCGGGCATCGGATAGCTGTCGAACTTAGAGATGGCATTTAGGCATCTAAAATCTAAACAAATACACACACAACCTTCCTTCCTTCTTTCCCACTTTATGGGTTTTGTCTGGCATATACACCTCATATGTCATGTTACCCACATGTCTAGTTACCCTATAAGGGTCCTACCATTTCATATTCAACTTATTTTTAGATGAAGGTAACAGCAATATTACCTTGTCCCCTTCTCTAAACTCTAACCCAGGTACTTCTGTCATATTGTTTCTTTTGTGTGTCCTGTTTATCCTGATTAGTTTGGTGTGCTTTCTGCACTTAGTGGCTCAGCTTGTCTCAGCTGGTGCCAGTAGTCCACTGGACTGCCCACCTTCTCAGTTTTTCCTTCCTCCCATTCTTCTTTGATTATATCCAGAGGACCTCTAGGGTTTCACCCAAACAGTAACTCGAAAGGGGAGAAACCCATAGAGGCCTGTGGCATCACCTTATAGGCAAGCATAAGGTAAGACAGTTAGATATCCCATTTCCATCTCTCCTGTATGAATTTCTGGACCATTTTCTTCAATATTTGGTTGAAGCACTTGACCAGTCCATCTGTCTGTGGATGGTATGGAATGGTATACAGAGCTTCAATTCCTAGGATCTGGTACAAGCGCTTCAACATATTGGAACAGAAGTTACTACCCCTATCAGTAAGAATATCATGTGGGATGCCCATCCTGATAAAGATCTTACCCAACTCTTCCACTATTCTAGGGGCTGTAATGGTTCTGAGAAGGATAGCCTCAGGATATTTAGTCTCATAATCGCAGACTACCAAGATGAAAAGCTTGCCCTTTGCGCTGTTAGGTAAGGACCCGATAATATCCATGGCTACCCTCTCAAAAGAAGTGGTGAATAAGGGCTAGATTGGAGGGGTACCATATATTTTCTCCCAATTTTGGCCACTTTTTGGCATTCAGGATAGCTTTTGCAGTATTCTGAAACCTCCTCATGAATGCCTGACCAAAAAAAATCATCTGAGTAGGTGACTTAAAGTATAGTTCCTCCCTAAATACCCTGCTGGAGTATAACATGAGCTATTTCCAACAATTTCTGCCTATATTGATTCGGTATCATTAGTTGCTCTACCTTTACCCCTGTCCGACGGTTCACACATACCCTGTATAATAACTCTTTACTTAGTCTGAATGTAACCTGCTCAGGTCCAGACTTTCCCACCTGTAGAAAAAAAGGTTGTAAGGAAACACCATGTTTCTGTAACATTTTAAATTCATCAGACTCCTTTTTTACATTGTTAACAGTATCAACATCCTGCTGTATAACATCATGTTTGATCTCCTTTTTATTGTTTTGAGTCCATGTTTGTTTTTCCTTCCTCTTTACTGCTCTGGACTTCCTTTCTTTACCAACAGGGCCAAATATGTCCTGTTCAAATGGAAATAGCAATGACAAGTCCTTCTTTTTTCTGTTTTGTGCTCGGGTGGTAGCTGCACAAAAATAGTGTTGGTTAACAGGGACTCAAACTGGGGTTGGTCATGGTCGATGATGACTGGTATGGGCAGATGGGGTACCATCCCTACTTTCATGACCTGACTCTGTTCCTGGACATGAAGTACACTGTCCTGCAGTGGGTAGTGATGGGTATCTCCATGGATACATGTAACACCGGTGGAAGGGCCTCCTGTTCTTGGTTTGGTGTCTATAAAGCTGGCATGTACCAATGTGTGTTTGTTTGCTTCCAGAGTCCAGGAGGCCAGTTACAGTATTGTTTTCTATTTGTACAGGTATGAGATAATGGCCCCAGTTAGCAAGGGCCAGATGCACTGGTTCTGATTTCTTTCATAGGCAAAAGCGAGCTATGTGACCCTTGTTATTACAGTCTCGGCAAATAATGTCAGGTTAATATTTGGTAGTCCTAGTACTGGCAGTTTGGGCCCTAGAATTAGTGTTAACAGTACTTTGCCAAGCAACAATTGTATTAGTAGAATTAACAGAAGGTCTTACTGGGGCTGGTGAATGTGTAGGTTGCCAACCTTACTGCCACATCAGAGGCTTTGGGACGATGTTCTTTTACCCACATTTACACATCCTGTGGGAGTACTTTAATAAATTGTTCCAGGATGATGGCCTCTAATATTTGGTCAACTGTTCTAGTAGCAGGCTGTAACCGCTTAGTACAGAGATCTTTCAATGGGGTATATCCATCTTGTGGGGAATCCGTTGTATGAAATCTATAAGACTGGAACCACTGCCTATACGTCTTGGTGCTTATGTCATATCATTTCAGAACTGCTGCTTTTACTACATCATAGTTATTTGCTTGGGCTATCTTGACATGGCTGTAGGTGAGCTGTGCTTTTCCTGTGAGGTAGGGAGCTAACCTCACCACCCACTGATCCCTTTACCAGGCACATGCAGCTGTTACCCTCTTGAAAGTTAGTAAACAAGCCTCTATATCATCCGTCTCAACCAATTTTACCATTTTGATGTCTTTCTGTCCACTTCTAGGGGGCATCGGAGGTCTTGCTGTGCCTAAGACTTGGATAGCCCTTAGGGTGTCTGTCCATCTGGCTGCACCATCTCTCCGATCAATCTCCCATTGCTTTTCCAGCTCCATTTGTCGGACACACAGCTACCACAACAGTTCATTCGAATCTACTGGCGGACTTTCCTCAGGCTCTCCCCCAGTAGCCTGAGCTTGTTCCTTCTTCTTGTCACGTTCCATCTTGATTCTGGGTCCTTTTGCTTTGCCCTCCTTCCTTCTTACCGCTGGGTCACTACCAGGAACCAGAGGTATCTGGAATATCTTGGACATGTATCGCGTGACTGTACCATTCACTGTGAAGTCCATTGCCTGCTCCTGCTGCATCTAGTCCACCCGGGCCTTGGTCAGGCCCTCCACACAGGGATCCCACCACTGCCACTGCGTATCACAGGCAGTGGGAAAATGATTGACCAGGAGGCAATATAATAATGTCCAAAGCAACACAGCTTTCTTTTCTTTCTTTCTTTTCAGCTCAGCAGGAATAGCAGGATAAATAAACAATATGAACTGAGGCGACAAAATAACGAGTAACTTAAAGCAAATTAAGTGAATCAATAATCCATAGCGAGTATAACAACTAGAAAGGACTAGCTGTTCTAGGTGTGCTTCATTCCACACCTTACCACAATCTGATCTCTATCTAGAACAGGTATTCCTTTATACAGGTATCTGACCATGTGACTACTTTAGCTCTGCCCATTTTCTCCTACAGCAGACAAATCTGCACAATTTATACAGTTAATACATTGCCTACAGTTATTTACACTTACTTCTTATATATTGTTGTGTACACATCCTTGACAACAGTAAATAAGGCGTCCCCATTTAAAATAGTCTAGGTTCTCCAAGACACAGCCCCCAACAGAAATGCATTATAAAATAGATAGAAGAATGGCCAGATGGCTGTATAGATGCATTTTGTGAGGACAGTGTTAGGAAAGTGTCTGGCAGCGTGAGAGATGCACATTTATTTTTCCCGCCACAGGCAGGTAATGTAAACCTCTTCATTTGCAAAAACACCCTGCCTATCTGCAAGAAACTAAACTGCAAGACAACATTGTGCTATCAACTAGTTTATGCAAGTTTTTGCAGCCTAAAATACAAGCAGTGAGGCTGCAGGTCCACATGGGTGTGCGTACAGTAGGGAGCAGGGAACTAGGAGTGCAGCCTGAGAAGCTGCACCCCCGGGGAGGAAAGCATATCCTGCCACTGCTTTTCTCTCGGTGGTGGCTTCTGATTGCTCCTCAGACAATACCTGCATTACTTAGTTTTCAGCTGTATGCGGAAAGGGGGGTGAACACAAATAATGCATTTCTTCTTTTGTGCACTTGCATGCGTGGTGTTATAGCCCTCACCTTGCCTCTCCTGTACACCTGGACCAACGTGGTGTACTCGCACTACGGGGAGGGGATTTTGGCTTAGTGCTACCCCGAGAGGAGTGTTAGGAGCCAGTGCAAGCTTAGTCTTTGCGATATAGGTCTTGGCAATACATTAACACAAAAACATTCTGGGTGGGATATTCAAAGCAGTTGTGCATTGTGCAACTGTGTTGTGCTTGCCCAACAGTGAACGTGCACCGGAGAGCGATATCCAGCAACAGCAACTGCACAGTGCATGTGGCAGTGCACCAATGTGCAATGGGAATGTATGCATGTTCAAGTGCAGGGGGCGTAGCCATGAATATGTAGCACAATGCAATATTCAACACCGGACAAATGGCACAAGCGTGGAGCAAATGGCAGTTGCACGGAGCACACTTGAGCCTATAAATACAGGAAGCAAGTAGGAGAAGACACTTGCACTAGAGGTGAGCAGGAGAGAGGGAGACAGAGAGGCCAACTTTGTAAGAGGCAAAGAGAGGGATACAGACAAGGACAGAGACAGTGAGGGAGTGAATGTGTGTGAGAGAGTGAGTGAGTGTGTGTGTGAGTGAGTGAGACAGGCAGGGAGGTGACGTGTGTGTGTGTGTGTGTGTGTGTGTGTGTGTGTGGGCTCCTGCATTGCTCCTCTCGGGCATGCTGTCACTGGCCGACACACACACACGTCGGCCATGGTGTCACTGGCTGACATGTGTGTGTCGGCCAGTGACACCATGCCCGAGAGGAGCAATACAGGAACCCACAGGGATGGGCGTCAGAAGCCACAGCCAACAGGCAGCCAGAAGGGGGCTGGGCACACAGGCGTGGGCCCCGCAGAGCAGTCCACACAACTGCATGCAGCCGGGAGGGCCAGTGGAGTCAGATGCCTGGGGGGACAGGACAACAGAGGCCATGGCCAGTGCCATATTCCATATGGAGGCTGTAATGAGGGGTGTGGGGAGGCAGGAGGCAGGACAGCGTGGCCGTGGAAGGACCCATCGGTGGTACACCCGGAACAGGTGGTACCGTGCCTGCACCATCTTTGAGGACTACACCGATACGGAGATTGTGGGCCAGTATCTCCTGAACTGGGCAATTCTGAGGCAGCTCTGTGAGCTGTGTAGTGAGGAGATGCAGGCACCCACTAGACAGAGCCACTCCCTAATGGCAGAGGTGAAGATCACAGCTGTCATGTGCCTGCTCACCACAGGCACCTTCTAGAGACCAACAGGGGACACCACAGGCATAACCCAGTTGGCATGTCATGGCTCCTCACACAATTCCTCAATGCTCTGCTGTCAAATGCTGTGGAATACATCCACTTCCACAGAACACAGGCAGAGTGCACAGTGAACATGCATGAGTTCCACAGGGTAGCACGTATGCCTGGTGTGCTAGGGGTCATCAACTGCACCCATGTTGGCATACACATACCACCTGGCCCAGAGGGGGTAGCCTACATTAACAAAAAGGGCGACTCCAGTATCAACTGCCAGGTGGTGTACGATGCCAGAGGGTGCATAATCATTGTCTGTGCCACACACCCTGGGGGAGCACATGATGCCTTCATCTGGCATAGCTCAGCACTGTGCCACAGGTTTGACAGTGGGGACATCCCCACTGGCCACCTAGTGGGTGAGTATGCCAAGACCATGGGCAGCTGGGTACAACAGGACATGGGGGGGGCTGCCAAGGTAGGGGTGCCGCAGGGTGCAGCTGGGAAGGATGAGGGACGCAACAACACAGGTCACCAAGCTAACCATATCTCCATCTACACAGGTGACAATGGCTACCCACTCTGGCCCTGGCTGCTCACCCCATACCAGCGCCCGTTGTCCCCTGTGGAGGTGCAGTACAATGAGGCACATGCCAGCACGTGGAACATCATTGTCTCTGGGCTGCTGAAGGCATGTTTCTATTGCCTGAACAGGTCTGGCAGTGCCCTACAGTACAGCCCCTCAAAGGCCTGCGGCCTATTCCTGGCCTGCTGTATCCTGCACAACATGGCCACTGACCATGGGATAGCTGTCGAGGTCAAAGATGGGAACAGCAGTGGGGACAATGTGGCTGATGGGCCATGTGATGGTGGCCAACCCCCCCCCCCGGATGGAGGGATCCCCTGCTGACCAGGATGTCACACCAACACAGGTACACAATAGCGGAGGAGCACTACAGTGCACTCAGGTAGGTGGACAAACACCCATGTATGGGATGGCCACAGTGGCATGGCACACAGGCATGTGTGAGCATGCCCTGTGGCCTGAGCAGCTGGGCGGGGGGCTTGGGCTGGCATTGGGATGGACCACACAGCCACATGCAGCAACACACAGCACAGCACACACCCCACCCACACCCATCCACACCCCCACGCCCCTACACACACACCCCCATACACCCACACACACTGGCACCCGCAGGCACACACCTGGGCGTTAGCACCAAGCGTGGATCAGATGCAGAGCACCGGTGCACAGGAGCATCGGGTGCTGTATTGGCATCATCACACACATACCACACAGGCCATCGCCTGAGCAGGTGCACACACAGCCAGTGTGTGGTGCGGTCCATGGATGCCACGTCCATGGCATGCACACGCACACACAATACCCATGTGCACACAGAGTGGCAGCAGCAGACTGCATACAGGGAGGCGGGTACATGAGTCTTCTGCGTGGTCACACAGCCACTGTGGACACATGGATGGCCACGCTGAGGCTGCTTAGCAGACCCAGGCTGTGCGATGGCCGCAGGGGATGTTTGCAACAGTCCTCCAGGGGTGTTACTGTGGGAATGCAACCGTGTCCTCGCAGGGGTCTGCAGGCTCCCAAACAGGCCCGCACTGGGCGCGCCTGAAATGCCAACAGCGGATCCCAGCATCAACACCGAGGGGGTTGCATGACACCATGACTGTGGGGTGGACAATGCACTCCGCAGGGTCTGTGGTATCTGGCTGCGCCCCATGGTGGCCAGTGGGGCTAGGCCGACCATGACCACAGTGGTTAGGCAATCCAGGGCTGCGGTCACATCCTCCCGCAGTCTGGTGATGGCATCCTGGACCTGCATGAAGCCCCTGTCATGCTGCTCTGCTGCCTGGCACACCTTGGCGCAGAGTGCATGCACCCCAGCCATGAGCAGCAACTATTGTTCCACAGAAGACCACAGCAAATGGGTGTGCTTGGGCAAGGGGTCGGTGCCCAGAAGCACGTGGGCATTGCGCAGGTGGTGTGTGACTGCACTGCCCATCCCCCCACTCAGGTGGGCGCTGCACAGTGAGGTCCCCTTTGGGTTGCTCACTGACCGGTGCACTGGTGGCAGATGCAGCACCCGTCCCTCCCAATGTCTTCAGCCATCTGCTGCCCCTCCAGCCACTGTGTGCTGGGTAGTGCCTGTGTGGCTGATCCACCACCAGCACCACTGTCCGATGGCACTGCACCACTATTGCTCACGGTGGCACAGGGGGTGGTGGTGGGCGGACGACCCACCACCAACAGTGCACTGGCGGTGCCACCAGGGATGGTGTGTGGTATGGGTGCCTTCCCCTCGACAACACCCCCACTGTCCAGGACAATGGTTGCATTGTCATCAGTGTTGGACCTTGCCCCAATCTGTGTCTCCACACACTGCACACCATGGCTGACGTCCCACTGGAGCACAGCCAGGGCCTCATCCACCACCATGCCCAGTACATCTGTCCGGACCGCGGTGGTGTGCTGCAGCCGATTGGGTCCCTGGATGCCAGCAGAGGTGGATGGCTGGTCCTCCAGGGCTGGATATACCCCTACTGCAGTCACCACTGCTCCTGCCACAGCATGTTGGTATTCCACCACTGAAAGGGAATACAGTCACATTAGTTTCCCCAGTGCACAGGCCACCCCCCCAGCCACCACCCCTCTCCCTTGACTCCGCTGTACCTACGATGCAGTGATGGGCTCCCACCAGTCAGGAAGCCACTGCCTGACACCCCCTTGACAGTGCTGAGCCACGTGGTGGCCACCACCACCTCCTCCTGCGGCATCAGCTATGGTATGATTGCCTGACCCCCACCCGTGGCCGCCATTGTGGCTCAGATGGCAGCCACCTTCTCCTTGATCCTGCGTCGATCAGTGCTGACCTTCTTTTTGCACTCCTGTGCTGACTGCTGGAGGCTGCCCTGCTGGTTCACAGCCTCCGCCACCTCCTCCCAGGCTGCGGACCTGGCCTAGGGCGTGCCAGTTGCACCACTCAGCAAAGGTTCCCTGTTGAGGTATGCCTTGAACAGGGCATCTGTCTCCAGCTTTGTAAAGTTGGGCCTGCGCTTGTGTGCAGGTCCACGCTCCTCGCCTACCTCTCTGTCGGGCATACTGCTCCCTGTGGACAATGACATGTGGTCAGTGGCTGCAGAAGCCCATGCCAGCTGCCCATCCCGCAGTGCTCTCTGTCCCCTCAGCAGGTGCAACTTACCTCAGAAGGTTGCAATACCGGTCCATGTGCTGTGCAGTTCCGCAGCACCATTATAGTGCATCGCGTGCAAATGAGCAGATGCGCAACTGTAATGAGATGCTAATTCCCCCAATGCACCACAGATAGGCTGATGAGCTGATCTGCATATGTTGGCTGAATATCATGATGTTGTGCCTTGCACAATGGACCTGCACTGGCAGACGTCATGGCACGATGCTATGACATGTGCGGTGCACCCGTTGGTACGCATGCACAACGGCAAGTGCCTACAGCATATGCGCATCATACACTAGGTGCGCCATAAAGTGAATGGTGCTTGGCCACGATAGGGCCTATGGTGCCCAGGCACCATAGGCCCCATGGCGCTCAGGTGCCATAGGCCTGTAGGTGGTGGCACCTCAGGCCCCTTATTGCACACCATGCATTGTGGTCCCAATAGCGCACTCGCACACAGTGCGCATTCCAGCCCCTGATCCCTGCTCTGCCCTTTGCCTCCCAGGGACACCTGCACCACGTGCCAGTACGGCCATGTGCCCATACCATGCATACCTGGGGATGCACGATTGGTGAGGGCAGCACATCTCTGAGCAAGGCAAGCATCCCAAGCATGTGGAGCTCATATGCTACAAGGTGCCATTTTGGATTGCTACACTGCAGAATTGCAATGCTGCACCATGCTGAACCACGGGCTCCTAACTGAAGCCAGGTAGAACTTGTTAATCTGGTGGCCCTGGTGGAGCCCCATGCAGGCTGCCTGTTTGGGCAGCAGCCCCTCGCCAGGCCAAGGACTGAGGTCTTGCAGGAGGTGGCAGATGGAATAGAGGACATCACGGGTGTGCAGCTCAGTGGAGATCAGTGTCACCACCGGCATGGTGACATGCAGAGGTGGGACCAGGAGCAGCTCAGGGCACTGCAGGCATGCGTCCAGAGGGGGGATATGCCCAGGTCAGGTAAATGGCTGTACCTAGGGCTTCCCGGGGTTGATATCCGCCGCTTGCAGCTAGTGCAGAATGTGGCTGCACGTTTATTGACTGGGGCTTCAAGGTGATCTCATATAACTCCAGTGCTGTGCAATCTGCACTGGCTGCCAGTTCAGTGATGGATCACCTTTAAGGTAGGTTTGTTAACCTACAAGGCCCTACATGGACTGGGTCCAGACTACTTGAAAAAACTTCTGATTCCTTACACCCCTATGCGTCAACTCCGCTCAGCTGATGAGGGGTTGCTGGAGATTCCAAGGGTCAGACTGAAGTCATCTGGGGCACGGGCTTTTATGTTCGCTGTCCCATCCCTCTGGAATTCTCTACCTCATCAGCTATGGGAGTGCAGGACTGTGGAGAGTTTTAAGCAGGCAATGAAGATCTTTCAATGGGAAAAAGCATTTCCTGATTTTCTTTGATTTTATGCTTATTTATTGTTTAACTGAGTGTGTTGTATTTGTGAAGCGCTTTGATATTCTGAAAGGCGCTATATTAAATAAAATTATTATTATTAAATGTGCAGCACCTGCAACTGTGCACGTCCAGTGTTCCATGGGGCTGGCAGGGCTGCATGCCATGCGGGGGGGGTGCTGGCATTACGTGCCCTGTGGGATGGAGCACATGGTGTTGCTGTGTACTGATGTGTGCTTGTTTATGTTTCTGTCCTGGGCCCTGAGGACAGGAGGAGAGCCAGGGCAGCAGGCACATCTGGCGGGCCAGAGCGGGCTGCCGTGGGACCATCTGTATGGGATGCAGGGCAGGGAGGTGGTGCTGCCAGACCAGCATGTGCGGCACCTCAGCGTGCAGGTAGGCGCAGTGTATACCTACAATGTTGTGCAGGGTGGGCAGTGGGGTTGGGGGTGGGCCAAGGCCTCCTGTGCACTGAGCTGTGGCAGCTGTGTTCTACCCCCAGTGTGCGTGGCACCATGCTGCATCCAATGCACACATGTGTGGCTGCTGCTGGTGGGCTGTGGGTGCATCCAGCTGCCATCTGTGCTGCTGCAGTCCCGCCACTGTACTACGTCACCATCCTGTCACAGTGCTGGTGGGTGGCCCATGGGTGGCAGTGTTAAGTGCTTTGCATAGCCATGGCATGCTGGTTCAGCTGTAGGTGTGGGCTCACCCACTGTGGGTGGCCAGTGTGCCCCCACAGGGGCACGTGTCGCCGCTGTCTGCTGCGCACGGTGGATGGGCCAGGGTGTCCTGGACACGCAGTGATCATGTGTTCCCTCCTTTGTCATAGGTGTCCAATGAGGGCCTCGTCAGGCCAACTATGACCGCCTCCTGAGGAGGATTCTGTCAATCACCACCACCACTTTGGAGGTCGCGAGACTGATGCATCGGCTGCTGCAGCGGGGTCAGCACCAGGCAGCAGCAGGACGGGGACACCCGTAGGGCCTGTCAGGCCTGCAAAACACCTGTGCCTTCCCTGTCACCCCTTCCCTTGCCCTTCCTGTCCCTTTGTATAGCCCTGTCCCCTGTCCCCTTACCTCCCTTCCCTGCCATCTACCTACTTTGTATATAGTTTCCCCATTTTCGTTCCCTGTTCCCGTGTTTTATTTGTTGACTGTATTATACCTGTGTTTGTTCTTTGTTATTTAATACAGATTTGATTTGGTTATCCATCTGTGTCCGGGTTTGCTTTGCAGTTGGAGAGTGGAGCCATGCTGCAGTGGTGTGCTGGGTGGCTGTGTGGTATGCCTGTGTTAGTCTGGGGCTTTGCATGGTGGTGTTCACCCATCGGTCAGTGGCTGTGCCCTGAGGTGGCCATGAGCTGGCTGTTTGGGTTGTGTGGCATATATGATGGGTGCCATTTGCCTGGGTGTTGCCTGCTGTGGCCCAGTTGGCATGGTGCATTTCATTCTGCAGGGGGGTGGCCAGTGGTTGTCCACCCATGGCTGTTGGTGCCACCCTATGTACATCCACTGCTGTGGTGGACATGGGCGGGGGCTGGCTACATGACTGTTCTCCTTGGGCGGTGTTCCTTTGTGGGCCAGCTGTCCTCTCGCCTGGCTCCCCGTCCCCCTGGTGGCCACACCCACCTCCCTGGTGCCTTTCTCCTTGCTGTGCCTGTGGCTGCTCCATATGTGTCCTGGCACATTTCTTTGGCCCCTTGCACATCCATGGTTGCGCTATTGCACATGTTGGGTTGCTCCCTGGTGCATCCCTGACTGCATTCTGGCACATCCATGTGATATTCATTCATGTTGCCCTGGCACATGCCACCTTGCGCAGTCTTTGAATATCATGCTCAGTGCGCCATGTCGCATTGGACTTGTGCTGCACCAGGCTTGCGCTGGCCCCTGGTGCATTTCTGAATATCCCACCCTCTGAGTACAAACCTACCCAGCACTTTCTAATGCTGAGCATAACCACAAAGAAGACTTTTATTGGTGCTAACATTGCAGTGCATATAAACCAGGGTTGCCTATTATTTTACACAAAACACGGAGGACAAACAGACATATAACAAGGTGGGAGGCCAGCCCAACAAATGGACAAACATCAGACAAGCAGACAACAGAAAAGTAAACAGTCACAACCCAGATTTAATATGCCTTGTTACTAGTGCCACAGGAAAAAAATTAAACAAGGAGGGGGTTTGTGCCCTTTTATTTTGTGGGTTACTGTGGGGGAACCTAACCAGAAAGCAAGCCTACTACATGAATCGTGCACGACTGAGTGACAGGTGTAGACTGAGAGCTGCTGTAACCACCACGGAGAGGAGAGTGCATGTTCCTATATCAGGGCTTTAAGTGCTTCTGTAGCCCTGGGTTGTGTTTCATTTCTACCAGAGCTCCTATCCATATCCAGGTGTAAAATTAGATTGTAGCCCCCCCTCCGAGTGGTAGTAGTAAGGATGTTAGGTTGAAACTGGCAATGGCTGAGTTCAGGTTATGGGAGAAGGTGATGTAATCATCATTTGGTGCATAAACACTGCCAAGTGTTTCAAGTGACTCAGGTGGTGCAGTGGATGAGTCTTGGCCTAACAAACAAAGGGTCAGTGGTTTGATCCCCAATAGGGACGTATATTTGTCGTTGTACCTTTTTTTTTGATGTGGAACCTTTGTAAAAGAGTTTATTGCTGAAAGGTTTGTAATCCAAGATTTTAATTAATAAATAAATAAAATATCACTTTCACTTTCTTGGTGGAGAAATGGGCCAGCATCCACCTGCCTCCCCCATCTTGACAGGATGCTTCCAACTTCCAGTGCAGCGACTTGTGCACTAGTATGGAGACTCCCAGCTTTTTTTAATTGTATGAACTGTGTACAGGGTACCTTAGTTTCCGCCCATTCCCTTCACAGTTTCTGTGACTTGTTAGAGAGTAACTTTGTTTCCTGCAAGAAAGCTGTTACAATGCTCTGTCTATGTAGAAAAGTTAACACCTGTTTGCTCTTTACTGAGGAATTCAGTCTCCTGACAATCCAGCTAATACACTTAATGTCTATCATAATCCCTGCAGTTTGGAGATGAATGAAGGATGGCTTGCATGTACTGTACAGTACATAGGACACACAACTGGCTCCAGCTGTGAGAGGAGATTTCTTAAGTACTGCTGAACGTCCTGCTCTAGCCTTGTTTTTGGGTTGCCTGAGATTTAAACTACACTACTGAAGACTTATACTATCTAGACAAACAAATTCAACTGAACAATATACAATCTTGGTGTATTCTGAGTAACTGGAGCCTGAAAGAGCTGCCCCTTTCATTGGAGGGGGCAGTACAGGGAAATTACATGCAAACAATGTGAATCATAACTATGTATAAAACCAAGTATGGAAAAGATCCATATGTAGTACCTTAGGTCTATACATGCTCAGTCAACTTTGAGTGGGGCAGACAAATCCATCCAATGCCCATCTGCCAAGAGTTGGGGTCATGGTAAGTGAGGCTAGGGTGGGGGCCCTTCAGCCTTGCACTCTGCTACTTAGCTATAACAACACACAAAATAGTTTTTTGTCAATTATGTAGTTAGATTAGAAGAATGGCATGGAGCCAAGAAGTGGGTGCAGGGAGTGGGTAAATGTGGTAGGTGGGTGATATGGTTATGGGAATTAACATTCCTTCTCCCTGGTGGCTGGGCAGGCCTACTTGACAAGGCATTCCATTCAGTCTTGAATAGAGTGGCTTTTGCCTCCAGTGGGGGGGGGGGGGGGGTAGGAGTTCCTCATGATCTGTTTATGTTGCTCTGCACCATTCACATCAGTACCAGTCAGACTCTCTTTATCATGTGTGATCAGTTTGTACCTTGCTTTGAGTCGCTATGTTGCCAGGGAAAATTGTTATGGCTGATGCATGGGGCCCTGTGCTTATGCCTTCACTAACCCATCACATAATCTGGTAGAAATGGGACAGGCTTACTTGGCCTCTACTTTGAAATATTTATCTGTTACTTGTTTGGCTAAAAAATGAGCATCTCTGATCAACTGGGCTAATAGTAGGGGGATATCCTAAAGTCTTGCCTGTGCCGTGTTGTGACCCCATGCTTCTCTGGTCATCAAGTTGACAACCAACTCTACAGGGATAGGAAGAAGTATCATTGCAGGCAATTTGCTGAGGTTATGGAGAGAAGCAGGGGGGGTATCCCGACAATTGCACATGGGAATGAGAGCTAAGGGAATCTGGGCAAGGCAGTTAGGGCGGATGTGATCTGGGCAGTTGGGACTTTGGTGCAGCAGCAACTGGGGGCAGATGGAACATGGGGCCCAAACTGTGGTCCTCCCCCTCAATGTGTGCAGGGTGAAGGGTATTTATATTTATTTAAGGGGTAGTGCGTGTGGGGGCAAAGCCTGCCTGCAATGGGGCCAAGATGTGGTGTGACCAGCCAGGTGCATGATGCAACTCCCTGTCATGCACCTTGCTGTCGGCCTTTCTCCCATGCCTGAATCACGCTTGGAGAAATTGTTTTCACCCTATTTGGGGTAACCCAGTGGAGGGAGAGGGAATCAGAAGTAGTTGCAATCAAGGTTGTGTGAGGTATAATAATTTTTTGATGCATTCACAGATTATTGCTTCTTTAGGACTTCCCTTTTTAAAAGCTGTCTCTGTACTGTAACAAGCCACACACCCCTGATGAAGACCTAACCAGTCAAATCACCATGTATTTTGTGTAGAGTTCTACTTGGTTCACAATTAATAATGTTCTACTGAGCAATTTCATCTTTTGCTGGCTTTATTTCTTAGTCTGTTTTTTGAGTGCTACCATAAAGAATATCATAGCTTGTGTTGGGGCTGATGGCCCTGGTCAGTACTGGCTCGGCATCCTCGAGCACCCTGTTGTCTTTTGGGATTTTGCCTTACTGATTTGCCATTTTCTCAGGAGTGAATGGAGCATCACAGATGTAAAGGGTATGCCACCCTGACGGCGACACCAACACAGCAAAATACACACCTGTTGGCAAAATCGACACTTTGCCAACAGATCGCTGTGTTTGGTGTGCCCAAGCCAGGGGCATGCTGTCTCCTGGTCCTGCACCCCTACCCCGAATCAACTCCGACTGGAATTGAGAATCTTAAAGATGGGGGGCAGGGGGCAGAGTCCCCCACATCACCCCCCGAAAAAAAAACAGGACCTGGAGACACACAGGAATCATGTAGACCACAACTTGCGGTTGATATGATTCCTGTTGGTGAGATGCCAGTTGACATAAAGGATGTCGAACCGGCTTGGTAGAGCCCAGAAAGAGGACACTATCCACATAGTGGAGAAGCCAGGTGAACCCTTCATGATTGTTATAGTCATTCACAGCTTGTTAACATTTTGATAAAACAATGTGTACAAAAGCAAAACTACTAAACCGGTCCCTGCATTTCATTTATTTGAAATTTCAAACAAATCATAAGGCATGAATAGAAGCTTAAGCCAAACACCGATTATTCTGCCAGACACAAAAATGCAGGGTGTGGCTGAGAATGACTGTTTAGAGAATACTGAAATAGTCTGAGTTTGCAGGCAGAGAACTAGAAATGCATTATTCCATATTGGTGAATCAGAAGGTGCAAATACAGGCCTTGGCCTGGTAAACTTTATTTCACAACTAGAAAAATTAAGGCTCAAAGAACTTAGCCATTTTTTCAACCAATCACACTTGAAAGACATAGAACAGGAGTGGTCCCCAAGAAGGTGTAGGATTGACAAGTATCTCACCTGTGGATTGGATGAAGTGCAACTCAGAACTAAATGGGAGGAAGCACTTTCAGACTGCACCTATAAATTGATGGTTACACTTATCAACAGAGATGACAAAAGATACTTAGAAATAATAGCAAACAGCATAGAAGAAGTACAAGAGCAACAACACAAACGTCACCCGGATTTCAATACCTTGAATAAAAACTACACTGCAAAGACAAACAAGGATAAAAAGAAATATTTGAAAAGGAAAAAAATCAAAATTAAGCCAGGACTCTAGCGACTTTGACTTTGAAAAGGGTAACGTTTTCCTGTGGGAACGTCATGCAGCAGCAGGGGAAGGTCCCAATTGAGACAGAAACCATAGGATAAAAGAAACAAACTATGGTCAGAGCTGATATGGTTGTGGAGAGCTTTTGGGATACTTTTACCCATAATTTCTAATGAATTTGCACAATGCAGATCTGCTGAGAGGCAATTCCAATGTGGTCTTCCTTTTACACATTTTTACAATGTGTTTTCCTAGAATGTACCTGCTGATTGCTATATATTTAGCCTGGATAGTTCACTGAAGACATGGCATCTTATTTTCAGTGGGGCTCTATATCTACACAATATTATGCTGCATTGCATAAAATCAGAACACACTGAAAACAATATTTTACATCTGGACTAGGCTACCCTGAATAACTACATTATAAGAATGGAAAAATCATGACCCCACTGAAAACAAGATATTGTGTCCAATCTGGGGACATCCTGAGTAAATACAGTGCAAACGTGTAAATGAAAAATCCCTATGACAATGAGATGTAGCATCTCCCCTGTGCTATCCAGGATATTGTGCTATCCAAGATACAAAATATAGGATAAGAAATATTTAAAGGAAATATACTGTAAACTGCAGAGCCTGCAATCCCCTTGAGTCCCTGTTTGGACTGCCTGATCCAAATATTCCAAAGAAGCAGCTTTTACTAGAACTAAAGGATATGAGGGAGCAAGAACCCGTTATTTCCCAGGGGCAAATCAACAAATAGATCTGACTCTGCTCTAAATTAAATGACAACTGAAAAATGCTTTACTTCTGCTTTTCCTGAATTAAATTAAATACAACCTTATTGCCAAGCATAATTCTGTTTAGCCAATAAATTGAGTGGGTCTTACTGTAAAATAGTTTAAAGATACAGCTAAAACAAAAATGATTATAACTTTTTTGTGATATTAACAATTTACAGTTTATTTTGTGGTTAATAGGTTTTATTGATTTGACTTATTAAGACGATACAAACATTAAAACAGTTGGATACATTGCAAAGATCTTATAGACTGTTACGTATGTCTGTAGAAGCAGAGAACGGAACATTCTGGCCAAATAGTAACAAACTGAATATACTAGCCAGGTAAGCAGTAGGATAATACTCTGTGCCTGGATGTACAACACCTATCCAGCTGGAGATTAACTTTGAAAGTATTAGCAGTTGGTGCCTTGCATTATAGCTGACTCATACAAACATATCTTACCTGGCCCCATCCTGCTAGTTTCTGCAGTATTTGACAAAGCATCAGAAATTATGAGATGTCCAGGGCCGCTGTCCTCTACTTTACACCTACAACAGTTTACAGTTTAAAGGAAAAAATATATCTGCATGTCTTGTTTGAAACTATCTGTAGAATGGGGAGATTTTATTTGAGGAAGTGAAAGAGAGCACATTTCAAGAAGGCTTTGTGTTTGACAGAATGCAGACTTCTGAACTAAAATGTTTCTGTGGCCACCTTGCATAATTTTGCAAAAGTGCATCATGAGGTACACTTCTAAGATATTTTGTTACTACCTTGCACAATTTTGCAAAAATATATCACAAGGTATACTTCTAAGATATTTTTGTTACTATCTTGCACAATTCTACAAAAATATATCACGAGGTATACTTCTAAGATACTTTTGTTGCCACCTTGCATAATTTTGCAAAAGTGCATCACAAGACACACTTCTACAAGAAATGTAACATGAGCTACATCATGTGCCTTCCATCCAAAAAACATATAAATTTAGACCCCATTTAAGCTAAAGTAGGGCAGAAGAGAGGAAGGAGCTGTGACAACATGTCCTTCTGCCTAGGACATCATTTGAGACATCAAGGTATGGCACTGTGCATTATGAGCTGCTATTATCTCTGATATGGAGCAGGGAAGGATGATACTTGTATTTTATGTTATTTTACTTTATTGTATGATTGCATCTAATGGTAGGAGAGACTTCCACTCAGTTAATCATACATTGTTTGCTGGCACTGCTGATCCAAATGATGTTAATTCTGCATACCAGTTTTAAGTAAAGAATTAAGACAAGATGACATTTCCTGGTATTTCTTTTTGGTTAAATATTTTTACTTATAAAATTGTAGACTTACAATACAGGGGTAAAGCTTAATTGTGACTATTGGTATATATTGATCCTGAGAAGCCCGCTGGGCTGAACCGCATCCTGTGGTCCTACCTCCGAGATCAGCGCCCCCACGCCCTGTGGAGCCAGCTACTCTCAAGCCCAACCCAGGATCCCAGCATCAGGGTCCTGAGAAGCCTGCTGGGCTGAACTGCATCCCGCGGTCCTACCTCTGAGATCAGCACCCTACGGTGCATGGAGTCAGCTACCCTCAAGCCCAACCCAGGGTCCCAGCATCAGGTATGGCAACTGGACACAGCACCGGCAATCCCAAAGCCGTGGGTCCCTTCTCAATTCCCTTAATTTTTGGCGCCGTCGCATGGTGTGCAACTGATTGGCTGTTCATCAGCATGATGCTTGTGGATTGGTCAGCCGGACTTGCCTGGCATTTTCAACTCTTTAGCACTAAATTGTAATCTAACTGTGCTAAAGTAAAGCTGCCGTGTTAATTATTTTTTCTCTGTTTTGCCCTTCTGGTTGTTCTCCTCTGTTGCCCCCTGTATTCTTTGCACTTAAATTTAGTATTAAAATTCTCTCGAGTGCAGTCTCCAAGTACTGATCTGCAGTAGTGTGTTACTTGCAGAAGCGCCACAGCCTGGACATTCCTAAAGCTCTGGTTTTAATGTACTGTTAAGCCTGCTCTTTCATTGCAATAGTGTGGATGTTAATTTGGAAGAAAAAAATATATTGATTGCTAGGCAGAAATTGGTGCTTGCATTTGTAATTCCTTCTTTGTCCCCTGAGACTGCTACTGTTAAGCTAGCTTTCTTTTCCTGGCCCCAGCAGACAGAGCTGGTGCCTCGCTTACTCTCTGCAGCACACCCTCTGATTTAATTCAGTGAATACAGCTCTTTTGAGCTATTGTTTAATTGGTACCCTCTTCCTTTCTTCTGCTCTATCTAAACCCCTCCATATCCTTTTTGTCCCACCCCAACCCCCTCCCAGGCCATCTTTAAATACACAGTAACCATGCTCACTTCAGGCTACAGTATCCTGACTGGTTATTACAGTCCATACTATTTTCTTAAAGGTACATCCTAAATTTTATTGATTTTGTTAGACTTGTCCCTCTTTGGATCTTCCTGGCCACATTTATACAAGCATCTCAGTATCTCTTGAGATAGTACTTCAAGATGAGGGCAGCATTATTTTTAACTATTGTATCCTACCTTCTTGTACACCATATGTACCACCCCTTGAATCCTAAACTTATTTATTCTGGTGCTCCCAATCTCCATTCGCCCATAGCTGACCAGAATACCTACAATTACTCTGAATGGCCTAAGTGCACACCAGGGTTTGCTAGGTTGGAGTCGGTTATTCAAACACCATGGCAGGCTGGTACGTTTCCTGTCCTAACATGGGAAGGCATTCCGCCTGCCCACTTTTCCCTATCTCCATTGATGCCTTCTGTGAGACTACTCATCTTTGTGGCTGCAGGCCCTCCAGCTTACCACTGCAAGGACTCCCTATTTATACCTACTAACTATCACAAGTATAAAAGGGCTAGATCACTTAAGTCTGTCTTGAAAGCATTCAGGAAACTCCTGCTTATCCTACTCCTATGTTCAGGCAATGCTGAACTTAATCCTGGTCCACCAGCACTTATTTCCTCCCTGCTCATCTAGTGAGCCATAACAGTGTGAGTTTCATGCATGTCAATGCGTGCAGTCTGCTAAAAAAATTTACATCTATTCAGGCATGGGTTTGTCATACCTCACCTGATGTTTTGGTGGTTACCGAATCATGGCTCAAGCCTGGAACTACAGATCAGGAGGTATATATTCCTGACTATTCCTTGTTTAGAACAGACAGGCAGTCTAGAGGAGGAGGAGTTGCCATATATATTAAAAACATATTTTCTACCACCGTCATTGATTCAACTACAATTCAGAAAGAGTTTGAATGCCTAACTCTCAAGGCTGAGATTACACATAAGATCTCCCTCTGCATAATAGGATGCTATAGGCCCCCATCTGCGGGACTTCAACTATTCTCCTACCTAAGTAACTCCCTGGGGTCACTATCATCCAAGTTCATTATTCTGGGTGACTTCAACCTTGATTGGCTATCTAATGCCTCCACTCCCCTTAAATCTATCTGTGACTCCCTAGGCCTGTCCCAACTGATTTCTGAAGCTACCCACCCCAATAAAAAGAACCCTGTTAACAGTACACTGCTGGATCTCATTATAGTAAATAAACCACACCTATTCTCCTGTGCTGGGGTCCTGTTCTCTGATATCAGTGACCATTGCTTCATTGCCTGTGTAAGGGCTACACCTAAGCTGCCCTCTGTTGCTGAACCCACCCTGAAGAGAAGCAGAAGAAACTTCGATGCTCACGCTTTCACCTTGGATTTGCGAGACTCCCTGCTTTGGCAAGACTTTTACCTTGCAAAATCTGTATGCACAGCACATAGCATTTTCCAAAATATCATTGTAGGGGTTCTGGACAAGCATTCACCAGTTACTAAAGTTAGGGCGAAGGCCAAATCCTGCCGATGGTTAATTGCCGACCTGAAGGCCCTATTGCTTAACAGAGATCGGCTATGGAAACTTGCATGTAAAACCAAACATCTGAAGGACTGGGCTCTTTTTAGGACAGCTAGGAATATGTACGCTAAGAAGATCAGAGAAGCCAAGGCACACTTCTATCGTACTGAAGTTGAATCCTCCATGAAGTGTTCTTCCAAATTCTGGAAAACCTTGAAGGAGTTAGAAGGCTCCACATCTGTAAATTCATTGCCAAAAAAAATTACAATTGGTTCCGCTACAGTCTCTGACAGGAATACTATCCTCAATTTGATCAATAATCACTTTGCCACTGCAGGTCTAGCTTTTGATTCCTCTCCTGCAAGCAACCTCTGCATGCAGTTGGGTGTGCAGGATCACGAAGTTTATGACAATGGTGCAACCTTTTCTCTACAGCCTGTAACCTTGAAAGAGGTGAAAGAATTACTACAAGAGCTAGATAACAGGAAAAGCACCAGGGCTGACCTTATTGACCCTTTCTTCCTGAAGATTAGTTCTCATGTCCTAGTGGTGCCAATCACACACCTCTTCAACCTATCACTGTCACAAGGAAATAGCTCTTCCATATGGAAAACAGCTCATGTGGTTCCTGTATTCAAATCTGGAGATCCCAGTGACCTAAATAATTATAGACCTATTTCCCTGCTTCCCATCCTGTCTAAACTGCTGGTGAAACTAGTGAGTCTGCAGCTTAGGAACTACCTAGAATCATCTAACCTGTTGAATCCCCTACAATCAAGCTTCAGACCATGGCACAGCACCATCTCAGCATTGGTAAAGGTGACTGGCAGCGTGAGCTTGATGAAAATAAATTTATTTGTGCAGTTTTCCTGGACCTAAGTAAGACCTTCGACACAGTCGACCATAGCTTGCTCCTGTCTTCTCTTCAGAATATCGGACTGGATCTCCTAGCACTGAAATGGTTCTCTAACTACCTCACTGGCCGATTCCAACAGGTAAAAGTGGAAGGGAAACTATCTCTGCTAAAACCACTTCTGAGAGGTGTACCACAGTGGTCTATACTGGGCCCCCTGCATTTCACAATTTACATCAACAGAATTGATGCTAGTATCAAAGATGCTAACATTCACCTCTTCGCTGACGATACTGTGCTTTATGTCAGCAGACCTACTCTTGGATCAGCCTGTAGTGATCTATAGCAGGAATTCAATCAATTGCAGCTATGGCTTTGAATTCAGAAATTACTTTTAAATGCCAAAAAGACCAAGGCTATGCTTTTTTCACCCCTTTCTCATGCAACAAATCCATCTGCTAGTGGAATGCTTCCTCAGATTACCACCCTACTTGGTGAACCTTTGGAATTCGTAGACAAATTTAAATATCTAGGGGTCTGGATTGACCACAGACTTTCATTCATTGATCACATTGAGGAGCTGTCAAAAAAAATTCAGAAAGAGACTTGGTCTCTTTTACAGGATTAAGCATTTTCTCACCAAGGATGAGAAGAAGAGATTGATGCAAACCACGTTCCTCTCCCTGATTGACTACGCAGACTTTCTATATAGTCAAGGTCCTACTACCACACTAACTAAACTGGACACACTCTATCACCAAGCCTTGAGGTTTATCATGGATCTTCCTTACTCAACTCACCACTGTGCTCTATATACCACTGTGGGTTGGCCTTCCCTAAGCTTTAGATGACAGAGAAATGCTGCCGTGTGGACCTATAGTGCCATCTCTCAGAGGTTACCCTCTTATATCTCAGACTGTCTACCACTGAGAATCATATCTAAGTATGGGCTGAGAAGTGCTCAGTATATTTCTTTGACTGTACCCAAGGTCAGATCACGGTTTGGCCGGTCTGCCATAAACTGTATGCTACCACTGCTGTGGAACAAGTTGCAAGAAACTCTGAAACTGTTCTGCCCAATCAGTCTAGCAGCATTCAAATCAAGTTACAATCACTCCTTCAAGGAAGTCTGCAACTACTTCCATTGACAGCCGCCATTTCTCCAGTTGTTGATGTCCTCCCTCATACCATGTATCATAATTGTGCCATTATTGTCCCCTCACCATTCTGCCCTCTCCGTCCTTTTCTCTTCAACTCGTACCATCCAAGGGTAATTGCTGACCACTTTCTTTCCTTCCTCCCTCCCCCTTACCCTTCCTGCCCTTCTCAGTACTCCACCCTAGCTTATCATATTAGTGATGGTATGTGAGTGTTGCTGTCCTATAGGATAACTCATCCCCAACTAGCTTGTATTGATTCCATGATTACTCCTGCTCAGTGTCAGGGTCTATATGTAAATATATATGCAGCTGTCACATGGTGGTTCTATTGCTATATTCTCAGATTCTTTCTTTCTTATTTATTTATTTATTTATTTATTTAGTTAAACATCAGTTTAGAAACCTTTGAGCCAGAGGCTCATTTACAAAGGTACCTCATCACAAAGAGGACATCAGAACAGTAGTACAAGGGACACAGTACTTACAAACAAAAAAGTTACAGTTCAATTACAATTTTGTTACAATAGAGTACAATCTCCAACGAGCAAAAGATAACAAAAGGGCAAAACTTATGGTCGGGGGAGAGCTGGTGGGGGTAGAAGGGAGGGAGATAGGGGAGGAGGAATAAGTAGGGAAAGGAAGGGGGGGAGCCGCTCAGTGAGCATTGTCAAACAGAGTATATATATATATATATATATATATTTACACTAGGCTAGCGGCAGTTGCATTTGCGAGAGCTAAGCAGGAAGTTTGGTTGTCATTACTGTATATTGTTAATTGTCCTGACCCCATTTCAACTCTCATTGACTGGTACTGGTGTAACCATGATGTCTTTTACTGTTTTGTTGTTCTATGTCCAGGTCCATCTTGAAATGAGCTTGCACAATGATGTTCACCTGGTTAAGTAAAGATTTTGATTGATATAAGTGGTACAAAAATATTAAAAGAAAAATAACTATAAAGGTTTAGGATAAGGTAATTTTAATCAGACAAATAGACTACACCATGATTGAGGTAGTGTGGTTGTAGCAGAACATGCAGTCATGTGCATGCCATCATGCACACCCAGTTAGACTTCCCGTATTCAAGCTAAATTTCTGAATGGGGTGATGGCTCCTGATGGTCTTGGTGAGGTTGAAAGGCCATCTCATGTACACGGAGTAAACCCAAGAAGGCAAGCTGGGGGTCAGGTTTAAACCCCAGCCAGCCAAACTGAACTTCACTGTGTTCACTGACTTAAACAGTTTCATTATTGTTTCATAACATATTAGATTGCAGTATTTATTTTGAATGTTGTGGCCATGAGGATGGTGAGTCCAGTGTGTATGTGTGTTTGTGTTTGCTATAGCTCAATATATTTTTTCCCATAAAGTGTAGTAAAAAATGCCTACTGATTGTTATATATTTAGCCTGGTTAGTTCACACAAGGTCTGGCATATGTCTGAGACAGTGCTTATTAGATAGTGTCTTAAGAGGTTAAAAAAAAGTGTAACACTTTTTAGATTCTTTGCTGGAAAAGAGTGACACTTATGAGGTATGAATCTTTCTTGAAAGACAATACCTGCCCAGCTGAAGCTAGTAGCAAGAAAATGTTTAAATGTTAAGTATTTACTGTAAAAGTGCAAGTTGTTGCATTTCAAAGGAAGTAAACAAATCTCCAGTTTAATAGGCAACCAATATTTAATAAGATGTTTCAGTGTCCTAATGGCCATCTGATAAGTAGCTTGGAGTTATGTCTGCAACATTCTAAGGAGGAAGAAGGGAGTATGTTATTTCGGTTGGCATAGTGATTTGTAGATGTGGAAGGATATATTGAAAACTCCAAAAATGTGTTCCACAGTATTCCATTTTTCCAGCTACAGACAGCAAGATGGTTGTAGGCTCTGCCCACAGTCATAAAAATGAAAACTGACCACGATACAAGTTGGTACAATTCAAAAATCCACCTGAACAGCCAAAGGAATCCAAATGAAACTCCTCCTCAGGTTCACAAACACACTCTGCCACTTTTTTTTAAGAGAACTGTAACAAGCAAAAGAAAAAAACAGAAAAAAAGAGGATCAAAAAGAAAATGACAAGATGTGGCAGCTGAAGAGGAAAGCACAGGTCAAATAAAAGGAAATGAGAGAGCTCTGAGAGGAAGAGCATGCAAGTTATAAATCTGACTGTGTTCTAACCAAAGCCCAGGAATCTGTCTAGAAGAAGGGCTATAACTTCATCCCTACTTCTTCAACAGATTTATTCAGTCAAGGCTGACATTATTAAACTTGTTCAGAACCTCAAACTGACAATTCACTTCAATCAACACAATCAGGAACAAAAAGAGAGCGAGAAAGAGAGAGAGAAGGAGAGATAACACTTCAAACATGGGGATCACAGAATTTGCACAGACTCAAGGGTCACTGTCTGAACTGTTTTATAGATGGCTGTGTGGAGGGTGTAATACCATCAATTAGTATTAGCAATGCAAACCAGGAGATTGAAATAATGAATTTCGAATCTACATCAGATAATATACTACACCATGGAATTTGTTCGAATTAACAGAAAATCAATTGACGTGGACATGGATGCACTATTATTAGAAACATCCTGAAATTCCCCCACAGACTCTCAGATGCCTTATTTTGGTGGGGAAAAAAATTATTTCAGGCCAAAATATATATATTTCTCTCAAAATATAGGTTTCAATTCTGCTATAACCACTTTTGAGCACTTACTTTTGACAGAAACTGAAAGTCTATATGACAACAGCAGCAAAAGGCATTACAACAACTTACGCTGAAAAAAGGTTTTTACAAATGGGGACAGCATTTTGTGTGCAAGTATGCACAAGAGGGCAACCACTTTACCAAAGACAACTGCATAATTGAAGTCAGAGAATTTATATGGTGTACCACATCATTTGTGGTTTACATTGCATGGTGTAACTGATATAGACATTATATGAGGTTTACCATGCGCCCACTTAAGAAGCATATGTAGGAGTATGTTCAAGCCATACTCAGCAAGGATTCAAGATAAGCTTTGGGCCACCACTGTTTGATGGCCCATGATTCAAATCCAAATAGCTTAAAATTTATGACTGTTGAACATGTTCCAGCAAACTCCATGCATGGACATCATATTAAAATTCCCCCTTCAAAAGGAAACAAAATGAATAGTATTAATGATCCACCCTATGTACTGCACAACTGGAAGAACTTAATGAAGAGGTGGATTGTACTCTTTTTATAACACCATCATGTGATCCAGAGTTTGATAACAATTGTAAGGATTGTTTATTGTCTGTCAGCTATTAACATTTGTTTTTGTTTCCTTCTCCTCTAGATCAAATACTTATCCATTTCTACCTCCATCTCATTTCATTTCTTCTCTGCCTTGGGATGCTATTCAGAACAGGTTTGTTATAGAAACTGACAGCAGAACAGGATTGCTAGGCCCATCTAATCTGCATATTTTCCCTGCCTCCTGTAAAAGCCACAGACCCTACTTGATCTCCGGCTTTACTACCTCGTTCCCATTGCTAGAGTTCCCTATGCCTGTCCAATGCACGTTTGAATCCCCCCACCACCTCTGCTGGGAGTCTATTCCATGCATCCACCACCTTTTCTGTGAAGAAATGCTTCCTCACGCTACTTCCTAGTCTACTCCCTTCCAACCTCATGTCATGCCCCCTCGTTTCTGGACATCTCATTTTCTGAAAGATGCTACCCTCCAGTACTCTATTTGTGCCTTTTAAATATTTGTAGGTTTTTATTAAATCTCCCCCGTCTCTTCTCTCCTCCAGGGTATACATACTGAGGTCTTCCAATCTCTCCTCACATGACTTTAGGTGCAGGCCCTGCATCATCTTTGTTGCCCTTCTTTGAACTTCCTCAGCCCTGTCTACATTCTTACGGAGATGCAGCCTCCAGAACTGGACACCGTATTCCAAATGAGGCCTCACCAATGATTTTTTTTATTTATTTTTTATTCTTTTGGCAACAGGGTAAGGTCCACTAGGTACAGGTGCCTGTTTGTAGGGGCAACCCGTGAGCACTAGGGAGGTTAAGTGACTTGCTTAGAGTCACACATTATGTAAGCGGAGGTTGTGGGAATCAAACCCGTGTCTGACTGCTGGATGTACCAAGCTCATTACTCTAACCTCTAGGCTATACTGCCAGCCTCACCAATGATCTGTACAGTGGCGTCACCACCTTCTTCCTTCTGCTGGTGATACCTCTCCCTATGTACTCCAGCACCCCACTGGCTCTCCCCACAGCCTCGGCACATTGTTTGGTCACCTTTAGGTCATCAGATATGATTAGCTCGAAATCCCTTTCCTGTTTGGTGACCATCAGATTTTCCCCACCATCATTTAATCCTCCCCTGGGTTCTTGCACCCTAAATGTATAATTTTGCTCTTTTTCACATTAAATCTCAGCTGACACACTCTGGACCATTCCTCCAGTTTATCTGGATTCCCTCCTCATTTTTCCACCCCTCCTGGAGTGCTCACCCTGTTACAGATCTTAGTGTCATCCACAAAAAGGCACATATTCCTCTCTAGCCCCATCGCAATGTCACTTATGAAGACATTAAATAGTGCTGGGCCCAGGACTGATGCCTGTGGCACCCCCCGGTCACCCTCCTTTCCTCAGATTGAGCACCATTTACCAAGAACCTCTGTCTTCTATTGCTCAGCAAGTTTCTAACCCAGTTTACCACCTTGAGACCCACCCTCAGGCTGCCCAGTTTGTTCACAAGTCTTCTATATGGAACTGTATCGAAGGCATTACTGAAATCCAGGTAGGCAACTAACATCCACCTCTCCCCCTAATCCATGACCTTAGTCACCCAGTCAAAGTAATGAATTAGAAGTGCTTGACATGACCTTCCTGCTGTGAATCCATGCTGCCTCAGATCCCGTGCTCCGCTGGCTTCAAGATGTTCCGCGATCCTTTGTTTCAGTAGTGATTCCATAATCTTCCCCACTACAGAGGTGAGGCTGACTGGTCTATAGTTTCCAGGCTCTTCCCTACTGCCACTTTTATGAAGAGGGACTACAACATATTAAACACAATGTTACAGGAATACAAGGCATCCCAAATAACATTAAGGTACAAAAGTTGAAGGTTTAAGTTGAAATAATATTTAAACCCTTGATTCACCACATCTAATTTCTATCTTTCCTTACACATTACCCATGAAAATACTTTTTTGATGCTTTTTTTCTAATATCTGAACATTTGTTGTTAAGATTATTTTTATTATTGCCACCCTTTTTGGCCTACAAATGAAGGCATTCATACAATATCACTAACACCTCACAATACCAGCCCCTCCCCCTTCCCCACTCTAGACTATTTGGGCCTTTTCTGCTCCCAAATGTTTTCCTTTACTTCTGCCTCCAACACCAGTGACTCTGGAGACTGCTGAAATGTTGTCTTTCCTGTAATTAATCTCCTGCCTGGCACCCCCTACAGTGTTTTGTACATGAATGTCATTTGGAATGCCTTGTATTATGTAACATTGTGTTTAAATATGTTGCATTTGTAATTCATGTATTTTTCCCTGCCTTTGGAATGTCTAGTATTTGCATATTTGCCTCTTGAATTCTTGTTTTTACATGGTGCTCGAAGTGAGGACCTCAGATTTAACATATAATAATGCTGGATTTATCTACAAAACATTTAAGGGTGTATTAATTAATTCATTTCCCCCCCCCTGGAGGTTCTTTACCATTTTAGCACCTTTGAACAAGTATCATTTTTCCCCTGGAGGTTCTTTACCAGCTTAGCACCTTTGAACAAGGGGAATGCATGAGATTGGAAGGGGGTAGACAATGGGGTAATGTGAGAAAGTATTTATTCACAGAAAGGGTGGTGGATGCATGAAATAGACTCCCAGTGGAGGTGGTGGAGGCAAGTACACTGGTGGAATTCAAGAATGCATGGTACAGGCATGGGAGATCCCCAGTGATAGGAATGAGAAGGTAAATCCAGAGATCAAGTAGGGTCTGTGGCTTTTGCAGCAGGTAGAGAAAATTAGCAGACTGGATGGGCCTAGCAGTTCTTATCTGCCACCAGTTTTTATGTTTCTATGTTTTTGTCACCTTAATATGATCTCTTCAGGAAAATGTTCTTTTTTAATTTCTGCACTTTTTTGTTATTCTTTTTAATTTTTCACTTGTTCTGTGAGCATTTTGCACTGATCATATTTTTTTTCAAATAGCAGAGGTGATTATTTAATGTGTGGCTTCAACGTACAAAATAATTTATTGTTCTATTTGTTTCTGTAACTCCTCTTCCCCCTTCCCCCAGGATGCATTTGGAAACAAACTGATATTAGCTCAGTATGTCTTTCCTGGTGAGACTTTTGAAATCAGAAAAATAAACAAATAAAACAAATAAATAAATAAATAATACATCAATTATAAGATTGTGTAACAAGTTTTTGATGCATTCATGGAGTACTGTTTCTTTAAGACTTCTTTTTTTAAAAGCCATCTCTGCACTGTAACAAGCCACGCCCCCTGATGAAGACCTAGCCAGTCAAAATGCTGGGGTATTTTGTTTAGTGTTCTACTTCATTGGAGAGCCCACAATAAATATGTTCTATTGAGGAATTCTATCCTTTGCTGGCTTGATTTCTCAGTCCTTTTTGGAATCTACCATAAAGGATTTTGTAAGGTTGTGTGGGTTACCTCCAGCTGTGCCTTTAACCCCTGTTATGTCAGTAGGGAGGAGTGCTGAATTCTCTGGAACATGGGTGGGGGGAGGGTCAGAACCTGAAAGTGTCCCTTATGGTCTTAGGGAGATAGGGAGGTGGTGAAGATCTCCAAGGGTCTGTGAGCCAGTGACATCCCCTCATACAGTTTGTGGGGGAGGGACATCACTGGGACAGCATACGCAAATCCTTGGAGCCTAGTAAATGTAACTATTTCTACTTAGCAGTTTCAATTACCAGGGTAGAATTACTGACTCCTATCCTTAAAAAAAGGCATAACCAACAGTGTTTGATAGATGAACAAAAGTTTTATGCACAAGAATTAAAAGAAAACAGTGTGCAAAGGTGATGCTGATGACTAGCAGTATGCTGGGGTGCATTTGGAGGGGTATTACAAAAATAAAGGAGGTGGTACTGCCACTGTATAGTGTCCTTAGTGAGACCCTAACTAGAGTACTGTGTCCAGTTCTGGAGGCCGCACTTCAGAAAAGGATATAGATAGATTTGAGACGGTGCAGAGGAGGGCTACAAAGATGATTCAGGGACTGCACCACAGGCCATATGAAGAGAGACTGAGTGAACTTAACTTGTACTCACTCAAGCAAAGGAGAGAGAGGGGAGATATGATAGAAACATTTAAATACCTCAGGGGAATAAACAGGGTACAGGTGCAGGACCTCTTTCAGGCCAGAGACTGCATGCTAACCTGGGGGCACAACATGAAGCTGCAGGAAGGGAAATTCAAGGGTAATATGAGGAAACACTTTTTTACAGAAATGGTGGTGGAACCCTGGAACAGTTTGCCCCATGAGTTAGTGGAGGCTAAAACGGTTGGGAGATTCAAAAATGTATGGGGTAGATGCAAGGCTGTGATCAGGACATAAGTCCTATATGGGGGGGGGGTAGGAAATTGTTCAGACTAGATGGATCGAGAGGTCTCCATTTGCTGCCACAGTCTGTGTTTTTATGTTTCTAGAACAACTGAAACATAAATGCATTTAGAGTCCATTTTGAGGGAGCACTACCCAAGTTCAGACTTAAGACTGGTAAGAGTTAATATTTGGAGGGAAGATAATTCATTATTCCATGGTACATGGACTGCTTAAGTGTCCCAACTGGTGGAGATAATTTAGGAACAGACGGTATGCATTTCTGATGGAGTGTCCAGGTTGCTGGGCATCATGCTGCATGGTTACTGTCTGCATCGAGGTTCTCTGCTCAAGACTCTGAATGGGTACAAAACCTGAGGACAATTTTTGATGATGGGCTGACACTGCGTTAGCAGGTGTCAGCAGTCGTCAAGTCCCTGTTTTACCATCTGAGGAATATCACCAGGATTAAGCACCTTGTTCCTTCTGGTGACCTTCCAACGTTGATTCATGCCTTTTTGACCTCTTGCCTAGACTACTGCAACTCCCTGTATCTAGGACTTCCGCGGATTGATATCCACCGCTTGCAGCTGGTGTAGAATGCTGCAGCGCAGTTGTTGATGGGGACTCCTCGTCCGAGTCACATCACATCGGTGCTGCGCAAACTACACTGGCTGCTGATTCAGTGATGGATCACCTTCAGGATTGGGCTTCTGACCTTTAAAACCCTGCACGGACAGGGCTTGGACTATCTGCAAGAGCTCCTGTGTCCCTACTGCCCCAGGCGACCACTCTGCTCAGCTGATGAGGGGTTGTAAGAGATTCCCAGGGTACGTCTTAAAACATCTGGGGCCTGTGCTTTTATGAATGCTGCCCTGTCCCTGTGGAATTCTCTATCTCATCAGACATGTGAATGCACTACTGTGGAGAGTTTTAAGAAGGCCTTGAAGACCCATCTGTGGCACTCTGTTTACTCGGAATGAATATTTTAGATATCTGTTTGGTTTTTAGCTGTATGGATTCTCTGTGTTTTATTGGATTTTTATATGCTATGTTGCTGTACAGTGCCTTGGCTCTGGAAAGGTGCTTTAAAACTAAAGTTTGATTGATTGATTGATTGATTGATTGATGTCATTTGAGCCAGAGATTGGTACCCTCACAAACGCTTGTGCAACGCTTGGCTTAGCAAGGCAGGGAAAAATCCGCTATAATGTGGGCGCCAGCACTACAGTTAGTAGGTGTAAGGTCATTGGACTGAGGAAGGCACTGTACTAGATTAAAGTTCTGAGCCATCCACATATTAACAGTCAAAGGTTCAATGAATGACACAGTGCCCCTTCCTCTCAAGCCCTGACAACCACACTGATCAGTCCTGAAATACCACTATATCCACCTAGATAGGGAAAGAAAGTTAGAGTACTCACAAACCAGTTCAGTTGGTGTCAGCCTGCAGCTTTGGAGGGGGCGGGAGTTGGGCCTTTCTGTTCCTCTGGTCCCGATGAGCTGCCGGTGGGTAGGGTAGTGTTCCCTGTGGTTTTTTCCCACAATTTCAAGGGAGTTGGTTGAGTCAGCTGGCTGTTGGTCCGACTATGGGGTGAAGTGGTGGGTGATTCTAACACACAAGGCTCTGCATGGTTTGGGATCTGACTACTTAAAAGATCTCCTGGTTTCTTACCTCACAAACAGATCACTCTGCTCTGCTGAGCCTTTAGCCAGCTTTCTGCACAGACCCACTGACCATAGCTGCCCAGAGCCTTCAAGAGCGCCAGCAGAGCCTGCTTACCCTTGTCAAGTCTTGGCCAGAGGTAGCTCCAAAAATGGCGCCACCCACCAGCAGCTAACTGGATCTGAAGAACAGAAGAACTTGGCCTCACAGTATCCTGTGTCTCGGACAGATGGCACTTGTAATGGGGTCATGAGTAACACTAACTTTTTCTTTCCTCTTTATTCCCTGTAGGTAAGCAGAGTGAGAAGGGCCAGGTGTAACTTTCAATGCTTTATGACTTTAAGCAGGTGAGAGCAAAATAAGTGCCATGCTTAAACACTGACTCAGTGGTTGTTAGATGCAGCAATCATTCTCTGAGTCTATGCTCCCCCCAGCTGTTCCCCCATGGTTGTCTGTTTTTTCCCACCTTGCTCTGTAGCTACAGCTACCTCATGAACATTAATGGACATTCCAGAGGGCTATGTATGCTTCTCCCCCTTGAATTACTGTACATCATGGAGAGCATCCTTTTCAGAACATTTTGTTACATTTCACAATCATTCAGGGCCTGGTTCAGCAAAACATGGAATGTGTAGGTCCCTCAAGGACTTCATTTGTACTGCTAGGACTATAAAATTTCAGTTGGCAATCAAAAATAATTTCTACGGTCACCGTCCCTGAGAATGGATGTTTGCATAGCAGCTCTATACAATGACAAAAGATCATATAAATTGTTTGCTTTCTCTGGAGCCATGCCAGGTACCTCACTCTTTTATAAACAGAAAAGAGAAAGAAGTAAATGCTTCAGTTGGGACTTGAACCCAGGCCACCCAGAATACCATGTCAGTTGTGCTACCAGCTGCACCACCAAGGCAACTTGAAATTGGGCCATCCCGGAGCACATTACTCTCTTTCCAATGTGCAACCTGATGCTGCACAGATAATGGCATTTCCAATCAGAAGAGTGTGTTGCACATATTATGGAACACATACAAACAGAAGAGAGAAAGAAGTGAGTGCCTCAGCTGGGATGTGTTCAATGTCCAGTAATGCTATAAGAGGTTCGAACTGCACATCCCATAATCTCGGGGTATTACCAAATCCAGCTGCCTCTTCCCTAGAATATATATAGCCTCATAGGTTTACAAGGGCTGACTGCTCCAAAAAAAAAACCCTCTTTCCACAGCTACAGGGTTTTGTGACCTGGGTATGAGACTATTGTCTGATCCAGTTATCTCCTACTGAGTAAGCCAGTGACTGATTAAGTCCTGTCCCTCTCTCTCCCCTCCCCAACTATTTTACCAGTTATGCAAGTGAATGGTTCCATGTCATAAGAGGGAACCAAAATTAGCGACTTGCACAAGAGCGAGTACATCCTGGTGAACACAAATACAGCACACTGCACCCCCACCACCCCCCTTTGCATGGGGGCAAGCCTCCTGCAGCCCTGAACTATTATAATCATCTCTGGGGGGGGCGGATGATGAAGGAAACACGAGGGACCAAGGACAGCAATAACTTAAAAAAAAAAAAAACACCTACCGAAAACAAAATAAAATACCTGCCCATAGTCCCGAACACAGGGCCACCACCACTGCAGCCAATGTCCCTACCTGCTAAGCTACACAGGTAGCTTGGTGGAATCATGGTCCACACCCCTAGTTAACCCATCACTCTTCCTCCCACTTCCTTCCATCCCATCGCTATTCCCTCCCCTCGCTCTTTTTTCTCTCCCTCCCTCACTATTCTTTCCTTCGCTATCCCTCCACAGTCGTCGAACCTGAAAGCATCCAAAATGATGTGCTCATTTATGAGTTGCTCATTTTGGTTCACTATTTTGACATGATACCCAAGTGGACCCCCCTATAAGAAACAATGATGCAAACTGGCCAGGCCTCTTTGTTGTCCATATGCTCCCCCCACAGCCATTTAGATTCGTTTAATGGCACCTCCCTTTGCCACCTCTCTGGAGTAAGTTTTTACTGAAAAATCAGGTGGGTACATTCCTTGCTGCTCAGTCTGCTATTCTGATCAAGATACACATACATGGGATCCACTCACTAACACCAAATAAGGCTTTCACTGAATTAAGCTATGACTGAGTAACAGCAGAGGTGCTAGAGCCCTGGTACCCCACAGCACTGCTGACAATCTCATGAGTTTTCCCGCTTAGCAGCACCCTCAGCATGTGGCAGCTTTATAGTTTACACTGGGAGTTTGGCATGTATGGAATGGGTAGAGATCAGAATTTGACCAGTACAATACCAAACAGGCCACACATGTCAACCTGTCCCTTCCCCAGACCATTCGCAGAGGAAAATGACCTATTTTGTTGTTAGAGAACTGCTGACATCCTCACTGGTTATTCCTCATAGCCATTAATAGGTGGGTTATCCACCTCCATAGGTATACTCTGTTTCCCTCCCTTACCCCTCCCTCTGACCCCACTGAGGTGGGATAGCCTCCAAAAGTTAGGTTACAGTAGGCAGCATTACAGAAGGCAGATGAAACTGGTTGCTGTTATAGAACAGCAGCAGCACTCAGGGCTGGCAAAGTGATCAGTGGGGTGCCACAGGGATCAGTACTGGGCCCTGTCCTCTTCAATGTCTTTATTAGTGACATTGCTGAAGGACTGGAAGGAAAGGTATGCCTCTTCGTGGACAACACAAAACTCTGTAACAGGATGGAGACACCAGGAGGGGTGGATAGAATGAGGGGTGATCTACACAAGCTGGAAGAATGGTCAAGGAATTGACAACTGGGGTTCAACACAAAAAATGCAAAATAATGCATATGGGGCACAAAAACCCAAGGGCAACATATAGACTTGGGGGGAGAGGCACTGACAGTCACAGAGCAGGAAAGGAACCTAGGGGTGATTATTGCAGATGATCTAAAGGTTGCAAAACAGTGTGACAAGGCAGTGGGAAAGGCTATCAGGATGCTGGGATGCATAGGCAGGGGCATCACCAACAGAAAGAAGGATGTGATGATGCTACTGTACAGATCACTGGTGAGACCACACCTTGAATACTGCTTCCAGTTCTGGAGGCCCTATCTTCAAAAGGACATAGTTAGGGTGGATGCAGTTCAGAGGAGGGCTACCAGAATGGTGCAGGGCATGCATCAGAAATCCTACAAGAAAAGACTTAATGAACTGAACATGTACTCTCTGGAGGACAGAAGGAGGAGGAAGGGGCATATGATAGAAACATACCAAATACATCACAGGGAAGAACAAGGTACAGGAAGGTAGCATTTTCCAAAGGAAAAGATGCTCAAAAATGAGGGATCACACTATGAAAATAGAAGGGCGAGGTTCAGAGGAAATGTGAGGAAACACTTATTCACTAAAAGAGTGGTGGAAGAGTGGAACAGCCTTCTGGTGGAGCTGGTGGGGTCTGAAACAATTACGGGACTGAAGAAAGCATGGGATAGACACAAAGGGTTCTTAGAAGTAAAAAGGGAGAGGGGGAGTCGGGAGAGATAGAATAGGTCAAGTAATAAATGAAATATTAGATAGGGAGAGGATAGAATAAATAGGGAAATGTTGTTTAGACAGGAGAAGCACACTAAGCCTGTTTCCAGATGTGACCTGGGAGAACAAGGAAATTAAGTGACTTGTTCAGGATTACACAGTATGCACTTAGGCAGCTGTGGGATTCAAACCCAGGTTTTCAGATTTGCAGCTTAGAGTCTTAGCCCACTGCACTATATTGCCTCTATAGGGTTAACTAGGTGGGCCAGAAGGCCCTTATCTGCTGACACCTTCTATGTTTCTATTTGGTGGGCTCACTCACCCACCCATACATACTTATAAGGACCCAAACTCTTAGCTGACGAGCATTTGGGAGTTCCATCTACCCCACTAACGGTAGACCTAGAAGGTTTACTCATCTGGTATGCCTTCACTTTTCTGCTAACTGTATTAATTGTACAACATTACTCTTCCAGTTGTTATTAGTCATTTTTTCTTGACAGTTCCCTCTGGTACAAGGAGCTGCTTTGTTTGTCCCGTTTCCTATTGCCTATCAGGATTGTAAGTAAGTTTAATTTGTTTAATACATAGAAGTCTATATAGTTCATGTTCTCTTAAGTATAGGTGACTAGAAGAGTGACCCAGGAATTTTTTCGTCTCAGAGTCTCTGGGATTTCAGATTCGTCTGCCTCTCTTATTATTAAATTTAGAATAATGGCTTGGTAGGTGGTTATAATGAGAATTTTACACACACCCAAGGTGTGGGATGCCACATAGACCCTAGAGCGAAGCTCGATGGGTTTGTAAAGGCATCTCTCACAGAGGATGTGTGTGTAAAATTCAAGTTTTACACATGTACTCAGACTTTATTTTATATAATTGCTGGGGATAATTTTGTGCCACAGCAATTATATAAAATAAACAGACAACTCCACGGAGCTGTGGACTGGTCGGGTTTCAGCGCAGTCCGTAGCAGCTCATGAAGAAACAGAAATGTTTACTTTTTTTATGAAGCAGCCCATTTTAAGATTAAGTATTTTTTAGCCATGTTATTATTTTTTTTTAAAGGAACTTACTGCCGACTCCAAGTGGTGGTGAACTGTGCCGAGCTGAGGACTGGCAGCCGGCACGGAGGAAGAACGGCAGCCGGTGCATTTGCAATAGAAAGGAAATCTTTCACATGTTCACCGTTATAACTCACAGGTTATAACAGGGAAATTATAACCAGGTTTCCCTTAAGGGAAAAACAAGCAACAGTTATTATAATGTGATATATACCTCTGCTTTGTATTAGTAATCCTCCATCCATATCCATTCCCATGGTGTTATGATGGATCTTAAATGTATTAGCTGGAATGTTAGAGCCCTTAATTCCTAAGTAAAGAGGAAAAAAATACTCACCTTTCTGTATAGACAGGCCACAGCTGTAACCTTCCCACAGGAAACCAGATTGCTCTTAGTAGAAGCACTTAAGCTGCAGAGGGCATGGGTAAGTGTTGAGATGAACAGCTCATTCAGATCAAAGAAAACTGGGATCCTGACACTAGCACGCAAATCCCTGCATTGGAAACTCGAAGACTCCACTCAGGACACTGATGTCAGATGGGTGCTAGCCTGCTTCTCCACCAAGAACATGGAGGTGATACTAGGCAACACATATGCCCCAAACAATGATCACCTGAATTTCTTTCATACCCTGAATTATGCCATTATGCAGTTCAACACAACATTCTTTCTGGTCCTGCTGGGGGGAGACTACAATCTCTCCTTGGATCCCAATGTAGACAGGAGCTCAGGCAAGGCTGAAATGCACCCAAGAGCAGCAGAGGTTCTGAAAGCTCTGATGCAAGAGCATGCACATTTAGATCTACAGCACCTGCAACATCCCTCTGTCTGTGACTACGCCTCTCACTCCATTGTGCATGACTCATACAGTCATCTAGACCTTTGACTTCCTCTACGGCACATGGAATGGTAGCCACTGACATAGGGAATAAGCATTTGTTAGACCATGCCCTGGTCTTCCTCTCCCTTCTTTGATAGCCTGATCTCACAAAGAGCTCATCATGGCAACTCAACCCCCTTCTTCTACCTAATTAGGAGTTTTGGGCACAGGTAGAAGAAGTTGTGGAAGAATACTTCCATCTGATTGATAGGGAAGACACATCCATGGCAGTTGTGTGTGGGGCTTTCAAAGCCTACCAACGAGGACAAATAATGCATGCAGCATGGAGGCGCAGGGCTAGGGAGCAGAATATAAAACCCTACTTTATGTGGATGACCTTCTGGTGGTGGCAGAGAATTCCCCTCAAGCTACTACCCCCCCCCGACACCCTCCATCTCTTCTTCCAAGTCTCTGGCCTGAAACACTCTACTAAACTCTAAGTTTCCCACTCCACAGTAAATGCCCTAACTCACCCTTTACTTCCTGGGACATGACATGGGCCCAAGAGGGCATCAAATACTTAGGTATACATCTCCTTTCAGATGTACTGCAATGGGCTATTCCCAATCTCACCTCATTACTAGCCACACCGAAAACTGAGTTGACAGTGCCACTTGAATTTGTCAATGGTGGGCAAAATAACTGTTCAATGTGATTTCCACCCCAAACAATCTTACACTGTATGTCACATATTCCAGTCCAAATAAACAGCTGGTTCTCTAAAATGGATACATTGATAGGTGATTACCTATGGGAAGGTAAAGTACCCAGATTCAGCAGGGTCAAGCTTCATACTCACTGGAAGGTGGACGATTGCAGAGTGTCCTCGTTTATAGCTTACCACGTGGCATACCTCAGTGCCCAAACTCCCCACTGATTTTCTGCCCCCTCCACACTAACTCCCCAGTGGATATGAATGGAGATGGTTTCAAAAAAAGGAACACCCCCTTGGGGTACAATTATATACCAAGCTGCTATGACACGCTAAACTCCACTCCCCAACCCCCCACCATCCTGGGATCCGTACAAGACTGGAAAACTCTTTGCATCCCCTCTAAAGACCCTCATAGTCTTTCCAGTGTAGTGTCCACTGTGGTATATCACCTTCATTCAGGTTGAAAACAAAACAGTGTGTTGGCCAACATGGCAATGGTCAGGAATATGAAAGCTTCAAGACCTTGGTAGGGCAGGTGGCGAACAGCTGGACACCTTTCAAGTCCTCAGGGAGAGATACTATCTACCCCAAAGTGACTTTTGGTGATATCTCCAGATCAGAAGCGCCATCATAAAATTCATGAAAGAAGCTAGATCTTGCAACCCACTATGAATACAACCCTTCTGGCAGGATGGCTTAAAAGAGGGAAAGCAGGGTACTCCTAGATCAGTCACAGACTGCTAAAAGTAAGCGAGAATCCCAGGTGAGCATATAGATAACCACAGAACAATAGTCCCAATGCTGGAAATTGGCTCATGGGACGTGTGCAGATTTATTTATTTGTTGAACACATTGGAATTACAAACCTTTGAGTCAGAGACTCCTTTGCAAAGACTCCACATCAAAATACAAGTTAACTGTACAACACAAATTAAAAGAACAAGTGGATACATGAGGTGCAGAGCTGGATATGAGACATACAGAGGGTAGACAATTATACCCTGAGGCATGACAAGCAGATAAGCAACAAACAGTATAGTACATTAGGACAGTGCAATAAATCATTTTAGAGATGAGGGGGACCACTCAGGAGGCAGATACAGACATAGCATTTTAGAGATGGGGGAGAAGGTATGGAGCAGGAAGGGGGGTGGTGGGGGTTGCCATCGGAAAATACTTTGTCCGTAAAAGCTAGTAGGGGAAAAAGTAGGGGGTGTTAGGACAGCAAGGGGAGGGGAGGAAGGTTATAAGCAATTGCAGACACAGGAGGAGAGGAGCAGCTCTCTGAGTTTGGATTTGAAGGGGACTAGTTTCTGTTCCGAGGAGATATCTACAGGTAAGTCATTTATCCAGAGGAGGGCCCTATAGTAGAATGCACATTGCCCCAAGGACGTCCTGCAGTGAGGGACTAGGAGCTGGTCTTTTGTAGAGCTTCTGGTGGATCTAGCTTGAGGGGCATGCTGGATTAGATCACAGAGCCCCATAGGGAAGAGACCAGCTGAGATTTTCTTGGCTATAATGTAGGTTTGGTATCCACTTATCACACCCAGAGACTAGCCAGCAGGCTTTGTTCAGCACTACCTTGATATCACTGAGAGCAGTGTTATCAGCTGCACCATAGAAAGTAATCTTGTAGTCAAGCAGGGAAAGGACTAATGATGACACGGCCAGGTGGACTGCTGCAGGAGGCATACAATGTTTGTGTCTGTGCAGCAGGCCAATTCTTGACCAGGGACACTGTTTACCGGGATTGAAAAAGGGCATATTCCATTTTTCACATTGTCAAATACGATATTGTCACCGGTGTCTGCTAAGCCAAAATCCAGTTTTACCGGTATTTGGTTCTGTGTACTTTATTTAACAATTTTTAACTCTGCTAACATGCGTTTTAGCAATTTTGACCTCCACTATTGCACATCCTTTCATCCTTGTACCAATTTAAAGTTATTTTAGGTACAAGATGTGATGGCAGCAGCAGCACTACAGCCCCTCTCTCTAAGGTGTGATGGAAGCAGCACTACGGCCCCATCCCTCAGGTGCGATGGCAGCACCAACAGCACTACAGCCCCCCATCCCTCTGGTGTGATGGCAGCAGCAACAGCACTATGTCCTCCCTCCCTCAGGTGTGACAGAATCAGCAGCACTGCAGCCCCCATCCCTTAGGTATGAAGACAGCAGTACTACATTTCCCATCCACCAGTAGTGATGGCAGTAACACTACAGCCCACACCCCTTCGGTGTGATGGCAGTAGCAACAATGCAGTTCACATCCCTCTGGGGTGATGGCAGTAGTGACGGTACTATGATTCCCTTTCTTCAACACCCACACCCCACATGAACACGTCACAAATTACTTGGTCTCTTTGCTTGTTAGAACTCAGATGTGAATTAATCTGAACCACCACCACTAAGGTGGACTACCTTTGTTTTTTCCTATCTATAATTTAACTGCCTGAATTGGATTTCTGCCTGGGACACCGCTGACCAGGGTTAGGGAACAGACTTGGGTGTTGGGGGGCCAGCTGGTGGGTGAATGTTTGAGTGTCCAATGACCACTCACCTTCTCCTGGGAGGGAGGGTGGGTTCATGGCTCAGCATTTGCTGGCCCCTGGTGGAGGCCAGAGGCACAACAAAATGTCGGCCCTCACTGCAGGAGGGAGCATGACAAATGTCGGCTTGTGCCTTGATATCATGTGGCCTATCATGCTTCCAAGAAAATGGGAAAACACCCACTGGCCCACTGAAGGATGGTTGCTGGTCCCTCCATAAGCCGGAAGACCCAGACATGTGTCCGTTCTGACCCCTGACATGCCCAGGATACACAGGAAGCTCTTTGGGGCAATTCTCTTCCCCTGGTAGCCTCCCACAGGGGTAGGGACCCACTCAATGAAAGGTTACTTTGGGTTGCCGGTTAGCACAGCAGTAAGGGACAGTGGATGGTGGTCGGACTCAGCAGCAGTGGTAGGGAGCCTTGTTAGGCCTGAAGGAGTGGATGGCCAGGGTTAGGAGGAGCAGAAAAATGCTTGAATTTGCTTCTTTGAAATAAAGTATCTTCACCTAAAAAATCCACAAGTGATTAGTGGAGGACTTTCAAATGGATTCATGCATCTCCCAGACATGTGGATGCTTTTTTTTTTTTTACTTAGTGTCCATGAAAAGGGTGTCTCCCAGTTTTCATGTCTGAACTCAGATGTGAATTGAGCACCAATCTGCCCATCAGCATCATACAACCCCTGGGGTCTTACCTTCTGTATGGCATTGAATGTGCTTTCAAAATCCACTGGCCAAACATAAGTACACTTAAATACTTAACATTTGCTTTTTGTTGAAGCAATCTATCAGACAACTTTTTGTTGCCACAGAGACTGAAACAGCAGGTGGGAGAAAAGGTACAAATGATACAATTCACCTAAATGGGGTGCTGACTGTGAAGTCTTTTCATAAGTAATAAGACAGCTTTTTCCTTGTGAACATACTTTCATTCAGACTAGTTTTCATTCAAACAACTGAGGATTTTGGATGGCCCTGCTGATTATAAACTTGAATAAACTAGTTGGAAACAGTGATCCTGCATTTAGCAATCTACAACCTAGATACTCATATGCAAAGAATACAAAAAAAAAAAAAACTAAATCTAAAAACGAGCTTATAAAACACATAAAATGTAGTTGAACATTTATCTTTACCTATGCAAAATCATTGCAGCCCAAGTAAAACTCAAGAAGATTACATGGTACCCTGACTACTATTCTATGATGTAGTACTAAAGATATATTGGTATTCTTTTTTTATTTTCTTTGTAAACCAGGTAAGGCCCACTAGGCAGAACTGCATGTTTTCAGGAGTGACCTAGAAGCACTGGTGAGGTTAAGTGACTTGTTTGGAGCCTCACAGTATGCAAGTGGAAGTTGTGGGAATCAAACCCAAGTCTGCTGGACATACCCAGTTCAATCATTGTTTGTTATTCTAACCACTAGGTTATACTGCCAGCCGTAATAACACCCATATGTAATGTTTTAATATATGATTTAATAATAGTACAGTACCTACAGTACAAATTATGAACATGAAACACTTTAAAACATTTTACTAAAACTGAACTATTTGCCCTCCATCTGCTTATTTTTTCTTATATCAAAGTCAGTGAATAGTTGACAGCACTGTAAATAGCTTTTGATCAGGCTTCATTATTTTACATCCAGAAACAGATAACATATGTTTATTCTGGATTTATTTAATATTGATTTTCTGTGGCTCACTAAATAGAATCTAACACTGTATGAGGCAGATATTTTTACATTTTGGAAGAGACAACACATCTTATACGTTAGGATTCATGTTAGAAACATAATTTTTTTTCATATTTAAAACATATTCAAGTGTCAGTGTATTCATTTAGTAGTTTATGCTGACTAATATATGCTGTAGAAAACAGTAAGGATTTATTGTGAAGCACTCAGGATCTATACAAATCCTGCAATTTTCCAGCAAGTTTTGCAAAAAATCTCTGCAATTTCAGGTTACTTTTCCTGCAATTTTGCAGTGGCCTGCCCGTGTGTGCTGATACTTGTAGAGTCTTAGGCACATACTACGTGAAAACTGTGGTTTTAGGAAGGAAAGCAGTTCTCAGGTGATGGAGATGTTGGTGGGAAGCATAGGTGGTTAAACCGAATGGCTGATTACAACAAAACAGTGCAGGTGATTTCCTTACTGACTATACGCAGCAAAACAGAAAGAATGCGAAGCACAGCAGCATTCATTTTAAGATGCTGAAATCTGGGTCGGCCTGCTGGCGCTGTGGTAGCAGTACTGCTTGCAATACCAGTGACCCAGGGTCGGAAGTGAACTCTGGTTGCCGGGGGTCTGGCCAGGGGAGTAGGATTGAGCACCTGAGGGACTGCTGTCCTCCTCCAGGGAGGGTGGGCTGCAGGTCCTGCTGCTTTACCACCACCTGTGTGACCATGGGTGGTTGTGCAATGGTGCTGCAGAATGATCAGGAGGGAAGGACGCTAGCCAAGATCTGGAGCAGTGGCATGTCTCTGTGTGACCTATCTCCTTGTATCTCCTCTAGTGCTGGTGCCCTCAGGGACAGAGACTAGAAAACCAGAAACAATCACCCCACATCAGCCACTGGCAGAAGGGACCCAGGTGCCCCAGACTTCATAACCAAGCTCCATGAGGGACCCACTGGGCTACCCAACACACACTAAGAGAGTGTGGAGGGATGACCTGGGGTCCCCTCCATTCCCACCTGGAGGGGTTACAACCCAGGCAGGATAAGAGCAGGCACACAGGAGCTCCTGAGCATTACCTGAGGGTGAAGCTAGGGGATACCCAGCCTAGAGATCTCTGAAAAGTGAAGACTGATGCTGTGAGAAGGGGACATAGAAAGAGAAAACAAAAAAATGTAAAAAGATGCTGAAATCTTAGAGATTCTGTGCAGTGACATGCAATTTCCGTGAGGCACTGGTGCAAGAATTCAAAATCCGCACACCAAGTAGGATTCCGTGATTGTTACCGGTGTTACCGGTAAAAATGGAAAACCAGGGTCCCTGTTCTTGACTTAATGGACTAGCATAGTGTGCTCATACAGAACATAATCCTTCATCTCTGGTATCACACTGCAGCAGTGCTACAGGCTACAAAACTAATCCTGAAGAATACCTGCTGGAGATGTGGCTCACAAAGGGTACACTGGCACGCATTGTCCTGGCATGTCCGCCCATCCAGTCATTTAGGCAGGAGCTCATACAGTACCTTTTTTTTTTATTCTGTACTAACTGGGTAAGGCCCACTAGGCACAAGTGCCTGTTAGCACTGGAGAGGTTAAGTGACTAGCTCAGGGTCACACATTATACAAGTGGAGGTTGTGGGAATCAAACCCAGATCTGCTCGATGTACCAAGATTATTCAAAGCTCATTAATGTAACCTGTTGAACCTGCATCGAGGTTTTGAAATCCCTCTTGCCTCCCACCCCTTCATTCTGGCTCCTGGGTATTCCACCAGAGGAATGCAGGCTCTCTATTATCCACTTACATTGGCTATTGGCAGCCTCAGCTGTGGCCAAATACCTGCTACTTCAAAGATGGAAAGAAATTCCATGAATAACCCAGAGGAAAACTTCTATGCGAAAGTTGTTAAACTTTGAGCGGTTGTCCTATATACAGTGCAAGTCACATTAAACTGTTCCTCCAATGCGTTGCTTTAGCATTTCTGACTGAGTTGCGTAAGTGTTGCTGGATCCAGCACAAAGTCCTGCATAAACGATTTCATAAGAGTTAAAATGCAGTTTTGCATTGCATTGTGACCAGACTGAAAAAGCATTCCAACTGAGCAGCAAAAATATTTTACATACATTGCTCTTGAGCTGGTTAAGCTTTAAAAAAATAATGCAATGAGTTGCCAGTGCATTGTCAACTGTAAAAAACAATGCTAAACCAACTCATTGGTGGAACAGTTCAATGTGGCTTGTACTGTAATCTGTGGCACCAGGGACAAGTATGAAACCATATGAGCTCTTTTGTGCTCTCCACTTGGTTTTGACTGTCGCACACATGCCTGACAGGGACTGCATCTACATTAGTTCCTCATCAGACTTACCTGTTTCCTTCACGGCCTCCCCCCCCCCCATAATTCCTCTTCCTGGAATAATATGACTTTTTTGGATCCCCTCAACTTGAGAATTACTGTGTTCATATTATATGTCTTAGGTGTTGCTAAACATGTATTTATTTATTTATTGAAGATTGTGCCCATGGAAGACACATATGTAATGTTTGTTTTGTACTATCTAGACTGTGGTTGTGTTTAGTTTCTCGGAATTTTGGTTATGTGAGCGTTAAATATTTTAATAAAAATGATTAACCACAAAATAAAGACATTCTTTATTTTGTTCACCCTTTATTCAGCTCTATACCCATTAGTCTGGTGGAACCCAATGTCCTCGAGACAATGGCTACTGGGGGTAAGAAAGGTCTGCCTGTAGCCTCAAGACAGTGTTGTTCTAACTTGTAACAGCATGCAAGCGAACTTGTAACATGGCAAAAACATTAGAAAGTTGAGGAAGAACGCAGATAGGACAAAACACTTCAGCTGGTGCAGGAGCAACACAGCATTATGAGATGATAATGCCATGTTGCTAGTGAAGTATGCAAAGCAGCCACGGTGGTAAAACAAGCAGTGTTGGTAGCTGCAAAGGAGCAAAAAATGTGAGTGAAAGAGTGTATAAAGAGGAAGACAGTAGCATAGAGGAGAAGGGGGAGAAATGGTACAGAGGGACTTGGGGAATAGTAGAGAATCTGAGGGTGAGAAACATAAGTGTCCAGGAGCAGCAGCGACAAATGCCACATAGAGAAAATGTTAGCAGAAGCAGAGAAAAAGAAGTAGGTGGATGGAGACAAGACAAAGGAGCGCAGACAGACACAATGAATGAGACCAGACCACAAGCAGTGAGAGAGAGAGAGAGAGAGGAGGGGTAAAAATCTTACAGAAATGGAAAGTCGCCTGCGGGGGAAAAAAAAACTTGCTGCGCTGGACCTAAACACTGCACCCTGCACCTCCCAGCCAATCACCCTCCCCACCATGCTAGTGGACCAGCCCACCACACCCCCTCACACATGCCATCCCTCTCCTGCCTCTTCCCCCCCATGTGTATACGCACATGTTTCCTGTCACTCTATTCAGTTCAGCCCAGTATCCGTCACCCCCCGCCTCGCTAGGTGGTAGCTGTGAACACAGGTGCTATAACTGAGTCACTGTTTTTGTAGTCGCCTAATTTTGGTCACCTTGTTCACTGGATACCCATTTTTTATTTTGTTTGCATTAGCCTTTGTTACCTCCCTGCTAGCTATATTTAGCTTTTCAAGGTAGTTGACCCTGTCCACATCCTGTCGGGTCTTCTTATATTTTTTGTAGGCAATTCTCCTCTCTCACTGACCTGCCACCCTCCCCTGTAAATCAACATGGATTCTTATGTTTGCACCTTTTCCCCTTCTGCTTTAGACAGGTGTCAGTGACTGCCTGGACCCCAACTCGAATTAAGGACCATTTTTCATCCAATCTCATATCTGTCCTCAGCTTTGTTAGGCACTCTTCCAGATTTACCCCCATTCTACTGAAATCTACCTTTTTGAAGTCCAGAACATGTGTTTTTGTGTTCAGTACCTCCCTTCCTGTATCAATATGAAATCATACTGCCCTGTGATCACTGTTCCCCAAGGGATCAGCTACACTGGTGCCTCTGACATGATTGCAGTTTGTCAGGACCAAGCCCAAAATGACTAGATCCCTAGTGGGCTCCATCATCCCATGGGTTAAGAACCCTTCCTGGACTGCATCCTGAAGTGTGTGGCTCTTGCTGGTTGCATGTGGGATGCTCCAATGCACGGTGGGCAGGTTAAAGTGTATCACTATCACCACCTCTCCTTTCTCTGCAGCCTTCCTGATGTTGTCTGACAACTCCTGGTCCATCCGTGTTTTCACTCTAATATGGTGGAAGATGCACCACTCCCACACTTATTTTTCTCCCTTCTCCTGTTTGGATCTGCACTCAGATTGACTCAGTATCTCCCATGTCCTCCTTTGTGGCTATGATCCCTTACTTAATGTAAAGTGCTATCCCTCCTCCTTCCTCCTGCTCTGTCCTCCATGTAGAGGGTGAAGACAGGAACAGAGATATCCTATTCATGGTTTGGGGTTGCCAAGGTCTCAGTAACTGCTACCAGATCCACTTGGCTCTCCATCACCCTGGCCTGGATCACCACTCAACTCTCCATCAGCATGGCCTGGAGGTCATCAATCTCATTCCTCTGGTTCCTGGCCTCAATAGACATCACAATCCACATTGTTTGTCTTTCCCTCTCTCTCTTCCCATTGTTCCTTCACCTCTTCTGTTGCCTCACTGAACTCTCCCTGCCCTTTCCCCTTGTCCATCCTTCCCCTGCCCTCCACCAGACCTCCCCTTCCCCTGCTCCCTCAATTCCCCTTTTAATTCTCCCCTCACATTTCCTCCCACCCTCCCTGTCCTTACCATCCAATTCCCCCTTACCAAATATGCCCTTTACCTGGGGGGAGGCCTGTCAGTGCCCTTCTTGGGAAGACTTTGAGTTCTGGGCCCCATAGTAGTACCTCCCCAACACTCAGTTTATGTCTTTCAGATATCTCTCAATCCTTTCTCTGAGCATCCTGGTTCTTCCTGTGGAGATGTAGCCTGTCAAGTTAGTACAGGGATTTCTCTTTCTAGACTCCTCCCCACTTTCCTATGCAGCTAAAGCCCTCCTCCTCCTTGCACCATTGCCTGAGCCAGTTGTTGAATTCAGAGATTCTAAGTTCCCAAACAGAACTGGCTTTAAGCACTGGCAGAAGCTCTAAGAATGCTGTTGATTATACCTACTCATTTATATTTTGCCCAAGTAACTGAACCTATCTTGGACTACCACTACCTCACTCCCTGCCTGGTTGCTGGTACCCAGTCAATGACCACACGGGATTTACCCTCTACCCCCTGCATGAGTGTGTGTACCATCTGAATGATTCTTTCAGCCATCTTACCTAGTAGGCACCCTATTCTCATTTTATGAGGGCACAACTTATCTGCAGCCACCCGACTCCTTTTACTATGGACTCTCCTATGACAAGGACTTTGACATTTTCCCTCTACTTTTGTTCCTCTTAATCAGATGTTCTATTATGAGTTTATGGCTGTCTTCCTCCTGTTACCACCCCAAGCTATGCTGTCCCACTCCCAGATATTTTCCACCTGTGCTACTTCGGACTGTCCTTCCAGCTCCCCTCCCACCTCTGTCTCTTTGCCCCCAGAGTCAAATGCCTGTAATGTGAGGTTATCTCTAATCCTTCTTCCCTCACCACCACCTCTGTATGATGTAGCTGCTCTCTGTCTCTCTGTCACTATACCCAGGGTTCCGGCCCTGTCTGATCTGGTCACCCCTCCCTGTTTTGGCCCCTTCAAGCTCAGTGCTACATTCTTGGTCATTTTGGGGTTTACCACTTCCCTTCCCCTCAGCTTTCTCTCCATTTTTTTGGTTATTTGCAGTTTTTTCAGCCCCTTTCTCTCCTGCAACTTCTCCCTCCCTCTAGAATCCCCAAGGTGACTCACCTGGGCAACAACGACCTCCGAGCCTCCTCTCAGTGCCTACGCCTCCATGTTGCCTTGACTTACTCCCCAGCAGGGAGGAAGGGAGCACTCTCCTTTTAATCCCCCCCACCTGCATGCAGCTCTTAACAGGCAGCTTCTCAAAGATTGCTCAAGGCCAAACACTGCCGTCGAGTGGCACCAGGGTCCATCATCAGGGAAGCCACAGGGTATTTTCCTTATTTCTGTCCCTTGCCCCCTGAAGAGCTGACACTTGTAGAGGAACAATGAGTGCGTGTGTACCCATGCTCTGGAAATCAGTCAGTGTCCTCTCCTCCCATAGCTAACCCAACTGCACCTCCAGCTATGGTCACCCAGGTGGTGGTATTGCAGCAGGCATGGCAACCCCCCCCCCGCGGAGGAGAGAAAGAGCATCTCCTCGGATGCTCCGTCAACCTCCCCCCGAGCTTCACCTCCATTTGATGTATGTTTGCCCATTGCCCTCATGTCACCCACCCTGACCCTTTCTTTCTTTGACCCACCACTTCCATCGCTTCCCCCTGGCCATTCCTGTATTAGTTTTGCACTCATCTCAACTCCTGACTTTCATCTCTTTTCTGAAAACTTGCCATTTCCCACATTGCCTCTCAGCCCTTCCCTTCCTCCCATGAATCTCCTGAGCACCCAGCCCCCTAATACCTTCTCCCTTCAGTTTCAATCTTCTGTGTCACATGATACACTGCTCTCCCCACTGATACCCATTTCACCCTCCAAGCTGACATTACCCTTTTCTTCAACCCTTAAGCTGCCCTGATTCCTTCCCTTCTCTGTAGAGCCAAGGACCTGGTAACAATTATTTATCTGTTGATCAATTAAATGGTCAAAGTTCATATTCCCCAACAGTTCATATTCTCCAACAGATATAGAAATTTGAGTTCAATTGACAATGAAACTGATAACATTTACAGTATGAGAAAGAACAGATCCGTAGCCTCATTGTCTAACAGTTAGCCAGAGCAGTTCCCCAAAACAGTGAAAACATGCTCCCTCACATCACCTAATATGAGTCTTCTGGCCACAGCATTCTGCACCAGGTGAAAGCAGCAAATGAGCATTACAAGAAGACCTGACTGTACAGTAGAACACATTACAGTAATCAAGCCTTGATGGCATAAGGGTGTATACCAAAGTGAGCAGATGGCAGCTGGAATTTGGAAGCACAGGGCAATGTTTAACAATGTTTCTGTGGTAGTAAAAACTAGGGACTGATAAGGCAGCTGGGAACTGGTTTGCCTTTTTTCTCAGTGATCTTTGGGAGTCTGACCCAGATGATCTAGAACAATGCAAGGCAATACACCTCAGATGGGGCCTTGATATGAGCCAGACCACATGTGAGGACATTGGCAACTCCTCAGCAGCCCAGTTCATATTCAGATATAAATCAGTCAGGTTCTGAAAGTAGGGGATGGGGAGGGAGTCCTAAAGTAAAAGTGACCTATCACTAATTGAAACAACTCTCATCCACATCTGAAAACCTAAGCTGTAGTCAAAGACACAACCAATGTTCCCACCACCTCAGATGGTCTCAGCTGCTCCCTCTCAAAAGAGGATGAAAGAGTCCTTTCCAAAACATCCATCTGCTACAGTCAACCCTCCCAGAGTAGGTAGGTATCACCTGGATTGAGCTGCACCAAGTAGTCATTCAAATTATTAATTGGCATCTCCTCATTGGCAGAAAAGGAACAGATCAACTACCATCCACTTAAAAATGCCTTGCCATATTATGCCTCTTAATGAACTGTGATGAGGAGCTCTCAGTCTTTCCCCTCCAGCATCAAGTGTGGCATTTCACAGGGATTTATTTTGACCTTGTTGCTTTTTATTTATTTAGTTTTTGTTGACCGGGTGGGTGTCTAGCCATGAAATGACTATTTTCAGGCATGACCCAGGAGGTTACGAAGTTAGATCAGTGCAGCAGAAATAAAATAACAAAGCATATGATATAGTGGAAACATTATATAAATGGATGATAGGTACAAATTAGGAAATCTCGACATAACATTCAGCAAAGATCAGGATAAAAAGAAGACATATTTGAGCAACATATCTACAGGGTTTACAGAATGTACAGAAGCAGGAATAACAAAATCATGGTGACATTCTCAACAAAGTGCATTGTAGTAATACTAAATCTAAGGATATAAACTAAATATATAGGGCTTATACACTAGGCAGAGAAGAAGGTAAAATAGGGTTCTAGTAGCTCGGGATGGAGCATAAAAAACTATATCACAATCAAGCAAGAAGACAACTTTTATAGCTGGAGGAAATAAGGCAGGAGAGGATAGATTGAAGAGGAACAGAGTGGAAAGAACAAAGTTAGCAAAAAGAGAGAGAGAGAGGAGGTTAGGTGCACCTCATGTGGTACACAGGATATGTCCTTGCCTTACAAGCAAAGGATTTGAGGTTTGATTCCCAGGGACAGCATATATTTGCCATCTTATTTATGCAGGAATACACTATTTTTAAGAAAAAAAAGGTGTTCCAGGACTAGAGGGCATGGGATGAAGTTGGAGGGAGGATGATACAAAGGAAACTTGAGGAAGAATTTCTTCACAGAACAGGTGGTGGACAAGTGGACCACCCTGCCAGAGGAAGTGGGGGGGGGGTAGAAACAATCACGGGATTTAAGAATGCATGGGATAGACATAAAGGAATTCTGGAGATCAGGGCTAAGGGGCAACAGATTTCTAGGAAAACATTAAATAAATTTACAAGCTCAAATGGGCAGACTAGGTGGGCTGTAGGCCCTTATCTGCCGACACTGTCTGTGTATCTATGTAACTACAGATTTTTGTGTTGTACGTGCTGCCACTAGGAGGCGTGATCTGAGAGTATGGCTTCAGTTTTCACCGCTAGGCAGATGACACCCAGCTGCATCTTTCCTTTTCCATGAGACAGGGTGATCCAGTTTAATTTTTAATTTTTAATTTATTTGTAATTTTTTATGAGGAAAGGCACACTAAACTGTGACATCTTATTTACAGGTGCATCCTTGGGTGGGGGGAGTGTTACATCAACCTGCTTCTGTTGATGGGGGAGTGTTTGGCCACGATGCCAGGGAAACTCCCCCACTCTTCATCAATAAGTACCATGGAATCTTTTACTTCCACCTAGACAGTGACCAGACATGGGCAGACGAGACCTCAGTTTTAATGTCTCATTCGAAGGATAGTGTCTGTGCTTTAGGACTGTCTTTTGGAAATCAACAATTGGATGGTCACTAGCTGACTGAAATTAAACCTCAAACAAAATAGAATTGTTGCTAGTGGTACCAAGTGAACTCATGTCATCTGTCACGATTTACCTCATATCTATCACTCTTGATAGGATAACCTTGAGGCAAAGAAGGTGGTTTGCAACCTGGCTGTTATGCTGGACAGGGAGCTGACACTCAGGTGTTGCCATCATTCTGAATAGCTTTTATCATTTAAGGAACATCGTCAAAGTGTGTCCCTACTTTGATCCAGGTGACTTGTAAACACTAGTATGAGTTTTTGTGGCTTTATTACTGTAATGCACTTTACCAGGGCTCGATGGTGAGTCAGTTACACTAATTGCAGCTGGTGCAGAACATGCCTGTCAGATTGCTTATGTCTACCTCTATATTGGCACATATGTTTATGGTCCTCCATGTGCTGCACTGCCTGCCTATTAAATGGCTGTCAAACTATATATTTTTACTTGGTTTTCAATGCCCTGATTGGGCTGTGTCATAGAGGCATAGCTCAGTAAACATAAGTAAACCAGGAGAAGTTATAAGATTCACAAGTAGCATTTTATTATAGAGTGTGGTAGAATGTTCTTATGTATAAAAATCCATCCCAGACAAAAAGTTGTCATGCTGCAGTGGCTTGTTATTGTTGGGCTGCACTAGGTATGTAGCTACTGCAGCATAACAACTTAGAACCTTGTATTGAGATCTGTAAACTCGAGCTGCATTTTCAAGCAGCAGCTTGAAACAACAGCTTCACCCAACAACTAACACACCGAAATCTGGCCAATGGAAAATCATGTACACAAATGCTCGCAGCCTGGGAAATAAGATCTCAGACCTGCAGGCAATAATGTCAGAGGCTAAACTGGACATAGTAGCAATCAGTGAGATGTGGTTTACCAGTAACCACACTTGGGAGACTTCAGTACCTGGTTATGTATTGTTCAGAAGAGACCGAGGTGCAAAAAAAGGGGGGGGGGGGGAGCGGCCCTGTATGTCAATGAAAATATCAAAGCTACAGAAATTCAGAATACACATAAGGAGCCAGAAGAACTGTGGGTCACCCTGGAAACAGGAAATGGGACAATCATAAGAACTGGGGTTGTCTACAGGCCCCCAGACCAGGGGGAGGACATAGACACATTACTGTTAGAAGATATACAAAACATGACAGCTAAAGGGGAGGTTCTGATAATGGGAGACTTCAACATGCCAGATATAGGTTGGTCAATACCAGCAGGAACATCTGCCAGAACTAGACACATAGTGGATTCCCTGCAGGGGGAGGGCCTCAAACAACTGGTACAACAACCCACAAGAGACAGGGCTATCCTAGATCTAATACTGACTAACAGTGAAGGGATCACAGATCTCCAGGTAGAAGGTCACCTGGGGGCCAGTGACCATCACATGGTATGGTTCAATTTGGCTATTAAATCTAAATCATCCCATTCCAAGGCAAAAATATGGGACTTCAGAGGAGCTGACTTTGATAAGATGGCCAACAGAGTTAAGCTAGCCCTGGCAGAAAGAAACACAGGTGAGGAGGTTGCAGGCAAAGTGGGCAAGCAGTAAGGATGCAATACTTGAAACAACATCCCATTGTGTTAGACAGAAAGGAAGTGCAAAGAAGAAGGAAACCACTTTGGTTCTCAAATACAGTAGCAGAAAAGGTCAGAGCCAAAAGGCTGGCCTTCAGGAAATATAAGGGAACACAGTGGGATGAAGATAGGGGAGCCATGCCGCAACTGCCCTAAGGGGAAGCAGGGAAGGCAGTAAGGCAGGCAAAGTCCCAAACTGAGGAAACACTAGCACTAACAGTAAAAGAAGGTGACAAGACTTTCTATAGATACATTAGTGAAAGGAGAAAGTCCAGAGGGGTATTCTAAGCTTAATGGAGAAAAGGGAGCATGTGAGGAGGAGGACCTGTAAAAGCATCTATCCTAAATAGATACTTTTGCTCAGTATTTACTGAAGAGAAGGTAGGGCAGGGCCCACAGCTCAGAACCATGGACACAGGGGAGGAGGTGAGCACTACTCCTTCTCAAAAGAAAGGGTCCTACAAGAGCTTGCTAAGCTCGGGTGGATAAGGCAATGGGACCTGATGGCATCACATCCCAGGGTACTAAGGAGCTAAAGTGGAAACTAGCAGAGCCATTAGCAGAACTGTTTAGTGAGTCTCTGAGCACAGGAGAGGTCCCAGAAGACTGGAGAAGGCTCATGTGATCCCACTCCACAAGAGTGGTAGCAGGGAGGAGGCAGGAACACAGACCAGTCAGTCTTACCTCAGTAGTGGGCAAGATCATGGGCACTCCTTGAGGAAAGGATAGTGCAACACCTGGAATCCATAGGGCAGCAGGGATGCAAGACAGCATGGGTTTACAAAGGAAGATCCTGTCAAACTAATCTCATAGATTTCTTTGACTGGGTAACCAGAGTGGTGGACCAGGGGGCAGTTGATGTCACCTACCTTGACTAGCAAAGCTTTGACACTGTTCCACATAGAAGATCGATAAATAAGCTGGGTAGGCTCAGGGTGGTCAGAAGTTGGTCAACTGGGTGGCAAACTGGTTGACGGGCAGAAAACAGAGAGTGGTGGTAAATGGTATACAGTCAGAAGAGATGCAAGTCATAAGTGGTGTACCTCAGGGATCAGTCCTGGGGCCAGTCCTCCTCAACATCTTCATTAGTGACCTTGCAGATGGACTCGAGGGTAAGGCTTGTCTGTTTGCAGATGACACCAAGATCTGCAACAGAGTAGATGATCCAGATGGGGTGGGCAGAATGAGAAGAGATCTGGATAAAGCAGCAAAATGGTCAGAAGAGTGGCAACTGGGATTTAATGCAAGAGGTGCAGGTCATGCACATGGGAGAGAAACCCTGAAGCCACCTATAGGCTGGGAGGGGAGTAGCTAGCAGTCACAAGGAAGAAAGAGACTTGGGCATCATCATCACTGATGACCTGAAATCATCAAGCAGACCTCTAAAAAAGCAGGTAAGGCTAGGGGTGTTAGGGTGTGATAGTCGAGGTATCACAAGTCGTAGAGAGAATAATTCACTCTTTACAAGACACTGGTTAGGCCCATCTGAGTTACTCGTGCAGTGTTGGAGCCACACCTTCACTAGGACATTAACCAAATTGAGGCAGTCAGAAGAGCACCAAAATGGTGCAGGGACTGTATCAGAAGACATATGAGGACAGATTAACAGAGCTCAATATGTATACCCTTGAGCAAAGGAGGGAGAAGGTGATATGATCGGGCATTCAAACACCTTAAGGGCATTAACAAGGTGAAAGAATCTAACATGTTTAAATATAAAAAATATCAGGACAAGAGGACACAGCATGAGATTAGAGGGGCCAATTAAGGAGATGTGAGAAATTCTTTTCACAGAAAGGGTGGTGGATTCATGGAATGGCCTACCTCAAGAAGTGGTGCTATGAATACAGTGCAGGGCTTCAAACAGGCATGGGATAGGCATAAGGGAGCAATACAAATAAGTATGAATAGATAGGCCACTGACAGAGCAAAGGCCGATGGCACATTTATAATGTAGAAAAAGAAATGGGCAGACTGGATGGGCCTTGCGGTCCTTATCTGCCATCAACTTCTATGTTTCTATGTTTCTAGCTGACAACATCATTTCAGTGGTTAACCGAATGGCAATTTTGAAATGCGGGTCCTGAAAAAAAAATGTTGGCTGCTGTTTTCTCGTGGAAGTTATCTGATTGTGATGCTGCCATCTGATGAAAACGTCATGCGCTGAGAGTAAAATTTCAAAATGTCAACTGCTGCCGTCTCCGCAAATTGTTAGCTTTTGTGGGCTACATTAAGTAGGTGTACAGATTCAGCCGCTCATATTTGTAAGTTGTCACCGTAGATAGCAGACCATACACTATAAAAGAAAATGTATAGTCCTTTATCTATAACAAGTTTGAAAACTCTTCTCAAGGTTATCATGGCGACAGAACCTCTCGAGCTTCGCTCTCAAGGTTCCAAATGTCACCCTGATGACCTCTCGAAGAGTTTACAAATTTGTTACAGATAGAGGACTATACATTATCCTCTGTATTATCAATAACAATAAAATAAAACAATAAAGATGTACAGGATAGCTCTTCAAAATCTTTATTGATTTATTTATTTATTCAGGCGAACATCATTGAGCATAGCTCATTTACAAGATGGACCTGAGTGGTCATAACAAAAAGGTTACAGATTGTATACAAAAACATGATATTGAATAAGCACAAATACAACCATATATGAGTGAGATAGATGTACAAATATTTACATATATACAAGGCAAAGGACAATAAACCTAAAACCTAATCAAGGAGAGAAAAACAAACAGTCTAGTAGGGATAAGGCATGGATAATGGTACATGGGTGAGCATATATGTAGGGTTTGATGGGGAAAGGACAGATGAATGATAGAAGAATGAAGGAGCTTTAAGAAGTGGAGGAGAGAAATTGTGGGAGGGTTGGGGGTGTGTGGGAGGACTAGGTCTTGTGGAAGCAAGTGCACGGATCTGGGATTAGGCTGGTATACAGCTTTTGAAGGATGTAAAGAGATCAGTGTATCCATTTTCAACGGCTGGATGAATTCCAGATAAGTGCCGAAATAACTGATTGCAGCTCTTCCATACCGGGTGCAGGTGATAGGAATCTTCAGCAGGATCAGTTTGTTGATCCTCAAGGTGTAGGAGCCTGGATGTGATCCGGTTGGAAGCAGTCTAGAGATGTGGAAGGAGTTGTTTTGTCAGAGCTTTGTAGATCCAGATAGCAGCATTTTTTCTTCTATGTTGTAGGGATGTCCAACTGACTGCATTGTAGAGAGAGCAATGATGGGTGCTAGAGGGAAGGTCAGTAATGAATCTAATAGCTCTATGATACAGGGTGTCTAATTTGTTTAGATGGGAGAGGGAGCAATGACCATAGAGGAAGTCAGCATAATCAATGAGGGACAGGAATGATGCTAGGATTAATCTTTGTTTGGAATCTTTGGTCAGGTAGTGTTTGATCCTATAGAATAGACCAAGTCTTTGTCTTAGCTTTTTTAGGAGCTCTTCAACGTGGGTAGTATAGTCTAGTTTATTGTCTATCCACACTCCTAGGTATTTGAATTTGTCAACATATTCCAGATTTTCACCAAGGATGGTAGAGAGTTGTGGGAGGGTGAATGATGGGATAGTGGAAGAACAGTTCTTGGTGGCAAAAGAACATAGCTTTGGTTTTCTTGGCATTTAGTAATAATTTATTTTCTAATAGGTTGTGCTGAAGGAGGAGAATTCAGACTGTAGGAGCTCACAGGCTTTTGATGGTGAGGATTGCTCACATATAGTACAGTGTCATCTGCAAAAGGTGGATATTAGAAAGTGAGAGATTGGAATCAATATTGTTGATATAAATGGCAAAAAGGATGAGACCCAGGATGGAGCCTTCATGGTACACCTCTTGGGAGTGGTTTAGAGGTAGATAGATCACCTTCATTTTTCCCAGTTGTAATCTTCCGAGAGATAGCATCTGAACCATTTAAGAGAGTGAGTCAAGGCCTATGGAGTTCAGAGAGGAGATTAGAAGATCATGATCCACAGTGTCAAAGGCTTTGCTTAGATCCAGAAACACAGCACAGGTATTATTCTTTTTGTCTAGGGCAGTCTGCCAGTCATTTGTGACTTTTGCTAGTGCAGAGATGGTGCTATGCATAGATCTGAACCAGATTGAGCTGGATTTAGGAGATTGTTGGTATCAAGGTAGGCAGTTAACTGACAGTTTACCAGCTTCTCAAGCATCTTGGATAGTACTGGTAAGATGGAGATGGGCCTATAATTATTGAGGTCCATGGGATCACCTGACCTTAAGTAATGGAAACACTTGAGCTGTTTTCCATATTGAGGGATAGAACCAGTGTGCAAGTGATAGATTGAAGAGGTGGGTGAGAGCGGTTAAGGCATGCAGAGCTACTTTTTAGAAAGTAGGGGTCCAGGAGTCTGCACCTGCACTTTTGGTGGTATCTAGCTGGAGTAGAAGGTCTTACTTCTTTGAAGAATATAGGTTTGAATGAGAATGTGGAAGCAACCTTTTGACCCTCAGTAGATTGTAGGTTTAGAGATGATCTTAATAGGTTTGCAGGAGAGGAGTGAGAAGCCAGGCCAGCTGTAGTGAAATGATCGTTAAAGGCATTCAAGATATTTTGCTTATCGGTGATTTCAATACTATTTAATTGAATTTTGGGTGGTAAGACAGGGTAGAAGTTTGACCTAGGATGCCCTTTATGGTACCCCAGAACCTGGAAGGGTTGTTATAGGAGCATCTAGTTCAGCTGTGTAGAAGGCTGCCTTGGCTTTTCTTACTTGTTTTGTGCAGGAGTTTCTGGCTTTCTGAATTGAAGCCAGTCATTTGGTCCTTTGTCTTTCTTTGCCCTTTTCAGAGTTTGTCTCTGGCAAGCAGTCTTGGTTAAAGGTCGGCAGAGAACCAGCGACAGGATTTGAGTTTGGTTCTGACACTGGTGAGGAGTGCATGTGAATTAAGGGCACTTGTGATTATATCATTTAAGATTTGAAGAGCTGTCTCTGTTGAGGCTGTGAGATAGAATTCTTGCCAACGTGTGGTGTGGCACAGATCATGGAGATATCCTGAAATATTAAAGTTCTTTTTGACCTTAACCGTGGGAGGAATTTTGCAGGATTGGGTGGCTTGATTGTTGATCTAATGGCAGCTATGGGACAGTGGTCACTTATGTCACTGAATAGTACTCCTGCAGGGATAATGATGAGGTTTATTTACCAATATAATATCCAGGAGTGTGCTGTTGAGAATATTCTTTGGGTTGATCCTTGTTGGTTCTTTGATTAATTGAGAGAATCCATAGGTGTCACAGAAGGTTACCAGGTGCAGATGCATTAGTCAGCCAATTCAAGTTCATGTCTCCTAAGATGATGGTGTCTTCAGGGCCCAGATTAAGTATAGATCCTAGGTGGGATAGGGTTTGAGGCCTGCAGAGGGGCCTATAGCAACCAATCAGTTGAAAGGATGATGTGTTGGGAAGGGTTATTTTAATTGACAAGCATTCAATTCCTTTGGTTGTGATGTAGAATTGAGGCAGGATGCAGAGATGTTTGCTTTGACATAGATGGCTACCCCCCCCTGGATAGGCGGTCAGATCTGAAGAGCTGGTAGTCGGGAAGGTTTATTTCACTATCTTTTGTTGCTGATTTGAGCCATGTTTCAGATATAACCAGAAAGTCAGGTAGGGTGTGTACAACCAGGCCTGTATTGATGAGAACTTTTAGGAGGCTGCAGGCATTGATGTGAAGAAAACTCAATCCATTTATGGAGGTTAGGTCAGTTGGAGAGATCGAGCTTTCAGTGGGACCAGGGTTGATTTCCACAGTGCCAACACAGACCAGCAGAAAGAAGATTAGCTTGATGAGGGCACCAAGCGATAGGAGTAGTGAGCAGTCAGGCAGTTTTCTTCTTTCTTGGGATCCAATATATAGTGGGTGATGATCCTGCTGCATGGTTATCGATTTTATCATAGATTACCAGCTTAATGGACAGGCGTAGGGAGTAATTGTAATGCCAGTATGGTAGCAAGGATAGAGGAGTTCCAAACTGGTTGTGAGCCTTTTTGGGATTCCCAAGGATTAGTATGCAGAAGCTGTAGTATATGTATGTAGAGTTTAGGGGCATCCACTGGGGACAGTAGAGGGACAGTGTTGGTGGTCGCCTAAGCACCTTAGTATGGGTTCCAACAGTTATCTCTTCTGGATCAAGGAAGGTGAAAGGCAAAGCAGCAGTATTAGGCGCAGTAGCATGGTGGAGGGTAGGAAGGGTTAAAGAAACTAAGGAGATGTGAAGAAATGAGCTCGGGGAATTGGCTAGGAGAATAGCTATGGGCGGGATGAGATTTGGCGGGAAGCAGTGTATAAAAGAAACACCCTGAAGGGGGGTGGGGGGCGGGCAAAAATTTTGCGGCTTTCCAGTACCTTTCTGGCTTTTGATTGATTGATTGAAGGGAGATAACAGGGAAATTCTGAGACCATCAGAGTAGCCAATTCCTAGGTGCCACAAGGAAAATTTGATTGTGCAATCAGAAAGACATGTGACAGGATAGGAGAGGTCAAAATATATCCTTACTTTTAACTCTCTCTGCATAACAAATGGGACAGAGTCTTATCCCAAGCCTGCTGCAGATGGTCCTCTACTTATTTATTGTATTTATTTATTTAAAATTTTGTAACAAAGCATATTGAGCTGAGGCTTGTTTCCAGGTACGACCCTGGGCAAGGGCACAGTGAGGGGGTAAACCATTACAAACATGGCAAGCATTACATCAACTAGATAGCACATAACAAAGTAATACATCATATAACAAAGTAATATATCATATAGGTAGAAAATATTGCATGCATACTTATGCTCATGAGTTGTTAGTCACCTTTGTGGAAAACCTGGAAAAGGGGAGTTTTACTCTCATGGTTAGGGCCTGCTTGAAGTCTCTATATTGAGATTACAATTTTCTGAAGACAGGTTCTTTGCTGCTGCATGCCCTAGGCCCCATGTCAGTCTGACATCCTACTTTGTTGACTGTTTAAAAATTAGTCCAATGATCTGCCTCCTCAGCCAGGCATATACTGGTTAAGTAACAGTAAGTATTAGTAGTGTATTTTTGACTGTTTTGACTACATTGGGGCTAGTTACATAATAGCACTGCCTGTTGTTGTTTAATGCCTATTAAAGCAAATTAATTTTGTATGTGGATGATGCTGTAATCTTGGGCAGTAACACCCAGTCTGAACTGCTGCAAAAGGAATTACAGACTATTTTCTACCAGCTGGAAGAGTGATTCTGTTCATATTAATTACTCCTCAAATATAAAAATACCAAATCTATGTTGATTTCAAGCCACCAGCATAAGAAAATGAATCTGGTCCTGCCCATTCTCATCAATAAGGACGCTCCCATTGAACAGGTTCACTCATTCAAGTACCTAGGGGTCACTATAGATGATACACTATCATTCTCATAGCACATTGACCTAGTGGTAAAAGAGGTCAGTACTAGGCTGGGTGTCCTATATAGACACAAACAATATCTTACCGCTTCTGCCCTCCAACTGTCAATCTCCAGCAGCAGCCTGGCTCTCATTGACTATGGTCTGATTGTCTATGGAGCAGCATCAGAAACGGCTGTCAAAGGTGTCATGACTGCTCTTAATAAAGCCTGCAGACTGGCACTTGGTGCCGATAAACTAGCTCACACTTGCTCTCTTTATGAGCAAACTAACTGGTTGAATCTGAATTGTAGAATAAAGTTCCAGACGTGTCTACTGGGCAAAAAGTCACTTCAGGGAAAAGCTCCTCCCAGTATTGTGGAGACCATGCAAGCAAATTTTATTTATTTATTTAAAAGTTTTACCAGGAAAGGCATACTGAGCAGACTGCCGCTCAATTCCATATGCATCCTGGGGGTTGTTGGGGATGGGAGGATACATATACAAATACAAAATACAGAATTTACACAGAAAATATACAAACAATATATACAGAATATGTACAGCAGCAAGCAAAAACAGAAAACTGAGCTAATAAGGCAGGAAATTGGTAGAATCATTCATGCTATCAGACAAGAGCCATGAGTCAAGGCTCTCTGACCATCCCTTACCAGAGAACTTCACTTAGCCAAAGATTCTTTGCTTACAGAGCCCTGCTTTGGCTGAATGAGGTTCCTACTCATATACTTAACATAGAGAGTATCTCTTCCTTCAAAAAGGAACTGAAGTTCCATCTTGCTGCCAGTAGTCTGTGTGTATGTAAGGCAGCCACCTGACCTTCTTCCCCCCCTCATCACTAGCCTGTCTACACAACTTACTCCAAAGTTGGCCATGGATGATTTTATCTTGCTGTCCCCAGCCTCTCCTCCCACGTCTTGCACGTGCACTGAATACCTTGATCCTAGATTTTCCCACCTCTTTCCCTCCCTTTGACCCCTCTTTCACTCCATCTATACAGCCCCCTCTCTTACCCAGTCCTTCATTGGATCAATTTCACTTATTCCACATACCCCTTCCCTCCTTTTCCTTTTCTGTGCTATCCATCCACTTGGTTGACCTAGCTGACTCCAAGTACCCACTTGGTTGTCCTAGCTGACTCCTAGCACTCCACTCTTTTTCTTTGACTCCTCAGCCTGCATCCCTCTTCCATATCCCTTTCTGACAAAGCCTACTCCCATGGCTTCAGCCTTTAACGACAATAAAAGTTACATCTACCTCTTACCTCGCCATGCAGCTTTTTCTACCTGTAGCCCTACTTTCTTCTCCAAACTTTAACCTTTCCTGTTATTATTGAGACTCTATTTAAATGCATTATGTGCTAAGTACTTTTTTGCTTCTTCATTATACTAACATACTAAAATGCCAGAAGAATAGGCCTAATGGTCTTTCGTGTCTGCTCGTTTGGTCAGCCCCTACCATGGGAGCTGACCTTGCTGCCCCCCTCGCCTTCTCTGGCTTCTCCCTTCCCAGTTCTGGATATTCTCGCTGCATTGGATTTTGCTTCCAGAACCCTTCCCCTGTACCTGTCCCACCCCCTCTTGAGCCCCTCCACCATCTCTGCCTCCACCAGCCCCCTAGGCAGCACATTCCATGGCTCCACCACTCTCTCAGTGAAGTAGCACCTCCTCCTTTCTCCCCTGAATCTCCCCCCATGTACTGTATTGTATAACAATGTTATGTTATTGTTTGCTGAGTGTTGTGTTCACTAAATGTATTGTCCCCCACTCTTTATATATATATATATATTATATATATATATATATATATATATATATATATATATATATATATATACACACACATATATATATATATATATATATATATTCATTGCAAAAGCTTTGTTAATGCACCAGTTAGGGTTAAATTGACAAAATTAGGGAAATGTGGCATTAGGGTTTCCAATCCTAACACTCCACTACCACTCTGCAGTCAACAGGAAAAATCATTATGGTTTGCCCTGTCCTGCATCTTCACAAATCAGGTGAGGGGTGTGCCTCGGGGCTGTCAACCCTAATGCTCTACACATTCCATCATTAAAGAGGCTGAATTGTGTAGAGAACATGAGAATGGGGTGAGCATTTATGTTGAGAACCCTGAGGCACACCCCACACCTGATTTATGAATCTTCATTTGCCTGTGGGAGAGCAGGACCTTCAGGACCCTGCCCTCCCATCCCTGCATAGATGCATAGATCTCATAGAAATGAATGAGCGTTGAAAGCCATGTGGCCCATATTATGCTCACCCCTTTACACAAGGGGATATCTGGTAGATTCTCTTTCATAGAAGTGATCTAATTTGTTCTTAAAGATCTCCATATCCCTACAACCTACCACTTCATGTGGTAGATTATTCCAGGCAGTTATTACACTCTGGTTAATCCAAGAGGCTCTGTGGACTGTATTGCATGCCTCCCTTTTTAGCTGCAAGCTGTGAGCTCTCATGTTATAGTTATGTTTCTTTAATTCCAGGCCCAAGCAGTCCCAAAGGTCATTGTTAGTCAATTATTTAAATTGTAGGCAGAAGTCACCCATTAATCTCCTGTACTGTAATGTATAAAAATCCAGATATTCCAATCTATCCTTATAACTAAGTTTCCTTTGTCCAGCAATCATTCTAGTGTCATTTCTCTGGACACTTTTAAGAATGTTTGCCTCTGACATGGTAATAGGTGACCACAGCTGTACTCAGTACTCAAGGTGTGGTGCACCAGTTACGAATACAGCGGCAATATCACCTTAGCAACTCTGGATGTAATATGCCTCCTGATGCTATTTGATATGCGCTGTATGATGCAGTTGAGGTACTGGATTAACACTGGCTCTTAAATTTTAAATCATTTGTGATAATGACACCTAAATCCCTTTCTTCTACTGTTTCTTTAAGGATTTGACCATTCAAAACATAGATAACACTGATGTTAGTCCTACCAAAGTGCATAACTGCATATTGTGTGATTGTAAAGGGTTTAATAATAGTGGGGTGTATGTGTTTCATTTTATATTGGATTTTATATATGTATTAATTGTGTTGTTGAATTTTGTACGGCACCCAGAGCCTCCGGGATTGGGAACTTAGAAAAATAAAATGTACCTTACCTTTACCATTTATTCAGGTTGAAATTTAATTTGTGTTTATTTGCCCATTGTTCCAACAAAAATAGACTGTTCTGTAATTTAATGGCATCATGTGGCGTATCAACTACATAACTAATTTTTGTGTCATCAGCAAATTTGGATACCTAGGGTCTTTCCCCATAGTTCATTGTGGAGATGAAAAATTTGAACAAGGTCAGCCCCAGCACTGACCCCTAGGGGACTCCACTCGTTACATTTGCTCAGTCAGAGGATACTCCACTAATAACCACTTCTTGTTCTTTGTCAGAAAGACAGGATTCAATCCAGGTCACACTATTTTCATTGATACCTGCTCCTGCCAGTGCCTTCACTAGCTCATAATGAGGGACAATATCAAATGCCTTGCTGTAATCCAAGAAAACAATGTCTACAGATTTCCCCTGTTTAGTTCCCTACTGACATTGCCATAAAACTGCAGCAAGTTTGTTAGGCATGATCTTCCTTTGATAAAACCATGTTGCCTAGGATCTGTCAAACTGCAGTCCCTAATATGTTCTTCTACTTTTTCCTTTATCAATCCTTCTAAAATTTTCTGAATGACTGATATCAGGCTAATTGGCCTATAATTCTTAACCTGATTTCTGTTCCCTTTTTTGAATATTGGTATGACTGTGGCCTTCTTCCAAACATCCACCAATTTTCCCTGTTTAAGCGATGTCTGAAACAAAAGGGTGATTGGTTCTGCTAAAACATTCCCCAATTCCTTTGTGACCCTAGGGTGGATACCATCCAGGCCTGGAGCCTTGTTAGGATTTATCCTTTGCAGCCTGTTCCTAACTGCATCCACATTCAAATTCAATCCAATATCCCCGTGGCCACACTCAAGGGAATGGATATATCCTTTTTTGGCTAAATACTGTGTAAAAGTAGTTGTTAAACATTTGAACCATTTTTAGGGGGTCCTTAAGCAGGCTACCTTGATCATCTTGCAATTGGCCAACCTGCATGTTATTCCCTCTTTTGTGATTGATGTAGTTATAGAACAATTTGAAGTTGTCATTGATCTCATTTACCAAATGCTGTTCATAATTACATCTATTAGTCCTTATAATCTTTTTGCAGACCTGAGCCACATTATTGTGTTTAGCCCATGCAGTGTCTGTGTTGACTCTCTTTGCTTTTAAAAAAGGTCCTTTGTTTCCTTTCTATTGTCTTTTTGACTTTAACATCTAACCACTTAGGAATTCTTCCTGAATTGTTGTATATTATCTGTTCAGAGACATGCTTATTAACCAGTTCATTTAATTTATTAGTCAATATGTTCCACATACTATCTAAGTCAGAATTCCTAAAGTCCTTTTCCCATTTCCAGTCTTTGAGCTCTTGTCTCATAGCAGTAAAGTTGGCTTAATTAAAACATTTTATCTTGGTGCCTCCTCTTACTTTTAATAATGTCTCCTTAATCTCAAATCTGACCATGATATGGTCACAAATAGTCACTATTCCCCAGGGGAGTGGTTGTTCGACAGTCCATGATTTTCTCACCCATATTTTTAGGACTAGATCAGGATATTATAAACTCTTAGTGGCCATGGTTACATATTGTTCCATGTCTAGGCCATTGATCATTTCTTGAAACCTTTTTTCTGTAATATTGTTACCATTTAGCTTTTCCCAGTCCATACCTGGCATATTTAAGTCATCTAGGAGAATCATTTTATTTTCTGGACTGGTTTTAATTAAAACTGTAAAGAGTTCTTCATCCACACTAAGTTCTTAGGAAAGTGGTCTATATATAAGCCCAAGCAATATTTTTTTCCCTGCTTTAGGGTACACTGAAATCCACAAGTGTTCTAGGGCATCAGAGTTTTCTACATTTTCTAAGGACTCCACATGTATATTATTTTTAAGATCGAGAGTGACACCTCTGCCCATCTTGTTAACTCTTTCCCTGCTAAACAGGTTGTACCCATCAATGTTTGTCCTCAAACCATTATGGGTCTGCCACCATGTTTTAGTGACTGTGCATATATGAATGCAGTCATGTTTTAAAATGTATTCTAATTCATCCATTTTGTTCACTAAACCTCTGGTATTTAATAATCGGCATTTCTAGCTTTGATTATCTGCCATGTATAATGGATTGGTTATGCCTGTGTGCTGTTCAATGGGGTTCATGTTAGACATCCTTCCCCCTTCCCTCTCACTTATCAGTTTACATGCTTGTCTATCCAATTTTTGAATCTTTGTGCCAGTGGTCTTGAACCTGTCCTATTTAGGAGCAGGCCAACCTGCTATACAATTAAATTTCCCTGAATATATCCAAGTGTCTCATAAATTCAAATCCCTCTCTTGTGCACCATCTTTTCAACCAGCCATTAATCTGTACTGTTTATCTTGTTTTAGTAAAGCTTGCTCTAGGGACTGGTAGGATTTCCGAGATCATTACTTTGCATCCCTTCTTTTTTAATTATCTACCAACATGCTGAAAGTCTCTTTGTATGTCTGAGTCTTTCCTCCTGCTTATGTCATTTGTTCTGAAGTGCAGAATGGTTATTGGATTTCTCAAGCCTTTCATGAATCCATCTAAATTATTTCTTGTGTCCTATATCTTGGCACCAGACAAGGAAGCCACTAATGTTGTTTCTTTTCTCCCACTGCAGATGATACAATCACTATATTTAATCATGGAGTCCCCTAGTACCAGGATATCTCTCATTTATGTATCATTTTCTTTTACAATGTTATTTGTCTGACTAGTCTCTGGTAATTGTGATTGAATTTCTTCCTTTGAGCTGCTACATATTTCAATCACATTTTCAGGGATGTGTTATGGTCTCAACTTCTGAGATGCCCCCATCTTCCATAGTTAACTGCCCTAATACCTCTATCTATTTTTAAGTTCTTGGAGCCCCCCAACCTTCTTTTGCTTTTGAATCTGCCACATCCCACGTACCATTAATTTTCCCCTAAATCAGCATCTTCTTCTTCCCTTTGGTCATTGTTCCTTTTCTTTTTATCAGATCCTCCTGGGCAGTTACGCTATGCCATGTTCTTATCAACTGTCATACAGGTTTGGTTGTCAATTTTGAATTTCACTTTCTGCAGCATCTATGAATTTCTCTAGTGTCTGTATTTCCTGTTGCACTGCAAGCCTTTCATTCAGCCTATCAATCTCATTTTTCAATTTGTATATTAATAAACATTTTGCACATGTGAACTTTCCAGTTTCTGCCCCTCTTGACTACATATCACAAGATTCACAATCAGAAAGTTGTGTCTCCATCTTGTCTATAACACTGACTGATATTTTCCCACTTAACCAACTTGGATATGTAGCAAATTCTATAAGTTTTGTCTTTCTCCCCTTTGTCCCCAGCAGACATGTGCAGACGTGCTTGTCTCTGTGCGGATCTCTGCACACACTCGCCTGCTCGTGCTCACCCCGCTTGTCACAGGTAGCTTTTTATCCAGTACTCAGAAGTGTTGTAACATGTCACGTGACCTCACATGACATGCTGCACAGAGATAGACTACTCAACAAAAGTCTTAAAAACTCCTCCTAAACATACGTTTCATAGGTACACTCAGGCTGCAGTGTCTCACAGCAAACCCAGACTCCTTCCCAATATAATAAATGTGATGTTACATTAATGTAGTAGTTCACTCGAGGAACCAGGACTATAGTCCCCATGCCCTTGCTGTTCTGTTACCTGGCAATGAGTGCCAAACAGTTGCTGCAAGAGGAAATATCGTTACCTCTATTTCCCCACAAGTAAAATATATTGCACACAGTATATTGGCTGTGGCTTCCACAAACTCAGACAAGTGTCTCTCAGACTCACAGTAATATACATATATGTTGCTGTGGAAATGCAGGGCCCTATGGGCCTTGTGCTTCCATTTGTGCCAAAACAGCAATTTCATTCCTTCATTGTATGGCTTGTCAAACTTCAATGTTACCCTATAGAAAATTGCATTTATTATTTTTTATGCATTATTTTAGATGATTCCTAAATTACTGTAGGTATATGTGTGATCCTTGTAGTACTCATCAGACCATTGTACTGATATATAGCTTGTCCCTAAAGTCCAAATATTGAGAAAGTTATGGTTTCTAAAAGTTCCAATGTTATTCTATGGGAATTAGTATGTTATATTTTTTGTGCTTTTTAATATGGCCTCTACCTTTTTTGGAGGATTACATGTTATTGTTGTAGTATTCATTAAGACCTTTGTTTTAATTTATATTATTGTCTCTTAAGTCCAAATATTGAGGGAGTTATGGCTTCTTAAACCTCTGCTAATGTTTGTGGCTTTTTATATAGCCACTAGATATTTTGGGGGGATTATGTCTTCTTCCTCCAGTACTCATTAATAACTTTGGTTTGGTATATAGATTGTCCATTAAGTCCAATTTGTAAACAAACAAATGAAAAAAACTGCGTCCAAAATACTTTTCTTATTAAGGAATCCTTTTTCATATGTTTTCATATGAAAAAGGATCCCTTTAAATGAAAAAAGAATCAGGACTAAAACTAAATCCAAAATCTTTTCTTGTATGAAAGGATCCTTTTTCATATGAATGAAAAAAGCATATGAAAAGGATTCTTTCAAACGAAAAAAGAATTGGGGAAAAAACCTGTCCAAAATCTTTTTCCGTATGAAGGAATCCTTCTTCATATGACCAAATTCCTTTTTTTGTATGGCGATATGAAAAAAGAGGAAGTGAGTTTTGGAAAAGGATATAAAAAAAGTGGAAGTGAATCATGAAAAAGGATGTAAAAAGGGTGCAATTTTTCCAACAGCTAAGTGAAGATCCACCTAATGGGGTCCTGATGAGCAACATATAGTACCTGCATTGGTTTCTCTGCACAATGTCATTTTGGGGGTTTTGAAATTTTATTTTTTTTTTAAATTTTTGGGATAAACAAAAAGGAAGCAAGATGGTGGCCAAATAGAAAATGATTTTTTCCTTACAAAAAAGGATTGGTTCCATATGAAAAAGGATCCTTTTTTGCATGGCCAAATTATTTTTTTCATTCCAAACAGCTATCCTGAAGTGCCTACTGAGACTGCTCAGAAATGACATTTCAAATCCTTATAACTCTGGAATGAATTATTATTTTTTAACCAAGCCAGCAAAAGCCATTACTCTGTGCCAAGTCCTTTCCATGCTGAAAATTTGGGACCGAAATTCCAAACCATCTTAGTGCTAGGGGGCCAACAAAAAACAAAAAGCAGAAAACCCAGATTTTCACACATTTTGCACTGTCTGGATCTTGGAATCTGCACATCTGATTGGAATGAAGCTTGGTATATCAAGAGATCTTGGGATTCTGATGGCATGTCCAAAAGACTGTTCAAATTGGTTGAATGGCTGTGAAGTTGTTAAAGTACAAAATTGAGGTTTAACAATAAACAGCCTACTCAACCCTAACGATAGTGACGAGACTGCACCACTATAATCAAATCAAATCAAATCAACTTTATTTTTATAGTGCCTTTCAAAACCAAGGCACTTAACATAAAAGCAGAAACAGCCAATATAAATAACATTAAAACATAAAATTTAAATTGTCCATAACTAGGGAAGGCCAAATCAAATAAATACGTTTTTAGCTCAATTTATCTACTGACAATTGGGCATTCTCTCAACCGACGAGGTAGAGAATTCCACAGGGTCGGAGCTGAGACAGTGAAGGCACAAGAACCAGATGTCTTCAGTCATACGCTGGGAATCTCCAGCAATCCCTCATCGGTGGAATGGAGAGGATGGAGGGGGCTGTAAGGAACCAGAAGATCTTGCAGGTAGCCAGGTTCCTGATCATGTGGGGCTTTAATGGTTAGCAAGCCAACCTTAAAGGTGATCCGCCACTGAATAGGCAACCAGTGCAGCTCAGGAGCACAGGTGTGATATGACTGGTCCTGGAAGTCCCAGTCAAAAGCCTGCCTGCTGCGTTCTGCACCGGCTGCAAGCAGCGGATATCAACCCCTGGTAGTACTAGGTAGAGGGAATTGCAGTAGTCAAGATGGGTCACGACAAAGGCATGGACCAAAGTTAGGAGATCATCTGAAGGAACCAGGTGTTTAATCCAGGCAATGTTCCTCAGATGATAAAAAGAGGATTTTTTTTGTGGTTATTAAGTTTTGTTGATTTGACTTATTAAGACAATACAAACATTAAAACAGTTGGATACATTGCAAAGGTCTTACAGACTGTTACATATGTGTGTAGAAGCAGAGAACGGAACATGCTGGCCAAATAGTAACGAACTGAATACACTAGCCAGGTAAGCAGTAGGATGATACTCTGTGCCTGGATGTACAACACCTATCCAGATGGAGATTAACTTTGAAAGTATTAGCAGTTGTGGCATTGCATTATGGCTAACTCATACAAACATATCTTACCTGGCCCCATCCTGCTAGTTTCTGCAGTATTTGACAGAGCATCACAAATTATGAGAGGTCCAGGGCTGCTGTCCTCTACTTTATGCCTACAAAATACAAGAGATAACACACACAAAGCAAACAGATCTTCATTGTCAGAGAAGATACTATCCTTTACTGATATTATACCATGTCCTCCATAGAGCAGGGTCCCCTATAACTCAGTAACAACCTCTCCAGCACTTGCCCCTAAATGCACCATGAGAGGAGGCCATTATAGTAGCATGGTTGTGCCTCTTCAGCTGATTCTCTCCCTAGGTTTCAAAAACAGAAGGAAGGGAGTCCAGAGGGCAGTATATTTAAAGAGGGTATTGGTCACAGTATGTGATATTCTGGCCCAGTTGGCAACTTGAGCCATGGAGGTAAGTACCTCCCGCAGGGAGGGGATAATCTGGGATGGCCATTTACACAGTAGGAGTCTTTTAACCTGCATACTGAGTGTCAGAAGTAATTTCAACTTGGAGAGACAAAGGCGAGGGGCTGGGGTCTGGAGTCCTAATAACAGCAACTCAGGGGATTGAGGCACAGGCTTCCCAAGTATTTTGGACCCCATCTCACAGGTAGCCTGCCATAGGGGCTGGATCAGCCTGCAGGACCAAAGTGTAATGAACAGGTCACCTGAGAGTTTCTGACACCTCCAACACAGGTCAGACTGAGACAGCTTTGCCTTGGTGAGAACTACAGGAGTCCTGTACCAGGAGTGAATTATAAAAAGAGGATTTGATGATAGCTGACACCTGAGATTTTAAAGTCAAGCCATTGTCAAAAATAATGCCCAGGTTATGCACCTGGTCTGAGGTAGTGAGTGACATACCGCCAAGTAATAAACCTGATGGTTGTCCAACCCCTAAACCCACCCTAGGATGACCTGGGTCCAATACCAGCACCTCAGTCTTGTATGGATTTAGTCTCAACCAGTTGGAACTCATCCAAGATCTAATCTCGGCAAGGCAATTATTTAGCACGGAGATTACATCATTCTGTCTGGGCAGAAAGGACATATACAGCTGAGTATCATCTGCATAGTAGTGAAAACTCAGACTGTATCACCTGATGATATCTCCCAATGGCAGCATATACACTGCAAACACCATGGGGGCTAATATAGAGCCCTATGGCTCCCCACAAGGAAGGGGATGAGCGCCAGAGGAATAAATTGCAGTGGCCACTCTCTGAGACCTGCCTGTGAGGTATGAATGGAACCAATTTAGGACTGTACCAGAGAGCCCACATAAAAGCCGCAGGTGCTCCAACAGCACACCATGGTCTACAGTGTCAAATGCAGCAGACAGATCAAGAAGAACCAGAACGGTACATGCCTTTCAATCTCTAGGCATTAGGAGGTCATTCAATACCTGGATGAGAGCCGTCTTCATGCAATGCTTCTTCCTAAAACCGGATTGGAGAGTATCATAGGCATTGTGAGTTGTAAGGTGATCATCCAATTGCAATGCAACCACCTTTTCAATAACTTTACCAACAAATGGCAAGTTAGAGATAGGTCGGTAGTTGGCTAGACAGTCTGGATCCAAGGAGGCTGTTTTTTAAGGAGTGGTCGAACAACTGCCTCCTTGAGGGGGTCAGGAAAGACTCCCCTCTCCAAGCACTTCCAGACAATGTCATAGAAACATAGAATTTGATGGCAGATAAGGACCACTTGGCCCACCCAGTCTTCCCATTTCCCTACCTAATAGATAAGCTGCAGATCCTAGTTAACCAGCAGCCTACTTCTTTCTACCCCCACCCCCTAGAATTACCTTGTGACTGTCCCATGCATGCTTGAATTCAGCCATGGTTTTTGACTCCACAACCTCCTCCGGAAGGCCATTCCATGCATCCACAACCCTCTCTGTGAAAAAATACTCCCTTACATTACCTCTGAGCTGCCCTCCATCTTCAAATTGTGCCCCTTGTTCTTGCACACCTCTTTTTTGAAATATGCTACCCTCTTGAACTTTGTTGATTCCCTTGAGGTACTTGAAAGTTTCTATCAAGTCCCCCCCTCCCTCCTTTCCTCGAGGCTATACATATTAAGCTCCTTTAGTCTCTTTTCATATGTCTTCTGGTGCAGACCCTGCACCATTTTAGTTGCCCTCCTCTGGACAGCTTCCATCTTGTCTATGTCCTTGAGAAGATTGGGTCTCCAGAACTGCACACAGTACTCCAGATGGGGTCTCACTAGCTGTCTGTACAGAGGGATAACAACTTCCTGTTTTCTACTGGTGATGCCTCTCCCTATGCATCCCAGAATCCCCCAGCCCTCCTTACTGCCCTCTCACATTGCTTGCCCACCTTTAAGTTATCTGATATGACTACCCCAGGTCCCTCTCCATTTTTGTTGTTGTTAGTATCTCACCCCCCATTGTGTACTCTTACCCTGGGTTTTTGTTTCCCAGGTGCATTACCTTGTGCTTCATAGCATTGAATCTAAGCTGCCATACATTTGACCATTCCTCTAACCTTGCCATGTCCCTTCTCATCCTTTCCACCCCACCTTGAGCATCAACTTTGTTGCAGATCTTTGTGTCATCTGCAAAGAGACATACTTTTCCTTCCAGTCCCTCTGCAATGTCGCTTATAAAGACATTGAAGAGGACCGGTCCTAATACTGAACCCTGCGGTACCCCACTAGTAACCCCCTTCTTCAGAGTGGACTCCATTTACTATTATCCTCTTTGTCCTATTCTCCAGCCAATTCTTTGCCCAGGCTATCATCTTGGGACCCACTCCCAGGCTGGCTAACCTGTATATTAATCTTTTTGTGTGGGACTGTCAAATGCCTTGCTAAAGTCTAGGTAGGTCAGCAAGAATCGGGCAGATATATACACATATTCATTGTGAAAAACTTCATTAGTGCATCAGTTAAGGTTAAAGGCACAACAGCAGGGAAATGTGGCAGGGTTTTCAACTCTGTCACCCCACTACCACTCTGCAGGCAGCAACAGGAAAAACCAATGAGGTCTGCCCTCTTCTGCATCTTCACAAATCAGGTGTGGGGTGTGCCTCGGGCTTTTCAGTTGTGATGCTCCCCCACATTCCATTATTAAAGAACCTGAGATGTGTAGAGTACATGAGAATGGGGTGAGCATTAGGGTTGAAAACCACAAGGCACACCCCACACCTGTTTTGTGAATATGCAGGAGAGGGCACCACGTAATGGTTTCTCCTATTGCTGCCTGCAGGGTGGGGGTAGTGTGTTAGGGTTGGAAACCCTAACACCACATTTCCATACTTTTGTCAGTTTAACCCTAACTGGTGCATTAACAAAGATTTATACAATGCATTTCCTTACTTTTTGAGATAGTATAATCAAATCCTCATTTGCATGCAAGAACATAGGTCCTAGAGGGCCCTGCACTCCCATGCCTCCATAGATGCATACATATATGTTGTTGTGGAAGTACAAGCTCCTCCAGGCACTGTACTTGCATTTGTGCCAAAACAGTAATTTCTTTCCTCCACCGTTTGGCTTGTTAAACTTCAATGGGTGGTGCGTAGTGTTAGCGATATCAGAACAGAGAGTATCACTGTCGGTGAGAGAATGATGGTGACAGCAGAATGGTGACATCCTCCCCGAGGTGCTATGACTTCGGAGTTGTTTATTTAAGTAAGGGTGTGTGGGGGTATGCAGACGTGCAGAGCAATGCTCCCCATGAAACAGTCACCAATTAGGTCATTGCTGACATTGCTTCACTATTCTGAACTCATCATTCTAGAGTCACTAATATAATATAGAACCCTTCAATGTTATCCTACAGGAAATTGAATGTTTAATTTGGTATGCATTTTTACACTGTCCCTAAATCATTGGGGGGGGGGTGTTATCCTTGTAGTACTTGTTAAGATCTTGATATAAAGATTGTCCCTTATGTCCACGTATTAAGAGAGTTATGGTTTCTAAAAGTTGCAATGTTATCCTATGTGAATTTGCATGCTGTATTTATTGTGCTTTCTTAATATAGGCCCTACATTTTTGGGGAGAATTATTTGTTATTGTTGCAGTACTCATTAAGACATTTGTTGTGATATACAGATTGTCCCTTAAGTCCAAGTATTGAGGCAGTTACTGTATTGCTTCTTAAACTTCCAATGTTATCCCATGGGAATGTGCATTTTTTAATATTTGTGTTTTTTTATGTAGCCCCTAGACAATTTGGGGGAGATTATGTCTTATTCCTACAGTACTCATTAAGACCTTTGATTTAATATGTAGAGTCCCTTAAGTCCAAACATTGAGAAATGTATAGCTTGTTGAATTTCAAATGAGTGAAAAAAAAGCCCCAAATCCTTTCTTATGAAGGAATCCATTTTCATATGAAACTAAAAAAAAAGATATGAAAAAGGATTCCTTCAAATGAAAAAAGCATTGGGGAAAAAAAAAAACTAAGTCCAAAATCTTTTTCCATATGAAGGGATCCTTTTTTGTATGAACAAAAAAAGCATACAAAAAAAGGATCCCATCAAATGAAAACATCTTTGGGATCCTTGTGACAGGGAGCTCCTACCAATCTTGAGGACCAACCCTTTCTTAAATCTGTTGCAACAGTTCTTCTATTTCTTAGCCTAATCTACGGTTTACAATTTTTAGTCTATAAGTTTGGCCACCTATGAGCACCCCCTTCCCTTTCTTGACTTTGCTATAGTGTCCTCTTTAATTTTCCTTTTCCCTCTCAGGTCCTTGTATAGGGAGGTTATTGTTGTGGCCTCCAATCTGATATAAAACAACTGTCTGTGTTTCTCATTGTTGGATTTAGTATGCAATGGCACTATGTTATAAAATACTTTAATGTATATACCTTATGGACCAGATATTCAAAGGGGTTGTGCCTGGTGCATCTGAGTTGCACCAGCGCAACCCCAGAAAGGCACCCTGGGGCAATATTCAAAGGAGGGACTTGCACAGCGCAAGTCCCGATGCCCCGGGGCACAAAGATAATGTATGCAGCGTACTTCCATGGGGCGTGCCCATGCATATGTGGCACATCCTGATATTCAGCCTGTGATGTGCAGCGCACATGCCTGCACAATCCTGGGATGCACTGCGAACCTAGCTCAAAGTAGAGCCTGCACAAAAATGGCTCAAATGGTGGCCACCCACAGGCAAGCTGCTGCACTGCAAGGTGCAACATAGCACCCACCCACCCAGTACACTGTGCAAAAGCACCCACAGCTGCCCTGGTGGTCTAGTGGACCCCTGCCCTCCCAGTATCCCTGATCATGGTAAAATAAATATTTACATAATCCCTGGTAGTCTAGTGGCACCACCCTCCCTTCTGCAGCCCCGATCATGGTAAAATAAATATATCTATTCTCCCTGGTAGTCTAGTGGTCCCCCCATTCCCCACCCACACAGGACCCCATGCCCACCCAGCTCCGCCCCATCATCGGTGGGCAAACACACCCGCATACCTCTGCGGCTGCCCACCAAATGACAGCGTACAGTGTCTGCTGTAAGCCCATTGGTCCACACTGTGGACCAATGGGCTTGCAGTGCATACTGTAATAGTCAGTGTGGATCAATGGGCTTACAGCTGATACTGTAAGCTGTCGTTGGGTGGGCAGCCATGGGGTATGCAGGTGGGTTTTCTGCTGCCCACTGATGATGGGGAAGCTGGGTGGGCAGAGGGTCCTGTGTGGGTGGGTGGGGGGTTGGGGATCACTGGACCACGAGGGAAATAGTGTTGATGATCATATGGGTGATCAGGGATATGGGCGGGGTGGGGGACCTCTAGACTACTGGCGGGGATTGTACTATTTATCATATGGTGATCACAGCTACAGGAGGGGTGGGGGACCACTAGACCACAGGGAGGACTGATATATTTATTTTACCATGATCGGGGCTAAGGGGGAGGTGGGGGGTGCCACTAGACACCCTCTGGTAGCACCACATGCTGTGCAGGGCGCCATGTGCATTTAGCTGACCTGCCCTGCGCAACTTATGCAAATGGGGTCATAATGACATGCAAATGGCTCCATTTGCACCTTGCATACATTATGGCCCCATTTGCATACTGCCGGCTGAATATCAGGAATTTGCGCACAGCGTAGCTCTGTTGCACTGGCGCAGTTCCCATTCCTGGTATTCAGCCCTGTCTGGGGGGGATACGCAAGCGCATCTTGTTTGTGCAGTGCACATTACCTGATATATTCAGAGGAGATGTGCCATTGCTCATCTCTTTAGAATATATCCCTGGGTTTCACCAGTGCAACACAGTTGCGCTGCACCACCACATGCACCATTGCTGGGTGCAACTCTGAATCTTTGGCCCTATGTGTATAAAACCTATAAATTGTATAAAATACCATGGCACTAGGTGTTTTTGATAGAGGTAAAAAGTTACTAGGGGACTGTATGATAAAAATTAGGTTAGTTCTGTTATTTAAAATGCATGTACATTGCTATAAACTGAACAAGTCTGAAATGTCATGGTGATTTGCATATATCCCATGATGCTTTGCATTACGGAAGTATATGTGATATTGTGTTTCTTTGAAACTTGGCTTATTGTCAATGCCCTTTGGGGTAACCCTTGTTTCAATGCTTCTGCACTGAGGTTCTTTGTCCTTAGCTTATTTTTTAATTTTTTTTTATTTGAGCCCCCACTACCCAAGCAAACAAGACCTGTATAGGGGAGGCTAAATCTTAACAGATAAGTTAGATCAGATATCAGTGAGTCAGTAGGTGCTGGCTAAGGGCAGAGGAAGGACATACAGAGTCTGTTGCTGGAAACAGGTGTACTGAAGTAGGGATATGACATTGCTGAAAGTTATCTTCTGTATTTTGAATAAACATCACACAGAGATTGTGTGTTGAACCTTAAGTTCGGTGTCTTATCCATCTGTTATTCTACAATCTTTTCACAATTCTTTTTTGTATGAATGAGAAAAGTATACAAGGCCGGCCCAGTGGTGTTGAGGGCTGAGGTGCTGGACGCCTTACCTCAAGCCACACCAGCAACCAGTGTTCGGGAATGAGCACGGGTCGTCGGGGGTTGGCGAGGAGAAGAATGATCGAGCATCCGATGGGACTGCTCTCCTTCTCCGGGTGGGGGGACACTAGCTGTTGGCCCACTGCCCCTAGCTGCCGTTGGGGGCAGCACCGGGCTACAGCTGAAGGGGAAGAGACAGGCAGCTGTTGGTAAGAGCATGTGCAGTAGCATGTGCACTCTCACTGCAGGCGTCATTGCACACCCTGCCTCCTCACACACAAGGGGAGAAAAGTGGAAAAAATCTCCAGCTGGATGACATGGTCCCTGCAGTGCAGCACCTCCGAGAAGGCACCTCCCTGGCATGGATCCATTTGGGGTGGATTGAGTCACTCCCCACCACCCTGCCACAAAGGGTAAGTTGTAGGGTGCACAAGGGAGGGGATCTAACCTTCGGGGGAGGGCGTGCTGGGGGTCAACTGAAGGAGAAGCTGGGAGCTCAGAAGAAATAATGCATCAAAAGAAAAGCATACAAGAAAGATCCCTCCACACAGAAAAGAATCAGGGAATAAAAATTAAGTCCAAAATCTTTTTATGTATGAAGGGATCCTTTTTCATATAGCTGAATTCCTTTTTTGTTTGGCCATATGAAAAAGCAGAGATGAGCCAGGAAAAAGGATGTAAAATTAAAAAAAACACAGAAAACTGTGTCACTTTAAGGCTGTTACAGACACAAGCTTCAAAGGATGCACATACCAGTGTAAATGTAGATGCAATTCAGAGCACACAGCCACCATACGGAAAAGGTCAGCACTCCACAAACTTGGCTAAACACTGTTCAAATAAATTCATAGATATTTTTATTTACCAGAAGCGGCAGCATTTTTATTTACCAGAAGTAGTCCAAAAAACCGAGTTCAGGTCCTTACACCATATAGTCCAACTGCTAGTGCAGTCCACAGTGTGGAATTGTAAACTTTGATTACAAACACAGGGCTAGATATTCAAACGTGCACCCTGAACATGCGCAATGGGATGTGCAGTGCAACCCAAGTGTGCCATAGGAAAATGATGCAATATTCAGCAGATGAGCCACAGAAATGAGCATGTGCAAAACATACTGAATATAGCACAAAAGCACCATTGCACAACCAGACATGCGCCGGAGCAACCTGAACTGTGCAGGAGGAAGTGTGCATGCTTACAATAGCAGGTGGAGCGCAGCACACCATGCACAAGGGAACACAAGCAGGGCTGCCCAAGGGCACAGTAGCAAGGCAGGGGTGAACCACAAAGGGACAATGGGCATGAGGCACAGGACAAGCACAGGGCCCAAGTGCCATGGACAATGTCTGTTGCCCCACACAGACCCAGGTGACCAATGTGACAAAACATGGAACACCCATGGAATGGTTGGCTGCAGGGCCTGGACAATCCACGACCACTGTCTCGACAACCAACACGGGACGGGAAGATGCTGCAGCCACTATATGAAGGCACCATGCATGTACAGTGTGCCTCAGCCACACCACTACACAGGCACCAGGCCGCATGTCACACACACCACGCAGACACTCATGGGGACAGGATACAGCACTGCACAGCACACTGGCACCAGGATGGGCATCATGGCAGGGGATGTACAGGCCAGCACAGGCAGACAGGGACACATGACACCATACCATGCACAGGGGGAGGTGCACAGCCCACATCCAAGGAACTGTGACACAGAGGGACATGGCACACAGGCCACTGCACACCTAACAGAACCGCACTACGGGGGCAGCACGCGAACAGACAGGGATCTGTCCAACCAAAGCAATGAACAACAGCAGCACAGTGCAGCAGCATGCATGTGAAGGAGACACAGACACACAAGGACATATGGTAGAAAACACTACTAGAAAATGTAGAACAAAACAACCGAATCAGAAACAGGGGTGCCAACAGGCAAACACAGCAACAGATAATGGGTCCACACACTAGGCAACAGAAATAGGGGTACCAAATGGGATGGCGGGGGCAGTGTAGGGTGTACAGGGGAACAGAACCAACTGTCCTGCTGGGTTTTGGGCAGGGGGAGGGAGAAATGGGTGGTGAATGTGCAATGTCCAGTGACTATCACCGTAGTTGCTGCAAGGCCAGATGCATCCTGCATAACTTCATTACCAGCTCCCTCATAGCCGTCAGCTGTTGCTGGCTGAGCCAGATGTGTGCTGCTGTGTGGGAGATGAGCTGAAGTGTCAGTCACTACAACTGGAGCATATCTCTGCTGAGGATGCCTACACCACTCCATCCACCACTTGGCCCAGGATGACCAATGAAAGGGAAACACAGAACTGCCACTGAGTGACAGGCCCCACACAGCAGAAGGACCCCCAGGACTGTGTGTACATAGGACAGCTTCAATGCCCTCCCATGGACAATGCCACTACCAGCACGTGCACAGTGGACAGCCACAGCAGACCTGGTCAGCGTCCCACATACATACTGGGTGGCACGCCATACAGTGCCATGCACCCACCCCTGTGCACAGGCACCCCACAGTGTGGGAGCAATGCCCCTATGGTCAAGACAAGATCTGCCCAGCAACAGCATGCGTGCACCATGGGACACACATGTGCATGCACACATACACACACTTACACACACCACCAGTGACAGCAACAGGATGCTACTACACAGAGGCCATGGCGCATGTCCTTGCCACCCATGCTGCCGACCAACACAGGCAGCAGTGACAGTGTGCCAACACATACGAACATATGAAATTTGCCAGCAGATAAAGGCCTAGAGGTCTATCAAGTCTGCTGGAATGTGCAGCTAGAACCCCTAATTCTGCAGCTGCCCCTCCCTTCCACCCTTCCCCTTCATTAACCTTCCCCCTTGTCCTGTCCCATCCCATCCCCTTTTGAAGCAGTCCACTGTTCTACTGGATACCACTTCTGCAGGTAATGCATTCCACCCAGCCACCACCCTTTCTGTAAAAAAGTGTCTCCTCATCCTCCTCCTGAACCTTCCTCCCCCCAGCCTCATATCATGGCCCCTGATGTCCTTCCCTTCCCTTACTTTGAACAGCCCCTCTGTACCTGTTTTGTTTATTCCTTTCATGAACTTAAAGGTTTCAGTAATGTCCCCCCTGTCCCTCCTCTCCTCCAGTGAGTACATGTTCAACTCCCTCAACCTCCTCTTGTATGATAAGTCCCCCAGCTCCTTGATCATCTTTGTCAACCTGCGCTGAACCCCCTTCAGTAACTTAATGTCCCTCTTCAGATATGGGCGCCAGTACTGCATGCAGTACTCCAGATGCAGTCTAACTAATGACCTATACAGTGGCAGAATCACCTCCTCCCTCCTCGAGGATATACCCCTTGCAATACAACCCAGCATTTTGTTGGCCTTTGCAGCTGCCTTCCTACATTATGCCGAGTTGTTCATTGACCCTGTAATGAGCACCCCCAGATCCTTCTCCTCCTCTGTCTGGGCTAGCTGCACTCCCCCCAGCTGGTAACTCCTCCTTGGGTTCTTCATCCCAAAATGCAGCACCTTGCACTTTTTGGCATTAAACCCCAGTTGCCAGGTGTCTGCCCTGCATGTCGGCAGTGCCCTGGAGATGTACTGGCCCGACCCATACCAGACCCTGCAAAGCTGTCTGATCCAGGCTGCACACACTCACCTGCCGCCTGTAGCGCTGACCCTGCTGCAGCAACAACATCATGGCACTGGTCCCCACAAGCGGCATCCTCCCTGGCCCTCCTGCATGCCTCCAGCTCTGTGGATGAAACACAGACATAAAGGAACATGAGTGGCATGCCATGAACAGACACCCCCCCAGGCCGGACACAACGCATAACACCGCCGCAGCCCGTGCAGAGTCTCCATCCCGTGTGTGGGGTATGGTGACTGGGACCATGGCACCGAGCAACACACACAGGCACACAGTGCCACACCACTGGACACACCCCCCCACCAGTGCTGGGCCCCCCGTGTGCAGGTGCAGATGTACAGGCAGCACACCCACTAGCACAGATAGTGGACAGTGGCAGCATATACAATGCATGTAGACACCTACCTAGTTGTAGGACTGAACTGCAGTGGGCAGTCCTTCAGCCTCCTCAGCCACTCAGGGTTGTGGCACCACAGGTCCCTGTACTGGTGGTGACACTGCTTCCTCATCCAGGCAACACCTGTTCACATTTCAATGCCCTTTGCCACATGGTCCCACACCTGGGACCGGGCCTCATGCAGCTCCCCTGTCCCAAATAGCTGGTCCACCAGGGGTTCCACCAAAGCCACCAGGTTGGCCATCTCAACATTGAACCAGTTCCTGGCCCGTCTCCCCTGTCCTGAAAACCACGCCATACTAGCTGTACAGACCACTGGTAGTGCAGAGCAATGTGGTGTGCACTGGAAGCACGTGTAGCACTGGTGTTTCACATGCACAACAGGAATGCACAGCCCACAGTCACGCAGCATGTAGATGTGTGATTGACATGCACATCTGTGGCCTATCACGCAATACTGCACATGCACAATGCTGGAAGTATGGGTGGGAGATCGGGTCACGTCTGTGACCCACGTACGCGTGGGCCATCAGAGCTGCCATGCTGTGAAGGGCATGTAGCACCACACAAGTCACATATCAATGGTGCAGTGACCACCGATGCATAGTCACTGGAATTGCACAGTGGGGCCAGTTGCTTGGTCCATCACAACAGTGCATCCATGCTGCATGCGTGGCATGCACCCACGGTCACATGCGTGACAGGACAGGCATGCGCAGTGCAATCGTCTGCACGATATGCCACATGGGATAGTGCCTTGCTGCTGTCGTGTATGGCAGGTGCACATATGTGCATCGCGCATGCGCCAGAAGTGCGCCTGCGGATTGCTCCAGCACATTCATGTTGCGCATGACACAGTCCATTGCGCAGGGAACAATTTCCGCAATATTCAGCCAGTGTATGCAAATAGCCTCATGAGCCAATGCCAGGTGCAGTTGGTCACATTAGCATCTCATTATTGGTTTCGCGCAGACTCATTTGCATGAGTTGAGCCACAAAAGTGCTACAACACAGCACTGGTAATTGACAGGTATTGCAGCCATTAAGGTAAGACTGTCCACAGTGTGTTGGTTACTATTACTGCTATGCTGGGGGTCAATGCTGCACTGTGTCATGGACTGCTACCATGTTGCTCATTCGTGCACCATCTGACTGTTCACAGGTCGCAACATGTCAGAGTTGGAGGGAGCTGAGGAGCAGGTACCTGCAAGGAAGTGCAGGCCAAACTTCACAAAGTATGAGCAGCAGGCCCTGTTTGAGGCCTACCTGGAGAGGGAAGACCTACTGAGTGGGGCCACTGAGACCCACAGGACCATGCCATTGGGTTGGAGGAGGTGGCAACATATGTCAGTGCCCACAGCCACCACAACCACTGCACACAGTAGTGCAAAAAGAAGATGGGCACTGACAGGAGGCACATCAAGGAAAAGGCTGCTACCATCAGAGCATCCTGCAATAGGATGGGCTTTGGCCCAGCTATGGCACCCGTCCTGTCAACGAGGGAGGAGCTTGTTGCAGCCACCATCAGTTGGGCAGCCATTGAGGGTGTTCTGGGTGGGGGATTCCAGACCGGTGGCAGCCCGTCACAGCATTATGAGTATGACAGTGGCTGTTGTGGGATGGGGGTGTGTGCATGCCACTGGTGTGCCTGGTTCAGAGTGGGTGTGCTGCATACCTGTGACTGGTGCGGCATGGTGTGGTGCACGCTGTGCATGGGCACACTGTGCATGTCTCTGGACCCCTGTGTGCAGAGTGCCTGCTGCTTGGGGTATGTGCTGAGAGGGTGGGGTGGAGTCCAGGGTGTGCATGGCACCCTACAAACACTACAGCTGTGCAGGCACAGTGGTATGTGCTGGTACAGGCAGGGTCACAGTGGTCACAGGCTACAGTGCAACACACTGCATGGGGCATGTCCTGAGGGTGGGGCTATAGTGAGGGGCCCATGCCTGCCAGTCATGTGCCAGTGCAATGCTGCTTTGTGTGGCTACACAACATGGTCAACATGTCCTGCACCACATCTGTGGCATGGCCACCCTGTCATGCAGTGCTGCACAGACGGCTGCTGGTGTGGCCTGGCACATCTGTGACATTGCACAGTACACAGCACAGCATGCACTGTGACAACATCAACAGTGATACCACTTGTTCTGTCTTCCAGTTCTATCACACCTCAGGGGTGCAGTGCGGGATGAGACCAGCGATGTGGGACTTGATGATGCTGTGCCATCCACGTCATCCGGCATTCTGGCCATGATCCATGGGCACCGTAGCGGTATGGGGCTCATGGAGTTCCTAGGACTGGGTGATGATGATCCACTGGCTGACCTCCTGCTCACAGATGCCCTAACGGTGCTTGCATCTGCAACACAGGAGGGGGCACTTCTGACAGTGAAGATGACCTAACCCTGATCCTGGGCAGCACCAGAATTGTCACACTGCCCTGGGGACAGGTGTCAACACAGGCTGCAGCAGCCAGCACAGGTGGTACAACACCCACGCAGGCCCCCCCAAACCATGGCCACAGAGTGGCGTGTGGTGCTGCTGCTGGTGCTGGCCATGGTCAGGGTGCTGGTGTGGGTGGTGGTGCCATGGGGCAGATCCAGCAGGCTGCTGGCATGCAGCAGTGGGCTGCATGGATCACTGTGCAGCCCCACATAGGGGCCAATGTCAGAGCACCCACTCAATCCCCACTACCTGCACAGACACCTGTGCAGCGTTCCCAGGTGAGGGATGTTGCACAGCATGCTGCCACCCCTCCAGCATGTCAGTGGCAGCACCATGAGATGCCCAATGCTGACAGGCTGAATGAGCACACCAGGCTGCTGTGTGCTTCCGTGGACAACCAGGCAACACTCAGGGCAGAGATATGTGCACTGTAGGTGGAGGTGCATCAACTGGCTGAGCGAGGGGACATTGGACGTGCTCAGCTGATTGGTGATATCCGGCAAGTATTGGAGGCCACAACCTCATCGCTGGACCACAATGCCAGAACCATCGCTGCCAGATTTGCATCACTGGCATCCACTGGGTACAGCAGGGTGCGCAGGACTCCCCATAGTGCTACATCCTTACCATGGTCATGGCAACTGATGACCCCAGCAGCTGCTGATGCTGACCACTGCCATGCCCATCCCTGACACACCCAGCAGTAGTTTGTTTGCTGGTCTCTACACACCCGTGAGAACCCGGTCGTGTTCTCAGGCCTCTACCCTATCAATGTGTTGGTGACACCACCTGTGGCTGTTGAGCAGCCAGTGCCTTCCACACAGTCTGGGTGTGGCTGCCCATGTGGCTTTGGCAGCCTTGGCACTGCACAGTAGGCCTGCCGGGTGTGCTGGCTGGTACTGTTACCCACTGCTGTTGGCTGCTGCGCACATGCTGTTGCATACGTGTGGCCTTGGTCACATCTAGCATGTGTGTGGGCAGTGCTGCTGGACCATGTGGCATGGGCATGATGACAGCAGCACTGTGCTGGCTTTGCCTGTGTGTCGGCGTGTACCTCTGATCCATGCCACAGCCTGCTGTACTGCTGTGTGTGTTGACACCTCACCTACCACACCTGTCTGTGTGTCCCACCTGCTCCTCTGTGCCCTACTGTGCACCCTGTGGTGGCAGTACTGCATGGACCAGCCAGTGTACAGACACATGTTTGTTTGTTTGTTTGTTTAAAATTTATTTTTATACAGGTTAATCTGATTGGGGAAAAATCCCCATTTACAACAAATACCTGTGGAATTTACAATAAAGACAAACAATACAAAATAAAACAAAATACAAAATCACAATTACCTAAAAACAACTACAACAGACATATAAATGATTATACAATTCCAATTTAAAAGTATGCAGATCAGAAATTTCAGTCATGTGGCGAGGTAACTTATTCCATATCCCTGCTAAGCTATTTTGTAACACCATATCCCCGATACGATTCATAATTTGTATCATGGGCAACTTTTTAGTAGTCCTCCTAAAAGTATGTGAATATTTAGAATCTGAATCTTGACATGTCAAATTTCGTAAAGGATGCACTTTTAAATGTATCAAACCATGACATATAATAAGCCATATATATTCTCTTCGAGCTGTTGAATGCAACCAGCTAAGTTCCTGATAGACTGCACAATGATGAACTCGTAACCCATAATTTAAAATATATTTCCCCAATCTATAATAAGTCTGGTCCAATTTATGTAAACATTTTTTATAAGAATGCATATATAATGGTAAGCCATAATCTAACACCGGCAACAACAGTTGTTTTACTAATTTAATCTTAACGTCACTAGACAAACATCCTGACACTCTTCTTGATGCCCCCAACCTTTGATTAACTTTTTTTATTTGTGACAAAATATGGTCTGAAAAAGAAAAACGGTAATCAACCAAGACTCCCAAATAATTATAGGTTTTAACCCCTTGTACCATTTTCCCATCCAAAAATCTAATTTTGAAATCAGTTAATTCCTTATTTGGTTTAGATCCTACAGAAAAAATCATACTCTGAGTCTTCCCAGTACTTATCAAAAGACCAGAATTTCTAATCCAGGTTTCAATATTAGAGAAGTCTGTCTGGAGTCGCTGCCCCAGATCCCCAGGACTTTTAGCAGATGCGATCAATACTATGTCGCCTGCATAAAGTCTGACTTAGTGCCAACTACATAATCAGAAAGATCATTAATATAGATATTAAATAACATAGGGCCCAAAATTGACCCCTGAGGCACACCACGACTCAAATCCAGGAGATCCGAGACAGCGGCCCCACAGACCACCCTTTGTTTTCGATTAGTCAGGTAGGATCTAAACCACTGTAATGAATTATTATATATCCCTAAGTTTTGCAGTCTAGACAATAATGTTTCGTGATGGACCAGGTCAAAAGCTTTACTTAGGTCCACAAACACTGCCCCAGTTTGGTTTCCCTGGTTCAGCGATGTTGCCACTGAGTTACCAAAATCAAGAAGGCAGTATTTGTGGACCTACCCCTCTAAATCCATGCTGGAAATTTATTAACAACCCTATGGTCAGGTACTGGACAAGCCGATTATTTATCAGCTTCCAGCACCTTAGACAAGATTGGAAGCAAAGTAATTGGTCTATAGTTAGATGGGCTGTGGTGTCACCACCCTTATAAATAGGAATAACTTCACCCATTTTCCAACAGTCAGGAACAACTGAGGACTGTATACCCAATTATAAAAGTAAGTGATTATAGGAGCTATAACATCAGACCTCAATTTCAGGAATTTGGGATCAATATTATCAATCCCAGCACGTTTTGATACTTTTAGATTCCTCAATTCCCCTAGCTACATCCTGTATCCTTATATTCTTCAAGTTAAAGCCCTCATTATTCAAGGGGAAAATATCAGAGTGTATACCCTCCTGGGCAACACTCCCTAGATTAGGTATCTTTAGATCTGGTAAATCTTTAAAATAATGATTCAACAAATTAGCCACTTCAAAAGGATTATCAACCAAACTATCTCCCACTATTAAATTAATTAAAGTCTGAGATTTCACTGGAGTTCTTAAATTGGAAATAACCTTCCAGAATTTATTTGGGTCATGTAAATTAACAAAAGAGCTCTGGAAGTATTCTTTTTTTTGCCAATTTTACTTTATATTTACATTTGTTTCTCCATTTTTTAAAAAGTTCCCAATCCCCTTCCAATTTAGATTTTTTGGCTTTTTTCCATATTCTATTTTTAATGTGCAAAAGAGTTTTCAGTTTATCATTAAGCCATAATGGATTTTTAATATTATTACTCTTTTTTATTTTAGGGGCATGAATTTGAATTATATAAAGGAAAGAATCCGATTCTTGGATGGCTAAGTCCAAATCAGGAATCAAAAATATCCTCGACCAATCAAAATTTCTTAGACTGTCCCTAAACGATAACTCGTTAAAGTGCCTAAAATCACGTACCCAAAACTCATAGTCATTATTACACATAACTTTTTGAATTAATAAATGACATTGGATTGGATTATGATCCCCCATATTCAAAGGTAATACCTTGCAGCTCTCAACCTTCAAATCATCTGAAACAAAAAACAAGTCTAATATAGTTCCAGTTGTTCTATTATTTAGACTTCTAGTTGGATATTGTACTAATTGTTGTAAGCCTAATATTTCAAAACTAGATCTAAGTTTATTACCTCTTATTTGTCCCCAGGCTGCATTAAAATCTCCAGTTAATACTACACTTTGATCTTTCAAAATTTCAAAAAGAAAATCAGCTAATATGTCAAAATGGCTTAATTTAGTTTTAGGGGGTGCATAAAATACTCCAATTGTTAATTTCAGTTTTAACAACTTAACTACTAAACAATCAATCCCTTCCACATTTTTCCCAAATAATATTTGATATGGACCTAAAGAATTCCTTAAATAAAACAATACACCCCCACCCCTTTTGCCCCTGTCCTGCCTTACCAGATTATACCCTACCAATTCCACTTCCTCATTAAGGATACCAGAATGCAACCACGTCTCTGAAATAGCTAAAACGTCACAAGTTAAATCAGATACCCAAACCCTATATTCATCCATTTTACAAACAAGACTTCTTACATTTTCATGAATAATTGTTACCCCTAATTGCTTTTTAGGTCCAGGGTTAACCTCAACATCACTACACTGTATCAGGAGGACAGAAAAAAACAAACCCAAAATCTTATTCTCCACCACATTAAAAGATCTTTTCCTTATTTGTACATGTATGTCCAGCACATGGCACTTAGGTGGGTGCATCTGCCTGTGCTGCTCCAGTGTCGTGTGGGCATGGGTCTGCATGCCTGTGTGTTCACCTGTGTGTGTGCCTGTGTCCCTGCATGCATCCCTGTGTAGCCATGCATGTCTGTCTGTGTGTGTGTGTGGTCTGTCATGCATGCACAGTTGCCCTGTATGGTCCTCACCTGTGGTTCCCCTAGTGCTCTTCCACAATAGTGTGTTTGTGCCTCCTGGCACGGGCCACCAGCCTGGGGTCCCTCCTCTCCTTGGGTGGCTGCACCCCCTCTGTCCAGCTCATCCTCCCCATCATCATCGCTGCTGTTGCCCTCATCCACCTGGACAGCTATCCCACGGTCAATGGCCATGTTGTTCAGCATGCAGCAGGCCAAGAATATACCACAAGCTTTCACAGGGCTGTACTGTAGGGCACCACTGGATCTATCTAGGTAATGGAATAGCATCTTAAGCATGCCAAAGACTCACTCTAGGATATTGCGTGTTGCAATGTGTGTCTCATTGTACCGCTCCTCCACAGCATTGGATGGTAGCCAGATGGGGGTGAGCAGTCAGCGCTAGAGGGGATATGAACTGTCTACTGAGTGGAGAACATGTGTGCTGGTTACCACCTGGCATAGCCTGTTCCCACAACCTTCCCTATGTGTCACACCGCCACCCCCGCCACCTTGTGTGCCTCGGGCATTGACACCCCTTCACAGCTGCCGTGCCACCATGCATGACACGCCATCCGTTTCTGTCATGCCTGTGCAATGCTGGCCATGCACCCCTGCACCATTGCCATTCACCTTCCCTGTCCTGTAACCCCACCTTTCACTGTCCACATTCCCCCATCACCCCATGTTGTGGCTGTGTGGTGCCCTGCATGGCCTCTCTGTCACCTCATCCCAGGTTCTGCTCACCTACTAGGTGCCAAATGTGGATCACCCCACTCTCAAACCACTGGCACAGGATCGACTGGTGCCATATGAATGCATCATGTATACTCTCAGGGTGTGTGGTGCACACATTGATGATGTGCCCAGTGGCATTGCACACCACCTGACAGTAGACAAAGGAGTAGCCCTTTCTGGGCCAGGTGGTGTGCGTATGGCCACATGGATGCAATCAATGGCCCCTATCATTCTGGGCATGTGTGCCACCCTGTGGAATTCCTTCATGTTTGCTGTACGCTCTGCCTGTGTGCTTGGGAATCTTATGTACTCTGAAGCATGTGGCAGTAGAGCATTGAGGACCTGGGTGAGGAGGCAGGATGTGGCCGACTGTGATATACCAGTGGTTGCACCCACTGGTGTCTGGAACATGCCCATGGCAAGCAGGCACATTACCGCTACCACCTTGGTCTCCACCATCATGGCATGACTCCTTCTTGAAGGTGCCTTGCAGCTCGTCATGGCACAGCTCACATAGCTGCCTCAGAATTGCACTGTTCAGACAATACCAGCCCACTATCTCAGTGTCCCTGTAGTCCTTGAATGTGAGTCAGGCGTGGTACTGTCTGTGTTGGGCATACTGTCACTGGGCCCTTCCTCGGCCACGTTGCTGTTCCTCCCTCTTCCTCACTTCCCCCTTGTCACCTGTTCCATTAAGAATAGCCCTGCATCCATGGCTTATGCTCTCCTGGATTGCGCCTCTACCGTGTATGTGTGGTTGAGCCTCCTTTATATGTGCTCAACTCTGTGTGGTGCATTCTGTGGGTTGCTCCACAGTTGCGCCGTGTGTTTCAGCTGAATATGCCATTGCGTAGCATATTCATGGGCACGTCTCCCTGTATTTACTCTGCATACATTACTGTTGCACAGCAGTGCAATGGATTTTGCACTGCGCATTCCTGCTGTTTGAATATGGCGCTGGGGCACATTTATGTGTTCGCACCGGCGCAAGTTGGTTGTGCATTGCACAGCTCCTCTGAACATCTAGGCCAATATGTTTTTGCCATTGACCATCACAATCCCAAGCCAAATGCCCACATGACCATTCATGTTTCAGTGTTGCAAATGAAGTCTTCCTCAGAACATGTAGTAAGGTGGGATGGTACTAATTAAAAATATACATCTTAAAGAGACAGCACCCATGAAATGTAATAAAGTGCAAATAATCACCAAAGTGCCTAAGTGCAGAAAAAAAGCCCAGACTGAAGGAAACATGGAGATACCTACATATAAATGACAGTAAATATCAATAAATATCACACTTACATCTAAACAGAAGAAAAAAATCTACATACTGTAAATAACATACATGATATTACATACAAGAAAAACTACATATATAAGATTACATAGTGATAAATATATAGATGCACACAAAAGCAATAAGTGCACAATAGTTAAAGCTCAGAGACACTGCGAGAGTATATTGTCATTCAGTCTGTGAGGAATGACAGTCTTCAACGTCTTTATCTAAATCGCTTCGTGTCTAAGGAGTTTTTTGTTAAGATCATCAACTCTACTATCCAGTTCTACCTTTTCAATATCCATGAATTGTAGTACTGCTGGCAAAGAAAGTCTGGCTTCCATAAAATGTCTGGCCATTGCATGAGTTTTATTATTCATCCTTATTGTGGTTTTGTGTTACCTACTCTTAATTTAAGAGCTCTTTTTATTTGTCCCATGTATAATAAACCCCATGGGCATGTCAAAACATAGATGACACCCTCAGTACTGTAATTTATAAATGTTTTATCTGGTAGCATTTACTGTTCCTGGTGTATACAAAAGTGCTTGTATTTCTAGTGTTATTGCAATGCACACGGTGGGCTCGATTCATGAAGGGATATGGATCGGCGCAGGGGACAGGCATCAGAGGGTTTGCATCAAACCATGAGACAAGTGTGATTCAGTATCAATGCTTGCCACAAACCCCCAACTGCATATCCCCTGCACTAAATGCAACAGGTTAGACCAGCTCCCCCATGGTCTAGCTGTGCACCATTGGTGAACCCATATTACGGGGCTTACACCAAAGCAGTGTCACAAGCTGCTGTGATATTGGGAAACTGTCACAACTGCACCAGCCCTTTGAGAATCAGGCTGAGTTGAGCTGAAGGGCTTTGGCGCAGTTGAGCCAAACTCTTCGGGTGAAAGCCCAGTGTCATCCTTCCTGAATCGGGCCCAATGTCCACATTTATAATTTTCTTTAGGTGGTTTTGGGAGCTAGTCATTCTGATTTATTTGCTTAGGTAGTGCTGTGTGCATCAATGTGTCTCAGAGGTTGCATCCCCTTCCATATGTAATTCTAGGAGGCTTGTCACTAATATTGTCGTAGTTCCTATCACCCCTTAATATTCCCTAATTTTTTTAATTATTTTCTAAATGGAATGAGCCTTTGTAAAATATTGGGTGACAAAAGTGGGTGGGTCTTCTTGTTTGCTGTTGTTGCTGTTCTCATTGTTTTGTCCTTGTATCAATGTCTCTCTGTTTGTTGCTTTTGCATATAAATATGCTTCACTTATTGTGGCATTGTCATATTTTCTATCATAAAATATTTGCATCATATTTTCCCTGCATGCCTCAAAGTCATGATCATTAGTACACATACATCGTATCCCCAGGAATTTTCCCTTTCAAGGTATTTTTAACAAGAGGCTTAGGATGGCAAATGTCTGCTCTCAATATCGTATTTCTTGCTGTCAGTTTTCTGTAAAATTTACTTTTTAAGCATGGCCCATCTTTGAAAATTGTCATATCAAGGACATTTATTTGTTTTTTATTCCATTTAAAAGTGAACCTCAAATGTACACTTGTGTTGCTAACTTATTGATTAAATTGAACCAATTCTTCTTCACTCCCTTTCTATATTACAAAACAATCATCAATATAGTGTTTCTATGTCACTATATGATAAAAAAAAAACATGTAACGTTCACCATAGATAAACTTATTCTCCCATTAACAAGCATATTAATTAATGAGGTTCTAGGCAAATCTGGTCCCCATGCTTGTGCCTTTATTTTGAGTATAGTATTTGTTATCAAAAATGAAGAAATTGGACTTCAACAATACTCTTGATCAATTTTGAATGAAACACAAGGGTGATATAAAATTGTCAGGTATATTCAATAGAGCTTTTGGAATGGCATTTAAACCTCCTTTATGGGGAATGTTGATATATAGACTTTCTACGTCTATGAAGACCAGAAAATCGGTTTCAGATAATCTTACTTTGTTAAGCTGTTTGCACACATGATTGGTGTATTTGACATAGGACCTAAACTCTGGAGCATATTTTTTTATGTATTGGTCAATATATTTTGATAGTGGCTCAGATATCTTTGATAGCTGCTCCTATGGAAGACACAATAGGTTTACCAGGTACTGGAACAATGTTTTTATGTAATTTCAGGAGGAGGTGGAGAGCAGGTCTCCTTGGTTCATTTACAAATTTTGGGTGCTGTCTTTTTAAGATGTATGTTTTTAATCAGTGCCGTTACACCTTACCACATGTTCTAAGGAAGACGCCAACTGCAGCATTGAAACATCATGGTTATGTGGGCATTTGGCTTGGGATAGTGATGGTCGGTGGCAAAAACAAATTGTTTGTAATCAAAGTTTACAATTCCACACTGTGGACCACACTAGCAATTGGACTATATGGGATGAGGACCTGAACCTGTTTTTTTGGACTGATGCTGCTGCTTCTGGTACATAAAAATTTATATGAATTGATTTGAACAGTGTTTAGCCAAGTTTGTGGAATACTGACCTTTTCTGCTACGGTGGTCGTATGTTCAGAAAAAAAAATATTTGGGATCTTTTTGCAACAGTTAAGTGCAGAATCCATATAATGGGGCTCCGATGAGCAAGATACATGTGTTGGTCTCTCTGCAGGATGTCATTTTTGTGCATTTTGAAAACTTTTTTTTTAATGGAAACAAGATGGTGGCCATACAGAAAAGGATTCTTCCCTCATGAAAAAGGATTGGCCCCATAAGAAAAAGGGTCTTTTTTTAGTACGGTCAAATTATTTTTTTGTTACAGACATGCGGTGATAAGGGCAGTAAGGGCAGCCGAGGCATCTAAGGAGCTCAGGCTGGCACAGGGCATTAAGAAAGGGGAGAAGGACTTCTTCAGGTACATCAGGGAGAAAAGGAGCTGTAAGGACCATATAGTAAGGATTAGGAAGGGGAGGTGTGTGGAAGCAAGGGGTGATAAGGAAGAAGCATTAAGTGATTACATCTGCTTCGTATTCACTAAGGAGAAGGAGGTGTGATACCCAAGGGGAGAGGGAGGGTAGGAACAGAGGGGAAAGGGGTGATGGATGGGGAAATCATGGAGGGCAGGGTTCTGGAGGGTTTGAGGGCACTGAGGGTGGACAAGGCACCAGGCTCAGATGGCATCCATCCCAGGGTACTGAAGGAGCTGACAGAGGTCCTAGTGAGACCTTTGGCAGACCTATTCAGTGCTTCACTACACTCAGGGTGTGTACCTCAGAACTGGAGGATGGCTCATGTGGTGCCCCTCCACAACAGTGGTCCTAAGTATGAACCAGGGAACTACAGAACAATGAGCATTATATCCATCATAGGTAAGCTAATGGAGACCATCCTGAAGGAGAGGTTGATGGCCCTCCTGGAGGCCAAAGGGCAACAGAACAGCAGACAGCATGGCTTCTTAAGTGTAGATCCTGCCAAACCAATCTGGAGGAGTTCTATGCCTGGGTAACTAGGCAATTGGACAGGGGACATACAGTGGATGTCCTCTACCTAGACTTCAGTAAGGGATTTGAATTGGTGCTGCATGGGAGGCTCGGAAGTAAGTTAGAAGGCACAGGGGTGAGTGCAAAGCTGGTGAGATGGGTAGGGAACTGGCTTCAGGGAAGGCAACAGAGGGTGGTGGGTGGGGAGCTCTCATCCCCAAGGGTAGTGATGAGCTGTGTTTCACAAGGCTCACCAGTGCTGTTTGGGATATTCATTGCAGACATATCATTGGGCAACAAGAGCAAGACCAGTCTGTTTCCTGATGACACCAAGATGGGAGTGGTGGTCGATGACCTAGGGGGATGGCAGGGGTTGCAGAATGATCTGGAAAAGCTGGAAACCTGGTTGGACACCTGACAACTGGGGTTCAATGGCAAAAAGTGCAAGGTGCTGCATTTTGGGGCAAAAAACCCAAGGAGGAGTTACCAGCTGGGGGAGTGCAGCTAGCCAAGACAGAGGAGGAGAAAGATCGGTGGGGGGCGGTGCTCATTACAGGGTCAATAAACAATTCAGCACAATGTAGGAAGGCATCTGCAAAGGTCAACAAAATGCTGGGTTGCATTGCAAGGGGTATATCTTTGAGGAGGAGGGAGGCAATTCTGCCACTGTACAGATCATTAGTTAGACTGCACCAGGAGTATTGCATGCAGTACTGGCACCCATATCTGAAGAGGGACATTAAGTTACTGGGGGGTGCAGTGCAGGGCAACAAAGATGACCCAGGGGCTGGGAACTTACCATATGAGAGGAGGTTGAGGGAGTTGAACATGTACTCGCTGGAGGAGAGGAGGGACGGGGGGATATGATTGAAACCTTCAAGTACATGAAAGGAATAAACAAGACAGGTATGGGGGTGCTGTTCAAAGTAATGGAGGGGAGGGACACCTGGGGCCATGATATGAGGCTGGAGTGAGGAAAGTTCAGGAGGGAGATGAGGAGACACATTTTTACGGAGAGGGTGGTAGCTGGGTGGAATGCGTTACTGGCAGAAGTGGTATCCAGTAGAACAGTAGGCTGCTTCAGAAGGGGCTGGGACAGGGTAAGGGGAAGGGGAAAGGGAGGGAGAAGGTTAGAGGGAGGGACAGCTGCAGAATAAGGGGTGCTAGCTGCATATTCGAGCAGACCTGATAGACCACTAGGACTTTATCTGCTGGCAAATTTTGTATGTTTGTAAACATTTATCTTGAAGTGCCTACTGAGCATGCTCAGAAGCAAGATTTTAAATACAATAACTTTGGAATGGATTAATATTTTTTCACTAAACCAATGAAGGGCATTACTGAGGGCATGCCCGTTCTGTCCTGAAAACTTCGGACCCAAATTCCAAACTATCTGGGCTCTAGGGCTGGCAAAAAACAGCAACACCCCCCCCCCCCGGATTTTTTACACATTTTGAACTGTCCAGATCTCAGAATCTGTGCATATGATTGAAACAAAACTTGACATATTAAGATATCTTGGGGTGTCTGATAGTGCCTGCAAACTTTTGTGCAAATCTGTTGCATGGTTGCAAAGTTATAAAAGTGCAAAAACTGGGGTTTAACATTAAACACCCTACTGAGCCCTTACTATAGTGGAGTGACCACACCACTTTAATATATACTGTATATCAATCTATCTATTTATCTATCTGGATTTATGCAATAGGAGTGGGGTCAAAACTCATTGAATAAATCCAGTTATCTTCACAGCCGTTGAATAAATAACATGTATCCATATAGTAGCTATGTCACAATCACTATGGAACTCATTTAGAATGTTCAGCTTTAGTAGCAGTACTACCCATATTCAAATGTGAATAACTTTAAAATGAGAAAAGATAGCACGGTACTGTGAGCATGAAAGTTGTTCAGCACAAAATTATCTACAAAATGAGTGGGGTTTCATACATAGATACCTTATAGATTTTTTTTATAATTATCAAAAATGAGCAGACAATGCAAATTTTGTGTTCACTTTTTTGACAAACATATGCAAAAAAAGATAAGTAATCAAAAGCAAATGTCCCTGCACTGACAGAAAGCATCCCTATTGCATAAATGAAATATACAATAGTGAGCAGTCAGATAAATGATTTATCTACACTTGTGCTGTTTGACCTCGGACACCTGACTCATGGCATATGCCACTCATAAGGTTACCTGAGGTCAAACATCACTTGTGTAGATAAATCATTTATCTAACAGCTCTCCATTGTATATCCCATATATATATATATATATATATACACACATATACAGTATGTAGTATTAAATGTGATATAAAGATAGTTCTAAAACACTCCTCTTATAGCCGCTATACAGTACCAAAAGCAACTGAGATAGTAAAAATAGTTTGCAGGGGGAGTTTGGGGTAGTGTAGGGGAGGTAAAAGAAAACAGAAGTAGAAGAAAGAAAAAAGCCAAAACAGGGAAAAGGAAGGGTACGTGGTTGGGGGGCTCTATGTTGCTAAAACAATGGCAACATCAGTGAAAGCTCAATTAGAACTGCAATATTGATACATATGCAAACAACTTGATTAATGCACAAGGCCCAAAATTGAAAACTGGCACATTATCTGTACAATACGCAAACTCAGTTGAAAATGTTAATTCAACCAGGGGGGAGAAAAATACACAATTTTTTACCGATGGAAGGTCTCTTATTTTAATTGTTTAAGATTAAGACCCCCTCCCCTAGTGCCAAGTTCAGTTTTTTCTATGCCTTGGAAAGCAAAAAAATGTCCTGGTCCATTTTTTACAACATATTCTGGCAAAGCATTATCCATCTCTTTTTTTAATGTACTCCAAAGATGCTCTCCTATGTGTACTTTAAAATGGCGTATGGTCTCTCCCACATAAAATGATCTATAGGTACAAGTTTCCAGGTACACAATTGCAGGAGTATTACATGAAATGAATGAATGTACCTCATAATTCTCCCTTGTAGGATGCACAACAGTTTTTTCAACTTTGATGTTACCACAATACTTGCAGTTTCCACATCTGTGAGTTCCTGTTGGTATTTTCAGACCTAGTAAGTTTTATTTGAGGAGAATGTAAACTATGTACTAAAGCATCTGGTAAATTTTGTCTTATGAACATATGAAATTGCCTGCAAATACAGGTCTTACAGCCTATGTAGTCTGCTCAAGTGTGTTGCACTTCAGCCATCTAGACTTCAGCTGCCCCCCTTGCCTCCTCCCTCTGTATTTCCTCTGGCTTCCTTCATACACAGGCACACACACACACACATCAACCCTCAGTTTGGACCCTCCCTTTGATCATGTCCCACCCCCTCTTGAAGCCGCCCACCAACCTCAATGATACCACCTCCTCTAGCAATGCATTCTACCTTTTAACTACCCTTTACATGAAATAGTGCCTCCTTATTTCCCTTCTGAATCTTCCTCTTTCCAATTTCAGACTGTCCCCTGGTTTCCCTCCCACCTTTTAATTTGAACATACTCTAGTTGTTTACTCTGTTCATACCCTTCAGGTACTTGAAGGTCTCAATTATATCCCCTCTCTCCCTTCTGTCCTCCAGGGAAGACATATTGAGCTCTCTCAGTCTCTCCTCATATGGTTTATCTGCCGATCCCAGGATCATTTTTTGTTGCCCTATGCTGCACCTCTTCCAGTAGCTTGATATCCTTTTTCAAGTAGGGGCACCAGTACTGCATGCAGTACTCCAAGTGTAGCCTCACCAGGGACCTGTACTGGGGCAGGACAACGTCCCCTCTCGTAGAGGTGATTTCTCTTGCGATTCACCCCAGGATTCTATTGGACTTTGCCGCTGCCCTCCTGCAGTGGGCTGAGTGATTCATTTCCCCTGTTATTAGTACTTCTAGATCCTTCTCCCTTGTTGACATGGATAACTGCACCCCCCCCCAAATCAATAACTATTCCTAGGATTTCTGGCCCCCAAGTGCATGACCTTACACTTCATGGCATTGAAACCTAGTTACCATGTGTTCGACCAGTCCTCTAGTCTTGCTAAATCCTCCTGGAGTACTCTACTGCCTCCCCCCCCATTCACTTCTGCACAGATCTTATGTAATCTGTGAAGAGGCTGATCTTACTTTTTATCCTGTGTGATATGTCGGCAATGAAAATATTAAACAGCACTGGTCCCAGCACTGATCCCTGTGGGACCCCACTTGTTACAACTCTTCTACAAACAATTTTAGGTCTTTCCCTATCAACAGTGGCATCGCCCTGCTGTTGTAGAAGGGGCTATTGCCCCCTTAATTTAAGTCAAAGCCCCCTCCAATAATTTAGCACACTGATGAAATAATAAAAAGTGCCATCCACCTTGCCAGGTTCTGTCATACGTTCTGAAGGAGATGTGTGAACATCGATGAAGGGTTGGGGAGACTCGGAAAGTCAGCATGAAATTGATCAGCTCAACTGAATGATTCACTTTCACTCTGAGACTCCCAAGTCTCTCCTCTTAACTCAAGCTCAGTGCTGTGGGATTTCTCTCCAAGTTGTGTATGTGCGACTGTAGGGGCTGGAAGAGATAGAGTGCTACTTGATATAAATATAACACTGTCAGCAGAACATCACAGGCTGGTGATTATTTACATCCCATTACTCTGCCTACCACCCAAACATCATCTAGCCTTTTTAGTTGTGCCCCAATTTTTGATATGCCACAGAAGCATGAGCACAGGTACATACAGTTTCATGTGAAGATTTTTATGTATTTCTCTAATAAATTCTATTATTTCTATGGCATTTGAATTGTTCTATTTTCATATGTAAGCACTGTATTTATGGTAATGTTTTGTCCTGTAGATTGCTTCATTTTCATACAGAATACAGAGGTTCTGGGATGAGGGGTGTTTCTTGGCAGACAACACAACAACCCACCTATGCACACACTTGATGGGGACACAAACTTGTTTGTTTATCTCTGTTCTAAAGTGCCCCATTTTTGACATTGCGTACAAAGTCCAGCATGCAAACCTGGATACATACAGGAATTTAACAAAAAACACACAACTAAATAAAAACTATCATGCCATATGATTGTTCCAGCCTAGGGTCGAACACAGGTTGTGCAAAATGTGTACAAGACACAAGTTGGTATGTCGGCAGTATAGCTTGGAAGACAGAGTAATGAGCTGTAAAAGAGCCTGGTACATCCAGCAGACTTGGGTTTGATTTCCACGACCTCCGCTTGCATACTGTGTGACTCTGAACAAGCCACTCAGCCTCTACAGTGCTCTCAGGTTACCCCTGCAAACAGGCACTTGTGCCCAGTGGACCTTACCCAGTTACCAAAGAATAATAATAATAATGAAAAAAAGGTTGTGTAATTGCAGATATGAGAACACTGCATTGGACAGCAACTAAACATCCTACTCCAGATGTGTGGCACAGCATGGCACTTCGACATGGAAAGTGTTCTGGAATTAACCATTTCTTCCTTCTTGCAAATTGCAGCATTCTTGGTGTTGGTATGTGTAATTCAATGCATAGTGGTAAACATCATTCCTCGACCGGCATGGGTTCATAGGTTTCAGGTGTGCAGAGTCCTCACTGGATGACTTCAAACATACACATGCACATTTTGAAAGAGAATGGAGTATAGTTTCTTGAAAATCTATGGTGAAGTGCTGTATTGTAATGATGTTGAAATAATTTTTCTAATCTTTTTTTTATAGCACCTCCTGCACAAATGGTATAGGGGCTTGAGGACTGGCAGGGCTGAACAGTTAGACCACGCCATTTAAACAGCAAGTCCTTTACTTAAGCTGATCTATTCCCACTTGACACATGTCTCACTCTATTTACCTCCATCTCCTCCCCTTTTTTCTTCCTTTTCTTTTCCCTAATTTTTTTTAAACTTTATTTTGTGCCTTTTACCATTTTACTGTATGTCATTTTTACTGCCTGATGTTCAAATCTCTCCACTTGGAAAAATAAGGTATTAATTAAGAATGGAACTCTAGGCAGGAACACTATGTTAGCACTCTTTTCTTTTCACCCTCTCCTTTATTCCTGTTTGAAAATGAAACAGTAACACCTATATTAGATCAGTCTATTTAAAACAGAGGGGAAAACCATTAAGAGAATAAAGTATAAAGATAGTACTCAACAACACTAACTCCGGTCCACCCACTGACAAGCACAAAACATTGCAAGTCTTCTCTCTCTGCTCTTTATATCTGAACCTAAGCTGTGTGTGCCAGTTTTAGTTTGCTTTTTTGTGTGAGCCATTTGGCTCTTTCAGCAACACATTTGGTTCTTCAGTGCATTTTCCCCTTCTTATTAATTTAAACTTGTCAAGTCCCCTGCTGCATGCCTAGTTGCCAGAGTACTAGACTACCTTCAGATCTGACTTGTATTATAATATGATACATCAGAGACATGCTTTCATGTCACCGGGAGTTATGGAATATATAGAATGGGATCAAATTAAATAGAATAATGTTTCTGTGATAAGGTGAACCCTTAAAATCACCTCTGATAAGTTATTTTTTTACTGTGTTATAGTCCATCAGGAAACAGTGGCAAAAATAGTGTGTGTGTGTGTGTGTGTGGGGGGGGGGCACAACAACACTGGAGAAGAGATGGGGTCATAGTCACTGGTGTCTCTTGGGTCCTGTAAGCTCCCATACCTGCAGATTTACTGGGACTGTGGTGTTCATTTCTAAGACTCCACACCTATCTGAACCGAGTTTGCAGACCAGATGAATATGGGGTTCAGTAACCAAACCTTTCCACATGTCAGAATTACAGATAATAACTAGGGTTTTCCAACACTTCTTTCAGCATTAAAATGCAGCAAAAGCCACTATTTTAAGGTAAAGATTTCAAAGTTTTCCAGGAATGTATGCCTCCGGCCCAACCTACTTTGGTTAACCTTTTAATTATGGGGCAATAGCCACCATCCCCCAACTTTACACCACTGGTATGGGCATGGTCTATGCCTGGCAATAATAATCAGGCTGGATTCCATCTCCAAAACATGCCAGTTCTTCTGCAAAATTTGTCAGACTGCAAATGCTTGTGGCTCTGTCCATAATTACTGCTTCTCCACCCTTGTCAGCCTTCTTGATCTCAGTCTCTGTTTTCTTGCAGAGATTTGATCACTTCATATTCTTCCTATGTACAATTGGTGAAGGGTGGCTTTGGCAAGTTAGTCTTCAGCTTATTAATGTCCATTTCACAAGCCCTTTGAAAAGTTGCTACACTGGGATGAACAGGTTGTAAAAAAGCATGATTCTTTTCCTTGAAAGGATTTTCTCTATAAAATTCCTCCCTCTTATGTAATGGGAGCCCTTGTGTATTGATCAAGTTGTTTGAATATGTATCAACATTGCAGTTCTGATAAGGCTTTCATTGATTTTACCTTTGTTTTTAGTCTAACTGTCCATTTCCTTCCCCCTCAATACCCCCCAATTTCCCTGTTTTGGCTTTATTTGTTCTTCCATTTTTACCCCCTATACTACCTCAAACTCATCCCTGCCTGTGTTTTCATTATGTCTGTTACTTTTTGTATAGACTATAACAAGAGTGTTTTAATAATACTTGTATATCACCTTTAATATTTCATGTAGAGTGAGCATATTTATTATAGCTTATATTGCATGTAGAACTTGCAATTCATTATTTATTCATGAGCACATTTGCTATTTATTAGATAACTGTTTTAACATTTGCATATTGCACAGTATTTAACAGGTAATTGCTATGTTGATTACGCCTTTGATAAAGTATGAGTCAGTGATGTGAAATGTTTGGTGAATGTAAGAGGGGTGCTACTCCTTTGTTCTCCTTTTCATAACATAATAAATTTAACCGCTCCAATATTGTGGGGATTGATTGTGCTATAGAACAAGTAGCCCTACTTTGTAAGTTTTTTATCATGTGTGTTCATTACATGCTGGCACTGGCCGATTATATTCTGAACCACCTTACACTTGTTCACTGTTGTTGTTTATTAGTGCTGTCTGTTGTTTGAAGTCCATACATAGGGCAATTCTTGCATCATAATTGTGAGCAGATTGTCAGCATTAATACTACTGGTCATCTTGCAATTGTCATGCAATGTTGCCCTATTGACAAACCTCAAATGAGGATAGGTAGTGCTATCATGTGAACAGCCCATTTGTAAATGTTATGGCAATGTGTTAAGAGCCTTATTTCATGTGCTTTTCTGTGTTTGTATGATTTTTTTCTGTTATTTGGATGTGAAACACACCGAGCCCTTCGAAAAGTACTATACAAATAAAATATGTCTGTCTGTCTGTCTATCTAGCTATCTACCTATCTATCTATCTATCTATCTATCTATCTATCTATCTATCTATCTATCTATCTATCTGTTCTCTTCCAGCAGCATCATGTACACAGTGAATCACATTGGTGCTAAAATGGAGCTTCGGGTACTTCACACATGATCCCATTCCATAATGATAATACTGCTCTTAACACAACAGACTGAGACCACTGGAAGAAGCAAGGATTGAACAGTTGTTGAGCAACCTTGGATACTTCATCCCATAGTGTCTAATAAAATCCTACAGCATCTGATGACCCACAGTGTTGAATGCCACTGTTACATCTACTGTAATAAAATCAGCATGAACTGCTGGCTAATAGCCATCTGTAGGAGAAGATCACTCACTATCATAACTGGAGCTGTCTTCATGAAATGACTGGCTCTGAACTCAGACTGAATGATTTTTATTAATTTTACTTTATTATAGAGTTCATAGCCAGGAAAGACATACTTAGCTGGTCCTCATTTCCAGATGTGACCCAAGGGGACACAGGGATGTTAAGAGTTCCATGTCAATTTGGCTAAGAAAGTACAGCAATTCAGTGAATCCCTTAGTGTGACTGCAATTTTGGCACCAAAAAATACCAGCACTGACACATTCAGCGATTCTGAAACATTTCCATAGCACTTCACTCCAAAACATAGCTTGGAAAACTACATCTGGAAATGAAAATTGTATGCAGGTCCCCTGAGGTATTCATACCACTCATGGACCATATACTCTTGCACCAATGCCACCAGAAGCTCTTTCAAATCTCGGTATTTGCGATGACCTGGTGCACATGCAGCCCCTGAAACGTTTTGTTCCAATCTCACCTCCATCAGCCTGTGCTCTTCTTTTAGACATTCTATCAGCCTCCAAATACTAGGGTGGCACACTCCCAGATGTGTATTAAACCACCTGTGCCACCCTTCAACTGCATTATTCGTTCTAGCCTGCCCCATACATGTTGCCTCATAGCAATTCCACAAACACTGCACCTACGCACCTGCTGCACTATTACTGTTAGTGTGGGGCTTCACTCCCCACACCCCCATGTGGTGCCGCACCTCCAAACCCCTGCTATTTCCAAATATCCTACTCTGAGGTGCTCCTTGACACAGGGGTAGGCTATATCAGTGTATTCACCATTTACACCCTGTCACCACTATTTTGTGATCACTGTTAGTGTATTCATGCTAGTTTGATTGCCATTACTGACCTGCTGTATTGCCTTAGCTGTAAGGCCATGTGACCAGGTTAAGTGACTTGCTCAGGTTAAGTGACTTGCTCAAAGTATTCAAGTGGTGGTTTTGGGATTCAAACCCAGGTTGGCTGAGTTTCCCAGGTTTTCAGCTTGATACTCTAACCTCTAGGCTATATTGTCCACTATAAAAATGATGAGATTATTTAGGTGCTTTTGTAACTATGTAGAGAGCAGAGACCTCCTTTTACAGCATTTTTCCAAAAAAGGTAATGTGCAAGATAGGGAGGAAAATAGTGAAATTGTCAATTTCAAGATCTCACAGTTATTGTAGAATGGGCAGTCCAAGAGGTTTATTATACAGTACCAATCTTTCTGTATTGTTCAATTATTTTGCCTTTACAAATTTAACATACAGCACATAAAATATAGGTATCAAATAAATTCATTTGCAAATTATTTTAAATGTGTCATGGTTTAAAGTGCAATAATTTATACTTTAGTTACCTGAGGTCATTTCAGCCAAATGTGTATACAAATATAAGTTCCCTCACATTTATGGGGGTTTACAGTATTCTTTCTCATTTTAAGTGGCACAGATTGTCACGATATCTCACACATTTATCATACTGTCTCTTAATTATAGTTTCCCTATGCATCATTTGACTTTTTATAAACCTTGCTACTTCATTAATTACTTATTCAGTTTTTAAGCAATAATATGATAGTGGATTTATTGTAGAAGGCAATAATCTGATTATCACAATTTCATGCATGTTATTTTCTTGGGCCATGCCTGAAAATAGGCATTTGTTTGCCTAGTGTGCTCACCTGGTCAACAAAATATAAATTACTAAAAATAAATAAACTAAATAAATAAATGAATGAATAAATAAGTACATAAGTATTGAGCACTTAATTTTCTTGAGACAATTGGATTATTGCTTAGTATAGTGAATCCACTTTCATATTATTATAATTCTATATGTTTTAAATATGAAAGGAGGCTGGATACATATATATATATATATATATATATATATATATATATATATATATATATATATGTATGTATGTATCAAATGTAGCTTGCCATAAATTATCTCTGTTTTTCCTTTGCGTGAGGCTCAGCAGGTGAGAAGTGGTGTCCTCCATTTTGTTTGCTGCTGCTTCTGTTTGTTTTCATCAATCAGAATGTTAGCTAAGATGATGACATCATTAATGTTATTTTATTGGCAATAAACTGTTAATTGTAACATAATTATAAATTAGATTTTTATAGCGCCTTTAACATTTTTCAAGGCACTGCAAAAAATCATGAGACAAATAAAATTCAGTAGTGTTAAAAATTAGCTGGGAAAGGTGAGTTTTCAGTTTGCGTTTCCTGGTAGCTCTGACTTTATTTAATTATTTTTATTTATTTCGTTTTTGTTGACCGGGTAAGTGCACTATACAAATCCTGTCTATTTTCAGGCATGACCTGGGGGAGGGAGCTACAGATGAATGCCAACTGACTTTAACCCAGATTAAGCTGTTGGTGGTATTTTAGTGAATGGGGGGAAATTTGGACAGAGCACTGGGGAAATTCCTCTGCTCTTTTCGAGAAGTGCCATGGGATCTTTAACATCCACCTGAACTACCACCAGAGCAGGCAGATGGGACCTTGGTGTAATGTCTCATCTGAAAGACGGCACCTCAAGAGTGCAACACCCCCCTCATACTGCACTGCAGTGTCAGTATTGGGATATTAACCCAAGTGCGTGATGTGGGGATAGAACCCTCAGCCTTCTGATCTCTTGGTCTCAGAGGTGGGTGTACTACCTGCTGAGCCACTGACACTGACTTCTAATTGGAAGAGATGGTTAATGTGTGCTGTAGTATACTGTAATTAAAGATAATATAGAAACATAGAAACATAGAATTTGATGGCAAATAAGGACTGCTTAGCCCACCTAGTCTGCCAATTTCTCTACCTAACAGATAAGCTGCAGATCCTAGTTAACCAACAGCCTACTTTCTCTTACCCCCCCACTAGAATTGCCTTATATCTGTCCCATGCATTCTTGAATTCCCCCAGTGTTTTTGACTCTACGACCTCCTCAGGAAGGCTGTTCCATGCATCATTAATCCTCTATGTGAAGAAATACTTCCTCACATTACCTCTTAGCCATCCCCCCTCTATCTTCAAATTGTGTCCCCTTGTTCTTGCACATCTCTTTTTCTGAAAGATGCTACCCTCTTGGACTTTGTTTATTCTCTTGAGGTATCTGAAAGTTTCTGTCATGTCCCCCCTCTCCCTCCTTTCCTCAAGGCTATACATCTTAAGCTCCTTTAGTCTTTCTTTATATGTCTTCTGGAACAGACCCTGCATCATTTTGGTTGCCCTTCTCTGGACAGCCTCCACCCTGTCTATGTATTTGCAGAGATGGGGTCTCCAGAACTGTACACAGTATTCCAGATGTGGTCTTACCAACTGTCTGTACGAGGGCCAACAACTTCCTGTTTTCTACTGGTGATGCCTCACCCTATGCTTCCCAGTATCCCCCAGCCCTCCCTACTGCCTTCTCACATTGCTGGCCCACCTTTAGGTTGTCCGCTATGACTAATCCCCAGGTCCCTTTCCATTTTTTTGTTGTACTTTCCCCCTGGGTTTTTGTTTCCCAGGTGCATTACTTTGCACTTATTTGCATTGAATCTAAGCTACCATACATTTGACTATTCCTCCAACCTTTGCCAGATCCTTTTCAATCCTTTCCACCCCACTTTGCATATCAACTCTGTTGCAGATCTCTGTGTAATCTACAAAGAGACATACTTTTCCTTCCAGTCCCTCTGCAATGCCAGTAATAAAGACATTAAAAAGGACCAGCCCCAGTACTGAACCCTGCAGTACCCCACTAGTTATCCCACTTTCTTCACTGTGAACTCCAGTTACTATTACCCACTGTGTTCTGTTGTCCAGCCAGTGTTTTGCCCAGGCTGCCAGCCTGGGACCCACTCCCAGGCTGGCTAATTTGTTTATTAATCTTTTATGTGGGACTGTGTCAAATGCCTTACTAAAGTCTAGGTAGGCCATGTCCACAGCCCCTCCCTGGTCTACTACTTTGGTCACCCAGTCAAAGAAATCAATTAAATTTGTCTGACATGACCTTCCTGCTGTGAATCCATGCTGCCTTGGATCCTGTGCCCCAATGACCTCTAGGTACTCAACAGTTCTTTCCTTCAGAAGTGATTCCATCATTTTCCCTACCACTGAGGTCAAACTGACAGGTCTGCAGCTTCCTGCCTCTGTCTTGGTCCCACTTTTATGAAGGGGAATCACATCCACCCTCCTCCAGTCCTCAGGTGCCACACCATCCTCCCATGATTTATTAAAAAGTGTAGTAAGTGGTGTTACTAGTTCTTCCCTTTGTTATTTTAGAATTCTGGGGTGACTCCCATCAGGCCCCATTGCTTTGTCCACCTTCACTTTTAAGAGTTCTTTCAGAACCCCTTCTTCTGTGAAAGAACTAATATCAGCCCTCCTATCCAAAGTGCTTCTATTGACTGGATTAGGTATCTCCCCCTGCTGTTCCATTGTGAATGCTGAGCAGAAGTATTCATTCAGTATACCTGCTTTTTCACTGTCGCTCTCTGTCCTACCACCTTCCTCTTTATTCAGCCTCAGTATCCCTGCCTTAGTCTTTCTTTGCTCCCTAATGTACCAATAAAAGGATTTATCCCCCTTCTTAACCAAGTTGGCTATCTTTTCCTCAGTTTGGGCCTTTGCTATTCTGACTGCCTTCCCCACTTTCTTCTGCTTTAACTGGTACAGTTCTTTGTCCTGCTCCTTCTGTGTTTCCCTATACTTCCTGAATGCTATCTTTTTCTCCCTAACATTCCCCGCCACTTCTTTTGAGAACCATAGTGTTTTTTTCCTTTCATTTTGATTTGTTTATTTGCATCACACAAAGGCTTGTTGCCTCTGTGATGGTGCTTTTGATGTTTCCCCATCGTTCCTCCACACCACCTTCTTAACATAGAAACATAGAAACATAGACTTTGATGGCAGATAAGGACCACTTGGCCCATCTAGTCTGCCCATTTCCCTACCTACAGGATAGGCCGCAGATCCTAGTTAACCAACAGCCTATTTCTTCCAACCTCCCCCACAAGAATTGCCTTATATCTGTCCCATGCATTCTTGAATTCTCCCACAGTTTTAGACCTCTACAACTTCCTCAGGAAGTTGTTCCATGCATCCACTACCCTCTCTGTGAAATAATATTCCTCACATTGCCCTGAACCATCTCCCTCTATCATTAAATTGTGTCCCCTTGTTCTGCATGTCTTTTTCTGAAAGATGCTACCTCTTAGACTTTGTTGATTCCACTGAGGTACTTAAAAGTTTCTATCATGTTCCCTCTCTCCCTTCTTTCCTCAAGGGTATACATATTAAGCTCTTTTAGTCTCTCCTCACACATCTTCTCTTGCAGACCCTGCACCATTTTAGTTGCCCTCCTCTGGACTGCCTCTGTCCTGTCTATGTCCTTGCTGAGATGGGGTCTCCAGAACTGGACACAGTACTCCAGATGGGTGTCTCACCAACTGTCTGTACAGGGGGATAACAACTTCCTGTTTTCTGCTGCTGATGCCTCTCTCTATGCATCCCAGTATACCCCCAGCCCTCCCTACTGCCTTCTCACATTGCTTGCTAACCCTAAGGTCATCTGATATGATTACCCCAGGTCCTTTCCTTTATTGTTGTTGTTACTACCTCCCCCATTGTGTATTCTTCCCTGGGTTCTTGTTCCAGGTGCATTATTTTGCACTTTTTGCACTGAATCCCAGCTGCCATACTTCGACCATTCCTCCAACCTTACCAAGTCCCTTCTCATCCTTTCCACGCCTCCTTGTATCAATCCTGTTGCAGATCTTTGTGTCATCCGCAAAGAGGCAAACTTTTCCTTCCAGTCCCTCTGCAATGTCACTTATGAAGACATTAAAAAGGACTGGACCCAATACTGAATTCTGTGGTACCCCACTAGTAACCCCTCTTTCTTCAAAGTGGACTCCATTTACAATTACCTTCTGTGTCCTGTTGTCCAGTCAATGTTTTACCCAGGCTACCACCCTGGGACCCACTCCCAGGGTTGTTAATTTGACTATTAATCTTTTGCGTGGGACTGTGTCAAATGCCTTGCTAAAGTCTAGGTAGACCATGTCAACAGCCCCTTCCTGGTCCACTACTTTGGTCACCCAGTCAAAGAAATCTATTAGATTCATCTGACATGACCTTCCCGCTCTGAACCCATGCTGCCTTGGGTCCTGTGCCCCACTGGCCTCTAGGTACTCAACTGTTCTTTCCTTCAGAAGTGACTCCATCACTTTCCCTACCACAGAGGTCAGACTGACAGGTCTGTAGTTTCCTACCTTTGTCTTGGTCCCACCTTTGTGAAGGGGAATCACATCCACCTTCCTCCAGTCCTCGGGTACCACACCATCCTCCAATGATTTATTGAAAAGAGTAGCCAGTGGTTTCACTAGTTCCCCCCTTAATTCTTTTAGAATTCTGGGGTGAATTCCATCAGTCCCCATTGCTTTGTCCACCTTCAGTTTTAGGAGTTCTTGCAGAACCCTTTCTTTTATGAAAGTACTGAGATCGACCTCCCTATCAAGAGTGCTTCTGTTAATTGGATTAGGCACTTCCCCCTCCTCTTTTGTGAATGCTGAGCAGAAATATTCATTCAGTATCCCTGCTTTTTCACTGTCCCTCTCTGCCCACCCACCTTTCATTCTATTCAGCCTCACTATCCCTCCCTTTGTCTTTCTACGCTCACTGATGCACCTATAAAAGATTTTATCTCCTTCTTAACTGAGTTGGCTATCTTTTCCTTGGTTTGGGCCTTTGCTATTCTGACTTCCCTCCCTGCTTCATTCTGCCTTAACTGGTACAGCTGTCTGTCCTACTTCTTCTGTGTTTCCTTATATTTCCAGAATGCTATCTTTTTCTTCCTGACTTTCACAGCCACCTCTTTTGAGAACCATAGTGGCTTTTTCTTTCATTTTGATTTGTTTATTTGCTTCACACAAATTATTTTTGCCTCTGTGATGGCAGTTTTGATGATTCCCCATTGTTGCTCCACACCTCCTTCTAGCCTGTTTGCTAGTGCTTTTCTGAGGTACTCTCCCATCTTGCCAAAGTCAGCCCTCCTAAAGTCCAGTACCCTCACTTTTGTATGGCTTGACTCTGTAGCTGAGTTTAACATGAACCACACTGTTTGATGGTCATTTGTTCCCAGATGGCAACCCAATTCTAGATCTGAGATCCTCTCACTACCTCCATTTGAGAGTATGAGGTCTAAGATTGCTCCCACAAGAGTGGGTTCCGAAACTAGCTGTCTAAGGCCTGCCACCTGTAGAGCATCAAGAATGGCCCTGCTCTTGGATGTGGCTGCAGCAAATGTGCTCCAGTTTACATCTGGCATATTCAGGTCTCTCATCAACAGTATCTCCCCTTTCTCTGCCATTCTAAGAATGCCTTCTATCATATCCTTGTCCATTCCCTCCCTGATATGGGGTCTGTACACAACCCCTGTGCAGATTGCGGTGCCCTTTCAGTCTCGAGGTGACCCACAGTGCCTCCTCTCTTCCTGTTTACTCTTTTGTTCAGTTGCTTTTATCTCTTCCTTTACATAGAGAGCTACTACTCCCCCTCTTCTCCCCTGCCTGTCTCTCCTGTAGGTTATGTACCCTGGTATGTTAACATCCCAGTCATGGTTCTCTGTGTACCATGTTTCTGTGACTATCATGATATCCAGGCATCCCTCTTCCATCAAGGCCAGAAGCTCAGGGAGCTTGTTGTCCAGACTATGGGCATTGGTACTCATTACCCTCCATTTCTTGATGGCCTTACTCCTTTTTGCCCCATCCCTGTCCTTCTTGCCTTTGTCACTTTCTCCATTTACCCCTGCCCTTCTCCCTATCAATACCTCTATGTTGGTGTTTACTGCACTTACTACCGTGATTTTTTTGGGGGGGCTAGGATTTCCCTGCTCCTTTCCAGTGCCTCCCCCCTTGGCTAGGTTAAATGCTTGCCTGTTTGCTAGTGCTTTTCTGAGACACTCTCCCATTTTGACAAAATCAGCCCTCCTGAAGTCCAGTACCTTCACTTTTGTATGGCTTGACTTTACAGCTAAGTTTATTGTGAGCAACACTGTTTGGTGGTTGCTTGTTCCCAGATGGCTAACAATTTCAAGATCGGAGATCCTCTCTCCATTCCCATTTAAGAGTACAAGGTCTAAGATGGCTACCTTCTGAGTGGGTTCCAAAACTAGCTGTTTGAGGCTTGCCCCCTGTAGGGCATTGAGAATGGCTCTGCTCTTGGATGTGGCTGCAGCAAAGGTGCTCTAGTTAGCATCTGGCATATTTATGTCTCCCATCAGCAATATCTTCCCTTTCTCTGCCATCCTAGGGATGCCTTCAGTCATTTCCTTGTCCATTTCATCTCCCTGAGACGGGGGTCTGTATACAACCCCTGTGCAGATTATGGTACCATTTCCAGTCTCCAGGGGGCAGTAGCTCTCATGTAAGGGAAGGGATAAAAGCAACTGAACAAAGAGTAAACACAGAGGAGAGGAGGCACTGTGGGTCACCTTAGAGACTGGAAATGGCACCACAACTACACAGGGTTTATATAGACCCCATGTCAGGGGAGGGAATGGACAAGGATATGATAGAAGGCATACTTAGGATGGCAGAGAAAGGGGAGATACTGTTGATGGGGGACTAACATGCCAGATGTTTACTGGAGCACCTTTGCGGCAGCCACATCCAAAAGCAGGGCCATTCTTGATGCCCTTCAGGTGGCATGCCTCAAACAATTAGTTTTGGAACCCACTCATGAGGGAGCAATCTTAGATCTTGTACTCTCAAATGGGGACAGTGAGAGGATCTCAGATCTAGAAGTGGGTAGCCATTTGAGAACAAGTGACCACCAAACAGTGTGGTTCATGATAAACTCTGCTACAGAGTCAAGACATACAAAAGTGAGGGTTCTGGACTTCAGGAGGGCTGACTTTGGCAAGATGGGAGAGTGCCTCAGAAAAGCACTTGCAAACAGGCTAGAAGGAGGGGTGGAGCAACAATGGGCAAATATCAAACTGCCATCACAGAGGCAACAAGCTTTTGTGTGAAGCAAATAAACAAATCAAATGAAAGAAAAGCCACTGTGGTTCTCAAAAGAGGTGAAGTGTGAAGGTTAGGGAGAAAAAGATAGCAGTATGAAGTATAAGAAACACAGAAGGAGCAGGACAGAGAACTGTACCAGTTAAGGCAGAAGGAAGCAGGAGGGTAGTCAGAATAGCAAAGGCACAAACTGAGGAAAAGATAGCTAACTCAGTTAAGAAGGGGGATAAAACCTTTTATAGGTATATCAGGGAGCGTAGAAAGACAAAGGGAGGGATAGTGAGGCTGAATAGAATGGACGGTGGGTGAACAGAGAGTGAAAGTGATAAAGCAGGGATACTGAATGAATACTTCTGTTCAGTATTCACAAAAGAGGAAGTGGGGGAGATGCCTAATCCAAACAGAAATACTCTGGAGGAGGAGGTTGATCCCAGTCCTTTCACAGAAGAAAGGGTTCTGCAAGAACTCCCAAAACTGAAGGTGGACAAAGCAATGGGTCCAGATGGAATTCACCCCAGAATTCTAAAAGAATTAAGCAGAGAACTAGTGACACCGCTGACTACGCTTTTTAACAATTCATGGGAGGATGGTGTGGTACCTGAGGACTGGAAGAAGGTGGATGTGATTCCCCTTCACAAAAGTTGGACCAAGACAGAGGCAGGTAACTACAGACCTGTCAGTTTGGCCTCTGTGGTAGGGTATGTGATGGAATCACTTCTGAAGGAAAGAATAGTTGAGTACCTAGAGGCCAGTGGGGCACAGGACCCAAGGCAGCATGAGTTCACAGCAGGAAGGTCATGTCAGATGAATCTAATTGATTTCTTTGACTGGGTGACCAAAGTAGTGGACCAAGGAGAGGCTGTGGACATGGCCTACATAGACTTTAGCAAGGTATTTGACACAGTCCCACACAAAAGATTAGTAGTCAAATTAACTTGCCTGGGAGTGGGTCCCAGGGTGGTAGCCTGGGTAAAACATTGGCTGAACAAAGGGACACAGAAGGTAATTGTGAATGGAGTCCACTCTGAAAAGAGGGTGGTTACTAGTGGGGTACCGCAGGGTTCGGTACTGGGTCCAGTCCTTTTTAATGTCTTTATAAGTGACATTGCAGAGGGCTGGAAGGAAAAGTATGCCTCTTTGCAGATGACACAAAGATCTGCAACAGGGTTGATACACAAGGAGGTGTGGAAAGGATGAGAAGAGACTTGGCAAGGTTGGAGGAATGGTCAGAAGTATGGCAGCTTGGATTCAATGCAAAGAAGTGCAAAGTAATGCACCTGGGAAACAAAAACCCAGGGGAAGATTACACAATGGGGGGAGGTAGTAGCAACAACAAAAATGGAAAGAGACCTAGGGGTAATCTTATCAGATGACCTTAAGGTTGGCAAGCAATGCGAGACAGTGGTAGGGAGGGCTGGGGGGATACTGGGATGTATAGGGAGAGGTATCACCAGCAGAAAACAGGAAGTTGTTATCCCCCTGTACAGACAGTTGGTGAGACCCCATCTGGAGTACTGCATCCAGTTCTGGAGACCCCATATCCGCAAAGACATAGGGTGAAGGCAGTTCAGAGGAGGGCAACTAAAACAGTGCAGGGTCTGCAAGAGAAGCCATACGAGAAGAGACTAAAGGAGCTTAATATGTATACCCTGGAGGAAAGGAAGGAGAGGAGGGACATGATAGAAACATTTAAGTACCTCAGTGGAATCAACAAAGTCCAAGAGGGTAGCATCTTTCAGAAAAAGAAATGTGCAAGAACAAGGGGACACAATTTGAAGGTAGAGGGTGGGTGGCTCAGGGACAATGTGAGGAAGTATTTTTTCACAGAGAGAGTGGTGGATGCATGGAACAGCCTCCTGAGGATTTTTTGGGGTCTAAAACTATGGGAGAATTCAAGAATGCATGGGACAGACATAAGGCAATTTTTGTGGGGGTAGGAAGAAATAGGCTGTGGGTTAAATAGGATCTGCAGCTTATCCTATAGGGAGAGGAATGGGCAGACTAGGTGGGCCAAGTGGTCCTTATCTGCTGTCAAAGTCTATGTTTCTATATTTCTGTGTTTCTGTGTTAAAGTTACCATATGTGCTACTTGTCTAAAGCCCCTCCCCAACTCCTCAAACTCCTGTTGCACTGCTCTGATCCCATTCTCAGCCAGGTAATTTTTGCCTAGGTGGATAATGACATCCAGTTCACTCCCCCTTGCAGCTGCTCCTACAATCCTGAGGATTAATTTCCTGTCCCTCCAAGCCATGGTTCCGGGCAGGCACCTTACCTCCCTTTCCCTTCCCTCCCCCAGTTCAACCCCCCAATAATTGAGTCCCCCACCAGGAGTTGTTTCCTTCCCCTGTGGGGTCATGTGTCACCCTCCTGTGGGTCTCCATTGTTGGAGGTTCCAAGCATCCTCCTTGGTGTCCACTGCAGGTGCCTCCATAGAGGAACCATGCTCCACCAGAGTGGTGAATGAATTGTGGGGAGGCACAGCTAGTGGGATGTGCCTCTATTCCACCACCCTACTCCTCCCTGAGCCCACCATGGTCCAACCACTCCTCTTTCTTGCAACCTCTGAGGTAGTGGTGGTGTCCTGGGTGGTCCCTGGGTGGGGGGAGCAGGTTTCCTGAATCTTTGCCAGGTCGGCATGGAGATGAACAACCTCCTCCCTCAGACCAGAGAGGTTCCTGCAAATAGGGCAGCAAAGCAGCCTCCAGAATGTCTCCTTGAAGGCAGCTACTCCACAGCCAGTGCATTGCATCACTCCCCACATGTCCGTGTCCCTTCCTGTTACAGATGCTTTTCTTTTTTTTTGTTCTTGTTTTAGTGTGTACAAGCTTGTGAGTGTTTCTGTCCCCTATTCAGTGTGCTGTGCCTTTAAGGATATGAACCGTGTATGTTGTTTGTTTTGGCAAAGTGATGTCAGAACCCTTGCTATAAATGAAGTTTTATGCTTGGAAGGGTGGGGTGAGGGGCAGGGTGGGTGAGAGTAAACCTATGCCCTACAGAAACAATCAACTACAACTCTGACCCTCCATCCCGGGGAGTGCCTTCTTTCCTTTCAGACACCTATTTGACAGAGGTTAAGTAACAGGTCTAGTCACAAATGATTGCACATTTCTCCCAGCTACAGTTCCTCTCTGGCAAATGAAAGTTAAACTAAGAAAAGTTAACCCCAAAAACAGAGAATCAATACTAGTTACTTACACAGGTCCAAAATGTAATAATTCAATTCAATGTAGTCTAGTAAATAACCTCCTTCAATTAAGGAAGCTTTGGCTGCTTTCTCTCTCCCTCTATCTCAGCATATGATATTATTGTATCATTAGGTAGATAAAGCAGCTTTGCAAGCATTGGGCTTAGCTATTTCAGACTTAGTTTATTATAAAATTCAATCTCAATGAATGTGTTTGCTTTCCTCTGTTTCTTTTGGAACATGTAGCTATGAAAACTAAATGTTATATTTAGAGTTAGATCCAACCTTACTAGCTTCTAGTATTATTTTCTTTCTTCTATTATTGCCTCCAGTATTTCAGATATTGTAGAACATATTTCCCTGTGTCTTTCAAGAAGCATCTGGCTTGTCTTAACTGATCCCACAACTGCTGAGTTTGTGACATTCCAGTCTGCTGCAGTGGAAAGCACTATGATGTCCTAAACAGGAATACTATGAGGTCAGTTGGGGATAGTCAAATGCTTTATACACTGACTTTCTGGCTACACTGCAAAGCTGTGTTATAAATCTGAGGAAAGAAAAACTGAAAATGAAAACATGTTTTGTAGGAAATTATGATAACTTCACATTTTGTTAATAAAAGTACAGACTAACAAGCATACCTACTCTTTTAATGTGAAGGGGTGGGGCATACCCTTTTCTCATTCACAAGTCTATGAAATCTCACTATCATCATCATCACATCATACTTTTAAAGTTTTCCAAGTGAAGTGCTGAGAGATCTGTCCTCTCCTATTGAGCCTTAAACAGTCACTAAGACATGAAAGGGTGTTTTAGCATGAGCCAATAACTGAATATCTCTGGGATGTTTATAGGAACAAGGTGCAGCTGAGTGCCTTTAAACACCCCTGAAAAATGGGATTATTGACCATGGTTACACATCCCTGGACTGTCTTATTGTACTACTTATAATGACAGAAAATCTGTGTATTCTTGGCTAGCCATGAAGTGATGTTTGGATGCCTTATTTTCTCCACAGCTTTCTTTCTTGCCACATCTGCTACACTTTGTTTTATCGTTCTTGTACCTGTATTCAAGCCCATTTTGTGCCTACTAGCCCAATGTTAGCCCTCCTGATGTGAAACCAGTATTTCCTTTCCCTTATTTCATTCACCAAGGCAAATGTGATATTCCTACTTCCTACTGAGCTGCATTGTTTCCATTCAGACACATTTTTTTAAAAACTATGATCTTGACATTTTTGTAGCTTTAACTAGTATGAAGTCATTCTTATTTTAGTTTTGATTGAATCTGCACCTAGTAACCAGATATTCTGGGCATAACCTGGTAGGCCCAACAAAAGTCTGTAGAATTTATTTAAAATGACGAGAAGTTTCTGAGACATCTCAGGTCCCACACTTCTGTTTCATACAAATTGATGTCTTGGGCATTGCCTGCCTCTTGTTAATCTGTGTGCAGTCCCAGGATAATAACCCACAACTATCCTATTAAATGCTTAACCCCAAATGAGGCTAAACATTATTTGGAACTACTAGTCCCAGGTATCCATTGTTTTTCTCCAACTTGTTATCTTTAAGAATTTTATATTCCTTACAACTCTGTCCTTTGAATGTTAAAGTTTTATTGGCCTCTCTGTTTATTTGTAATTCCAACTCCAAAGTTTTCCAAATAAAATTCAATGCTCTTTGGAGGTCAGTTCCTGTATATGTGCATAGAAGTATTTTCAGTTAGCATAACAGGATGCTGCATTGCATCCCAAAGGTAACAGATAATTATTTATTAATTTGATATTTTTTGTCTAGGAGAGAACATACTGAGCTGCAAATAGTTGATTTACAGGTGTGTCCTGGGATAGGGGAGGGGTACGTAGGAGAGGGAACAGACAACAATGTTTTAAAAGATAAAACACAGGTAAAGCAATATAGAATAGCAAAAGCAATAAATATAATATGCAATCAACAGAAATATTTCCCCATTCCAAATATTTATTTAAAATTTGTTGACGGTGATTGGCACATGGCACACTGAGCCAGGGCTCATTTTCAGGTGCAACTGGTGGGGGTGGGGGGGGGCGGAATACAACAGGGAGTGAATCAGGTAAAGAAAGTAGTCTGGCCTGCTGCATATTCACTGTGAAGGATATGAAAGGAATGAGCAACAGATGGGCAAGGCATTAGGAGCTGAGGATGGCAGGGTTAAAGAGAGAGAGGAGAGGTAACTGGGAAGAGTAGCAAGTTAGTGTTTGCCCATGAAGGTGGAACAGTGTGAGAGATGCCAGGCCTCAGAAGAGGGAAAAGAGGGATTAGCATATAGAGAGCAACGCGGGTGAAAGATGGAGCACTGAGGGTAAAGCAACTGAAGGAATGAAACACGTGTTTCAGCCTGACAGGTGTAGACTTTAGAGCAAAGCTGTAAGCTAAGGCTGCATAATCAAACACCAGCAGTATCATTACCCCCAAATTTGTGATATGTATTTTAAATACATTTTTTTGCCATGCATTGAAAATATATAGTTCTTTAGTTATTTACTTTGTTGTTTTGTTTTTGCTTCTTTTCACCAACTGTAGCAATTAAGGGTATCTAGGCTGCCCTAATGCCAAAGCAATGTGGGACTGAAACAAATCTTGGTATTAGAGACTGCCCAACTGACTATCAACTCCACATGCAAAATAATTGGGGCCCACTCCACTATATGTTTCAAAATTCTTCACTCTTTATTTATTAACCAGCACATAGGAATGAAATGGGGCAACACTTCATGGCCCAGCGCGCCACTTTAACCAGGCCCAATATGTATTCACTGACAGTGTTAAATATCAATGTATTATAATCACTTTTGTGACTTCTTAAAATAACTATCAGTACAATTACAGTATAAATTTTGAGCCGTCAACACACTTTGCCTTATGTGCCTTCCTACATATTCATACACTCTCTGCATCCATTAAATGGTTTTGCTCCTGTACAGACTCTGACATTATAAACTTATTTATTGATTTATTTATTTATTTATCTGAATTTTGGTGACCAGGTGGGTCCACTGAGATGAAATGTCCCTGTTTCAGGGGTGACCCACATAGAAACATAGAATTTGAATTTGACAGCAGATAAGGACCGCTTGACCCACCTAGTCTGCCCGTTTTCCTACCTAACAGATAAGCTGCAGATTCTAGTTAACCAACAGGTTACTTCCTCTTACCCCCCTCTAGGACTGACTTATGCCTGTCCCATGCATTCTTGAAGTTCCCCACTGTTTTTGACTCCACGACCTCCTCAGGGAGGCTGTTCCATGCATCCACAATCCTCTCAGTGAAAAAATACTTCCTCACATTACCCCTGAGCCGTCCCCCCTCTATCTTCAAATTGTGCCCCCTTGTTCTTGCACATCTCTTTTTCTGGAAGATGCTACCCTCTTGAACTTTGTTAATTCACTTGAGGTATTTGACCCAGAATTAGTTACATGCAGTAGGTAATAAGGAATTGTACAAGGTTACACATAGAAGTACGGAAATTTCTTATAGTATACAGGAGATAAGTTACAGGTAAAAGCAGTGAATAAAATAAATACAGGTAAAGACAATGAGCAATGCATACAATTGTTGTTTATGACTAAGAGAATACACGTACAATTGTGGTAAGTGCTTCTGCAGGAAGATAGATAATCGGTATTTTGTATTGTGTGTGCAGCAGGCTGTGATACTAATGCCTGCAATGTTGTAGAAGGTGGGGGAGGGTGCTGGGGGATTTAATGAAAACAATTATAGGGGGCTGGTTTCCAGTAGAAGGCTATTAATCTCCAAAGTAGCACAGGCCAGAGCCACTGGGGGCAGGGCATTCCACAGATGAGGGACTGAGAACGAGAAGGACCGCTTTTCTATTTCATATGAACTTTGGGGATTATCAGCACAGGAAGGGCTGAGGTTGTAAGAGGTCTGGCAAACTTCTTGCATTGCATTATGCCAGAGAGAGAATGGGTAGGGGAGGTAGGCTGTCATAGCTTGAAGGTTAGGCAGTATAGGCGGTGGTGCATTCTGGCTTTAAAGGAGGGCATCCTAGAGTAGTTAGTGTTATGCAGTGGTGGGTTCTTGGGTGGTCACCAACTGCAAATCAACCTATCCTATGATAAAATGATTTGAACCTAGTGAGGATGGATTCACGTACCAACTGTACTACTGGGGAACCATAGAATAGGAGGGGAGGAGGGCATTGCTTGCAATGGTGGTGCATGCCTCCCATGACAGGTAGGGAGAGAGTCTGTAAAGTAGCCCTAATTTTAAGTTGAGCATTTTAGTCAGCACATCTACATGAGGTTCAAGGGTCATGGCATGGTCTAGGACCACCCCCAGGTATTTAAAGACTTAGATCACTTCCAGGGTTATTCCAGTGCAGGTGAAGATTATAAAGATATCTTGTCTGTCTGTGCCTATGGTTTTATTACCAAATATTACCACCTTTGTTTTTGTGGCATTAAGAGGGAGTTTGTTGGCCAGAAACCAATGTTCTAATGAGCGGAAGTAATTTTCCAGCTGAGTATTGATCCAGGTGAGATCCTTGGAAGACCTATAGAGTATGACATCATCAGCATAAAGCTACACTGAGGCACCACCACATTTTGAGGTAGGGCATTGATAAATAACAAGAACAGTAGGGGGCCAAGTATGGATCTTTGGGGTACCCCATCAACGATTGACCTGGTGGGGGGTGAGAGCATAACCCTCTCATTTTACACTCTGTTTCCACCCAGTCAGTTAATTCTGGAACCAGTAGCAGAAGAAATTATCCAGGCCACAGTCCCTTAGTTTATCAAATGGCAGGTCATGATTAACCATGTTGAAGGCTTTTGTTAATTCTACAAAGATTGCTCCTGTGGCCATGCCCAGATTCATGGCATTAATAATGTCACAAGTGACCCCATACTAAAGCTGTATCAGTACCTTGGTTTGTGTGGAAGATATGCTGGAATTGGGTAAGAGTGCCATTTTGTTCAAGGTAATCTAGTAGTTGTTCACAGAGTAACCTCTTCCGGATTTTGGCAACTGCACAGAGGAGGGAGATCGGGTGATACTTTTCTATTTTGTCCTTTTGATCCCCCCTTGTGTATGGGCACCACGAGAGCCATTTTCTGTTTATCTGGGATGGTGCCAGCTAAGAAGGACTTATTAATTAAGTGCCTGATGGGGGTGGCGATGATCGATGCTGCAATGTTTATGAACTGCAGTTCCAGAGTGTCACTACCTGGTGAACCTTCACTTTTGAGCCTCTTTAATTGCCTAAGGACTTCCTGTCTGGTTACTATTCTAAGGTGAAATTGTGTTGAGGATACCCCAGTGAGTGGTTGTAGTGGTGGGGGTTCTGTATATACAGAAGGTTGCTGCTGTTAAGGGGATTGTGGATTATCAGGAAGAATGCATAAGGGGACCTTAAATCTTTCTAGATCAGTGAAGAAGTGGTTGAATCCAGAGGCAATGGTTTGGGAGTTGGATAGAATCTGTTCATCTACGTGGATTTCTCAAGTGGCAATGGTAGATTTCTCATCCAGCAACTGGTTTATCTAGGACCAGAAGTGTTTGGGGGAAGAGAGGTTTTGAGTTTAAAGGACTTTATGTAGAACTGCTTGGCACTTTTCAGCCTACTTTTGCAGGTGTTGTGGAGGATCTGTAGCAGTGCCAGTCAGAGTGTTGGTGGGATTGTTTGTACTGAGCCCAGGCTTTATCTCTCAGTCTGAGAGTTTTCCTGAGCTCACTGTCGAGCCACGGTGCGCTGAGGTCCTTGGCCCTACAACATCTAATAGGGGCACATTTATTCACCACATTGGTGAAGTTGTGTAAAAAGTAGTCTAGTGCATGGTCCACATTAGGGAGGTTAATTATTGGTTTCCAATCTACCTCTTTTAGGCTCATAAGAAAAGCAGAATCCTCAAAGCTAGAAAGGTCCTTGGCCTTGATATATTTAAGAGGGGTGTTGGGAAAGTTATTTTTCCATATGCAGTATACAGGTGAATGATCACTAAGAGTATCTGGGAGAACCACATCGGCTCTTATTCTGTCTGCCCTGCTTACTAGTATCCAGTGCAACAGCGTGTGGTTGCTTGATCTGATGTTCAGTCTAGTGGGTCCAGTTATTAACTGTGCAAGGTGGGCATTGTCCAGTGTTGACTAGTAGGTTTTATGATTTGGGCCCAGCCAATTTACATTAGGTTGAGGTCATCACACATGGTGAGTTCCATTTTAGACGGATCAGAGAGACAGGAGGTGAGAGATGACAGTGCCTGGGAGACAACATTTGAGGGGTTATAGATGCAGCCAATGCAGATTTTCTTAGCAACACCCAGTGTGACAGATATTCTCCTGATAAATCCTTCATAGAGGGTAAGTCCTGCTCAGAAGCTACGAGGTATGAGTGGACATATAGGAGGACACCCCCACCATGAATAGCAATAGTTATACAGCCAAAAAATTACTCTACCATCCAAATAGTCTGATTTCATTTGATTTTAAAAACCAATTAATCTGATATAATAAACTCTTTTTGGAAAAAAATATTTCCCTGTGCTGTCATTATTAAAAAGATTCCCATACTATACACCCTTAGTGCAGATAAATTAGAACCGATAGTTACTACAGATTGTATTTCCTCTTACTGATTACTGCAGCCATCCTAGAACTGCCTCCAGAATAGATGCTCATGAACCCTACTGTTGCTGTGTTCTTAATCTAAATTAAGACATAGGGGAATATGGAATGGCTGACTCAAATACATAATTTATCTTCAAGCGTGATGGGTCAGGACCATAACTCAAGAGGGCAGAGCCACGACTGAGTTATAAAAGTCCTGCCCCATCACAAGTGATGACAAATTGCCTATAGTGAGTCAGACTATTGTATTATAGAGGCACGGTCATGCCCCTATAGCTAAGGTTGAGCAGCATGTTTAATGTTAAACATAACATTTTGCACTTTAATAACTTTGCAACCAATCAATGGATTTGCACACAATTTGGTATACGCTGCCCAGTGGGGTAGATCTCTTGATGTAGCAAGTTTCCTTCCAGTTGAATTTGCAGATTCTGAGATCTGGATAGTGCAAAAACCTTAAAAGTTGCAACTTTGTGCATTTTTGTCCTCATTACCTTGTGCCCAGGTGATGTGGAATTTTGGTATGAATTTGTTATGGTAGAAACAACATGGATAACAGAACTGCCATACTTTGTTTGGTGAAAAAATATTAATCTGTTGCAAAGTTATTCAGTTTTTAAGTTCCCATTATTTCCTATGATAAGATCACTCTCCAGGATAGAGGTAAAAAGCTTAACAATAATAATAATAATAATAATAATAAAACTTTCTTTTTACCGTGCCTTTCTAAAATCAAGGCATCTTGACAATAGCATGCACAAGAAATAAAACAGGATGCAATAAAACATAAATACAGGGATTTCATAAAATACTGCAAAATACAATCAAGTAGGGTTAGCCTGATGTCACAAGTATGTCTTTAGGGCATGCTTAAATCCCTCCACATTCACACACTCCTGAAGCTGATGGAGTAGAGTATTCCAAAGGGCTGGGACCACGTACATAAATTCATGGGCCCTGGAAGATTTAAAAAAAAACCTTGGAATCTCTAGCAACCCCTCATCAGCCAATCGGAGCGATCGCACAGGGCAGTAAGGCACCAGAAGGTCTTTCAGGTAGGCTGGGCCAAGTCCATGTAGGGCTTTATAAGTCAGAAGTCTGACTTAAAAGGTGATCTGCCACTGTATCAGCAGCCAGTGCAGTTCGCACAGTACTGGAGAGATATGACAGGTCCGACGAGGCCCTGTCAATAACTGGGCTGCAGCGTTCTGCACCAGCTGCAGGGATATCAACCCCAGGCAGCACTAGATAAGGGGAGTTGCAGTAATCAAGGAATGAGGTCACAAAGGCATGAACCAATGTAGACAGATCACCGGACAGAACTAGGTGCTTAATCCTGGAGCTGTTCCTAAGCTGGTAGAAAGAAGATTTGATGACTGCCAACACCTGCAACCGCAATGTCAGTCCATAATCAAAACTCACCCCCAGGTTTCTCACCGCTCAGATGTGGGGTGCCGGGAACCATCAAGAAAAAGTCCTGGAGGTAAACCAGTCCCCACCACTTTATCTGGCAACCTGGGTCCACGATCATCACCTCAGTCTTCTCCGAGTTCAACGTCAGCCAGCTCGAACTCATCGAATTCTGGATTTCAGTGAGGCAGTGGTTAAAATTTGAGAAAGCTATATACTGGTCGGGTGCAAAAGAACGGTAGAGCTGGGTACCATCAGCATAGCAGTGAAACCTCAGCCCATACCTTCATACAATGTCTTTGAGGGTCTGCATGTACACTGTGAACAACATGGGGGACAACACTGAACCCTGAGGTACCCCACATGACAGAGAGACTGGGTCAGAGGAATAAAGCCCCGACAACACCCTCTGTGTTCTACCAGTGAGAAAAGATCTAAACCATCTGAAGACTGTACTAGACAGGCCACAGATGAACCTCAGGCATTCGAGAAGAACCCCATGGTCCACGGTGTCAAACATTGAAGAAAGATCAAGAAGATCCAAGATGGAGCTGGTCTTCCAATCTCTTGCTGTCAAGAGATCATTGGGCACCCGAACCAGTGCAGTCTCGGTACTATTCCTCTTCCGAAAACCAGATTGGAGAGGTTCATAACTGTCATGGATGGTCAAATGGTTCTCCATATGTAGGGCCACTACTTTCTCAATCACTTTCCCTACAAAGGGAAGGTTTGAGATCGGTCTGTAGTTGGCAGGGCAGTCTGGGTCCAGAAAAGCTTTCTTCAGGAGGGGCATTACCACCCCCTTCATCAGGGAGCTAGGAAACTCACCCGTCTCCAAGGAGCACCAGACAATTCATGCTGGGACTGGGCCAATGGAATCACAACAACCTTTTATCAGGGAAGTTGGGCCCAGATCCAAACTACAGCATGTAGGGCACATACCCTGGACAATCCGCATGACATTGATGAACCCCGGCCGGTCAAAGGCGCTCTAGGAGAACTGAGGGATAGTGACTGAGCGCTGATCCACGGCATCTCCCATAGGGTGTGCTGGTTGGAACGGCGTCCTGTTGTCAGCCACCTTTGCCTCAAAGAAACAAGCAAGCTCTTCACAACTCCACTTGTGAATAGGCTCTTCAAACCTGCAGACAGGCTGGGTTGCACAGTCTGTCCACAGTTCGAAAGAGCTGAGTCAGTCGGTTCTGAGCAGCCACAGTCTCCCAGGACAGGAACTCTACCTTCTTACAGGTGAATGTGGAATGGTAGATTTGATAATGTTCCATCAGTCTCAGGTGGTCGGCATCAAGGGTGGATCTCTGCCAGCAACGCTCTAATCTTCGTCCTTGTCGCTGCATCTCCCTCAAGGTCCTATCAAACCATGGGGACTGAGGGTGAAGTGGGAGAGGATGAACATGGACCAGAGCAATGATATCCAGGGCCAAGGTAATGGCCGTATTATAAGCCAGAACCAAGGCCTCTGGATTACTGCTAACTGTAGGAAGTTCCAATAGGTAAAGTACTGCCGCCAGGCCATCTGAGTTTAGATCTTGCAAAGGGCGGTACCTGACCATCTACACAAGGGCAGGCCTACAAAGGGGGGCATGAAAACTGAACCACACGGTGTACTGATCGGACCATTTAACAGGTTCCACACCCAAATCAAAGGCTTTGATCCCCAGGAGGAAGACTAAGTCAAGACAGTAACTACCCCTATGAGTGGCAGAAGTAACAACTTGTGTAAGGCCCAAAGATATCATCAATTGGAGGAAGTGTTGTCCAAATTGCAAGAGTATGTTATCGACCCAGGCATTGAAGTCACCCAGGACCATCAGCCTGGGCGACTTGAATGCCATGTCAATCAAAATGTCCGCTATTTCCTGTAGGAAATGCCTCTCATCACCTGGAGGATGGTAGATGAGGGTGATCCTACAACCTACACCTGCCACTACAGTACACTCGAATGACTCAGCCTCCTCAACTGGTACACTCGTGAGGCCCAGTTCGGTCTTGAAACAGACTGCATCCCCCCTCCCACGGTCCAATCTTGGGCGGTGCACCACCGAGTACCCAGCCAGAGTGGCGACCTCTAAATTGGGACTTGCATTCTCATCCAGCCAGGTCTCATAGATGCATGCCAGATCCACCTACTCAACAAGGTCTGCAATAACTGCAGTCTTATTTTTGATGGATCTGGCATTGCACAACACCACTCGAGTTGGACGGACCTCCGGGGCTGCCTGAGCTATCTGCCCACCAATATTGGTGGTGCCCATGGGTATGGAGACTAGGCATGGTGGGCCACGCTCCAGATTCCATTTCTCCCCAGGGCATCTTCTGGGCCTTACTACCCCAATGTGATGGCCCACTCATTTGACCTCTGCCGTTCTTGCCCCCAACCCCCCTTCCCCCTACAAGCAATACCTAGTGCTCTACAGCACTGGTAAGCTGAAAACTGCAATGGGAAGGGGGAAAAGGGTGGAGGGCATGTAGGGTGGAGGACGAATAGTGCACAACTATGGGGGCAGGTCTCCTACACATACTAATGAAAATAAAACACACCAAACCAGATAAACAACCAAAAACCCCCAATTAATTAACTAATCTAAACTCAAAAAGAAATAAAGTAAAGTAAAATAAAAACAACCCCCAACCAATCACACCCTAAAAACTTAAAATCAGTTAATAAATTAAACTTAAAATGCACCCCAATAATAAAAATAACACATAGGGTTCAGCACAAAATGTTTTTTTGCTTTTTTGTTTAAATATCATGAAGATAACACACATATAAAAGCATAGATCAAACCCAATTAAAGCAGCAGTGCAGGCATGTGCAAAAGCGTAGTTGTCCAAAATAAAGTAGAAAGCAGGTCCATACAGCATTAGTAGGCAAACATGCAACAGAGAGGGTGCACATGCAAAAACGGTGTCACAGCAAAGAAACGGGATATATAACCCAACAAACCCCATAGAGAGAGCAGGAACTGCAAAAATGCATATAATATCAACTCCGAAATAATAAATGTTGAAATGAAAGTAAAGCACCATGAGCATAACAACGAATGCCAAACACTCGTGCTGACACTCAGACCAGCTCGACCAACTGACAACACACTCTTCTGGATACACTTACGTAGCGACCGATAGATGCTCTGAAGAAGACCACCTGCATTGCCGCTTTAATTGGGTGAGATCTATGCCTTTTACATGTGTGTTACTTTCATGATATTTAAATAAAAAAGCAAAAACATTTTTTGTGCTGACCCCTATGCATTATTTTTATTGGGTCTTTGTTTTCAGCTCCTGGGGTATAGTACACTACTTCTGTTCATTGAGCCCCCTACTTCCTATGATCTATGGAACTTTTTTTTTTTTTGCACCCTAATACTAAAATCAAATCAAAAACATACAAAAAAAACAGCACAATCCAAGGTCCAGAGAAACTATTTAGAAGGTGCATAGCCCATCACAGAATAATCCATGAGTTCTTAATACTGCAGCCCAAACTAAAAACCATTAATGTATAATGGAAAATAAAATAAAATAAAAAGTCATATCTTGGCCCCCCCCCAGTCCTCTCACGACTAGGAGGTCAGATGATGTATTGGGACTCTCACTCCCCACAGGATGAAAATAAGTATGTCCAATGCCCTTCCTACCCCACAAGCACTCTCACTGCAAGGGGGGGCGGAGTTAATGAGTGAAATAGGCACTCTCATTGCCACTAAGAAACAATAAATAAACAGTCTGACTGTATTTTCCATGCAATAGGATCTTCTTTTTTATCTCTATAATGCTAGGGGCAGGGTCCCAAAAATCCCAACCCAGGGCCAAAAGTGTAGGGTAGCAACACCACTAAAAGTTCTGATAGGGCCAACCTGCTGGCAGGCCCCTTGAGACATCAGGGGACCCCTGGCTCACCCTGCCAGCCACCCGGCAGGGTCAAAAACCACAGTCCCCCATGAAATCACAGACCCCACAACCAAGCACTCATGAAGGGTCAGGACCACTGCACCCCACACCAGGATACCGTGCACTTCAGATGTTTTGGCTTGTCTCTTGAGCCTAGGGTTGTACAAATCCATAGCTGGTCACCTCGCCACAGATCTCCCTCCTTCCCGCAGCAGAATCCAAGCCTCAAGGTCTCCCGAAAATGGCTCCAAAATCCAGCCAGGAGCACCTCCAAACATCCCAAATAGAGGAACCAAATCTTCCAAAGACCCCGACGCCAGACAGTTAATCCAAAGGAGTTTTGGACATAGGGCAATTAATCCAAAGGAGTCCTGGTCGCTGGACAGATTAATCCAAAGGAGAGGGTATCAACAAACAATCCAACAAAATGAGTGTCCAACAGAATCGAGTAAGCAGTGATCAACTAGTCTGCAAGGCCTGGCAGTATATATGGAGCGGTGTCGGGGCCGAATGAAAATGGCCCCCAGTGCACACTACGAGAGTTTTCAGGAGACTCCCGGAAATCACTCCAGTGCTTGGCAGTCCAGAAACCACTCCCACTGGGTTCAAAAAGAGAACAAGACAAATGAAACAGAACCCCCACAGAACAGCACGATACAGCAAACTGCTAAGAGGGAATGAGGGGAGTCAAAAAATTTAAACTAAACCAAGATCAGCAAACAACTATCGAAGCAGCCATTGGCGCACCCAGCCTGGCTGCCAAAGAAGTGATCTCATGAAAAATTATTCTTTCTCATGAGATCCATTTCTTTTTCATGAGGAAAAATTCCTATTTAGTGAGTCGTCATTTTGTTTTTTTTTCAGGAACTAAAAAGTGTGGAAGATCCATTAAAATGTTGTCATTTTACAAATCAAGCACCATTACCTAACTAAACAGGCCCCATTTAGCTAGATTCTGATGTTTTTTTTTTTTAATCAGGGCCAGAAATACTTTGTCAGGGCACTCAAAATCCCAGGTGCCCAGATTATCGAAAGGAGCCTTCCCCTGTGTTTTTTGTATGAGAACAATAGATTTTCTTGACTTCTGCAACTGCAGCTGAACTCCTGCTGCTGACTGCAGCATAAGTTGTGAGCCACCCTTCTGTTTCCCTGGTGTTTGGTGGCATGACCCCCCCACACTGTCCATAAATAATAGCTTCCCTGGTGTCCAGTGGTACCCCCCCACCCTTCAGTCACCATCCCCATAATAATTTATATATTACCTGGTGTCTAGTGGTACCCCCTACCAGCCGATCGCCATCCCCCTTATACATTTATATATTCCCTGGTGTCAAGTGGCATCCCCACCCTCCGATCACCATCCCCATTTGTGGAACACTGAGGAGCTCACCCCCAGTGTTCCAAGATGGTTTATTAATGTTATTCGTACCTGCAAAAGGAAAACCATCCCCGATGTCTTTTTTTAACCTGAAAAAGAAAATAGTCCCTCATCATCTCCACTGACCCCTTCCCCCCATCCAGACCCTCCCACTGAGCACCTTCCTTACTGTACTCTTACCAGCTAATGTAAGAGTCTGTCATCTTCCATGGGCAGAGACACGTCTACACTTTCCAAAGCCAAACCGTGAGCTGAGGAATAAAGGTAAGTGCCCTATAATGTATTTCAATGGTGTAGATACAGAAACATAGAAACATAGAATTTGACGGCAGATAAGGACTGCTTGGCCCACCTAGTCTGCCCATTTTCCTACCTAACAGATAAGCTGCAGATCCTAGTTAACCAACAGCTTACTTCCTCTTACCCGCCCCTAGGACTGCCTTATGCCTGTCCCATGCATTCTTGAAGTCCCCCACTGTTCTTGACTCCGACCTCCTCAGGAGGCTGTTCCATGCATCCACAACCCTCTCTGTGAAAAAATACTTCCTCACATTACCCCTGAGCCGTCCCCCCTCTTTCTTCAAATTGTGCCCACTTGTTCTTGTACATCTCTTTTTCTGGAAGATGCTACCCTCTTGGACTTTGTTAATTCCCTTGAGGTACTTGAAAGTTTCTATCATGTCCCCTCTCTCCCTTCTTTCCTCAAGAGTATACATATCAAGCTCCTTTAGTCTTTCTTCGTATGTCTTCTGGTGCAGACCCTGCATCATTTTGGTTGCCCTCCTCTGGACAGCCTCCACTCTGTCTATGTCTTTGCGGAGATGAGGTCTCCAGAACTGCACACAGTACTCCAGATGGGGTCTCACCAACTGTCTGTACAGAGGGATAACAACTTCCTGTTTTCTACTATTGATGCCTCTTCCTATGCATCCCAGTATCTTCCCAGCCTTCCTTACTGCCTTCTCACATTGCTTGCCCACCTTTAGGTCATCTGATATAATTACCCCCAGGTCCTTTCTATTTTTACTGTTGTCAGTATCTCACCCCCATTGTGTACGCTTCCCCTGGGTTTTTGTTTCCCATGTGCATTACCTTGCACTTCTTTGCATTGAATCTGAGCTGCCATACATTTGACCATTCCTCCAACCTTCAGGTCCCTTCTCATCCTTTCCACTCCATCTTGTGTATCAACCCTGTTGCAGATCTTTGTGTCATCTGGGAAAAGACATACTTTTCCTTCCAGTTCCTCTGCAATGTCACTTATAAAGACATTAAAAAGGACCGGTCCCAGTACTGAACACTGCGGTACCCCACTAGTAACCCTCCTTTCTTCACCGTGTGCTCTATTTACTACTACCCTTTGCGTCCTGTTGTCTAGCCAATTTTTTATCCAGGCTACCACCTTGGGACCCATTCCAAGGCTGGCTATCTTGTGTATTAATCTTTTGTGTGGGACGGTATCAAATGCCTTGCTAAAATCTAGGTAGGCCATGTTCACAGCCCCTCCCTGGTCTACTACTTTGGTCACCCAGTCAAAGAACTCTATTAGATTCGTCTGACATGATCTTCCCATTGTGAATCCATGCTGCTTTGGGTCCTGTGCCCCACTGGCCTCTAGGTACTCAACAATTCTTTCCTTCAGAAGTGATTCCATCATTTTCCCTACCACTGAGGTCAAACTAACTGGTCTGCAGTTTCCTGCCTCTGTCCTGCTCCCACTTTTGTGAATAGGAATCACATCTGCCCTCCTCCAGTCCTCGGGTACCACCCCATCCTCCCATGATTTGTTAAAGACAGTAGTCAACGATGTCACTAGTTCTACCCTTAGTTCTTTTAGAATTCTTGGGTGAATCCCATCAGGCCCCATTGCTTTGTCCACCTTCAATTTTATTAGTTCTTTCAGAACTCTTTCTTCTGTAAATGGAGTGGTATCGACCCTGTCTTCAGAGTGTTTCTCTTGTTTGGTTTAGGTAACTCCCCCTCCTCTTCCTTTGTGAATACTGAGCAGAAATATTCATTCAGTATCCCTGCTTTTTCACTGTCACCCTCTACCCACATTCCCTCCCCTTTATTAAGCTTCAGTATCCCTCCTTTGGTCTTTCTTCGCTCCCTAATGTACCTATAAAAGGTCTTATCCCCTTCTTAACAGAATTGGCTATCCTTTCCTCAGTTTGGGCCTTTGCTATTCTGACTGCCTTCCCAGCCTCTTTCTGCTTTAACTGATAAAGTTCTCTGTCCTGCTCCTTCTGTGTTTCCTTATATTTCCTGAATGCTGTCCTTTTCTCCTTAACCTTCCCTGCTACCTTTTTTGTGAACCATAGCGGTTTTTTCCTTTGTTGTGTTTTATTGATTTGCTTTACACAAAGGCTTGTTGCCTCTGTGATGGCTGTTTTGATCACTCCCCATTGTTCCTCCACCCCTCCTTCTTGCCTGTTTGCTAGTGCTTTTCTGAGGCACTCTCTCATTTTTCCCAAAGTCAGCCCTCCTAAAGTCTAGTACTCTTGCTTTTGTATGGCTTGATTGTGGCTGTGTTTGCTCGTGAACCACACTGTTTGGTGGTCGCTGGTTCCCAGATGGCTACCCACTTCTAAATCTCGAGATTCTTTCTCCATCCCCATTTGAAAGTACCAGATATAAGATTGCTCCTTCCCGAGTGGGTTCCGATACTAGCTGTCTGGAGGCATGCCCCCTGTAGGGCATCAAGAATTACCCTGCTCTTGGATGTGCCTGCAGCAAAGGTGCTCCAGTTAACATCTGGCATATTCAGGTCCCCCATCAACAATATCGCCCCTTTTTATGCCATTCTAACAAAGCCTTCTATCATTTCCTTGTCCATTCCCTCCCCAGAGATGGGGGTCTGTATACAACCCCCATGCGGATTGTGGTGCCATTTCCTGTCTCCAGGGTGACCCAAAGTGCCTCATCTGTTCCATGTTTACTCTTTAGTTGTGTTGTTTTGATCTCTTTCTTTACATAGAGAGCTACTCCTCCTCCTCTTTTACCCTCCCTGTCCCTCCTGTAGATTGTGTATCCTGGTATGTTGACATCCCAGTCATGGTTCTCTGTGTACCATGTTTCTGTGACTGCCACAATATCCAGGCAACCCTCTTCCATCAGGGCCACTAGTTCAGGGAGCTTTTTACACAGACTACGGGCATTGGGACTCCTCACCCCCTCCACTTTTGATGGCCTTGCCCTTTTGGCCCCATTTCTGTCCTTACTGCCTTTGCCTTTTTTACATTTAAATCTGTTCTGCTCCCTAATAACTTCTGTACCTTGGTGTTTACCTCACTAATCACCATGTTTTTTGGGGGCTCAGATTTCCTGTTTTTTCAGTGCCTCCCCTTGGCTAGTTTAAATGCTTGTGACATTCAAACCTCTCACCTAGGATCCTGGCTCCCCCTGGACAGATGCAGACCATCGCACCAGTATAGTTCTGCATCCCTCCAGGTGGCTCCCCAGTCCCCAGTGAAGCCAAAACCCTGAGCTCCACACCAGTTTTTCAACCACTCATTGAATTCCCTGGTGAGGAGTGCCCTAAGCATCTCCCTTGCCATAGACAGGCAGCACCTCCGAGAAGGTTACCGTATGCGCTACTTGTCTAAGGCCCCTTTCTAACTCTACAAACTCCTCTGGCACTGCTCTGATCCCATTTCTAGTCAGGTCATTTGTCTCTAGGTGGACAATGACATCCAGCTCCCTCCCTCGTGCAGGTCCTCCCATGATCCTGAGGATTCGCTTCCTGTCCCTCCAAGCCATGGCACCAGGAGAGCACCTTACCTCCCTCTCCTTCCTACCATTTTACCCCCCCTATTGGTTAGATTCCCCACCAGGAGTTCTTCCCTATTGAGGTCCACCCCCCCTCCTTTGGGTCTCCTTTGTGAAGGTTCCAACATCCTCCTTGGTCTCCACTGCAGCCTCCATAGAGGAACCACTATCCACCAGAAGAGTGAATGAATTGTGAGAGGTACAGCTGGAGGGATGCAGCTCTGTTCCACCACCCTCTCCTCCTTGGGCCCACCCTGGTCCAGCCTCTTCTCTTTTGGGCAACCTCTGAGGTAGTGGCATTGGCCCTGGTGGTCCCTGGGGTGGGGAGGAGGTTTCACAAATCCTAGCCAGGTCAGCCTGGAGACGGGCAACCTCTGTCAGACCAGAGGTGCCTGCAAATGGGCAGCATCGCAGCCTCAGAATGTTTCCGGAACACCGCTCACACAGCCATTGCACTGCACCACTCTCTATCATGTCTTATTTTGTGTCCCCTCTACAGTTTCTCTGGATGCTTACTCTCTCCTATCCTTACAACTCTCACCCTTCCTGTTCTGGGACAGCAACTTCCTATCTTCTTCAGTAGCCTCCTTCTTCCTTGCTCAATATCAGACCACCAGCAGCTGGGGGGAGAGTGAGCTACTTTTTCTACTTTAGGGTTGACAAAACCAATGTTTCTCTATGATCCTTTCCTTCCTACTGCCAAACAGGAAGTTCCTGTTGACAGTCAAATCCAGTGGCTATAAAAGTAGAACTGGCTTTGGGTGGGTGGGATGGAGGGCAATTAGTAAGAAAAAAGGCTAGCAACAGGAAGTTGTAATTTGACTCACCTGCTTTTATAGTGTCTAAACCACACCCCCAGGTAAGCTCTCTTTCCTCCTACTGGTTTAGCAAAGTCAGCTGATACAGTACCCTTCATTGCACAGAATACACACTGACCTTCTTTCTTTTCTTTCTTTTTTTAACCCTAAATAAGTCCCCTTCTACTTCTAATAAAGTTATCTGTCTACTTAATCTTAACAGACACTGACTCCTGCTGAGATATACGTTTTAAATTAAGAAGAAAATGTAGCTTCTTTTAGTTAGCTGCTTTCTGCTCTCCAAGCAAGGCTAGCAACAGGAAGTTGTAATTTGACTCACCTGCTTTTATAGTGTCTAAACCACACCCCAGGTAAGCTCTCTTTCCTCCTACTGGTTTAGCAAAGTCAGCTGATACAGTACCCTTCACTGCACAGAATACACACTGACCTTCTTTCTTTTCTTTCTTTTTAACCCTAAATAAGTCCCTTTACTTCTAATAAAGTTATCTGTCTACTTAATCTTAACAGACACTGACTCCTGCTGAGATATACGTTTTAATTAAGAAGAAAATGTAGCTTCTTTTAGTTAGCTGCTTTCTGCTCTCCAAGCAAGGCTAGCAACAGGAAGTTGTAATTGACCTCACCTGCTTTTATAGTGTCTAAACCACACCCCCAGGTAAGTTCTCTTTCCTCCTACTGGTTTAGCAAAGTCAGCTGATACAGTACCCTTCCCTGCACAGAGAACACACACTGACTTTCTTTCTTTTCTTTCTTTTTTTAACCCTAAATAAGTCCCCTTCTACTTCTAATAAAGTTATCTGTCTACTTAATCTTAACAGACACTGACTCCTGCTGAGATATACGTTTTAAATTAAGAAGAAAATGTAGCTTCTTTTAGTTAGCTACTTTCTTCTCTCCAAGCAAGGCTAGCAACAGGAAGTTGTAATTTGACTCACCTGCTTTTATAGTGTTTTGAACTTATGTTCATAATTTTGCCATTTTTAGGAATTTTTTTACCAGATTTTCAACACGGCATTTTTGGGACCCCACCTCATGAACACTGACACTGTCATTTCATTAATCAGGCCTAGAAGGTGATTTTACAGTTGCTGCACAAAATCATCTTTCAGAACGAAATGATGAAATTTCACCACCTGTGTTCATGAGGCAGGGTCCCAGAAAGGCCATGATGAAAATTTGGTGAAACAATTCTATCAGCATTTACAATGCCAAGCGCTTATGCAGGTATTTTGCAGTGGTGTTTGCCGTATGGTGCTTTCACCCTAATGCCCTGTGCGATTGCTGGTATTTGCACAACAAATTGTCAGCATGACCTTTGTTACCCCATTGTGCGCTACATAGGCGAACACGCTTTGGGCAGGATGTGAAAAATGACAGCTGTAATTGCTCATAAGGAAGTGTGGTAAAATGCCAATGTTGAAAATCTGGAGGAAATATTGAAAATTGCGGAAACCCACGGCCGCGCGTGGAACTGTGCAACGACGTCAGAAACAGTCATTTTTAGGAATTTTTCACCAAATTTTCAACATTGCCATTTTAAAACCTCTGCTAATGAAACAGTGTCACTGTGATTTTCTTATTGTGTCCCATACATTGATTCGCACACTGACTTGCCAGCCATTGTGCACTACATGGGGAAAGACGTTTTGGGCAGGATGTGAAAAATGACAGCTATACTGCTCACAAGGAGGTGTGGTAAAATGGCAATGTTGAAAATCTGGAGGAATTATTGATACAGAAACGTATCGAGCCGCATATAGGAACTGCGCAATGCACGCTCGTAAAACAGTCATTTTAGAATTTTTCACCAAATTTCAACATAGCCATTTTAAGACCTGGTGCTCATCAACAGTGTCACTGTGATTTTCTTAATGTGTTCCATACATTGATTTCACACACCAACTGCGCCATTGTGCGCTACATGGGCGGAAACATGTTTTGGGTGAGATGTGAAAAATGACAGCTGTACAACTCATAAGAAGGTGTGATAAAATGGCAATGTTGAAAATCTGAAGCCAAAATATTGAAAATTCGTGAACTTATGAGCCTGCATAGGAACTGTGCAATGCATGTCAGAACAGTCATGTTTGATTTTGATAATTGAGTTTGATTCTTCGAATGATTCACTGGCATGGCATTATTCAAGGCCAAAGGGTGATTTTGTGCAGTGCCTATGCAGTGCCTGTGAAATCAGCCTTCGGGCCTGAGTAACGCCATGACAGTGACATCATTCATGAGAAGGGGTCCCAAAAACCCCATGTTGAAAATTTGGTGCAAAAATTCCAAAATGACTGAGATATGCAACAGTTGAACCCCCCATCTAGCCCATTATACAGCTTACTGGCATTTTCTCAGTTCAGCGTCAGCTTTGAAGAGTGCAGACGTGTTCCCGTCCACCCAAGATCGCCATGCCAGAGTCCGGAGGTAAGTATGGGGGGGGTGGGGTAGGCTGGGGCGAGTGGTGGGTGCGGGTTGTGGAGGGGGCTGAGACTTGCTGTGGGACCGCTTTTTATTTTACAAGTTTAAAAAAAAAAGACAACGGATGTTTGCCACGCTGGGTGGGCTCCAGTATGGTGAAGATGTGGGGGGGCCGGTAGAGCTGACGGCAACCATGCGGGGGTGCCAAGGAGCCAAGGGGGATTGGGCACCCTTGGCAAAACAAACTGAACGTTGCCATGCTGGGTGGGCCTGCTGCAGCAGGATGGCTTTGGGGCTGTGGAGCTGACGGGGATTGGGCACCCCATCAAAGCAACATTTGCCACACTGGGGTGGGCCTCAGCGTGGCATGAAAGCTTGAAGCGGCGGACACGCTGGGGGTAGTGCGTGATTTGCTGGGGGACGGGCGGCAGTGCTCAGTATGAGTAGCAGTGTTTTATGGCAGCGTGCTTTCCCTTTGAAGCAGAGGAACACTATTGTCATACTGAGCTCCTGCACCCATTGGTGCAGGACCACCACGCCTGCTCGGCGGGAGTAGTGCATTGATGGGAGAGGCACACCTGCAAGTGCGCTACTTTCCCAAAACGTTCCTTGTGCATGCGCGCAAGAGAACGTAAAAATGGATGAGTTATGAGTGTTTGTTGAAATGTTTCTACGCATATGCAAAACTTTGGTAATTTTCAATATTTTGACTCTAAATTTTCAACATAGTAATTTTTTCAAAACATCTCATATATGTCATAGCTGCCATTTTTCAAATCCTGTGCACATGCTCATTCATTGAAAGGGCTCAGTCAGGCTCATTTGTAAAAGTGCTCAGTCGGGCTGCTGGCCATGGAGGCGAGTGGAGGGCTATGCTGGCGGCCCGCTGGGGTCCTAGATGTGGGGGTGCAGGGCCAGATCACTACCAGACAGGAGGGTGGGTGGGGGTCCACAAGACACTAGGGAAAGTTTTATTTTTTAAATTACATGACTGATGTTGGCGTGGTACTAATGGACAATGGGGATGGGGTGAATCTAGGGGAGGGTAATTCTTCATTTGGGTGTTAATTAGCCAGGGGGGTGGGACCACTAGACACCAGGGAAATTGATTTTTATTTATTTTCAAATTCTGGATGGGGGATGGGGTGAATCTCGGCACGAATGGTGAAATTCTGCATTTCACCAGCAAAGTTATGTATTTTGGAGGTGAAATTCCATATTTCATCAGAGGAATTTTGCACCAGTGAAATACTTTGCAAAATGCGCAGATTATCCAAAATATTTCACAGGCCAAAATGTTAAAATTTCGCGCATCTCTACATAGCATACAGTACTTATTTATGCCCGCTTATAAAGCAGTGGAGGGACATGGTGGGCCTACACTCCCTTCTCACCTTAAATTATTATGTTATTATGTATGTATTTGGGTTGGATTTTACACAGCCAGAATCTTTCTTCATGCTTGCCCTGGATCAATTAGATTTTAAATTCCCCTTTGGTAATTTTAATCTTCAGTTGTTTTCTGCACATTTCTTAAACTTATGAAGCTTTAATTGAAATCTTTTGCTTCTATTGTTTTCTCTCTAATGCCTGTGTCATTAGTTACAGACTGTGATGGAAGCGGAGATGTCTTTTTCAGTAACCCTCTAGTTGGCAGTATACTATGGTCATTCTCTACCCTGCCAAAGATTCTTCTTATTAAAGAGTCCTGGTTAACTTTCCTCACTTGAGAATACTGAAGCTTTAGAAAAACATCATGTTCCCTGGCACAGGCTAGGATATGATTAATCTCCTCCTTTAATCTGTCATCCATTTCAGAGTACTTGATATGAACAGGGCAATATCATTGCCAGTCCACAGTAATGCAAACATACGTGGCATAATATAGTACCTTATAATTAAAAACAAAACATTCCTTATTTACTTCACAAAAGTTTTGGAAGTCACAGACGCATAAAGGTCACATTCTTGAAAAACTGCATAAATTTTACTAAATGAACTAGAAGCAGTCTTAAAAATCCCTTCACTGAGGGTTAGCTAATGTTACTTTATTCAGGAAATACATGCCCTTTTGGGCATGTTAGGTTGGACTGGGTATGCTGTTTGGTTTCTTCACAAAATGTTGCAAAAGTAAAGCTAACTACAGAGTCTGAAAAAAGACATATTGCAGAAGAATTAATACCAGACTTATAGGGGAAGATCTCATCCTTCAGTGAAAAATCTCAATTTGCAGGGCTTAACAGTGACACGCTCTTGCAAGACTAACAGCTAATTATATCTTTACTACACAACAAAACAGAGTGGTAATCAAGAAAGCAAGCAGCAGTTTAAACAGTAAGTAAAGACTATAAAATGACAGTTTTTGGGGGGTTTTGGACAGCTATGTAAGCATAGCCAAATTATTGTATACTGAGCCCCTAAAGCAGGCCACAAATATAGGCTGGGTATTCCCTTTAGGGAGAGATAGAAAGTTCTATAAGGTAAACTTTTTTTGCTCTTTACTTAATAATGATGAGAAATACTGCAGGTCATTTCTGTAGGATTAATGAGCAGTTTGTGGGTTGGATGGCCCAAGTTGCAGCTGAGGGCCACCCCCCTTGAGCTGGTCGTTAACCCGAGGAAATGACATACTTTGAGATTGTTATTGTGATTCTAAGTCAAATCTCAAACAACTTTCAATTTGGCCATTTATGTTTTTATTTTTAATGTACTTGCAGGTTTTGAGTGCAGTGGCATGAGCCGTGTGTGCCACACAGCATCACTTGGCAGCAGGATTAGTCATTTCTAAAATTTTAATGACCAATCCAGTAGCCAATCAAGAGTTTCCCTGGGCTCATGAATATTTAATTAGACTTATTATGTGGATTATACTGTGGTTCAAGATCAGAGGAAGACATAAAGGGCCATCAAGACTGCTTCTCATTGGTAGTACCTATTTATATTTTGTGCTCTTATGTAGTCATCAATCAAGTTCTTGAAAATGTTTTTGTTCTCACTGGCTATTATCTCTTGTGGTACTGTAGTCCATGCTCTAATGACTATGTTTAGAAGTAACTGTCACTTTAATGCTGTGGTGTATAATTAAATGGAAGCACTAGAGGCAGATACCTTGAAAAGTGCACAGCGGTAATGCAAAACAGGTGCTTGGTCATAGGGATCTCCATTTGTTAGATTTTTTTAAATATGTTGTTTATTGGGAGCACCACAGTCTTTAGAGTGTCAGTGGCTCAGTAGGTAGCACACTCGCCTCTGAGGCTGGGAGATCAAAGGGCTGTGGGCTCAGTTCCCACATCTAGCACTTGGGTTAATATCCCAGTACTGACACTGTAGTGCAGCATGAGAGGGGTGCTGCACTTCTGAGGTGCCACATTCAGATGAGACGTTAAACTGAGGTCCTATCTGCCTGGATTGGTGGTAGTTCAGGTGGATGTTAAAGATCCCATGGCACTTATTGAAAAGAGTAGAGGAATTTCCCTGGTGTCCTGGCCAAATTTCCCTCATTCACTAAAAATACCACCAACAGCTTAATCTGGTTCAAAGTCAGTTGGCATTCATCTGTATCCCCATCCCTTGGGTTGTGCCTGAAAATGGGCAGGATTTGTCTAGTGCTCTTACCCGGTCAACAAAAACTAATTAAATAAAAATAAATAGTGTGGCATCTTTACTTTTCAGGTTTTCATTCAGCCTTTCCATAGTCTTTTGATCTCTCATCAACTGGACTTGTTACTACAAGCATCCAAATACCCACTGCCTATCTCCTTCATATACTGTCCCAGATGTACCACTCCTTGCCAGCTGGATCCGTAGGATGGAAAGACAGATGGCACTTTCCCAGCCTGGGGAGTGGGCAGTGATCCCATATGTGTTGGAATCCATACTGTATAGGAAGAGTGTAACAGTACTATCTGTTTGAATGCCACAGTTGTTTTGATCTGTCCCTCTTTTCCCTGTGTCTAATTCCCACCCCACAGGGGCACAACCTGAGATGAGGAGCCCTTCTGCACAGTCAGAAACATGCTGGGACCAGGGGCTCACCCACCATACTAACTGATATTCATCAACTCAAGACAGAATGTATGCTGCCACCACATCATATGCCAGCAGTTGGATTTCACCCCCTCCCAATCTAGAGTGATGCATTTTTGTCACATGACTCCCTCTTCCCTATCCCTCAGGGAGCAGCTGTTTAAGGACAGGAGCTGACCCCCTTCCTAATGCAGGAGGCATCTGAGACAGACACTCAACAGAGACTCTGCTCCCTGATGTATGACAGCCTGGTAGAATGTGAAACTGGGTTGTCATCACAGTAAGCTCTAACACACACTAATGTGCTATCGGGTGTCCCAAAGTAAACTTTTCAAATATTGCTATCCTAGAGCCTTTTTCTAGTTATGCGTATAGATGGTTTTATTTTTGATCTTGATTTTATTAGGAAAGACTTTGGGCAAATAATACCCATTTGCAAAGATGGCCTAGTCAAAAAAATTACAAAGCAAGTACAGTGTGCAATTGCCAATAAAAACAAATAACAATACATACATTTAGGTAAAACATGCACATTCCATAGACACAATCACATTGTGCTTTAAAATATGTTTAAACCTAACAAATTTTGCCATCTTCCTCTGTTAAAAGTGGAAGACTGTTTCAATATTTTATTGCTCTATAAAGACTTGACTTCTGACAAAGTGAAGAAGCATATTGTTATTGAAATTGTGATCATAGGATGAGTTGTTTAGAATTATGATAGTATGTGTATATATTCTGTAATATCGTGTAAAAACCAGTCAGAAGATTCAGAAAGATTTGGGATGTTAAACTCAAACCTCCTTCCTTGCAAGTGAAAAACAGACAAACAGCCACATACACACACATACACACACACACACACACGCACTCACACACGTAAACTGCTCCTCTTGTGCTCAACATGTTGTACAGAAACAAAAGCAACACATACAAACTGAAAATGAATACAAGCAATAAAACAACAAAATACAAAATTACATTCATTCAATAATTAGATTACATTTTTCAGGTAGAAATATACAGCCTGAAACAGGATTAATTTTGCAAAGCCTAATTTAAAAGCCAGGTTTTCAACAGAGATTTAAAAATTCCAACCAGCAGAGCTTCACAGATGGATTTCAGATGGATGTTTCAGGGTGAAGGGTAGGCTATGGGGAAATGCTTGGTCCTCTACTTATCTCAGTCTGCACAAGTGGACTTCCACAAGCCTTCAGCAACTTGAGAGCAAAATCCTCCGTACTGGAGGATGCTCCTTGAGAGTGTCTAACAGATTTTGGGTGTGGAGGTGGCCCAGTCTGTTCAATCGCTTTGTTGATTAGACAGAACATTAGCTGGACAAAATAGAAAGGTTTCTGGATCACGTTTATTTTATAAGTCAAGTATACAGCATGTGGATATAATATTGTAATTTGAAACATTAGCAGCACTTACAAAAACATTTGTACCATTTCCAATAATAACCATTAAGTCTAGACAGTAGACTTTTCCCTACTTCCTAACACATTTTAGCAGCCCATAAAGGGGGTTCTTACTCCCAGGCCTCTGTTGCATGTGGTGACCAGATTCTTAAAGTCCTAGTACTAAATCTTCTGATGGAGCCTGAGAACCAGCTGCTTTTGTCATGTCTGTTATAAATATCTTTCTTTCTTTCTTTCTTTCTTTCTTTCTTTCTTTCTTTCTTTCTTTCTTTCTTTCTTTCTTTCTTTCTTTCTTCCATCCATATGTGAAGAAACATGAATCTTAGAATTAGTTTCTTCCTGGCTTCATCCTATCTTAGCCCAGTGTTTCAGAGAAATTTCAAAATTTAAAAACACATGCTAAACTACAAAAGGGGTACATAGTCAAATTACTGGCAACCAGAATGTAGTGTATGGTAGAATACTGTTCTGCATGGAAATCGATGCCTGGAGCAGTGTTGTTGTGCTGCCCTGACTATGTCACGATCTTGTTGTGCTGCACTGAGTACATCACTAGTGCAGCACAAGATTGAACGTCGTCACGCATGCTTGATGAAGTGGGCTGCGGTGGTGAGATTTGGCCAGAAGTGAACGGCACTTAAGGAACCATACCTTAATAAGTTATGTTTTGGCTTTTAATAGGATGCTGGAGTCAAAGTATGATTACCCACACACTATAAAAGATTGTGTATGAGTAATCATACACAAGCAAGGCAGTTGTACGATCTTGAAGATTCCATGGTAATGGACCTCTCGAGCTGTGTTTTTGAGTTCGCAGGTTACCACAAAAACCTCTCGACCCTACAAATGCCTTGTTGTGTATGATTACACATACACAATCATCTATGTTGTGGTTTACCAGGAGGGGTTTGATAGCAGAAAGAAAGTGGTAATACTGTCTCTCTATAGATCACTGGTGAGATCCCATCTGAAATACTGTGACCAATTCTGGAGTCTCTGTCTAAAGAAAGAAATGGCAGGCTGGAGACAGTGCAGCACAGAGTAACGAAAATGATTCAGAGCCAACAGGGCAGAGCCTATGAGGATCAGCTAAGGGTACTGAACACATACTCACTGGAGGCCAGAAATAGAGGGGTGACACGATAGAGACCTTCAGGTTCCTAAAAGGAATAAACAAGGTAAGCTGCAAGAAACTTTTCAACAGGAATGGCAGATCAAAAACAAGGGGGCATGAGTGGAAGCTGATTGGGGGATGGGGTGAGATTTAGAAGGGATGTTAGAAAACTTTACTTTATGGAGAGAGTGGTTGAACCATGAAACCTGTACAAGGGAAGGATCACCTACCGATTCCTGGAGGAGATTCCTCTCACTATACACCCCAGCATCTTATTGGCTTTTACTGCCGCCTTCCTGCATTGAGCCAAGTTGTTCACACTCCCCATTATAAGCACTCCAAGATCCTTTTCCTCCTCAATGCTTTCCAACTTAACCCCCCCAGCTGGTAGTGCCACCCCTGGTTCCTAGCCCCAAAGTGTAGTAACTTGCATTTCTTGGTGTTGAACCCCAATTGCCAAGTTTCTGTCCACTTCTGAAGTCTGCTCAGGTCTTCCTGCAGCCCCATCCACCCCTCTATGTCATCCACCACAGCTCCCATCTTCATATCATCTGCAAACAGACTGATCCTACTCCGAATCCTGAGTGAGATATCAGCTATGAATATCTCAAACAGTACGTCCCAGCACTGATCCCTGTGGCACCCCGCTCATCACCATCCTCAGGGATGAGAGTCTCCCCCTCCCCACTACCACCCTTTGCTGCCTTCCATTCAGCCAGTTTCTGATCCAGTTCACCATCTTTTTTCCCACCCCTATATACTCCAGCTTCCCCCAGCCTCCCATGTGGCATGGAGTCAAAGGCCTTGCTAAAGTCCAAATACAGAACATCCACCTCATGGCCCTTGTCCAGTTCCCTGGTCACCCAGTTGTAGTACTCAATTAGGTTTGTCTGGCAGGATCTGCCGAGACAAACCCATGTTGTTGACCATCCTGAAGTCCATTGTCCTCCAGGAAGGTCACCACTCACCAGCCTTTCTTTCAGGATCATCTCCCACGATTAATGTGAGGCTCACTGGTCTATAGGTGCCTGGATTGTCCTTAGGGCCACTTTTGTGGATGGGCACCACATGGGCCATTCTCCAGTCTTGCGGTACACATCCTGTGTCCAGGGAGGTGTTGAACGGGTCAGCCAGTGGTCCTGCCAGGACCTCCACTAGTTCCTTAAGTACCCTAGGGTGAACATCATCAGGTCCACGTGCCTTGTCCACCCTTAGTGCCCTTAACCCTTCCAGAACCCTGTTCTCTGTAATCCCTGTATCTGTCACCCCCTCCCCCTCACTACCCACTCCACCCCTCATTTGCAGTATTTGCCCCCTTTCTCCTCTGTGAACACAGAACAGAAATATCCATTTAATACTTCTGCCTGATCTCACCCCTTCTCCAGCCACCCTTTGTCCTTTCTAATCCTCACAATTTGGTCCTTGTTTTTCCTCCTCTCTCTTATGTAGCTGAAGAAGTCCTTTTCTCCATCCCTTATATCCTGTGCCAGACTTAGCTCTCTGGATGCTTTGGCCACACTGACAAGCCTGGTAATCTTCCTGGATTTCTTAGTATACTCCTCCTTGTTGACTTCCCCTCCTGATTTATTGAACCTCTGAAATGCTTTTCTCTTGGCCCTCACTTGATCCATGCCTCCTGAGTCACCCAATTGGGCTTCTTTGCCCTATCCTTCTCACTCCTTGGCCTTGTGCATGTCACAATAGCCTCTGTCAGACCTTTTTTTAATAATGTCCCACTTTTGACTAGCATTCATGCTTGGTTGAATTTATGCCAGGGGCCTGCCTCAAATTTCCCGAATCCTTTTGAAGTCCACCCCTTTGAAGTCAATCACCCTGGTTCCCGTACCCCCTGTTTCCCAGCCCATATTGAGCGTGAACCACACCGAGTGGTGGTCACTCCTGGCCAGCGGGTCATCTACCCCCAAGTCCTGTAGAGCAACCCCATTTGATAGTAAAAGGTCCAGAGTGTTTCCCAGTCTAGTTGGTTCCTGGACCAACTGCACCAGGAAGCTGTCCTGGAATGCTTCTAGTATGACCTGCTCCTTCGCACTTGTGGTGGCTGGGGTGCCACCCTATACTCCAGGTAAGTTGAAGTCCTCCACCAACACTGTGTTCCCCTTTCCACAGACCCTTCTAATTTGCTCAGCTAGCTTTGTTCAGCTAGCTCCTTATCCAGGTCATCTCCTTGAGCTGGTGGTCTGTAAACTACCCCCATCCTCAGTGCCCTACATTTCGAGTTGTGAAACTGCAATCATAGGGCCTCTGTCCTGACTTCCTCTCCCTCCTCCCTTATATGCCTTATCCCCTCCTGCACATAGATTGCCACAACACTCCTTTCCCCTTCTCCCTGTCCTTCCTGAATATCCTGTACCCTGGAATCATCATATCCCAGTCCTGGTTCTGGGTGGCCCACATTTCCATTATGGCCGCAGTGTCGACCCTTTCCACTGCCAAGAGTGCCTGCAGTTCCACTGTTTTGTTACCCAGGCTCCTTGCATTCAGTGATACCACCCTCCACCCTGTTTCCCTCCCTGCTTATCCCCCCTCCTATTCCCCCCCGTGACCCTACCTTGATTCAGTCCCTTTTAGCTTGTGGAGTAAGCTTGTTCAGCTCACTTCAGTAGGATCCCTGCCTACTAGCTGACCTCTTGCCACCACCCTACCTAGTTTAACTCCACCTTGGCTGCTATGTACCCCTCTAGCTTCTGTTTTAATATCCCCTTTCCCTCCCCACTTAAGTGTAGCCTGTCCCCTCCATACAGATCATTATTGTCCCAGGTTCTGCCCCAGCCACCCACCGGCCCATACCCACTGGATCAACACCATTCCACCAACCACGTGTTGAACTCCCCAATTCTCTTTTTCCTCACCATACTCATGCACGGCACTGGGAGCACCTCTGAGAACACCACTGAATCCCACAGCTCCTCACACAACCTTCCCAGTTCCTTAAACCTCACCTTTACTACTTCTACCGTCTCATAAAAACATAGAGACATTGACTTTGATGGCAGATAAGAACTGCTTGGCTCACGTAGTCTGCCCATTTCCCTGCCTACTGGATAAGCTGCAGATCCTAGTTAACCAACAGCCTACTTCTTCCAACCCCCCTGCCAGGTCATTTGTGCCCACATGCACCATGAGATTCGGTTTCTTCCTACTACCCCCAACACACTTTAGAATTGACTGCCCTGCCTGCCATTAACCCTGGTATGGACTCCACCCATATGTAACTACACCTTTCCCCCTACTGTCCCATCTGATCCCTTTTAGTATGGAATTCCCTATCACCAGTACCTTCCCTTCTCCTTCCTCATCCCCACCTGCACCTTATTACCTATATACCTATCCCTTGAGTCCACCCCCTTAGTAGCTCCCTTTCCCCCCTGCATCTCCCACTCCCCTACTTGTCTGTCCCTCTGCCCCTCACTGCACTCTCCCTCTCATCCACATCCTTCCCTTCCACCTTTCCCCCACCCTCTGCCCTGCCCTGGTCATCCCTCTATCTGCCCTGCTCATCTTCCCTGTTTTCCTGCTCCCTTCTACCACCCTTCCAGCTGTGCCCCTCCCTCTTTACCCCTGCCACCCTCCTGTGACTGCCTATCTCCCCTTGTGCACCCCCCTCCCTTTTCCTCTCCTGCCCCCTCCTGGAGAACCTACCCCTTCTCCTTTCCCGAAGTCGCCAGCACCACAAACCTATTGCCTACCACCTCTGCTATGCTGTCTGTTGTCACCTTCCTCCCAACCTGAGACTTTCCTTCAGCACCAGGCCTCCTACTCACTTTGCCCCCACACCTCCTCCCCCTTCCCTCCCATGATCCAATGTTTGTCCCCTGCAGTGTCCTCATGATACTTCCCAAGGGCGGCCCTCCTTCCACAGCCAGCCCCCACACCCCCATCATCTCCGCCACACTACCAAGCCACAGTACCTCCTCCTCGAGTCTTCTCTGTGGTAGCAGTAAGGCAGGGAGCAAGGTGGGGGGGCAAGGGCAAAAATGCCATTCTCACAATAGGTTATTGGATAAGATATATATATATATATATATATATATATATATATATATATACACAAACACACACACACATATATTATCCTGGCACGGTTGCGCCAGTATAGTTAGGGTGAAACTGCACTTCTATGTTAAAGTTCAAACTTTGAGGATTAATAACTTTGGAGCCTTTTAATGGATTTGCATGACATTTGGCATGCATAATCCCTAGTAGTAAGTCTCTTGACCTGCCAAATCTAGTGGGAATCCATTGTTACTGAGATATAAAGTGTTGAAAAAAAACAAAAATCAAGCTTATACACTAAAGTATAGAACAATTGGGTGAGAGTTGGGCCTGATGACCCAATGGCACACCCTGATGCCTTTTTGTGTGTGGAGGGTTGGGAGATGGAGTGGGTTGGTAGGGGTGGGAAACCCGGGTGTGGGGTGTTAGGGTTGAAAGCCTAACACCTCATTTCCCTGCTTTTGACAATGTAGTATTCACCCTAACTGATGCATTAATGAAGTTTTTGCAAGAATTATATATATATATATATATATATATATATATATATATATATATATATACATACATCTTGTTTACACATGGAATGGGGTGAGAGTTAGGCAGACATCCCCAAAGCACACCCCAATGCCTGTTGGTGTGTGGAGGGTGGGTGGGTGGTAGGTGTAATCCTAACATCAGATTTCCATACTTTTGTTGCTGCGCTTAGGAATCCTAACTGATGCATTAACAGACTTTCTTGTAATGAATATATATATATATTTATATATGTGCATATATATATATATATATATATATATATATATATATTTATAAATGGGTAGGGAAAATGTTGATATATTATAGGATGAAAAGCATCACATGACAGTGTGTATATCAGAGCATGACCGCACACCTGCACTTTTACCCCTCCAAAACAATTTTGACATTTTATAAGATAGATTATAAAATGGGCAAAAAATATAAAGCCACTGATTGGCTATTTCACCCTCTTAGCCATGTCCTTAATCCCTGATATTTTACCCAACCGGCACTAACGCCTGCCAGTCTGCCCCTTCACAATAGCGAATCATTGAGCTGTGCCAAGCCAAAAGAAAAAGACAGCCTGGCACAGCTGAGCGAGCGCAGTGGGAAATCAGTAGTCTGAAGTGACAGGAAACATAGCCGGCAACATCCCAGTAGATGAGCATAGCATAACAGATAAAAACTAGCGGCACTACTAAATCATCTGAAACTACAGTAGTTTCACAACACAACACATTTAAAAATAACCACACACTACTCCGTCCTGTCCACAAAATGAACGAGCCCCCAAAACCCAAATACCTTTCAACTGTACCTCTCTCCCGCTGCTGTGCAGTTCGCGACGGTGAGGTAACAGAGAACATTACAGGTACCGTGGACTTCCATTTTCGCTCATCATCTCCACTCTCCTAACTCCACCCTTGCCATATCTCTGTCCAACAGCCCATAAAATACAAAATTCTCAAGCTCTAATGGCACCACAGAAAGAAACCCTCGCGACTTTGAAATATGCGAACTGAAAAGTGCTCTCTATGGCAGCCATCAAGGGACATGCTCGCCACACTTAACCTAGTACCCGAGAAAAAAAAAAGATTAAATAAATGAAAGTAAAATAACGAAAAGAAATTAAACAAGTGCTGTGGGAAAATACCAGAGAAAGTAGGACAGACAGACACCACAACAGAAATTGCTCTTTAGGGCACCCGCTAAGGCACATGGTGGATCACAGTCAAGGTATCAGATAATTACAATGGGGGGTAAGATTAAAACAATAATGTGTTTCTCTTATGCCAGATACAGACTTCAGTCAACAGAAACACCAATGCCCATGAATTTAAAAATCATTTACTTTTTTTTTTGGTCTGCCACAAGAGGGTGGGGTGCAGCATGAATTTACTAAGTACTGTGGGTCCATTAGATTACATTACATGGAGGACTACTTTATCACTCTTACTAAAAAAAACATTTCTTATATTTTTTCAGTTTCAACACTTTTTTCTTTCTTTAAATTCAGCCTGTGGTTGTGAGCCCTATTTATAAGCGCAACAGCATCTCAGCAGTGAGGTTTATCGCTGATAAGAGTACTCTCAGTGGTGAGCAGCGGCACTCGGCGCAAGCGCCCGTGCCTTAGTATACCCCTGCGCGTGTCTTATCAGGCTATAAACCACACTCGTCAGATGTTATTGCTTTGCAAATACCTTTGAGGACGGCTCACCTGATATATGCACACCTTGATGGTTGACACACAACCAAGTTGTGCGTATATCAGAGCGCCGACCGCACACCTCAGAGTGGTTTATCTATTACATATACATATATATATATATATATATATATGTGTGAGGCAAAAAACGCCATTTGCATTAGTAGGAGTTGTTCCACAGCGACAAAAGCGAGAAATTTGGGTTAGTTGAAAGCCCCCTGGTCCCCCAGCCACCCCCCAACCGGCATCGGGTGTGTTGTCGCCGGCCCTAACTCTCACCCCCATCACATGTGTAAGAAGCAGAGGTATAGGAGAATGGGGTGAGAGTTAGGACTGATGACCCCAACACGCAACCCGATGCCAGTTGGGTGGCTCGGCTGGGGGGGGTCCAAGGAGAGCTTTCAACCCTAACACTAAATTTCCTTGCATTTGTCGCTGTGGAACAACCCAAACTAATGCATTAAATGGACTTTTTTGTCTCTAATTTCCCTTCTTTTCGAGAATGATGATGAGAAATAGTGAATGTAATGCAGGCGGAGCACAGGGCCTTTTCGCCCTGTCGCTTACATGATGTCTGTGACATAGGAACAGGAACAGCAACACAAACAGAAGCACATACAGTGACACACATGGTAACGCAAATGTAAATGGTAAAGGAAACATTAATAGAAATGCAAGTGCAAAGTGACACCAAAGCGAACAGTGACGCAAACGGACATTGAAGCACATACGAAAACACAACTGGTAACGCGAACAGTGATGGCAGTGGTATTTTGAATGGAAATGTTAAGTGTCACAGCAAAAAGAACGTGAAAGGGAGCAGAAACGGAAACGTGAATGCAAGCACATATGTAAACGCAAACCATAACGTGCACAGGCATGGTACCACAATTGTAAATGCAAATGGTAAAGTTATCATGAAGAATAACACCAAAGGAAAGAGAAACAGAAATGGGAACAGAAGCATGTACGGAAACACAAACCATTATGTGCACGGTCATGGTACCGCAATTGTAAATGTAAATGGTAACAGTAACAGCAAAAATAACGCCAAAGGAAACAGAAATGAAACAGAAATGCAAGCACATATGGAAACACAAACTGTAACGCACGTGTACAGTACTGCAATTGCAAATGAAACAGGTAATGGTAACAGCAACAATAACGCCAAACGACACAGAAACGCAAACGCAAGTGCAAGCAAAAACACAAACTGTAACGCACACGGTGGCATAGACAGTAACGGTGCCGCAAACGGTAACTGAAAAGCAACTGGGAACGCTAACTGGCATAGTAACGAAAGGGCACACCCTTCTTTTCCCCAAAAAATGCATTGGAAAACACAGTGAAATCAAAGAATGTATACATAACAATGGGCCTCGGAGCAGAAAATGAGGATTTGGAATATTAAATTGCTTATATCTCAGGAACCGTACGACGTAGAAATAAAATGTGAATTCCATATGAATTATGAGTTTCCTGGCTAGTTTTGTACTTAGCTTCTGCTTGGGGGGGCTAAGCATTTTTGCGATGGAAAGTCCGCATCTCGCATCGTTTCCGAGATACGGGCCCCGAAAGGTGCGACGGATGCCGTAATATTATCCAATGGGAAAAAGTGTCAACTTCAGAGTGCCGTCACTGTGCGGCCCTGTAATATTTTTTCACCAATCCAGCAAAAAGAACATAAGTGGAATGTTGGCTTTCTTCCCTCCAAATTTCAGCCCAAAAGACCAAACCGTTACTTTGCAGCAGGGTGGCAAAGGATTCCTGTAATGCGGCAGATGCCGTAATGTTATCCTATGGGAAAAAGTGTCAATTTTGGAGTGCTGTAACTTTGCTGCGCTGTAATATTTTTTCACCAAAACAGTGAAAGGCACATCTATGAGATGTTGGCTGCGTTCTCTCCAAATTTCAGCACAAAAGACCAAACTGTTCTTTTGCAGCAGGGTGACAAAGAATTGCTGTCATTTTGCCATAGCCTGGAAAAGTACTGTCGAACTTTACAAAAGCTTTCACAAATTCATTCAACAGTGTCGCAAGTGTGAAAGTGCTTTGCAAAAGTACTTTTTCCAGAAATTTGAAAAACATATTTCTGGGGTGTTTTACCCCAAAATAAAGACATGCCTAGCTTTCTCAGGGTCTGATTAGGTGAATACCAAACGAATTAGGTTGCTAGAGGGTCCCAAATTTAAATGGCAAGCATTTTTCTGATCACTAACTGAAAACAAAATGGTGGATTTGCAAAAGTAAAAGGGCCATTTGCGAAAGTAAAAACTGCATTTGCGACACTTTCGAACTTTTTGTTAACTTTTCCCTTTGACTTATAATTGGAACTTGTTTTTTGAATAACTTTTGAACCGTTCAATATTTTTTCACAAAATCTTCAAAAGACACACTGGGGACCCTAGCCGCACATTTCCTGAAGTTTTTGGACCACTTGTGCAAAATTTGTGACCTATAGGCACGAGTAAAGAATTCACCAAATAGCGTAAATGCGCATGCAGAGCATGCTTAATAACTCTGCAGCTGTATATCTGACCAGTACGGAAGTTAGTAAATCCCAAGGTGTGTAGTTCTTGATTGTGCATTCCAAATTTCAGGCAAATCCACTGAACGGTGGCAAAGTTATTAAGGTGCAAAGTTTGACCCTTTAACCTTAAAAGGGCTCCTCAACCCTAATTCATGGTAGCACTACTGCTACCATAATATATATATATATATATATATATATATATATATATATATATATGTCTGTCTGTCTGTCTGTCTATCTATCTATCTATCTATCTATCTATCTATCTATCTATCTATCTATCATTATTATTGTGGCTTTAGGGCTGAGTAAGCACTTTAATGTTAAATCTCAAATTTTGCACCTTAATGACTTTGCCACCATAAGACGGATTTGCCTGCAATTTTGCATGTGCAGTCTGGTACCATAGATCTCTGGATGTGGTAAGTTATATTATGGACGGATGTACAATTGTTAAGCTACAGAAAGCAAAAACATGCAAAAAAACCTGACTTTTTGTGGGTTTCTTTGCTCATGCCCACAGCCCGCTGGTTTATCCATTCGGTCCAAAATGTTCAGAGAAGATGCAGTCCTGGTCACCGATGTGTCTTTCAAGATTTGGTGTAAAAATATTAAACCTTTTGAAACTTATTCAAAAAACAAATTCCCATTATAGTCAATGGGAAAAGTTAACAAAAATCACAGTTTCACAAATGCCTGTTTTTACTTTTGCAAATGGCCCTTTTACTTTCATGATTCAGCCATCTTGCATTCAGTCAGTGACACTGAAAAATGCCTGCCATTTAAAACTGGGGCCCTCTAGGTAAACAATGATTGTTGTGTTTACCTAGTGGGGTCCTGAGGATGCTAGCCCTATTTGTTTTGAGGGGTTAAACCCCCCAGAAATGCCTTTTCCAACTTCGAGAAAAAAGCACTTTCGCAAAATACTTTCGCAAATGCGAATGTTTTGTGGGGTTGTTTTGCGAAACATTTGTGATTTGCGAAAGTAATTCATGAAAGTATTCTCAAAATAACTGCAAAATCTTTGCCATCCTCCTGCAACAAAACGGTTGAGACTTTTGGGCTGAAATTTGGAGGGTGGCAAGCCCTGGTCCTACATATGTGACTTTTCATGGTATCAAAACATTACAGGGGCCCAAAGTTACAGAATTCCGAAGTTCAGAAATTTTCCCATAGGATAACATTGTGCGCCTGTGATGTCTTTTGGGACCCATATCTTGAAATCGGTTCGAGATAAGGATTTTTCTTTGCAAAAATTCTTAGTCCCCCTAGTACAAAAGTAGGCTGGAAAGCTATAAATAACATAAAATATGAATTGTTGTTCTATCTTGTACAGTTACTGAGATATTTGGAAATTAGTGTTCCAATTGCTCATTTTCATGTCCGAGGTCCACTATTACTCCCACAGAGTTAACATTCACAGTGCTTTTTGCTGCCTGTATCTCAGACATAATGAGAGATACGGATTTGGTCGACTTTATGTTTGAGAACTACTCACTCTCATGATTACAACCACAATTGAGTTTTTTCTATCTGCTACGGTTCCCGATATATTGGTAAATTTGTGTTACAAGGCTTCCTTGGCCTACAGTGCTGCTGTATGGCTCCATGCTTATGTGTAAGTGGGAGCGCAGGGCCCGGAGGACCCGCGCTCACCCAAACACATATTATTATGCAGAAATGGGTGCTCCCACCAATACATACCATTTACTATTTATGTTACACTTTCTCCAAAAGAAGGAAAATTCATTGCAAAAAACTCTGTTACTGCATCAGTTAGGGTTGTTTCCACAGCAACAAAAGTGTGGAAATTCGACGTTAGGGTTACCACCCCACCACCATGTCCTCATCCTCAAACCTCTAACTCCACATTTCCCCAACCCCCACACACTCCCCACATGCACATGCAAGACACATGCAAGATTGCAAGATACTATACCAATTAGCCACATCTGTAAGCACAATAGTCACTACAATGTACTCCTTTCATATAACACTATGCAATGAACAAACAAATGCAGTATGATCTACTCCATACTGCCAGCACAGTATGATGACACATTATACCTGGCATATCTTTTTCATACAGTAAAAACTTGGTCTGCACAAACTTTCTAAATATTGATTTTTATGTGTCATGATTCTACGATTGGCTCATTGCAGGTATTGCTGCTACCACATAGGCATGTGGTAGCAGGACAGACACAGCTGACACATACATAATACTTTTCAGATACTGCTCAGGAATAAAACTAGCACCATAACATGTTGTAATACTGCTGCGTTACCTGGACATACTGATTAGCAGCTTGTTATGGTTAGCTTTGGATGTTACAGTAGTAGCCACAGACACTGCCAGCTATTTCCCCAAATTTCTGTGATATTTCTAGAGAAATCTCCTGCTTTCTGCATGTCCACAGTATTGGCAGCAGACTAATATCCTATTTGGTCTCCCCACCACTGTTGAACACTGGGCTGCTATTTTCAAGTTATTTTCAATGGTAACCCTTAGGTCCCTTTCTTCTGAGGTACATGCCATGATCTCCCCTTCCTTCATGCATTTGGGTCTGAATTTGTTTGTGTCTACTGTGCATAACCTTGCACTTTTTTGACATTGAATTCCAGCTGCCAAATTCTGGCCCACACTTCTAGCCTTTCCTGGTCCCTCATCATGGCCCTCTCTCCTTTTATTCTGTCCACTCTATTGCAAATGTTGGTGTCATCTGCAAATAGACTTTTCCTTCCAGCCCAACCCCTATATCCCCTTTGAATATATACTGAAGAGTACAGAGCCCAGTACTGACCCCTAAGGTATTGCACTCATGACCCCATCTCCCTTGAGAAGTTTCCATTTAGTACTACCCTCTAGGTTCTGTTCCTTAACTGATTTCCCACCTGTTGGGTTATTTTTCCACCCCCACTAGGCCTCTTAACTTCTGTAGTAACCTCCTATTTTACACTGTGACAAAGTCCTTTTTGAAGTCCAAGTAGGCCATGTTGACAGCTTGTCCCCTGTCCACCTCCCTTATCACCCAAAGCACTGTATTAGATTAGTTTGGCATGACTTCCCTCTGGTGATCCCATGTTGTTTACTGTCCTGTAATCCATTAGATTCCAGGAAGTCTACTAGTCTCTCTTTTATCAGGGTCTGTAGCAGTTTTCCCACCACAGAGGTTGGGCTCACTGGCCTGTAATTTCCTGGCTCTTACCTGCTGCCATTCTTGTGTAGGGGGACAACATCTTTTCCAGTTCCATGTGTTGACTCTGATTCCAGAAATCTGTTGAAAAAGTACAACAGCAGGGCTTCCAGGACATCTAGTTCTCTTAGCACCCTTGAGTGCAATCCATCAGAACTCATGGCCTTTTTAACCCTTAGCACCCTTAACCCTTTCAAAATCCCCTCTTTGGAAAATGTGTAGTGTCTATCTCTATGCCTGTCTCACTCTTACCAATGTATGCTCCGTTTGGTAATATCCTCCTCTCTCTTCATGGTGGTTGATGAGCAAAATTATTTAAGTATTCCTACCTTTTCCTATCTTCCTCCACCAATTCTACCATACTCCTTAGTCTGACTTCCCTCTTTTGTCTTTCATTTCTCACTGATGTGTCAAAAAATGTCTTGTTCTCCTCCCTTATCTCGTCTGTAATTCTTTCCTCCATCTGTGCTTTTCCTCTCCTCTCTACCTTGTCCACCTCTTTCAGTTTCCATCTTTCTGATGGTAAACCTCTCTGTCTTGGTTTGGTCTGCTTTTATTTATTACACTGGTTAGTATATCGAGCAAAATGCCCTTTATCAAATGTGACCAGCACAAAAAATACTAATCTAAACATAATACAAGGCTACAACAATTAAAAATCATATACATAAACAAGTAGTACAAAAGATGAACAGTAAGTAGTTCATAGTTACAGTGGGTTTTGGTCAATAATAGATTGTGATATGAAAGTTTGTTTTTGTTTTGTCTCTTTAAATACTGTTTACTATGTACTTGTACCATATTGCAGTCCTGTAATTAATCCTCAATGTTGTATGATAGTCTGACAATAAAAGAGGGTGTTGCAAACTAGTTGAAGCACTGGGGTATGCTTGAATTTTTCCCTTGTTGTACTGCATTTGTAATTTTCTCATTTTATTGTATGTCGTTGAAGCACAGGTTAGGAAGCATAGGAAAACCAGGAGCAGTTGTAGAATTCACCAAAAATATTTATTTGTACAAGCAGTAAAATAAAATATAAAATTGTACAGTATAACTATTTACAAAGGCAAAATAAAATAGAAGAGATCCATCAGAGTTTTACTTCAGTCTCTGTGTCTAACTTGCAAGTAATTGCAGCTCTGTCTAATAAGGCTTCCAACCTCCCACTCTTAACAAGCATCTTCCAAAGTGTTCTTGTATGTTTCAGGCAGGTGCTAGTAGGAACACAGTGTGCCTGAGCAGAGGCCCCTTTTCCACAGATCTTCTGCAAAAGGCTTAAAACTTGCACTCAGGTAACCTCTTGAGTTTTCAATAGCTTTTAGCAATCATCTCAAACTATAATTATATACTTTTTTTATTTTATTTTATTACAACTAGGATTACAAATACCTTTGAGCCAGGCTCTTTTACAAAGGTTCTACGTCAGAGAACAAATATAATGCAAGTTACAGAAATAGGAACAAAATAATAAATAGGTCAGCATATTAGGTTACAATGGTAGATCAATACAATAGATAGAATAAGTAGAATGTATACATGGAAACACAGAGTAACAGAGGGATAAGTAGGAGGGAGGGTGGAAGATGAAGATAAATGTGAGGAGCGAAGTTGGAGAGGGCAGGAATTGCAGCCAAAGGCATGGTCCTCAACTGGGAGCAGACTGAAACTAGTCAATAAAAAGGGAATGATCATTGCGGGCTCAGAAGAGGTGAGGGTGAAGGGGGGGAGAGTCAGGAGTGGTGAAAAGAAAGAAGAAATAAAAAAGTAACAGAGGAAAAGGAGGGGGTGGAGATGTGGTAGGTGATAGTTGAAGGGAACAAAAATGAGAGGGCTGAGGAGATTATAGGTAGCATTCACAGGAGCTAGCGTTAGTAAGGTGGAGGTGGAGTTTATGTTTGAATGAGCCAAGGGTGGTAGTGGAGGAGATGTCAGGACTGAGTGCATTTAACCAGCTAGGTGCTCTGAAGGCAAAGGATCTTTGGCCCTGAGAGGTGTGATGGCGGGGAACCTGAAGGAGCTGGTTTTCAGAGCCCCTGGTGTTAAGTGGCTTTAGTCTAGAACTAAGCAGTGTTTGGACTTCCAGCGGAGTGAGGCCTATGGTTACTTTCTTTGCCATAATGCAGGTTTGGTATTTTATTTGATTTGAAAGTTGAAGCCAGCCAGATCAGGCATGCAGGTCACATGAATGAGTGAGACGATGAGCACCAGAGATAAGCCTGCAGGCTTTGTTAAGTGATGTTGAAATTTGTCTCAGGGCAGTGGCAGAGGCAGAGCCATAGATTATAACACCATAATCAATGATGGAGACCACTGAGCTTCGGATGGCAATCTTCAGTGCTTCTGCAGTAAGGTGTTTTCTATGTTGGTAAAGTAGGCCTAGGTGCATATTTGCTGATTTAGCAACATTGCCTATGTGTGCCCCATAGGAGAGATTTGAGTCCAGGGATAACCCTAGGTATTTGAACAACTGCACTTGCTCAAGGGTGTTGACATTGCTGATAGAGATAGCTAGGGGGTGAGATCTATGCCAGTTTTGAGAGCTGTTAAAGAGCATTACTTTGTTTTTTTTTCATGATTGAGGATAAGCTTATGATGAATGAACCAGTTTTCCACTGCGGCAAAGCCTTGCTGAAGATTGGTCTGCAGGAGTACAGAGTCCTTGTGGGAAGAGAAAATAACAGTGTCATCAGCATAGAGGATAATCTGTTCAGTGCAAGATTTCGGGAGCATGTTAAGAAAAAGGTTGAAGAGTAACAGACCCAGGATGGATCCCTGAGGGACTCCAGATCAGACCAGTCTGAGGTCCGAGAGTGTCCCAGCAATTTTGACTCATTGAGATCTGTTTTGCAGATAGCTGTTGAACCATGAGATAGTGTCAGGAGAGAGTCCTAAATGCTGGAGTTGTTGGATCATCAGACGATGGTGAACTGTGTCGAAGGTCTTGGTCAGATCTACAAATACTGCCCCCAGTTAAGTGACCCATATCCAATGTGCCGTGCAGTGCTCCAGTGAACTCCAGTAATGCAGAAGAGGTGCTATGACCTTTTCCGAAGCCATGTTGTTGTGGGCATAAGACATTGTGTTTGTCAAGGTAGTCCATGAGTTGGTTGGATACAATGCTTTCGAGTGGCTTGGAGAGAGGTGGTAGTATCGAAATCGGTCGATAGTTCGCATGACAGGTCTTCTCTCCACTTTTGTGGAGTAGCTGTAGCTGCCTTCCATTTGTCAGGGAACTGGCCAGTGCTAAGGGAGAGATTGAGAATGTGTGTTAATGGGACTAGAACCTCATCCATAGTGAGGGTTAGGAGTTTTGGATCCAGTGAGTCTCCACTTGATCTTGACTTTGAAATTGCTTTGGTGATGTGTGTTTGGGCATCATGCAGGTTAATTTCTTTGAAGTGGAAGGGTGGGAGAGTGGTAGGAGGATCATCTGGGATAGCATGGGTAGTGTCAAGGAAAAAAATCTGGGGGAAGGATGCTGCTGAGATCAGTAAATGCATCACTAAAGGTGTTCACAATGACCAGAGGATCCAGGGGGATGGCCTCATCAACCTTTAGCATGGTTGGGGAGGATTTATTTTTTTTCCCTGTAACTTTGTTGATTTTCTTCCAGAAATCTGACCCCTTTCCCCAGGAGTTTGAGAGAGCTTCTTTGTAGTAGGCATTTGTAGTTCTGTATGTCATGCTGGGCACCAGAGTCTCTAGCTAGGGCCCAAAGGTGGTCCTGAGCCTTTAGCTGGGCAAGTAGCTCCCCAGTTAGCCACAGGTTGCAGAGTGCTTTGACTTTTCATTTTTTAAGCAGGGTGTAGGTGTCACAGGCTGCATTGAAGGAGGAGATAAAGAGATCAAGAACTGTGTTAACATCTGTTGAAAGGAACATGGCAGACCAATCAAACCGACTGAGGTAGGATTTAAGGTGTCTTAGCTGTCCATGCAGGAGCACTCTGCTAGTGATGACTTTGGGTGGGGGCTTATGGAATTTATTTGACCATTCACATATAATGGGTGAGTGGTCACTTAGTGAGTCAGGAAGGACAGAGGTGCTGGCGATATGAGAGGGATGACTGGTAAGGACCCAGTCCAGTAAGGTACTAGTGCCTGTTTTATAGTTCTTTCTGGTGGTGGAGAGAACCATTTGTGAGAGGTTTGCTGATGATGTGGCATCCAGAGATATAGCAGCATCTGATGAGAGCCAATTAATATTGAAATCAGCTAGTGTAATTGTCTCCATACCTACTGGTTGGGATTTGATGAAGTCCAGAACAGTTGTGAGGCTCTTCCCTTGGTCTTTGGGGGGGATGTAGACTGTGATTACTGTGAGGGTTTTGTTGTGTACTCCTAAAAGTAGCTTAATAGGTAAGATCTGAGCAGTGGAGTCATGGAGAGGAGTAGAGATGGGGCAACCTATGGGATAGTCTTTGGTGTAGATTGCACAACCTCCACCTCTTTTGGACACGCGGTCCAGTCTGTAGACGTTATATCCTGGCAGTGCAATCACTGAGTCTGGGATTTTTGGTGACAGCCATGTTTCAACAATTGCTATAATATCAGGTCTTTGCTGGTTTACAAAGACTTGAATGGCATCAAGTTTAGGGATCAGGCTACAGATGTTAATAATGGTGATAGTCAGGCCCCCAGTAGATTTTGGATAGCCGGCATTGGTGGCAGTAGAAGGGCCTGGGTTAGGGTGCACATCTCCTGATATTAGAAGGAGAAGGAGGAAGATCTTCAGGGTGCATAGATGGAGTTTCTTGCAGGTGAGATTACTTATTAGTGGTTTGTTATTACCGTCTGGCATCACAGGTGCTTGCCCCAGAGCAACATCATATGTGATAAGGGATATAGGAGTGACCATTGTCTGTATCTGTGGGAGATGTGGTGCATCCAATTAAAGGTGTCAGATGTCCTTGAAGGAGAGTGGTGCTCACAGTGGGAGGTACCTAGGTGGTGATATTGGGTGTCTAGCTGGTAGATGGGGGGAGAGGGGTGGCAGGCTCCAGGGAGGTAGGAAAGGTGAAGTAATGAGGTGAGGCTAGTAAGAGAAAACAGCGTATTGATGGAGGTAGACATGATTAGAGAGAGATTTCAAGTGTGGCTGTGCAAAGCCCAGAATGCGAGAGAAAGTGTTGAAAAGACAGGAGAGGGGGAGGTATAGAGGAGAAAAGCGGGCAGAGTCAGGATGATTGTAACCTAGGAGGGACCAAAGGGATAGAGGCAGGGAGGGAACAGGAAGGGGAGAGGTGGAGCTAGGGTCTATTTAATAAAGGCAGGATGTGGGGAAGGGGGGTAGGTGAAAATTTAGGCAGCAGACAGATGAGCTCCAGGGGACTGTGCCAAACAGGAGCTGAAGCCAGTCAGGGAGAGACGGAGTGCTGAATCTGCCTATAATTTCAGGCACCATCCACCAACTGGGTTCACGGCTAGCAAGCTGGACTGGAGCTGTTTTCCTGAAGCATACCCAGAATCTTGCTCTTGAAGGCAGGCTGGGGTGCACCCTGTGGCTGGCTGCACTCAGCACCAGACCACTAGTGCAGAAGATGGAGTCCCCCTCAGGGAATCCTGAAAAGAAAAGGAGAGGGGATAAATCAGCTTATATGTTGGGAGGCATGCTAAGGAAGGAGACAAAATAATTCTATAATAACGTGAGAAATTAAGGGTGTTAAGTTAGCCAGAGAGGGAGAGAATGGCTATGGGAGTGGCTGGTATTAAGCACCAGCAGTGTCACCAGTATACAGAGGAAAAGGCTAGTGGGGTTGGGGGGGTAGATGGGAGAAACAGCAATTCAGCAGTTAGACAAAGCAGTTTTTAACTTCAAACTTTGTTAATACTTAAATAGCTTAAGGCAGCTGAAACACTCCAAAAATTCTATAGTTTCCTACTCTTAACTATTCAAAAGAGGGGTTGTAGTTCCCTACACTAACGATTCAAATTCAGCAGTGGGCACAAAGACACATCACAGATTTAGTTGCAGAGGTTAGGGAAAAAAGAAATTTAGGTAGCAGACAGATGAGCTCCAGGGGACTGTGCCAAGCAGTTCAAATCTCCAGGAGCTGAAGCCAGTCAGGAAGAGACGGAGTGCTGAATCTGCCCATAATTTCAGGCACCATCCACCAACAGGGTTCACGGCTAGCAAGCTGGATTGGAGCTACTTTCCTGAAGTGTACCTGGAATCTTGCTCTTGAGGGCAGGCTGGGGTGCACCCTGCAGCTGGCTGTAATCAGCACCAGACCACTAGTGCAGAAGATGGAGTCCCCCTCATGGAATCCTGGAATCTTGCTCTTGAGGGCAGTCTGGGATGCACCCTGTGTCTGGCTGCACTCAGCACCAGATCACTAGTGCAGAAGATGGAGTCCCCCTCAGGGAATCCTGGAATCTTGCTCTTGAGGGCAGGCTGAGGTGCACCCTGCAGCTGGCTATGCTCAGCACCAGACTACTAGTGCAGAAGATGGAGTCCCCCTTAGGGAATCCTGAAGAGAGGATACATTTCAAAAATGAGTACTATATAATTTCTAAACAAAGATATCCCAATGTCTGTTGCATTTCCACATAATGATTTGCATATATATTTTTTTCAATATTTCTATTTATCCTCTCCTACTGCTCCACCAGAGCTGCATCCTTTGGGAGTCACCCCATTAAGCCTGCCCCTACCAGTGCCTACCTTTGCAGCCTCTGGTCCCTTCATCTGGCCTCGGAACCCCCCCAGGCGGGGTCAGGGTCGGGCAACCCCCGAATCTTCAAGTCTTGTCAGGGTTCTGGGTCAGCAGGCAGGCATGGCACATTGGGACCGGGCTTGGCAATCCATCATCTGGGCTCTGAGGGGTGTTTTCCCCTGTTCTGTAAGGGATGTTGCCAGCCACCTGACATTAAGGCGAAAGTGCCAACGTCTGCAATGTCCTCCTCCTAGATGATGCAGCCCCTAGAGGTGATTGGTCTGCAGGCCTATGTCCACGACCAATCAGACCCCCAAGGTGTAGATGTGCTGCCATGCCCCCAGCCTCCGCCAGAGGTCACCGCATGCCCGGGTTGGATTCCCACCTTCCCCCCAGAGAAGGCAAGCTGTCCTCAGATGCTCAGCTGTTCTCCCTCCCCGGCCGACCCCCGGCTTTCCGAGTCCACTCCCAAACTCGGGTCGCCGACGTGGTGTGAGGTGTGGCATCCAGCACCTCAGCCCTCAGCACCACCGGGCTGGCTGATTTGCATATATTTTTATATCAGCACATATGCATGGGAGGAAAAGGCAAACAGCAAGGGAAGACTGAGAGATAGCGAGAGGCAAAGAATTGCTAGAGTGTCGGGGTGATCAAATCCTAGGTCTCACAGGAAAATGTGGTTGCGCAACCAGACAGACAAGAGACAGGAAAAGAAAGAAGTGCATTCAAACTCTTTTCATAACTACCAGGACAGGGTCCTATTCCACACTGTCACATACACCCCCCTCCTTACTAGGGACCCTGTTTTATCAAACAGGTTTCCAAAACTTTCTATTAATTCTTTAACATTAGCTTCTAACTTTCAGAAATTAAGCACATGTGCAGTATCATTTTTTTCTCTAACAGTGCAGTAAACAATAATGTTTAAACTCACAGATTTGTTTTTCAGCCTTCAGAACCCTCAATTCCTAATCCATATCTTGACAGAAAATCAGCATTGCTATTCTCTTTAGCAGATTTGTGTATAACCTTGAATTTAAATGACTGTAGTGCCAGGTACCACCTTGTGTTTCTGGAATTATTATCTTTTATTTGGTTAAGCCAACAGAGAGGATTGTGATATGTTATACTGTAAGTACAAAGTCAGTTCCTAGCAAATCAAACTTAATGAACTCCATGGCACACTTTGCTGCTAAACATTCCTTTTCAATAGTGGAGTACCTTTTCTCTCTGTTATGCAGCTCCCTACTTATGTACAGAATAGGATGTTCTTTCCCATCTATATTTTGACTCAGGACTGTACCTAGGCCTACTTTCAATGCATCTGATTGTAACAAAAATGGTTTCTCAAAGTATGGGCTTCATAAACCAGGGGCTGAACATAATGCAGCCTTAATGGCTTGAAAAGCTTCATCACACTCGGGGATCCATTTCACATTATTTGGGTACTGTTTTTTTGTGAGTTCAATGAGGGGAGTGGCTAACTCAGCAAAGTTGGGAAGAAGTCTCTGATAATAACCAGCCAGCCCTAAAAATGACCTGACATTTTTCTTTGTTTTAGGGACAGGTTTGATAGCTACAGCTTCTATTTTAGAAACCTCTGGCTTAAAGTCTCCATTTCCCAACACATAGCCCAAATATCTGGTTTCCTGCATGCCCAATGTACATTTGGTAGGATTAATAGTCAGACCTTCACTTTTGATAGCTTGGACAACTGCTCGTAGGTGTTCTGGGTGGCTTTTCCAGTCTGGACTGTACACCACAACATCATCCAGGTATGTACCACAATAACCAGTGTGAGGTTATAAAATTATATCCATATACCGCTGGAATGTAGCTGGCACAATATGTGAACCAAATGGCATAGTGGTGAACTGATACAATCCAACAGGAGTGGCAACTGCAGTTTTGTCTCTGGATTCTTTAGCTAAATGTATTTGCCAGTAACCCTTGGTAAGATCAAGGGTACTGATATGCTTTGCACTCCCCAGTCTGTCCATCAAATCATCTATTCTAGGTAAAGGATAACTATAAAATTCTGACACTTGATTAAGTTTCCTAAAGTCAAGGCAGATTCTTACAGTTCACTATCAAAATTGCGCATCCGTAATAGTGCAACCCTTTAAAGCATTGCTGAAATAGTGCTATGCCACAATAGCATCACATTTGTTTAGCGCTCGCCATTATAGCACTCGCGCTTACATGTTACTTGTTTCTTCACATCCCACTGCTAGTGGGTCTCTTGCAGGGTTTCATTTTTTTTCAAGTTTGCTAGCACTTTATTTAAATAAGAAGGGCTTTCTTTTAAGATGGAGCTAACACTGGAACTGTGCACGAGCTAACACTAGAGCCAGGACATGGTGCTGCACATTTGTCTTTTACATCCTGCTGTTAGCGGGTCTCTTGCAACTATTCTAACTCTCAAATCCAAACTAGGAAGGGCTTTTTTTCAACTAAGCTAACACAAGAACTTGGTCTCCTAAGCTTTTACTGGAGCTGGGCATAGCATAGGCAGTTGCAGAACACTGGATATGGGGCAGAGAGAGCACTGGAGGGATCAGGTACTGTCTGAGGCATTTTGCTTTGTCCAGATAGACTCTTATAATGGATAAAACAGCACTACACAAACATGTGGAGGTTGAAGACTAGGTTTGCTGACCAAGGCACCTAGCTTCACCTGAACTATTTCCTTCTAGGTTGCTTGAAAGGACAGAACAAAGAACCTTATCAGAGCAATGGGAAAGGATTAAGAATTCTTTTGGCTAGGCAGATTTGCTTTGTGTTGTTATTTTTACTTTGTACTCACAGGGATTGTTACTGTTTGTTGCTAACATTTTATTGCTTTATTTTTCTCTGATTCAAATTGTTATTGCTGGGTATACCTTCTGCTGCATTATTACAAGGTGTGCCTACAGGTGTATGCTAACAGATTACTGCCGTAATCTTCTTATTCAAATTGTCTTTTGCAAGGTATATCTTCTGTTACTGCTTTATTTTACTCTGTAGTAAAGTGTTTCTTACAGGGTATATCTTCTGTGAAATTATTACAGGTGATGCTTTACAGGTTTTATAGTTTTATCTATCATTAGGATAAGCTTTCAGGGTTACTGCATTTGTTGCTGACAGGTTGTTTCTGCTCTTACTTCCTTGTTTCTTTTGTCCGTGGTTCTTCTGTTTTGGCAGGGGAAGGGCCCAGCCACCCACCCCCATCCCCAAACACCCCACAATACACTCCTTTTATAGGGTAGCACAGTCATGGCATTTCCTGCGGCAAAGCAGGAAGGGGTGGATCAGTGGGGCATCCACAAGGTGACCTCATTTACAGGGCACTAGTAATTTAACTTGTTATAACAAGTTATACAAAAACAAACAAATAAAACACAAAATCAAACTTTTGCTTTCATTTTCTTCCTTCTAATCACTCTGACCAGGTTATAAACCCAGCAACTTATCTGGAATAGATATCATTAAATGCAGGTACTGCGGAATACTTTTCAGAAGGGCAGTTTTACAGGATTTAGGACACTGTCCTACATGCTGGACTATTGGAGATCTTAGGGCTCAGCTCCAGGCAGCATGGGCAGAGATTGTGTGGCTCAAATTTCATATTCAAGAGGAAATATATTACAAGAATCACCTGCCATTTCCCTAACATCCAACAGATGTACCTCGACCACAGAGGGTAGTTGGTATAGGAGGTTGGCAGGTGGTTAGGAGGGGCAAATCGGGTGCCCCATCACTCGGTGCTCTCCAACATTTTACCTCCACAAACCATATAAAAACTACACCATCTGGGAGAGGGGGGCAGATGGATGGAAGGTCAGAGAAGGGGAGATAGGGGAGCTAAATATGTGGCTCAAGGGCAGGTGACAAGAAAAAGGACACATATTTGTAGGGAACTGGCAACAGTTTTGGGATCGAAAGTTCTTTAAATTTGATAGACTGCATCTGACTAAGGAGGGAGTCAGTGCATTGGGGCAGAAGTTTGATGTCTGTGCAGAATATTTAAACTAGCAGATGGGGAGAGGGGTGCAACACCCCATACATCGAATGGGAAGAACACCCCTCCTCCCTCAGCTAGAGGTCAAACAGGCGTTCAGCATGTTTGCAGTTCATTTGCATCACCAGGTAAGGAAAAAGGTCCTGCTCCCCATACGACGCACAAGGGAAACGCCAGACCTCACGCAACAACTAACACACTGAAATCTGGCCAATGGAAAATCACGTACACAAATGCTCGCAGTCTGGGAAACAAGATCCCAGATCTGCAGGCAATAATGACAGAGGCTAAACTTGTCATAGTAGCAATTAGCGAGGCGTGGTTTACCAGTAACCACACTTGGGAGACTTCAGTACCTCGCTATGTACTTTTCAGAAGAGAATGAGATGCAAAAGGAAGGGGGTTGGAGTGGCCCTGTATGTCAATGAAAATGTCAAAGCTACAGAAATTAAGAATACACATAAGGAGCCAGAAGAACTGTGGGTCACGCTGGAAACAGGAAAGGGGACAGCCATAAGAACTGGGGTTGTCTACAGGCCCCCAGACCTGGGGGAGGACATAGACACATTACTGTTAGAAGATACACAAAACATGACAGCTAAAGGGGAGGTTCTGATAATGGGAGACTTCAACATACAGATTGGTCAATACCAGCAGGAACATCTGCCAGAACTAGACACATGGTGGATTCCCTGCAGGGGGAGGACCTCAAACAACTGATACAACAACCCATAAGAGACAGGGATATCCTAGATCTAATGCTGACTAACAGGGAAAGGATCACAGATCTCCAGATAGAAGGTCACCTGGGGGCCAGTGACCATCACATGGTATGGTTCAATTTGGCCACTACAACTAAATCATCCCATTCCAATGCAAAAATATGGGAATTCAGAGGAGCTGACTTTGATAAGATGGACAACAGAGTTAAGCTAGCCCTGACAAAAAGAAACGCAGCTGAGAGGGTACAGGCAAAGTGGGCAAGCAAAAAGGATGCAATACTTGAAGCAACATCCCATTGTGTTAGAGAGAAAAGGAAGTGCAATAGAAAAAGGAAACCACTTTGGTTCTCAAAAACAGTAGCAGAAAAGGTCAGAGACAAAAGGCTGGCCTTCAGGAAATATAAGGGAACACAGCGGGATGAAGATAGGGAGGCATACCAAACTTCCCTAAGGGAAGCACGGAAGGCAGTAAGGCAGACAAAGGCCCAAACCGAGGAAACACTAGCACGAACAGTAAAAGAAGGTGACAAGACTTTCTATAGATACATTAGTGAAAGGAGAATGTCCAGAGGGGGTATTACTAAGATCAAAGGAGATAAGGGGGCATGTGAGGAGGAAGACCATGTAGAAGCATCTATACTAAAGAGTAGGGATGGGCAGATATCCGATCTGATAAATAAATCCGGTCAGATTTTACGCTTTTTGATCTGATCCAACCTGATCGGATACAGCTCTGTATATCAGGTCAGATACTCACTTTAAGTCCTGGTAAGCCATTATTTCTTTATTAGAGTAAAAATTCAGTTTTTATAGTTTTGCAGGTGAAGCAAAAGAAAATGCCTTTTCCTTAGAGCAATAACCCCTTTTCTGTAGGGATAGTAATCCCTGCAATAATGTTGGCTACTGCCATTTCAGTTGCCAAGAAATGAAAAATTACATCCACATCCACTAATAGAGAAGCAGACAACTATGTGCTGTCAATATTTGTAGATATTTCAATATGCTATATGAGTGCACACCAAAGCTGAAAGCAGCAGGCAGGAGTATTATTTTCGATCGCTCCCTATTATGTTATTGTAGTCTGTGCTTCTGCACCAGGGCTACTTTTGGAGGTTCGCAATAATCAACTAAACTATTTTAGAGTGTGCAAATAAAGGAAACAGCACTTTAACGAACATTTGCACCCTATAAGTGCCTGAGGTGCTGTAAAAGGCAACAGAGCGGCCAAATGCAGAAAGCAAATAAAACTGCCAGCTGTTCCCTCGAACTCCAGTTATTCTTTTTGTGGAATTGCAGACTTGTTTTGGTTGCACCATTAGCAGTGCAGCATTTCCCCCATCTCTGTATCCAACCCGATAAATATCCGGATCCAGTTGGATAGTACTCTGGGTAAATCTGGATCCAATATCCAGAACATTTTTTATATCCGCCCATCCCTACTAAATAGATATTTCTGCTCAGTATTTACTGAAGAGAAGGTAGGGCAGGGCCCACAGCTCAGCACCATGGAAACAGGGGGGAGGGAGATGAGCACTAAGCCCTTCACAAAAGAAAGGGTCCTACAACAGCTCGATAAATTCAGGGTGGACAAGGCAATGGGACCACTAAAGGAGCTAAGGGTGGAACTAACAGAGCCATTATCAGAACTATTTAGTGAGTCTCTGAGCACAGGAGAGGTCCCAGAAGACTGGAGAAAGGCTCATGTGATCCTGCTCCACAAGAGTAGTAGTAGGGAGGAGGCAGGGAACTGCAGACCAGTCAGTCTTACCTCAATAGTGGGCAAGATTATGGAGGCACTCCTTAAGGAAAGGCTAGTGCAACACCTGGAATCCATAGGAGTACAGGATCCAAGACAGCAAGGGTTGACTACAGGAAGGTCCTGTCAAACTAATCTCATAGATTTCTTTGACTGGGTAACCAGAGTGGTGGACCAAGGGGAAGCAGTTGATATCACCTACCTTGACTTTAGCAAAGCTTTCGATACTGTTCCACATAGAAGATTGATTAATAAGCTGGGTAGGCTCAGGGTGGATCAGACATTGGTCAACTGGGTGGCAAAATGGTTGGCGGGCAGAAAACAGAGAGTGGTGGTAAATGGTATACTGTCAGAAGAGATGCAAGTCACAAGTGGTGTACCTCAGGGATTAGTCCTGGGGCCAGTCCTCTTCAATATCTTCTTCAGTGACATTGCAGATGGACTGGAGGGTAAGGCTTGTCTGTTTGCAGATGACACCAAGATCTGCAACAAAGTAGATGATCCAGATGGGGTGGTCAGAATGAGAAGAGATCTGGATAAATTAGAAAAATGGTTGGAAGAGTGGCAACTGGGGTTTAATGCAAAGAAGTGCAAGATCATGCACATAGGGAAGAGAAACCCTGAAGCCACCTATAGGCTGTGAGGGGAATTGCTGGCAGTCACAAGGGAAGAAAGAGACTTGGGCATCATCATCATCACTGATGACTTGAAATCATCCAAGCAGACCACTAAAGCAGTAGGTAAGGCTAGAGGGATGTTGGAGTGTATTAGTAGGGGTATCACAATTCAGAAGAGGGAGGTAACAAAACCTCTTTACAAGACACTGGTTAAGCCCCATCTGGAGTACTGTGTGCAGTACTGGAGGCCACACCTTCACAAGGACATTAACCAAACTGAGGCTGTCCAGAGAAAGGCAACAAAATGGTGCAGGGACTGCATCAGAAAACATATGAGGACAGATTAACGGAGCTCAATATGTATACCCTAGAGCAAAGGACGGAGAGATTTGATATGATCAAAACATTCAAACACCTTAAGGGCATTAACAAGATGAAAGAGTCTAACATGTTTGAATATAAGAAAAATAGCAGGACAAGAGGACACAGCATGAGATTAGCGGGAGGCCAATTTGGGATAATGTGAGGAAGTTCTTTTTCACAGAAAGGGTGGTGGATGCATGAAACGGCCTACCTCACGAAGTGGTGGATATGAATACAGTGTAGGGCTTCAAACAGGCATGGGATAGGCATAAGGGAGCAATACAGATGAGTATGAATAGATAGGCCATTGACAGAGCAAAGGCCGATGGCACATTTATAAGGCAGAAAAAGAAATGGGCAGACTGGTTGGGTCTTGCGGTCCTTATCTGCTGTCAACTTCTATGTTTCTATGTCTGGTATATGACTGCCAAAGCACACCACTTAACCCTGTAAACTGTCCTTCTGTGTTTTCAACATGTGGTAACTATGGTGGAACCTGGGATACAGGGAACATTTACAGGAGAACATTAGCAGAGAAGCACCCGGTTAGTACAGTGGTATTTATTGTCCCCAAACTGAAGCAAACACAAGCAGACACTTAGTAAGTAATTTTTTGATTTGTATACTCTTAAAAAATACCCAGCTTTCTCTTAACACTCTGAACACTAGGCTCTAACTACATGGTTGCACGGTCATTGGTAGCGCATAAAAACAGCTCGCGCTGTTGATGATTGTGCGGTTAAAAGTATGCCCTAATGTTTACCGTGCTATTAGAGCTGCTCGATTTTAACCGGATCCCGATTCTAATACTCTCTTCTTTTTTGTTTACAATTAACATTGGAGATGACCAAGCACTTCTTGGCTCCTCTATGATACCCAATTCTTTCATTTTTTGGATTTCTTTAACTACGTCAGCTCTTAACCACTCTGGTAACTTGTATGTATTTTGCCTAATAGAGTGAGCATTCCCTGTCCCTATAACATGCTCAGCCTCTTTTGCTTGGCCTGGTACTGTGGTGAAAGTACTGTTAAATGTCTTTAGCACATTATGAATGTCTGCAGTTTGTTCTGAAGTTAAGGAAACATTCATCTTTACAGCATCAGCAGTTACAGTTTGTTCCATTCTATCATAAGCAACATCAATATCTTCTTTATCGGTTTCTGGTAAAACTAGCAAAGCAGCTTTTGGCATTTTTTCAACTCATTTCTTGAGGAGATTAGCATGGCATATATTAGTAGGATTTTCCCTGTCAGGGGTCTCAATCGCATAGTTAATGGTGCCAGTATATCTAAGAACCTTATAATGCCCTTGCCACTTCATTAACAGTTTATGTTCTGTTGTGGGTAACAGTAGCAACACCTTTTTACCTGACTCAAAAACTTTTCTTTTACCCCATGATCATAATATACCTTCTGCTGGTTTTGGGCCTCTTCCTGATTACTATGGGCAATTTCAACATATTTTGCCAGCTTCTTTCTTAGAGCACACATGTAAGACATTATAGATTGTTTCTGAGTGGGGTTATCTTCCCATGTTTCTTTTATCACATCCAGTGGCCCTCTTAGCTGCTCAACATACATAATTTCAAATGGTGAAAACCCTGTTGATGCCTGTGGCACTTCTCTGTAAGCAAAAAGTAGGTAAGGCAAGTACTGGTCTCTATCTTTCCCTTCCCCTTTTACAAACCTTTTTAACATGCATTTTAGTTTTTTTGTTTAAACTCTCAACAAGATCTTCTGTCTGAGGGTGATGGGGGAGGTTCTTATGACAGTGATACCTAGTAGTCTGTACAGCTCCTTAAGTAATGCAACATCGAAATTACTACCCTGATCAGTAATGATCTCTTTTGGTATGCACATCCTGCTGAACATGTTTGTAAGCTCTACTGCCACTTTTGAAGCTGTGGCAGTATGCATTGGAACTGCTTCTGGGTATTGAGTAGCATAGTCACATACTATTAGGTTAAATCTATTACACTTTTGACTTTTGTCTAAAGGACCAACCACATCCATTGCAATTCTCTCAAAAGGCACATCTATCAAGGGTAGGGGCACCTTGTTTTTTTAGTGACTGGGGCTACTTTCTGACACTTGGCATGGGAATTAAAATAGGTAGCAACATCTTCATGAATTCCAGGCCAGTAAAATCTATACAGTAATCTGGCAAGGGTGCAATTCCTCCCTGAGTGGTCAGCCATAGGACTATCATGTGCTATCTGTAACAACTCTGCTCCATACTTCTGTGGTACAACCATTTCTTCTGTCTGTTCCTGTGTCTGAGGTTTAACCCAAACTCTGTATAGTAACTCATTACATTTTTTAAACATTGATCCACCCTGCTTTTGTTTCACTCCCAGCTGCTTAAAATAACCCTGGAGAGAAACATAATTAGCTTGCTCTGAAAGAAAATCACAGCTATCAGCTTAGTTTCAACATTTTCATACTTTAACCCTTCATGTCCATCAGTCTTTTATTGCCACAGTTTCTTCAGGCATCATCTTTTTTTCTTTGATTTCTGGATCTTGGAGCTGTGCTCAAACAAGTCTGAATCAAAATCACAGAAAGGAAAAGTGTCCCCACCATCTGAAATTTTCTTTGCCTGAGCTCTTGTCACCACAACTGCTGAAAAATCAGGATTTACTCCATCTTTGATCAACTCAGAAAATCCTGGAAAGTCATTTCCAATAATCACATGTATAGGTAACTTAGGTACTACCCCCACTTTCATTTGTTGCAACATACCCTTAATATCCAGAGTCACTTGGTTGGTGGGATAGTACTGAGTGTCCCCATGGATGCAGATACCACCAGTACCCGGTCCTCTTGCACAGTGTTTTCCCAGCACTTCAACATGCACTTGGGTCTGTCTGCTTCCTGAATCAATGAGTCTCTTTACAGTCTTATTCCCCACCTTCACATCTGTTAAGTACTTGCCCCAATTTGCCAAGAACAAATCTGCTCCAGTGCCACTCTCCTTACTAATAGAAACATAGAATTTGACGGCAGATAAGGACCGCTTGGCCCACCCAGTCTGCCCATTTCCCTGCCTACTGGATAAGCTGCAGATCCTAGTTAACCAGCAGCCTACTTTTTCCTACCCCCATCCCCTAGAATTGCCTTATGACTGTCCTGCATGCTTGAATGCCACCACTGTTTTGACTCCACGACCTCCTCTGGAAGGCCGTTCCATGCATCCACAACCCTCTCTGTGAAAAAATACTTCTTAAATTACCTCTGAGCCGCCTCTATCTTCAAATTCAGCCCCTTTGTTTCTTGCACACCTCTTTTGAAAGATGCTACCCTCTTGGACTTTGTTGATTCCTTGAGGTACTTGAAAGTTTCTATCATGTCCCCTCTCCCTCCTTTCCTCGAGGCTATACATATTAAGCTTCTTTAGTCTCTCTTCATATGTCTCCCGGTGCAGACCCTGCACCATTTTAGTTGCCCTCCTCTGGACAGCTTCCATCCTGTCTATGTCTTTAGAAGACTGGGTCTCCAGAACTGCACGCAGTACTCAGATGGGGTCTGACCAGCTGTCTGTACAGAGGGATAATAACTTCCTGTTTTCTACTGGTGATGCCTCTCCTATGCATCCCGATATCCCCAGCCCTCATTGCTGCCCTCTCACATTGCTTGCCCACCTTCAGGTCATCTGATATGACTACCCCCAGGTCCCTTTCCATTTTTGTTGTTGTTAGTATCTCACCCCCATTGTGTACTCTTCCCTGGGTTTTGTTTCCCAGGTGCATTACCTTGCACTTCTTAGCATTGAATCTAAGCTGCCATACATTTGACCATTCTTCTAACCTTGCCAAGTCCCTTTTCATCCTTTCTACCCCACCTTGTGCATCAACTCTGTTGCAGATCTTTGTGTCATCTGCAAAGAGACATATTTTCTTCCAGTCCCTCTGCAATGTCGCTTATAAAGACATTGAAGAGGACTGGTCCCATACTGAACCTCGTGGGTACCCCACTAGTACCCCTTTCATCAGAGTGGACTCCATTTACTATTACTTCTGTGTCCTATTTTCCAGCCAATATTTTACCCAGGCTGTCATCTTGGGACCCACTCCCAGGCTAGCTAACTTGTATATTAATCTTTTGTGTGGGACTGTGTCAAATGCCTTGCTAAAGTCTAGGTAGGCCATGTCCACAGCCCTCCCTGATCTACTACTTTGGTCACCCAGTCAAAGAAATCTATCAGATTTGTCTGGCATGACCTTCCTGCTGTGAATCCATGCTGCCTTGGGTCCTGCGCCCTCTGGCCTCTAGATACTTGACAATTCTTTCCTTCAGAAGTGATTCCATCATTTTCCCTACCACTGAGGTTAAACTAACAGGTCTGTAGTTTCTGCTTCTGCCTTGCTCCCACTTTGTGAAGGGGAATCACATCTGCCCTCCTCCAGTCCTCGAGTACCACCCCATCCTCCCATGATTTGTTAAACAGGGTAGTCAGTGGTGTCACTAATTCTACCCTTAGTTCTTTTAGAATTCTGGGATGAATCCATCAGGCCCCATTGCTTTGTCCACCTTCAGTTTTAAAGTTCTTTCAGAACCCTTTCTTCTGTAAATGGGCTGGTATCAACTTCTGTATCCAGTGTGTTTCTACTGTTTGTTCTAGGTACCCCCTCTTCCTTTGTAAATACTGAGCAAAATATTTGTTTAGTATCTCTGCCTTTCACAGTCTCCCTCTGCCCACCCTCCCCCTTTATTAAGCCTCACTATCCTCCCTTGGTCTTCCTTCGCTCCCTGATGTACCTATAAAAGGTTTTATCCCCCTTCTTAACTGAGTTGGCTATCTTTTCCTCAGTTTGGGCCTTTGCTGTTCTGACTGCCTTCCCAGCTTCCTTTTGCTTTAACTGATACAGTTCTCTGTCCTGCTCCTTCTGCGATTCCTTGTACTTCCTGAAAGCTTTCTTTTTCTCTTGAACCTTCACTGACACTTGCTTTGAGAACCATAGTGGTACTATGGCAGTTTCTTGCCATATGGTCTGGCTTATTACAGTTACAGCAAATAATGTCTTTGGGCACAGATTTGTTACCCCCACCAGTGTTCTTATCAGGCTTGGAGTTTAAATGGGAAAAAGAGTGTCTTACCAGTGCTTGGCTGTTACCTCACTACTGTGGTGTCTGTCTGGTAGTCCTTGGCCAAAGAAACAGCCTTTTCCCACTTTCTGGTCGGTGTTCCTTTACCCAAAGCTGCACATCTGTAGGCAGGATGTTGGTGAATTGCTCAATTGTTAATATGTCGATGATCTGTGTGACTGTTTTTTTCCCTCTTGTTGGAGCCATTTTATCAGGAGTTTTCTGAGTCGGGTGAAGGCTTCTCAATGATTGTCAACTGAATTGTACTTCAGAGACTGAAATCTCTGCCTGTAGGCCACTCCTGAGATGTCATATCTTTTCATGATTTCGCTTTTCACCAGGTCATAGTTTTCTGACTATACAGCTTCCATATTGCTGTAGGCAAGTTGGGCTTTCCCTGTCAGGTAGGGTACCAGTCTGACTGTCCATTGCTGCTCTGGTCATTGGCAGGCTGTGGCAGCTCTTTCAAAAGTTGTCAGGTATGCCTCGATATCATCTGAGGGACACAACTTTGTAAGTTTAATGGCTTTCAAGTTGCTTGTGTTTTGTTGCTCATCTGCATCTGTGCCAGATCCTCTGCCTTTGATAGTTTGCAAGGCATCTAGCCATCGCTGCTCCTGTTGCTGCATCTCTTCTCTCATTTGCTGCTTCTCTTCTCTTCTCTTCTCTTCTCTTCTCTTCTCTTCTCTTCTCTTCTCTTCTCTTCTCTTCTCTTCTCTGATGCTCCTGTCACTGCATCTCTTCTCTCATCTGCTGCTTCTCTTCTCTGCTGTTTCTCTGTCTTTTTTTTTGTTGTATAGCCCACCATTTGAAAAAGTCCATCAGGCTTTCAGTTTCTGTCACTGCCTGTTCTTTTTCCATAATTTCTGCTGGCTGTACAATCTTAGCTTGGACTTCTGTCTCTGCTAGTTTGACTGCCATTCACCTGGTAACCACTCCTGGACTTGCTGCTGCAGAAACCATACCTTTCCTCTATGCCTCCCTGGTACTAGGCCCAGTACCCATGCACAAAACTTCTGGCTTAGAGCATGCACGGCATAAGTCCCACTTAGGCTAACACCATCTGTTATTGAAGCACAGGTCAGGAAGCATAAGAAAACCAAAAGCAGTTGTATAATTCACCAAAAATATTTATTTGTACTAGCAGTAATATAAAATATAAAATTGTTCAGTGTAACTATTTACAAAGGCAAAATTAAATAGAGGAGATACATCAGAGTTTTCCTTCAGTCTCTGTGTCCAACTTGCAAGCGATTGTAGCTCTGTCACAGAAGTCTTTCTAACCCCCCATTCTTAACAAACATCTTCCAAAGTGTTCTTGTGTGTTTCATACAGGTGCTCACAGGAACACAGTGTAGAAAACAAATTGAGCAGGGCACTCCGGCTTGAACACACATGTTGAATTGCTGCACCAGTAAGAAATAATCAAGGCTCAATGACAACTGGGACATCACAGCCTTTCTTTAAGATGACCAAGTTGAGGTAATTAATTAGGTGGTCATATCCACCATGTTGTTTGATTACTTAATATTATTATTTTTCAATATTTCCTAGGTTAATTCTGGTTTATCATTACTTCTGGTCCATTTTTGACTCTTTAAGTGTTTTGTGCATTGATTATCATTTAGCCTTCTATCTCTTTTTGATATTTTCTCACTAGATGGGTATTTGTTTATGCATTACACACCTCAGATTCAATTTGGGTTTAATTTAGGTTAGATTATAATATCCTCAGTATTTGAGTCTTATACAGATAGGCTCTCTTTATTATTTAATTTTATAAATATGTTTTTCTATGTGGATACTCAGACTTTTTTTCTCTAAGTTTGTTAACATTCTTTGTATGTTTTTTCTTTTCTTTTGCTTAGGTGGTCAGATGTTAAGTTCATAAGAATAGAAATGTCTTGATGAAGTTTATTTTGAACTATACTTTTTCAATATTGAATCTATGTAAAGAGAATAATTAAATTCTAGTAGTGCAATTTTCTAGTTAAACTTACCAGCCTTAGTATTACAGTATTAATTTGATTTTAGTGAAGATATTTGGTCACTGGTCGATTATATTTATATAGTTATATATATATATACATAGTATTGTGTGTGTGTGTGTGTGTATATATATATATATATATATATATATACACACACAATAGGGGTGAGTGGTAAATGAGTGAGATAAAACAGCGTATCATCCACTGCAGTGTGATATTTTAACCCTCTGCTCTACTGTGATGATATGAAACATTTACACACACAGGTCACAAAAGGTCACTGATATCATCACCCTAGGCAGCTTCCCCTCAGCATGAAAGAAACACCTGTGCTGTTACCATAGACACAAATGCAGAACTACCTGAGAGGTCTCACTGCTGCCTACAGCCAGCTCAGTGAGCATTACAAAACACACCTAGCTCCACCCCCAACTTCCAGCTCATTACTGTGATACTCTCAACTTGATGCAGCCAGAATTCCAAACAGCACAGCTTCACAGAACAGTCTAAACTACTGCCTACAGCTAACTCAACTACCACTGAAACACACTCTCACTTGTTTCTCAAACTCTGATTCTCACCCATTACAATTACTGTGACAATTTCAACTTCACTGCAGCCAGAATCCTAAAGAGCACAATTTCACAGAACACTGTGCACTCTGCCTGCAGCTAACTTAATTACCACTGAAAACAGTATCAGCTGTTCTGACACTTTGCCTCTCAGTTCATTACAATTACTTTGATGCGTTTAACTTCACTGCAGCCAGACTGCTAAACAATACAGCTTCACAAAAGTATGTTTCTCATTCCTATCTAAAATTAACTCATTCAGCATTGCAAAACACACTCATGTGTCTCTCAGAGTTTATAACACTGCCAACCCATTCAGAAAAGCTCACACACAGAATGAGCAAACACATTAGCAGGAACAAAACACAAGACAGCATAACAAAACTTCTGAAACTCTTGGCCCTATTTTATATATCGAATACATGATGGGCAGATTGTGTGCTATGGCAAATATTGTCACTCCTGCATTGTGAGCTTGGATATCTCACTCTGCAGGAGTGACAATAGTTGCCATATCACACTCATGCCCATCATGTATCCCATATATATATATATATATATATATATATATATATATATGTATAAAACACTTTTGGCACTGTAGCTTTAAGACACAGCCTTTATAAGGTGGAGCTGTATCATCTGTTGCCACCCCAATGAAGAGTCTGCAAGGGCTCAAAGCACTGGGTTTTTTCTCTTCTCAGCTGTTTTGTCTGTGCACCCTAATAAATCACTTGGCATGTACGATATTGTAGTGTTTCATTTTGTGCACCCATTTCATAAGCAGTAATACAGTGTGCCTGAGCTGAGGCCCCTTTTCTACAGCTCTTCTGCAAAAGGCATAAAACCTGCACTCAGGTAACCTCTTGAGTTTCCAATAGCTGTCTGCAGTCATCTCAAACTATAATTATATTCATTTCAAAAATTAACACGATATAATTTCTTAAACAAAGGGATCCCAGTATCAGTTACATTTCCACATAATGATTTGCACATATATTTTTATATCAGCAGATATGCAAGGGAGGAAAAGATAAACAGCAAGGGAAGACTGAGAGATAACAAGAGGCAAAGAATTGCGAGACTGTCAGGGTGATCAAATCCTAGGTGTCACAGGAAAATTTGGTTGCACAACCAGACAGACAAGAGAGAGGAAAAGAAAGAACTGAACAATCCCTGAATTCAAACTCTTTCCATAGCAACTGGGACAGAGTCCTATTCCACCCTGCCACATGGTACAGCACTTCAAGTAAAAAACTTATGATATTTTGGTCTCTGAGCTTTCTTGTTGTTGCTGCCTATTGTTTGGGATCTTCCTAATTCCTTGTCTGTCAGCAATTATGACTTGTTTTATCTTTCCTTAAGAATGAGATCAGAATAAAATTAAGAACAAGCTGCTATGCCAGAACAATAGGAATAAATTAGAATTTCTGGAGTTGTGATTAACAAACTAGTAGTTACTTTTCATGTTAGATGTTCAGTCTGTTATTGTTATACTTTTTCTTCAAGTTCACACACATCTACCCCATACTACTAACCTACAACAATAGAGCCTTAGTTAAGTGACTCTGAAATGTATTTTTCTTTGGATTGGAATATGGAAGGAAGAAGCATTGCAAATTGGAGGGGAAGAGAGACTCACTGTTTAGGGAAGTGGAAGGAGACAGCATCTTGACTTGAGGAGGATTACTGAGGAGAGAGTCAAGGAGTGAGGGCCAGAGTTGCAAAGGGAGTGGGCAGTAGGAGGGTGGAAACTGAGACAGGAGAAAAGGTGGGGGGAAGGGTCCCAAAACACAGTTTAGAGATGAAGGTAGCGCAATGCGCAACACACTTGGCATCAAGGGACAGTAAGAAGAGGGAGGAATGTAGTGAGCAGTGATGGGTTCTAGGTGAACAATCAAAGGCAAAGTGGCATAAGGAGTGAAGAGGGGGACCAGACTGGCTAGGGTGGACTTGGGAGCAGCACTGTAAACATGTAAATATGCTTTATTCCTATAATGCACATCTAGTTTTATGTGTAACTTCTTGTGGATGGTGTTCACAAGAACTGAGAAAAATCGAGGTGACAATCCAACCAGACCCAATGGTATTTAAAGGAGGAAACATCCTCAATCACAACAACATCAAGGGTATGGATGGGGGCTGGAAAGCCTAGCAGGTCTTTGTCTTGTACCATAAGTCATGGAGACAGTTTGTTTGGCATTGATGGACAACTGATTATCCTGGAACCAGTGCTGGATGTTGTTGAAGTCCAGTTGGTGCTGGGCCATGACGTTATAGGTAGAGAAGCCAGAGTTATAGAGAACTTTGTCATCTGCATACATGTGAATAGATGCAGAAGTGAAGGCAGAGGGGGCGTCATTCGGGAAATGGAGAATTGAATAGGGCCAAGAACAAACCCTTGGGGTGCACCAGAGCAGACAGAGATTGGAGGGGATATTCTGTCACAAATATGGACAACTTGAGTCCTGCCCTCAAGGTAGGAGAAGAACCACTCAACTGAGGAGGTAGAGAGCTCCACTGCCTTAAGAATGGGCAAGTAAACAGTGTTGAAGGCTTTGGCTGGGTTAGAACAAATTGTAGCAGTGACCAGACTATGATCCATGCCTAATAGAATGGAGCCAGTGATCCACAGGAGGGAGGGAGGGAGGTGGAGGTGGAGTGGGCCTTCCTAAAACCAGACTGGTAGGGTGTGAAGTAGGAGGAGGAGGAGGAGGAGGAGGAGGAGGAGTCAAGGAAAGGGGAGAGTAGGAAGAGAATCAAGTGTTCCTGTAGTTTAGCCATAGTGGGGAGGTAGTTACCAGGGAAGGAGGGGCCACCCTCTTTAGGAAGGGGGATGACTGTAGCTTGTTTCCATGTGTCAGGGATGGAGACTGAGGAAAAGAAGCAGTTAAGGAGGAAGGTGAGAGCAGGAGAGAAATGGCAGAAGTGGAGAGAGACTAGAGTCTGGGGTCAATGCCATCATTGTGTGGGTTTAGAGACAGGAGGGCCTTGAGAGAAATGGCAGTGATGGCAGGGGCAAAGCAGAAGTGGAGGAGGGGTGGGAGAGGGGATTGAGGCAAAGGGTAGGGGGAGTGGAGGAGGCTGAGGAATGTAGGATGGGGGAATATGAGGTAAAAATTGAATTGACAGATGAGGCGATTGTGGCAGGGCATAAGACAGAGGTGTTGCCCACCTTGAGGACTGGAGAAAGGGAGTGGAACAGATGGGAGAAGAGGGCACAGATGACTTTCCCAAACTTAGAGGGTTCTCTGGAATATGGCTTCAAATAAATCAGCCTTTGTAAGCCTAGTAGATCTGGTACAGGTGTTGCTGAGGGCTCTGCAACTAGTAAGGTCAGTAGAGGAGCCAGTAGACTTGTAAGCCTTCCAGGCATGGTCATATGCTCAGTGATAGGCCAGCAACTCTGCTGAGATCCAGGGGAGGTGTGAGTCTCAAACCATAGTTTTCCTCAAGGGGACATGGTCGTCCCAAAGACAAAGGAACTTGGATTTTGTTTTCATGTTATTAAATGGTTTGGACCATTGAGTAAAACTCATTTAAAATGGCGACCCTTGGTTAAACAGAAATAAAGTTACAACAGCTACAATAAATGAAAACATTCAGTATATAACATGACAAAGTATATACAATTACATACAACAATTATGCTACTATGACCAGTTAGCCATAACAAGCCTTAGTTTGAGCAAAAAATGATTCCAAGAACAAAGTTTTAACAGCTTTTTGTGATAGGTTTTGCTATTGTACAAACAAAATTTCAAAGGTATCATATTCCAGAATTTAGGGACTAGCTGGCTGAAAAAAAAGTCAGAACATTTAGTTTTTGATCTAGATATTACCATCCTTTCTATAGGCCGCATTCCTTAAGGAGGGATTAACATCCCCAAATTCTAACCTTTCAGCCAGATAGTCCAGAATCACTACTGTGATACTTTCAAATGCCAGAAGATATTTATGTAATTGTCTTCTATCTGGCAAAGAAATCCATCCTAATTTGTGATACATCAAGCAATGGTGGGCATCCCTAGAATACTGTAAAATCAGTCTTGCCAAACGATTGTGGAGTAGATCTAATCTATATAACTTTTTAGAGTGAGAATAATCATAAAATACATCTCCACAATCAAAAGAGGAAAAATCTGTGATTCAACAATTTTCTTTATCATATATCCACCCAAACAATTTTGTTTCAATAAAGTAGACCCACCCTTTTCCCCACTGATCTAACTAACTCATCAACATGTGAATTGCCTGTAGTCAAGGGGTCCAGCCAGTATCCCAAGAACTTGTAAGTCATCACTTGATCTAATTTTGTTCCCTCAGCATCAAACACTGATAATTTAGTGTGTTCTAAGTTTCATAGGGGAACCAAATATCATACATTTTGTCTTACTTACATTCATTTTAAGTTTCCATTTTATCAAATATCCATATAATCTATCAAAACTTAGCTATAATTTTACTTGAATCTCATCCACAGAAGAAGCAGAGGTATAGACTATAGTATTATCTGCATACAGTTGGTAGGCCATATTATTTACGCAGTATCCAAGCTCTTTCAGATAAATCAAAAGAGTAACGGTCCAAGCATCGATCCTTGAGGGACCCCTCAGACTACTGGCAAAGGAGTTGAAACAATCTTATTGACAACAGTTGACTGCATCCTACACTCTAAATAAGAAGTGAACCACTTAAGGGCACCACCCGATAAAACAATGTCCCTCAAACTGGAGAGAAGAATTTGGAGGCCCACCGTGTCGAAGGCCTTGGAGAGGTCAACAAAGCTGGCACCAGTCATATGGCCCTTGTCCATAGATTTGTTGACATCATACAAGACCCTCGACTTAGCAGAGATTGTATCATGTGATTTATGACATCCTGACTGATATTTATCAAATAAATCATTCTGATTCAGAAATTCAGTCAATTGTTTAGCCACAAATCTTTCCAGCAACTTAGAAACCTGGGACAGAAGTGAAACTGGTCGGTAATTATTAAACTGATCCCTACTTCCTCCCTTAAAGATCGGAACAACCTTAGCTATTTTCCAATCCGAGGGGCATTACTCCCTCAATAATATACCAATTATACAAATAGGTAAGAGGAGCAGCTATCTTTGAAGCTGAGATTTTTAATAGATAGGGGGTCAGTCCATCAGGGCGACCACTCTTTGTTGTCTTTAAGTCCAACAAGGCCTCAACAGCCTCATATTCCCCCAACTTTTTAAATGAGAATAAATCAGATGAATCTAAATGAGGCAGGGTATAATATAGCAATAAGGCACGACTAGGTGTGTGTTATCGTGTAATAACATCACTCCTCGGGTGGGTTGAAGCACGAGGTGAAGCCGAGTGCTTCCACCACCCCAGGAGTGACGTTATTACACGATAACACACACCTTGAAGTGACTTATTGTAATTATACAATGGCTTGATGTTATAGAGAACAAAAAAACAAAAATAAAAATGTTTTTAGTAAATTTTTAGTGAGGCAGTGTATCTTTGTTTCTGAAAAAAAAGGATCAATAATATCAGCACAGTGATGTTATTGTGTAATATCATCACTGTCTCAGACACACCCTGACCAACCAGAGTGCAAGAAATTTTCTTGCCATTGTATAATCATTAATATTACAAGGGTCAGGACCATCAACAAAATTTCCCGAGTTCACAAAATAGTCATTGAACCCATCTGCAAGAGACTCCTTCCCCCCATAACCTGAAATATCAGTTTTACAGTTCCCACCCTGTTTGTGGTGACAGTTTATCTCTTTAATTATATCCCAAAACACTTTACTATTCCCAGCAGAGTTATCTTATTTAGAATTATAATATGATCTTTTGCTTTCTCTAACAGCAGTTACATAGGAATTCCTAAGACTTCTATAATATTTCCAATCCCTTAGAGAGTCTGAGCTATGTGCCTTTACCCAAGCCTGACCCTTTTGTCTTTTTAACTTTCTCAGTGCTGATGAGTACCATGGAGCAGAAGATTGTCTTATTTTCCTTAATTTCATTGGCATATGGTGGTTTATGACCTGCATCAACTTTGTAAGAAAATAATTCCAGGCCAGATCAATTTCAGGGATCATAAACATTCTGTCCCTTCTGCCCAATTTATTCTTTCTAGATCTTCAATAAAGGCAAGATACTCAATCTTCCTAGTAGCTCGATAGGAAATAAACCTATGCTGCTCTGACAAAAAAGCTTTACCTGTAGCACAGTATATACCATTGTGATCACTATCTAAATCTTCTAATACCCCTACATTTAAATATTGAAAGGGAGCATTAGTCAAAATTAAGTCTAACAAGGTTGATTTAGCTGGATGTTTAATATTATCCTGAGTGGATTTTTTTATAAGTTGTTCCAGGCCCCCAAAAAGTGCCATATTTTTCATTACTCCTATATCAGCTGAATGCAACCAATTGTCATTAAAGTCTCCCATGAGTAGAATTTCATGAGTGTCAATAAAGGAAAAAAGTATATCTGTAAGCTGTTTCATCTTACTTTTTACCCTCTTAGGGGGACGATAGGCCCCAATGAGTAATATTGGTTTTATGACTTCAGGGCAGTATTTTTTTTTTTCCAATTATTTTTCTCTCCTGTCACAGTCCCAGGAGACTCTCTCAGGCATCCAGCTTGTGTTCTGCCCTACCTGAAGGCCCATCGACCACACCTTCCTCACCTCCACCCCGCCTCACAGCTGGCATCCCCAGCTTAACCCCTCTGGGGTGGGGCCACCCCTCCTACCTTGGGCGCACTTCAAACTTTGTAGACTCCAGCTGCAGATGTGGGCCCATGGGCGGAGGGTCTATAAAGGTCAGTGAGGTCAGGCCTGGCAGTGGGCATGGGGGTTGGTGCCACCTCCTACCCCTGGGACTGAGTTTTTTCCATATTCTGTCCTATCCCCCATGTGTAGGCACACCCCAACACTATCTGGCATATGGCTACCCTGCCAGCATTGGCCACGCTAGTGTGAGCCTGCCCGGCTTGCTACAATACCCCCGGTCTCCACTGGGGGTCTCTGGCTCACCGTGCCATCCCATCCCCTTGATCTGGGGAGGAGAGCACCACGTGGGTGTTCAGTCCTCAACCCTTCCCCTACCAACCCCCGGTGCCCGAGTCTGTTCCCAAACCTAGGTTGCTTGCATGGTGTGAGGTGTGGCATCCAGCACTTCAACCCTCAGCACCACCGGGCTGGCTCAGGGCAGTGTTAATGTTAGTAGCTGAAATGGATGACCATTCAGTAGCCACCTGGTCAACATGAAGGGAGGAGAGGTCTAGAAATCGGAAAGATTGGAACTGGATGTAGTTGGGGGGAAATGAGGGGATATGTATCTTGCACATGCAGTAGACCATATGTTGGTCACGGGTCTATGTGATAACAGTGAACGCCTAAAGGTGATCACTGTTATCGCACAGTCAGAGTTCCAAAACCTTTTCAGCACTCTGACAACCCTGGCACACAGGACAATGGTGCCAGGAGATTTTTTACTGCTTTCTGTAGGAAATTGCTGTACCCCATCCTGAGACTTTGCTCCCTTACCCCCTACTTAAGGATTCTTAACCCCAGGGGATGCATGTCGGGGGGTGAAAGCAGTAAAAAAATAAAGGTTTGGGCCAGGCACAATAAAATCACACCAGTGCCCGGACCCAAACACGGTACCTCACCCACCCCAACCATTAGCCAACCTCCGATGCCATGACCCAGCTCGGGCATCCACCACAGAGCCACCCCCTACAGCCCCTCTGCCCCTCCCAGTCCATGCCCGCCATGCTTACTCCCCACTGCATGTGCGTACACATAGTGACATCCTGTCACCCAGTTCACCCACCCCCTCATCCTGTTGCCCCCCCATCGCCATGAAGGATTGCACCGGGAAGGAGTCACTGTTACAGACAGCGCCCTTCCACATGCTCCCACCTCATGGGTTACCAGTGGTCACTGAGGGCATCAGCAAGGGTACCAGTATCCACAATACTGTATAGGTGAAAGGAGGGGACCCAGTCCAGGAAGGAATGGTTCAGAGACTTGTGATTGAGCCAGGTGGGATCAGAGATGAATTGAAAGAGCTGCAGAGACTTTACATTTTCCTAAATTTATGATGGAATGGGGAGAACCAACTGAGATTGAAGTCATGAAGGATAAGTACCTTACTAGGAGAGGCATGAGTGGCTATGGTGGCGAGAAGTTCATTGACTAAGGATGGAGATATGCCAGGGCAGCAATATACTCCAGTAATGAAAACGGGGTCTGTCTCAGGGGATAACAGAGTCCTTTAAACAATAAAGTTAGGGTCACAGGAAATGAAAGTGTGTATTTCTTGTCCTTGGTGCTGCCAGCCCACCCCAAAAGATATCTGTATCTGAAAACTTGGGGGGGGGGGGGAATAGTCTTGAATGCAACTTCTTTTCAAGACTTTATTGACACAATTTTCTGAGCGAGTATACCCAACTTTTCACCCTATCCATTTAAGGCTTCTTCAGGAGTTGGTTATATGGCCTGTTACCTAACTTTTCAACACTCATACCCTTTCTATATAGCAAGATAGATAGCATCAACAGTTGTATACTCTGACTGCAAGTTTGCTTGTTTTTATTGCCATTTTTTTATTGCCTGGGCTCTCACTTTTCATTAATGCTTCTAGAGCTGTAGCTTTACCTTCATTAGGCAGCAAAAACACTTTTGAGAAGCTAGGCTACAGCCTGTCTGGTGAACTAATGAAGAAGCCCTAATTGCACAGGGTGAAACCTTGGGGTAAACCTGCTTATAAAATTGTGTCAATAAAGTCTAAAAAAAGAAGCTGTATTAATACAGACTCATACAGTATATGTCTTTTTTAACCACAGAGAAGCCGGAGAGAAAGAAAGAAAAAGGAAGAAATAGAAACAACAAGAAACAGCAAGTGAGGAAAAGGAGATAACAGGGAGAAATTATGGAACCATTGGAGTAGCCAATTCCTAGGTGCCACAAGGACAGTTTGATTGCACAACCAGACAGGCAAAAGACAGACAAGAGACAGAATATGTGAGGACAAGACAGATCCTTGCTTTTGACTCCCTCTGCATAACACATAGGACAGGGTCTTATTCAACCCAGTCACACACACACACCTCTTTATGAGGGAGCTGTTTTTTAAACAGGTTTCCAAAACCTTCTTTTATTTCTCTCTTCAAATTACCTCATAAGATTTACAGTTCTTTGCACATGCAATATCCCTTTTTCATAACACCTACTACAGCAAACATTACAGTGAAGCACACACATTTTTTTCAGTCTTCTGAATTCTCAATTCTTGTCAGGTCAAGTAAATTTTGTTTATGTGGTGCTCAACCCAGATGACTCTCAGCACCTTACAATCAATGGACAAAAACAATTTAAAATAACAAGTTAACATTAGCATAAAAGTGTTAAGAGGTCAGTCCAAAACATCAATTAAAATTACGTGTTTTCAGTAGCCAACCATATTTTGACAGAAAATCAGCATTGACATTTTCTTTTCTGGATTTGTATATCACTTTGAGTTTAAATCACTGTAATTCCTGTGATTCTGGTATTTTTATCCTTCATTTGATTAAGTCAACAGAGAGAATTGTGATCTGCTACAAGTACTAAGTCAGCTCCTGGCAAATAAAACTTAGGGGACTTCACTACCCATTTTGCAGCAAGGCATTATTTTTTAGTGGAGGAGTACTTTTTCTTTCTGTTGTGAAATGTCTTACTGATATACAGAAGGAGATGTGCCTTCCAATCTGTATTCTGATTCAGGACTGCACCTAGACTTACCTCTGATGCAGCTCTCTGTAACAAATTATTTCTCAAAGTCTGGACTTCTTAAAACACAGGCTGAACATTAAACAGCCTTGATGGCCCAAATGGCTTCATCACACTCTGGGGACTATTTCAAATTATTCAGGTATCATTTTTTGTTACTTCAGAGAGGGGAGTAGCTAACTGCACAAGGTTGGGCACAGATCTCCTGTTGTAACCAGCCAGACCTAAAAATGACCTTACATGTTTCTTTGTTTTAGGGACAGGTCTATTATCTACAGCTTCCATCTTGGAAATCTCTAACTTTACTTCTCCATTGCCCAAAATATAACCCAAATATCTGGTTTCCTGCATGCCTGTTTCACAGTTTGTAGGATTAATGGTCAAACCTACATTTTTGATGGGTTGGATAACTGCAGGTAGGTATTTCAAGTGGATTTTCCAGTCTGGACTGTATACCACAACATATTTAGGTAAGCAGCACAATAACCAGTGCGAGGGGCTAGAATTACATCCATGTATTACGGGAGTGTTGCAGGTGCACTATGTATGTCAAACAGCATAGTGATGAACTGACAGAATCCAATTGTAGTGGAAAATACAGCTTTGTCTCTGGATTCTCTAGCAAGGGGAGTTTGCCAGTAACCCTTGGTGAGATCAAGGGTATTAATGTAAACTGTCCTGGGCATACAATAGCTGTCAAATATGGACACTTGATTACCCCTTGAGGGTGGGGTCTTTACTAGGGCAATGAAAGAAATTTTGGTTAGGCCCTTATAGAAAAAACCCTCGATGGACCCGGAGTGTCTTAGCAACTATAGGTTGGTCTCGAACCTTCCATTTTTAGGTAAGGTTCTAGAGAAAGTGGTGGCCTGTCAGCTTGAGATATGTCTTGCCTCCTACACCATTTATGAGTGTTTCAGGTATGGATTCTGGTCCAGGCATAGCACTGAGACTGCCCTGGTGAGGGTGCTAAATGATCTCCTGATAGTGAGAGATAGGGGAGAGCCTACCATCTTAATTCTTCTTGATCTCTCAGTGGTGCTTGATACCATGGATCATGAAGTGTAGCTGGACCACCTGCAGAGCTGGGTGGGACTTACTGGAACAGTCATCAGCCGGTTTAGGTCCTTCCTCATGGACAGAGTGCAAAGGGTGACGATGGGCTTGGCCTCATCTGATCCAATGCCACTGTCCTGTTGTGTTCCACAGGGGTCGGTCCCATCGCCCTTGTTGTTCACAGTATGTATGCTTCTATTGAGAGACATTATCAAGTGGTGTGGGCTGAGGTTTCATTGTTATTCTGATGATACCCAGCTATACCTGTCCTGTGCACCCAGAAACCAGGTGGCTGTCTCTGTGATTAACAACTGCCTGGAAGAGATCCAGAACTAACCAGACAAGATGGAGGTACTAGTGGTGGAACCAGGTCATCGCCGTGATGGGGGGGGGGACCTGGGAACCTCCCTTGGACTAGTCCTAGGGGGTGTTCCCCTGGTTCCTACCACTTGGGTGAAGGATCTGGGCATGGTCCTGGATGATGGCCTGATACTTGAGGCTCATGTGTCAGCCATCATTAAGAATGTTTTTTATCACTTAAGGAACATTATCCAGATCTGAGCCCTGATACATCTGATGATCTTCCCACACTGGTGCATGCCTTCATCATGTCCAGACTGGATTACTGCAATGCCCAGTTCCTGGGGTTAGCTGGAGGCAACATTCACTGGCTGCAGATGGTGCAGAATGTTGTGGCAAGGTTGTTGACAGGTATTTCAAAATGTGAATGTCACACCTGTCCTCTGAGAACTGCACTGGCTACCAGTGAGGTGGAGGATTGACTTCAAGGATGGTTAGCTGACCTATAAAGCCGTTCATGGGGGGGGGGTGGAATCAGTCTGCCTGCAAGATTTCCTGATTCCTCATCGCCCATCTCGGGCTCTCCATTCTGTCGAGGGTTGCATCCTGACAATTTTCAGAGCTAGGCTGCGGCAATCTGGGGACCAGGCATTCTCGGTTGCCACACCAACCTTGTGGAACTCCTTATCTCATTATCTGCAGGAAGCAAGCCATTAAAAGGGGTCTAAAAATGCTGCCTTTTGAGCAGGCGTTTAATTTGAGCTGATAATTACCCTCTGCTGATTTATTAACTGGGTGATTTATGGACTGTTGATCGTGTTTGTAATTATGATTTATTATGTTAATCTGTTTTATAAATATACTGTTTGTTGTTGATTGGATAGGTGGAATTATGTATTAATCTCTGCTTCTTGAGCTTTTTATGTGATTTTGTAAAGTGTATAATTTTAATATTATTAAGTGCTCTGAGCCTCCGGGAAGGAGCGCTATAGAATTAAAGTTCCTGTCCTACCCTATCCTATCCTGTCCTGTCCTAGCCTGTCTTATCCTATCCTACGTTGCCTAAAATTAATGTAGATTCTTGCATACTCTTTTTTATTATTTACAGTCACCATAAGTGATGACCATGCACTTCTTGATTCTTCAATTATACCCAACTCTTCATTTTTTGTGTTTTCTTAACCATGTCTGCTCTTAACAGCTCTGGTATTCTGTATGTCTTTTGTCGGAGAGGGCAGACTTTCTCTGTCACTATTACGTACTCGACCCTTTTTGGTCAGCCTGGCACTGTGGTAAAAGTACTTTTTTTAAATGTCTTTACTAAGTTATGAATTTCTGCAGTTTGTTAAATGGATAAGGAAACATTCACCTTTGCAACATCAGAAGTTACAGTTTGAGCCAGTTTCTCCCAAGCTATGTCAATATCCTCTTATCAGTTTTTGGTAATACTAACAAAGCAACCTTTGGTGTTTTTTCAACCCATATTTTCAGGAGGTTAGTGTGGTATATCTTAATATGATTTTTTCCTATCAGGGTCTCAATCTCTTAGTTAACTGTACCAGTACATCTAGCCACTTTATAAGACCCTTGCCACTTCATTAACAGTCGTTTTTCTGTAGTGGGTAACAGTAACAAGACCTTTTCTCCTAGCTGAAAACCTTTTCCTTTTACCCAATGGTCATAATACACCTTCTGCTGTTTGGGTGCCTCTTTCTGATTCCTGTGGGCTATTTCAACATATTGTACCAGACTTTATTTTCCTCAGTGCATACATATAAAATATAATGAATTCTTCCTGAATGGGGTCATCTTCCCATGTTTCTTTTATTACATGTAGTGGCCCTTTAGGTTGTCTACTATATAACATTTTAAAGGGTAAAAAATCTATTTGAAGCTTGTGTCACTCCAATGTAATCAAAAAGCAGGTAAGGTAAGTATTGGTCCCAATCTTTCCATTCACCTTTCACAAACCTTTTTAACATGCATTTTATGGGTTGATTAAAATGCTCAACAAGACTGTCTGTCTGAGGGTGATAAGGTGATGTTCTTATGGTAGTGATATCTGGTAGTTGGTACAGCTCCGTCAGCAATACAGCACCAAAATTACTACACTGGTTTGTAATAATCTCTTTAGTCATGCCCACCCTGCTGAAATTTTTTGCAAGCTCTCCTGCCACTTTTGGATCTGTTACAGTATGCATGGGAATTGCCTCTAAGCATCGATTAGCATAGTCACATACTACCAAAAATTACTTTTGTCTAAGGGGCCAACCACTTTCATTGCAATGCTCTCAAAAGGCACATCTGTCAAAGGTAGGGGCAGCAGGGGTACCATGTATTTTTTAGTCACTGGGGGTACTTTCTGACATTCAGCACAAGAACTGCAGTAAGTAGCAACATCCTCATGAATCCTATGCCAATAAAATCTGTACAACAATCTGGCAAGGGTGTGATACCTCCCTGAGTGACCAGCCATAGGGCTATCATTCTATCTGTAATAACTCAGTTTTATACTTCTTTGATATGACTAATTGTCCTATCTGTTCCTGCATCTGAGGATTAACATAAACTCTACAGTAGCACATTACATTTTTTAAACTTTGGTTCTACCTAGTTTTGTTTTACCCACAACTGCTTAAAATTACCTAGGACAGAAGCATCCTTAGTTTGCTCAGAAACAGTAATCACAATCAGTTGTCAGGTTAGTTTCAGCATTTTCATATATCAGCCCCTTATGTCGATCAGTCTTCTGTTGCCACTGTTTTTTTCAGGTGTCTTCTTTCTTTCTTGGACTTCTGGATCTTGGAATTGGGCTCAAACAAGTCTGAAGCAAAGTCACCACAAAGAAAAAAAGTTCCCAACATCTGAGATTTTCTTTGCCTGAGCTCTTGTTATCACAGCTGCTAAAACAGCATTATTTACTCTTTCTGTGATACACTTAGCAAACCCTGGAAAGTCATTTCCAATAATCACTGGTACAGGTAACTCTGGTACTACCCCCACTTTCATTTGGTGTGACACCCCATTAATGTTAAGAGTCACTTGGCAGTGGGATAGCATTGAGTGTTCTCATGGATGCAGAAGACCCCAGTACCTGGTCCTTTTGCAGTCTTTTCTCAGAACTTCAGCATGCACCAGGGTCTGTCGGCTTCCTAAATCTATAAGTTCCTTCACAATCTGATCTCCTGCCTTTACATTCCATTAAATTCTGTTAGGATAACATTGCAACTTTAACAAACTGTAACTCCATCAGTTTTTGGAGTTAAGGGGCAATCTGTATATCAAAAGAAAGATCCAAATGAGTACTACAAGACTAAGTCCCTAAAAGATACCAACTGAAAACATACATAAAAAATCTCCATCAATAATTAGAGTTCAGGGAGAATCTATATATAAAAAAGGTCTCAAAGAGTACCACAACACTAACACATAATTCCCTCTAAACATGGATGGGTACACACTGCACCCCAAAATTACCTTCAGACTTCACCATGGTGCCAAAGTAACAATTAAAGTCAGATCATCATCATAAAAGCACCAAAGGTGTATCTCATCTCAGACTACAACTGTAGCAAATTTCAGAGCAAACCATAAAAGATTTAATGACGTATGGGTAAAAAAAAAACAAATGCTCCATTTTTACCCATACACAATCAACCACTGGCAGTTATGGGGGACACTTAAAGAGGAACTCTCAGCAATGTATGAGTTAAAACACAGGATCTATATGTCCTGATTAGCAAAATGCACCAGCCGTACATTTTTTTAAATACCTTGCACTGCTCAAATCTTAAACTTTATATGGTTGATCTTGTGACCCTCTGCCCACCATTATTGTCCCAGTGCTCCCCGCTGTCAGCCCTCTGATGATGTGACTGATGCGCTAAGCCAAGGGGGACTCTTCTCTGCCACTATAGTTGCCCAAAAATAGTAACAGGTACAATGGCCATACACTTTACTTCTGTAAAAAATGGTGTGTGCTGACATGCCCTTTTTAAGAGATTAGGAAAAACCTGGGATAAGTGTTGGGTGCTAAATAGCAGGGGAATTGATACTGTGAGTGGTTCCTTTGAAAGAACCGACCTATCAGCACACCAAGCCAAGGAGAGGAAACACTAATTTATCACTCAAACCTTTTGATTTATTTCATTTGCAGTATTCATATTTAAACAATGGGGGTGAGAGCTATTCCAGTGCAATAAATTGAGATATTCTCACTGCGGTGAGATAAAAGCTCACTGCGGTGAGATAAATGCTCACTGCGGTGGGATAAATACTGATGACATCACTCACTTATTCACTCACTCACTGACTCACTCAAGCTAGCATACTAAATGAAAGTGTTTAAAAAAATCAGTTTCTGTGTCTCACTGAAGCCTACAAATCACTCAGTTAGCACTGCAAAACACTTACCTGTGTCCCAAAGTTTCCAACACTCCTAGCACATTTCTGTGCTAATTTCAAGCTTCAACAAAATCTGAATTTAAATGAAATTCATTTACAAAGCAGTTTCTTTCTCACTGCAAGCTGCAACTAGCCCAAATGGCATGGAAAAAGACACTTACCTGTGTTCCAAAGTTTCCAACACTCCTAGTCCATTTCTCTGCTAATCTCAGCATAAAAGCAACCTGAATTCAAATGAAACTCCTTTACAAAGCAGTTTCTTTCTCACTGCAAGCTGCAACTAACACACATTTTATTTTATTGTATTTATTAAACTCTAGGATTACAACTACCTTTGAGCAGGAGCTGCTTGTTTACAAAGGTTCCATGTCAGAGGATGGGGGCAACATACATACAAAGGTTGTCAAAGAATGTACAACCATAACATAAATCAAGGTTGGCAATTTTTTTTTTTACAGTTACGACATACATTAGAAATAATATGCATACTAGCAAGCAACTTAAGTAGGCAGCTGGCTGAGATAACAGTAAGAGATAGAGCGATTAAGAAGCAATCAGACTTTAAGCGTATGTTAGCGTAGGAGGGGGAGAGGAGGAAGTAGGAAGGTTGAGGGGCCACTGTCAGTGAGATGGCGAGGGGCAGGGTGACTTGAACCTGGGGAGAAGGGGAGCAGGAAGGGGGTCATGTAGAAGGGCAGGGGCTAGAGAGAATGCTACTCAGGAATGGGGCGGGTCACTGTATATGAACAATTAGGTGGTGTTTGGAGCAGACCTTTTAGGAGAAACAGTCACATTTAGTGGTAGAGGTGAGGTAAAGTCAGAGATTCCTTTTAAAGGGTCCAAGCGTAGCAGAGGAAAGTGCTTCTTTATTGAGCGTATTGAACCATAGTGGAGCCCTATGGGTGAAGGACTGCTGACCCATAGAGGTACGACATCTGAGAACCTGAAAGGTTTGATATTGGGCACTGCGAGTATGCTGAGTGCCACTGAAGACAGTAAGGAGCATACCAACACTAGGGGCATGAGTCCAAGGAGAACCTTTTTGGAAAGCAGGCAGGATTGGTATTGTATTCTGCTGAGTAGAGGTAGCCAGACAGCCTGTATGTAGAGGTTACAGGTGTGTGTTTGGTGGCTGCACCCGTTCATAGCCTGCAGGCATTGTTGAGTGAAACTGAGATCCTGCGGAGGGCAGTTGTAGAGGCAGAGCCATAGATGGCAAGACTGTAGTCAATGATAGAAGTGACAGCTGTAGAGGGCTAGTTTAAGGGCATCCACAGACATACAGTGGTTGTGTTTGTGTAACAGACCAATTCATACATTGGCGGCCTTGGCAACAGTGCCACTATGCCGAGTGTAGGGGAGGGTACTATCCAGCGTGATACCAAGGTACTTGAACTCTGGGACATGTTCGAGTGAGTTCCCAGAGCGGTTCTTGATGGTGAGGGACAGAGATTTGTGCCTGCTCCTTGGTTTATAGAAGGTCATAACTTTGGTCTTGCTGTGGTTTAGGACAAGTTTATGAGAGCTGAATCAGTCTTCAACATGCTTGAAGTCAAGCTGTAGCTGGGATTCAAGGACTATAGTGTCATGGTGGATAGAAAACAGGACTGCATCATCCGCGTATAATAATATCTTTTGGTGGCAGACACTAGGGAGTCTGTTGAGGAAGAGGGAAAAGAGTAAAGAGCCCAAAATAGACTCCTGGGGGACTCTGGAGAGGACTGACTTTTCATCAGATGAGATACCTGCTATCCTCACAAGTTGAACCCGATCATCAAGGTAGCTAGCAAACCACAGCAGGACATCATTGGAGATCCCAATGGAAGACAGTTGCCTGAGTAGCAGAGGATGATTAATGGTGTCGAATGCCTTTGTCAGGTCTATAAATGCTGCCCCCCCCCCGACAGTTTCCTTGATAGAGCGTGGCGTGGATGAAAGTTGTAAATTCCAGCAGAGCAGTGTTACGACAAATTAGTAACTAATGACATAGAAAAACACACTTACCTGTGTTCAAATGTTTCCAACATTCCCAGTCAATTTCTGTGCTAATCTGAGCTTCAAAGCAACCTGAATTCAAATGAAACTCATTTACAAAGTAGTTTCTCTTTCTCACTGCAAACTGATTAGCACAGCCAAACACAATCACCTGTGTTCCACAGTGCTCCTAACAATCCCAGCCCATTCAGAAACACTCACACACTCTCAGACCACAGACAAATAATGCTTTCAGTATAGCCTAGAGCTTGGAGTAATGAGCTCTGAACAAGCTTGATACAGCCAGCAGACCAAACCTGGGTTTGATTCTCACAACCTCCACTTGCATACTGTGTAAATCTGAGCAAATCACTTAACTGCCCAGTACTCCTAAAAAAACTCACCTATCAAAAATTAGTTACTAGTACTCAAAAAAAAAAGAGCACATAGATACAGGAAAAAAAGACACAGCAAAACATGACACTTCAAACGCTCTCACCCCATTTGTATAAACAGCACACGTAATGTGCATGTCATGAGATATGGGAAATATTTTCACTCCTGCAGAGCGAGCTGTGCATTCTTACTCTGCAGGAGTGAGAATATTTCCCATACCTCACTGCTGCCCATCATGTATCCCCTATATATACCACTTTGATTAGACAGGAAAAAATGTCATATTTTGCGGCATACTGTTATCGGTAATGACAAAAATTAGGAATCACTGAACCATACATCAACAGAGTTCTGAGTGTGTGTCCTGACTGTTTTTTCATGGCTCAGTCATCTAATCCATAACACTGGGTACGAGTCACTTTTTTTTTTTTAATTCAATAAGCTTTATTGATTTTTAGAACAGTAATACATAAACACATCAAAATAAATAAAAGAAAATCGTATAAAACCAGATACATGTTAATTTAAGGAGTACTGTTACCCTCATTATAATATCTTGGACCAGATAGCTTATACATAGGTAGTTTGTGGCATTTCAACTTACAATCTGGTAACTAAATTTAGGTTTCAATAATAGTAATATGTTATAACCCCGGTAAGGTGTCACTTTAGATCTACAATTAACAGAGGGGTAATGATATAAAGAAAAAGGGTAAGAGAGTTAAAGGAAAAAAAAAAAAACCCAAGACAGACATCCCTCCCCCATCCCTCCCACCCCTCTAAATCACTCTTCTCTAAGCTAATTTATCTCTATTCTTCTTCTCTTTCTTTCTCAAATGGAACACCATTAAGCACTGGTCTTATCCATCTCCTTTAATTCTGGACAATATTCCCTCCAGTCCCAGGCATTCTATTAGGTAGGGAATGGTACTCATTCAGTCAACTGTTCTTTGGGTTCTCTGCAATTAGCAGTGCCTCTAGGGTGCCCCATCTTTCAGTATACATACTTGATCGATTGTTCATATTGGCAATATGATTTTCTAGTTGCAGGGCAAGTAGCATTTCTTATGCCATTCCCTGTGGTAGGCGAAATGTCTGAGGCCCAGTGTTTCATAATTATAAGCTTGGCCACTGCAGAGATGAGAGCCATGTAGTACTTTCTTTGCTTCAAGTTCCTACTGGGAAGATGTTAAGTAAACATGTGTCCGGGGAGAACAGCGGGGTCAGTGCAAGGGTTGGGCACAAGGAGGTTTGTATACTTCTCCAGAATATCTGAATTCTAGGACATACCCACAGCATATGGTAGAGATCTCCACTCCTGCAGGAGCAGCGAGGGCAATAGGGAGTAAGTATCTTGCCCATTTGGTGGAGTTTTTGAGGAGTACAGTATATGTTTTGCATTATATTGAACTGTATGAGCCTCAGACGGTCCACGAGTCACTTCTATGCAAGAATAGGACACCCTTCCCATTGTGTCCTTCCTTCATGGTTTTATGGCATAATTTCTTTCTCTTCCAGTTGCAAATAACATAGCACAACAGCTATAAAGCATTCCTTGGACTTTCAAATGAAAAGCTGGTGGCCTTCAGGCTTATTTCAATGCCACTTTTTTCTTGCTGTGTAATGGAGAATAATTCAAAATCACTGCCATTACCACCATAGTGGTGGTAACGGCGGTTGTTTTGAATTTTTCTCCATTATGCAGCAAGAAACAAGCAGCATTAAACACAGCCTGAAGGCCACTGGCTTTTTGTTTGAAAGTCCAAGGAATGCTTTATAGCTTGTGTGCTATGTTATTTGTGACTGGAAGAGAAAGAAATCATGCCACAAAGCAAGGAAGGAAGGATACAGTGGGAAGGGCATCCTAGCCTTGCATAGAAGTGACTCGTATACCAGTGTTATGGATTAGATAACTGAGCCATGAAAAAAGTCAGGACACACACACAGAACTCTGCCGATGTATGGTTCAGTGATTCCTTATTTTTTTCATTGCCGATAACAATATACCACAAAATATGACATTTTTTTCTGTCTAATCAAAGTGGGATATATATGAATACTGCAGATGAAACAAATGAAAAGGTTAGAGTAATAAATTAAAGTTTCCTCTCCTTGGTTTGGTGTGCTGATAGGTCGGTTCTTTCAAAGGAACCAGTCACAGTAGGCACAAAGGCCATTTTCACACTTCTAATGCTGATACTGATTGATAGAGACAAATGCATAATAATCATGCCAAAACCACCTTATTACCACAACCATCCTATTAAGTCATGTAACAGCCACTTTATTAACACAAGTAACAACCACCTAAAAACCTCCAAATCTCACACAGCAGCCCCTGAATACAAATAATGGTAAAAAAATACTAACCCAGCACCTCCCTCCTGGCTTACTCACCAGATAGCTACTGTACATTCCTCAATGCTCAAAACACTCATTTTCTCTGCCAAGCCCTCCATGCTGCTTCTGTCTCTATGCATGGACTCCCAGCTGTTCACCATTGACACTCCTCAGTCTATGCCACTCCAGACCTCCTCTCCCAACTGCACATTGCATGCTGCTCATGACTGTCACACCACCCCCACATACTCCACTCCGAACCATCACTCCTGACCATACACTAAGACCTGCCACAAACCACTGCTCCTAACTGTGCTAATATAGAAACAGAAAAATAGAATTTGTCTCCAGATAAGAACTGGTAGGCCACCCAGTCTTCTCATTTTTATTTTGGCTTGTGTTTGTGCACCAGCCAACATATGGCAGTAGTAGCAGATTTGGAGGTGCGGTCACTGTGGGTGAATGTAGGGCATGCATCAGTAGGTGTGTCCCTCATTCCCCCATAAAGCCAGCTGCAGGTGCTGACACCTACAATACATAAAGTGGCCACCAGATCTAAGAAAAGTGCCTCTGCAATGACAGCCAAGCTCATAATGCAGCAGCACAATAACACGCCTCCTGATGTGCCTTTCTTGGTGAAGCACTTCAGTAAACATGACGGCACTGACTGCTGCCACCACTTCATTTGCCAACAGGGGACTCCACTCCCTGTCAGCATGATGCTCCCCTTCCCATTCCAAGTGTGTGCTGAGGGGGTGCCCAATCCCCTGTGGCATCATGTGCCCCCCAACAGTCTTTCCTTGCCAACGGGGGGCCCAATCCACATCGGCTTCAGTCCCTCCTGCCTAGTTTAGTTTGCTGATGAGGGAGCCCAATCCCCATTGGCATAATGTCCCCAGCCCCCGATGTGTGCTGTGTGCCGAGGGGGTGCCCAATACCCCTCGGCATCATGTGTACCCTCCATTTCTGTGCCAACGGAGGCCCAATTCTCGCTGGCTGTGGTCACCCTCCCCATTATGCAGGTGGTACACTGGGAGCCCACCCCAGTGTACCAAAAAACTAACACCTGCAAAAAAAGAAAACTGACCCTCGTTGCTTTTTTTTTTACCAGTAAACAAAGAAAACGGTCCCTCGTGGTCTCTCCTGCACCCTCCACCAACCCTCGCCCACCCTCTGTGTACCCTGCCTCTCCAGACCCCACTCATCCCATACTTACCTCTGGAGTCCAGTGTGACGATCTTCAGTGGACCGGGAACATGTCTGCACTCTTCAAAGCCGAATGTGAATGGAAGAAATGCCAGTAAGCTGTATAATAGCATGTTTTTTTCCACTTTGGTGCATATCTCGGGCATATTTGGGAATTTTGGCACCAAATTTTCAACATGGAGTTATTGGGACCCCTCCTCATGAATTCAGTCACTGTCATGCATTATTCCATCCTGAAAGGTGATTTCATAGTCACTGCGCATAATCACCTTTTGGGACTGAGTAACGAAATGACAGTGCCACTGTTCATGAGGTGGGCTCTCAAAAACCCTATGTTGCAAATCTGGTGAAAAAAAAGATCCAAAAAATGACTGTTATACAAGCGTGCATTGTGCAATTTCCATGCACACTCGTTACTTTATGAATTTGTAATATTTTCACTACAGATTTTCAACATTGGCATTTTGCCACACCTCCTTATGAACAGTACAGCTGTTATTTTACATATCCTGGCCAAAATGTGTTTTTGCACTTCTGGTGCAGAATAGCATGGTCACTGTGGGAAATCACTTTTAGGGACAGATTAAGAAAATGACAGTGGCACTGTTAATGAGCAGAGGTCCTAAAATGCATATGTTGAAAATTTGGTGATGGAAGTCCATAAAATGACTGTGTTACAAGCATGCATTGTACATTTTCCACACACCCTTGTAACTTCGCAAATTTGTAATATTTTTGTGCCAGATATTCAACACTGGCATTTTTCACACCTCCTTATGAGCAGTACAGCTGTCATTTTTTCACATCATGCCCAAAATGTGTTTTCTCACTTGTGGCCCACAAAAGCATGGTCGCTGTGGGAAATCAACTTTCGGGACATATTAACAAAATCACAGTGCCACTGTTCGTGACTGGAGGTCCCAAAATACCTATGTTGAAAATGTGGTTAAAAAAATCCCAAAAATAATTGAGTTATGGATGTGTGTTGTACAGTTTCTATGCCTGCTCATGACTTCAATTTTGTATATTTTCACTCCCGGTTTTCAATATTGCCATTTTTTTAATGCCTCTTCATGAACAATACAGTTGTCATTTTTCACACCCTGCCCAAAACGTGTTTATGTGCCTGTGTTACCAAATGGTACAGTCACTGTGAAAAACCACCTTTTGGCTAACAAACTGATAGTGCCGCTCTTCATGAGGTGGGGTCACAAAAAGCCCATGTTGAAAATTTGATGTGAAAATACCAACAAATGCCTACATCATTAGGGTTTCCAACTGTAAAACCCCACCCTGTAGAGACTGACAGGCATCAGGGGTGAGACTTGGGATAATTGGCTGTAATGCTCATGCCATTACACCCCCACCCCCACCCTGCAGCCAGTCACAGGCATTGAGGTGTACCTTGGAGTCTTTGGCCCTAAAGTACACCCAGTTCTCCTATACTACATCCATCTCAGCATATTTCCTTATGGAATGGGGTAAGTATAAGGTCCAAAGACCCCAAAGCACACCATGAAACTTGTCAGTGTCTACAGGGTAGAATGAGATTAAATGGCATTAGCATTATAGCTGATGACCCAAAGGCACACCTCAATGCCTGTCAGTCTCTGCAGGGTGGGGAAGGGACTGGCATCAGTTCAATACGTCACTGCCATTCCTATTATGCATCTCTAACTTCTGCACCACTAATGCCAGTGAGGCAACATTCAGCAAGAACAAATGCTTGTTCACCTTTCTATACTGTCACCACAGATTCTACCACATCCGTGGCTACTCTGGGGATAGGTTGGCTTGCAGACCATTGCCTAGCAACCTAGGGGATCACACAACAACAAGGCATGTGGGATACTGAAGGGCTCTGTGCTTCCCTACCAGCAATGTGCACTGGGACAAAAGCCTGAGTAGTTTGCTCCATTTTAAACTGCACTAACCTGCATTAAGAGCATGATGTCCACCAAATGAGGTGGCAATATTAGTTTTAAACTCTAAAACTCCTGTTTTTGGGACACCGAGAATATGAGGTACTGGAAGTGACGTCATAGCACCTCCTGTCCTCTTCCTACTTCAGTAGAATCCCCGAGTGAGTAGGCAGTAGTACTGTGGAGGCTGGGTCTAGTAGGGAGTGAGACCAGTTGAAATCACTCAGTAGGTGTTACAGATAGTCAAACTTGTGTGTGGAATAACATGGGCGCACCTCTGGGGAGAGGTTGGCTTGCAGACCATTGCCTAGCAACCTAGGGGATCACACAACAGCAAGGCATGTGGGATACTGGAGGGCTCTGTGCATCCTTAGTGATGGTGTGCACTCAGACAATAGCTCAAGTAGTTTACTCCATTTTAAACTGCACTAACGTTCATTAAGAGCACTAAGTCCAGTGAATGAGGTGGCAATATTTGTTTTAAACACTAAAATTCCTGTTTTCAGGACACCGAGGATACGAGGTACAAGAAGTGACATCATAGCATCTCTGGTCCTCTTCCTACTTCAGTAGATGCCCCAAGTGAGTGGGGCAAGCGCTGCACATGGAGACGTGTGCAGAGACACATGCATCTCTCTGTGTGCTGTGTCTGCTGGGGACACCAGGGTAATGGTACAGGAGACTCTGCAAACATACAGGTACAAGAAATAAAGTGATCAGCAAACATGGAGGACAATACTACAATGTGTGAGCATTGTGCCATGCTCACAATAGGCATTAAAAAACAGGGATTTGTATGTGATAACTGCCTTCTGATAGAAATACTCATGCAGGAAATAGAACATTTAAAATCAAGGCTTGAGATAAGGGAAGAGACTGGCAAGTTAGGAAATTATATAGATGAAATGGACAAAGAAACCAAGCAAGACATAATGGAACCTGACACCAAGGAAAAAATAGCACATGATACTGAGGTAGAAGAATGGGCTACAGTGCAGAAATTTCCCACAAAATGTAGAGGGGGCAAACATATAATACCACTCTACTAGAGTTACAAAATAGGTTTATAGCAATGGATACAGTCTCATGGACTAGGGGACAACACTATGGGGAAGAACCCACAAAAAAGAGTAGAACAACAAAACAACACAAAAAGTAAGGTAGAGCCACCAGGTAGCAGTGATTCTTAAAGACCTGGCAAGAAATAATTTGAGGTAAAATCCCCACATGACAAAACAAAACATACAAATAGCATAATGGCAACTGGGGCACCACCAGGAAATAGAAAGAAGAAAGAAAGCAATATGGGAGACCAGAGGCAATCAAACACTGTTACAAACCCTTTAGACCCTAAAAATGAGCATAACAGGGTTATTGTCGTAATTGGAGACTCATCAATAAGGGGAATATATATTATTGTATGCAAAGGATGTAAAATGAACACTACTGTGAATATGTTACCAGGAGTCAAGATCAGGGACTTGAGGAAAATAATGGATGGTCTTATGGAAAATACACAAAACCCAATTGTCATATTACATGTTGGAACCAATGACATTGGGACACAAAATTTGAAAGACATTTTGAGACATACAAAAGCATAATTCTGAAACTCAAATCAAAGACATCAGAAATCATAATATCTGGTATAACACCCACCTATGGACAGTATTCTAACAAAATGGGAAACATCATCACTCTAAATAAATGGATGAAAAAGTTTTGTGTTTCAGAAAACATGGGTTTCATTGACAACATGGACACATTCAGAAACACATCATTATACAAATACAATGGACTTCATCTTAATAATATGGGAGCTAGAAGTCTTGCAAAAAGGTTCAATGACGAGATCACAAAACATTTAAACTTATTGGTGGAGGTGACAGTACAATTAAGATGAACAGAATAAATATTGGTGTGGAATCTTAGATACATAGAAACATAGAGTTTGATGGCAGATAAGGACCACTTGGCCCACCCAGTCTGCCCATTTCCCTACCTATTGGATAAGCTGCAGATTCTAATTAACCAACAGCCTACTTCCTGCAAACCCCCACTATAATTGCCTTATGTTTGTCCCATGCATGTTCGAATTCCCCCACTGTATTAGACCCCACAACCTCTCCAGGAAGGCAGTTTCATGCATCCACCACTCTCTCCATGAAAAATAATTTCCTCACATTACCCCTGAGCCATCCCCCCTCTAGCTTTAAATTGAGTCCCCTTGTTCTTACACATCTTCAGTAGTTACTATGAATAAGAATTGAAGGGGATTATGGACAAATGTGAGGAGTCTAGTAAACAAATTTGATGAATTCAAATAATTGTTGCAAACAAAGGACATTCAAATTGCAATATTAACCGAAACATGGTGGGAGGATGGAGACAACTGGGACAAAACATACAAAGCTACAATTTATTTAGCAAATCTAGGAAATTCAGGAAAGGTGGTGGGGTGGCAATCTATGTGGATGAAACAATAAAAAGTGAAGAGGGTAACAATAATCCACAAAACACAGAGCAGCTGTGAACAAAACAATTACCAACAAATGAGCACAAAATAATTTTGGGCATAGTATAGCGTCCCCCTTCAGTCAGCCAGGAGGATGAGTTGACTATTCAACATTATGAGGAACACCTTAATCTGGTGGATAGAATTATGTTAACTGGAGACTTTAACTTACCAGGAATAAACTGGGATACATCAAGGGGAACCTTCAAGATAGAGAAAGAATACATAGAACTATTTGATCATATTGTATTGGATCAGGTAGTTAGAAATCCCACCAGAGGCAAGAATATCCTAGATATTATACTTACTAATATGGGGGATTTGGTACATGATGTAAAAACTGATGTACCACTTGATAACAGTGACCATCAGACTATCTTCTTTGAAATAACAGTACAGCACACAGAGCATGTTGAAAATTCAACTAAATTCAACTTCAGTAGGGCTGATTTACCTCCATAAGAGCAAATCTAGCAGATTGGGATTGGAGAACACAATTTAATTCATTCTCACTTGAAAACATGTGGGACACAATAATAAGTAAAATAAATTAGGAAACACATAGGAATATTCCTCTAAGGGCCAAATAGCACAATCAAGGTAGGACACTAAGGTTGTTGAACCCAAAATTAAAAAAAATAATAATTAAACACAAAAATAAAGTGTACAAGCATACCAGAGGCAGAGGAAATACTGAGCAAACACATACATGCAAGGAAAAGTCAAAAGGGAAATCAAGAAACCAAAACAGTACATGAATTAAAATTGCAAACAACATTAAGGATAATTACAAAACCTTTTATTCATATGTGAATGCAGCTAGGGGGACAAATAGGACCATAAGACCATTTAAAGATACAAACAATCAAATGCCAGATCCAAAACAAATGGCTAACATATTAAATCAATATTTCAGTTCTGTTTTTAATTCCAAAAGCACTCCGACGTACTCTGAGATAAAAACACAAAAGGGACAGATACAAATAGAATTCAACAATGTCTTCGATAGACTTAAGAAAATAAACAAAAATAAATCACCAGGACCTGATGGTCCACACCCCAGAATTATTCTCAGAATTGCTGAGCAAATAGCACCTCCCCTGACACATATATTTCAAATTTCAATCGACACAGGGGTTGTGGTACCAGGCTGGAGAGAGAGGCAATAGTTATCCCTGTCTATAAAAATGGAATAAAAACTGCCCCTGAAAACTACAGACCAGTAAGCCTAACTTCGATTCTGGGCAAAATACTTGAGGGAATACTTAAAGACCACATATTACAGCATCTAGATGTAAAGAACATGCATGATACAACACAACATGGCTTCAAAAAAAAAATTAGATGATGCCAGACAAGTTTACTCCACTTCTGTGAGAGGGTTAGCAGGGCACTGGACCAGGGGCAGTCAGTTGATGTGATATTGTTGGATTTTTTTAAAGCCTTTGACAAACTACCACATGAAGAAATGATCTGCACACTCAGAAATATAGGATTTGTTGAAATTGTAGTAACCGGGATATCGGCATGGCTTGCAGGTAGGAGGCAGAGAGTGGCAGTAAATGAGATCCTCTCAGATCGGACTGAGGTGACTAGTGAGTTGTCTTAGGGGTCTGTGTTGGGACCATCCTTGTTTAACATATACGTTTCCTCACTACAGTCCTCACACAGCAATATATGGATAACAAAATTTTCGGATGATTATAGGTTGGGTTTTGTCATTAATATATATGATGACAGCATATTACTTCAGAAAGCACTAGATCACATACAGGAATGGACAAATTGCAGCAACCTTCAATTAAACAAGGACAAGTACATCGTTATGTATATGGGAAAGGAAATCTATGATAAACATATCATTTAGGAAATAAAACATCAATAGCCCTGTTGAGGAAGGGGACCTAAGAGTCACAATCACAAATGACTTACAATTTAAGTCACGTGGTTTAGTTACTAAAAAGGCAAATAAACCTTAAACTGTATATTCAGACATATTGGGAGTAGAAGAAGTGAGGTGCTGATGCTGCTCTATGTGGCTTTGGTGAGACTACACCTTGAGTACTGTTCACAGGTCTGGGCACCTTATAAAAAGGGAGCGATAAATGGAGTGGAGAGGGTACAGGAGAGAGCAACAAGAGCAATGCATGGCATGGAGTGAATGGTTTATGAGGACAGACTGAAGGCACTTGGTCTTTTCTCACTGGAATATAGAAGACAAAGAGAGGATGTGTGCTTATTATATAAAGCATTCTCGGACCCTTCCCTATGGGATGACCCAGGACTAGAACTCAAACCTCAAATCTATGACATTAGTGCCCACCCCTTGCAACTCACAGCAAAGAAATGGAATCACCAAAATAGAAGATTTTGATATACCCAATGAGTAGTCCCAGTATGGAATGCACTTCCACTAGAAGTAGTGGGTAGTAAAACAATGAATGCATTTAAACATAACTTAGATACCTATTACAGGTCTAAGGGTAAGATCAGTTAACTCAAGCAAGCACAATGGACGGAAGTCTAAATATGCTTAGTGATTCCTATGATACTTCTGTTCACTTTCCTATCAAGATTCCTTTGTGCGCATCCCATGCATGCTTGAAGCCCACCGTTTTCACCCCCCACTACCTCTGCAAGAATACTGTTCCAGGTGTCCACCACTGTTTCATTGAAAAAGTACTTCCTCACATCCTTCCTACACTTCCTTCATTCTAACTTCATTGCATGCCCCCTTGTTCTTGTGCACCTTCTCTTCTGAAAGATACTCCCCTGCTTTATATTATTCACCCCTGTGGGGTACTTATTGGTCTCTATCATGTCCCTTCTCCTTCTCTCTTCTAGGGTGTACAGACTGAGATCCCTGAGTCTCTCCTCATAGAGCATATGATGCAGCCCCTGCACCATTTTAGATGTCCTCCTTTGGATAGCCTCTACCCTGTCCATGTCCTTTCTGAGACGTGGTCTCCAGAACCGGAGAGAGAACTCCAGCTGAGGTCTCACCAATGATCAATACAGTGGTAACACCACCTCTCTCTGTCTTCTGGTGAGTCCCCCCTCCCTATGCACCCCCACATCTTCATGGCCCTGCCTACTCCCTTGTCGCACTGCTGTGCCACCTTGAGATCATCAGATATGATTACCCAAAGGTCCCTTTCCTGTTTAGTGACTGTCAATACCTCTTTTCCAATTGTATACACTGCCCCTAGGTGTCTGTGCCCTAGGTGTATGATTTTTCACATTTTTGCATTGAAAGCCTGCTGCCATACCCTCAATCACTCCTTGAATTTTATCAGGAGTTTTTTTTCCGGTCTCTAGTCATTTTCTTCACCCCCCCCCCCTTCTCCTCTCCCCCAGAGTGTCTACCCTATTGCACATTTTGGTGTAATCTGCAAAAAGGCATACATTCCCTTCCAGCTCTTCTGTAGTGTCACTTATGAAGGCACTGAGGAGGACTGGTCTCAGTGCTAAGCCTGAGGTACCCCACTGATCACTCTACTCTCCTAAGAGTGAGTACCACTTAGTACCACCCTCTGTTGCCTAGCCATCAACCAATTCTGTACCCAGTTTACCAACTTGGGTCCCATATCCAAGCTGTTCAGTTTCCTTATAAGCCTCCCATGTGATATGGTGTCAGTGACCTTACTGAACTCTATGAAGGCCATGTCCACCACCCTACCCTGATCTATTTCAGTGGTCACCCAGTCAAAGAAATTGATCAGGTTCGTATGGCATGACCTCCCTCCCATTAATCAGTGCTGTCTCAGGTCTTGACACCTGCTTGATTCAAGATATTCCACTAGTCTTTCTTTTAATAGTGTCTCCATTAAAAATTCCCAGCCACTGATGTTAGACTGATCAACCTATAGATGCCAGCCTCCTCCCTGCTACTGATTTTATGAAGTAGGACTACATCTGCCCTCCTCAAGTCCCCTGAAACCACTCCTGTTTCTAGTGAGTTGTTGAATAGGTCTGTAAGAAGTACAGCCAGTACCTCCCTGAGTTCCTTCAGCACAATTGAGTGTACCCCTTTCAGTTTCACAGGTCCCCTCAGGGCTGTCTCCTCTGTGACAGTAAACTGACTTGTGTCCACCTCTCTCCCTCTAGTATTCATGCTGCTTCTATGTGGTCCACCCCAGCTTCTCCCTCCAAGGTGAAGACTGAGCAAAAGTATCTCTTAGAAACATAGAAACATAGACTTTGACAGCAGATACGGACCGCTTGGCCCACCTAGTCTTCCCATTTCCCTACCTAGAGGATAAGCTGCAAATCCTATTTAACCAACAGCCTATTTCTTCCTACCCCCCACAAAAATTGCCTTATGTCTGTCCCATGCATTCTTGAATTCTCCCACAGTTTTAGACCCCACAACCTCCTCAGGAAGGCTGTTCCATGTGTCCACCACCCTCTCTGTGAAAAAATACTTCCTCACATTGCTCCTGAGCCATCCACCCTCTGTCTTCAAATTGTGTCTCCTTGTTCTTGCACATCTCTTTTTCTGAAAGATGCTACCCTCTTGGACGTTGTTGATTCCACTGAGGTACTTAAAAGTTTCTATCATGTTCTCCCTCTCCCTCCTTTCCTCAAGGGTATACATATTAAGCTCCTTTAGTCTCTTCTAGTATGGCTTCTCTTGCAGACCCTGCACCATTTTAGTTGCCCTCCTCTGAACTGCCTCCATCCTGTCTATGGCCTTGAGGAGATGGGGCCTCCAGAACTGGACGCAGTACTCCAGAAGGGGTCTCACCAACTGTTTGTACAGGGGGATAACAACTTCCCATTTTCTGCTGGCAATATCTCTCCCTATATATCCCAGTATCCCACCAGCCTGCCCTATCACCTTCTCACATTGCTTGCCAACCTTAAGATCATCTTATATGATTACCCCCAGGTCCCTTTCCATTTTTGTTGTTGTTACTACCTCCCCCCAATGTGTAATCTTCCCCTGGGTTTTTGTTTCTCAGGTGCATTATTTTGCACTTCTTTGCATCGAATCCAAGCTACCATACTTCTGACCATTCATCCAACCTTGCCAAGTCCTTTCTGCTCCTTTCCACGCCTCCTTGTGTATCAACCCTGTTGCAGATCTTTGTGTCATCTGCAAAGAGGTATACTTTTCCTTCCAATCCCTCTGCAATGTCACTTATAAAGACATTAAAAGGACTGGACCCAGTACTGAACCCTGCGGTACCCCACTAGTAACCCGTCTTTCTTCAGCGTGGACTCCATTTACAGTTACCTTCTGTGTCCTGTTGTTCAGCTAATGTTTTACCCAGGCTACCACCCTGGAACCCAATCCCAGGCTGGTTAATTTGACTGCTAATCTTTTGTGTGGGGCTGTGTCAAATGCCTTGCTAAAGTCTAGGTAGGCCATGTCCACAGCCCCTCCCTGGTCTACTACTTTGGTCACCCAGTCAAATAAATCAATTAAATTCATCTGACATGACCTTCCTGCTGTGAACCAATGCGACCTTGGGTCCCGTGCCCCACTGGCCTCTAGGTACTCAACAATTCTTTCCTTCAGAAGTGATTCCATCACTTTCCCTACCACAGATGTCAAACTGACAGGTCTGTAGTTTCCTGCCTCTGTCTTGCTCCCACTTTTGTGAAGGGGAATCACATCACCCTTCTTCCAGTCCTCAGGTACCACACCATCCTCCCATGATTTGTTAAAAAGGGTAGTCAATGGTGTCACTAGTTCTCTGCTTAATTCTTTTAGAATTCTGGGGTGAATTCCATCTGGCCCCGTTGCTTTGTGCGCCTTCAGTTTTAGGAGTTCTTACAGAACCCTTTCTTCTGTGAAAGGATTGGGATCGACCCTCCTCTCCAGAATGCTTCTGTTACTGTAATTGAATTAGGCACCTCCCCCGCTCCCTCTTTTGTGAATACTTAACAGAAGTATTCATTCAGTATCCCTGCCTTTTCACTGTCACTCTCTGCCCACCCACCATCCATTCTATTCAGCCTCACTATCCCCCCCTTTGTCTTTTTACACTCTCTGATATACCTATAAAAGGTTTTATCCCCCTTCTTAACTGAGTTAGCTATCTTTTCCTCAGTTTGTGCCTTTGCTACTCTGACTATCCTCCCTGCTTCCTTCTGCCTTAACTGGTACGATTCTCTGTCCTGCTCCTTCTGTGTTTCCTTATACTTCCTAAATGCTATCTTTTTCTCCCTAACCTTCACCACCACCTCTTTTGAGAACCATAGTGGCTTTTTCTTTCATTTTGATTCGTTTATTTGCTTCACACAGAGGCTTGTTGCCTCCGAGATGGCAGTTTTGATATTTTCCCATTGTTGCTCCACCCCTACTTCTAGCCTGTTTGCTAGTGCTTTTCTAAGGCACTCTCCCATCTTGCCAAAGTCAGCCCTCCTGAAGTCCAGAACTCTCACTTTTGTATGGCTTGACTCTGTAAATGAGTTTATCATGAACCACACTGTTTGGTGGTCACTTGTTCCCAAATGGCTACCCAGTTCTAGATCTGAGATCCTCTCACTGTCCCCATTTGAGAGTACAAGGTCTAAGATTGCTCCCTCATGAGTAGGTTCCAAAACTAGCTGTCCGAGGCTTGCCACCTGAAGGGCTTCAAGAATGGCCCTGCTTTTGGATGAGGCTGCAGCAAAGGTGCTCCAGTTAACATCTGGCATATTAAGGTCCCCTATCAACAGTATCTCCCCTTTCTCTACCATCCTAAGTATGCCTTCTATCATATTTCATTCCCTCCCCCTGACATGGGGGTCTGTACAACCCCTGTATGGATTGTGGTGCCATTTCCAGTCTCTAAGGTGACCGACAGTGCCTCCTCCCCTCCCTGTTTATTCTTTTGTTCAGTTGCTTTTATCCCTTCCCTTACATAGAGAGCTACTTCCTCCCCTTCTGCCCTCCATGTCTCTCCTGTAGGTTGTGTACCCTGGTATATTAACATCTCAGTCATGGTTCTCTGTGTACCATGTTTCTGTGACTGTTACGATATCCAGGCATCCCTCTTACATCAAGGCCACCAGTTCAGGGAGCTTGTTTCCCAGACTATGGGCGTTGGTACTCATTACCCTCCATTTCTTGATGGCCTTACCCCTTTTTGCCCCATCCCTGTCCTTATTGCTTTTGTACCTTTCTCCATTTACCCCTGCGCTTCTCCCCATCAACATCTCTATGTTGGTGTCTACCTCACTTAGTACCCTGATTTTTTGGGGGGGCTAGGATTTCTCTGCTTCTTTCCAGTGCCTCCCCCCTTGGCTAGTTTAAATGCTTGCCAATGAAGTATTTAAACCTATCACCTAGGATCCTGGTTCCCCTCCTGGACAGATGCGGATCATCACACCAGTATAGGCCTGCATCCCTCCAGGTGGACCCCCAGTCCCCAATGAAATCAAATCCATGAGCTCTGCACCAGTTTTTCAACCACTGATTGAATCCCATGGTGTGGTGCACCCTAGCCTCACCTGTGCCATAGACAAGCAGCAGAAGGTTACCGTGTGTGCTATTTGTCTAAGGCCCCTCCCCATCTCCACAAACACTTCTTGCACTGCTCTGATCCCTTTCTTAGCCAGGTCATTTGTCCCTAAGTGGACAATGACATCCAGCTCCCTCCCCTGTGCAGCTGCTCCTGTGATCCTGAGGATTTGCTCCCTGTCCCTCCAAGCCATGGCACCAGGCAGGCACCTTACTTCCCTCTCCCCTTCTTCCCCCAGTTCTACCTTCCTAACAATGGAGTCCCACACCAGGAGTTGTTTCCTTCCCCAGTGGGGTCCCATACAACCCTCCTGTGGGTCTTCAGGATATCTTCTTTTTCCTGATCCTCTTCTGCACAATCTCTCCCTGCACTTCTTAAACTCAGAATCCCTCCCCTTGTATTCCTCTTTTCACTTATGTATCTGAAAAAGATCTTGTCCCTTTAGCTACCACTTTGGCTATCCTTTCTTTTGTTTGTGCCTTTGTGCCTGCTCACCACCTTCCCAGCTCACATCTGCTTCTCCTGGTACCCCTCTCTATCCTTTTCTCTCTGCATCTCATTGCATCTCTTGAATGCCACTCCTTTAGCCTTTACTTTCACAGCCAATTCCCTCTAAAACCATAACGGTCTCTTTCTCTTCCTGTTTTTGCTCACTTCTTCTGCACAGAGGTTTATTGCCTTCTCTATGCCAGTCCTTAATTTAGCCCACTGTTCCTCCACCCACCCAGGTAATCCTTCTCTGTTTAATCATCTCTAAGGCATTCACACATTTTTTTTAAATCTACCCTCCTGAAGGCCAGGACCCTCATCCTTGTGTGGTTTGTCTCTGCCACCATACTAATGTTAAACCACAATGTACAGTGATTGTTGGTCCTGGGTTGCATCCCACCTTGATGTCTGCAATACTGTGACTGTTTGTGAGCACTAGATCAAGTATTTCCTCATCCTGAGTGGGCTTTCTAACTAGTTGTCTGAAAATATCCCCTGCAGGGAGTCTAGGATGGCCCTGCTTCTAGCTGAGGCCATGGCAGGGAGTCTCCAGTTTACATCAGGCATATGGAAGTCTCCCACCAGCAGCACCTTCCTTTTTTGCTGTTATGCTGATAGCTTCCACCATTGCCTTATCCAATTCTTCCACCTGTGATGGAGGACTGCATATCACTCCAGTGTGAATAGTAACTCTGGCTCCTGTCTCCAGGATGACCCAAAATACCTTCAGCCCATCATTTACCTCTAGGTTCCCTTGCATTTTCATCACTCTAATACCCTTCCTCACATACAGCATGACCTCTCCACTCTTTGTTCTGTTCCTATCCCTCCTGAACTGAGTGTAGGCTGGTATGGCCATATCCCAGTTGTGGCTCCCTGTGCACCATGACTCAGTAATGGCTACAAGATCTAGGTCTGCCTGTGCTGTTATGGCCTGTTATGGCCTCCAGGTCTGAAATTTTACAGTATTTGTATGACTTCTTGTGTTGGTACACATGGTTCTCCACACCTTGCTGCCATTCTGCCTGTAACCCCCTTCCTGCCGTTGTTGTGACTTGAAACTTCCCTCTCTCCCCTCCCACCTCACTACTTTCTTTTGTGCCTCAGTACATACCTTTCCATCTCTTCTATTTTTGTCCCTCTTGTTCCCTGCTATGCTTCTGCTTCCTTTTAACTTGTGCCCTCATGGGACTTTGCTCCCCTTGGGATATCTCTTGCTGTTGCTTCAGTCTGTTGATGTGAAGTTTATGCCTCCCTTTGTATTTGTTTCACTCCTTGGCTAGTTAAAATGTTCATCAAAATAACATCTAAGCCTTCCATTGAGGACTATAGTCCCTGTCCCAGATGGATGCAGGCTAGCACCTCTTTATAGTAGACCCATATCCTTCTAGGTCAGTCCCCAGCCCACAAAGAAGCTGAACCCCTCCTTCCTGCACCATTCTTTAAACCAAGTGTTAAAGAGCTGCTGATGCATTCATGAGAACTTTAACACAACATACTATTTAGACACAGTTCAGCTTGTATTTCACATTAGTTTAGTATTTCTCATCCCCATTATTTATCACTAAACTCATCATTAAAACAGGGTCTTTACTCCTGAAGAGTTCATCTATTCCTTTTGCTTTCTTCCTACCTGAGGTCATAATACACTGCTTGTGACATCACAGTTACTTCTGTGGCAAATGAGTATGATGTCACAACAGAGGATTATGAACTGAGGTAGGGAATAAGTTATAGAGGCAGATGAACTCCTTGGGATAAATATCAGGTATTCATGTACATTTTGTCAGTAATATATAATGGGTAGGTGAAATCCATAGAATATATGTGGAATGCAAGTTGTTTTGTACCTAAGAATTATGGTTTTAAAAGTTTTCTTTCAGGCATCAGCAGCTCTTTAAAGCTCCTAGTGTACAGTACCCTATCCTCCCCATGGCCATAGACAGGTAGCACTTTGGTGAATGCCACCATTCATGCTACTTGCCTTATGCCCCTCTCCAGTTCCTTGAATTCTTCCTGTAATGACTCAGCTCCCTCCCTTGCTAGGTAATGTGTCCCAAGGTGGGTATGCTATCCAGCTCCCCACCCTGTCATACCACTCTATCAATCCTAGAGATCCACTGTCTGTCCATCCGAGTTGAGGCACAAGGTAGGCACCTAACTTCCCTCTCTCCACTCCTCCCTGCTCTTAAATTTATCTCTGACAATTCAGTCCCCCACCAGAAGCTCTTTTCTCTTCTGCTGGGGTCCTCAGCCTCCCAACTTGGGCCATCAACTTTGGAGGTCCCCCACATCTTCTCTTGCCACCACTAGTACATCCTCATGGCAGTGCAAGCCTTCCACAATAGTGAAATAATTCTACAGTAGCACAGGCTGAGGAAAGTGCCCCTGACCCACCACGCCCACTCTCCCAAAGCTCATTAAGGTCCAAAGGGCCCTCCACTGTCTAGACAACCTCTGGGGTAGTGCCAGCAGACATGATGACCACTGGGTGGGACAAGAGGCTCTCTGGATACTTGCCAGCTCAGCATGGAGACAAGTGACCTCTGCCCTCAACCCAGAGAGGTGCATGTAGATGGGGCAGCACCTCAGTCTCCAGAATGTCTCCCAGGAAACTGCAACTTCACAACCATTGCACTGAACCACTCCCATGTTTTCTAATATCAGCCACTCCCTTCTTTTTTCTAAATGTTGCAAATAAGGCTGTTGCTAGCCTTGCTTGTAGAGCAGAAAGCAGCTAACTAAAAGAAGCTACATTTTCTTATTAATTTAAAACTTATATCTCAGCAGGAGTCAGTGTTTGTTAAGATTAAGTAGAAAGATAACTTTATTAGAAGTAGAAGGGGTCTTATTTAGGGTTAAAAAGGAAAGAAAAGAAAGAAAGTCAGTGTGTGTTCTGTGCTGGGAAGGGTACTGTATCAGCTTACTTTGCTAAACCAGTAGGAGGAAAGAGAGCTTAATTGGGGTGTGTTTAGATAATTATAATAGCAGGTGAGTCAAATTACAACTTCCTATTGCTAGCCTTGCTTGTAGAGCAGAAAGCAGCTAACTAAAAGAAGCTACATTTTCTTTTTAATTTAAAACTTATATCTCAGTAGGAGTCAGTGTCTGTTAATATTAAGTAGACAGATAACTTTATTAGAAGTAGAAGGGGTCTCATTTAGGGTTAAAAAAAGAAAGAAAAGAAAGAAAGTCAGTGTGTGTTCTGTGCTGGGAAGGGTACTGTATAAGTTGACTTTGCTAAACCAGTAGGAGGAAAGAGAGCTTAATTGGGGGTGTGGTTTAGACACTATAATAGCAGGTGAGTCAAATTACAACTTCCTGTTGCTAGCCTTTTTTCTTACTAATTGACCTCCATCCCACCCTAAGCCAGTTCTACTTTTATAGCCACTGGATTTGACTGTCAATAGGAACTTCCTGTTTGGCAGTAGGAAGGGAAGGATCATAGAGAAACATTGGTTTTGTCAACCCTAAAGGAAAAAAGAGTAGCTCACTGCCCCCTCCCAGCTGCTGGTGGTCTGATATTGAGCAAGGAAGAAGGAGGCTACTGAAGAAGATAGGAAGTTGCTGTCCCAGAACAGAAAGGGTGAGAGTTGTAAGGAAAGGAGAGAGTAAGTGTCCAGAGAAACAGTAGAGGGGATACAAAATAAGACATGATAGCAGTGGTGCAGTGCAATGGCTGTGGGGCAGCAGTGTTCCGGGAGACAATCTGGAGGCTGCAATGCTGCCCTATTTGCAGGCACCTCTCTAGTCTGAGAGAGGAGGTTGCCCATCTCCAGGCTGACCTGGCTAGGATTCGTGAAACCTCCTCCCCCCCACCCAGGGACCACCAGGGCCAATGCCACTACCTCAGAGGTTGCCAAGAAAGAGGAGAGGCTGGACCAGAGTGGGCTCAGGGAGGGAGAGGGTGGTGGAACAGAGTTGCATCCCTCCAGCTGTACCTCCTCACAATTTATTCACTCTTCTGGTGGATAGTGGTTCCTCTATGGAGGCACCTGCAGTGAAGACCAAGGAGGATGCTGGGAACCTTCACAAAGGAGACCCACAGGAGGGTGGCATGAGACCCCATAGGGGAAGGAAACAACTCCTGGTGGGGGACTTAATAATTAGGGGGGTAGAAATGGGGGAGGAAGGAAAGGTGCCTTCCTGGCACCACGGCTTGGAGGGACAGGAAGCAAATCCTCAGGATCGTGGGAGGAGCTGCATGAGGGAGGAAGCTGGATGTCATTGTCCACCTAGGGACAAATGACCTGGCTAGGAATGGGATCAGAGCAGTGCAAGAGGAGTTTGTAGAGTTGGGAAGGGGGCCTTAGACAAGTAGTGCATATGGTAACCTTCTCGGTGGTGCTGCCTGTCTATGGCAAGGGAGATTCTAGGGCACTCCTCACCAGGGAATTCAATGAGTGATTGAAAAACTGGTGTGGAGCTCAGGTTTTTGGCTTCACTGGGGACTGGGGAGCCACCTGGAGGGATGCGGACCTATACTGGTGCGATGGTCTGCATCTGTCCGGGGGGGATCCAGGATCCTAGGTGAGAGGTTTAAATGCTTCATTGACAAGCATTTAAACTAGCCAAGGGGGGAGGCACTGAAAAGGAGCAGGGAAATCCTAGCCTTCCCCCACAAAACATGGTGATTAGTGAGGTAAACACCAAGGTACAGAAGTCATTAGGGACCAGAACAGATTTAAATGTAAAAAAAGACAAAGGCAGTAAGGACAGAAATGGGACTAAAAGGGTTAAGGCTATCAAAAAGTGGAGGGTGATGAGTACCAATGCCCGTAGTCTGTGTAAAAAGCTCCCTGAACTAGTGGCCTTGATGGAAGAGGGTTGCCTGGATATTGTGGCAGTCACAGAAACATGGTACACAGAGAACCATGACTGGGATGTCAACATACCAGGATACACAATCTACAGGAGGGACAGGGAGGGTAAAAGAGGAGGAGGAGGAGGAGTAGCTCTCTATGTAAAGGAAGGGATGAAAGAAACAGAACTAAAGAGTAAACAGGGAGCAGATGAGGCACTTTGGGTCACCCTGGAGACAGGAAATGGCACCACAATCCACATGGGGGTTGTATACAGACCCCCATCTCAGGGGGAGGGAATGGACAAGGAAATGATAGAAGGATTTCTTAGAATGGCAGAAAAAGGGGAGATATTGTTGATGGGGGACCTGAATATGCCAGATGTTAACTGGAGCACCTTTGCTGCAGGCACATCCTAGAGCAGGGTCATTCTTGATGCCCTACAGGGGGCATGCCTCAGACAGCTAGTATTGGAACCCACTCAGGAGGGAGCAATCTTAGACCTGGTACTCTCAAATGGGGATGGAGAAAGAGTCCCAGATTTAGAAGTGGGTAGCCATCTGGGAAAAAGCAACCACCAAACAGTGTGGTTCACGATAAACACAGCCATACAATCAAGCCATACAAAAGCAAGAGTACTGGACTTTAGGAGGGATGACTTTGGGAAAATGAGAGAGAGTGCCTCAGAAAAGCACTAGCAAACAGGCAAGAAGGAGGAGTGGAGGAACAATGGGGAGTGATCAAAACAGCCATCACAGAGGCAACAAGCCTTTGTGCAAAGCAAATCAATAAAACACAATGAAGGAAAAGAACGCTATGGTTCTCAAAAGAGGTGGAAGGGAAGGTTAAAGAGAAAAGGACAGCATTCAGGAAATATAAGGAAACACAGAAGGAGCAGGACAGAGAACTTTATCAGTTAAAGCAGAAAGAGGCTGGGAAGGCAGTCAGAATAGCAAAGGCCCAAACCGAGGAAAGGATAGCCAATTCTGTTAAGAAGGGGGATAAGACCTTTTATAGGTACATTAGGGAGTGAAGAAAGACCAAAGGAGGGTTACTGAAGCTTAATAAAGGGGAGAGAATGGGGTAGAGGGTGACAGTGGAAAAGTAGGATACTGAACAAATATTTCTGCTCAGTATTAACAAAGGAAGAGGAGGGGAAGTTACCTAAACCAAACAAGAGAAGCACTCTGAAGACGGGGCTCGATACCAGTCCATTTACAGAAGAAAGGGTTCTGAAAGAACTAATAAAATTGAAAGTGGACAAAACAATGGGGCCTGATGGGATTCACCCAAGAATTCTAAAAGAACTAAGGGTAGAACTAGTGACACCACTGACTACTCTTTTTAACAAATCATGGGAGGATGGGGTGGTACCCGAGGACTGGAGGAGGGCCGATGTGATTCCTCTTCACAAAAGTGGGAGCAGGACAGAGGCAGGAAACTACAGACCAGTTAGTTTGACCTCAGTGGTAGGGAAAATGATGGAATCACTTCTGAAGGAAAGAATTGTTGAGTACCTAGAGGCCAGTGGGGCACAGGACCCAAGGCAGCATGGATTCACGATGGGAAGGTTGTGTCAGACGAATCTAACAGATTTCTTTGACTGGGTGACCAAAGTAGTAGACCAGGAAGGGGCTGTGGACATGGCCTACCTAGATTTTAGCAAGGCACTTGATACAGTCCCACACAAAAGATTAAAACACAAGATAGCCAGCCTTGGAGTGATTCCCAAGGTGGTAGCCTGGATAAAAAATTGGCTAGACAACAGGACGCAAAGGGTAGTAGTAAATGGAGTACACAGTGAAGAAAGGAGGGTTACTAGCGGGGTACTGCAGGGTTCAGTACTGGGACCGGTCCTTTTTAATGTCTTTATAAGTGACATTGCAGAGGAACTGGAAGGAAAAGTATGTCTCTTTGCAGATGTCACAAAGATCTGCAACAGGGTTGATACACAAGATGGAGTGGAAAGGATGAGAAGGGACTTGGCAAGGTTGGAGGAATGGTCAAATGTATGGCAGCTCAGATTCAATGCAAAGAAGTGCAAGGTAATGCAGATGGGAAACAAAAACCAAGGGGAAGCGTACACAATGGGGGGTGAGATACTGACAACAGTAAAAATAGAAAGGGACCTGGGGGTAATCATATCAGATGACCTAAAGGTGGGCAAGCAATGTGAGAAGGCAGTAAGGAAGGCTGTGGGATACTGGGATGCATAGGAAGAGACATCAATAGTAGAAAACAGGAAGTTGTTATCCCTCTGTACAGACAGTTGGTGAGACCCCATCTGGAGTACTGGGTGCAGTTCTGGAGACCCCATCTCCGCAAATATATAGACAGAGTGGAGGCTGTCCAAAGGAGGGCAACCAAAATGGTGTAGGGTCTGCACCAGAAGACACACGAAGAAAGACTAAAGGAGCTTAATATGTATACCCTTGAGGAAAGAAGGGGAGAGGGGACATGATAGAAACTTTCAAGTATCTCAAGGGAATCAACAAAGTCCAATAGGGTAGCATCTTCCAGAAAAAGAGATGTGCAAGAACAAGGGGGCACAATTTGAAGATAGAAGGTGGACGGCTCAGAGGTAATGTGAGGAAGTATTTTTTTCACAGAGAGGGTTGAAGATGCATGGAACAGCCTCCCTGAAGAGGTTGTGGAGTCAAGAACAGTGGGGGAATTCAAGAATGCATGGGACAGGCATAAGGCAGTCCTAGTGAGGGTTAGGAGGAAGTAAGCTGTTGGTTAACTAGGATCTGCAGCTTATCTGTTATGTAGGAAAATGGGCAGACTAGGTGGGCCAAGCGGTCCTTATCTGCCATCAAATTCTATGTTTCTGTGTTTCTATGTCACTTGCCCCAGCTGTCCTTTCCTTTTATTTGCTCCTTCCCAGCTATGTCCTCTATCAGGTTCTACTTTAACATTTTACCCTGTATAGGGATAACCTGTTTTCCCTTCTAACAGTTGCTATTTCACGGTAAAGTTCACCCTGTATCCACTTGCTTTTTTACTCCTCCCTTTTGCTAACTTTAACCTATTGTCCTTCCTGAACAACTACTTTACTCTACTCCTGCTAGGGTGACTCCTTTACTCTCACTAGTAGCTGTTATCTGCTTGCTTATTCCCTGTAATTACTCACTATCCCACATCCTGTAGCTACCTATGCGGTATAACAGTGAACAACAATAAGCTTTAGAGTACCTTAACTTTTTCCGTTGTCTGTTTGGCAGAGCCACTGCAGTCATCTGTGGATACCTGCCAATGCTTAAAACACCAGTTTCCTGTTCCACTTCTGCTCTGTTCAGGTCACACTCTGGGACACTAGCGTGATGGGACACACTGGGTTGATTGCTTTTTATTCCTGTCTTCCTGCTTCCTGCATGCTTGTGACTGGCACTCTTCTTGCTGCTGCATACTAAATATCATGCAATGTCACTCCCCATCCTTAGTGCAGTAAAGGAATCACAACTGGAACCCTCACTCCTTTTATAGGAGGCCCCTATGCTATAGATATACTAGAAGAGCGAAACACTACCAGCCTCCAAAACACAACTACATTATGAAAAAAAATACAACCACACTACAAAAAAATCCAGCACTATGTAAAAACACTAAAGCTACCAACTCAAACACCACAAAACCTGAAACCAATTGCAGATGCACATAAAGTGCCAAATACATATAAAATATGAAATAAATGATGAATAAGTCCTGCGAGGTGCAAGTATACCCATCTGGGTGGCTGATGAGCTCATAAGGCCTGTTGCCATTTAGGCTCATAGCCTTTATGAGCTTATTAGCCTCCTCGTTGGGTATATTTCTGCATACACCTCACTTACCCTTCATTTATGTGCTTTCTCACTCTCCATATCTATATCTATATCTATATCTATATCTATATCTATATCTATACAGTATCTGTATCTGTTACCGTATCCATATCCATATCCATATATATCTATATCTATTCCATATATATATACATATATATTCAAACACCTTAAGGGCATTAACAAGGTGAAAGAGTCAAACATGTTTAAATATAAGAAAAATAGCAGGACAAGAGGACACAGCATGAGATTAGAGGGAGGCTGATTAAGGGGGAATGTGAGGAAATACTTTTTCACAGAAAGGGTGGTGGATGCATGGAACGGCCTACCTCAGGAAGTGGTGGCTATGAATACAGTGCAGGGCTTAAAACAGGCATGGGATAAGCATAAGGGAGCAATACAGATGAGTATGAATATATAGACCACTGACAGAGCAAAGGCCAATGGCACATTTATAAGGTAGAAAAAGAAATGGTCAGACTGGATGGGCCTTGCGGTCCTTATCTGCCGTCAACTTCTATGTTTCTATGTTTCTATATATATATATATATCTATATTTATATCTATATCTGTCTGTCTATCTATCTATCTATCTATCTATCTATCTATCTATCTATCTATCTAGATTTCTTGTAAAACACTGCATTAATGCACTAGTTATGGTTTAAGCTAATGCCACAGAAGTAGGGAAATGTGGCATTAGGGTTTCTAACCCCAACTCCCCACCCTCACCCTCTCAGCAGCAAAAGGAAAAAAAAACATTAGGCTTTTTGGTCTCTGGAGTCTTGGCAAATCAGTGGTGGGGTGTTCCTTGATGTTGCCAACCATAATGCCCACACCATTCTTTGAGCAAACAAGGTCAAACATGAGCTCCTTTCTTCATGGAGGGCCACAGGACCCTGTGTGAAGAAAGCCACAACAGATCATATTGACAACATGTGGTGAGATATACTTTCCTGCCTTTGAAGAGTGTATCAATATGAGGCATTGGCTTGGTGCTGTACCTTGTGCTTCAGACCTGAGGTTACAGGATGAGGGAGGGGTGAGCATCAGGGATGACAACCCCCGAGAAGACTCCACCACTGATTCACCAAGACTCCAGAGATGACAGACCCAAATGTTTTTTCCTTTTGCTGCTTGGGGGTGGGGGTGGGGAGTTAGGGTTAGAAACCCTAATGCCACATTTTCCTACTTTTGTGGCATTAACGTGAACCATAACTGGTGCATCAACATATTGTTTTGCAAAGAATTTCCTTTCTTTTTGAGATAGTGGAATCATATCCTCAAAGGGACCTGAACTGAGGGAAGACTCTGCCCACCTAAAGAAATGCAGAGCCCTTGTGGGCCCTGCAACTTCTATGCAGCAACAGATGCCAATAATTCATTAAGCTGTTTGGACCCTCTGGGCCCTGCAATTGCACGTGGCTGAAGATGCAGATGCACAGGACAAAGAGTCCAACTGTCAGCCAATGCACAGGGCCTTCCATCACCCACAGTTGAAGAGGTGCAGGGCCCGATGCTAAAGGAAGAGTTATCACTATATGGTACTTGTGCCTGTGCAGGCAACCCTGCAGCTTTCATTCCCTGCCTGGGGGGGTGCCACATAACAGCACCATCCCCCCATCCTCATGCCATCCAGCTGGGTCACTGAGCTCACCCCTGAACTCAGCTCACTGGAACGTGATCACAATGCATACCCACTGGGGTTAAGACTGGCAGTACACACAAAGTTTTTTAAAGACTATAACTTTTTTATTTTGATCTCCAATTCTCAAGATAGTCATTTTATGACTCCCCTTATTAATATGACGTGGCATTTATAATATATTGACCAAAATGTCATTTTGCATCAGAAGTGCAAAAACAAGTCTCATCCAGGAGTTGAAAATGACATCTGTCATGTTTATGAGGTGGTGTGAATATAGCAGCTATGTTGAGTGTTTGCAGTCACAATATTGTGCTTTAGTGAAGTCATGAATGAACATTGAAATATTTCAGTTCCACGGCATTAGAACACTGGCATTTCACTGCCGGCTGTACAGCGCTGGTGAAGTGGTGACAGGAGGAACAGTAACCTGGGCATATCAGCACCTGTGGAATAGGGTGATGGGTGGGAGGTGGTATATAGAAGCACCCAACAATCAGGAAGCAGAATCACATACATGTGGCTGAGGGCTCTGTTTGGGGAGTTTGGGCTGCACTGGTGGCCAGGTGTTGGGGGATGCTAGCTGAGGAGGGGTCTGCTGTCCACATCCATGTCCCACCAGGTGTTTGGGCTGGGTCTGCTGGTGAGGGGTCATACCTCCAGGTGACCTTTGGGGGGTGGGCTGTGGCCACAAGGTCTCTGGGTGTTGTCATGGTCACTATCAGGCACCATGGTGGGTGATCTGTCAGTGCCAAACACTGTGGCTTTGCCTGCCAGTCACTCATGTGTCCTGCTGGGGAGCATGCACCTTCTCTTGGGGTGCTCCTGTCACTTTTGTGGTGCTGGCCATTTGCATTTGCCATGGGGCACACCTTTGGTCCATGGTGCTGTGTGCCATCAACATGTTGCCGGTGCGCTGATTGCCGACGGCATCTTCACTGGTGCACTGGCATGGGTGAACCAAATATTTCAATGTTCACTTAAGACTTGGTCATTTTACCATATGTGTATACTAGATTTTCAGCACAACTTTCTGATTACCACACCTCCAGAACCTGGTAGGTTAAAATTTTAAAATCCCTACCAAAATATAATTCTGCACCACAGGTGTGAAAACACATTTTGACCAGGATTTAAAAAATGAAAGATGTCATGTACATGAGGTGGTGTGAAAAAATGGCTATGTTGAAAATTTAGGGTCAAAATATTGAGCGAGCGTAGACAGATTTTCATAACTTTGTTGTTTTTAATTATTTTGCTCCCAAATTTTCAAAACAGCCTTCTTATAACCTTACTTAATTAACAGGGGTGGTATAATTTCCAGATTCTGCCTGAAAGGTGATTTCTCAAAGCAACCATTAAATCACCTTTTGAGCTAGATTTAAATATATAAAAGACAAAGTTATGAAGAAAAGTTCAAACCAAATTAAAATATATTAAACTGGACTTATTTTCTCATATTGCATTCACCAGTTCCAGCAGCATGATGTGTCTTTGATCAGAGTAGATCTATGTCATGGGACATGTTCAAGTAAGTGAGTGTGTGTGTGTGTGTGAGGGGGTGTGGGTTGGTGTGTGGTGTGTGGTGTGTGTGAGGTGAAGGTGGGGTCTGTGTGGGTGTGGGGAGGTGTCAAATCAGTGAGGGACTGTTTTATTTTTTACAGGAAAAAAAGAAAAAATCAATGAAAGAAGGTTTTCTTCATTTCAGGGGACTTTATAGTGGGAATTGGCTATGCAAGTGTTTGGTGGCACCAGGGGTGGGCACCACGGTGCTGCCATGTGTATAATGGGAATGTTGTGGGGGACCAGGAGGGGAGGGGTGAAGAGAAGTAGTAACAGGAGTGGGCACCCCTGTCCACTTACAAAAGCATTACATTAAATATGGGAAAGGGAGTAGTGACCTGGAGGGGAGGAGGAGAAAAAAGTGGTACTATGGGTGGGCACCCAGGTCCGCTACTATCATAACACTAGATAGCTAGCTAGCTAGATAGATAGATAGACACAGATAGAGACAAAGAGAGGAGGGGAATCACCAGCTCACGTGAGGGTGTATGTGTGAGGAGTTGGGGCAGCAGTGGGTGATGTGTGGGAGGTCAGGGTGGGGTGAGAGGGGTGTGTTGGGGGAGTAAAATCACTGAGGGACTGTGTCCTTTTTTACACGGAAAAAAGTCAATGAGGGATGGCTTTCTTTATTTTAGGGGACTTGACACTAGGGATTGGGCACTTCTGTGTTGGGCTACTGTTCAGCGGTACCAGGCATGGGCACCCCACTGCTGCCATGTGTATAATGAGACAGAGAGGGGCAGCCTGGGGGGATGAAGAGAAGCAGTACTGGGGTGGGCACTCTGGTCCACTTATAAAAGCATAACCCAGCTGACTGAATATCTTTCCTCCTAACAATCTCCCGTCACTTGCACAGCATGGTTTTTGTAAATGCCACTGCACTACCACTTCCTTCTTGTCACTCTCCTCCTCTGTTGTCTCTGCCATGGATGAGGCAAACTCACTAGCGTGGTCTTCCTCAACTTTTCCAAGGCATTCAACCCAGTTGATCACACCCTATTACTGTATGTGATAAACCAAGTACTTTGGGGGTCTTGCCCCTGACCATGAATTGATTCAAAAGTTATCTGGGTAACAGGTATCAGCATGTTAAATTTGGCCACACTCTGTCAGAACCTTCTGCTACCACAATTGTGGTCCCTCAGGACTCCATATGGGCTCCCTCCTCTTATCCATTCACATAAATTCCATCCACACTAGTCTCAAACACTGCACCTGGATTCTACATGCTGACGACCTTGCCCTATAAACTAACTCCTGCAGTATCCATGAACTGAATATCCTCCTCACTTCTGACCTCCACTCTACATGGTCCTGGCTTTGATCCAACAAGCTCCTCTTAAGCACCACCAAGGCACAAGACATGCTATTTGGCTCAGCCCCTATGCTTAAAAAGTGTAATACCCCACTTGTAGCCCAGTGTGTTAATGAGCACCTTCTTACCACAGTCACTAACTTTATTTGCCTTGCAATGACACTTAATGCATCCCTAGACTTCTCAGAGCATAACTCCATGGTATGGAAGGCAGTTAAGGCTAGATCTGAACTTTCGGATAAAGTCAGAGACAGACTTTCACCTTCAGGCTGTATAGCGATTGCCCAAGGCATCCTGTTGCCCAAAATAACATATGGAATTGCAGTCCACTACTCTACCTCCAATGCCACCCTGCAGAAATGGGATGTGGCCTAGAATAGTAGGTTTGTTCTTGCCACTAACAGGTATACCCACCACTGTGGCCTCTGTTTTAAGCTTGGTTGGCTCTCTCCAACAGCCCTTAGAATTTGCTATGGGTAGTTTGATTCATATAGCTGTGAACCAGCAATCCCCTATGTCCCCCTCAGTGTTACTGAAACCTGACTGCCTAGCATATCCACTCAGATATAATGTCCCTGGACTATTATGCATCCCTAGAACCAGTGCCAAACTTGCATAGATGTCATTCTCCTTCATAGCACCTGTAGTGTGGAACTCTATCCCAATCCCAAGGACCACAGATCTTGGAGTGGGTCACGAGGGCTCAGGAAGCAGACCACCCTCCCCAGCACCAGCAGCCCAAGCAGGCACCGGATCGCTGTTGCTCATGCCCACCGGACCACAGGTACGGCAGACTGTGGAGTACAGGACTGCTGAAGTGCTCAGTTTTAACCCTGCCAGCACTGTGTGCCGGCTCCCCACCACCCCCACCACCACCCTTGGTCGGCTCTCCACTTTATAGCCAGTATCACGTGAGGCTGTAGAACCAATCAGCCCACTTTGCCATCTGCAGATTATACTGGCTGAACACTAGAGGGACCCTGCTTGCCTAAGCCCTCCTATCTCTCTAACAGCAATATAACATAATGACTCCTTTAGGTCTTGGATTATTCATGCTGCTCCTCTTCACCCCAACCCCGTTACAAAAAAATACAGTTCTAAATCTCCCTGACACTGCGATATATGTTTTTATGCTAGCCTCTCATCCACCCCCCACTCCCTCTAACCCCTCCTTCTACCCCCCTTTCTCCACCAACACCCCACACACTGGTTCGCCTAACTGCCCCATCTCACCCCCGCTGACCCATACCCTCCGCAGACCACAATAGCAGGTGGTATCCCCCTGTGCTAGCCCTGCCCACCCTTAGCTCCCTGCCCATCCCCTGCACTGCCCCCCGCAAATCCTCCCGACTGCCCAGACATCGCTACCTCCACAGCCACAGTCCCTTACTCCGGCTCACCATCCTACTCCTCCTGTTCTCTGGTAATGTCCACCCCAACCCAGGCCCAAGACCCGGTACATCGCCCTGCATAGGGCATGGCCTCCGTATTGCCTACATGAATATCTGCAGTCTACCAAAAAAGACTGCTGCACTCCAATGCTGGGTCTCCCAACATAAGCCCGACGTCCTTGTCATAGTGGAAACTTGGCTCTCACTGTAGATCCCAGACTCGACGGTCTCCCTCCCTGGCTTCTCCCTCTTCAGAGAAGATCATGTGGGTAAGCGCAGGGGGGTTGCGCAGTCTACCTAACGAATTCCCTCCTGGGTCATGCCCTGCATACCCCGAAGCTCGATCATGGGGCCCAAGCAATCACCTTAAAAATCTCCCCTGACCCAGGCCGTGGCCCTCTTTACCTCACTATGACATATGTACCCCCACAACAACAAAACCAAGCTATCCACTCCCTCACTGATTACCTCACTACCCTGCCACACAAGGCAGAACAGCTCATAGTGGAGATATCAACATCAACTGGCTCAGTGCTACCTCAGCACAAATTAAAGATAACTTCACAGCCCTTGAACTATCCCAACTAGTGACTCAACCCACCAGATTTAACCAATCAAGTGGGACTAGCATGCTTCTTGACATTGTGCTCTCTAACGGCCCTCACAAAATAAAGGATATTAATGTATTACCCAACTCCCTCAGTGATCACTCGCCAATTCTTTGCCACTGGTCCACCCCCACGCTCAAAACTGCACACCACGCCACTCCCTGTCGCCGTTTTCACCCCAGAGGTCTACGCAAACTTAAGCATTACCTTGCACAACTTGACTGGTCACCAATCTCCTTCGCAATGGATATAGACGTCGCCCTTGCTTTCCTCACCAATGCCTTCTGCAAGGCCTATGTTTTTGCCCCTGTTGTCCACACTCGTACCAATAGACACTCAGCTGCCTGGATATCCCCCCCCCCGATCCAACAACTGAAGCAACGTGATAACCTATGGCACATTGTTGTCAATACTGGCAAACTAGCAGACAGGCAAGCCTATAATGCAGCTTGCAACTAGTGCACCTGGGCCATAAGAAAAGCCAAAGCCAGCCACTACCAATCCACCTTGACATCCACCTGGGACAATGCCCGCACCTTCTGGAATAACGTGAAAGAGTTAAACGGGATGACCTGCTCCCCTCCTCCCTCTCAGATGATCATAAATGGTGCTATTAATGCGGACCCTTCCCGTATTGCCAACTGCCTTAAAGAAACCTTCACTGATCTAAGCTCAGTTCTCCCGGCCCACTTCTTTGACCCCATACCGGTTTGCAACAATCCAGCTATTGCTCGCCCCCCCACTTCTCTTTAGGACTATCTCACCACAGGACATGAAGCCAATCCTCCAAAATGCTCTCTCCTCCCACAACCCGAGTGATGACCCCCTCAACTCCTAGATACTCCGCCTAACATTGGATGTCATGCTAGTCCCCCTCACTGACCTCCTCAATCGATCCCTGTGTCTCGGCCAATTCCCAAGGGCATGGAAACAGGCCAAAATCATCCCATACACAAAAATGGAGACCGTACTGTACCAAATAACTACAGACCTATCTCCATCCTACCCCCCCTCTCCAAAGCTCTCGAAAAAATAGTATCCACACAACTTGTAACTTATCTATCCAGCTTCAACATTCTGTGCCCTGAACAGCATGGCTTCCACCCAGGTCACAGCACCACCACAGCTCTACTGGAATTCTCCCACCATATACACTCTGCATTAGATTCCAGAGAATTGGCTGGGGCAGTATTCATTGACCTGTCCAAGGCCTTCGACACTGTGAACCACCCACTATTGCTAGACACCCTCTGTAAAGTGGGACTATCATCTGGCCCTTTAGCCTGGTTCTCCAGCTACCTTTGTGGTAGATCTCAACGTGTCAAGCTAACTGGTGGCCTATCCTCAGCACTGCCTGTACATTCGGGAGTTCCACAAGGCTCCATTCTGGGCCCCACATTATTCAGTCTCTTCCTGAACACCCTTCCCAGCTCTTGTGCAGGAAAGCTGCTATTATATGCAGATGATGCAGTCCGACTCTTCTCGCACCCTGATCCGGTCACTCTCCAGAACAGCCTGCAATCCTCCTTCAGCCAAGCTGAAAAATGGTTCCTCGACCACCGCCTGGTCCTGAATCTCAAGAAAACAAAGTCGATGATCTTTGCACACCACCAAAGTAGCTCCAAAAATGCCCCCCTCTCCATCCTTCCCAACACCCTCCATCTCCTTGAGCAAGTATCAACATACAAATATCTGGGCATCATCTTTGATTCAGCTTTCTCCTTCCATGCCCATGTCAGTGCCCTATCCTCTGCCATGAACACCCGGATTGGGCTCCTCTATCAACACAAAGACTGCCTCCCTGGCTTCGCCCTATGGTTGGCCATCAATTCCTCCATCCTGTCACTAGTTGACTATGGCCTCCCCATCTACACAGCCGCTGGCCCCACTGCCCTCACCAAAATCCAGACCTCCATCAACAAAGCTTGCAGGCTCCTGGCCGGTGCCCCAAGCAGAACCCACACATGCCGGCTCTATACCTCCATGAACATACTCAATCTGGAAGAGCATCTGCAATATCACACTGGCATACTAGCAAAAAAGACTCTTCTTGGACTGTGTCCCCCTGGCATCACTGCACAGCTCCAGCTTGCTTCCCACTCGGCCGCCACCCATACCACCTGCAAAGCCACCTTCCAGGTGCCTAGAGCCAGGACCTCCCTTGCCCAAAGGTCCTTTTATTACAGAGCACCATCCTGGTATAATACCCTCCCCATGCACATCTCAAGCACCCCTAAAATTGGTCAATTCAAAGCTGTTCTACGCAACCACCTACTTAGCACTCAGAAGTGTACATGCCTATGGTAGGGCCTGCCATTGCCCCCCAGGCTCGATAGCCTACCCCACTCCATTTTCCTCTGGCTATTGCCTGCATGACCTGCTAGGACCTACCAATGAATTATGTTCTGTACTTTGGGAAACTACCTATGTTTTATGCTATGTATAATGTATGTATTGCACCTGTATTGTTCCACCCTGTCTTGCCACACTATTTGTTGTTGCCCTCCCTGTGACGAGGTGTCTTTGTAAATGAGTCTGTGACTCAAAGGTTGTAAATCCGATTTATGAACTAAATAAAAATAAATAAATAAATAAATAAATAAATAAATAAATAAATAAATAAACACTGTCCATCAGTGCTCATCCACTCATGCCCTTAAAATTGCATTTTGAACCTTCCCACAACAAACAATTTTATGCACTTGACCCAAGACTGTTCAAATATTGGATCCCCTCCCCCTTACATGCACTTCACCCTGACTAACTATAGATATTCATCTAGAACCTTGTTCTGTAGATCAGTAACCATGTATTGAAATGTAATGTATTGAATGACCATGTGCCTTGAATCTCTTGTATTACTCCCAGTCACTGTCTCTATTCTATTACTTTATTGTTGTCTATTTTGTATTGAACTCTGTTTGTATTGAAGAATTACCGTAAGTGTTCCTTGCCTTTGACCAGTCTTCTTGTATTCTCCCAGGCTGTGCCTAAAAATAGGCACCCAGTTTGTCTAAAGCACTGACAGAAGCTGGGAAACAATAAAATAAATCAATAAACAAACAAACATTAAATATGAGAAATGGTGGGTGGGTAACCAGGAGGGGAGATGGGGAAGAAGTACTTGGGTCAGCTGGTATATTAGAGACAGATAAATAGATAGATAGACAGGCAGACAGATGGATAGATAGAAAAGAGAAAGAAAGAGAGAGAAAGAGATGGAATGGAGCAAGGGATTACTGGCTCACTGCTTCAACTGAAGCTGGCAGCATGACTCCAGCTGTGGCTTCAGAATTCAAGAAAGCACTGATGTTCTCATACTGATAAGAATAAGATGGATGAACTGCTCCTCTCATTAACCCGGCATCCAGGATTTTCAGGTTCCCAGAAACAAAGGGCCCAATTTTCAAATGAACTGGAATGATGCAAGGGACTTGCATCAAAAATGTGGCACAAGCACCCTAATGAGTATTCACATATCATACATTTTTGCAGTATCTTCCCAATGCCCACACTGCCACCTCCCTGGTCCCCACCGTCCTGGCCTCCAGTTTCTCCCCCCTCCCCATCATCCCAGTTACTTTAGTGTTGCACCAGGTGGGGAAGGGCCACCTACCTATGCCAAATCTTACAGATGTGGCCAAACCTTTGGTGCATCTTGCAGTCTGTGGCAAAGCCAGGAGTTTGGTGCAGGGACTCTGCAGAATATAAAATCTAGTGCAAGGTCCCTGGTGCAACCAAAGTTTGCCACAACCCTTAGTGCGATGTAAGTTGTGTCACTCTAGAGGGTCTATAAAAAGTGGTCCCAATGTTTTTAGCCATATTTTCAAAAAAAACTAACAATGGACTCTAGCTTATGACAGCATTTGTCTAGGATTAGATGTTTGTTTTCTGAAAAAAAAAAAATTATAAGTTTTTATTATTTTATTCGTAAATAATGAAAAACAATATTGCAGCCATGTGAAGGAAGAATCTCAGCTCACAAAAGAAAATTCTTTTGTCATGAGACAGAAATTCTTTCATACCAATCATAAATGAAACCTCCTACTGTGCATGCTCAGAACTGAAATTTCAAATCCTTATAACTTGGGAACAGATTAATATATTCTTTCACCAAATCAACAAAGGGCACTATTCTAGGGCAAGTCTCTTCTACCCTGAAAATCTCAGAACAAAATTCCAAACTGTCTCAGCTGTAGGTGAGAAAAAAAAAGCAAAAGCCCTGTTTTTTCCACTTTCTGCTTTATCTTGATCTCAGAATCTGGACATGAAATCATCATGAAACTTGGCAAATCAAGAGACTTTGCCCCCAGACTGTGCATGCAAAATATTATGCAGTTCTGTTAAATGGGGCAAAGCTATTAAAGTGTAAAATTAGGGTTTATCATTAAACTATAGAGGCACTGCCACGCCCCTATAATATATTGTGATGAACCCCATGGCAAGGCATGCCCAGGCTATTAAAGTGAGGCTGCCATCAGCTTTGCTAAACAGCAGTGATCCAGTATAACTGGGTTTGAGGGTGAGTTCTGGGGGCACTCTAGTCAACTGAGACACAAGGGCCTTGGCTGTTGGTGGGCTCGGTAAAGAGACCACTATTTAATTCACCAGTTTGAGAGTCAATAACCAAATAAGGTTTAATAAAAGAACACATCTTTATTGACAATTCTGAACTGTGAAGGAAATACAGTAGCATAACCATCAATTGTGAAAAGCCCTTTGTTAGGTACCCTTCCAGGTGATCCAGCTCTACCCTCTCCGCCTGGTATCAGGATTTACTTTAATACCCCCAGGGAACACCCATCAACACAGACCTTGGGCATTGCAAATATCAAACTGTTACAAGACTGCATGTACACTACAAGCATGTACTTTCATAAATAAGATGTTTCTACTGTTACAGTACAGTTTACTAGAAAATATAAGTTATTTATTTTATATGTTCCTTTCCAAGTTTTTTTTCTTTAATATAGAAGGTTCAGCTATTGCCCTTGTTACTGCTTTGGGTTATATCATTCTCTGATTGCAGAGATAACCTTTGTATTTCCGGCATATCCATCCTTATCTTATATATTACCTTTGTAGTTCCTGAATGGTGGGAAATTGCACCTCTATAAAGCAGTCTTCCATTTTAATGATTCCATTTAACCCCCAGGGGTTTGTTTTTCCTGGTTTGTTTTTGCTGTCTATCTTAAACCTTATTGGGGTATGGATATCATTTTTTAAATTTTCTTTCATGATTTTGTGATAATTTTACCATGTTCTAATAGTTGTTTGTATACATGGACAGTTAATAAGTTTAATCTCTTTTTCCTTTTTATATTGCTATAACCACTTATTTTGTTTTACTTGTTCATAATTAGCTTTTAGTTTTCTTGTGATAATCATTTACACTCACTAACCATACTTCTTTTCTGTGTGTGCATGAGTTTAAGTTTTCTTGCCAGATATTCAAAATGTAGAGCAGAACACAAACCAATAGCGTGGCAATAGTGTAGGACTAGCGCGGAGCTCAGATATTTAAAGGACCGGTTAGCGCGCGCTAACCGCAATAGCATGGGGCAAAACGATAATTTGTGCAAGGGGCAAAGTGAGGGGGGGTGGCCTGCATACATGCACTATGGGATATTCAAAGCCATAGCACTGAGCTAGGACACATATTGCGACATGTAGCGTGGTGCTAGCTACCGTCTATAAAAGGCTGGTCTTAACCCAGGGCAAACCACTGAGGGGGAGTGACCACACCACGAAGTGGAAATGGCTGCAGTGCCGATAGCAGTGATGCTGCCACTGATGGCAGCAGTAGTGGAGGAAGAGGAGGAGAGGGGAGCAGGCCCAACATGGGCTACAATGTAGGCCAAGGAGATGGTATGCTGCAAACAGGTGGTACCGGCCCAGGGTCTCCTTCGAGACCCTGCCAGATGAGCACATCACTGGCCTGTACAGGATGAACAGGGGTATGTTGAGGCAGCTATGTGAACTCCTACATGAGCAGCTGCACCCCAACACCAGATGCAGCCTTGCCATGACAGTAGAGGAGAAGGTGACAGCAGCGATGTGCTTTCTAGCCACAGAAACACTCCAATGGTCAACGGGGGACACCATTGGGATATCACAGTCTGCCGCCTCCCACCTCCTGACCCAGTTCCTTGAAGCTTTCCTGCCACATGCTGGGAAGTTCATAGTATTCCCCAGCATGGCAGCAGAGTGCAGAGAAACCATGCAGAAATTCCATCCAGTTGCGCACCTACCAGAGGTACTGGATGCCACTTGACTGCACCCATGTCCCCATCCGTGCATCACCTGGCGATGGCAGTGAGGTGTATGTCAACAAGAAGGGGTACCACTCCGTCAATTGCCAGGTGGTGTGCGATGCGACTGGGCACATCAGCAATGTCTATACACAGTACCCTGGCAGTGCCCATGATGCCTTCATCTAGCACCAGTCCTGGCTGTGCCAGGCATTCAAGGAGGGCAGGATACCCAGTGTGCACCTAGTCAATGAGTAGCAGCAAACAAGGCACACACACACACACCACAGCAGGGGTGGGGATAGGCAGGGGAAGTCAAAGAAGGGGTTTGGGAGAGCAACACAGGTGGTGCAAGACAGCAATGGGCAGACAGCAGAACATCACTAACAGGTGCACATCTCTCAACAGGGGACAGCGCCTATCCCCTGTGACCCTGGTTGCTGACACCAGTACCCTGGCTGGCCACAGTGGCCAAAGAGATGTACAATGAGGCACATGCCACCACCAGAAACATCATAGAGAGGGTGTTTGGCATACTGAAGATGCACTTCTGATGCCTAGACCCGTCAGGTGATGCCCTACAGTATAGGCCTCAAAAGGTATGCCGTATCTTCCTAGTCTGTTGTATTCTGCACAACACGGCAATGAACCATGGGATACAGGCACCTGAACCTGAGGGACAGGCCGATAGTGACCCAGAGCCAGCGGTCAGGGGGATAGTGGAGCAACTCGAAACGAGGAATCCTTGCATGGCCTGCAGGGCCCTGGAGCACAGGGCTGTCATCATCAGGACACTGTCACAGGTCAGTGGGTGAGTACATACAGTACGGCAACAAGACACAGTACAATGGTAAACAGTTTAATATGTACAAACAACCACAACAGTGCTGACAAATAACAAAGCATGTGCACAACACAGTGGCACTGAATGCATGCATGAGGGCAGTGTGATGGTTGGGTTGTGCAGGACACACATGTGATGAGGACACACAGCCAAGGTACAGTGATGTGGGCGATGCCTGCTGTGTGGTGGCAGTGTGAGAATGGACACCATGGCCGTGCATGTGAGACTGTGCAAGTGAAGGGGTGTATGTGTGTGTGTGTGTATGTAACAGCATGAGTCCATGTGTGTGTAGGTGTGTGGGAGTGCTAGTGTGCACGTTAGTGTCAACTGTGCACACGTGAATGGCAGCCGTGCCTATCTCTGGTGACTACCACCACTCACATGGCTCACACCACGCATGTGGGTCACAGAACCAGGGGTGCTCTGAGCTGAGGACATAGTAGGGGAGGACCACAGTGAGGCTGCGAGGGTGGACCGCCTGTGTCCCCACCGACCAGCGGAATCGGACATGGCGGCCGGATGCCCACAGTGGCGCTTGGTGCCTGCCGATGTGCATGATACAGTGGTGCTCATGCCAGTGTCAGTCCTGCAGCTGTGAGTGGCCCGCCTGTGGGCCCCTGTGTCACGGGTGCACAGACCCCTTGCACAGCCTGCTGCCTGCCATGCACCCTGTACAGCACTGTGGTGAGGTCAACCACTGCGGCTGTGAGCCCAGCAAAGCCGTGGTCCAGTGTGGCAACCATGCGGTCCAACCTGTCCTCAACCCACTGTTCCACCCATGTGAAACCCAAGGACAGTGACTCACGCATCTGGGTGGGCCCCCAGGGAATCTGGCTCCCTGGCCGTGGCATCCTCAATGGCAGCTGGCGCTGGTGCCTGCAGCTCACCAGGTTGGGGATGCTGTTAAACCAGTGGAACATCCTGCTGCTGCAGGCCACTGGTGGTGAGCTGTGACCCCTGGAGGACCTGTACCCCTACCTGTGAAGGGCACCGCATGTCCAGTGGGGTACACACAGCACTCACATGGCCAACCACCAGCTGCATGGGTACACCCATGCTGGCATGGCAATCCACCCCCCTGGCACCCGTGTTGTGGGCTGCACCCTGCCTCACCCCAGTGCCCCCTCCACAGGGAGGATATAACCCCCCTCTGACACATCTGACTCCATGTCGCTGGTTACGCTCACCACCTGGCATTGTACCGTGCCCCCATCGGCCCCCTAGGGGACATGTGCACCACACATAGGGTGTGGACACTACAGATGGCACACATACAGTAGCAGGCTACCTGGCACAGACCACATGGTGCTGTCGATGTCACAATGGGATCCACACAGTCTTGACCCTGTGACCCCTGGGCTGTAGCTGTGTACCACCATCAGAGGGCTTGTGACCTTCCACGTCCCACATCCAGGGTGACAAACGAGGGCCCATGGACCCCATGTTGGTGAGCAACTGTTTCGGGGCATACCTGCAGGCTATGGTGGGCCCCCCTGCCCTGTGACTGGCATCTGCAGTGTGCAGGCAGTGCCTGCATAGCGCTGGCTGATGCAGGTGCATGATCCTGGCACATGGACTGGTCTGCTAGACAACCGGCCCAATGGCATTGTTCACCATTATGCAGCACCGTGATAGCATGTGGGCCTGCAATTGGCAGCCCTGTCCCTGGCCTGTTCAGTTGCAGACTGCTGGTGCACAGTGTGTATGTCCTAGCCCTGTGAAGCACCAGTGCCCTTCCACCAGGCCTCTGGCTGCTATACAGAGCTGCCTGTCGCTGCTCTGCCTCCTGCGACATGGCTCCGTCTGTTGTGTCTGTTTGTCTGCAGCTTCTGCTGTGTGCTGCAATTCCACAACCCAAGACCGGTGGAGCACTGCTTGCCCTTTTATAGCCCAGCCAGGCAATCCAGCCTGTTATGCTTGCAAATCATCAGATAATGATATGCTAATCACAGTGTTTGCACCATGCATACACAAGTGCCCTCATTTGCATGTGCCGGTTGAATATGGGCCTGAATAGTACCGGGCAATACGCTTACTGCCATGCAAATGTTAGTGCAGGGCTATGTGGTGTCCAGTGCCCATGTAGCGCAGCTCTACATGGCATAGGTCAACAACCATGCATGTGCATGTGTCCCCAGTGCCAGGTTAGCACCCTAGTTTAGTGCGGCATAGCACTGTGCTAGCCCACACAGTGCACCATTCTGTGCATGCATAGCAGTGTGGCTCCAGGGTCATGATGGGGTCACACATGCGCAGCATGCCAACTTCCGGGTAGTGCTGAGTTACATCATGTGTTAGCGTGGCACTACTGCACTGATTGCTGGTAGGACCAGGGTGTGGAACAGGCTGTGCAGTACAACAGGTGGCAGGGTACCAGTGGTGCTTCAGCAATGCCAGGGAGAAAGAGGCAATGTGCTGTGGTGCACAGAGACAGGCGCTGGGGGGAGGTGGAGACTACCAACCTGGTGCAGCTAGTGCAGCAGAGGCACAGATGGCTCTTTGGGTAGGTCGGGAAGGGTGACATCCTATGCCAGCAGGTGTGGGTCTCCACTGCCCAGAGGCTCAGTGACCACACGGGCATTGCCCGTGATGCCAGGAAGTGTCAGCATCGTTACACTGACCTGCACCGTCGGCAGCAGCAGAAGCTGGAGCGCCTCAAGTGTATGGTGTGTGAGGGCACTGTGCCGGTACCAGGTAGGTGGCATTGCACATTGTTCACCAGTGTCATGTGCCTGTCAGACTGCAAGTGTGTGTGTGTATGACCGTGTGTGTGTGTGTGTGTGTGCGCAGGTGTGATACTGTGCATAGTGTTGGGGTGCATGTGGCGCAGGTTAGGCCACTCATGTTGGCCACCTAGGGGGGCATTCCGGTACAGAGTATGGGGTGCCACAAACAGGGGTAGCATGGTGCATGTTGTATCCATGGGGGTGACACCAATGTGGGTGGCAGTTCGGGACATCGCTGTTGGTGGGACCTGATACAGCACTGTCCTGCAGCCTACTACACTATAGTGCAGGGGTGCTGTCCCTGGGCTACTGACAGCCTACACAGCCATGTGCGCCTGCGTCTGGTACTGTTGCACCACTGCATCACCGTGCCTATAGAAGCATAGAAACATAGAATTTGATGGCAGATAAGGACAGCTTGGCCCACCCAGTCTGCCCATTTCCCTACCAAATGGATAAGCTGCAGATCCTAGTTAACCAACAGTCTACTTCTTTCTACCCCCACCACCTAGAATTGCCTTATGACTGTCCCATGCATGCTTGAATTCAACCACTGTTTTTGACTCCACAACCTCCTCTGGAAGGCTGTTCCATGCATTCACAACCCTCTCCATGAAAAAACACTTCCTTACATTATCTTTGAGCCGCCCCCCCCCCCCATCTTCAAATTGTGCCCTCTTGTTCTTGCACACCTCTTTTTTTGTAAGATGCAACCCTCTTGGACTTTGTTGATTCCCTTGAGGTGCTTGAAAGTTTCTATCATGCGTCCCCTTTCCTCGAGGTTATACATATTAAGCTCCTTTAGTCTCTCTTCATATGTCTTCTGGTGCAGACCCTGCACCATTTTAGTTGCCCTCCTCTGGACAGCTTCCATCTTGTCTCTTTCCTTGCGGAGATTGGGTCTCCAGAACTGCACACAGTACTCCAGATGGGGTCTCTCCAGCTGTCTGTACAGAGGGATAACAACTTTCTGTTTTCTACTGGTGATGCCTCTCCTTGTGCATCCCAGTATCCCCCCACCCCTCCTTACTGCCCTCTCACATTGCTTGCCCACCTTTAAGTCATCTGATATGACTACCCCCAGGTCCCTTTCCATTTTTGTTGTTGTTAGTATCTCACCCCACGTTGTGTACTCTTCCCCTGGGTTTTTGTTTCCCAGGTGCATTACCTTGCACTTCTTAGCATTGAATCTAACCTGCCATACATTTCACCATTCCTCTAACCTTGCCAAGTCCCTTCTCATCCTTTCCACTCCACCTTGTGCATCAACTCTGTTGTAGATCTTTGTGTCATCTGCAAAGAGACTTACTTTTCCTTCCAGTCCCCCTGCAATGTCGCTTATAAAGACATTGAAGTGGACCAGTCCTAATACTGAACCCTGCGGTACCCCACTAGTAACCCCCTTTCTTCAGAGTGACCCATTTACTATTACCCTCTGTGTCCTATTCTCCAGCCAATTCTTTACCCAGGCTATCATCTTGGGACCCACTCCCAGGCTGGCTAACTTGTATATTAATCTTTTGTGTGGGACTGTGTCAAATGCTTTGCTAAAGTCTAGGTAGACCATGTCCACAGCTCCTCCCTGATCTACTTCTTTGATCATCCAGTCAAAGAAATATATTAGATTCGTCTGGCATGACCTTCCCGCTGTGAATCCATGCTGCCTTGGGTCCTGTGCCCCTCTGACCTCTAGGTACTCGACAATTCTTTCCTTCAGAAGTGATTCCATCATTTTCCCTATCACTGAGGTTAAACTAACAGGTCTGTAGTTTCCTGCTTCTGCCCTGCTCCCACTTTTGTGAAGGGGAATCACATCTGCCCTCCTCCAGTCCTCAGGTACCACCCCATCCTCCCATGATTTGTTAAAGAGGGTGGTCAGTGGTGTCACTAGTTCTACCCTTAGTTCTTTTAGAATTCTGGGATGAATCCCATCAGGCCCCATTGCGTTGTCCACCTTCAGTTTTAAGAGTTCTTTCAGAACCCTTTCTTCTGTAAATGTGCTGGTATCAACTTCTGTATCCAGAGTGTTTCTATTGTTTGTTTTAGGTACTTCCCCCTCTTCATTTGTAAATACTGAGCAAAAATATTTGTTTAGTATTTCTACCTTTTCACAGTCACCCTCTGCCCACCCCCCCTTTATTAAGCCTCACTATCCCTCCCTTAGTCTTCCTTCGCTCCCTGATGTACCTAAAAAAGGTTTTATCCCCCTTCTTAACTGAGTTGGCTATCTTTTCTTTGGTTCGGGCCTTTGCTGTTCTAACTGCCTTCCCGGCTTCCTTTTGCTTTAACTGATACAATTCTCTGTCCTGCTCTTTCTGTGATTCCTTGTACTTTCTGAATGCTTTCTTTTTCTCTTGAACCTTCACTGCCACCTCCTTTGAGAACCATAGTGGTTTCTTACATCGTTTTGTTTTGTTTATTTGCTTCACACAAAGGCTTGTTACCTCTGTGATGGCAGTTTTTTTTATTCACCATTGTTCTTCCACCCCTCTTTCCTACCCATTTGCTACTGCACTCCTTAGGCACTCACCCATTCTGCCAAAGTCAGCCCTCCTGAAGTCCAGTACATTTGCCTTTGTATGGCTTGACTCTATTGCTGTGTTTATTGTGAACCATACTGTTCGATGGTCACTAGTTCCCAGATGGCTACCCACTTCTACATCTGTGATCCTCTCTCCATCTCCATTTGAGAGGACCAGGTCTAAGATTGCTCCCTCTTGAGTGGGTTCCAATACTAGTTGTCTAAGGCATGCCCCCTGTAGGGCATTTAGAATAGCCCCACTCTTAGAAGTGGCTGCTGCAACTGTACTCCAGTTAACATCTGGCATATTCAGATCACCCACCAGCAATATCTCCCCTTTATCTGCCATTCTAAGTATACTTTCTATCATTTCCTTGTCCATTTCCTCCCCCTGAGAGGGGGGTCTGTATACAACCCCTGTGCGGATTGTGGTGCCATTGCCAGTCTCCAAATTGACCTACAGTGCTTCTTTTCCTCCCTGTTAACCCTTTTGTTCTGTTGCTTTGATTCCTTCCCTTATGTAGAGAGCTACTCCTCCTCCTCTTTTATCCTCCCTGTCCCTCCTGTAGATAGTGTATCCTGGTATGTTTACATCCCAGTCATGGTTCTGTGTGTACCATGTTTCTGTGACTGCCATGATATCCAGATGTTCCTCCTCCATCAAGGCCACTAATTCAGGAAGCTTGTTACCCAGACTATGGGCATTGGTACTCATTGCTCTCCATTTTTTGATGGCTTTATCTTCTGTAGCAGCATCCTCCACTGACCTTTCTACCTAGCTCTTTTTCTCATTTAGTACCCTGTTTTGTAGGGGGAGGCTGGGATTTTCCTACTGCTTTTCAGTGCCTCCCCCTTGACTAGTTTAAAAGCTTGCCAATGAAACATTTAAACCAATTGCCCAAAACACATGTTCCCTTCCTGAACAGATGCAGACCATCCTGCCGGTATAGGCTGGTGTCTCTCCAGGTGGAACCCCAGTCCCCAATGAAGCCAAACCCCTGTGCTCCACACCATTTTTTCAACCATTTGTTAAACTGCATGGTGCAAAGTACCCTCGCCTCACGCATGCCACTGACAGGCAGCACCTCTGAGAAGGATACTGTGTGTGCTACTTGTCTTAGGCCCCTCCCCAACTCTACAAAGTCCTTCTGCACTGCTCTAATCTCATGATGAGCCAAGTTGTTTGTCCCTAGGTGGACAATGACGTCCAGCTCAGACTCCTGTGCAACTGTTCTCGTGATCCTAAGGATGCGCTTCCTGTTCCTCCAAGCCATGGCACCAGGCAGGCACCTTACTTCAGTTTTCCCTGCTCCCCCCAGTTCTAGTCCCCTAATAATTGAGTTCCCCACCAGGAGCTGCTTCCTTTCCCTGTGGTGCCCTATGTCTCCTTCCTGAGGGCCTCCCTTGTGACTGTTGTCTGCACTCTCCTTAGTCTCCTCTGCGGGTGCATCCATAGTGGAACTGTGCTCCCCCAGAATGGTGTATGGATTGTGAAGTGGAACAACTGACTTGGTGTGCCTCTGTTCCACCACCCTTACCCTCCCTGAGTCCACTGTGGTCCAACTGCTGTGCTTTCTTTGCAACCTCTGAGGTAGTGGTGGTGGCTTTGGTGCTGCCTGGATGGGGGAGGTTCCCTTACTACTGTCCAGTGCGGCCTGAAGATGGGAAACTTCCTCCCTCAGGGCAGATAGTTGTCTGCAAACAGGGCAGCATCTCAGCCTCCAGAAACATAGAAACTTAGAAACAGAACTTGACGGCAGATAAGGACCGCTTGGCCCACCCAGTCTGCCCATTTCCCTACCTAATGGATAAGCTGCAGATCCAAGACTCCCCGAAGGCTGCTGCCCCACTGCCATTGCATTGCACTACTCCCCACCTGTCTGTCTACCTTGTTTAGTTTTTTTTTGTGTGTGTGATTGGTTTGTTATATAGAAATGCATGTATTATATAATCTGTATGCTTATATTGTCAGTGCAGTGTTCTAGAGAGGATATAACAGTGATAAGCACCTTGCCCTCTTGAGGAAATGATGTCAGAACCCCAGGTATAAAGGAACTGTTTCCAAGGATGGGTAGGGTGAGGGGTGGGAAGGGTTTGGGCCTAAACTGTGCCCTCACAAAACAATCAGCTAAACACTCTGACCTACCGCTGCGATGAGTGCCTTCCTGTCAGTACGATGCCCTACATGACAATTGACAGAGAAAATACCCTGCTAATCAAACAGAGAAAAATCCAAACATCCAAGTCAGACACAGGTAAACCTTCCCAGCCCCAAAACAGCCTGGTGACTTGTGTTCTGAAAGCAGTCAGCCCCAAAACACATCAGCTGTGCAGAAGGGCAGACACAGAAAACAGTATTCAGCCCCTGTGGGTTTAAACCCTTCCTGCACTGAAAATCTTAACAATTGTAACAAAAGCAAAGCAATGTCCACCTCCCTCTGTTGATTGAAAGACTGCCTTTTCTGATAATTCTAAGTTCCTTATTTCACCCTTCAGTTAGAAGTATCCTCCACCTGAAGAATATTAACTTTCCTAAGGAATCTGCTTCAAACCAAAGACAATTGTAAATTGCAAGGTTCACTTCCCTCTGTTGTGAGCACAACTCGCTTTCTTGCAAATCTTAAGTCCAGTGTTGCAGCTTCCAACCAGAGGTAGCTTCATCTGAAGAATATTAAGCCCATGTCCTGTGTTCCTGGCACATGCTCTATGAGCCTTGCCACCCTCTGTGTGGGTACTGTCCCTGGGCTTCCCTGTGTGTGCAGTGTTGTGGGGGTTGGATGTGCATCTTGCTGTGCTGCTCATGGTACATGCTGTGTGTTGCGCTAATGCTGCTGTTTCCTCTGTCCACTGTAGAGTGGATCATGCAGCCCAGGATGTCAGGAGAGGGCCACAAGGTGTCCCAGGACAGCCAGAGGACCAGCCCAAGGGTGCCAGCCATGCCACAGCAGGCGCAGGGGAGCAGCCCTGAGGCCAGGGGCCTGTTGCGTGAGTACATGTCTTGTTGCTTTGAGGTGTCTCTCTGTGATGTGTGGTTCCTTCTGTGGTCTGCCATTGACTGTGCTGGTAGCATGGTGGCCACGGGCATCGGGCCAGTGGTGTCACAGCACCATGCTGAGTTGCGCATCTGTGTTGCACACTGCTGCCGGAGTCTAGCTGTCAGGCCACTGTGCCTTGTGGTGGGGGGGTTGCTGTGAGCCATTGTCAGCATGCATGGCTGTGAGGGTGCCAGATGGTGGTAGTGGCTGTGGCAGTGGAGGATCAGTAGGGCACACATGCTGTCATTTGCCATGCTCACAGCTGCAATGGGGTGTGCTCCAGCCCTCCCGCCCCCAATGGTTCCCACACCCGTGCACTGCTGGCAGTGTCTTGCTGTCCACAGGCTTTGCTGGCCATTGTCTGCTGTTTGGCGATTGCGTGCATGTTGTGGCTGCAGGGCACCATGCACTGTGCCTTCCGTAGGCCAAGTTTGGTGGCATGTGTCAGCCCACCCCTGCCACTGTCTGCACCCTGTGTGCTTGCTTATGCTGTGTGTCTGTTCAGTCCTGGCATGGGTCAGTCATTGGCTGGCCACCGTGACTGCATTGTGCTGCTCTGGCACCCCTTTGGATTGTTGTTGTGCTATGCTTTCTGGTACATTGCTATCTCTCTATGGGCAGCCTGTCCCGATGTGTGGTCTCCCATGTTCATGTTGCTATATGGGCCACACCCACCACCATCCTGGGGTCCACCTGTGCGTCTGCACAGTCTCACTGTGTTCAGTGCTGGGGTGGGTGGTTTCACCTGTGCCATGGTGCTATCAGGGCCTTACATCACCACGTCTGTTGGGTATTGGGCTGGTGCCTGTATCTACCAGACCTGCCATGTGGGCACCTTCTGGGTGGGCCTACCATTGTGTTCTTCAGCACCACTTGGGTATGGCTATCAGGACATGCTGTCCATCCCTGTATGGCCACCAGTATTCCATCCTCACGGTCTCCTCCTTCCTCTTGTATGTCCACTCCATTTGTCATTGTGGGTGATCAGACCAGAGTAGTCAGAAGGAATGGAGGACCTTCTGTGATGCATTGTCCGGCAGCAGAGGACGTTGATTGAACAGCAGGCCATCCTCATTTCAAAGACCAGGAGGGTGGCTGCTGTCCTGGAGGCACATCTACCAGATCCATTCAGCCATAATCGACTTCTCTTTTCTGTTGGTTTATCCCCCCCATCTGGACCGATGTTCATCCTTGCCCTCTGTTACACTCCTCCTGTTTGTGTCCACATCCTCTTCCCCCCATTCCCCTTGCCATCCTGTATATATTGTAAATATGTTAATATGTTTCTCATGCCACTGTTTCTGTTGTTATAATTCCACTGTTGTATTCATTTGCATGTGGGTCTTCATTGTGGTTGTGTTCTGTGTTGGGTGGGTGGGTGAGTTTGCATTTCAGTTTGTTGTTTTGGCTTTAAGATATTCGTCGTAGTTTACCCAGTTGATGTTGTGATACTGTTCAGTTCTCATTTTGTTTTTGTTTGTTGTTTATTTTCTTCATTTACCTTTTGCAATTTTGTGTGTACTGTTGGCTTCACTTTACTCTTCCTGTTGCTTTGCCATACCTTTTTTTATTATTACATTCCATTTTATACATTTCACTGTGTCCAGCGTCATTCTTGGGTACTGGGGATTTCACCTCGTATGTACTGTTCCTTAGTTCCCACGCATGGGTCCTGGTTGTTGCTTGCCATTTACATGTATGTGTGTCATTTACAGGGTTCTGCTCTGTGATCTGCACCTGAGACCTAGTTCCAGGCTGTATTTCCTTGCTTAGTCCCAGGGTCAGTATGTATCACCTCTTCACTGTGTTCCACTGGGTGTTTGCACTGCCTGTCTGGGTGCTATATTCAGTGCTGTCTTATTTGTTATATTCAGTGCTGTCTTATTCCTGGGCAATGGTTTTCCTGCTCTCCTGGCTCTGTTTTCCCTGATTCCTTTGCTTGCCATATTCAGCTGATTTTGCACCGGGCTAATCCTTTTGAATATAGCTTGCTTTCTGCTCCAGCTAAGTTTGCCCACCAGGCAGTGCTACCTTTGCCCAGAGGCAAGGTTTTGAATATCTGGGCCTGCATTTTTTATGAAATAGTTTTTTTGCATAATTCATGCTATTTTTCTGCTAAGCTTTGTTATATGCATCTGCCGATATTATTTGGTGCTGTCTACCATTTTGATCATAGAGGAAATGTGGACAAATATGGATACATGTTTATGTATGTATTGGTTTATGCATGTACTGAATGAACTTGATGCATATCTATTTATGTATAAATGTTATTACTCAACCAAACTTTTTATTATTCAACTAAACTTTGCATAAATTTCTAGTGTCTACCAGTACCATTTACTCTGGTCTAATAACTCCTCTTTAGATAAAATCTGAATGCATGTTGATATGTATTTATTTATTATTAAATATGTATGTACAGTATATATGGAAGTGTCACAATGCATATTTTTGTAATAGAGACTGCCTTTTTATTCTATATGTTTGTATATATGGAACTGTCACAATGCATATTTTTATGTTGATTGCGCGACAGGTTTGTATAGAAGCAGGTTGTGGAGGCGTGGCACTGTTGTGGCCAATGCCCCCACAGCCTGCAGAGGCTTGCCCCAGTTCACCCAATGCCATGGCACGCTGCTGCTGACACTAGTTCAGCCAGTGTGTCACTACTTTCAAAAAAAAACAGCCGCTGCAATCAGGGGCCGCCTCATTATTGCAGCGTCAGTCATCCGCTGCAATGAAAGAGCGACCCGTCATTGCAGGGCGGGATGTAAAGCCCTGAGATTGTTTGTGAACATGGCGGTGGCTTGCTGCCGTGTTCACAAACAATATACCCATCTCCCCAACCATGTTTAGTTGCCGATGGGGGCCCTAATCCCTGTCGGCATTCTGTGCCCTCCCCCGGTTTTGTTCCTGATGATGGGGTGCCCAATCCCCGTCGGCTGTAGTGCTCCCCCTGTTTGTTTTGTTGCTGATGGGGGAGCCCACTCCCCATCGGCATTCTGTCCCCCCACCCCCTTTTTGTTCCTGCCAATGGGGGTGCCCAATCCCCCATCAGCTACTGCTGCCCCCGAATAAGAAAGCCACTGCTGGCACACTGGGAGCCCACCCCAGTGTGCCAGAGGCCCCTGCAAAGTGGAAAACGGTCCTGCAATGTCCGTTTTTTTTTTTTTGTCCCTGGAAAGCAGGAAACCGTCCCTCGGTGCTCACCCTGCCTCCCACCTGCACCCACCCACTGCACACCCTGCCTCCCCACACCCCCCTCACCCAATACTTACCTGATGAGCTCAGCACGATGATCTTCGGAGGACCAGGAACACGTCTGCACTCTTCAAAGCTGACCACGAACTGACGAAATGCCGGTAAGCTGTATAATGTAATACATAGGGTTTTTTCAACTTTAGTGCATATCTCTGGCATTTTAGGAAATTTTTCCACCAAATTTTCAACATGGGATTTTTGGGACCCCTCCTCATGAATTCTTGAACTGTCGTGGCGTAATCGAGCTGGAAAGGTGATTTCGCTGTCACTGCACGGAATCACCTTTCGGGACTGGTTAACAAAATGACAGTGCCAGTGTTCATGAGGTGGGCTCTCAAAAAGCCTATGTTGCAAATTTGGTGGAAAAAATCCAAAAATTGACTGTTTTACGAATGTGCACTACGCAGTTGCTACGGACGCTCATAACTTCGTGAATTTGCAATATTTTCACTCCAGATTTGCAACATTGGCATTTTGTCACACGTCCTTGTGAACAGTACAGCTGTCATTCTTCACATCCTGGTGGAACTGTGTTTTCGCACTTCCGGCATAGAATAGCATGGTGGATGTGGGAAATCAGTGTTTGGGACAGATTAAAAAAATGACAGTGATACTGTTCATGAGTAGAGGTCCTGAAATGGCTATGTTGAAAATTTGGCAATGATACTCCATAAAATGACTGTGATACGAGCGTGCGTTGCACAGTTTGCACGCATGCTCGTAAGTTCGCAAATTTATAATATTTTCACTCCAGATTTCCAACATTGCCATTTTCCCACACCTACTTATGAACAGTAAAGCTGTCATTTTTCCCATCCTGGCCAAAATGTGTTGTCGCACTTCCAGCGCAGAATAGAGCGGCCGCTGTGGGAAATCACTGTCCGGGACACATTAAGAAAATAAGAGTGATACTGTTCATGAGCAGAGATCCTAAAATGCCTGTGTTGAAAATTTGGTGATAATACCTCATTGAATGACTGTGTTACAAGTGTGCATTGTACACTTTCCATGCACCCTTGTAACTTCGCAGATTTGTAATATTGTCATGCCACATTTTCACCAGTGGAATTTTTCCACACCTCCTTATGAGCAGCACAGCTGTCATTTTCCACATCCTGACCGAAATGTGTTTTCACAGTTCCGGTGCAGAATAACGCAGTCGCTGTGGGAAATCACTGATCAGGACAGATTAAGAAAATGACAGTGGCACTGTTCATGAGCAGAGGTCCTAAAATGTCTATGCTGAAAATCGGGTGATGAAACTCAATGACATGACTGTGTTACAAGTGTGCGTTGACCTGTTTTTACACAATCCCTTGTAACTTCACAATATTGTGATATTTTCACTCCACATTTTCAACAGTGGCATTTTTCCACACCTCCTTATGAACAGTACAGCTGCCATGTTTCACATCGTGGCTACAATGTGTTTTTGCACTCCTGCCACAGAATAGCATGGTCACTGTGGGAAATCACTGTGTGGGACACGTTAAGATTGAACGAGTGAGAGGGGGGAGTGACCGCAATCAACTGAGCTCTGTAGAGACTGCTACGGATTTGTTTGTGGGCAGAGAAAGGGCCCAATGCAAGAGCCCAGTACAAAAGGGCAATCTGCAGCACTGGGAGAAACAGAACGAGAGAGCGAGTGAGGGAGGGGGAGTGAGCGAACTCACCGGAGCTCTTTCAGGACTGCTGCGGATTTCTTTGTGGGCAGAAAAAGGCATCAATGCAGGCAGGGGCCCAGCACAAAAAGCCAGCCTGCAGCGGTGGGAGAAACAGTATGAGTGACTGAGACACGGGGACTGAGTGAGCTCACTGGAGGTCTGTCAGGACTGCTGCGGAGTTCTTTGTGTGCAGAAAAAGGCGCCAATGCAGGCAGGAGTCCCGTCCAAAAGGGCCGCTTGCAGTGCCAGGACAAACAGACTGAGCGTGTGAGAGAGGAAGACTGAGCGACCTCAACACAGCTCTGTTGGGACAGCTGTGGATTTGTTTGTGGGCAGAAAAGCGTGCAACATTAGAGCTCAGTTCAATAGGGCAGCCTGCAGCACTGGGAGAAACAGAATGAGACAGCAAGTGATGGAGGGGGAGTCAGCGAACTCACCGGAGCTCTTTCAGGACTGCTGTGGATTTCCTTGTGGGCAGAAGAAGGCATCAATGCAGGCAGGGGCCCAGTACAAAAGGCCAGCCTGCAGCAGTGGGAGAAACAGTACGAGCGACTGAGACAGGGGGACTGAGTGAGCTCAACGGAGCTCTGTCAGGACTGCTGCAGATTTCTTTGTGGGCAGAAAAAGGCGCCAATGCAGGCAGGAGTCCTGTACAAAAGGGCCGCTTGCAGAGCCAGGACAAACAGAATGAGCATGTGAGACAGGGAGACTGAGCGACCTCAACAGAGCTCTGTTGGGACAGCTGTGGATTTGTTTGTGGGCAGACAAAGGTGCCAGTGCATGCAGGGGCCCAGTACAAATGGGCAGCCTGTACTGGCGGGGAAACCAGAATGAGCGAGTGACAGAGGGGGAGTGAGCGAGCTCAACAGAGCTGTATTGTAAGTGCTGTAAATTTCTTTGTGGGCAGAAGAAGGTGGTAATGCAGGCAGGAGTCCAATGAAAAAGGGCAGCCTGCAGTGCCAGCAGAAACGGAATGAGTGAGTGAGAGAAGGGGACTGCATGAGCGAGCTAAACCGAGCTTTGTTGAGACTGCTGCAGATGTCTTTGTGGGCAGACAAAGGTGCCAACAGAGGCAGGAGCCCAGTACAAAAGGGCAACCTACAGCACCAAGACAGACAGAAAGAGTGAGTGACACAGGGGGAGTGTGCGACCTTAATGGAGCTCTGTCGTGACTGCTGCGGATTTCTTTGTTGGCAGGAAAAGGTGCCAACGCAGGCAGGAGCCCAGTACAAAAGGCCACCCTGCAGCGCTGGCAGAAATGGAATGAGTGAGTGAGAGAGGGGGAATTAGCAGGCTCAACACACCTATGTTGGGACTGCTGCAGATTTCTTTGTGGGCAGAAAAGGCCCCCAACAGAGGTAGGATCCCAGTACAAAAGGGCAGCCTGCAACACCAAGAGAAACAGAATGCACGCGTGAGAGAGGGCGAGTGACCCACCTCAATGGAGTTCTGTCGGGACAGCTGCAGAACTCTTAGTGGCCAGAACAAGGTGTCAATGCATGCAGGAGCCCAGTACAAAACATCAGCCTGCAGCATCGGATGAAACAGACTGAGCGACTGACAGAGGACCAGTGAGCGTGGTCAACACACCAACGCAATCAATATTCGGCGTTGACAAGTGCTTGTTGTAATAGAGACTCTTTTTATTCTATGTGTTTATGCTTTTTAATTTGTAATGTATAATGATGTATATTGTTGAACATTAAACTTTTGATTGATTGACTGATAGTGATAATCTAGCTTTTGCTTCTTTCCATATATATTTTCTAACTACTGCATCAATTCTTTAAAGTTATATTTCTGTATTGTTAATGGTAAGCACTGACAAATGTATAGTAATCTTGGTAATACGTTCATCTTGATAGATTGTGTTCTTCCCATTAGTACCAAGGGTGAGTTTACCCAATTATATAAATCCTGTTCAATGTTTTGTATCAACGGGTTCTAGTTTATCTCCATAAGTTTATTTAAGTTATTTGTTAGAAATTTTCTGTGATATTTTAGTTGGTTAATTACTTTAAATTTAGATCTTACTTCCACATTTATGTTTTTCTTAGAGTTATGGTTTAGTATTTCTGTTTTTTTCCAATGTATTCTGTAGATTGAGATTTTACCAAAATCTGAGACTATATTAATCACTTTATCTATAGCTGTATTAGGGTTTGAGATATAAAGAAGAATATCATCTGTGTATAATGATATTTTTATCTCATTTGTTCCTATTTTAATTCCTTTTATTTCTATATTTTCTCTTATTAAATTTGCTAAAGGCTCAATTGCCAATGCAAATAAAAGTGGAGAAAGGGGACATCCCTGCCTTGTCCCCCTTTTTAGATTGATTTTTGGTGATGCTTACTGATTAGTAATTATTACAGCTTTTGGATTCTGATAGATATTTTTGATCCATGCTATAAATGTATTTCCCATTTGTCCCTTTTCTAGAACTTCAAAGTGGTACTCCCATTCAACCTAGTCAAAGACTTTTTCACCATCCAGGGCCATCAGTATTGTGTCTGTGTCTTTGTTAGGCTGTAGTACGTTAATTGCATTTCTGATGATATTATAGCTTCTTCTGTTTTTTTCTAAAATCTTTTTGATCCTTATTGATAATTTTTTGGTAATATTTGTTTAAGTTAGGGTGCTAAGATTTTAGTGAATATTTTGTAATCAGAATTTAAAAGTGATATACAACAATAAGATGAGCATTTCCTGGAATATTTTCCTTTTTTATTTTATTACCATAATATGTGCTTGTTGTAAGCTTTCTGACAATTTTTTTGTTCTATAAAATAATTAAATAGTTTTATCAATAATGGAGTTGGCCTACTTCTGAGGCAAACCAGGTTGTCCTGGTGGCACCGCCCAATGGCTTACTCTGTGTGGTAAACAGGGAGAGAAAGAGAGAGGGGGAGGGGGAGAGAGGGAAGGGGAGAGGGCTGACAGGGGCAGTGAGTCACAAGGTGACATCACAAATGGGGAGTGGGCAAGACAAGGAAGACAGTGAAGGGATAGGGCAAATAAGAGATGGGAGGGGTCAGGTTTTGGGGTATTTAATGGGCTGCACAGAGGCATTCAGCCTCTTTGGCCACCATTCTTAACCTTGAGGGAGCAGCACATCAGATTTGACAATTTTTTCTTTCAAAACACAAAATATACAAGTTTTTCCACTACAAAAATGCAGGTTGCAGAAGTCACAGTTTGTAGCTGGGTTATTCTGAAATTTCAGCACTTGTATTCACGTTTTCACAAAAAAAAAAAAAATGTGTTTTTTTTGTTTTGTGCCTACCTTCCGTGGGACAAGCTATGAGGAGATCCCAAAGGTAGAGGAGCTAACACAGGTAAGCTTTGGGTGTGTAAGGCCACAAAGAAAAAGCTGCACAGAACTAAAAGAATGGAGATGAGTATGTATCGAGCCCTCCAGGAGAAAAATTGATACATTGGAACCAGCACGGTAAAACCGCTGAACACCAAGTTGAACAGGTGGCCTTTGGCTATCCATGACACAGGCCAATGCCAGCTAGGCTGCTGATATGCAAGTGTCTAGGCACAAAAAGGGCCATGGGACTCACAACCACTCTGGAGGCATTTTTTGTTATCAGACAGGGTTAACCCAGGGCAACTGAAAGAGTTTAGGCACTGTCCTGGTTTTTTACCTCATCGTCCTAAGGACAGTCAAGGAAACAGGGGGTTGTTCTGGCAAAAGGAGAGGAAGGAGCAACCAAGAGACCATTTTGTCTACCAGCCCAAGAAGAGGGCCACACAGTGGATGGCATCTGACATCATCACCGTGTCAGCCAGCCTGGCCTTCTCCTATGTAGACTCGGTGTGGTTCCTTTTCCTTGTTGTTTTTGGCCATGCTCCTTCAGGAAAAAATAAAATGCTTGAAAAGAAAAAGTCAGCTAGGAAGGGGGAGAAAAGGTTTCAGAGGGAGATGCGGAAAAGGAAGGAACCAAGAGACAGATGCACTGACGGGTCCAAGAGAGGGCCACACATGGGGTGTTGGTGGTTTAGCTAGGCTGTGACTGGAGCAGGGCCTTGCTTGGGACAGCCAAGGATGGCAAAAGGGGCAATTTAAAAAAAAAAGTAAAAACGAGCAGGTTTTATGGTGAATCGAGGAGTAGGGCAGCACCACAACAGATGGGGCAAGGAGGGTTTAGTGGGCCGCAGATAGTGCAGTTACATCAGTGTGGAAAGTAGAGGTAGAATGCATTATTAGTGGCATAGGGCAGGCTGGTCACAAAAAAGGGGAAGTTTTTTTGTTTCAGTGGTGGGTGATACAAAAAAAACCCCACACCATGTGTGGTTTTTAACGAGTAAGTTCCAGACTACAGTAATATTAAGGATGAGGCATTTAAGTGTAAGAGACACCACCACTGGGGGGGGGGTCCTTGTGCAGTGATGCCATTATGGGAAAGGGGGAATTTTGCACAGGGCCTGAATGACATTTTGAAAGGTCACAGGACAACACGAGCAGTTACAAAACTGGAAGGAGGACAACAGCCAAACTAACACAACAACAGCATCATTTCATGGGAGAAAAGGGATGTTGGCAGGGGCATGGAGGGGTCTAAGCCCAGTTGCAGTTGATTAAAGAAGACAGCCCCATCACAGGAGGCTATTGGACCAACAGTAACAATACCTACATGATGGGGCGCTGATGCTGGGGTGAAGTTTGAAAGAAAATATCTACACTGGGGGTGGGTTGAAGTGTGCTTACACCAAGCACCAATGGAGGATCAAGAGTTTGGGATACAAGGGATTCGGGTCCCATGCGCAGAGCAGGGGAAGACAGCACAGCTGGAGGGGGAGGTGGCACTCACACACAAAAAAAAGGGAAGAAATATAATAATAATAACAATGATAAGAAGGAATTAAGGAAGGCAATGTTAACAGTTTTCTCTTTCTTTCAGTTTTCCCTGGTTTTCTTTAGGGACTTGTGCTGGGGACATGGCACTGAAGAGCAAGTCTACCACGGAAGATACCTACAGGGCTATCTTGGAGTTAGCGGTCAGGGCAAACTAGGTATGGAATTGATGAAGGGTATGGAGCCCACGAGGTCAGGTGAAAAGCATAAGGTGGAGAGAGGCAGGAGGGGGAAAAGGAAAGTGACCTCTGACTAGGCCAAATAGCCCTGAGAGGCCACTCCCAACTTCGGTGGGACTGGCCTGACTGGTCAGCCCGGTTCAGCCACACTCAAGTACACCCATTATGCCTCTGCCTCAGCCTGTGCCCTTACCTTTGCCAGCACCAGATCCCACCCCAGTGGTTTCTCCAGTGCCTAGTCCACTGCCCACTCCAGCCCCAGCTGCACCACAGCAAACAGGGCATACACCAGGGGGCCCAATAGCCTTAGGTCCAATAGACCTTCCAATGCCACGATCGGTGCCGACAATGGGAACAGTCCCACAAACAGGAACTGGAATGCTGACTGTCAGGGCCAGTACAAAAGAGTATGTGGAGCAGATTGTTAGTTCCTTAGGGACAGGAGGCCTAGGGCAGCTGGAAAAAGCTCTGTCTGACATTAAGGCAGGTCAGGGTGAGTTGAGGGGCACAGAAAAAGCCACAGAAGGGCTAGGTGTAGGGATGGGGACCTGAGAAATTTGCACCCCAGGCATGAGGATAGGTGAGCATGTCCCACTGGCAATGGAAGAAAAGATATGGAAAGGGGAATATGTGGATATTTTTGCATTTATCAGTAGAGAAATGGTGACCAAATATGATGAAAAAGAGAGCATAGGCAAGAGCAAGATGGTCACAGTGGTAGTCCTCTTAGGGAAAAAAGAGGAGGGTAAGTTTGCAAAAGGGAAGACATGGGATGCATGGTTCACGGGTTTTGCCACTTACTCAGTGATAGTCACGGAGAAGAAACCCGAGTTAGGGATAACACTCATCAAATATTCCCTGATCATTCGGAGAGCAAAATCTAGGGGTGGGTTTGGGTGGCTGTACTATGATGAGTTCTTCAGGCAATGGATGGCGACCTATTAGGATGTCAGATGGGACACTAAACAGCTGGATCTGTGGACAGATTATGCTACTGACCAGGCCACCCCAGAGGGAGAAGGAGGCAGGAAGGCCACCGTAATGCAAAAATGTTGTTATAATAGGGCATTTTGCTCCTGGCCACAATGCAGATGCATGCCTGTTCAAAGTGCAGGGTAGACACCTAGCTTCAAAATGTTGTACAAGTTGAACCCAGGGAGGACAACCCAGAGGGGCACCAGTTTTGGCCAGTCAGTCCTTTTGGGGAGGGCCACAGGGGTTCAGGGGCCAACCATGGGGCAGGGGATCCAGAAGAAGGGGTTACAATGGGAGGGGAGAACAGAGATACTGAAAGGGAGGACAGGGATTACAAGGGACAAAAGGGGGTACATGTAAAAGGGAACACACTGGAGGAGAGGCAATGGGAGGTAGACCAGTGAGGGTTCAGACCAAACAGACATTTTACAGAGGGCTAGGACCCCCATCAGGGTCGAAGCTTTTGAGTATTGACTAAGAAACTACCCCGATCAGAATGCAGCAGAACAAACCATAGAAGGTTTCGGAAGGGGTTTTAGTCTGCAATTTCAATGCCCCAGGGAGGAAAAAGAAGCAAACGATTTGGTCTCAGTAAGGGGAAAGAGGACATTTTAAAGAAAAAGATTAAAAAAAAAAGAAGGACGCGGGAAGGATAGAGGGACCATTCTAAGACCCTTCCTTACTCTGTTTGAGGGTGTCCCATTAGGTTTGGTGCCCAAGAAGCAGCCAGGGGAGTTCAGGGTCATGCACCATCTTTCTTTCCCAGAAGGGAATTCAGTTAATGATTATATTGATGAGAAGGACAGCAGGGTGTCTTATGCCACACTGGACGAAGCGATACAAATTATCAGGGCCACCCCAGAGGCATGGCTGGCCAAGACGGACATAGAATTGGCATTTAGATTATTGCCAGTACAGCCAGAGGACTGGGCTCTGTTAGGTTTTAAAATGGATGGGCAGTATTACTTTGACAAAGCCATGCCTATGGGGTGCTCTACGGCCCTGTGCCACTTTTGAATTATTTAGCACATGCTTTCAGTGGATTTTTCAGCAAAAGACAGGGTACAGGGCTGTCATACACTATCTGGATGACTTTCTCCTCATATTAAGTAGAAAAAAGGAAGTGGAGCTCATGCTTTCCTGTTTCCAAGAACTATTTCAGGAGTTAGGGGTGCTGCTTCCTTCAGACAAAACTGAGGGACCCAGCAGAATGATATAGTTTCTGGGGCTAGAGACTGACACACAAGCACAAATGTTTAATTTTGTGAGACAAAAAAGTATGGCGATTGAAGGAGCTCATAGGGGTGCATTTGGACAGAAGGAGAGTGCAGCTAAGACAGGTGCAGCAGTTGCTGGGGCACCTCAATTTTGCCTGCAGGGCCATTGGCCTTGGGCGGGAGTTTGCTAAACGTTTGGCCTGGGCAACTAGAAGGTGACCATACTGCACCACTGGGTCGACATCACAAGGGGCCTCAAAGACAATTTACAAGTATGGGAAACATTTATGCAGGGCTACAACAGGAAGTCTTTTTGGCAAGAAGACTGGGTCTACAACACAGACCTAAAGTTATACACAGATGCAGCTGGAGGTTTAGGCATGGGGGGATATTTTCGGTGAAAATGGTTCTCTGAGCCATGGCCCAATGAGTGGACAGAGGGGGGTCTGACAAGGGATATCACACTGTTGGAGATCATGCCAATCTGGGTTTGCATCTTATTATGGGGCAAAGAGCTCCGTAATCAAAAGGTGACTTTTTAGTGTAACAACAAGTGGTGGTGGACGTACTCAACAACAGTGTGGCAAAATTGGAAACAGTACTGAGGATGTTATGTCAATTAGTGCTGAGGGGTTTACAGCTGAACATGTCTTTAGAGCAAGGCACATTTTTTTTTTTAGTCTTTGGTAACCAGCTAAGGTTCACTAGGCACAAGTGCCTGTTTTCAGGGGCAACCTGGGAGCACTGGGCGGTTAAGTGACTTGCTCAGGGTCACACAATATGCAAGTGGAGGATGTGAGACTCAAACTCAGGTCTGGTCTGTTGAATGTATCAAGCTTGTTCACACCTCGTTCCTCTAACCTCTAGGCTATACTGCCAGCACATTGATGGGGTATGGAACACTTTAGCTGACAGCCTTTCTCATCTGCAGCTGGATTAATTCCGGGCCATTGCCCCGAAGGCAGAGGGACAAAAAACACCTATTCCACCAAACATTTGGGACATTAGCAAGAAGGAGCCAAATTGCTGTCTCACAACTCCTGGGCACTCAGGACCTTGAGGGCATATGAGGAACCCTGGTGGTCATTCCAAACATTCAGGGAGTTGCATCTCATGGAGGTAAGTGGGCCAGTCACAGAGGAGCAAGGAGGAAAATTTATAGTTTACCAGTGGGAGCAGGGAATAACACACTCCACAATGGGGACACACCTGGCAGTTATTAGCATAGTATGCAGCCTGAAAGGCTTGCCAGACCCAGCAACAAAACATGTTCATTAGATGAATGTTGCAGGGTCGGGGACGCCTGAAGCAGAGGGCAGTGGATGACAGGCACCCTGTGTTGGGTCAGCTGTTGGCCAGGCTGGTAAGTATATTACCCACGATATGTAAAATGGGGGATGAGGCCAATTTATTCCAAGCCATATATTTTGTAATGTTTTCAGGAGCCCTGGAAGTGAGCTAAGCAGTTGGGCAAAGGAAGAAAGAGGGAGCTGGGGGCCTAGGGTGGGAGGAAGTAATGTGGGGTTCAGGTGAGGTTCACATATTGCTCAGGAGATCCAAGATGGACCAAGAAGGAAATGGACACTTAGTGACCCTAAGGCCACACGGCAATCTGACCGTATGTCTTGTCCAAGCATCGTGGGCTTATGCCTCAATGAGACACAATAAGCAGGGTGAACTCTTTACTTATGAGGATGAGGGAGGAGTCACGAGTTATCAGATCATAGCCATCCTAAAAAAAGGCATAACGTTTTTAGGAGAGGATCCAACAGAGTACTCCTCCCATTCCTTCAGAATCGGGGCACCGTTGCAAGCCACTGCAGAGAGGAGAGCCATAGATCGGGTACAGGAGATCAGACAATGGAAGTCTAATTGCTATAAGAGATATGTCAGTCAGTGCCTCTGAGGCTGTGAGATCAGAAGGCTGTGAGCTCTAGCCCCACACCAGGCACTTGAGTTAATATCCCAATACTGACACTGCAGTGCAGCATGAGAGGGGTGCTGCACTCCTGAGGTGCCATCTTTCGGGTGAGACGTTAAACTGAGGTCCCATATTCTGTTCTGGTGGTAGTTCAGGTGGATGCTAAAGATTCCACGGCACTGCTCGAAAAGAGTAGAGGAATTATTTATTGTGAAAACCATAACATCAATAGAGATAAAAAAGCAATGGAAACAAACATAAACCCAAAATAATGTACAATTACTCTCACCATACACATAGTTAACAAAAAAAAAAATTCCATTGATATTGTAACTCAAAATCCTCCTCATAAACTCCTAGAAAACTTTTTAGCCATTCCTCTATATTACAGTTATGAAGCACATACTAATGCATGTATTCTTTTATGAAATTTCAAATCCATGGTATATTTCTCCACATATGCTGATACTGTACAGGTTCTAAATATGCCCTTTCTTTCTCTTTCAATGTAAAAATTGCTCTTTTTATCTGTTTTACTAAAACTATTGTTGGGTGTATTAATATGCTGCAAAGACAATTTACATCTTAACTGCCACAAATAATATTTTATACAAGAAAAAATTAAATTCAGAGTACTGTAATGATACTGTGTGGCTAACCCAGGGTAGTCTCCTAGAATTTATCTTTCATAGGTTACAGGCTGTACTTGCCTCTATTGCCATCTAGCGGCCAAATCTGCCTAGAATGACTTGGTATATACACAATCAAAGAAGAAATGCTCCATTGTTTCCTCGACACCCAAACACTCTAATCTAATACATTGTCTTTCTGACACTGGTTTGTGCTTCAGATTTCCCTTAACCCCTAATTTCCCGTGACAGTTTTATTTATTTATTTATTTATTTAGACAGCAGTTTGGAAAACCTTTGAGCCATAGGCTCATTTACAAAGGTACCTTGTCACAGTAAGACAAACGAAAATACACAGTATAACAGTATAACACAGTATAACAATAACTTAAGACATAGATACAAACAAGCTGGTACAGGTAGGATTGATGCAAACAGTACCAGAGTTATGTTGTCCTTAGCAGCTTAGTAGTGAGCTTTGTCATAAGTATTGAGTACGGCTTTGACTAGTGGCAATTACAGCTTCGGGTGTTAACAAGGTGGTTCTGTAAGGATGTTTTGAAGCACGATATAGTTGGAGCTTCGGAGATGGAGGGGGGCAGTGTGTTGAACCAGGAGGGGGCCTTAAAGCTGAAGGCTCTTTGGCCGTGAGAGGTCCTAGCTCTAGGGATAACAAGAGAGGTTTTCCCAGAGGTCCGAGTATGAACTAGTGGGACAGAGCGGCGGATGGTGGTGTTCAATCCTGGTGGGGATAGCCCAAGGAGGGTCTTTTTTGTAAGGGTACAGGTCAGATATTTGAGGCACTCATCAAGATCAAGTACCAGCGCTTTAGCGTAAAGTAGACAGGTGTGTGTTAGCCTAGTGCCCCAGTAATTAACCTGCAGGCCTTATTCAGAGAAAAGGTAATTTTATGGAGCGCGGACTGATCAGCAGCACCATACACCAGCAGTCCATAGTCCACTAGGGACAGGATAGAGGAGGTGATCATGAGTTGAAGAGCCTCCGGGGAGGTAGTGTTTATACCGATGTAAGATGCCCAATTGGATATTAGTGGCAGTGGCTAGGGCAGCGATATGTCCATGGAAGGAGAGGAGGGTCAAAATGGATCCCTAGGTATTTATAGGAGCAAACTTGTTCGAGTGGAAAGAGGACCCAGAGTGAATGAGGAGTTTGAAGTTGCAGGACTTGTTTTGAGGATGAGTGAAGAACATGGTTTTGTTTTTTAAGCTTTATCACCAATCTATGTTCCTTGAACCAGCTCTCGGCTTCGGTGAAGGACTGCAGCCAGTCCTGAGGGCAATAGGGTTACGACTTGAGGCAAAGATGACTGCATCATCGTGCGACAAAAGAATGTTCCCGAGCAAGAGCATGGAAGGTGTAAGGTAAAGGGAGAATAGTAAGGGCCCAGAATGGAGCCCTGAGGAACCCCAGAAAAGATGGGACAGATGTCTGAGTAGGTCCCATTAATTTTTACACGCTGTGAGCAGTCAGACAGATAACTGGTGCACCAGGAGATAGGCCCAGCATCAAAACCAGAGAGACTAAGGGCATCAAGATGGAGGGGGTGGGAGACAGTGTCAAAAGCTTTAGAGAGGTCAATGAAGACCGCACCAGTCAGAGAACCAGTGTCTAAGGAGAAGTGGAGAAAGTTGTAGAACTCCAGGAGGGCTGTGTTGGTACTGTGGCCCGCTCGGAAGCCATGCTACTCACGACATAGGACATTGTAGGTGGAGAGGTAGTCAGAGATTTGAGAGGCCACCACTTTTTCCAAGGCCTTGGAGAGAGGAGAGAGAATGGAGATTGGCCAATAGTTTCCAGCCACAGTCCTATCACCACCTTTAAAGATAGGGGTAACAGTGGTGACTTTCCAGGCAGTTGGAACCTTCCCCAGGCAAAGAGAGTGGTTGATGAGGCACATGATCGGGGTAAGGACTGTGTCTAAGACCAGCCACAGGATACACGGATCCAGGGTGTCACTGCCCGTACTATTACTCTTGAGGGCAGTGACAAGGTGCGGCCTAAGTTCTTGGGCAGAAACATGGCAGAGGAGAAAATACGGGTAAGAAAGATTTACGGCAGGCACTGGGGGAGGAGGGTCAAAAAAATTTGTAGGGAGGATAGGACTAAGGTCAGTGAATGAGGTGTTGAGGTGGTTGGCTATGAGGGCTGGGTCTAAGGAGATCATGCCATTAATGTTGATCTGGGAGGGTGGGGGAGTGTGCACTGATTTAACTGTTTAATGTTATCCCAGAAGCTTCTGGGGTTCCCCATGAGGCAGTGAGTGAGGATCGATAGTGCTCAGACTTGGCCTTTCTGATGGCCCGAGTGCACTTGTTTCGGGTGGCAGCATATAACTGTCTGTCACTGGGCCAGCCAGTCTCAATGGCATGGTGCCATAGATTGTCCCTATGTTTGAGTTGATGGATCAAAGCTGGGGTTACCCAGGGGGCATTCTGCCTTTTAGAACGGCGGGTCGACACTGGGGCAAAGATATCACAGGCATTGTTAAAAGTTCGGGTAAAGAAGGAGAGAGCTGTGTTGATGTCAAGAGTTGCCTGTATAGGAGACCAGTCAATTTGGGACATAAGTTCCTTAAGTTTTATCAGTCCACCAGGTATTAGACGCCGCCAGCATGTGGACTGTGCTATGGGTTTGGGGACTGAGGATGACCAGTGGAATAGAATGGGGGAGTGATCGCTGAGAGATTCTGAGAGGACTTGTACATTGGGGATCCGATTAGGGCGGTTGGTGAGTACCACATCAAGCAGGGTATTGGAGCCTCTCTTGGGGTTAGTCCTGGTAGGGTGGGTAACTAGTTACGTTAGGTCTATTGCAGAAAAGGAGTCATGGGTAGAGGAGGAGGAGGGGCTGAGCCAGTTGACATTTAAGTCACCCACCAGAATTTGATCAGCAGAAGGAGATAGCGAGGAAAGGTATTCTGTAAGAGAGGCAATGGCCTGTGTTTGGTCCCTGGGGGGCACTATGCAGTAGTCAGATAAAGGGGTCCCTTTAAAGGGTCAGGGGTTAGTTTCAGCATTAGTGCCTGGGTCCTGGAGTCAAGGATGGGAGCAGGCAGGGCTAGTACAGGGAGAGATTCCTTGACATAAATAGCGCAGCCGCTGCCCCATCTCCCAACACGGTCGGACTGGAAGAGGGTGAAACCAGGAAGGGAGACTAGGGAGTCAGGGGAGGATTTCGACAGCCAAGTCTCAACCAGAGCGATGACATGAGGGTTAATTGATGTGACCAGGCATTGTAGTGGTCAAACATTTTTAGGAGGCTACAGATATTCATGGAGACCATGCATAGGCCTGTGGTGCTAGTCGGGGAGCTCCTGGGAACCGGGCCAGGGTTTGGATGAATGTTCCCTGACAGGAGTAGTAGCATGACTAACACCCTGGCTGGGAGATGGTGAAAGGTTTTCCTACGATTGACATGGGGGGGAGGTTAAGGGAGCAGGGGGTGGGCAGGGTGGCACAGGAAGGGAAGGCAAGAATAAGAAGACACCCAGATGTGCCTGAGGCGAGGAGGAAGCTAGGGGGAGGGCAGGGAGGACCGAGACACACAGAGGTCCAAAGAGGCAAGAGAGCAGGTTCAGGAGCAAGGGGAGGGAGGGGTGCCAGGGCACAGTGCGGAGTAGCAGATGGGTAAGTGGGCAAGTGCACTGCTACTGGGGATAGGCACAGGCAGAGCGTGAGGCAGGGCCAATACATTGTGGTGAGCAAGATCCAAGGGAAGTAGTACTGTACAGGTAGGAGTAGGAAGTAGCAAGAGAGAATAGGTCCCTCTAGTGGCCAGCAGGTATAACCTGCAAATGGGAAAGTGGGGAGATAGGTTCTGGGCAACAGGCCGTGATGTTACCGGATGTGATGTCACAGGGATGGATCCTTAAATTGACAGCCTCTTGTGTTGCTTGTTTGTCCCGAGTGCCTGCCGCGGTCGGCAGTCAGCTTGGGGGGGCTGCCTCAAAAGTAATCAAGCTGGAAATTCGGCTTCCTCAGCTTCTCATGTGAGCTGCTTGTGTTGCTTGTGTTGCTTGTTTGTCCCGAGTGCCTGCTGCGGTCGGCAGTGAGCTTGGGGGGGGTGCTGCCTTGAAAGTAATCAGACTGGAAATTTGGCTTCCTCAGCTCCTCAGGTGAGCTGCTTGTGTTGCTTGTGTTGCTTGTTTGTCCCGAGTGCCTGACGCGGTCAGCAGTTTAGCCATGACACATCCCACCATGCTGCAGGAACTCTTTTATCTGTCAGTATTTTAAGAGCTGTGCCTACCCTTGTAGGTAGGCATTTCGGAAAATCTACCGTTACTGTAAAATTTTGAACCATCATCTCACTATACAAGGCTTTCCTTTGCAAGGCTTGTGGTCGTTGCTTCGTCACTTTCCATAACCTAATTTTTTTAATTGCTGGAATTGCAAAATCTGGGATCTTGAGTGCTGTAGTGACTCTAGGGACTTCCATCCCCCATTTTGTCATAAAGGGGTGGAATAATGTTTCTGACCATAGTTCCCAAGGGTTTTTCTCCTTCCCATTCCGTGTCCCAAAATTAGAATGTAGAAAAAAGGACAGATAAAACACTAAAAGGTGTATCATTCCTAACCCTCCTTATGTGAGTTTCAGATAAGTGTAATCCCTTTTTATTGGATTTAGGCGACTGCCCCACACCATTTGAAAAAAAAGCTCAGTATTCTTGTGTCCAGGGTCATTGGAATAGGGAAAACAGAGCTGATATGTAAAAAAATCAGTAATAGAAACTTCTTAATTATCAGGACTCTCTTTTATTTTGACAGAAACCATGATTTTCAAAGATGTACCTTACTTTCCCCTATTTCTAGTTTTTCTGTCCAATTTTGAAGGGCTAAATCCACATTCCCAAAGTGACATCCTAGGATTTTAATTGTTCCAGCTGAAATATGAATCTGCCCTACTTTGAAGCAAAAGGAACCCTCTCCCAAATATACGCTCATACTTTTGCTATAATTCACTTCTGCTCCAGCAAGCTTAGCATAGATTTCTAATACTTTTATAGTTTTAAGGACTAAGTCTTTCATTTTCAGAGTTAAACAAATATCATCTGCATATGCAGAATTTTTTTGGGGAGCTATTGCCACTGTTGGTGTAATTCCCAGAATGTCGCTGTCTTGTATGATCAAATGAATAACTGAATCCTATACAAATGTATATAACAAGGGACTCAATGGGCACCCTGTCACCCCCCCCCCACCATTTACTGTATAAACCCCGTCCCATTAGTCTATTTACAGTGGAGTATATAAGAGCATTTTGATATAAAATTTTCATCATGTCCGAAACTGTTGGGAATCCCATATTTCTCTAAAACTAAATGTAAGAAGTCATGTGACACTCTGTCGAAAGCCTTGGTTTGATCCAGGGCAATCAGGAAACCAGTAACTTTGTTTTGTCTGCCTAACTCACAAACATCTTTTATAAAGGCTAAATTTTTATTGTATGGTCCTGTCTGGTACTGAACAGGACTGTACTGGATGAATCACTGATTTTTGGGCCTCATGACCCCAATGACACACCCTGGAGTCTGTCAGTCTGTGGAGGATTAGGGTGCGGGTGTGTGGGGAGAGTTAGGGGTTCAACCCTAATGCCCCATTTCCTGACTGTTTTGTGCTTTAACCCTAAATGATGCATTAATGCAGTGTTTTGCACCTTAATGATAAGCCTCAAATTCTTCACGTTAATAACTTTGTAACCTTTTGATGGATTTGCACAAAATTCAGCATGGATAGTGTGGGGTGGTAGGTCTCTTGATTTGCCAAGTTGCTTTTCGGTCGGACATACGGTTTGTGTGCAGCAAAGCACAAAAATGTTCACTTTTTTGACATTTCTGCACAGTATTTGTCCATGGTGCTGCACAGCTGCCATGTGGTCTGCCTGTCCAAAGCTTTGGAAGTAGAATGTGCTTCAGTCATAAGCCATAAGATTTGGGCCTATGACCCCAATGACACACCCCGGCGTCTGTCAGTCTGTGGAGGATCAGGGTGAGGGTGTGTGGGGGGAGTTAGTTGTTCAACCCTAATGTCCTGTTTCCTGACTTTTTTTGCTTTAACCCTAAATGATGCATTAACACAGTTTTTTGCATAGAATATATATATATATATTTATATATATAAATATATATGTACATATCTGTATATATGTGTATATCCACTGATTAAGAAAGGCTCTATATATGTCACCCAAAATACAATCAGGTCCAGGGGCTTCATTTGAAGTTATTGTGACTAATGCTTGAAATATTTCACTTTTCCCTAAAACCATTGGGGCTGGATATAATATATCCCCTTCAATTAGTTTATTCGTTATTAAATTATTTTATCCAAAATTCCTCTTTTTCTGAGAAGCATCATTTCCGAAAATGAGTCCCCCAGACTTCTGGCATGACATAAGCTTCTGCTTTAATTGAATATTTACTGTATTCTCCACTAACAATGTTCCAAAATGTTTTATATTTCACAACAGCAGCTTTTCTCAACTTTTCCCATTGTTTGATGTTATATTTATTCTTTGCTTGTTCTAACTGCTTATAAGTCTTCCTTGCTCTGTTTAAGTCTTTGATATTCTTTCTTGTTCTCCTTTGATTTATTGCTCTAGCCATCTGATTTTAATTTTTGTTTAGCTTTTTGGTAGGTGTAGTTGAACCATGTTTTCTGACCTGAAATCTGTCTTTTATTTGTCTTGCAAAGCGGCCTTATATAAAGATTTATTTTTTGCCATTTTTGTATTATATTGATAAAGTTGCCAGTTTCTAACAGATATTGTCACTGCTTTTCCAGTGTACTTTCCGTGAATAGTTCCTGGAATATACTTATGGTATTTGTCTGCCACTTAATCCTTTTAAGATTCAGGATTTCCATGTAACCCTCCTGGGTGAAAATGTCTACTTGTTCACCATTAGAATTTTGTATTTGTATCACAGTTAATATTGGATAATAAGAAGAATATGGTTGGTCCAGGACTGTTAAATTTTGTATTATACTAGGTGCTTCCACACTGAACCAAACTAGATCAATTGTGGAAGAACAGATAAATTGTAGAAGAACCCATGGGTCCTATATATGTGAAACTTCCTTCGTGATCTCCAGTTGATCTTCCATTCATTAATATGTAGTTATTCTCTGAGGGAAGGTTAATAAATCCTTCCCTCTTTTATTATATTCTTTATCTTTAAGTTTTCTAAAATAACTTATTTTATGGTTAATTGCTGGGAGACACTTCAAAAGATCTTTATACAGCTCTCTTGTATATTTCCCATATGGGACTCGGGCATTAAGGTCTCCTACTATCAAAATTGGGCTGACCTCTCATTCCTCTATTAAATTTTCCAAAGTTTCTTTGGTGTTTATCCACACATCCATTTATTTTTTTTATCTTTTGGTATATATATATATATATATATATATATATATATATTACTAATTTGATTTTGTCATTTTCCATCTTTTATGGGAGTACAGAATTACTAAGGCATTTCATGTTAGTTATTCTAAAGTTCAAGGAGGTCTTCATGTAAGTAATAAGTCCAGCTTTCAAGCAGCCCTGCTTTTTTCTTTTACTGCAGGGACCCCATACACAGTAAATCCTGGAATCAAGCATGTTTCAAAGTCATTGCTCCCAGTCTCTTGTAAATACAGTACATCAAAGGTCCCAAGAAAATCCTTTATTTCCTTGTCAGCCAATTTATATTTGATACCTTCTACTATATGTTCCATGATAATATTTTTAGGTTTATGACAGTCTCCCTATCATTAAGTTCCTGTCATTTTGTATTTAATTCCTGAGTTTGTATTTGGACATTTTTCTTTCTTTTGGCTATCGTCCATTGTTTGTCCCTTAGATAGTTTAGATATCAAACTGTTATTTCTGCATTCATTTTTATTTTTTTCACTATTTCCCTTTCCTGTTCTATTTGTAGTTGCTATAAAGACTTTTGGAGTTGTTATAAGAATAAAAAACGTATCCAGTAATGTAGCTTTTTTAAGAATTATATCCACCATGCAAGCATTTTTGAATATTATATCTATTTGTGTTGTTACTGATGTTTTGTTATGGATTCTTATAGTATTAATTGCATAAGTTGGGATTTCAATATTAAGAGAGCGTAATATAAATGCAATAATTTCTTTCCCGGTTTTCTCCTTAGACCTTTCTCCTAGTGTATTCCATCCAAAAATTGAAATAACTTTACTCTTCCATTCTGAATGTTGTTTCTTTTCATATTCTGCAATAATTTGAATAATATTCTGAATTTCTTTATCTCTTTCACTTTTATTCTGCTGTGCTTTATACTTTGAGTTTTCCTCTAATGTTCTATATGGAATAATGGGTATCCTCTGTGGTTGGCTTATTAAAGCCTTTTGCTCTAAGTACCTCTGCCTGTGTACATATACGCTCCATCAGTATCCAAGACTGAGAGTATATTAAAACACAGTCTGGAATAGTAGGGTTGGGAAGTCTCATAATACTGTAGAACTATAAATATCTGTGTAAAGTTTATATTGCGGATTGGTGATTGTCAGCGGCATCGCATAAAACTTATATCATGCTCTATCACTGGCCACACTTTCGGTTAAATAAGAATGGCTGTACCTCAACCAGTTTCTCTTGCAATGATGTTGCTTGTACATTGGCTCAACATTCCACCACAAAAGGTAGTTAAGAGGGATTTTACGGCTCTGCAGACAGCGGATATTGATGCAGATGTCCTGAATGTGACAGCCAGTATTTCTTGATTAATGACTGAAGCTGTCACTGATGAGCTTTCATCTGTTGCTGCCTTCTCTCCTGCAAAAAAGAAAAAGGTGCAGTACAAAGTGTGTGAGCCAGAAGTCCGATTTGAGATCGGACAGTACTCATGTGAGCATGGGATGATGAACGCAGTATGCTTTTATGAGTCTAAATATAAAAACAAGATTAATGAGAGTACTGTTAGAGCATTTAAGTGTGACTATCTCGCTAAACTGAAGAGTACTCTTGACCCCCAGTCCATGCAGAAGTCGCTGCCAATAAAAAAATGAGGCATACCACCACTGCTAATGGCAGATGTAGAAAATGAGCTTAAAGCAATTGTCAAATCTCTGAGGGCAGAAGGGGCACTGGTGAATGGCAGAGTGCTAACTGCAGTTGCAACTTGCCACAGGGATTTTAAAAAGCTCTCACCCTGAAATACTAGCAGAGAATGGAGGCAACTTAACATTCTCTTGCCCATGGTCATGGCTGTTTTTAAATCGTATGAGGTTTAGCAAGAGAAAGGGGACCAAAGCAGCATGAAAGACACCAGTTGACTTTGACTCGCTAAAACAGAGTTCTTGAGGTGTATCTCTACTGCCGCAAGTCAAGAACTCATACCTGCAGACCTCATCATTAATTTAGATGAGACAGGGGTTAACCTGCTACCTTTCTCTCAGTGGACAATGGAAACAATCAGCAAAAAGCAAGTTGAGGTCTCAGGACTTGGAGATAAATGTCAGGTCACTGTTGTACTTGCTTGCACCCTTTCTGGCCTGTATTTACCACCCCAAGTGATCTATCAGGGGAAGACAAACCAGTGCCACCTGAATTACACATTCCCTGAAAGTTGGGACATTACTCACACAGAGAACCACTGGGCAAACTCTCAAAAATCTATCCAATACACAAATACAGTTATTGTCCTCTACATCAATAACATCAAGATTAAAAATAACCTGCCCGACTGTCAAAGAATTCTACTGATTTTAGACATGTTCTGCGGACACACCACTGAAGATGTGATCCTTAATTTTGAACAGAATCGCATCATTCCAATCGTTATGCCTGCTTCTTTCACTGATCTCCTTCAGCCACTAGATATCACTGTAAACAAAGTTTTTAAGGATGAACTGAAACAACATTTCTGTGACTGGTATGCGACCCAAATCTCTGAACAGCTAAAAGGTGGCAGCACAAGCAGTGATATTACTGTGGACCTCAGAACAACTACCTTAAAAAGCAGACATACACAGTGGCTAGTGAGCAGCTTTATGAATTTAAGTGCCCGCACAGAGGACTGCCTGAGAGGGTTTGAGAAAGCTGGGATTACGCAAACCCATGCAGAATGTTTGAACGGTAAAGCACTAGTTTCAGTTCTTTAAGGGAGATATGCTACCAGGACACTGTTTGCTTACTTGTTTTTCTCTTGTATTTTCAGAGGTGAATCCAACAGATGATATTGAGGACTGGCAGCTGAGTGTGCATTGATGCCGAAAATGCTGAAATGCTGAAGTGAGGCAGCGTCTAACTGTCTAAGTGCTTTTTTGGTGTGATATAAGCCACTAATTCATAAATAAATCAAATTTTCACATGCAGTACTAAATTGTTTGGTGTCTTTAATTGCATGAAATCGACAAAAATACAATAAACCATACAACAGCTGAAACGAAAGTATATCAAAGACGTACCGCTGTCAACTTAATGTCGCACATTAAAGGTACATCGTGGCTATAGCGATTATTAATTGACAGCGATATATTCTAGTTCTACAGTATAGTTACACAGTTTCCTTCTCATGTGATTTGTATTTGGTAGTTCCTTCATATGTTTATACAAGTCTTCTGGTGTCTCTTTTCCAGTATCTCAACTCCATACATTTCCACTGGAAATTCTATTTTATATTCCTTTCTCTCTCTCTCTCTCTCTCTCTCTCTCTCTCTCTCTTTAAAAAGACAGAAGGAGGTATGTTCATGCTTGTTCCCCTTACCAATTGTCCCTCTAAATTCTTGAAAATTTCCTCCTGGAGTTACAACATTTGAGGACCCAGCCTTCCTCATGGGCCATTCTCTAGTTACAATTTCATTGTTTGCTTCAGCTCTTTCAGTATCAAGATCTTTTCCTATGAGAATGTCATAGTTTAAGTTCTTAATTTCTTTATTCCCTTCATTTACTGGATCTATATGCCTAGTTTTTCCCACTTCCATCAAAGCAGATTGTATCCTTTGCCCTATTTCAATTTCTCCTTCATCTGTGCTTTCCTTAATGTGAACTTTGCAATTTGAATTTTTGTTTTTATCTTTATTTTGATTTGTATTCTTATTTTTGTTATTATTCAGATTATTTTGCTTTAATTTTTCATTCCTTTCTTCTTTCCTTTGCCTTGGGCCCTTCCCTTAAACAAGGCACCATCTGAAAAGGGAGAGGCAGACTGTTCTTGGACAAAAGGTGGGGGTAAATACACCTCTATTCCACTATTCATCCCTTGCCACTGAACTCCCTGTGTAACTCTGATCACCATACTTGAGTTAAGCTTATTACTTTCCCCTAAATTTCCTGTCTGTTCCAGCAAAATCTTGTTCCTAAATACATCAACTTTCAGGAAAGAGACCTCTTCCTTACGAGTTGCAATATTTTCCAGAATTAATACATTTGCATAATATGGATTTTTAATCATCTCCTGCATCTGCCTAGACTAAACAGAGCTGGATGTAAAATCTCCATCATTTGCGAAGTATTCCTTATGATACTGTATAAAATGCATGGTCTGATTTTGGATTGATATCTGATTTCTTTAATCTCAGGTTTTCTGTACTAAATCCCCCTCCTATTTGATGGTCCCTAGAATATTTTTCTTCCTGCTTCATTTCTAATTTCTTCAAGTCATATGTTGTATTACTTAGTTCTTGTATAATTGAGGCCAGTTTATCACCTCTACTTCTTTCCAAACTTTTCCAGTCCTTCTTCCCTCTATGAGTAAGGGGGAGAGGGGAAGAAAAATTAATGTAAGAGTTATTCATTGTTTGGCTGGGTATAGTTTCTTCAAAAGTTGAGTATTCTGGAGATAGAACCTCCTCATAGGATTCTAAATCTAAATTATATTCCTCATAATTTTGCAGTTTTGGTGTTTCCCAGCCATATATACTGTAAGTAAGGAAATATCCCCATCTTATGCTTCATGAGTTGAACTATTATTCCCCTTTGTTGGATTTTCTTGGTATCCAGTGATATGGGCAAGTCAAATTGAGTGACTCAATATGAGCGACTCAGTTTGACTGCCTGTCAGATGAGCTACTGCAACTGATAGCAAGGTGTGGTATGAGCTCCAGGGAAAGAGGAAGAATAGCGAGTGAGGAGAAAAGTGAATGGTAGAGGGAACTATAGGGCAGAAGCATATGGGAGGTGGTTGGGTGGGCTGTTCCCAGCTGGCCACTTGGTGCTGTGGCTTGAGTTGCTGCCCGCAGTGAGAGAGGTCTCGGGTTTGGAGCTCGGAGGGGGCATGCATATATGTTTTACCATTTTATGTGTTTCTGTGTTTTTTTTGTCTGCTGATCCCTGGAACTGTGCACCATGGTCCACTGCCCCCCCCAATAGCCCCCTCCTGAGTCACCTCTCTACCCAGTGTCAGGCCCCCCCTCAAAGTTGACTAAACAAAGGGGGTGTTGGTTGGGCGAAGCCCCCCACATGGGGGCATGGGGGGCACAGCCCCAGCATAAAATGTTTGAAAAAACATCCCGTAAAGTGTGTTGCACCACTCACTGCTGTTGGGATTGCTGTACTGCACAGGCACCATGCTTGTTTTCGGCATTGTGCACTCGCTGCATTGTACAGCACTTTTCTTTCTTCACTCTTATGATGTGGAACTGGTTTTCTTGAGAAACCAGATTAATTATGCCCCCATCTTTAAGTTGTTTTGGATTAGATTTAGGTGTAAATAAGTCCATGGGGGCATCTACATGTCCAGAAAAAAGTAGTTATTTTAAATTGTTTGCTTTTTTCTCTTGAGGCACTTTAACTGATATCCTTTCCCCTACTGTTATAGTTTTCTGCATTCTTTTAGGTTTCTTCCCCTTCCATAGTACTGGTTCCTCTAGGGTACTTATGTTAAGGAAGCTATTTTTACCACTTCTTGCTGAAATCATGATGTAATAATCTAGGTTCAAGTTATTCCAGTATGCTCCTATATTAAACTTTTTCTATGCAAAGTTTTTAATTTCAAAATATAAACAATCGAAAATATATTAGGAAATTTCAAAACGCTGTGTTTATATACAGGTATCCTGGCTAAGGTAACTTTAGTAACGGTGTTAACTACCTCAGCAATTGGAAGGTAAATTCAATATATTCCAAGAGAAAGTCAAAATACAGAATACAAAATTTATCACCAGTCTTTTGTGAGTCCCGCGATATGGATTCATCTGAAAATGAAAATGGCAATGTCCTTACAGCCTTTCCTTTCTGTTTCATTCAAGGGCTCAGACTCAGTCCCCAGAAGATACTGCTTTGTCTTTGCCGAAATCAATTTCTTGGCTTCCCAGCAAGTGGATATAAAACAACTTTGAATAAATAAGGCCTTCTCCTTTGCTTCCCTTTGCTTCTTTGCGCTGATTCCTCTGGTATATAAAACTATTTTTAAAACCTCCAAATATAATAAAGTATCATAAAATATATTAAACTTAGCAATATATGTACTATACTGTATGCATCATGTGACTTATAATGGGTCTAGTATGGTTGCCCGTCATTAAATTTCCCGACTATGTTTATCCCGCAACCTATTTCCCATCTTCACATTTCCCGACGCGATCTATCCCCACATATCATTTGAGCGCATAGTGCAATATTACTTTGCTGTGCTTGAATTAAAGTCAGTATCAGTGTAGTCTATTATTCAAAATCTTTGCCTAAGTAATTCCGCTTACACTTGAATAAATAAACTGCACTGATAACATGGCTGTGGTGGCCGCCTTTCGCACCCCTGTCAAATAATAACAAAAAAAAAGATAACGATTAGAACTATGATGATTGCTTCTCCTTGAACCACAACCTGCACAAACAATTTGCTGACTGCAACGGGAATGCCAATATTTCAAATCCTGTCTAACTTACCTCTCAATCTCCGGGGGGGGGGGTGATTAGTTCTGATTATGTGTCAGTATCAGGTGCAAGATCTTACTGTTCGATGGAAGCCGTGGCACACATTTCCTGGGTTGTTCCATGTTTTACCTGTAGTCTGTACAATTAATTACAGCACAGCATTTGGCAACTAGTAATTAATATTAATTAAATAAGTGGAAGCCATTGTGTTTCCCCCTTTCTCCCAGCTACAGCTACAGTTTTCATTTTGCATCATGGCTGTAGCATATTCCACTGTTTGTAAAGTAGTTGCATCAAAAAGAGGACGTGACAAGCTCTGCATTGAGGGATTTCTGTATGTCAAAGAGTGAAGTCATGGAGACCTTTGGTATTGGTGCTGTCAACAAAGGAAGTCGCTATGCTGTCTCGGCCAGGCATCTACAGTTCTTGTTGGGGGACAGCACCACCTTCATAGCACAGCACCACACTCTCACTCTCCTGATGCTAATGAATTTTTTGGTGCTATGATTCAGATCAATCGACTAATTTTTAATTCAGAATTTATGCTGTGGAATTTTAAGTTAATAAAGTTAGAAACTATTATTTTTCTACATATCAAATAAACGATGCAGATGGGGCGCTATGAATTGTGCTCCAAAATCCCAGATCCCTTAATCAAAGCAATGACAGTACAATTCAAATAAAGGAGCACTGATTTAATTATTCATTTCAATTTGCTTAGTGCTGCTGATGGAATCATTTTAATTCGCTTGCAGAGCTTTGTGCTGAAGGGTTCAAATAAGGGAGCACTGATTTTTGCTTGTAGAGCTTTGTCGGGAAACTAATAATTAGTCAATATTTAAGTCAGGAAAAGTAATACCGGGACAATAATGTCGGTAAACAAAGTGACGGGAAACCTCATGCTGGGCAATCGTACGGATCCTCTTATAACTTATAACTTTATAAACTCTTTAGCATTTAGCATAAAGCCTATCATGTTTTTTCCGAGAACAAGAACCTAAAAACTACAATATTTAAAATCTATGCTAAAATCAGCTTTAATTAAGGTGCTGTTATATAGTTCTTTAATATATTTCTAGACTTGTCATATCTCTCCAGTGCTGCATGAACTGCACTGGCTAACGGTGTAGTGGCTGGTCACCTTTAAAGTCGGACTTCTGACTTACAAAGCCCTACATGGTCTGGGCCCAGACTACCTGAAAGAACTTCTGGTTCCATACTGCCCTGGGCAATCGCTCCACTCAGCTGACAAGGGGTTGCTAGAGATTCCAAGGGTTTCTTTAAAATCTTTGGGAGCCTGTGCATTTATGTAGGTGGCCCCAGCCCTTTAGAATTCTCTACCCGATCAGCTTGGGGAGTGCATGAACATGGAGGGATTTAAACAGGCCTTAAAGACCCACTTGTGGCACCGAGCCTACTCCGTATGATATTATTTATATTCTGAATTTTATCGAATCCTGTATTTAATTGTTTTTATTGCATCCTGTTTTATTTTATTTTATCTTATTGTATGGCGCCTTGATTTTTAGAAAGGCGCATTATAAATAAAACATTATTATAGCATTTAAAGAGCAGCTACCTGCTGTCAGACACCCAGCTCCCCTCAAACATATATAATAGCAGATCTGCTCTACTGTTGAGGGGCATTAAAAATTCTATGTGCTTCCCTCTGGGTAAAAAGTTATAGCACCTCAAAGTTGCACCCCCATAAAAACAAAGCCTTGTCTGTCATGCCTCCTTTTGTGATGTCAGAAAATGAAGGCTGTTTGTGTGTGCTCCATTGATCTATATTCGTGCCATTTGTCAATAACATTTAGTACTATTTAGAGTCACCACTTGGAACAATGAAACTGACCACTCCAGTAAACTGGGACTGTTACTCCAGTGGCTGCTTTGATTTTACTACATGGCACCTCTAAATAGTACTAAATGCCATAGACATGTTGCATATATACAGGTTACTGACATGCACCCTCAGTATTCATTTTCTGGCATCACAAAAGGAGACATGTCAGACAAGGTTTTGCTTTTATGAGTGCTCAAATCTGGGGTGCTATGTAAGCAATAACACATGACGAGGTGTGGGTTACGTGCTGATAAGAGCACGCCTAGGGGTGTACTAAGGCACGAGGCACTTGCGCCGAGTGCCTTATGCCTTAGGTGTGTTTTATCAGCACGAACCCACACCTCGGAGTGTGTTATTGCGCTTTAAATGGGCTTTTCTATTGATTATTTAATGAGTAAAAAGAAAAAGTGATAAAGTAAAAAGTATATAAAAAAAGATGGTTTAATTGTTCATATAGGAAAAATAGCCCCCTTAGTCCCCCTATGTAGTCACTGTAAAAAAATGTTTCATTTGAATTACAGCTGGCTACTGGGAGTGAGAGTGTCCCTTACTGGGTACCATACATTTGCGGTTCCTGGTTTTGTGAAAGTAAGTGACCCTGTTTGTCCACCAGTATATTACTTGAATCATGTAAAAAAAAAAAGAATTCGAAATCCCCAGCAGCTGTTAACGTTACTGTGATGATCATTTTGAGTGAGAGCGAGTGTCTCTCACTTGAACTGCCATAGTTAGCGCTTTTCTCACAGCGCTTCCTGCATTCTCCGGATTTCGTTATACAATATTTTTGAAAAACTGTTTAAAAAAGCATCAGGTTGATTGAGAGCGAGTGTCTCTCACTGGAACTGCCGCTGTATGAGGAACCAGCCCGCCGTTAGAAGGAGAATCCAGGAAGCGCTGTGAGAAAAGCGCTAACTACGGCGGTTACAGTGAGAGACACATCGCCTCACTCAAGGTGATGCTTTTATGCAGGTTTTAAAAATATTGTAGAACGAATCTTGTATCACGAGCAGCCCAACGTTAGGAGGAGAATGCAAGAAGTGCTGTGAGAAAAGCGCTAACTGACGGGCGGTTTCAGTGAGAGACACTCGCTCTCACTGAAAATGATTGTCAGTGTAACGTTAAGAGCTGCTGGGGATTTGCAATTCTTTTTTTTTTTTTCATGATTTGCCTTTATTGTTGTGTGGTTTTGGAGTATTATTTCTTCCTTTATACAGTCGTGGAGTTGCAGTTCTTGGTTTTGGCGGCCGTTTTGAGTTTGCGCTATGAGGCAAGAAGGTGTCGGTCTGTGGCATCAGTGAGCTCTGCCAGTCAGCGTTGTTGTTTTCAGTTGGCAGAGCTCACTGATTTTTGAGGTCATGAGGCATGTTGCTGGGTGGTAGTTCCGGTTGGCTACAATATCATCTGATAAGGACACTGCTCAGATGATGTTGTAGCCAATCAGTGCTTTAGGATTTAGAAGCCCATTTTATAAAACTGTTTAACCTGAGGGAAGCACATAGAATTTGTAATGCCCCTCAACAGTAGAGCAGGTCTGCTATTATATATGTTTGAGGGGAGTTGGGTGCTTGACAGTATGTACCTGTTCTTTAATTTTACCTTATATGGATGCTCCATTCAATTTAGTGAATATCAGAAAAGACCCAAGTCTTCCTAAAAGCTGCCTTGTGGATCTTTGAAGCATCTAACAAAAGACACAGGTTTTAGTTTCAGTGCCACACACACCTTTAGTTTAAGGCCCCCAGTTAAAAAAAAGGATTTAAATGTCCCTTTAGTTCAAGTTAATATAGCTCTTTGCAAGAGCTTGCAGACTTCTTCTAGTTCTCCACTTTAGAGAGAGACTGCAATGATTCTGTCCTTGCACCCACCGAGTTTCTAGCTAAGCTACTACATGTAGTAACTCAGAGTAATTTCAGAAATAGCTCTGCTCTAAGAGAACACCAATACATACAAAGTACTCTGGATGTCTCCACTTGAGGTGTTGTCACCTGTTCTCTATTGAATAGTCAATTACTCGAACAGTATTAGCAACCTGATAGCCAAACCTGTCTCTTGATTTATTACTAGTTGACTATATAATAGCTTCCACTAAAGGCGGTTTTTACACACAGGCAAATACAATGGAATGAGCATTAGCTGTGTGCCACCGTTGTACTCTGTTCCATTTGTGGTTCACTTTACACTAAAGGTATTCCAGCAACCCCCCCTCCCCCCACGTCTCCATTTTCAATATTTTGTGATTCGGCTCCCCCAGGGAGTGTGGTGCTCTATGGCTGTTTTTGCACTGCTGCCAGAATGGCTATTTTGCACAGCCAGATGAAACAGAACACATTGGGATGAACTGAGGAAGGTAGAGACTGCAGTTCTGGTGAACGTTCACCAGGGGAATGGAACAGATGCATTTTACACACAGGGGATGTAATGGTATATTGTTTCTGTAACAGTCATTCTGTTGCAGAAACCTTTGTGTAAAAGTGCCTTAAGTCTCCTCTAAGTAGGTGCTACTAAACTCTCTACCACTTAAGTGCTTGCGTGCCAGAACTTTGTGATACAATTTAAAGTGTTTGTGCACCATTTTTTAAATGTAGGGTCTCATGCACTTTGTGAGCCTAAAACAAAGTTAAATACTGAAGCAGTCAAAGTGCCTAGAAAGCTTTAAAACTTAAAAAAATTCCTGGATCCTTAGTTAAGGAAACAACACTCAATACAATCAGCATCTCTAAAGTTTTAAAAGGTTCATTAGGCTCTTAAAAATTTAAAATAGGGGTGCGCTTAAATAACTTAAAGCTGACCCCCTTTCCAAATTCTTTTAACTCTCAGATATCCTTACCCTAAGTGGACTTGTTCAGCCTTCTTGTTCTTGGAGTTCAGCTTTTCAGTATTTCAAAGCATTTTATCCTATATATAGCTTCTATGTAACTTCTATATTTAAGTCACAGTTTCCAGAGGGAAGGTCCCTAAAGTGGATCATCAGCCTTAATCTTTAAAATGAAAAGGAGTGCTGAACCCCAATATTTGCTAAGGCAAGAATGGCATACCTTTTCAAAAATAAAGGGAAGCTTTTAATAGCTCCTGCACATTTGTTCCTCGGAGTTCCTCCACAGCAAAAAGTGAGCATTGGTGTCAACCCCCGCTCATCAAGGATCCTCTCCCTCTGTCAGTCTTTGCACATGCTCCACAACCAACATACCTTTTTTGACATGGACAGGACAAAACACAAACCACAAAAGATGTGGTACAATTAGTAACAGTTGAACAGGAACAGTTTTGTTTAGGACTGGATGTGTACAGTATATGATTTGGTTTTGTATACCATGATGGCAGATATTACATCTGCCACATCTAAGTGAATGTACAAAGGGGCATCCATTGTGATCTATTGCTTGCTTTTCTCTTAGTACAGAAACTGCTGGTTAACTTGTCCTTTAAATTCTCACATCTACGACAGATGATTCATGGTTTCCCCCCTACTGCTGTACAAAGAACTGGATCCCCACCAAAACACCCCAATGTTTATTAATGATAGTTGCAATCTCATTAGATAAATGATTGTAAGTAGCTACAAAAGTTACTGGCTGCTGTTCATCAGCTGATTCATTTTTTTAGAATTAATATGTCAGTTCCTGGCTCTGTTAGAAGCTTCCTCTAGGACATGCTCTGAAGAAGCTCTTGCCAAAAAGTTTTTTTTTTTCAAATCATCAGCCTGTTGTTCAAAATCCTGTGGTGTGGAGCAAGTCCTCCTGATCCTAGCAAACTGGTCATAGGGAATACCACCTATTACATGTAAGGGATGGATGCTCGAAGCATGGAGCAGCATGTTTGAAGAAGTGGGTTTTCTAAAAGTAGACTCTGTACTAACTCACCCTCTTCTCCCTTTAGTGTTAAATCCAAAAAAGAGATAGTGCTAGACTCACAAGTATGTGTAAATTTAAGGCTTACAGTACATCACTGGAATTCAGAAAATCAACAAAAGAGTGAACTGAAGGCTCATTCCCCCTCCACACAATCAACATTTCATCAATAAATATCCCCCACCTAACTATGTGGGGGAGAAAAGGTTTATAATCTTAGTTAAACATTAGACAGTGCTTCCAGGTTGCCCCTGAAAACAGGCACTTGTGCCTAGTGAGCCTTACCCGGTTACCAAAGACTAAAATAAAAAAAAAAAAACATGGTGGTCTCCTCCCACCATGTCATAAAAAGATTAGAATTGAAGGGAGCCACCATGATGCATTTGGCGGTACCCCATGCCTGCAGATAATACTTCTGGTCAAAAACAAAATCATTAGTTTTAAAGATGAGTTCCACGGCTTACATACAAACATATGAAATGCCAGAAGAAACAGGCCTCATGGTATATCATGTCTGTTCGATTGTGCAGCTAGCCCCTCAACTTGCAGCTTCCACACCTTCCTCTCTCTTTCTTATAACAACCTGCCCTCATTCTGTCACACCCCTTCTGGACTCCTCCCACCATTTTACACGATACCACTTCGTCAGGCAGAGTATTACACTTGTCCACCACCCTATCTGTGAAAAAGTGCCTCCTGATCTCCACCCTGAATCCCCCCTCCTCCAGTCTCAGCTGATGCCCCCTCCATGTCCCTCTCCCTTCTGATCCACAGCACCCCTTCTATATTAACCCTGTTTAGTCCCTTTAAGTATTTGAAGGTCTTAATCATATCCTCCCATCCCTCCTCTCATTCAGGTAATACATGTTCAGCTCTCCCAGCCTCTCCTCATAGGATTTTCCTTCCAGTCCCTGGATCATCTTCATTGCCATATGCTGCACCCCCTCCAGCAATCTGATGCCCTTCTTCAGGAATGGATGACAGTACTGCACGCAGTATTCCAGGTTCAGCCTGACTAGTGACCTCTACAGGGGAAGGATCACTTCTCTGGGCCTCGAGCAGATTCCTCTCGCTATGCACCCCAGCTTCTTATTTGCCTTTTGCTACTGCCTTCCTGCATTGAGCTGAGTGGTTCATAGTCCCATTTATTAGTGCTCTTAGATCCCTTTTCTGCACTGTGCATTCCAGCTGTACCCCTTCCAACTGATATTTCCTCCCCTGGTTCCTTGCTTGAAGGTGCAGGACCTTGCACTTCTTTGCGTTGAACCCCAGCTGCCATGTCGCTGACCACTCCTGTAGTTTGGTCAGGTCCTGCTGCAGCCCTCTCTACCCCTCTATGTCATCAACCACCGAACCAATCTTAGTATTGTCTGGGAACAGACTGATCCTGCTCTGGATGTTATCTGAGATATCGGCTATGCATATCCCAAACAGCACTGGTCCCAGTACTGACCCCTGGGGCACCCCGCTCGTAACATCCCTCGATGCCGAGAGTTTCCCCCCCACCACCACCCTTTGCTGCCTACCCCTCAGCCTGTTGGTGATCCAATTGACTATTTTTGTTCCCATCCTTATATATTCCAGTTTACCCCCCAGCCTCCCATGTGGCACTGAGTCAAAGGCCTTGCTGAAGTACAAATACAAGACATCCACTGCATGGCCCCTGTCCAGCTACCTAGTAACCCAGTCATAGTACTCAATTAGGTTTATTTGGCAGGATCTGCCTGAGACAAAGCCATGTTGATGCCCATACTGTAGACCACTGTCCTCAAAAAAGGTCACCAGCCTCAATTTTGGGTTCGACTCCTTGAGCTTCCCCATGATTGAAGTGAGGCTCACCGATCTATAGTTGCCTGGATCATCCTTCAGGAAGCTTTTATGAATGGGCACCACATGGGCCATCCTCCATTCCTGTGGCATGCTTCCTGTGTCCAGTGCTGTACTGAACAGGTCTGCCAGTGGTCCTGCCAGCATCTCTGCCAGCTCCTTAAGCACCCTAGGGTGAATGCCATCTGGTCCCAGTTCCTTGTCTACCCTTAGCGCCTTTAGTCCTTCCAGTACCCTGTCCTTTATAATCCCAATATCAGTCACCCCATTCCCCCCCCTCTGCCCACTCCACCCTTCCCTTGGGGTATCTGACCTCCTGTTTCCTTTGTGAACATAGAGCAGAAGAGTTCATTCAGTGTCTCTGCCTGGTCCTCCCCCTTCTCCACCCACCCCCCATCCTTCTTAATCCTCACAATTTGATCTTTTTTCTCTCTCCAATGTATCTGAAGAAGTCCGTTTCCCTTTCCTGGCTTCCCTGTGCCAGTCTAAGCTCTGTGGAAGCCTTGAGCATCATGACAAGTCTGTTAACATCCCTGGACTTCTTCATGTACTTTTCTTTGTCCCCTTGCCCTCCCGATGTCCTAAGCCTCCGAAATGCCTTCCTCTTTGCCCTCACTCCTTCCAAGACCTCCCGAGTCAGCCAGCTTGGCTTCTTTGCCCTACCATTCTTGCTCTGTGTCCTGGTACAAGTCTCAATTGCCTCTTCTAGCCCTCTCCTAATGATATCCCATTTTGGCTGGCACTCATGCTCGCTTAGATTCCTACCAGATGCTCAGCTACAATCCTCCCCATACTTTTAAAGTCCACGCCCTTAAAATCAATCACCCTGGTACGCAACCCTCGTGCTTCTCTGCCCAGGTTGAGCGTGAACCACACTGTGTGATGCAGTGGTCACTCCCAGCCAGCGGGTCCTCCACTCCCAGATCCCTTACCGCCAAACAGTTAAATCCAAAAAAAAAAAATATATATATATATATATATAGAGAGAGAGAGAGAGAGAGAGAGAGAGAATTCATTGTCATATTCTCAAGATATTAATATTGGTATACAAAAGTTATAACTGAAGACAGTATAGATCAAAATAGCAATGAAAAATGGGCCACTAAAAAGTTATGCGCCAGTCCAACACATAATAATTATTTAATATTTGTTATTAATGTCTTCAGAAAATCTATGTCAACAATATTAAGAACTGTAATACTACAATCTAATCAGCACATTAATAAGTCTGCAGAAACAGCCCAGATTGGTACCTAAACTCAAACATATACCAAAAAATCATTGTTCAGTAGTTTGTAAAAGCACATTTTTTGCCACATAACAAGACATCATGGTATCATTATATCAAAAACTTGTGGATAAATAATGAGCCTATATCCACAGCCTCCAATAAGTATTACAACATACAGAAGAGATAATGCAGAAATTTATCTCAATGCAAAAAAGAAAAAAAATTAAAAACTTGGGGCCCCATACTCAAAACTGAGCCCAGGGCAAAATTAGCATTGTACAGCATGCAAAAATAGCCCAGAACCATTTGTATACTATATTTAAAGGAATACACAGAAGGAGCAGGACAGAGAGCTGTACCAGTTAAGGCAGAAGGAAGCAGGGAGGGAAGTCAGAATAGCAAAGGCCCAAACTGAGGAAAAGATAGCCAACTCAGTTAAGAAGGGGGATAAAACCTTTTATAGGTACATCAGCGAGCGTAGAAAGACAAAGGGAGGGATAGTGAGGCTGAATAGAATGAACGGTGGGTGGGCAGAGGGGGACAGTGAAAAAGCAGGAATACTGAATGAATATTTCTGCTCAGTATTCACAAAAGAGGAGGGGGAAGTGCCTAATCCAATTAACAGAAGCACTCTTGATAGGGGGGGTCGATCCCAGTCCTTTCACAGAAGAAAGGGTTCTGCAAGAACTCCTAAAACTGAAGGTGGACAAAGCAATGGGTCCTGATGGAATTCACCCCAGAATTCTAAAAGAATTAAGGGAGGAACTAGTGAAACCACCGGCTACTCTTTTTAATAAATCATGGGAGGATGGTGTGGTACCCGAGGACTGGAGGAAGGCAGATGTGATTCCCCTTCACAAAAGTGGGACCAAGACAGAGGCAGGAAACTACAGACCTGTCAGTCTGATCTCTGTGGTAGGGAAAGTGATGGAGTCACTTCAAGGAAAGAATAGTTGAGTACCCAGAGGCCAATGGAGCACAGGACCCAAGGCAGCATGGGTTCACAGCGGAAGGTCATGTCAGACTAATCTAATAGATTTCTTTGACTGGGTGACCAAAGTAGTAGACCAGGGAGGGGCTGTGGACATGGCCTACCTAGACTTTAGCAAGGCATTTGACACTGTCCCACACAAAGATTAATAGTCAAATTAACCAGCCTGGGAGTGGGACCCAGGGTGGTAGCCTGGGTAAAACATTGGCTGGACAACAGGACACAGAAGGTAATTGTAAATGTAGTCCACTCTGAAGAAAGGGGGGTTACTAGTGGGGTACCGCAGGGTTCAGTATTGGGTCCAATCCTTTTTAATGTCTTCATCAGTGACATTGCAGAGGGACTGGAAGGAAAAGTATGCCTTTTTGCAGATGACACAAAGATCTGCAACAGGGTTGATACACCAGGAGGCGTGGAAAGGATGAAAAGGGACTTGGCAAGGTTGGAGGAATGGTCAGAAGTATGGCAGCTAGGATTCAATGCAAAGAAGTGCAAAATAATGCACCTGGAAAACAAGAACCCAGGAGCAGAATACACAACGGGTGGGGAGGTAGTAACAACAACAAAAAAGGAAAGGGACCTGGGGGTAATCATATCAGATGACCTTAAGGTTAGCAAGCAATGTGAGAAGGCAGTAGGGAGGGCTGGGGGTATACTGGGATGTATAGGGAGAGGCATCACCATCAGAAAACAGGAAGTTGTTATCCCTCTGTACAGACAGTTGGTGAGACCCCATCTGGAGTACTGTGTCCAGTTCTGGAGACCCCATCTGCGCAAGGACATAGACAGGATAGAGGCAGTCCAGAGGAGGGCAACTAAAATGGTGCAGGGTCTGCAAGAGAAGTGTATGAGGAGAGACTAAAGGAGCTTAATATGTATACCCTTGAGGAAAGAAGGGAGAGGGGGGACATGATAGAAACTTTTAAGTACCTCAGTGGAATCAACAAAGTCCAAGAGGGTAGCATCTTTCAGAAAAGAGACTTGCAAGAACAAGGGACACAATACAAGATAGAATGAGGCGGTTCAGGGGCAATGTGGAGGAAGCATTATTTCACAGAGAGGGTAGTGGATGCATGGAACAGCCTTCCTGAGGAGGTTGTGGGGTCTAAAACTGTGGGAGAATTCAAGAATGCATGGGACAGACATAAGGCAATTCTTGTGGGGGGTAGGAAGAAATAGGCTGTTGGTTAATTAGGATCTGCGGCCTATCCTGTAGGTAGGGAAATGGGCAGACTAGATGGGCCTAGCGGTCCTTATCTGCCATCAATTTCTATGTTTCTATGTTTCTATGTCTATGTAGCCCAAGAGCTAAATTGGTTGAATATAGCATGCAAAGGTGTGCAAACAGGGCTGAGTGTGGAGTGCAAAAATAGCTCTGCAAATAACACAGCTCTGAATATAGCAACCAGGAAGGCCAAACTGCAACAGCAGCCCAGTGCACACAGAGGTGGAAAAGGCAAAGTTGCAATAGGTAGCCAGGAATACACTATTTTTAAGCGAAAAAGATGTTCCAGGACTAGAGGGCATGGGATGAAGTTGGAGGGAGGATGATTCAGAGGAAACGTGAGGAAGAATTTCTTCACAGAACGGGTGGTGGACAAGTGGAACAACCTGCCAGAGGAAGTGGTGGGGGCTGAAACAATCACGGGATTTAAGAATGCATGGGATAGACATAAAGGAATTCTGGAGGTTAGGGGTAAGGGGCAACAGACTTCTAGGAAAACATAAACTGAACTTACAAGCTCAAATGGGCAGACTGGGTGGGCCATAGGCCCTTATCTGGTGACACTGTCTATGTATCTATGTATCTATGTATCGATGTCTATGTATGTATCTATGATAGCAATTAAGTGTTGCACAACAACTGCAAACAACACTGCGGGCCAAACACAGCAGAACTGTGTTATGGCTTTGACAGGTTAGCCCAGGGAAAATTCACTAGCCCAGTGCTAACATGTTTGCCCCGGGCTAACACATTAGCCTGGGACTAAATTTTGCTATATTCAAAGCCCCTATGTAAATGCACCTACTTAGGTAATCCGTGTGCAGACAGCCACATTAGCATCTCATTATGGCTTGCTTTGCATACATTAACAAGTAGTTTCCCTGGTGCAATTGCATGGAGCACACAGCTCCACCTGTAGGTCAGACTAGAACTACAGGTCAGTAGCAGCAGATTGGGAGGTGCACATAGCTCCACCTGCATGCCAGACCTGAGAAGCAGTTTGGTAGCTGCTGGCCATGGGTGTTGTCATGCATACTCAGTGCATATCTGTCAACCACCACTGACATGAGGGACACAGACACTCCAAATGAGGAACAATGAGGGACACTGTTCCACATAATGAGGGACACATATGTAAACATGGAGATACAAATGCAGAACACAGTGGAAGGCAGTATGTTCACCTGTATAAAGTTTATGCTTGAGTTAGAATCTTAGCATATTAAAAATATATGCTTTAAAGTTTGAATGAACAGAACATTCTCTTTGTAAACAGTACCTTTTCCTCGAGGGAAGAATGAGGAACAGAGCTATATTGAGGGGTAAATGAAGGACATCCATCGTAATCAGGGACAGTTGAGGGGTATGACTCAGTGTACCCTGCTGAGATCAGGAACAGCTGCAAAATCCAGGGGCAACATGAGCCAAAGGCCAGGGAAACAAACACTGTTGCCGCCCTCTTGGATGCTTTAGTGTGAGGTTGTGGATGGTCTCTGGAGGATGTGTGGGTGCTTCAGTCAGAGGCAATGACTGCATGAGTGTCCTGACCCAGTCTGCAGGCATTAATGTTGGTGTGAATAGACCTCAGTAAGGTGGTCCATTGATCCCCCCAACCACCATCCTCCATACATGTAGTGAGATGTATGTGTACATATTTATATACAGTATATACTAGTATATATATATATATATATATTGTATATATATATATATATATATATATATATATATATATATATATAAAATAGGGATGTAGGGATGCGATTTGCCCCTATAGTTAGGATTGAGTAGGCATTTTGTTAAACCTGAAATGTTGCACTTTAATAAATTTGAAATTGTTTCATGGATTTGCATGAAATTTTGAATGCTCTGTTCCATGGGTTAGAACTCTTGAAGTACCATGTTTCATGTCAGTCAGATTGGCAGATCTCATGCTGCACATTGTGAAAACAGCACTAAAATTCACCTTTTGTGGCTGTTTTTTCCTCATTGCGCTGCAGCCAAACCATTTGAAATGGTGGTCTGACATTTTCAGAGCAGAAAGAGCTTGCCCCGATGAATAAGCTAGCATCAGTTTGGTGAGAAAATATTAATCTGTTCCAAAGTTATTACATTTTGACATTTTGGGTACTGAGTATGCTCAGTTGAGTCTTTTGGATAGCTGCATGGAACGAAAAAGGATTTCAGTATGATAGAAAAGGATTTTGACATCTCATGAAAAAGGATCCTTAGAATCCTTTTTCATGAGAAAAAATTCCTTTTACGGTCGCTGCCATCTTGCATTTTTTTGGGTTTTTTTACTCCTGGCCACCTCTCTTTCCCTGGTATACCTCGCATCTTTGCCAGGGATCCGGCTGCTGTCCATCTCGCTGGGGACCATTGGCATCCTGAAACCCTTGCAGCTTACCCCCAACAATGGGGTGGCAGGGAGCTCCCTAACTCCCCACCCTCATGGATCCAGTTTGGGTGCCAGTTCCCGATGAACACTCGTGGATGGCCATCAAGCTGCGCAAGAGTTGCCACACTTTTTTCACTGTTTATTCCACTCCCCCGCTGGAGTGTGGGGTGCAATGATGCCAGCAGAGGCAGAGGCACATGCATCCACACGTCTCTCCCCCAGGCATCTACCCATATTCCTCCTGATGCTGTCATCCTGTGACCTGATCCCCAGCCTCCACCAGAGGGCAATCGGGCATCGGGAAGTGAACCCCCCCCCCGGAGAAGGAAAGCAGTCCAACAGATGCTCTATCCTTCTCCTCCCCGCCAACCCCCAGTGACCCATGCTCATTCCCGAACATGGGTCACCGGCGCAGTGTGAGGTAAGGCATCCAGTGTACCAGCTCTCAGCACCACCGGGCCAGCTCCATCTTGCTTTTTCTTAGCCAAAACAGTCATAACTCTGCCCAGGAATGTCTTCTTCAGACATCCAAGTATGTATCTTGTTCATCAGGATGTCCTTTATTGTTGTGTGCCTTTACTTTAATTTTATGTGGCCTCAGAATGCTTATTTTTATGTTTCAAAATCCTTTTCATGACTCGCTTCTGTTCCATTTTTGTGAGGTGTCAAAATCCTTTTTCACATCATGAAAAAGGATTAGTACATCTCGCGAAAAGGATGACTTTCTTAAATCCTTTTTCGTGAGATGACCAAACCCTTTTTCACCAGCAAATTCCTTCTTTGTGAAATGACATAATCCTTTTTCATAATGCAAGAAATGATTAGAACTTCTCCGACCAGATTGCCCTACCAGTAATCCTTTTTCATGAGATGTCATAATCCTTTTTGTGATGTGAAAAAGGATTTTGATGCCTCACAAAATAGGAATTTGTCTGGTGAAAAAGGAATGCCAGCAGGACCATCTGGTCAGAGAAATACTAATACTTTTTCACGTCATGAAAAAGGATTAGGAGATCTCATGAAAAAGGAATTTGCTGACGATAAAGGATTGGGACATCTCACGAAAAAGGATAACTTTTGTCCATAGCTTTGCTGTCTTCTGAGATTTTGACCCCAGATTTTCAACATAGCCTTTTGGGGACCCCACCTTATGAACAAAACAACTGTTGTTACACAATTCTTGCCCTAAAGGTGATTTCGTGGTAGGTTGGCGAATTCACTTTTCAGGCTGGATTTGCATGACAGTCATTTTGTTCATGAGGTGGGATCCCCAAAAGGTCATGTTAAAAATATGGGGTCAAAATGTAAATAAATGGCAGCATTATAATGGTTCATTGGAATTACACAACACACTCTAGCAATTTTGTCAATTTAAAATATTTTGACCCCAAATTTGGAACATAAAATTCTTATTACCCCACCAAATGTATGCCACAGCTGTCATTTTTCAACTCCTGGCTGAAATTAGTTTTTACACCCGTGGAGCAGAAATGGCATTGCAGTTGCACATAATTATGTTTTGGTGGAGATTTGAATTTTCTCATCACTGGGTACATCAGGTGTGGTAATAACATGGCTATGATGACAATTGTATCACTCTTGGCATGTAAATGGAAGCACAGGGCCCTCCACAGGTAAGTACATTTATATGCATCTATAGAGGAATGGGAACTAGCTATGTACATATATTCTTCTATGGAGGAATTGAAGCGTATGGCCCAGAGGGCCCTGCACTCTGACAAGCACTTTACTATACAACACTCAGTGACAGTTCAGTCAGCATGAGCCATGGAGGTGAGAGGAGGGCGGTGCCAGTGCTGGTCTGTTTCAGCATTGGGGGGAGTGGAAACAACCTGCTAGGGTGGAGGGTTGGGGGTCCACTGGATCACCAATGATGAGGGCATGCTTTTTTATTTTGACAACGGGGAGAGGGGAACAGTGTTCCACTACTGACTGTTTTTTTTTTACAATGATTTGCAAATGGGGACATCATGATTCGGGGTGGGGGGACCACTGATCCACTAATGAATGTGGGAAATCTACAATGATTTACCAATGGGGACAGTGGGGTTCAAGGGAACCACTGATCCACTAAGGAATGGGGAAATTTACAATGATTTGCAAACAGAGACATCAGGGTTCGGGGAGTGAGGGCCACTAGAGCACCAGGTATTGTTAACTTGGGTGCACCACGCTGCTAGTGGTGCTGATGTGTCCATCCCTTCTTTTCACATAGTTACTTACTGCTTTTCATCATCAGTAAATAGCGCTACATGTCACGCTACCGGCCATAGTGTGGTGCTCTGATTTTGCATATTTCGGAGGACTGATATGCATGTCTCCGCCCCTCCCTTGGACCCATGCATAAATTATATTTTAGCACCAGTGCTAACATGTTGCACCAGTGCTACAGTATTTCATCATTTGAATATTGTGCTTTGGTGCTATTGCAGTGTGATTCCAGTGCAAATGGTTTGTGCCTGGTGCAACCATTTGGACATCTGGCCCCTAGTGTTTTAATTGTATTTCACTATCCCATGTGGACTTTCATTTTGCCTTTTTTCTTTTTCAGATATGGAGAGATATCAATATTTCTGCTATTCAAGCCCATGCAGGAATGTGCTTTTAGAGTAAAAATCTATTTAACCTTATGTTGCAATAGTTTTCCTTGTCAGTTCCCCCTCAAGGATTTTCTGCTATATGTTAAATTCCTAAAACTTTTTAGTCACCATGCAGCATTTGCTAGTCATTATGCACTATTTTGTACAAGTTATCATGCAGAATTTATTAGTCATCATACAGTAGTTGTTAGTTATCATTCAGTATTTGTTAGTCATCATGCAATATGCATTAGTCACCATGCAGTATTTGTTAGTTGCCATGCAATATTTGTCAGTCACATGCAATATTTGTTAGTCGCCAAACGTGAAGTATTTATTGGGGACTATGCAGTATTTGCTAGTCACCATTCAGTCTTTGTTAGTTATCATGCAGTTTTTGTTAGTTGCCATGTGAAATTTGTTAGCTACCATGCAGTAATTCATAGTTACTGTGCAGTATTTGTTAGTCACCATGCAGTATTTGTTAGTTAACATGCAAAATGTGTTAGTCACCATGCAGTATTTGTTAGTTTCTATGCAGTATTTGTAATTTACCATGCAGTGTTTGTTACTTACCATGCAATATTTTCTAGTCACCATGCTGCATTTGTTAGTTACCATGCAGTTTTATTTTCAGCAGTAATGTATGTCTGGTCAAAACCTCAATATACCCATTTTATACTAATTAACTTTGTTCCTGAACTGAGATATAGGATTTTAAGTTTATAAAAGTCACTGGTTCTGTGCCATACACTTTCAATAACAAAAAATAAATATCTTGGTGATGTGCTGGCTGTTTATCATAGGAAACATCTATTAGCACCATCCTAATACAGTAACAGTATGACTCTATTATGTACCTTCAAATGGTAACCTCAGTGGAAGAGATTTTTTTTATTGTGTGGTGACCATCTTTAATGATTTGAGTCCTCTATAAAATTAATTATATCAGCTGTTTTAAAAATATTTGAGGGCATTAAAAATAAATTGATGATGATTTAAGGCTGTCAAAAAAATGCATTTTTTGTTAAAAACCCCATATGATGAATTTTGTACGTTGACTAACAAATACTACTGCTTTAACCTCCCAGTGCCCCAAAACACATCTGGAAACAGTGTGATTTTCTCAGCCAAAAATTCATTTAGAAAAAAAATGAACTTATATGTATTTTTTAGCCCTTAACAGAAGTATCTTGATAACATGGTCCCTATAAATACCACAGAACATTGGTTTCAGATGTTTTGAGCAGTACACTGATTTAAATAAAACTTTCTGAAAACTAAGCACTTATGTTTTTTTTTTTTTTGTTACAATTCCAATAACAGTAATGTTTGTACTTGTGGATATATTGAAACAAATTCTTCCCAGATTATATTATTTTTCTAGACATAGAAACATAGTCTCTGTTGACTAAAAAGGATTGCATGGGCCATCCAGTCTGCTCAAGTGTTACATGCTTATTCTATCTCTGCACACCATATCTGGTCTCCAGTGTCCCTCTCCTCCCTGCTGCTGTTCTTGTAAACCCTTATATTCATTCCATGTATGCATGAAGCCATCCACTGTTTTAGTCTCCACCACTTTTGCTGGCAATCAGTTCAATGCATCTGCTGCCACCCTTTCATTGAAGAAATATTTCCTTACTGCCCTCCTGTACCCCCCCCAGCTTCACTGCGTGTACTCTAATCCTTGAGTTCATCCTCACTTGGAAAAGGCTCCCCTTCTTCACCTTGCTCACCCCTGTGAGGTATTTGTAGGTCTTGATCATATCAGCTCTTGATGCCCTATCATCCAGGGTGTACACATTGAGATCCCTTAGTCTCATATCATAGGGCTTCCCTTGCACCCCCTGCACCATTTTGTTGCCCTTCTCCGGACAGCATCCAGCCTGTCTAGGGGCACTGGGTACAAACAGTACTAGTTACAACAGCACGTGCAAGGTGCACACAACAAAAATGGAGCATTTTGGGGGGATGCTTCACCTCCTTCACCCCCTGCACCCCCTGATGTGGGGGGCACTGCCCCCAGCACACCCCAGACTTGAAGATTCTCACTCTGGGGGAGAGCGGATCATGGGGCAAGTGACATTTCTGGGGCTGTGGAATACTGTTTCCATGGCCCCTTGCAAAAAATAAAACAAGTCCAGAAGCAGGGAAAATGAGTGGAGACCAGGATTAGAATGCTGGTCTCTAACAGAACTGGTCAAACTGCCACATGCCCCAGCCCTCCATGCCACAGGAGCAGCTTAGCCAGCTACTCAGTCTCTGCTTCCCTTGTCCTTTCTTCAGGACTATGGACAGCAACCAGGGGAGCAGTTATGGCAAGTGCTGTAAATCCTTGGTCACTCTCTGTATGGGTGCTTACCAGACTAGCACCATATAGTGTGGCGCTATTCTGGTAGCGCTCATCTTATCGGATACCTGTCTGAGTCCTTTCTGAGGTGTGGTTTCCAGAACTAGACACAGTACTCCAGGAGGGGGCATACCAAAGACAATACAGTGGTAGTAGGACCTCCCTCTACCTGCTGGTTATACCTCTCATTATGTACCCCCATCATCCCACTAGCCATAACAATGGGCTTGTCACACTGTGCTACAACCTTGAGATCCTCTAATATTATAACCCCAATATTTCTTTCCTGTCTCATGAATGTCAATACCTCCCCATCTCATCCTATACCCAGCACCAGGGTGCCTATGTCTTAGGTGCATGATTTTGCACTTTTTGTCATTGAACCCCAACTGCCATGTCTTTGAACACTCATCAAGCCTCTCTGGACCCCTGCACATCCTCTCCACTCCTCCTGACTGACCACCCTTTTGCAGATTTTGGTGTCATCTACAAAAAAAACATATATTTTCTTCCAGTTCTTCTGCAATATTGGCAATGATGATATTTAAGAGGACTGGGCCTAGTATATATGTTTGAGAACTACACATGAATCACCTTTTCAAATAAAGGCATTGCAAGATGAATGTTAAATCCAGACTGCATATTCAGTAGAGCATTAATAATAGCATACATCAGGACCACAATCCAGGAATGGGTCAGTGAAAAGTTAATGTACTTACCTTGGGACCTAAATCCCAGAATGGCAGGTCAATTGATTCAATGCCTTCCATGCTTGTGGGCTAGTTGCAAGTTACAGAAAACACGCAGATGGTTGCCTGACTGCATCAGAGAATCTTGTCCTGGTTGCTGAGGAGCCATGTTAAATGTGGCTATTTAGCTGGTTTGGAAAGTGAGGTGGTGATCTCTGTTTCACATATTCCATCCTTCAGCACTGGTGGTCTCTGCCATCATGGAGGGATGAACTTTCAGACAGGAACATTTCTCTCCATTCTACCTTTCTATGCCATCCCCAAAGGGATGGACTGACAGGAAGCCCATAAATGTGAAGCTCATTTCTTTTATACATACAAGTGACCCCCACTTCCTATGCCAGGAGGTAAGCTGCCCAACAACTAGTGCTGGGTGAAATGTTTTATTATACTTGCAAGCATGGGGAACCGGCCCAGTGGCATAGAGGGCTGAGGTGCGGGATGCCTTTCCTCTCATCATGCTGGTGACCCATGTTCAGGAACGAGCATGGGCCATCGGAGGTTAGCACAGGAGGGAGGGAAAAGTGCAGGATTGAGCTGCCACCAGGCAGCTGTCCTCTCCGGAGAGGGATCTGTGCTTCCCTCGGCTCCTGACTGTTTCGCAGTGGAGGCCAGGGAGTAGTGCAAGTCAAAAGAGCTAGGGTACTAGGCCAATGGGGTTGGATGAAGGGACCATCATCGGAGCAAGAGGGTGCATGTGCAGCTGCATGCACATGTGCCTTTCTGTCTGGGGCCCCAGGGTAACTGGGGAGAAAACATGGAAAAATCAGGGGCTACAGCAGATGAAGCCTCAGGGCCAGCTCTGGGGGTCTGTCAGGACAAGCATAGAGCTCAAGATCCTGAACAACCCCGGAGTCTGGTAGATTTGGTGGAGGAGCAGCTGTGGCCTGCCGAAGGAGACATAAAAACCTATATGGAAAACAAATACTTGCAAAAATGCTGATTTTGTAATTTCGATGAAACTGCATCAAAACCTGGTACAGTACAATATTACAAAACTCTCTTATTCAGATAGTGTCATTTTTCCCCAAATTGTGCATTTAAAAAAATGCGAGTTCATAAAAATGCACAATTTCAGCAAATAGCACTTTTTTAAAAGTGTAATTTTTAAAAGACATAATTTTAACCAAAACTGTCATTATTAAACCCACTGTTCTAGTGTGTGAAGTTGCAGAAAATTACTCCAAATTGATGCAAGTTCATGAAAAGTATGCAAAATAGATTTTTCCAATTTCACCTGGCACTATCACCAGCCCAACCTTAAAGCAACAGTTCTACCCAACCAGGAAGTGAGCTGTTACTGCCCTTGTAGTGCCACAGAAAATATGGCGGGTGCTATCTAGTCAGTGGAGCAGGTGGCAGAAATGTAAACATAAACAAAGGATAACTGAGCACATTTTCGGGTGATAATACATTGCTGGTAGGAAGAAGTACCAGGGACAAGCTTAGCAGAGCACAGGGAATAAACTGTCAAAAAAGTGCAGATTTTTTAACATAGTACTGCTGCTTTAATGTATCTCCCCAAGTTAGCATGGATTACAATTAAAAATTGTATTGTGAGGTTGACAGCAAAAGCAAACAAGCCACTCAGGACCCTATAATTAGTGCACCAGTAAGCATACCAACAAAAGCAAAGCAAACTTAGCACCAACTATCCAGAAAAATATTTGTCACAAAACACATTGTTATGCAAAAATTGTAACTATTTAATTATATACATGTATAGGGATAATTTTAACTACATTAGCACCCCCTTTATCTCTACCTGGGGGACATTTGATCAGTTCAGATAAATTGGGGGGGGAGATAATCGAGAGTGCATCCATCAGCATTGAGCATACTGGAAATACAAAACTGTACTGTATCTAAAAGCAGACATTTTATTACACTATTACAGCAAACAATAAATACACAGTACTGAGCTGCGGAAATTGAACTGAATCAAATAAATGATCATTGAAAATAGCTTTTTACAAATTTCTGCTTCTTGCTGTCATTTTTTTGTTGTCTAGCACACACGCAATCAACATCTTGTGGAAGTAATAGCACAGTGAGAGGTGTGTCAGTGTTGGCAAATGTAGGACACGCTTTAGTAGGTGCGTCCCTCATTCTCCAATTAGCCAGCATGCTAACGCTGTCACAAGAATTATGTAAAGTGCCACTAACTTGAAAGAAATGTGCCACTGCAATCAGAGACAAGCTTGTCATGCAGCGGCAGAGATGCCATGCCTCCCGTATGTGCCTTTCCTAGTGAAACATTTCAATAAACATGGTGGCGGCAAACCCCAAACAAAGCCGATATCGGTGGTGCAATCCCTGTGTTGGCATGCTCCCCCCCCACATTGTCTGGCACTCTGGGAGCCCACCCCAGTGTGCCACCACTCACACAAAGCCGACTGTTAGTTTTTTTTACTTGAAAAAAAGAAAATGGTCCCTTGTTGTCTGCAGCACCCCCTTCCCCAACCCGCATCCACCTTCTGTGCACCCCACCTCCTCATCCCCCCTCACCTCATACTTACCTCTGGGGGTGTGGTGATGCAATTTTCGGTGGAGCTGGAACACATCAGGACTCTTTAAAGCCGAACTGCAAAATAGAGAAATGCCTGTAAGCTGTATAATGGCATCAGTGGGGGGGGTGTTCAACTTAGGTGGATATCTCAGCCATTTTTTTGAATTTTGGCTCTGTATTTTCAACATGGGGTTCTTGGGACCTCTCCTCATGAACACATGCACTGTCATCTCGTTATTCAGTCCTGAAAGGTGATTTAGCAGTCACTACATGAAATCACCTTTTGGGACTGATTAACAGAATGACAGTGCCACTGTTCATGAGGTGGTGTCCCAAAAAGCCTATGTTGCAAATTTGGTGAAAAAATTCCAAAAAATGACTGTGTTACGAGCGTTCATTATGCATTTTCCACACGCACACTCATAACTTCAACAATTTTTAATTTTTTCACCCCAGATTTTCAATATTGACATTTTTTCACACCTCCTTATGAAGAGTTCAGCTGCCATTTTTCACTTCCTGACCCAAATGTGTTTTCTCACATCTGGTGCAAAATGGTGGGGTTGCTGTGGGAAATCAATGTTCGGGACAGATTAACAAAATCACAATGCCATTGTTCATGAGCAGAGGTTCCAAAATGCCTATGTTGAAAATTTGGTTAAAAAAAACCCAAAATAATTTTGTTATGGGCATGCGTTGTGCAGCTTCTACACATGCTTGTGGCTTCACCAATTTTTAATATTTGCACTCCAGACTGTCAACATTGCCATTTTTTTACACCTCCTCATGAACAGTACAGCTGTAATTTTTCACATCCTGCCTGAAATGTGATTTCACAACCTGTGGTGCCAAATGGTGCAGTCACTGTGCAAAATCACCTTTCGGCTAATGAACTGATAGTGCCACTATTCATGATGTGGGTTCACAAAAAGCCCATGTTGAAAATTTGGAGTGAAAATACCAACAAACACCTAGAGTGTTAGGATTTCCAACTGTAACACCCCAGCCTGTAGAGACTGACAGGCATCGGGGTGTGACTTGGGATTGTCGGCTGTAATGCTCATGCCATTCCACCCCCACCCTGCAGCCAGTGACAGGCATTGAGGTGTGCCTTGGACTCTTCAGACACAAAGTTCACCTCATTCTCTTGCACACTGCACCCATCTCAGCATATTTCCTTATGGAATGGGGTGAGCATAAGGCCTGACGACCCCAAGGCACACTGCAACACTTGTCAGTGTCTGCAGAGTAGGGTGAGGTAAATGGCACGAGCATTATGGCCAATGACCCAAAGGCACACCCCAATGCCTGTCAGTCTCTGCAGGGTGGGGGTGGGGGTGAGGTTGGCATCAGTTTAATACTTCACTGCCATTCCTATTATGCATCTCTCTAACTTCTGCACTACCAATGCCAATGCCAGCAAGACAACATTCAGCATTGGCAAAGGCTTGTTTTTTTTTTTTTTGGCAGACTCTCTGGCACATAGAGTGAAGCAACATGACTTGTACTGGGTCACAGTCAGGTTAATTTTGATGTACAGCATACATCTGTCAAAAAACTCCACTATCTTGGAGTGTTTTGGCACTGCCTGTGAGTTAGATCTTGTCTTCCTCCTCCTCTGAGCCTTTATCATTTTCCTCTGTTGGTTCATCTGTCTATTTAACCACCTCAGTTATGGCTCCATCAGACAGATGTTTGTACCTCTGCTCTCATGCACTGCTTAGCCCCCACTCCATAAGCTCCTCATCTATTAGGTGGGTTGGCATCAATGTAGCCAGGGTGAACAGTTCATCTGATGAGGTTTCTAGGTCTGCCACATCATTGTCTGCCTCTGTACTGGAATCACTCCTAATAAGAGAGCCATTTACATGTTGTGACTAAGCAAGGGTTGAGCTGCTAATTTTGTGTTCGTTTTAAGCTTGGGAGATGTATGGCTCTCTGTTAGCATGCTCCTCACCAGTTACTCACACATTGGTTGGGGACTGCACCATAATTAAAAGAAGTCAGTTTAGGCAGTGACCCTTAAATAAAAGAAGCTAATTCAGGCAATTACATTTTAGAGTAGGGGCCCAGCTGATGGATGGTCCACCATGACATTTGCTGGCTGGGCTTACTTCACTCAGAGCTCTGAGATAAACACCAAGAGACCCACACTCCCACTGGAGATGAAATAAGCAGGTAGCCAATTCAAGCAGAAAGAATATTGTATTTGAAAGATTTGCCACGGGGGGCAGTAGGCACTGAACTCTCTGATGTAAAGCAGTAGCACTACTAATGAAAAAAGTCATTTAAATTTTGTGACTCTACGAGCTGCTAATTTTGTATTTGTTTACATGCAGAGAATAATGTATGGCAACCATACACAATGAGGCTGTATTTCAATTGAGGAGTTGAGCTGTCATCATATGAACCTCGCTAGGGAAACTTGATAGGTCCATGATGTCATCTCATCCTGGAGATGGAAACAAGAGCTGAGCTGGGCACAGCTGCCCATATTTTACTTTTAGTAGTATATCATTTTACTGTATGTCCAAAGTGACAATTTTAGTTTATATATAGTACTAAGCAGAACCCATCTGCCCTTTCCACCTACCTTTAGTCACTCATAGTCAGTAACTATACTAAAGATAAATTGCTATGTCCACAGGAGGGCTTAACATGAAGTAATTATACATAGCAACTTTGTGACCTTTGAATTGTGCACAGCAACTTGTCATGACCTCTGTACTGTGCACAACTTTTGCCCATGCACAACAAAGATTTCAAGTGTATGGAAATCCATACCCCACAACACATAACCATAAACTATACTGAGATAAAATGGCAGGCAGAAAGTACAAGCAGTAATGTCCTGACATTGTGCATGTCTTGTGCATTGTATCAAGATGTTGTGATGCTGAGTCTATGCTGAATGCACATGCCATTTTGCCCCAAGATTTTTCTGTAAAAGAGCTATGCACAGCTCAAGCTGGCTTCTATCTTGGTTAAATTTGTTAATACAAGGAATAAAATAAGGATGAGCAAATCTGGGGGTAGATTTGAATTAGGTTTTGGATTTATTGATCCTCCATTTTTTTTATTTGGATTTGGATGAGTATTTTGATTTGGATTTGGAATATATTCAGTGAAAGTTTAGTTCAGGCCTTCAAAACAAAACAAAAACATGCAGAATTACAAGTTGAGCTTTGAAAACTGCATCCTTTACCTATTTAAATGTAAAGCACTAGTAACACCAAAAAATAGCAGTCAGAAAATGTTAGTAGTTTTAGCAAAGTAATCTCTTATTAGTTTTTGTCTCTGTGCTCATTAGAGGGTTTTCTTCCTAACAGTATTGAATGTGATGTGAAAAGCAGTGCTTTACCTGGAAGCAACCATATCTAGTTTTATTCCTTCTACTACATCATCAGCATTTGACCTAACTCACTGTAACATTGCAAGCCCTGCTGCCTGATTGGTAGAATGTGTCACAAGTTATCAGTCAAAAAGCAGGAGATTGCCTCTTCTTGGTTACTAGGGATGTCACAGTCAGTGAGGTCATAATGCTGATAATATATAGGTAGGAATAGCACTATGTTAGGATCCAGGTAGGGTGATATGCCAACTGTTATGTAGAAAATCTTCTACTTTGCTGGCCCATGGGTGCAGCGGTTGGATTTCTGCTTGCGACGCCATCAACCCGGGTTCAGGAGTGGACTCAGGTTGCTGGAGGAAGGGCCGGGGGAGAATGGCTTGAGCGTCTCATGATGGCTCACCTTCTCCATAGGGAAGGGAGGGGCCAATGCCCTCAACTTGCCTGACCCCAAGTGGAGGCTCAAGGTACAGCAAGCCCTGTTTGCAGGGGAGGGCTGGCTATGACGTGTGGTGAACGTCAGCACGTAGCACCTTGATGTTAGGGTGCACACCATGTGAGGGGAGAAAACTGGAGGAAATCAGCCTTCCATCGATGGGAAGATGGGACACCAGGAGCATGCCCTCAATGTTTCACCACCTGCCCAGACCCACTTGTCCGACGACAAAGCAAGTAACTGTATGGGGTGTATGGGCCCCACCTCATTCCCCACCCAGGGGGCATAACCGCAGCTACATGGGGTGCAGGGTTGGTGATGGGTCGGATGGCTGGCAGAGGGATGACTCCCAGGTGCCCCCGAAGGGTCAGAGATGGAGGGCTAGTAGGAGGGAAAAATTGAAAGTTAAAAAAAAAAAGAAAATCTTCTACTTTACAAAAGAAAAAGAAAAATACACATCTGATACAGAATAGTGCATGGGAGCCTATACACAACAAGGCTATTCTTTCACTGAATGGTCACCATAACAACAAGAACCTTGAACGTGAGGTGTGTGAGGTCCATTTATTTTCATGGTAACCACAAGGTTAAAGAATAGCCTTGTTGTGTACTGGGGCTCTCATACATTTTTTTATGTAGTGTGGTGTAAAAAGTCCTTTTTTCATTTTGTCAGCTTTGTTATTATTTTTTGAAATCACTACTCACCACATGCTTCACTACAGCATGAGCGGTAGTAGCATGTCTACCAGTCAGCTGATTGGCAGCTCATTGTCTAATGATGTCTGTACTGCAGTTCGAATGCCACATGTGCAGCAGAATGACTTTTTACAAGGCAGGGAATTCAATGCTTAACAAAGCCTCATCATACACTATAAAGTTATTAGTAATTCCAGGCAGTAGACTAGCTCTTTAAGCTACAGTTAGCAAAGCCAAGTTAAGAAACAGAAATGAGAGTGTCCAGGTCAAGCTAAACAAACAAACAAACACAAGTGAGAGTGTCTAGATCTGAGCAGTAACAGTTTGGAGTAGGACATCTATCACTTAACACAACAGCAGCAAGTCAGTTTCTTACATTTGACTGACAGATATAGTACCTAGTGAAGTTGCAACTCAAACTGAAAATGGTGCTAGTACTTCCTGATAGTGACAGACGATACAATAACTTGCATGAGGAATGGAAATATCAGTAACCCAGCTCAATGTGGCTCTTTGTTATTGGTTTCCGTATGCCAGCATTTAATGTTATATCATGCTAGCAGAAGTTCCCCTTTCAGAAAAAACATTCCCCATGAAGTTATATATATTTTTTTACCTTTTTAACTCTGAGAAAAGGGCTAAGAAGAACAGCAAATGTACACAGCAGTGTGCAACATACTACATTTCTTTTTTTTGTTGTTGCAAAATCAGAGAGCATTCTATATTCCGTCATGTATCATTACAGACGGGTAAAGTTTTTTCATGTCAGATTTAGTCATTGGCATTATCCGTTTGACAGGAACCATGCATTAGTAATGAGTTAGTTAAGCAATAATGCCTGACAGGGTGTGTGTCGTGCTGGGATAACATCACACCTCAGGTGGTTTGCGGAGTGTGTCCAACAAGTGAGGCATGACGTTATCCCAAATGACACACACCCTAGAGGGCATTATTGCTATTGCTATTATTGCTATTGGCTCGTTGTTACATATAAAATAAAAAAATAATTTTAAAGAATGTTTTTTAGTGTGGAAAAATATTTTTGTTTCTTAAGAGGAGATGCAAAAAGAGATGTCATCTAGCTCATCATATAGCTCATCTCCAGGTTCACAGTGAAGCTGAGACTAGAGCCGTGATGTTGTACTAGGATAACATCATGGGTCCAGCCCAAGACTGACCAATCAGAGTCCAGGATTTTTCCTTGCCATTGTATAATAGCCAGTAAACAAACCCAGATTGACAGTAAGAAATGCCAGTTTCTCAGCATTGTCTGGCAACCAACTAGCTCTTCATTTACTAGCAATACTGCCATCAGCACTAAATAGGCTCTCAAAAGACATGTAGTTTGTGGACAGGTTAGGTACAGACTGGCACTTTAGTTAATGCTAACGAAATTTTCCTTTCCCATGCCAGTATCTGAAATAACTTTCCCTGATGTGTAGCTATTTAGGATCTCTTAATCAGTCTTCTAACAAAGATGTAGCTGATTGAGATGGCAGAATTATGTCCTGGGGTAGAATTTTTCAGTAATGAGATGGAGGCCTCGTCAAATGTTATTTTCTTGTTCAGCATCATCAGACACAAGATAACGATAAAGTTGAGTTTTAACATCAGCTTGAGAAGCACGTCTTGATTTTTTTGTTGTTGTGGTGCTAAGGGATTTCATGCTTTGTTTCTGCTCTGTTTTGGGCAGAAGAAATAGAAAGCCCTTCATCCACATCAGTCAGACCCTCCATTTTAGCTGCCACTTTCAAAATTAGAATGTTTATGTATTTGTTAAGGTTAGTACCATGTGGAAGGAAAGATGCTAGGTTGTATTTAAATCAAGAGTTTAGTATTATGCCTAGGATATAAAGGTTTCTTCAACATAAAGTTATTTTCCCTATGGTTGTCCTCAGGGTCCTGAGGTAGCAAGGACCTCTCTTTTCCATATGGTTGTCCTCAATGTCCTGAGGTAGCAAGGACCTCTCTTTTCCTTATGGTTGTCCTCAGTATCCTGCGCTAGCAAGGACCTCATACTTCACAGCTGGCAAAGGAACCAGCCTTTGAGACCATGCCATCTCAATGCCAAGTAGCCTCCAGGGATAGGTCCAAGGCAGCAATGGAGATCCCAGGGAAATGATCTGGGGGCATTTAGTGTAAATTGCCATTAATTCCAGGGAGTATATAAGGTATATATCGAGAGTGTGGGAAGCCCAAGGGGAGTCCCATCAAAGGGAGTCTATGGCAGTCTTGTGGCACATGAATGGTCCCACAGAAGAGGGTTGTCACCTTTTGGGGGTGGCATTTGCAGTCCTGTGACCAAGGCATACCTACAGCTGAACTGCTGAGAGAGAGAGAGAGCTGGAGCTGCTGACTAAGGTAGGGGATATGCCTAGATTAAGTACAGGAGATCCCAAGATGGGATCTGAACAGTAGCTGCTGTCTCTCACAGTGTCTAGCCAATGCCAGCCAGCAGGCTGGAGTCAGGAGTATGCACTGCAGCACTATGCCCAGCACACTTAATGAGCAAGATGGAGCTGATGTGAAACACCCAGAGCTGGTGTGTCCTCTCATCTCCAGTGGGGAGACAAAACTAGTACAAAGTGACTTCCCTCAGGACCAAGGAACCCCTGGGTGCCTGCCAGTGAACTGGAGTCTGAGTGTCATGTCCCTACAGCAGTGATGCCTCCTGCATCACTAGCTGACCACATGCTTTGGTGGTGCCAAAGTTTTGTAAATATGCAAAATCCAAAGCTGATAGTATAATGGCAGAAACCTATAGATATGCAGAGTGGTACAGGTGTAACCTTTTCCAGTGGAGTATGAAAAGAGGAATGGGGAGGTCGTGTGACTACTGTAGTGATAGGAGGGTGCAACCTTCACTAAGGGACTTTAAGGTTGTGACTCTTGTCCAGGGTCAGGATAGAACTTGTCTTTTTAGCACTAACCTGGAGAGCAATTTAGCACTGTGTTCCTGGGTGTGTAACTGAATAGTTGTCAGTAAAGTGTGACTACTGTTTAAGCCATACAAACATACGAAAATGGCAGCAGAAATAGGCCTTACGGTCTGTCGAGTCTGCTTGATTGTGCAGCTAGCCTCTCATGCAGTGTGATTTTTCATGTCATAATAGAGATCTGATCTGAGCTAACCCCAAGGTCAAGATGAAGTACAGTGTATTGATGCAGGGGAACTCAATGGCAAGCAGTTCAAAATACCCCTTGACGCAGAGGCCTCCATTTTTAAAGAGCTGTAATGGATGCAGCAGCAATTTGCATCATGATTGCACTGAAAATTGCAGTGGCATCAGCATCAGAAGGGTGGCTACTCCCGGAACATGGTTGCACCTCAATCTGCTGTGCTCATGCTTGCATCCGGATTAGTGATGCAATAGTGACACAAAAGTGATTCAATTGACTCAAGCATATTTTGTGGTGAAAATATTTATTTATCTATTTGAAAATTGGTGACTAGGAAAGGCATACTGAGACAAGGCTCTTTTCCAGGTGGAACGTGGGGAAGGGAAGCAAAGAATACAAATAATACAAAGCACAGCTAAAGTCAGTGTTATAAAGAGTGAAAAGTCAGAGCACACAAAGACCACAGAAAGTGCATAAAAAGCAAACAAGTCATCAGCAGGCAGCTGAATATTACATCAATTGGACTGTTCAGGAGGGGGGAGATAGAAGCAAGAGGTGGAGATAGGAGCAAGGGGAGGAGGGAAGGATTCTCAGCTGATATGTGAGGGAGGCAGGGGAGGTGGTGAAGCAGAAAGGGAAAGGGGAAATTATTTAACCAGGAAAGGCACACTGAGCCAGAACTTGTTTCCAGGTGCGACCTGGGAGCACAAGGAAGTTAAGTGACTTGCTCAGGGTCACATCGTAAGCAAGTAAGGGCTGAAGGGATGCAAACCCAGGTCTCCAGGTTTGTATCTCAGTGCCCTTAACCAAAACACTATACTGCAGCACTATAGCAGGGGGAAGAGGGAGCTGGTTCCAAAGTGAGAGGAGATGATGGGTAAAAGATGATTGGTCAGCCAAGTATACGCAACTGTTTACACAAATTACAAAAGACAAAGCCAAATGTTACACAGTTATGACTCAGGGATATTGCAAAGTGCAAGTATGACATAGTTATGATGGATGTATAAGTGTGGGTTTTGATGTGGCTAGGAAAATATGTTGCGGGTGGAATAAACTTCAACACATGCTTAAGCTTAGCACTTTAATTAGTCAAAATGCATTAAAAGTCTTTTTTTGGGCTCTCATTGCAACTGTGTACAACCATGGTTAACCTTAATGTATTCATTAGTGGCCCATCAAATGAATCCGTATACCCTCCTGAATGCTCTTATCACATTTCTCCAATCTATAACCAGTTATTGTATGTTTTTCTTTGTTCATAAATTGTTTTTTGTAATCTTTCTATCAGATATCTATTGTGATTGTGATTACTCTTACCCTGAGTGTTTCAGTATTGTATATACCATTTAATCCAGTATTACCCAAATTGCTCTCTGTATACAATATGTACTAGGTGTATTTCAATGTGTTTTTTGCTGCCCTAACCAGAACCTCCTTGTAAATAAGCAATGCTTAACAGAGCCTTTTCCTGGTAAAATAAATAAAATACAAATAAAAGTACAAATACAATTATATGTTGCACATTTATGAGTCCTATAGCAACTAAGTCATTTTTTAGCTCTATTGAAAATATCACCCCAAGGGTCTACCCGGACCATGTTCACCCCTGCTGACATCAACAGAGGGTTATCAAGTGGTGCCAGCCTCTGTTGAGAAATACAGTAAAGCAGTGTCTGAGAGTACACTATCAACTCTGAAGGTGGAGTTGCAGTAATGTTAGGAGGGTTTGCATAAAGTAAAAGAAAAACAGCCTTTAATAGTTTAAAATGCTCTTTTGTTGATGTAGGTTGCCGAGCAGTTCTATACACATTTTCAGAAAATTCACATGTTAAAACTAGAGATGGCAGGGTTGAATGATGGACAAAGAAGGTATGCATGAAAGCTAGGTTGGGGTGGGGAGGCTGGGTGTAATTGTTGTTTTGGGGATGTGCACACAAAAACTGCTTTAAATTCTAAAAATGGTAAACATTTTCTCTTGAGACAAAAGAATAGTTATTTAGAAATATTAGAAACCTGACATGTCTTCAGGGACGGGGCGGGGGGCTCGTAACACTACTGAGGTTTGTGCATGAGACAAACCTTGGATGTTCTGTTCTCCAGAAGCTGATGTCTTGCTGCAGTATAGCCCTTATATGTGGGCTATGTTTCAAACTCCAGGGTATTGAACCAAAGAGTAATAGCCTGCTAAACTACAGGCAGGCAGCCAATGTACTTGGCAAACTCTATACTTCGCTTCAATCCCAGAAGTTCAGGTGGAAACATAATGAATTATTTTTTAATAGAGTGTTTTTGTCATATTGAATTGTTTTCTTTCAGGCTTTCTTCTGACCCTGTAGGTAGTTCATACTAGTAAATTGCATACCTTTTCTCATGGCAAAAAATTGAGAAGTATAGAAATGTTTAAGCCTTGGCAAAGATGGTCTGCAACAGTATAGCATGTTATGAACTTACATATGAATGTGCCAGCAGAAACAGACCATCCAGTCTATCTAAATCTGCTTGAGTGTGCAGCTAGCACCCCTAGTTTGCAACTGCCACTCCCTCCCTTTTGTCATCCCTCTGCCACCCACAGTTAGTGATTGATAGTGCTTCCTTCCATTTTTCATCAAAAACTGGAACTCTTTTTGATACTGCTAATACAATGATTAAAAGTTACTTTTGGAAAACCAGTTGTAACACCCATGTGGAATTAGTATGAAGCACAGAAATTTAATTTTGATGCTGATAAGATCACATCTTACTCTACGATCACATCTTACTCTTGGAAAAGAACAGTCTTGTGACCTTTTGTAATCTCTTATCTTATCCAGTATAAAGGGACTTGAGTGACATCACAGTTAGTGGTGGCTCCAGTCTCTATTGGTTACCAGGGAAGCAGTGAGGCACATTTGCTGGCAGACGAGGCAATGTTACATTAGACTGTTGCTATGAGGGTAGTTCTGGATCACATGAGGTGCCAACTCGGGCAAGGATTTTTTTACTAGGACATGTGCCCTGGTGTAGAGCTGCTAGTCTTGACAGTCAACCCTTCATTAGTATATGGCTTCAAGCTTTTCTCTGTAGCAGTGAAATAAAACTGTAAGAGAAGATACTGCAAAGCACGGCTAAAAATGTGTCTCCTGTTATTTGAAGTCTGAACAGCAGGCTATTACTACTTTATAATTACTGGTGTTCATTTTTTCCCCGTAGGGAAACCCAGTTGTAATTTGCCATTGTAACCAGCTGGTTATAATGGCAAACACATGCCAGGTCTCCCTCAAACCACATATGCACCAGTAGTGGACTTCCTTCACTCCTCAATGTCCCCTCGAGCAATTCCTTCATCTGTAGACTTTTCCGCCACTCACAGCCAGCGGTAAGTTGCTTTTTGTACTTTTGTACTTGAAAAGACAGTCATTTTTCTCCACTGATGAACCCTTTCCAAAAACAAACAAAAAAGAAAACCAAGAAATGAATGGAGCACTGTAACGTGTCAGACTGCGGACCGCTCAGACCTCTGACTGGTCTGCGTTTGCCTGAACACTGATCTGTTTATTTTCTATAATTGCTGAGGTAAAAAAGCGGATGCCAGCAATTATAAAAAACAAAGTATGGGGCAGTGTGTGTAAAACATGATTTTACACACACCCTCATTGTGGAATGCATTTTATAAAACCCTTGGGCTTGCCCTTACGGTTTATGTAGCATCCCACAACTCAGGTGTATAAAATCTCGTTACACACATCACCTCATGTGTTATTCTCTATATTAAGTGATTTATGATGAAATTAATGCCTTTGAAAAGTGAAGGACTGGCAGTACACTGGCAACTTTCTAGAACTCTTTTTAATTTTTTTTTAGTGTTTAACCAGGAGTAGCACACTAAGCTAAAAGCTTTTTTACAGGTGAGAGCTGGAAGCACAGGGACGTGAAGTGATTTGCTTAGGGTCACACAATATGCAAGTGGAAGCTGTAGGATTCAAACCCAGGTCTAGTCTGCTAGATGTCACCAGATTTGCAGCTTAGAGCCTTAAACCACTGCACTATACTGCCTCCAGACCACATATAGTTGCTATTAGAGATGGGCGAAGTGGCCCCAATTCACTCCGTGAAGTGATCCACGGAGTGAAGGGAAATTCATGAAGTGCCCCGCAACGCGAAGTGGAGTACTTCACATTTTAATGGGTAACACAAAGTCCATTGAAAACAATGACTTCGGTTACTCTGCCTTCCCAAACCACTACTCCACCAATTCTTAAGGTGAAGCACTTTGAAAAACAATGTAGTTCACCTTATTTCGCCTTGTTTTTAGGCTTCAAAGGTGAAGTTTGCAGTGATTCATGGGATTTCAGGTCACATGGGCTCTAGATTGTTCTTCATAGCCTCAGTTCAGGGTAGTGTGTGTAGGAAGCTATAGGAGACAGTCTGCTCTGAGAGTTCTCTGCAATTCAGACTTTCTAAAAGCTATTAAAAAAGCCTTTTTGAGTCTTTTTTGCTGAAACTTTAGTTCATTGATTGTAAGAAACCCTACTGTACTCATAACTGAGTGCTTATTGTTTATGTGTGGATTTTGAATGTTAATGTACAACATTCAGTCTGTGTACTGAGAGACAGTGGAAGTGTGCTTTGGAAGAGGGGCGTATCTGTGGTGTAGGTAGATTAACTTGGAGAAAAAGACAGTTATTTCTGTTTTGGTGATATGTTTCTTATAACTGTGCTAATGTACACACAGTAATATTTTTAATAAATCTTGCCTTTTTTTTGCTGATTGTTGTGGTGCATCAGTGCATAATTTTAATTTGTTTAAAATATGTGGTTACATTACTGAAGTTTTCACTTTGCTACACATTACTTAGTGTGTGTGTGAGTATGTGTGTGATGTGTGTCATCAAATCAGACTCCTTTTATTGTGCCACATAGTAATTTCAGCAATGTGAACCTGCTATCCACTGCAGCTGTGTGATTTTTGTACTTCTTTGTGGTATCTTTACTGGTACAAGTAATAGTACTGTTACTGCAGTAGTGCAGTACCCTGCACTTCTTGCCCTCCCCTAACCGCAAAGGGTATTCTTTTCCAGATTTGAATTTCTGATGGTGAGCACTGGTTAGGTGTTGTGCCTTTGAGTCTGCATCTCTTCAGTGCGCAGCACAATCTTAATCTGTCTGTGCAGTTGCATTTATTTAGGGCCCAATCTCCATCTGTAACTTAAGTCACAGTTGTTTCTTTGACTTCCCTTCAGAGTACTGGACAGGTGTGGTGCATAATTCTGCATGAACATTGTACTCATTAATATGCGTTTTTAAGTCAGGAACATCATCACGAGTCACTTGTGATACAAAACACGTTCTTCATCATCACGGTCACAAATGCATTCACAAATCACAATTCACGATCACGTCATGAATCACAACATTAATTTTGTTACTTGAATGTATTGTAAGCCTGTTTTGTAGTATCTATCCAGGTTTGGGGGGAGGTAGTAACAACAACAAAAAAGGAAAGGGACCTGGGGGTAATCATATCAGATGACCTTAAGGTTAGCAAGCAATCTGGGAAGGCAGTAGGGAGGGCTGGGGGTATACTGGGATGCATAGTAAGAAGCATCAGCAGCAGAAAACAGGAAGTTGTTATCCCTCTGTACAGACAGTTGGTGAGACCCCATCTGGAGTACTGTGCCCAGTTCTGGAGACCCCACCTCCACAAGGACATAGACACTATAGAGGCAGTCCAGAGGAGGGCAAATAAAATGGTGCAGGGTCTGCATGAGAAGCCGTATGAGGAGAGACTAAAGGAGCTTAATATGTATACCCTTGAGGAAAGAAGGGAGAGGAGGGACATGATAGAAACTTTTAAGTACCTCAGTGGAATCAACAAAGTCCAAGAGGGTAACATCTTTCAGAAAAAGAGACGTGCAAGAACAAGGGTACACAATTTGAAGATAGAAGGGGGGTGGTTCAGGGGCAATGTGAGGAAGTATTATTTCACAGAGAGGGTAGTGGATGCATGGAACAGCCTTCCTGAGGAGGTTGTGGTGTCTAAAACTGTGGGAGAATTCAAGAATGCATGGGACAGACATAAGGCAATTCTTGTGGGGGGTAGGAAGAAATAGGCTGTTGGTTAACTAGGATCTGGTGCCTATCCTGTAGGTAGGGAAATGGGAAGACTAGATGGGCCAAGTGGTCCTTATCTGCCATCAAAGTCTATGTTTTCACTACCTCACCACTGTACTCATTGATACGTGTTTTTAAGTTGGGGAGTTTTAAGACACAGCTCATCAGGGAAGTACAGCCGTAGGCATTCGCGTTCCCAATAAAGTTTCATATTGGTTAACTCACACTATTGACACTGAATCACATTCTTCATTATCACAGTCACAAATGCAGTCACAATTCACAATCACGTCATGAATCACAACATTAATTTTTTTTCTAGTTACTTGGATGTATTGTAAGCCTGTTTTGTATTATCTCTCCAGGCTTCACCACCCCACCATTGTACTCATTGGTATGTGTTTTTAAGTTGGGGAGTTTCAAGCTACAGCTCATCGGGGAAGTATAGCCATAGGCATTCACATTCCCAATACAGTTTCATATTGGTTATCTTATACCATCGACACCGAATCACATTCTTCATTATCACGGTCACAAATGCAGTAGCAAATCATGATTCATGATCACGTCACGAATCACAACATTCATTTTTTTATAGTTACTTGGACGTATTGTAAGCCTGTTTTGTAGTATCTCTCCAGGCTTTACCACCCCACTATTGTACTCGTTAATACGTGTTTATAAGTCGGGGAGTTTTGTGCTGTAGCTCATCGGGGAAGTACAGCCATAGGCATTTGTGTTCCTTCCTGTACAGCATGTGAGTTACAGTACTATAAGTAGTGGTGGGCGAAATGGCCCCAATTCGCTCCACGAAGTGATTCACGGAGTAACGCGGGAATTGCTGAGTACTCCACAATGTGAAGCAGAGTAATTTGCTTCATAATGAGGACCGCGAAGTCCATTGAAACCAATGACTTTGCGTTATTCCGCCTTCCCCAAACCACTTCTCCACCAATTTTAAGGCGAAATACATTGAAATCAATGTAATTTGTTTCACTTCACCTTGTAATTGAGCTCCATATGAAATTCTGCAGTGATTCGTTGGATTGCAGGTCACATGGGCTCTAGATTGTTCTGCACAGCCTCAGTTCTGGCCTGGGTAGTGTGTGTGTAGTGGTAGCTGGAGACAGTTTGCTCTTAGAGCTCTGCAGTTCAAAACCTCTAAAAGCTGTTTAAAATGCCCTTTTTGAGTAATTTATTTTGCTCAAAATTTACTAGGAAACCCTTCCGTGCTCATATCATCAATCGATTATTGTTGTGGGTGGATTTTGAATGTTAATTTAGAACAGTCAGTCTGTGCACTGTGAAGTGTGCTTTGGGGAGGGGCGTATTTGTGGTGTAGGTACATTAACTGGGAGAAAAAGGCAGTCTTTCTGTTTTGGTTATATTTTTCTTGCATAACTGTGTTAATGTGCACACAGTACTATTTTCAGTAATTCTTGGCATTTTTTTGCTGATCGTTGTGGTGCAGCAGTGTATAATTTGTCTGTTTAAAACATTTGGTTATATTACTAAAGGTTTTCAATTTGCTACGCATTACTTGTAGTGTGTGTGTGAGTGTGTGTGCGATGAGTGCCATTAAATCAGACACCTTTTATTGTGCCATAGAGTAATTGCAGCAGTGTGAACCTGCTATCCACCGCACCTGCATGAATTTTTTATACTGCTTTATGGTATCTTTACTGGTAGTGGATTGTTACTGCTGTGCACTAATCCCCCAACTGGCAAAACGTATTCCTTTCCAGATTTGGATTTGTGACTTGTGTGCACTAGTTAGGTGGTGTTGTGTCTTTTCATATGCGTCCCTTGAGTGCGCAGCGCAATCTTAATCTGTCTGTGCATTTGCACTGCACCATTAATTCTGGGAGACTGCATTTCTTGTTACACTCTCATTTCACTTTGTCAGCACTGGGGAATTTTCTGGACACAAGACAGTAGCATTTTGGGGATGCATATTAATTCTGGCGACTCTGTGTGTGACCACTACATGCATGACTGAGTGCGTCATTAATTCTGGGAAACTTTGCATTTCTTGTTATGCTCTCATTATACTTCGTCAGCAGTGGGGAGTTTTCTGGACACAAGACAGTAGCACTTTGGAGATGCACATTAATTCTGGTGACTGTGTGAGGGGGTGCTGCCAATATTGTTGTCACTCCTTCTTACTTCACATTTAAAGCAGAATTTCAACGCAAAGTAATAATAACAAGGCGAAGTGAGCCTTTCCTACGGGGCACTCCACATAGCGAAGTTCCAACACGAAGTGGCCACTCAACGTTCACTTTGCAGGCAGATTTTAAATTCGCTGCATCTCTAGTTGCTATTAATGCTCGATGAAATTGTTAAAATTCACTCCACAAAACCTCTGTGGTGTAATGAAACTATTCTCCAGACTCAGTGGAATTCTACAAAATGGGAGTTTTTCGGTAAAAGGTGGATTTTTGCCTGTGGAATTGGAATTCCAGTGGTAAAATACCCACTTTAATATGGGTCACCTGGGGTATTCCACAATTCACAAACAAATTAAGGGGCGCACTTCACTCTTTGGTGATCGACCTGGTACTAGCAGTCACAGAGCAAATGCTAAAAAACAGAAACTCGAGAAGCGAGTAAACAATACTGCTGCACATTACCCACCATGAAGGCTCACTACAAACAGTAAATAGTCATGACACCTACTATGAGGTTGTTTTCATTTATTTCATAGTGGACAACATACATACTCCATAGCTAAAGGGTACACATGGAGGCGGCTCTACTTTGGTAATTTAAAACAAAAAATCCGTCGACACCTACATGGTGTTTTTTTTTAACCAAAGGTGGTTATAACCAGCATCCAAAAGAACAGCATATGTGCGTGATGACCCATTGCAGTCGCTGACGTTTTGGCTACACCTTCCACAGAGCTGATTGGTCCAATCTCAACGCCCCATATTTAGACCTAATCTCATTAATAATTCATTATAGGGGCATGAGAGTTTGGACCAGAGGTTCTGCTGAGAGATTGTAAAAGAATAGCCCCTCATATTATATCTCCCAAATAGTGGAGTAAATATTCACACACTCTACTAGTTCTACATCTAAATACATAATATAAGTTCATACATAAATATCAAAATACCTAACAACAAATGTGCCACTTATTCCTGCAAGTATAAAAAAATAGAAACAATAGAAACAACATATGTATACATATACAAGCAACACAGCATGAATGTTCAATAATTGCAGTCATTTTCTGATCATTTTTCAATCATTTTTTAAATAGCATTGTAGATATACATCATCATTCAGTCCCTTTTGTTTTAAAGTTTCTAATTTAAAAATCCAGAAGCATTCCTGTTGATCCAATTGAGTGGCCAAATTTCCCCTTCGGTGGCCCACTCTTACCTTTTCAATCCCTGTAAATTTCAAGTTTTCAGGAGAGCCATGTTTTGCTTCAGAAAAGTGTTTGTCCATAGCATTAGTTCAAACATTATTACATATTGCTGACTTATGTTCACTAATTTGTTCTTTCAGTTGTCTCTTTGTCTGTCCCACATAACTCATGCTGCATGGGCAAGTAAGCATGTATATTACATTTGATGTACAGCAGTTTCTAAATTCTGTTATCTCAAATTTTTTTCCAGTCTTTAGGTGTCTAAATGTTTTTGAATCTGCTGTGTTATTACATTGAATGCAATTCCCATGCCTTTAGTTGTCCTTTGGAGGTGGGGGTAGCCAGGTGTTCAAAATGTGTTCAGGAGGAGAAAAACTATGCACTAAAATGTCCTTCAAATTTTGCCCTTTCCTGAATGTCACACATAAATTCTTAAAGGCACTTAGTCTAAATATTGAATCCCCTTGTAGCACATGCCAGTGCTTTCTGATTACCAATTCAATAGCACTCCCTTGATTACTATAGTCTGTAATAAAAGTCACTGTAACTTCTGCTTCTTCCTTTTGGTTACTTTTCAAAAGAACCTCTCTCAGTGTATTTTTTTGTTCTTTCCACACTGTTTAACACATGCTCAAGTGGGTGGCTATGGTCTTGAAATCTATTAGCCATCTCTTGAGAATGTTAATTAAAGTCGTTCTCTGTGCTGCACACTCTCTTTACTCATAACATTTGGCTTACAGGCATGTTCTGCAACAGTTTCCTTAGGTGGTAGCTGGAGAAATGTAGCAATGTATTGCGACTCATTGGTTTTCTATACAAAGCTGTTATTAATCTGCCCCCATACTTGTAAATTAACATGTCCAAAAATAGTACTGAGGTCATGTCCATATACACTACAAATTGTAAGTTAGCATCAAAATTATTTATTTGATCAAATTGTAAGTAAGCATCAAAATTATTTATTTGAGCATTAATGTCAGTTCATTCATACTGCCACTCCACAGCATCAAACAATCATCTATGCATCTCTTCCAGAGATTTGCATACATCTTAAACAGTTCATTTCTATTCAGAAAATTCTGCTCCCATAGACCCACATACAGTCCAGCAAAACGTGAAGCACATGTTGTCCCCATCACCGTGCCCTTACATTGTGCATAATAATGATTTTCATACATGAAATAACTGGACTTTAAAACCATGTCTACCATTTCCACTAAAAATTATGTTGTTGGAACCGATTCTGCCTCCCTGCAGTTCAGAAAATATCAAACTGTTGCAATTCTTTCCTCACGGGGCACATTTGAATATAGACTTTCTATATCCAGGGTGACTAACATGCTGTTTTCATTTACTACTACTTTTTCTGTCTCCCTTATTATATCACTGCTGTCCATCAGGTATGAGGGTAATTTATTTACCAATGGTTTTAAATAGCAATCTGCAAATTGTAAGAAGGGTTCCATACTTGAACCTATACTTGCCATGATTGGGCGGCCTGGTGGGTTCACTGGGTCTTTATGCAGTTTGGGCAGCAGGTATATGCAGGGCTTAATTGGATTCTCCACTTTTAAATAGTATATCCCCTGTTTGTTTAGTTGTCCCTCTCATTCTTCTTTAGATATAAACTCCATTGCTTTCATTTTGAACTCTTCTATTGGATCTTCTTTTAGTTTTTTGTAAACATTTTGATTTCCCACCTGTTTTGTCATTTCTATATCATATTTTTCTTTTTCCCACAACACTATTGCATCCCCCTTGTCTGCTGGTTTTATTGCTAGAGTCATCTTTTCACAGCACTTCCAGTGCTTCCTGTTCAGTATTACTCAGATTGTTATTTGCATTGTACTTTGATTTTAACAGATTCTCGATATCTCTGTCTACTAAGTCTGCAAAAGTATTTATAGTATGATGTTGCTAGGTGGGGGGCGCAAAAAGTACTTTTTTTCTTTAGATGATTTGTAGGAAGGTAGCAGCTACTGGATTTGATGCTCTAAAAGTATTCTGTTGTATCACTGTCCTTTACAGGTTATGTTGCAGTGTTTTAGCAAAAAAAAAAAAAACGTTTTAAGTGTAGTTGTCTATAAAATTTAAAGAGGTCCACTCTTAACAGAAAGGGTTTCACATTATGGGCTGGAACAAATGACAAGCCTTTTTGTAACACTGATTCCTGATCCCTTGTTAGTAACTTATCATATATGTTTATAATTATCATTTGTTCTGTCTGTTTGATCTCCTGGGGGGGCCTGAGTAATCAGAGCGCTGCGAAAAGATGACTCTTTAGCAATAAAACCAGCAGACAAGGGGGAGGTTAATAGTTTTGTGGGGAAAAGGAAAATATGATATAGAAATGAAGAATCAGTTGGGAAATCAAACTTTTTACAAAAAACTAAGAAAAGATCCAACAGAAGAGTTCAAAACAAAATCAATTGAGTTTATATCTAAAGAAGAATGAGAGGGACAACTAAACAAGCAGGATACACTATTTAAAAGTGGAGAATCTGATTAAGCCCTACATACACCTACTTCCCAAACTGCATAAAGACCCAGTGAACCCACCAGGCTGGCCAATCATGGCAAGTATAGGCTCAAGTATGGAACATTTCTCAAAATTTGCAGGTTGCTATTTAAAACCATTGGTAAATAAATTACCCTCATACCTGATGGACAGCAGTGATGTAATAAGGGAGACAGAAAAAGTAGTGGTGAATGAAAACAGCGTGTTAGTCACCCTGGATATAGAAAGTCTATATTCATGAGGGTGGAATTGCAGCTGTTTGATATTTTCTGAGCTGCAAGGAGGCAGACTCAGTTCCACCAACAGAATTATTAGTGGAAATGGTAGACATGGTTTTAAAGTCCAATTACTTTGTATATGAAAATCATTATTATGCACAATGTAAGGGCATGGCAATGGGGACAACATGTGCTCCACGTTTTGCTGGACTGTATGTGGGTCTATGGGAGCAGAATTTTCTGTATAGAAATGAACAGCTTAAGATGTATGCTAATCTCTGTAAGAGATACATAGATGATTGTTTGATGCTGTGAAGTGGCAGTATGGATGAACTGATCTTAATGCTGGATCAAATAAATAATTTTGATGCAAACTTACAATTTGTGGTTTTTGGACATGTTAATTTACAAGGATGGGAGCAGATTAAAAACAACTTTGGAGGGGTGTGGCCTGGCTGTGATGGAAATGGCTGCTTAATTTTGTATCTTCCTGGGATCACCAACTATCATCGTTCATCCTCCTGCTCCCAGATAAACAACCTCTACCAACTGCTGAGATCTCACTTTACCTTCATCACAGATCAAATTTGATAAAGTATTTTTCCTGTATCATATCTCCAGACCTAGATATTAACATCTATATTACCCTTCTGTTAAGGCCTACAACAATGGATGATCAAACTCTGCACAGCAGCTGTCTTACCAGAGTGGAATCAATGTTCGAGCAACTAATTAGTGAGATTAATGATCTAAAAGTAACTTCACAACAAAATGCTACTCATATGAAAGTAATTGATCAAAAAATGAATGCTACAGATGTCAAAGCAACCCAAAACAAATGCTCTATTAATAATTTGCAAGCCACTATCAGGGAACAAGACAGAATTATCAGGAATTTGCAGGACAAAATAGATGACATTGAGAACAGAAACAGGATTTCTTGACTTTCTCGAGGGTGTAGAGCTCAGATACACCAGTGCATTGTAAAGCACACCCTTATGTTTAAACTCCCACCTGACCAGGACGTCACTATTCAGAGATCTCACTGTACTCTAAGACCGAGGCCAGGTATGGACCTGAAACTCAGGCCCATCATTGCTAGATTTCTAAACTATGCACATACTGAATTAATCCTTCACAAAGCGAAACAAGTGGGATCTTTAACTTGGCAGGATCACAGAATTATGATATTCAGAGACTTCTCAAGAGAATTATCAACAAACGTAGAGCCTTTAACCCCATTAAAGTGATTTTATATCAGCCTGGCATTAAGTTTGCACTTTGATATCCAGCTGTTATACACGTATTTTTGAGAAGCTCATTCAGAGATTTTAACACCCCCAAAGCTCTGTCAGCATTTCTTGATTACCCCCAGTCTGCACTCACCCAGCCTGATAGTCATGATGCAGCTCATCCTTCCGGGGTATAGACACTCCTCAATCAGATCAGCACACTCCTTCTGAGAGTAACCTTACCGAGGGCTCTGAGAAATCAGCTTCTATCATCCTGTCTGTTGCAACTCCTGTCCGATATTCAGCCTGTCTACTTGAAAAAAAGACCTTAAACTCATCTCATGCTAAAGACTCATGTTGTTCTAATGATACTCCCTCAACATCCCTCTTTCAATTGGATCACCATTTCAGCTTTTCGACTCCTCTTACTCTCTCCAACACATTTTCCCCATTTCCGGAAGACCTACAATCTTCCCAAAAGGAATTATGTTAAATGGAACCTGATCCACTCACTAATGAAACCAAAAATGTTTTGTCCAGCAATAACTCTCCTGACTCAGCCTGGGCAGAGTTAGTTGCCAGTTCATCTTTTAAATCAGCTGAATCTCCAAAAAAGAAAAGGAAAGAGAAGTTGAAGAATAAAGCACCTATGGCTGTTTCTGATGTCCACAAACGTCATGATCGCTGACTAACCATTGATTTATTAGCTCTCCAGAGTTAGTATCATATGTAAGATTTATCCCCTTTCAGTCTATCAGTTTACCTGGATTATCATCTGCTCAAACCGCATTGTGCAATTCCTATCGGTGTGCACTCTATCACACCCAACTGGTTTGGAATGCATAAGGCTGTAAATCATGGTTGTAAGCTTTGGGATAATATTTTTTTCCAGATTCAATATAAGATAAAGAATCTCACTGCATGTTTCTGTTTCATGGTCCCCTTGTTACATGCAATACTTTGACAGCACTTTTGGTAGGTCTCTCATCATTGAGTATGTGCACTGCCAGAGGCAAGATATATTAAGTGCTGTGAATAAACAGCATTCTTACTGCATAACTCTACCACAATGTTAATTGCTACATATGTAACATCATAGTACTTCCTTTCTATCACAATTATTGCACCCTTTATCCTGGGTAATTCTGCATGCTTGCCGCATAACCAATATCATTATTTTATCCCTCAACTGTAACTACTAACATCAGTATGGATATGTGGAGCTTCAGTGGTATTTATCAAACTTTGTATATTGTATCTAGCATTTATTAATGCACCAATTGAAGATTAAACATCAATATGATTTCTCAATTTGTATCCTCCCCTTCATCCTACCTTTTCATCCTCTCTCCTTCTCCCCATAGGTATATATGTACCTTACAATTTATGTATTTAAACATTATTTGGCATCCTATATTCTTTATAATTTGTTTGTTCATTGCAAGCACTTTTCAAGGTCTCAGTTTTATAATACATTACTCAATAGCCATTATAAATAATAATAGCACAACTCTACTTGAAGCCTTTAACCCTTTAATACTTATTTAAGTTTTATGAATACTGTCATAGATAGGGCTTGCCAGGCTTTTTATTAGACCTGGTTACTCCACTATAAACATTCACTTCCGTTTCTGGCAATATTCGAGTCGTGTGCTTTCTTCAGGTATCGTAGTGCCTGCAATTATTACACACAGAACCTTGAAGCCTGAAATACTCCTAATCACTACAATATTTTAATACTAAGCATTCCATATATACCTGCCCTTAATTCAATTTCTTTATCTAGCATAACATTTATATGCTAAACCTGTTGTCATAATATACTGACACCCTGCATATCTGTATTATACTGGGCAATTTTTCTTTCCTCTTCACTCAGTAGGTTGTCTGAGCAACCTATTCATATGATTTAATTTTACTTTATATATGCTGCTATGTGGATACATACTTAGTTGGGCCCAATACTGGCTTACACAATTTTTTGACATCTGTCCTATTCTGTTGGCATTGTTTTCTTTATTATTGAACTTATATGTTCTAGTTCTAGTTATATATTATTATATCTGGGATATATTATTTTTTTAACAGTTCTTTTATAAAATATGATACAATGGTTTACGTCCCTCCCAGGGAACCATCATTACTGCTTTAGGTTTAGTCACAGTTACAAGTTGTAGAATATTGTTACATACAGTTTGGGCCAGATATTCAAAACTTTGCCCCGGGGCAAAATTAGCACTGCCCAGCGGGCAAACTTAGCCCAGAGCACAGAGCACGCTATATTCAAAAGGAATAGCCCAGGACAAACAGCTTCCGAATATGGCATGGTAATGAGGCCATGCAAACTGGGTTGGGAGTGCAGGGCAAAAATAGCCCTGGAATAAGACAGCACTGAATAAAGCAACCAGGAAGTGCAACCCACAACAACAAAACAGTACACAGCAACATGAGGGCAGGTACAGGCAACTCACGTGGCCAATGTGTGCCAGCAAATGCATGGACTCAGTACAGCTGCAGGAAGCAGCAGATGTGAAAGAACAGTGATCAAAACTGTATAATATTCCATGCCGTTAGGCGCGCTAACACATTAGCGGCGGCATTAGCGCGAGCTAAGCAGTTAGCCTGGAGCAAACACGTTTGCCCGGCCAAATGTGCTATATTCAAAAGTGCTATGCAATGAGCCTACTTACGTAGTCTCTGGGCAAACAACCGGATTAGTATCTCATTATACCCTGATTTGCATGCAGTTTGCCCAGCGTTACTTGCAGAGTCCCACAGAGCCACCTGTAGGTCAGTCTGAAGTACAGGGCTGACCAGGTCCAACCGCAGCTCCACCTGTAGGTCAGTCTGGCAGTGCGATGATAGCTGCAGGCTACATGTAAACAGTACAGCATAGCTTATTATACCCCAGGGGACAGCACACCATAGGCACAGGTGGTGGTGGTGCTACATGCAACTGTCACATTGTAGGGCATGCTACAGTGCACAGCAGAAACTACAGTAGCAAGGGGGCCAGTAGTGCGTGGACACAGCAATGCCTATGGTGTGTAGGGCAGTGATGATGACTGCACTATACACAGTGAGCGGCCCAACCTGCGGATGTTTTCTGACACTGGACATTACTGTTACGCTGTTGTGTGACCCACAGATGCTGCACCTGTGGCATGGATGCTCACAGTGACATCCACATTCCTGGCTTGTGTGCTATGGCAGTTGTACAGCTGTGGGTATGTGGCCGGGGCATATTTATCCAAAAGCACACTGGTGTTGGGGTATTCCCAATACTGACCCATGTACACTGCATGATGTGTCCCAGCCTTGTGGCCACACCTGATCTGTAGCACAGCCTCGCCACCCATATATGCTCCCTCAACATCCTCCATGCCCACAGTGCTGCATGTGTGTGCTGGCATCTGTTGGTGTCCACGAACTGTGGTCCACAGGTGTGTGCTGTATGGCCACACTGCCGTGCTGTTCACTGGTGGCAGGGTCACCACTTACTGCCTGGCATGGCTGGGACTGGTGACAGATGATGGCATCATTGTGATGCCATCAGTTAGCAGCATGCTTCCTGTATGTTTGGCTTTATCTATGTGTCATATTTATTTGTTAGGGTCGCGCTAAACCCGCGCAAACACCGCGCAAAGCCATATTGTCGCGCAAAGCTGATTGCCCAGGATTAAGACCAGCTTTTCCTGGGTGGTAATGTGCACTGCGCTAAGTGTCGCTAAATCGGCATAAAACCATGGCCAGCGGCGTAGTTGCTGAATATAGCGTACGCCTGTATTCATGTCAATTTGCCCCTTGCATACATTATAATTTTGCCCGGTGCTAATGCAGTTTGTCCGCGCTATTTGGCCTTTTGAATATGGCAGACCCGCGCTAATCCCGTGCTAAACCTGCGCAAATGGTTTTTGCCCAGCGCAAAGTTTTGAATATCTGGCCCTTTGTATCTTAGATAGAGTGTTGCTTTCTCTTACGATTAAGGTTCAGACCTAAGTTTAGACCAACAGTTTAGTTGTCCTTCTTGGTCTTTCCCTATTTTTGATGCCCTAGAGTGTGGTGAAAGAGTCTCCCAGCAAGTTAGTTGACTCATATTTCTCAGCACCTCTAAGGAACTTTCCTTCTTTGTTTGTGTGTTAAGCACTGTTGTTGTTATCTCATGTATCACTCCTTTCCTATCTCCTATTCTAAGCACAGAAAGATATCTTTGTGACTTATACTAAATATACCCTACCTCATTTACCTGAATGAATCTGCCATCTCTCTCATACACATACTGTATATTCTCTCTCTCACATTCTGACTGCCCTCTGCTTGACTTATATGTCCTTTAACATTCCAACAACAACTATTTCCCCATCCATCCTTTAGCAGTGGACACCATGAATGACTTACTTCTATATACTTGGAATGTTAAGGTACTTAACTCTCCTTGTAAGTGAAATCAAATTCTTTCAAATCTTAAAAAACATAAACCACAAATTGCTTTCCTTCAAGAAACAAAACAATTAGCAGAGAATGTTAGCAGACTTAAGAAAAACTGGGTTAGTTAAATTTATGGATCTTCTTTCTCCTCTAAAAAAAAGAGGAGTAGCTATTCTTAGCCATAAAAATCTCAAATGGTCATTTATAAATTCTATTTCCGACTAAGAAGGCAGATGGGTAATGGTTAAATTAAATACTCACTCTGGTCCTCTTTTACTTATTAATGTTTATGCACCTAACTCCAGTTCTCTGGAGTTTTACCACCATCTAGCTCAAGAGATATTGGGCCAGATATTCAAAACTTTGCACCGGCCAAAAACCGTTTGCGCAGGTTTAGCATGGGATTAGCACGGGTCTGCTATATTCAAAAGGCCAAATAGCGCGGGCAAACTGCATTAGTGCCGGGCAAGATTATAATGTATGCAAGGGCCAAACTGACATGAATACAGGCGCAATGCTATATTCAGCGACTAGCGCTGCATTAAGTGGTTTTGCATGACTTAGCGCGACACTTAGCACGGTGCAAATTACCGCCCAGGAAAAGCTTGTCTTAACCCTGGGCAATCAGCTTTGCATGACACTTTGGCTTTGCGCGGTGTTTGCATGGGTTTTGTGCAACCCTAACAAATAAATATGACACATAGATAAAGCCAAACATAGAGGAAGCATGCTGCTAACCAATGGCATCACAATGATGCCATCATCTGCCACCAGTCCCAGCCATGCCAGGCAGTAAGTGGTGACCCTGCCGCCAATGGACAGCAAGGCAGTGTAGCCATACAGCACACACCTGTGGACCACACATCTGTGGACACAAACAGATGCCAGCACACACATGCAGCACTGTGGGCATGGAGGATGTTGAGGGGAGTGTGTATGGGTGGCGAGGCTGTGCCACAGACCAGGTATGGCCACAAGGCTGGGACACATCATGCAGTGCACATGGGCCAGTACTGGGAATACCCCCAACACTAGTGTACCTTTTGGATAATATTTGCCCCCCCCGGCCACATACTGCACAGCTGTACAACTGCCACAGCACACAAAGCCAGAAATGTACATGTCACTGTGAGCATCCCATGCCACAGGTACAGCATCTGTGGGTCACACAACAGTGTAACAGTAATGTCCACTGTCAGTAAACACCTGCAGGTTGGGCCTGTCACTGTGTACAGTGCAGTCATCATCACTGCCCTACACACCATAGACAGTGCTGTGTCCCTCATACTACTTGCCCCCTTGCTACTGTAGTGTCTGCTGTGCACTGTAGCATGCCCTACTGTGTGACAGTTGCATGCAGCACCACCACCACCTGTGCCTATGCTGTCTTGTCCCCTGGGGTACAATATGCTATGCTATGCTGCATTGTTTACATGTAGCCTGCAGCTATCATTGTGCACTGCCAGACTGACCTACAGGTGGAGCTGCGGTTGAACCTGGTCAGCCCCTGTACTTCCAGACTGACCTACAGGTGGCTCTGTGGGACCCTGCAGTAATGCTCAGCAAACTGCATGCAAATCAGGGTATAATGAGATACTAATCTGGTTGTTTGCCCATAGACTACCTAAGTAGGCTCATTTGCAAGGCACTTTTGAATATGGCAAATTTTAGCTCCAGGCAAATGTGTTTGCCCCAGGCTAACTGCTTAGCTCCGTGCTAATGTGTTAGCGTGGCACTAACAGAACAGGGAATAATATACAGTTTTGATCACTGTTCTTTCACATCTGTGCTTCCTGCAGCTGTACTGAGTCCATGCATTTGCTGGCACACACATTGGCCATGTAGGTTGTCTGTACCTGCCCTCACGTTGTTGTGCACTGTGTTGTTGTTGTGGGTTGCACTTCCTGGTTGCTTTATTCAGTGCTGTGTTATTCCTGGGCTATTTTTGTCCTGCACTCCCAGACCAGTTTGCCTGGCTTCCTTAGCCTGCAATATTCAGCAGGATTAGCACCGGGCTATTTCCATTTCAATATAGCTTGCACTGTGCTCTGGGCTAAGTTTGCCCACTGGGCAGTGCTAATTTAGCCCCTGGGCAAAGTTTTGAATATCTGGCCCATTATCTTTTAATACTGACAATACCCCCTTAATTCTCAGGGGTGACCTCAACCTAGCTTTAGAAGCTAGTATGGACAGAAGCAATAAATTAACAGATGCCCACTCCAGAAGTGTTAAAGTTCTCTCATTGCTAATGAAAGATTATGGACTAACTGATGTCTGGCATCTCCTTCACCCTCGTGACCGAGACTTTACCTTCTACTCTTCCCTGTACAAGGCATATAGTAGAATTGATTACTGGTTAGCCTCCCGTGCTATAATAGAAAAAACTATTGACTCATCTATTTCACCGATTCTAATTTCAGACCATTCTGCTGTCAAATTGCATCTCCTGAGGGTCTCTCTGACTCCCAAATCCTCTTTCTGGCATCTGGACCCTCTTCTCCTCAAAGATCCTGATTTTCTACCCATGGTTAAGTCACATATCCAAGAATTTCTCCTCCACAACAAACCCTCTGACACGTCTATGTGTACCATATGGGAAGCTTTAAAAACCATACTCTGTGGGAAAATGATCAGCTATGCTGCCCACAGAAAAACGTTAGAGAACACCAAGTAGCTGAGATGGAAAAATCACTCAAATCCAAAGAAAAATTGTATTTTAATTCTGAAAAACATAAACCTAACTCTCAGCTTCATCTTGAAATTCTTCAACTAAGGATCAAAATAAACAAACAAATCTCCCGTAAAACTGAACTTGCTATGTTTAAACTTAAACACAAATATTGGGAGCAAGGTGATCAAAATGGGAAACTTCTTGCTTATCAGCTTAAGGCATTGCAAATGGAATGACACATTTAAGGTTTAAAAGATGCTCAGGGTATAATCCACTCTGATAATCCTTCTATAAATCACATCATGAAATCATATTTTCAAAATTTATACTCAAACCAATGTTCTCCTCCTACCGTATAAATACAACAGTTCCTAAAAAGTTTGCATCTACCTCATCTCTCCTCCTCCAAAATGAATAACCTAGATAAACCCTTTTCCCCTTCAAGAAATCCAAAAAGCCTTGCCCTCGTTGAAATCTGGTAAATCTCCAGGGGAAGATGGATTTCCCATAGATTTCTATAAAAATCTTTCTGATACTCTCTGTTCTCCTTTATTTAATGTTTCTTAAGAAGGAACCAACCATGGCAATCTCCCCTCAACCTGAACTGAAACAAATAACACCTTAATCCCTAAGAAAGATAAATATCCCACATCTCCTCCAGGGGAAAATCATTGCCATTAAGATGTACATTTCACCTAAGATTCTTTACCTTTTTGCCAATATTCCTTTAATCTTACCACCCTCTCTGTTATCTAAAATTGATAAATTAATAGGTAATTTTTTACGGGCTGGGAAACCACCTAGATTTAGCTGTGACAAACTTCAGGCACCAAAGGAAAAGAAGGATTTGAACTTCCCTGGTTTAAAGGTTACTTGTGGGCTTTTTGCACCACTCAAACCATTAAATGGTTTTAGAAACCCTCATCTTATTCCCTGTTATGGGTTGCAGTGGAATCAACACTTTGCCCTGGTGGAGTTCTTACTTCCTTTATCTTTAACCTTCTTTCCCCTAAGTTAAAATCTCACCCAACTATTTAATCTTCTGTTTTTTACTGGAAACTGATTCACACATTTTTTAAATCCAACCCAACCCCCTGGCTGTATGCACCCCTCTGGGGCTACCCAATTCTTGCTTTAGAGAACCACCCACTCTTTTGCCATTCCTGGAGAAACTAAGGTATATTTTTCTTAGGAGACATTTTGGATCAGAACTCACTCACTCTCAAACAGTTCTAAGATATTCAGAATATCTGGAAGATCCCCAAACAAGACTTTTGGAAACATTTGCAAATCAGGGCTGTGTATAATTTTATCTCTTACTATGTGTATAAACATACTCTACGAGATCAATATATTATGCACTGGGATAACCTGTCTATAAAATGTCATTGTTCCATTTATAAGGATATTATAGACAACTTGTCTGACCATTCTATCCCAGCAAAAAACAAATGGAGTGCACTACTTAATCATAACATCACAGACACACAATGGCATAACTGTTGGCATCTTTCCTACAATACATTTAAAGATGGCCGTAGTTCTTTAATACAAATTAAAATCTTATATTTATGATACAGAACTTCTTCTGTACTTCATTGCATGGGACTAACATGCTAACATACTAAAATGCCAGCAGAATAGGCCTAACAGTCTTTTGTGTCTGCTCGTTTGGTCAGCCCCCACCCTGGGTGCTGACCTTGCTGCCCTCCTCGCCTTCTCTGGCTTCTCCCTTCCCAGTTCCAGATATTCTTGCTGCATTCGATTTTGCTTCCAGAACCCTTCCCCTGTACCTGTCCCACCCCCTCTTGAACCCCTCCACTGTCTCTGCCTCCACCAGCCCCCTAGGCAGCGCATTCCATGGCTCCACCACCCTCTCAGTGAAGTAGCACCTCCACCTTTCTCCCCTGAATCTTCCCCCCTCCAGCTTCCACCCATGCCCTCTAGTGGCCCCCTCCTCCTTCCTTCAAAGCACCCTGACTGTTCCTCCCCCATTTACCCTCTTCATGTACCTGAAGATCTCTATCATGTCCCCCCGGTCCCTTCTCTCTTCCATAGATACATAGATACATAGACTGTGTCAGCAGATAAGGGCCTATGGCCCACCTAGTCTGCCCATTTGAGTTTGTAAGTTCAGTTTGTTTTCCTAGAAGTCTTTTTCCCCTTACCCCTGACCTCTAGAATTCCTTTATGTCTATCCCATGCATTCTTAAATCCCGTGATTGTTTCAGCCCCCACCACTTCCTCTGGCAGGGTGTTCCACTTGTCCACCACCTGTCCTGTGAAGAAATTCTTTCTCATGTTTCCTCTGAATCGTCCTCCCTCCAACTTCATCCCATGCCCTCTAGTCCTGAAACATCTTTTTCGCTTAAAAATAGTGTTTTCCTGCACCCTGAACCTCCGTGTAAGATACTTGTATGTCTCTATCATATCCCCTCTCTCCCTCCTCTCCTCCAGGGAGTACATGTTCAGTTCCTTCAACCTGTCTTCATAGGACTTGTGATGCAACCCATGCACCATCTTTGTTGCCCTCCTCTGAACCTTCTCTACCCTGTCTATGTCCTTACATAGGTATGGTCTCCAGAACTGTACACTGTACTCCAAGTGGGGCCTCACTAGTGTCTTGTATAGCGGAATTATGACCTCCCTTTCCTGCTGGTGATGCCCCTGCTCATACATCCCAGCATCCTATTTGCTTTACCTGATGCCTTGTCACACTGTTTCCTACCTTGAGGTCATCAGAGATGACAACCCCAAGATCCCTTTCCTGCTTGGTGCATGCTATATCCTCACCCCAACTGATATATTGTGCCAGGGTTTTTGTGCCCCATATGCATTATCTTGCACTTCTTGCATTGAATTTCAACTGCCAAACCCTTGACCATTCTTCAAGTTTCTGCAGGTCCCTCTCATTCTGTCTACACCCTCTGGTGTGTCTACTCTGTTACAGAGCTTTGTGTCATCAGCTAACAGTGAAATTCTGCCTTCTATATCCTGTGCAATGTCACTGATGAAGATGTTGAATAGGACCGTCCCAGCACTGATCCTGTGGTACCCCACTGGTCACTCTTCCTCTGTGGAGGACAGCCATTTACCACCACCCTCTGTGTCCTGCCACCCAGCCAGTTACCTACCCACCACACTACTGTCCTGTCCACACCCATGTGTACATATTTAGCTCTTCGAGCCTCTCCTCATAGTTTCTGTCCCCCAAGCCCCAAATCATTTTGGTTGTCCTCCTCTGGACCCTCTCCAGGAGTTTAATGTCCCTCTTTAAGTGTGGCCTCCAAAACTGCACATAGTACTCAAGGTGTGGTGGCCTCACCAAGCAGTTATACAGAGGGAGTATCACTTTCCTCCTTCTGGAGGTGATCCCCCTAGCGATGCATCCCAGCATCCTATTAGCCTTGGCTGCTGCCCTCCTGCAAGTCTCTGAGTTGTTCATCTTGACATCCACCACCACCACCCCCAGGTCTGTCTCAGCCATCGAGACTTGTAGCATTTCCCCACCAGGGTGTACACTTGGCCTGCGTTTCTGGCCCCCAGGTGGAGTACCTTGCATTTCCCTGCACTGAACCTCAGCTTCCACTTTCTAGACCATCTTTCCAGAGCCTCCAGGTCCCCCTGTAGGGCCACCCTCCCCTCCTAATTGTTGGTGTTGTAACTTGGCTAATGGGGATTTACTTCATATTTTGTGGTCATGCACTCCCATCAATAAGCTCTGGCACAAAGTCTACTTGTTTGCTATTAGAGTTATTAGACAAAGTATTCCTTTAGATCCCAAACTTTTTGTTTTAGGCATCTTCATTTCAAGTAACCCTCCCCTCTCACATGCATACTTTAGATGGCTAAACATACTATTTCTCCTCATTAAATGGTTGATTCTTATGAAATCTTTTGATCAGCTACCTCACATTATCAATGACCGACTCACTGGGTATGATAGATGTTGGCAGGATTATTTCAGGTTTATTGAAACCTTTGGTCACTTTACACATTAACAGATACTTTTACTTCCTCTTTTATATTGTTCTTAGATTACAGACACCTTTGTCTTGAACACAGATATCTTTCTTTTCTCTCTTCTTTCTTTTCTTAGCTCTTCTCTTTTATTGTTTTCTGGTTTACTATTTACCTTTCACACATTACCTTCCTATTTTTATCCTCCATTACAGAGTTCTGATTGTACTCTCATATACACCACTTCATGCATTATACTTCAACTTTAAATTAAGGCACCTGTTAACACTCACCTCATACATGGTGGATATGTTTCTGTTTTGAGCCAATGAGTGCTTTGCTTGATATTAACTTCATCATTATCCACCTGTAATTTGCTCTGGTTTATTGACCTAAGAATAACTTCATTTTGAGACCTCTGCACATTTTTTTTATATATATAGCTCATATACTACTATAGATAATGTGATGTTCCTTCCCCTTTACAAGGAGGATATCTTCTAACTTTATGGTTATTATTGTGTACTTAAACATTAACAAAAAGATAAACTGAAAAAAAAACTTTGTATAGAAAACTAATGAGTCGCAATACATTGCTACATTTCTCCAGCAACCAGCCAAGGAAACCGTTGCAGAATATACATGTAAGACAAATGTTACAAGTAAAGAGAGTGTGCAGCACAGAGAATGACTTTAGTAAACATTCTCCAGAGATGGCTAATAGATTTTGAGACCGTGGCTACCCGCTTGACCATGTGTCAAACAGTGTGGAAAGAGCAAAAAATACACTGAGAGAGGTTCTTTTGAACAGTAACCAAAGGGAAGAAGCATAAGCTCCAGTTACTTTTGTAACAGACTATAATAATCAAGGGGTTGCTATTGGATTGGTAATCAGAAAGTACTGGCATGTGCTACAATGGGATCCAATATTTAGACTAAGTGCCTTTAAGAATCCATGTGTGACATTCAGAAAAGGACATTTTAGTTCATAGTTTTACTCACCCTGAACAAGTTTTGAACATCTGGCTACCCCCGCCCACAAAGAGCAACTATAGGTGTGGGAATTGTGCTCAATGTAATAACACTGCAGATTTAAAAACCTTTAGACACCAAAGGACTGGGAAAAATTTTGAGATAACAGAATTTAGAAACTGCTGTACATCAAGTGTAATATACATGCTTACTTGCCCATGTGGAATGAGTTACGTGGAACAGAAAAAGAGACAACTGAATGTACGAATTAGTGAACATAAGTCAGCAATATGTAATAATGTTCAAATTAATGCAATGGTCAAACACTTTTTTGAAGCAAAACATGGCTCTCCTGCCAACTTGAAATTTACAGGGATTGAAAAGGTGAGAGTGGGCCACCAAAGGGGAAATTTGGCCACTCAATTGGATCAATGGGAATGCTTCTGGATTTTTTCATTAGAAACTTTAAAACTGAAGGGACCGAATGATGATTTACCTCTACAATGCTTTTTAAAAAATGATTGAAAAAATATCAGAAAATGACTGCAGTTGTTGAATATTCGTGCTGTGTTGCTTGTATATGTGTACATATGCAGGTTTCAATTTTTTATACTTGCAGGAATAAGTAGGCACATTTGTTGTAAGGTATTTGTGTATTTATGTATGCACTTATATTATGTATTTAGATGTAGAACTAATAGAGTGTGTGAATCTTTTACTCCACTATTATGGAGACACAGAACGTGGGGAAATTCTTTCACAATCTCTCAGCAGCACCTCTGGTCCAAAACCCTCACACCCCTACAATGAATTATTAATGAGATTAGGTTTAAATGTGGGCCTTTGAGACTAGACCAATCAGCTCTGAGGAAGGCATAGCTAAAATAACAGCATTTGCAGTGCGTCATCACATACATGTGCTGTTCTTTTGGCTGCTGGTTATAATCACCTTCGGCAAAACAAAAACACCATGTAGGTGTCGACGGATTTTTTTGTTTTAAATTACCAAAGTAGAGCCGCCTCCATGTGTACACTTTAGCTATGGAGTATGTATGTTGTCCACTATGAAATTAATGAAAACAACCTCATGGTAGGTGTCATGACTATTTACTGTTTGTAGTGAGCCTTCATGGTGGGTAATGTGCAGCAGTATTGTTTACTCACTTCTTGAGTTTGTGTTCTTTTTCTTTGCCTGTGGTATTGTCGTAAGTTGCTATTGCAGATTTAGGATACAAAGAAATCCAGTTATCCCCACCCTTTAGCATCACCAGAAAACCCACTTTTCTAGTGCTGGCTCACTGTTGTTCATCACTGGATGACATGCTCTTCAACATTGCTTCCCTGGATTTGGAAAAAGGTAACCCCCCAAAAATGTGCATGAGCAGATCAATCTCCACCAACCAAGCCATATACTAAGGTTCATACTAAGGATATTAAGGTGCCAAAAGGCGACATGCCCATGGATGCTTCTAATGAGTTCAGTTTTCATAGTAGCTAGGTTTACCACACTGACCAGTATATATTTGTCTAATTTGAGTTTTAATTCTTTTTTTGTTTTACTGTTTATTATCTCAATAAATAATCTATTCCATATGTGTTGTAATTAAAATACGAGGTGCCCAGGACACATCAATGGCATGAAAACTAAACTCACCATCACACTCATCTTGGAAAAAACACTGGAAAAGGTTTACATTTTACAATGTCATTTTATTGTAAAGCAAAGATCTTTGATAAAGAATGTATTGGTGTCTTAAACACGTCAGGTCATCCTGAATTCTAGCCTTGTGGCAACTTTTATTAATTTACAATAAAATGTCATTTTAAAAGTTAAACCTTTTTTGTGTTTTTTTTTTTTCCGAGGTGAGAGTGTTGGACTTTTAATTTTTTATTCCATAAGTTGACAATCCATAGCTTGTAGAAGTATTTACATTTCTTGGTTCTAAAGACTCTACCTGTTATCTCTAGGGAATGTCCCCAGGATTCCCTGAAGGATGATTCAAATTATATTCCCATTTCTACCATTAGGTATGGGTCATTTATGATGTCAAACAATAATAACAAATCCCCTCTCATTCGTCTTGTTTCCAGAGTCATCATATTTAAATATTCCAGCCATTCTTTGTATGTTTTATTCCTTAAATGTGTTACATTTTTGTAAGCCTCCTTAGAACACTTTCTAGTTTTTTTTTCTTTTTGATTTTTTAAAAGGGCACCAAAGCAGGCATGCATATTCCATGTGAGGCCTAAGATAGGCTCTATACAGTGGTATTAATATCCTTTCATTTTTTGAGATTATGTTTTTCCTGAAGGACCATATTATTTTTCTGAATGTATTTATAGTTTGGCTCACTTTTTGCTTTTTTTCAGTCATTTGATATGCAAATACCCACATCTTTGTTTTTTTGCATTATTCTAAACGTTCTTTCCCATTTAAACAGTAAACATATTTGGATTTTGGTTGCCCAGATGGACAATTCTACTTAGTTTCATGTCCCATAAGTTAACCCATGCAGTTATTTTTCCATATCTCTTTGAATGGCGTTTATGTTGGACTGTATCCCACATAGGCCCCCAATTTTTTTACATCATCTGCAAATTTCACAGTCCAGTTAAGCATATTAGTTGTTAGATCAGATATAAAAATCTTAAATTATGTTGGGGCAATACAGAGCCCTGCAGGACACCACTGATCACCATACCTATTCTTGACATGTATCCATGTATGACCACTCTCTGAGTTTGTTATGCCAACCAGTTTGTAATCCATGTAATAATGTGTTCATTAAATTTATATTTCAGATGTTTTTCAACAAGAACCCAGTGTGGCATCAAGTCAAACACCTTGCTAAAATCTATATAAACCATGTCACATGGTATTGCTTTATCCAGGATATTACTCTCGGTATTATTCTCGGTTTTTAAAAGTGGAAGCAGGAACTAGGTCCATTGGGACCACTTTCCCCACAATAGTGGGGAAAATTACTTTTAACTACCCAACAGTAACCTATCTAATTTCACTTTAAACTGGTTCCATGATGTCTGCTCAACTATATACTGTGACAAAGAATTCCAAAGTACTGCGACTCTCACTGTAAAAAGGTATTTCAGCTTGTTGGTAGTTGCCTTTGGTATTTTAATTTGCCTGTTATTACATCTTAATCCATATACTTTATCCAAATATGTTAATCCACTTAATTCCATAAGATGTTCATCATTCAGAATATTAAACAATAACAGCAGATCCCCTCTATCATGTCTTGTTTGTAAATCATATAATCCCAATGATTTTACCCTATCTGGATATGGTAAGGATTCTATTTCCGGTATTAATTTAGTCATTCTTCTCTGTAAACTTTCTATCATATTTTTATCTTTTTCCAGATATGGTGCCCAAAAGGAAACAGTATAATCAGTATGTGGTCTAATATATAATTTATACAATTTTATTATACATTCTTTGTTTCGCGTTATAAATGCTTTTTTAATCGCATTAATAATATGATTACCTGTTTGAATTACTTTGTTACATTGGTTACTCAAATCAAATTTATTATTTACTATTACGCCCAAATCTTGTTCATGACATCCCATCCTAATTTAGTTCCCACATAATATATAGTCAACATTAGGGTTCTTTTTGCCCAAATGCATAACTAGGCACTTGTCAGTATTGAAACACATATTGTTGTCTTTTGCCCATTTTTCAATAATGAATAAATCTTTTTTTAATAGGTTGATTTTTATTTCTGAATCCACTTCTGCTGAAATTTTAGTGTCATCTGCAAATCTGCTGATCTGACAAGAAACTCCCAATTGCAGATCCCCAATAAATAAACCAAACAATGTAGGACCCAGAACCGAACCCTGCGGTACTCCACTTGTTACTAAGATACTAGTAGAAGTTATATTCCCTATTCTTACACTCTGGCTTCTGTCTTTCAACCAGGCTTTGACCCATTGAACAGTATAACCATTAATGTCCAGCTTGATCAGTTTCATAACCAATAGATTATGTGAAACTTTAACAAATGCCTTTTTAAAGTCAAGGAACACAACATCCACTGGAATACCTCTATCCAAACTGATACTTATATTCTCATAAAAAGTAACAAGATTTGTTGTACGTGATCTTCCTTTACAAAATCCATGTTGTGTATTGTCCTGTATACCCTTAGTTATTAATTCTTGATCCATCTTTTGTTTCAATACCCTTTCCATGATTTTGCACAAAACAGACGTCAAACTAATAGGTCTATAATTATCTACTCTGTTCTTATTTCCCTTCTTATATATTGGTATTACCGTGGCCTGCTTCCAGTCATCAGGAATTTCCCCATTCTTATATGATTTATTAAAGATCATATGTAATGGGCACAAAAGTGCATCCAAAGTTTGTTTTATGAAGAATGTATTTATATTATCAGGTCCTGGTGATGATGTTTCTTTTAGAATTCTAATTGCCTCTTTTATTTCCCCTATAGTTATCTCTTCATATGTACTAGAATATGTCTATGCTATATCATTTATGGGATCTTTATTTGAGAACACCGACCCAAAATACTTATTAAAATATGTTACTTATGTCTGATCCATTCTCCAGTTCTATCCCTTCATTAACAATAGTAGATATTGGTGGATTAGAATTCTTATTTTTATTTATATACGCATAAAAAGTTTTGGGATTATATTCCATTATTGACAATTTAAATTCAATCCATTTCCTTTAATTTTTAATAAGGGATTTAGTGATTTTAAGTTCTTTTTTATACTTAATTCTATTTTCTATGTTTGGGTCAACTTTTAGTTTGTTATATGCTTTTTGCCTTTTTTTATCTGTTTTTGTATTTTTGGTGTCAACCACATGGGGATTTTACCTCTATATTTTTTTTATTTATTTTTATCTTAGGAATGTATCTTTGTTCTAAATCATATATAATTCCCTTAAGAAGCTGCCAACACTAATCTACACTCTTGTCTTTATATAATATATTCCAGTTATTTCTAAACAATACTTCCTTGATTTCTTTATAGTTACCCTTATAGTAATTATAGCAATATTTATTTTCCCTGCAACTATTTTTTAATTGCTTTATAGAAAATGTGACTGTGTTATGATCACTAGATCCTAAAGGTTCAACTATTTCTATACTATTAAGTTTATCTGGAATATTAGTCAAAACAAGATCCAAGATATTTTTTCATGAGTTGGTTCCATAACCATTTGTTCTAAACCTAGATTAATAAATGTTCCCAAATAGTTATGTTCAGTGTTTGTAAATGCAGTGAGTTTTTACCAATCAATACCTGGCAGATTCAAGTCACCCATAATGATGATATCAGATGATTCAGAATGTTCTACTAAGAGTTGTATCAAAGCCAGGTCATATACTAAATCAGCAGTAGGGGGACGATATATATTTATTAGTAGGAGTTTTTTCTTTAGGTATTGTAATTGTATACAACAACCCTCTATCTCCACCTCATTTTCCATTAATATGGGTAAATCCATTGTTGTAATCATATTCCTTATATAGAAACACGTCCCTCCACCTGTTCTATTACTTCTATTATTATAATATAAATTATATCCTGGAATGGCATTGGACCACTGGGAATCCTCATTCCACCACATCTCAGTAATTGCTACTATATCCAAATTATCTTTTTCCATTCTACCAGCTTGCTCTGTTAGTTTAACAATGTTCAAGCTTCTGGCATTACACATAAGGAATATAAGTTCATCACTCGAGGACACTGGTTCCACTTTGTCACTCCCTCTTTGCCCCACAGTACTTAGTTTAAATGGTTTAAATGTTGTTCAATTACTGACAAAAAAATGTTTACCAAGTTGATTACTTCCTTTTTTACTAAGCTGTAGGCCATCCCAGCTGAAAAGACTGTAATCATTGTTAAACTTTTCCCAATGTGTAATACAAGTTACATTATTGTTTATTGTCCATTTTCTTAACCATTCATTTACTTCCTTTATTTTCACTTCTGTCTTCATAGATGCTCGTGGTACAGGCAGTATTTCAGAAAGGCAAATTTCGGATTTTAATGACTTTAAAGTGTTGACCAGGGATATACAGTATAGCTATTTTTAATATCATTAGTTGTAAATTTGTTTATATCATTTGTTCCTAAATGAACTACTACTAGGGGATCTGTACCCACATCTTTAAGGATATTAGGAACTACTCTCTCAATATCTCTAATCCAAGCACCCCTGAAGCTTGAGTACATTCTATTTTGTTTGTCTGTTTTACAAATATGCCCATTCATATATTTAATTATTTAATCTCCCAGTACTATAACCTGTCTTGGGTCAGATCTTTCACTTATCTCTATGTGTTCAGCTAAACATCCAGATACTTCTACTGGTTCAATTAGATTATTATCCATGGGGGATTCTTCATTAATAACAATACAGTGTTTTTCACTATGTACCTGTGCAATGGTTGTAATAATATTCCTCCCATTAGTATTTTTTGTAGCCTCAAGGTTATCTGAACATTCCTCTTTGTTTATTATATTCTCATTAATTACTCCTTCTTTTATTGATTCATCTCCTAAGATCTGATAACTATTTTCCACAGGAATTTGGAATTCCATTGCCCTCCTCCCCTTCTTTGCTTTTCTCTTATTAATTACTGGACTCCAGTCATCACTACTGTCTCCACTTTTCTCTCATGCCCTCTTCAAGGAATCTTCCTTTGTGATGTTTTGATTTATAGAGACAGTTGTCTGAGATTTCTTGATCTCATTTAATTCAAAATATAAGATCTCATTTTGTTTACTTAAATCAATAATCCTTTGTTCCAGAATTTCTATTTTATTTTTTAACTCTACATTCTGAATACATTGAGTGCATTTTAGACCCTCAAATCCTATACTGGTTTCCAGACAAAAGTTTTGATACAAAAGGCAGGTCATAGCTATTTCCCCTGTAGATAGGGTAACTATGCCCACATTGATATCATTTCTTACCCCCTAGAGCCTAAACAGACTATAATTTAGGAGTTAGTTATTACTACTGCTGATTAGTACTTTATTCACTTAGACTTGCTATACAGACTCTCAAATCTGTCTTAACGAAATTACTGTGGACTAACTGTTCTATGTATCTAATCACAGACGCCTTATCCAACTGCAGGATAAACAGATCTGTTAACTATCATAAACAGTTATGTCGTTATTTTAACCCGATTTAGTCCTGATTCAACCTCTCCTTCTAAGCTGTAATACTTCCGCATTTCACGCCTGACACGCTGAGACGTGCATCTTTGTGCACGTCTTCGCACATGACGTTGCATGTTCACCCTGCTCGGGCTTGCCCCACTCACTGCAGGGTGCAATAAAACACCCTCCCGTAACCTGGAAGTGCTACAAAGGATTCAGGACCCACACTCGTTCAAAATCTTTTTAAAATAACTAAATTCCTCATTAGTAAATGATTTTAGGCTTCTACAGTACCCTTGTAACACCCTGTACTAGGAATCCGCTTCTTTATTTTTTTTAGAAGCATATGAGATTAGTTGTGATGCTTCTACTTGCCCAAAACCGTGTTGGTCTGGATAAATGTTGATTATTATTTCTGCCATAATGTCGTTGATTAATGTATTTATTTATTTTTTTTATTTATTGAAATGTTTCACCAGGAAAGCACACTGAACACCAAGTTGCTCATCTACCTACATATAGCAAAATACATAACAGTCACATACATTGGGTGTACACAATACAAAACACAGCAATGGCAGGAATAACAGGATACAATATACAGCTTGATTAAATAGTCAATTAATTGAACATTAAAGTGCAAGTACTTTCTAAGTAAGTGCAATTGGTTAAAATGTGTTGCAGACACAGCTGGGGTGGAGTGCTAGTGAGAAAGAAAGGATGCCTTAGGAGTGAATAATGTTTCCAGGACTTTGCATATGGTGGACGTGAGACTAATAGATCTATAATTTTGCTTGTCTTGTTAAGAACCTATCTTGTGGATTGGTACTACATACAGTAGGTAGTTTTCCAAATTAATGGCACCTGTCTCTTGTACATGGATTTTTCAAAAAGTATTTTCAATGGGTACAGAGGTTATTCTGCCATAATATATAACACATTCCTTGAAATTTGATCTGTACCAGGCAATGTTTTCCCTTGTTGTTGCAATAAGATATTTTTATACCTTCTCTAGAGAACATTATGTTATTTTCTGGGATAGAGATGTGTGTTTTTTTTTTACTGGCCCAAAAGCATCACAGAAGTGTTTAATAAGGGCTTCAGCCATCTCCAAATTGTCCTGGATTATTTTTCCATTATTTACAATGGGCCCTTTACTTACTGTTTTTTTTTAAGAATTGATCAATGCAAAAATGTTTTGCTGTTATCCTTTTTTGCATGTAATGCTAGTTTAGGGTCATTTTTTTTATTTCATTTTTACATTTTTTTCTGCATAGTAGTAAAGGCTCCCCAGGTGTTGGTACTTTTATTTTTGAAGTAGGCCTTATGTAATTTGTTCTTCTAATTTAACAATTTTTTAATTTTTTTTGTTAACCCACTTAGGTTTTTGTTTTTTATTTGATTACTTATTTATTTGTGGAATACATTTATTGGAATTCACCAATATAGTGTTTTTAATAAAATCTCACATATCCTTAGTTGTTTTATTTTCAAGTTCTCAATCCCAATTTATTTTGGCAAGTTCTTCCAAATTTTTTTCTGTGTTAGCTCTATTATTCTGCCGAATGGTTGTTTTTCCCATAGCTTTCCTTGTAGTCAAGTTTTAGTATAAATTCCACTGTATTGTGATCACTATTTCCAATGGGAGGACCTATAATACACTGGTCAATTTCTAAGTAATCTGTACTCATGATTATATCTAGAATGTTATTTTCTCATGTGGGATCAAGTTGGGTTCTATCACAAACTGAAAGGAGCTTCCTTCCACAAGAACTATTTGCTGATCCATCTTTCCAGTTGATATCTCCCAGATTGAAATCACCAATTGATATCAGGAGGTCCCCAAGTTTACCTGCTACTTCCATTTCTGTCAAGAGATTTTCATATATATTCATTGGACAATTTGGAGGGCAGTAACATACCACTAGTATTGAAGGATTTTGTGACTTCATTGTTAATATGCTGGTGCTAGTACAGCAGAACTACAGTAGTCCAGCAGATCAGAAGTTGCAAATATACTATGCTTATTCTTAGGCATGACTTGGCTGATGGAGTCATACCTTGGGTTAAAATTCCAGCACTGATACTTTAGTTCAGCATGAGAAGGAACTGCAATCCTGAAGTGCTATCTTTCAGCTGAGATTTTAAATTGCGGTACTGTCTGCCTGTTCTAGTGGATGTTTAGGTGGATGTTAAAGATTCAATGGCATTTCTCAAAAAGAGTAGGGGAATTCCTTTGGCATCCTGTCCAAATTTACCTCATTCACTAAGAATGCCAGTAACAGCTTAATCTGGTATAAATTCAATTGGCTTCCATCTGTATCTCTCCCTCCTTCTCCACCCCTAGAATGAGTAGCAAAATGGGCAGCACAAACTTTTAAAAAAGTCAGGAAACAAGCCACTCACAGCACTCACAAAACAACCAACTGACAAACTTTTATTTATTTATTGTTTGCACATACTGGAACACCCCATATAAGGTTAGAGAGGACACCAAGGGAAATGTTTTTAAAATGCAACCAGCCAGTCTGTTGTCGCAGAGATAGGGTACCGACCTATGATACCAGTGACCCGGGTTCAGAAACAGACCTGGGATGTCAGCGGGCCAGCCAGGATGGATGCTGGTTGTCATTGCACATCTCTGTTCTCACAAAAATCAGGGGAGAAAAATTGCCATCTACATGACCAGATGACGCTCGCCCCTCAGGTGCGATCAGCACCCAGGTCAATCCCTGACCTATCCCATTGATTGTGGCACCTTAAGAGGGTCAGATTCCACAACCCCACCCTGGGGGCAAGCCAGGGGCTATTGGGAGTCATGACTGATGTGGGAGTGGAAGCTGAAGGGGTCCGTGACAGATCTAAGGTAACGGCAGTAGGTGGCACCAAAAAATATAAATAAAATAAAAAATGCAACCCACAAACTAGACTGTCTCTTAAAAATGGATTTGTCCCATCAAGTGCACAGGCACCAACTACAACAATGCTTTGTTACCAGTGCTTTCCACAGAACCCATCATTGCACTCTGTATAAAGATGTGAACTGGACCTTCCTGGCCTCCAGGAGGTTACTACGTACCTATTTATGGGTATACAAAGCATTCTTGAACAAACTTCCTCCTTACATTGGTAATCTTCTTCCTCACTCCCAAAGTTCATACACTCTAAGAACAAATTCATACATCTCTCTGGATGTACCCAAATTCCACACTCAGTAAGGCAAAAAAGCCATCAACCGCATACTTCCTACAGTCTGGAACAAGGGGACACAATTTGAATATGGGGGGATAGCTCAGGGGCAATGTGAGGAAGTATTTATTCACAGAGTGTGGTGGATGCATGGAACAGCCTTTCTGAGGAGGATGTGGGGTCTAAAACTGTGTGAGAATTCAAGAATGCATGGGACAGACATAAGGCAATTCTTGTGGGAGGTAGGAAGAAATAGGCTTTTGGTTAACTAGGATCTGCAGCTTATCCTGTAGATAGGGAAATGGGCAGACTAGGTGGGCCAAGCGGTTCTTATCTGCCATCAAAGTCTATGTTTCTGTTTCTATGGAATGGTTAAGAATCTGGTTGGGCAGAGCAGCAAGATAGCTGTAATGCTACTCTGCTCCTGGCTGCTGTCTGCTCGGTCAGGTATGTAGCTGCATTCCATGTATTAGTGGGTTTTAATTAAATTTCATGAATGAAACCCTGGCTATTTGGATCTGCTCCCATCAGATAAGCTATTTTAAATCCATACTGAAGGTTGTAAGGTGTTTTTTTTGTATTGCAAATTTTACGCGGTCGACCACTGGCTTTGGCATTTCGAGTGGCATCCATTTGACTTGGGGACAATGAGAGGAGGATAGCCACTCCATTGTGCTTGCAGATCGAGACTGGGAGTGTGATCTGACCGGTGTTTTTGCAGGCTATGTGGGGTGTTTCATGGACACCCCTCTGGAACTTTTATTTCCCTGAGGATGGTGAGTGCTACAGTTGTGCTATGAATGTTGAATGCTGAATCATGGCCAGAGATGGAAGCAGAATCAAGAGTTAGAGAAAATCCTGATACCAGAGCAACCAGGAACAGTTTAGATATAGACAATGGGGGTGTTGGAAAGTGCACTATAAGTGCTGACATGCATATATTTTACTATTAAGAGGTATGCCATTTTTGCCTAAAGGCTGGGGGTTTATTATTAATTTGAATAAAATTTACTGCACTCAGGTGAGTAATGTTTATGTGTTTTACCCCCCAGATGTCCTGCATGAAAGGAGCTAGACTCGGAGAATATGGGAGCCAGTGGGGAGAACCTTGCACAGGAGGGTGACTAGGCTTTGGATATTGTTTTTCTTGGTAAAGGAGTATAAGTCACCTCATAAACCCTGGAAGCAAGGCTAACTTGGAGGCCTTTGTGGAACACTGTGATGGTGACCATTGTTGTTTTACTGGGGTAGCATCCCCTATGAGGTACTCTTTCCTATTTTCCTTGTTTGGGGTTGAATTGTACCCTTCTGACAAGGGAACAGTTCACCATTACTACAAAGAGCCCTGAACCTTGTTACATATGGCCTGCAATTAAGGAGCATATTTTAAAATCGTTCTATAGAGACGCCATTTGTGGTAACTCAGTGTGATGGGACTCGGTGTATTTTCTCTTCTCCTCTTTAAAATAAAAATGCTGCTGTACATGAGACTGGTTTATTCACATTTTAAATACCAAATAGTGTGACTCTAACAAGCTGACCTGAGCCACCTCTTGGTTATTCTAAGGAATGGTGCTAAATGTTGTCATGTTTTTTAATAAGGTACATGTTCCCTATACATGTGAAAATGGACTGAACTCTTAAGTGCACAGAGAGCTCACTATGGAATCTTAAGATTCATTTTAATTATATGAATATTATTTTCAGGATGGTCTACAGTTTTGAATTTAAACTGCCAGCTTAAATTAAAAGTCAAATGTAAAGGTATCTATGCTCACTGGCAGTCTGCCTGAATTGAGGTAACCCCTCTAATAATTTATCTCACACAGGAAGACTTTAATAAAGCCCTGGGTGAAGTGGTAGAAAAGTTTTACAAATAAATGAAACTGAGGCATGAAACAGTTGATTGCCCTCAGTCCTTTTTCTCAGAGCTCATGATATAAAATACACAAGGAAAGAACTTCTGGGTGATTGAAGTGGGACTCCTATTTGGAGATGGCTATTGTGCAGAATGGAATTGGGCTGATTACAATTGTGTCACCTGCAGTTTTGCCTTCATTTATATTTAGTTCAATCGCTATATGATTTTAAATTGTCACATACAAGTGTAATTTGTGTATTCTGTATTTGTGTCTGACTTTATATTAAGAGGGATAAACTTCTAATGTATTAGCTTAATTTGTTAACTCGTATTGAAGTATTATGGAGAGCATTCAAACTGGTTATTCTCTGAAGTTTAAACAGCAGGATTCCCCTGTAAAAGGAATGCTGTTTCCTTTTGGCATCACATTTGGAAAGCTGACTTTTGAATAAAGACTGCTTGAAATGCAGCAAATTTTTAAATTTCTGTGAACATGACTCTAGATTCCAGATTCCTTATGAAGGACCTTCTTAAGGCACCACTGGGAATTTTTTTTTTTTTTTATCATCGAATGATTTTTTCACCTTGCTGTAGAATGAATGGCAAGGTCATGCAATCACTGGCTTGTCCCGCCCAGAGGGCAGCAGGCTCACTCAGCCGATGGGGGGCTGGTACGGCTATTTCCTACCAGCTGGGAGGCTCCCATTATGCCTACCCTTGCCAGGCCAAGACCGCCCCCCTGGTGCAGTTCCCCAACAGACCTCAGGGTGGGCCAAGTGTGGCCATCAAGCTGCTCATTCATGCCCAGCCTTTTATTTCCATTTCCCACTTGGAGTACGTACATGCAATGACATTTGGGTACAGCGTGCTGACATCTGATGCATCCCCGCCATGTTCACCAGTACTGAGAGTGCCCCCGGTCATCACCCGGGGCCGCTACAGCATGGTGGAGTCCCCTTACCCAGGGATAGGACAGCAGTCACACGGACGCCAATCCTATCCCTCCTCTGTTAACTCTCGGCGACCCGGCTTGTTCTCAACCCGGGTCACCGGCATAGCGCAAGGTGTAGTGTTCAGCTCCTCAACCCTCAGTGCCACTGGGCCAGCTCCCACTGGGAAAAATTTATTTGGTATTCCGGGTTTTGTTGACCAAGATTTTGATTCAAAAAGTGTGGCAGAACAATTAAATGTGCCACAGAATTAACTGGGATAATTATTTAGCCAAGCTTACATTAATGCGTTCGATTTAGTGATTTTCTACCATTAATAGTATGTTTTTCAGAACTGTAGACAATATTTCTTATTATTAATTGTCTGTACAAATGAGTTGAGTGAATTTGAGTGAGCCTGCTCTATTTAATTTTTAAAGTGTTTCTCTATTTTTAGCTTTGTGACAGTTTTTGGCTTGGTTATATGAAATGATCATACTACTTATGGATGCACTTTAACTTACAGTATTTTATGCTGTATGAAGCTGCCCAACAAGATTGATTGGAACTGTGTATGTATATAGCATATTTTACTGTTTCATACTGTTTTATGTGTGTTGTCTACTTTCTAATGACTTTTTGTCGAATGAATAAAATTGAAACTATAAACAAAACAAAACAAAAAAACTACAGCCTGGAACAAGCTACAAGCTACACTTAAGCTTTGTACCTTAATCCCATTAAATGCATTCAAATCCCTTGTGACCAAATTTACTACCGACACTTGCCATTGTTACTAAACCCTTACCATATAAATACCATTCCCCTGACTTCCACCACCTTATTGCCCTCTTCATTACTGTCTATTCCTCTAAATTCCCCCCATGACCTCTGTTGCTTGTATGTTCCTTCTATACTTATTGATATCCACCCTTCCTCTGTCTACATTCAGCTACATTATTTTTACATTTATGCTTGTAAATTGTTTCTAACTGTGTGATACTCAGGTTACTTATTGTATATATTATAAATAATATCTATTAGAATTTGAGATCTATTTTTGCTTTTGCTGTTTTTACACTATGTAATTGTTATCCTTTATTATGTATTGCACTAGGTATTGTACTTGATGTATGTTTGTCCCAGGGGACCTCCTTGCAAATGAGTTTGCTCAATGGATATATTCCTTTACAATAAACTTGAACTTGAACAACAGAGGGGACATGACAGAGTTCTGTATTTGCTCCACATTTTTCAACAGGGGAAGAGGGTTATGGTCCAAGACGGCCATAGCCAGAGGCAACTTTTACTCCGGAGAAAGTGCAAGAGTCATGGGGACCTTTAACGTATGGGCATGTTTAGGTCAACAGACCATACACATCCATGTGGACCACTTCCTTCCATCATGTGTCCCCCCCACTAGCATCAGCTGAACACTTCTCTCGTGGGCAAGAGGATGATGAGGATTTAGCTTCCTGCCCTGGCTTGAGTGCTATCATCATCTCTGGCGTTAGTTGTTCCTGAAATACCTGTTGAACCCACAACTGCTGCCCCAGACCAATGATATCCAATGATGCTGCACAAGGCACCAGAGAGACTTGATCTATGAACAAAATATTTGTGATGCCACTGAACTGCATTGTTTTAGGCAGAGCAAGTTTTAACCAATGGAGCAGAATAATACCCAAAATGTCTTGGGGCCAGAACAGTCTACTTGAGCACTGAAGATAGAATATAATTGTTCATAAACTAGTTTTATCTAAGGGAGAGGGGTGCAGTAGCTGTGGTACTGACCTTAAGGAAGTACCTGGCAGCCATCTTACTTGTAAACCTGTAGTGGGTAGTCTTTGTAATTTCCTGTCATGCTCAGTCCAAAGCCCTTTAACCTTTAGGTCCCTGTATAGTGTATTTGCCTTCAACCTGAATAAAGAAGGCAATCCAGATGAACAATTGGATATTGTGGCAGTCACAGAAACATGGTACACCGAGAACCATGAATGGGATGTCAACATACCAGGGTACACAATCTACAGAAGGGACAGGGAAGGCAAAAGAGGAGGTGGAGTAGCTCTGTACATAAGGGAAGGGATCAAAGCTTCAGAACTAAAAAGTAAAGGGGGAGGACAAGAGGCACTCTGGGTTACCTTGGAGATGGGGAATGGCATCGCAACCCGCACAGGGGTTGTATACAGACCCCCGCCCCAAGGGAGGAAATGGACAAGAAATGATAGAGGACATTCACAAAATGGCTGGAAAAAGGGAAGATACTGTTGATGGGGACCTGAATATGCCAGATGTTAACTGGAGGACATGTACTGCAGCCACATCCAAGAGCAGGGTCATTCTCGATGCCCTGCAGGGGGCAGACCTTAGACAGCTAGTGCTGGAACCCACTCGGGAGGGAGCAAAACTAGACCTGGTACTCTCAAATGGAGAGAGGATCACAAATTTAGAAGTCAGTGGACATCTGGGAACAAGCGACCACTGCACAGTGTGCTTCACAATGAGCACAACCATGGAGATAAGCCATACAAAAACAAGGATACTGGACTTTAGAAGGGCTGACTTTGGCAAAATGGGTGAACACCTGAAGAATGCACTAGCAACAGCCAAATAGGAGGGTGGAAGAACAATGGAGAAAATCAAAACTGCCATCATAGAGGCAACAAGTCTTTGTGTAAAACAAATAAAGAAAACAAAGCGGAGAAAACCACTATGGTTCTCAAAAGAGGTGGCAGGGAGGTTAAGGAGAAAAGGCTGCATTCAAAAGTATAAGGAATCACAGAGGAGCATGATAGGGAACTGTATCAATTAAAGCAGAAAGAAGTAGGAAAGGCAGTCAGAATAGCAAAGGCACAAACTGAGGAAAAAATAGCCAACTCGGTCAAAGGGATAAAACCTTTTATAGGTACATTAGGGAGCATAGAAAGGTTAAGGGAGGATAGTGAAGATTAATAAGGAGAAGGGGTGGGCAGAGGGAGACAGTGAAAAGGCAGAGATACTGAATGAATACTTTGCTCAGTATTCACAAAAGAAGATGAGGAGCAGTTACCTAAACCAGACAATAGAAGCACTCTGGGCAGGGGGTTGATACCAGTCCATTCACAGAAGAAAGAGTCCTGAAAGAACTCCTAAAACTCCAAGGTGGACAAAGCAATGGGCCTGATGGGATTCACCCAGAATCCTAAAAGAACTAAGGAGGACCTAGTGACACCACTGACCACACTTTTAACAAATCATGGCAGGATGGGGTGGTACCTGAGGACTGGAGGAGGGTAGATGTGATTCCCTTTACAAAAGTGGGAGCAAGGCAGAAGCAGGAAACTATAGACCTGTAAGTTTGACCTCAGTGGTAGGGAAAATGATGGAATCACTCTGAAAGAAAGAATTGTTGAACACCTAGAGACTAGCGGGGCACAGGACCCAAAGCAACATGGATTTACAGCAGGAAGGTCATGTCAGACTAATCTAATTGATTTCTTTGACTGGGTGACCAAAGTAATAGACCAGGGAGGGGCTGTGGATATGGCCTACCTAGACTTTAGCAAGGCATTTGACACAGTCCCGCACAAAAGATTAATAATCAAGTTAGCCAGCCTGGGAGTGGGTCCCAGGGTGGTAGCCTGGGTAGCGAACTGGCTGCACAACAGGACACAGAAGGTAATAGTGAATGGAACACATTCCGAAGAAAGGGGGGTTACTAGTGGAGTACCTCAGGGCTCAGTACTGGGTCCAATCCTCTTTAACATCTTTATAAGTGACATTGCAGAGGGTCTGGAGGGAAAGGTATGCCTCTTTGCAGATGACACAAAGATCTGTAACAGAGTTGATACACAAGAGGGGTAGAAAAGATGAGAAGGACTTGACAAGGTTGGAGGAATGGTCAGACATATGGCAACTTAGATTCAATGCAAAGAAGTGCAAAGGTAATGCACCTGGGAAACAAAACCCAGGAGAAGAGTACACAGCAGGGAGGTACTAACAACAACAAAATGGAAAGGGACCTGGAGAAGTCATATCAGATGACCTAAAGGTGGGTAAGCAATGTGAAAAGTCAGTAAGGAGAGCCAGGGGATACTGGGATGCATAGGAAGGGCATCACAAGTAGAAAAGGGAAGTGATTATCCCTCTATACAGACAGTTGATGAGACCCCATCTGGAGTACTGTGTGCAGTTTTGGAGACCTCATCTACGCAAGGACATAGACAGGATGGAAGCAGTCCAGAGGAGGGCAACTTAAATAGTGCAGGGTTTACATCAGAAACCATATGAAGAGAGACTGAGAGAGCTTAACATGTATACCCTTGATGAAAGGAGGGATGGGGGGACATGATAGAAACATTCAATTACCTCAAGGGAATCAACAAAGTCCAGGAGGGTAGCATCTTTCAGAAAAAGAGATGTGTAAGAACAAGGGGGCACAGTTTAAAGATAGAGGGGGGACGGCTCAGGGGTAATGTGAGGAAATTCTTTTTCACGGAGAGAGTGGTGGATACATGGAACAGCCTTCCTGAGGAGGTCATTGGGTCTAAAACAGTGGGGGAATTCAAACATGCATGGGACAGACACAAAGCAATTATAGAGGGGGGTTGCAGGAAGCAGGCTGTTGGTTAACTAGAATCTGCAACTTATCCAGTAGGTAGGGAAATGGGCAGACTGGGTGGGCCAAGTGGTCCTTTTCTGCCGTCAAAGTCTATGTTTTTATGTTTCTATGTTTTCTATTGCAACATAAGGCCTCACCATGGTTAGCAGGAGCTGAGTCTGGACAGGCATCACTGCACTGATGATCTGGCACTAACATTATTTCTCTTGTTGAGACAAATTTATCCTGGCATTCCAGTAATATCCCCTAAAGTAAATTCCACTGCTCATTTACCACATCACTCATTTTGTTTTACCACTATCTTTCAATGAGGTCAAAGATCAGTTAGGAGCTGAGGCTGTTGGGTTAGGAAAGGAAAAAAGGGAAGACTGGATAGGCCTACTGATCCTTATCTGCCATCAAATGTTATGTTTCTATGTTCTAAAGACTTCCCTTCCATAATTGAGCATATGTTGATTCCTGTTTCCATGATTAACAGCCTCTGTAATCTGAGTTCTGTTATATGATCATTGCCAACCACTGGTTGACCTACAGTGGAATTATTTATAGCTTCACCCATCTTACTGAACACTATGACTAGTATCACCTCATTTCTGGTCTGTCTGTGTTATACTGCTCCAAGAAAATAGAGAATAATGTATGGTGTGAGATGATCGGTACCGAGTCAATATAGTACTGGCAAAATAGTGCAGGAATAATCGCGCTAGAGAAAGTGCTACACTTTGTACACTGACAGTTTTTTTCTTCAACATATAGTAATAAATGCTACCCCTGTTGCTGTATGCTGTGCTGGGGAAGTGTCAAAGAGGCTGACGGTGCAATGCCTGGTCAAGTAGATCCTGTGGTGGAGTGGCTAGGACACCAGCACCCGGCATTGTAGGTGACCTGGGGTCGCAGTTCGGTTCTGTCTTGCACTGTCTCCACTCCCTTAACATTTGTGCTACAATAGCAGACAGGTAAACAAATGTCTTTCTGAAACAGAAAGTAGAAAATCACTTCAGCAATTTCAGAGTAGCTGCCTTTTAACCAGGGACACTGGTTTACCATGATTAAAAAAGAACAAAAGCTATTGCACTGAACAGAAAAACCATAGAAGCATAGACTTTGACAGCAGATAAGGACCGCTTGGCACACCTAGTCTGCCCATTTCTCTACCTATAGGATAAGCTGCAGATCCTAGTTAACCAACAGCCTATCTCTTCCTACCCCCCACAAGAATTGCCTTACGTCTGTCCCATGCATTCTTGAATTCTCACACAGTTTTAGACCACACAACCTCCTTAGGAAGGCTGTTCCATGCGTCCACCAAGCTCTCTGTGAAAAAATACTTCCTCACATTGCCCCTGAGCCATCCCCCCTCTATCTTCAAATTGTGTCCCCTTGTTCTTGCACATCTCTTTTTCTGAAAGATGCTACCCTCTTGGACTTTGTTGATTCCACTGAGGTACTTAAACGTTTCTATCATGTCCTCCTCTCCCTCCTTTCCTCAAGGGTATACAAATTAAGCTATTTATTCTCTCCTCGTATGGCTTCTCTTGCAGACCCTGCACCATTTTAGTTACCCTCCTCTGGATTGCCTCCATCCTGTCTATGTCCTTGTGGAGATGAGGTATCCAGAACTGGACACAGTACTCCAGATGGGGTCTCACCAACTGTCTCTACAGAGGGATAACAACTTCCTGTTTTCTGCTGGTGCTGTTGCTCCCTATACATCCCAGTATCCCCCCAGCCCTCCCTACTGCCTTCTCACATTGCTTGCTAACCTTAAGGTCATCTGATATGATTACCCCCAGGTCTCTTTCCATTTTTGTTGTTGTTACTTCCCCCTCCCCCATTGTGTAATCTTCCCTTGGGTTTTCATTTCCCAGGTGCATTATTTTGCACTTCTTTGCATTGAATCCAAGTTGCCATACTTCTGACCATTCCTCCAACCTTGCCAATATATTGTTACTTGTGTCTACAAAGCCAAAACCTGATTTTCCCTGTGTTGAGCTTTGTTTAACAATGTTTTTCTCAGCTAAAATGTATTTTAGCAGTTTTACTGACCAGTATTGTGCATCAGTCCTTGTAGTTACGGTATTAAAAATAATAAACTCTATGAGATGCTCAATCTGTACCTCACTTTGGCTTTGTGTCTTATACATATATTTATTTATTAGCTTTTGGTAACCGGGTAAGTGCTCTAGGCAACAGTCCTGACTATTTTCAGGCACGACTCGGGAGATATATACATAGTCCTCCCGCTATTATCAATTCCTATTCACCCAAGTGATCTGAGTGTGCAGATCTTGGAGGTCAGTGTGTGTGTGTGTGTGTGTATGTGGCTGACCTCATGTATGGCATCGCGAGTCTACCTGCTGTCATACATGACAGCAGCAGCACTATTGCCCCAGTTGCTCAGGAGTGACAGCAGGAGCAACACTGTGGCCCCCATACATCAGGGGTGACAGTTGCAGCAGCACTATGGCTCCCATCCCTCAGGGGTGACAGTGGCAGCAGGAGAAGCAGCATTAAGACTCCCATCCTTCAGGTGTAATGGCAGTAGCATTATGGCATTCACCCCTCAGGGGGGATGACAACCAAGGAAGAAAATGGTGCATACCAATAATATGGACCCTATCCATCACGGGTGACAGCAGCACTATAACCCCTATCCTGAGGGGTGACAACAGCAGCACTATGATCCCTATCCTTCAAGGGTGACAGCAGCAGCACTATCTTCCCCATTCCTGAGAGGTGGCAGTGACAGCAGCAGGAGCAGGACTGTAAACCCTGTCCCTCAGGGGTGACAGCAGCAGCACTATGGCCCCTATCCCTCAGGGGTGACAGCAGTAGTAAGGCCCCTATGCCTCAGGGGTGACAGCAGCAGCACTATCTCCCCCATTCCTGAGAGGTGGCAGTGACAGCAGCAGGAGCAGCACTGTAATCCCCATCCCACAGGGGTGATGGCAGCAACACTATGGCTCCCTATCCATCAGGGGTAACAGCAGCAGCACTACGGTCCTCACCCATCAGGGATGATGGCAGCAGCACTATGACCCACATCTCTCAAATATGATGGCAGCAGCACTGTAGCCAACAATCCCTTAGAGGTGACAGCAGCAGAAGCGCTATAGCACCATTCTGCTGGGGTGACAGTGGCAGCAACAGCTCTACCGCCCCCATCCCTTAGGTGCGATGGTAGCATCCACATTATGGGTCACAACTCTTAGGTGTGAAGACAACAGCAGAACTATGGCCTCCTGTCCCTCAAGTGTAATGACAGCAGCAGTAGTATGGTCCCCGTCCTTCAGAGGTGACTGCAGCAGCAGCACTATGTCTCCTATCTCTCAATCATGGTGGCAGCAGCACTATGGACTACATCCCTAAGGTGTGATGTTTTAGCAGCACTATAGTCCCAGGCTGTTTTTACTTCAACTTTTGCCATTATTGGATCCTTCATATAGACAGGGCTCACAGGAGAGCCTTTGTCCACTGCCACTGACTGGGTTGAACTGCTTTGTTGTGGGGAAGATCTGAGCCTTGTTATGGGAGTGTTGTGGGGGAGGATCTGGGCTTTGTTGTGGGAGCGGATCTCAACTGTTCTTGGAACTGTGGCTTTATTGTGGGGGTGGATCTGGACTGAATTCTGGGGGTAACTGCTGAGCAGGGGAAATTTTACAAAACTACTGTATTTCTGGGGGATCCTAGACTACATTCTGGGCAAGCTGTGGTCAGGGGAAGCTCTCTGAAACTGAGAGGGGCAAGCGAACCAGGGGCCATGCTCTGGGCAATTGTGCAGGGTAAAATTTGCTTAATCTGAACAGCCATAGAAGCATTGATAATAGAGCTGATTTAAGCAATCAAGCCACTTACAAGTGTCTAGTCTCAATCAGAAAGGGAACAATTGAAGATTACCAGAAAGTGCATCTCTTGGGATAGGTGCCCTGCTTGCAAGACCAGTGGCTGAAACAAGATGGGGCTGCTTCAGAGAAAATGGGATGATGGATGGGGGAAGGAGGTGAAGGCAGGAAAGGCAAACAAGGGCAGCTGGAGGGAGTGGGGTAGCCACTGGGCAAGGGGGAGGACTGCAGGTACAGGATGGAGGGGAAGCAGAATGGTGGGATGCAGTGGCTGTGGAGATGCTATGGCCATGAATACACTATGGCAACTAGGGCACTGTACTGTATGTGCCAGATTAATGAAATTAGAGGAGGAGTTGTGTAGGCTTAGGTATGAGCTAGATAGGAGGGTGAAGGACACAGGGTCGGGGGATGCACTTACAATGACAGATGGGGGGGCTGAAGGGTGGATGCAGGGTTTGAAGAGCCAGCTGGAGCCATGGAAGGCCAGGCCACCCCGGGGGTGGAAACGGGAGGAGGGACCAAGGGGACTGGACCGTAAGGAAGGTGAAGAATGGCAGAGGGTGGGCGCTAGTGGCTGAAGGGGGGGGAGGTGCTCCAAGGACCATGGCTAGGGGGCTAACAACGCAGGGATGGGGAAACTGGGAAGCACACTATCGGGGAGATCCCAGTCTCAAACACGTTCTTACCACTGGGAGGAACCATGGCGAGCAGGAACCATAGTGAGAATTCAGAGACAATAAGGGGTGATGGAGCAGAGAAATGAGATAGCAAGCAAGGATGGAAGTAAGGGGGGGCAGGGTGAGGAGTAGTAGGACTAGAAGGGGATCCAGAGGAAGTGCAGAAAGGGAAGCTGGGGGATGAGCTGACCATGGAGGGGAAGAAGATGGGATGGCAAGGAAGGAGGAAGGATCTCAGGAAAGGGATGACCAGCAGGCAGCACAAAGGGAGGATGTTACACTGGCTGAAGGGGGGTTAAAACTAGGGGCACCAAAATGACAGGTGGTGGAACAGGGTGAAAATGGACTAAAGGGGAGCAGTAAGAAGGAGTTTGAAGAGGCTGCCAGTGTCAACAAGCCATGTAGAAGTTTGCAGTCAGAAGCTAGGCAAAAGGAGAGAAGTGGGGAGAGAGCAGGGGGCAGAGGAAGAAAACAGGAAAAGTGAGAGGGAGGATACAGTGATTGAGGGGGAAGAGGATCAGGGCATGGAGAAGGGTAGAGGGGCGACAAGGGCCAGGAAGGCAGTTCAGACACAGGCACCTCCGTGAAGGAGAACTGTGATGCAGCTAAACCAGAGGGAAAGGGGGTGGGGGTAAGGTTCTTCTAATTGGATATTCTAGCTTAAAAGGAGTCAAGTGTGGGGGGGGCAGAGGTAGGGCAGTGTGCGTGGAGCACATACCGGGGATGACGGTGCAGGAGGTGATCCACCACATCCTGTCATGGGGCAGGAACCAAGATAAAAATGTGTATCTGGTATTCCACCTGGGAATGAATGACTTGGAAGGCAACAGTCTCAGGAAGGTACAGGTGAGATTTAAGACTCTGGCTGGATTCTGCAGGGGGGTTTTAGGCTTTAAATCGCTAGTCTTCTCGGAGGTGCTGTCAGTACTAAGGGCCAGCACAGAGAGAAAGCACAGGATAAAGGAGTTTAATGACTGGCTGGTGAGGTGGAGTAGGCAGATGGGGTACGGAATGATATGGCACTGGGGGGCAACGTGGGAGGATGAGAGCCTCTTCGTCCCAGAAAGGTTGCACTTCAACAAGGATGGGTCAGCCATTCTGAAGTGCAGGATGGGGGAATTCTTTGAGAAGGAATATAATTTAAACTGAGGAAGGAGGGGCTATATGTGGAGCCATGCCATTCCACAGTCAAGTTGGGGGACCCTAGGTCCCCCCCCTGGGAAGAATGTAGACACAGGCTCCAGTGAGCCCATGGAGGAGCTGAGGAAAGGGAGAAATGGTGGAGGGGCTTGGTGGTCAACACTAGGAGCCTGGCAAACAAGATGGAGGAGCTAATAGCCATCATTCCACACGGTAGGTTGGACATAATAGCGGTCATAGAGATGTGGCAGATGGAATTTCACACCTGGGAGAAAGAGATTCATGGCTTTGGACTGATAAGGAAGGACAGGAAAGGGGAAGGGGTGGTCTTATATATTAGAGAAGACATGAAGTTGATGAAAGGTCAGGAGGGTGGAGGAAAGCTGAATTACTCTGGGTGACAATAGGCAGAAGGACAGGGGAATCCATGAGACTTGGAGTGGTGTACAGACCACCAACACAAGGGGAATAGCAGGACAGGAAGATGATGCAGGACATAGCAAGGATGGCTCTAAAAGGGGAAAGCTGCTGGTGGGTGACCTAATCCTCCCAGATGTTGATTGGACCATCCCAGAAGCAGCATCGACCAGAAGCAGGGAAATTATGGAGGTGGTGCAAGGGGTTTTCCTTCAACAGCTAATCAGAGAACCAGCTAGGGGGAACAACCTGCTGGATGTGGTCCTGACAAACGGGAAGAACGTGGAGGAGGTGGTGGTGGGAGAGGAGCTGAGTAACAGCAACCACAGGGCCATCAGGTTTAGGGTGAGGGTGGGGAGGGAAGTGGGCTGAACCAGCTCAACCGTGCTGGAGTTCAGGAAGGCAGACTTCAATAAGATGCAAAGATAAGTAAGGGAAGCAATTGATGGTATGGCGGAAATAAATGAAGTGGAGGAACTATGGGGAGCTATTGGAAACAGGGTCAGGGAGGCCACACATGCAAGCATAAGGTGGGTAAGAAAGGGAGCAAGAAGCTGGAGGATGTTGTGGTTCAACAGGGCTGTAGCGAGGATGGTAGTGGGCAGATGGTGGGCATTTAGGAAACTCAAGGAAATGCAGAAGGAAGAGGACATGGAAGCCTACAGGAAGACAAGGAGGTTAGCAAAGAGAGTGATTAGAAGGGCAAAGGCCGATATGGAGGAACGGAGGGAGAAGCAGGCCAAGGTGGGTAAAATACATTCTTCAGATACGTGAGGGAAAAGAGGAAGACCGGTCAAGGGATCTCAAGACTCTAGGGGGAGCCACTAGAAGATGACTGCATGAAAACAGAAGCGCTAAACAGGTACTTTTGCTCAAGTTGCACGTAAGAGGGGGAGGGTAGGGGACTGAAGTTGAGGATGAGAGGGGTGCAGGGATGAAAGCAAATCCCTTTAGCATAGAGAGAGAGTCAGGGAGGAACTGGGCAGGGTGAAAGTGGATGAGGCCACGGGACCAGATGGATTGCATCTGGTGGTGATCTGTGAGCTAAGGGAGGAGACGAATGCCCCACTGGCGAGGCTATTAAACCTGTCCTTGGACACTGGAAAGGTGCCAGAAGACTGTAGGAGAGCTACAGTCATGCCAGTACACAAGGGGGGAAACAGAGAGGCAAAAGAGAACTATCGTCTGGTGAGCCTCACCACAGTGGTGGGAAAGGTCATGGAGGCACTCATCAGGGAAAGGGTAACACAGTGTCTGGAGGTGAATGGATTGCTGAATGACAACCAGAATTATTTCACAAGGGGGAAATCATGCCAGTCCAATCTAATAGAATTCTTTGACGGGGTGACTCAGGTAATAGACACGGGGGGGGGCGGTGGACATGGCCTACCTGGACTTCAGCAAGGCCTTCAACACTGTACCCCACAGAAGGTTGGTCAACAAACTGGGAAGTATGGGGCTGGGGGGCAAGATAACTAGATACTTGGGCTAATACAGACGTGGTTGAATCCCAATATTCCGGACACCATATGTGCAATAAATGGCTATAACGTTCTCAATTGGGATCTCTAATCCTCCAAGGGGGGAGTGGTTGCCCTATATGCCAAGGATCACTTAGGGATAACTGCCCAGCCTATGGACATAATTGGTTCTTTGGAGGCCCTTCATGTGGTTCTGACTCTTGGTAACACCAAAAAAATAAATCTGATATGTGTCTACAACCCACCCAAAAGCGGCATCACTGGCTTAACTAATCTTATGGATCTCCTGGCATCACATAAGGTAAAAGGAAAACTTCTCCTCATGGGGGATTTCAATCTGGACTGGACTGGGAACACTTGGGATTATATGATGCCATGCTCAGCAAGTTGCACCTGACTCAGCTAATAAAATGTCCAATGAGGCCATCGCAACGGGGAAGCCACAATTCCCTCCTTGACTGGATTGCCATAGACAAAACTGACCATATTGAAGGTTCAGGCACTGTACCTGATGCTATCAGTGACCATACCCCAGTTTATTGCATATGGAAGGCACACATCCCAAAGCCTCTCCCCAAAGCAATACACTTTTGGAACTTTTCCAAAATTAACATCTGTAAGCTACATGTGGATCTCAGCCACATCAACTGGTCCTCAATTTACCATGCAGTTGATGTTGACAATGCTCTATCCTACCTTGTAATTACCCTAGAGGAATCTCAAAATTAGCACCTTCCCATGAAAAGAAGGAGGTTCCGAGGTATAGCAACAAGATGGGTGAATATTGAGATCCTGACCAGCATGAGGAGCAGGGACAAGACCTGGGTTGCTGCAAAGCAAAGCGGCAGACAAGCTGACTAGGATGAATATTGTAGGCAAAGGAACACATGCAAGAGAGAAATTTGGGCAGCAAAAAGGACTTACTCTCTTAAGCCACTACAGAAATCGGCCAATGACACACATGGTTTCTGGAACCATATTAAGACTTTCTTGGGACAAGGTGGTTGCTCGACGATCACTGATATGACAGTTAATGGTGCCAATTGCAATAACACCTATACCATTGCAAACACCCTAAACATCTACTTCTCCGACCTCTCAGACTATGAGAGGCTGACAAGTCAACCCTCTGTCTCTCCAGCTGTGATCCCAGCCAAGGCCTTCTCTTCACTTAGTTTTAAGCTGGTCACCATGCTTGAGGTTCTGAGACTTTTGAGGAAACTACTTGAGCATGGATCAGCGGGATCAGATGGCCTACTACCAAGATTTCTTAAACTAGCAGCCCCTGTTATAGCAGCACAGTTGCCAGGATCTACAACATTTCCATCAGTACATGGGTAGAACCATGTCTCTGGAAGATAACGTGAGTTGTCCCCATCCATAAGAAAGGGGTCACAAAAGACTTAAACAACTATCGTTCAATTGCAATATTATTAAAACTGAACAAAATTCTTGAAAAACTAATAGCCGACCAGGTCACATACTATATTCAGCAAAACAACCTTCTCACCCCTGCCCAACATGGCTTCAGGAAGGGGCACAGTACAGAAACATAGAAACATAGAATTTGATAGCAGATAAGGACCACTTGGCCCACCTAGTCTTCCCATTTCTCTACCTAATGGATAAGCTGCAGATCCTAGTTAACCAACAGCCTACTTCCTCCTATCCCCCACTAGAATTGCCTTATGTCTGTCCCATGCACTCTTGAATTCCCCCACTGTTTTTGACTGCATGACCTCCTCAGGAAGGCCATTCCATGCATCTACAACCCTCTCTGTGAAGAAATACTTCCTCACATTACCTCTGAGCTGTCCCCCCTCTATCTTCAAATTGTGCCCCCTTGTTCTTGCACATCTCTTTTTCTGAAAGATGCTACCCTCTTGGACTTTGTTGATTCCCTTGAGGTATTTGAAAGTTTCTATCATGTCCCCCTCTCTCCCTCCTTTTCTTGAGGTTATACATCTTAAGCTCCTTTAGTCTTTCTTCATATGTCTTCTGGTGTGGACCCTGCACCATTTTGGTTGCCCTCCTCTGGACAGCCTTCACCCTGTCTGTGTCTTTGTGGAGATGGGGTCTCCAGAACTGTACACAGTACTCCAGATGTGGTCTAACCAACTGTCTCTACAGAGGGCCAACAACTTCCTGATTTCTACAGGTGATGCCTCTCCCTGTGCATCCCAGTATCCCCCAGCCCTCCTTACTGCCTTCTCACATTGCTGGCCCACCTTTAGGTCATCCGATATGCCTACTCCCAGGTCCCTTTCCATTTTTGTTGTTGTCAGTATTGCACCACCCATTCTGTACTCTTCCCCTGGATTTTTGTTTCCCAGGTGCACTTCTTTGCATTGAATCTAAGCTGCCATACATTTGACCATTCCTCCACCCTTGCCAAGTCCCTTTTCATCCTTTCCACTCCACCTTGCGTATCAACCCTGTTGCAGATTTTTGTGTCATTTGCAAAGAGACATACTTTCCCTTCCAGTCCCTCTGCAATGTCACCTATAAAGACATTAAAAAGGACTGGTCCCGGTACTGAACCCTCCGGTACCCCACTAGTAACCCCCCTTTCTTCACTGTGGACTCCATTTACTATTACCTGCTGTGTCCTGTTGTCCAGCCAGTGTTTTACCCAGGCTACCACCCTGGGACCCACTCCCAGGCTGGCTAATTTGTTTATTAATCTTTTGTGTGGGACTGTGTCAAATGCCTTGCTAAAGTCTAGGTAGGCCATGTCCACAGCCCCTCCGTGGTCTACTACTTTGGTCACCCAGTAAAAGAAATCAGTTAGATTTGTCTGACATGACCTTCCTGCTGTGAATCCATGCTGTCTTTGGTCCTGTGCCCCACTGGCCTCTAGGTACTCAGCAATTCTTTCCTTCAGAAGTGATTCCATCATTTTCCCTACCACTGAGGTCAAACTGACAGGTCTGTAGTTTCCTGCCTCTGTCTTGCTCCCACTTTTGTGAAGGGGAAACACATCCACCCTTCTCCAGTCCTCAGGCACCACACCATCCTCCCATAATTTATTAAAAAGGGTAGTCAGTGGTGTTACTAGTTCTTCCCTTAGTTCTTTTATAATTCTGGGGTGAGTCCCATCAGGCCCCATTGCTTTATCCACCTTCAATTGTAAGAGTTCTTTCAGAACCCTTTCTTCTGTGAAAGGACGAATATCAACCCCCCTATCCAGAGTACTTCTATTGACTGGATTAGGTATCTCCCCCTGCTTTTCTGTTGTGAAAACTGAGCAGAAGTATTCATTCAGTATCCCTGGTTTTTCACTGTCACTCTCTGCCCAACCAACTTCCTCTTTATTCAGCCTCAGTATCCCTGCATTAGTCTTTCTTCGCTCCCTAATGTACCTATAAAAGGTTTTACCTCCCTTCTTAACTGAGTTGGCTATCTTTTCCTCGGTTCGGGCCTTTGCTATTCTGACTGCCTTCCCAGCTTCTTTCTATTTTAACTGGTACAGTTCTCTGTCCTGCTCCTTTTGTGTTTCCTTATACTTCCTGAATGTTATCTTCTTCTCCCTTATCTTTTCTGCCACTTCTTTTGAGAACCATAGTGGTTTTTTCTTTAGTTTTGATTTGTTTATTTGCTTCATACAAAGGCTTGTTGCCTCTATGATGGCAGTTTTGATGTTTCCCAAGTGTTGCTCTATCCCACCTTCTTGTATGTATGGCCACAGCACTTATCAAATTCACTAATGACATCAAGCAATTGAAGGATAAAGAGCTATACACTGGAGTGATTTTCATGGATTTAACTAAAGCGTTCAACCTGGTGAATCATTCATTGCTACTAGATATGCTAGCCACACTTGAATTCTCCCCAGACTCCTAAACATGGTTCAGTAGTTACCTATCTCGGTGGACACAATTTGTTTAGATTGACAATTGCAAATCTGATTTCTCTCCTAGCAGCATCAGTGTACCACAAGGCTCAGTTCTCGGACCACTACTTTTCTCACTGTTTGTGAATAGGCTGCCTCAAGAGTCGAGCACTACCTCTACCATCTTATATGAGGATGTGCCAAGGACATGTCCTCCATTAATACCACACTTGAATTGGACTTTGCCTGTCTACATGAGTGGGTAGTTCAAAATAAACTTCTTCTGAATACCAAAAAAACAGTGGCAATGCTGTTTGGATCAGCACCAAGAGTCAAAGCCAGCTCTGAAACATTGGCCATACATGGCTCGGAAGGCTCATTCCTGGATTTGGTGGACTCTTTCACATACCTGGGTAGAACCCTTGACCCTTCATTGGATTTCAGCCTCCATATCACTAACACTTAAGGCTGTCAATATCAAGCTGGGGATGGCCTACAAAGTCAGAGCATCCTTAGATGCTAAGGCAAAATTAGCCATCGCGCAGGGGTACTGCTCCCCAGCCTAACTTATGGAATCACTTCCTATAAAGACATGAACAAGGGACTAATACAGAAGTGGGACACCTGTTATAATAGTATCTGTCATTTAGCACTATCAGTACCTAGGCACACCCATCATTGTGTACTTTACTTCAGTCTGGGCTGACTCTCTCCTGCCTCTTACTGAGTCTATAGTATACCACAGGATGCACAACTGACAGCATTATCTGAACTGGAACACCAATGTCCCTTGCATACTTGATGAAACCGGCCCATCAGACTTACCCACTGAAAGCTACCACAAAGTCACTCCTTAATACACTAAAATGTGCCACCTCAATGGGTGAGTAGGCATTTGCAGTGTCTGCCCCAAAGCTATGGCACTCCCTGTCTTCAACTGTGAGACACTCCACTACACACCTGATCTTTAAAAACGATCTCCGTGCCTGCCTCCTGGCCTCTGACAGGTGCACTTGTGACTCAGCCCCTGGGGAGGACACCTAGTTAGGCTTCCTTTGCATGTCCCATCAGCTCATATTTGGCACTTATCACTCTCGCCCACTTTTAGATAGCAGGCAAGAACAGACTGTGAGGTATCCCACTGAGAGTCTGTCTGGAATAGTTTCTCTATTTACTTATACCATATGGTCTATCTCTTTGAAACTGTATTGTGTATTCCCTCATATCTATGGATAGCCTAGTGTAATGTCTAATTTCTCTTGTACAGCAGGTATCACCATGCCTGTCCATACTGTAATGTGTTTTACCCAAGTCTGTATTATGTAATAGTAACCACTGTGATGTGATGTGCTTTTACCTCTGTCTGGAACTCTCCCGGGTCATCACTGATAATAGGCAACTTCTTTGTCTACAGCACTTACCCAGTAATCAATAAATAAATAAATAGATGGGTGAAAAGCTGGCTAGCAGAAAGGACTCAGAGTGTTGTAGTAAATGGGGTGCACTCTAGGATGGGGAGGGTGACAAGCGGGATACCCCAGGGGTTGGTGTTGGGACCGCTTCTTTTCAGCATCTATATATGCAACATAGCGGACGGCCTGACAGGATGTGTGGCACTCTTTGTGGATGACATGAAAATCTGCAATAGGGTCAACACTGAAGGAGGGGTGGAAGACATGAGACAAGATCTGAGGGTGCTAGAGGAATCAGCAGAGACCTGGCAGCAAAAATTCAACATCAAGAAAGGTGCGATTATGCACCTGGGACACATAAACCTGAGGCCAGGAAGCAAAATGGGAGGGGAGGAAATCAGGACTACGGAGCAGAAGAAGGATCTAGGTATAGTAGTCTCCAGTGACCTTAAGGTGAGGAAACAGTGTACAAGAGCGGTGGGGAAGGTGTATGTGATGCTGGCAAGTATAGGCAGGGGAATCACCAGCAGGAGGAGAGAAGTCCTGGTGCCCGTGTACCAAGCAATGGTGAGACCACACCTAGAGTATGGAATCCAGTTCTGGAGTACTCACTTGCGCAAGGACATAGACATGATTGAAAGGGTTCAGTGAAGAGTGACCAAGATGGTACAAAGGATGATGGGCAAACCATATGAACGGAGATGCAGCGAACTGGGGCTGTATGCACTGGAGACCAGAAGGGAGAGAGGGGACATGATAGAGATCTTCAGATATGTTAAAGGGATAAACAAAGTGGGCCCTGGGTGCTTGTTCTAAATGAAGAAGGACACGACTGCAAGGGGGCATAGTCTGAGGCAGCAGTGGGGGCACGTCAGAGAAAATGTGAGAGGGCGATTATTTAAAGAGAGGGTGGTAGATGCCTGGAACGGGCTTCTGGATGAGGTTGAGGGGATGGAGACAGTGTCTGGTTTCAAGAGGGTGTGGGACAGGCATAAAGGGTTACTGCGGGGGTGGCATGGGTACTCAAGGGGGGAGGCGTATAGTGTTGTGAGGGGGGAAGGGGCAGACTGGATGGACCATAGGGTCCTTTTCTGCAGTCAAGTTCTATGATTCTATGATTCCCTCAGTGGTGACAGCAGCAGGACCACTATGGCCCATCCTTCAGGTGTGATGGCAACAGCAGCAGTATGGCCTCTTACTTCAAGGGTGACAGCAGCAGCACCACTATTGCACCCATCCTGCAGGTGTGATGGCAGCAGCAGCACTATAGCCCCATCCCTCAGGGGTGACAGCAGCAGCACCACTGTGGCCCCCATCGCTCAAGTGTGACAGCAGCAGCAGCAGCTGCACTATAGTCCTCATCCCTCAGGGGTGACAGCAGCAACATGAAGTCCTCAATCCCTCAGGCGTGATGGCAGCAGCTACCCTATAGTCCTCATCTCTCAAGGGTGATGGCAGAGCACTATGGCTCCCATCCCTTGGGTGCAATGGCAGTAGCAACTGCACTACAATCCCCTTCTTTTAACACCCACACCCCAGATGCCCAAGTTACAAATTTCTGGGTCTATTAGCTTGTTAGAAGTCAGACGTGAATTAAGTCAAACCACCAGATGCCAAGGTGGACTCCCTCGGTTTGGTCCAATCTCACACTGAACTGCCTGAACTAGCTTCTCTGAAATAAAGTGCCTTCACCTAAAAAATCCACATGTCATTAGTGGAAGACCTTCTAATGGAAAATCATGCATCTCCTAAATGTGGATACCTTTTTATGGTTGCCGTACACAAAGCATTTTGGTATGATACAAGGTTTTGAGAGGTGTGTCGCAGTGATCCAGTTCAGAAGGGTCTACAAGGGGCTTGAACAATAATCAGTAAAACTGATTACGACACTCTCAGGCATGAAGTGCTTGGACTTCAAAACTTTGTGCTGACAGACACATTCATAAATCAGCTCTATAATTCTGTCTGTGTCAGAGCAGGGAAAGGTTAATGTCTGTGTCTGAAGCATGCTATTTGGAATGCACTATGTCTGTTGTAATGTGGGCTACACATGGGAAAGACTGTAAATCTTTTTGGGGAGACTTCTGCCAGATTAACTATTGAAGAAGTTCTTTGAAAAAGTTGATATTATCCTTTCACTCACAATACAGAACCAGCTGCCTCTCTCAGTCTAGGGCTTCACTAGGCATTTCTGCCACCATTCTTAAGCAATTTTTTTCATTCATATGCATATCAAACATTTTAATCAGCACGGCAGGCACTTTAGCACCACATATGGACAGAAAAGAAAAAAAATGTAAAAGAAAGAATAGTGAGAGGGGAGACTACCTAAATAGGTGACCAATGTACTGAGACCATACCTCTCTACTGTCCCTGATTTTCAGGGATGTCCCTGATTTTGCCTCAGAAATTTCTTCTGTCCCTCCTAAATTTTGCATTTCTGTCGCCGAAGAGTAGGGATTTGAGTAATAAAATAATGCCAACCACTGGTGTTACAGTCTAGTTCTCATTAAGAAAATGCTATTCACACTAAGAAGCATGTTGTACACAGCTTCTGGAACTACTATTACTATTTTTTCAGATGTGTCCCTGATTTTGGTCATTTGTCCCTGATTATTTTAAGCCTTGTCCCTGATTTGGGATGAGGGAGGTTGAGAGGTATGACTGAGACATAAAATTGTAAATAAATAGGATAGGAAAATGGCACTGCTGTAGCAGACTACCAAGAAAGACAAGGGGAGAGGTTAGAAAAATATGTTCCTGGGTGCTCCAGTTATTCCTAACATACAGCACAGCTCTACCACAGCCTGCAGTTCAGTTTTATTGATGTTCTCATACCAGAGTAGTGGTACTAGAAACCACATTCTTTTCTGAAGTCATCCATGTACACTAGACTACAGAAATACTGCTACAGAGGAATCTCTACACTGAGAGCCCAGCCCCCACTCCAAGCAGAGAATGGTAAAAACTATATTTTTTATTCTTTTAAATTCCCTTCAGTTTGTCAGTTGTTGCCCCACCATAACTGTCCTCCCCCCAGGTCCAAGCCTTAGTCTTCCAGCATGACCCTGGATCTTCATCTTGACCTAGTACAACATTAATATCAGTGGCAAGCATCTGGCATTGACAAATGCTTGTTTAACTTTGTCTTAATGAAAAGGGAGTCTCTCAGTTTTCATGTTTGAGCTCAGATGTGAATTGAGCACCACTTTGCCCACTGGCATCATACAGTACTTGGAGGCTTACCTTCTGTATGTCCGAGTGTGCTCTCTGGCTTGGGTGTGATTGCAGCATCCCACTCAACCACAATGGCATTATATAGTTGCAGGTAGAGTGCCAACAATAGTTAGATTGTACAGCAAGCTCAAGGGCACAAAGATGCTAAGGCCTCCCCTACTCAGGGGAATACAGCAAGCAACAACAGCAGCTCCATTGTATCCTCTGGCCTCTTACCATATCTGGCATTTTACCTGCTGTGTGCCTGTGAGTGTGTAGTCTGGCTTGGGTGTTGTTGCAGCACCCAGCCCACCCACACTGATACCATGTAGTTGCAGGTAGGGTAACAACAACACCCAGGACATACAGCGAATTCAGGGGAACACAGAAGCTAAGCTCTCCCTCACTTGGGCACACAGCTAACAACAGAAGCATGTAGAACTGCCAGCATTTACACCATCAGCAGCCTAGCTCACCCAGCCAGCTTAAAAAACACTACCAAAATTAAATACAAAATAGTGGTGCAGGCTGGTGGTGCACAAAACTGGCAAGTGGGAGATCTAGGTTTTTGAGCTGAGCTGATCCAGATGCTCTGCGCTGGTGGGGTTTACAGCATGATGCAGAGGCACTGGGTGTTGAGCTGGGGGGGCATATCTCAGTAGGAAGTGGGGGCAGTCTTGATAAGGTGGGTGACCACACAGTGCTATAAGATCTCTCCAGGCTGGCTGATCCTTCACAAAGACACCCAGAACAGCAAGCATCCCCTGAGCCTCCTAGCTCAGCAACACTAACAGTTCAGCTTCCCAGAGGCACACAATTAAATAAATGCAGTTATGGACACCCAACTGCACACCCCCTACACCTGATTCTTCAAATGTGCTGATACTAAGCTTTTTTGGTGTTTCAGTCATGCAGTGTAAAAAATAGCTTAGGCACATACTTTTTTCTACACAAAAACGTTACTGTCTGCATGGAGAGCAGTTACATCAGCTGATCAAAAAACTAGATGCAGAGCAGCTAAACTTTAAATCTAGCACCCCACCCATGCTGCCTAGCCTGATTCCCTGAGTAGGCAAAAACTTAGCATTTTTGTCGTTGTTTTAAATCATCTAGTGTGAAAAACATTTAGGCATATTCTTTTTCTACACAAAAATGTTACTTTCAGGTTGGTGAGCAGTCACATCAGCTGATCGAACGAAGGGTTAGATGCAGGAGCAGTTAAACTTTAAACCTGACACTCCTGCTCCCGCTGCCTAGACTGATTCACAGAGCATGCTGGTACTGTACTTATCTTTTTTTTTTTGTTTGTTTTATATCATCCACTGTAATATAATAATAAAAGAAGTTTAGGAACATACTAAATAAAAACAATGCTTTCAGGATGGAGAGCAGCCGTCAGCTGATGGAATGGTTGGAGGGAAGCATGGGTGGTTAAACTGAAGCATAGGTGGTTACAATGAAGCAGCATGTGTTTTTTCGTTGCTGATTCTATAAGCAGCAAAGCAGAAAGAATGTGCAGCAGAGCAGCATTCATTTTAAGATGCTGAAATCCTGGGGATTCCATGCAGTGACATGTGATTTCTGTGAGACACCTGAGGAAGAATTAAAAATCCACAAATCAAGCAGAGTTCCATGATTTTTAATGGTTTTACCATGAAAAATGGAAAACCAGGGTCCTTGATTTTAACTCATCTCACTAACCCTACAGCCAGTGTCTGAGCTAGTTTGTGTGAATGGCAACAAAGTACTGCTGTTTCTGTTTAGGGATATGCAAGCTGCCAAGTGCTGTAATAACTGGGTATGACATGGGCCTGCCTGCTGGCACAGCAGTAGAGCTACCGACTGTGATGTCAATGACTGGAGTTCAGGTACCAGCCCAGGCTGTTGGAGGGGGTTTGGCAGCCTGAGCTGGATTAGTTAGGAAGACATGGCAGACATCGGCATGATGTCATTGCATGCCACATCTCCCAAGGGAGAAACAGGGAGGAAAAGCTACACTGCCACAGGCTGCCACCTGCCATGTTCCACAGGCCCCACACCGTTGACCATGGCAATCCCTTGGTCAACTGAACTTGAAATCTGACAGGGGGGAAATGGGGTCCCCTCTAATGGCCCTACCCTGGGGGGGATAAGCCAGGGAGGAACACGCAGGGAGAGGTATGTCCCAGGAAAGATGGGTTACTGGGTTGGGAAAATGGCTAAGTCAATAGGGGCTGCTACGGGGAGGTGAAAAAAACCTGGGTATGACATCATACGCAATTACTATGGAATTTGATCACACTAATAGTGTGACAAAGGGAATTACCAGTTATTATTGCCATTTATGGGGCTCAGAATCTCCCTTCCTGCTGGGTTCCTTGCCTCAGAATGTTCTCAGTAAGTTTCTCTAATTTTCAAGTCCCTTATTAAAGTACAGCACCCTTTCTGACTGTCTTTTCCATTTCAATTTGCAATTTCTTGATCTCCAGTATCTTTTGATTAGGAGCCATGTCGATATCTGTAAGAATTTAACTTCTCCTTACTCCACTATGATCCAGACTGATTCTGTATTGTTAGTTGGCTGTTTTATTTACTTAATGTAGTCAAGTCAAGTCAAGTCATGTTTATTTAAAAAGACGCCCAATCCCAAAGGCTCTGGGCGCCTCACAATAAAAAGAGAAGTAGAGAAAAATGTTATAGCATTTCATGCCATATACATACATAAAAGAGTAAAACACATATACATAGTCATAATCAAACCCCAAAAGCATGTGAGAATAAGTAGGTCTTAAGGCAAACCTTAAAGGTAGTAAGGTTCGGGGCCTCCCTAACTGCAGCTGGCAATGAATTCCAAAAAGCGGGGGCGGCGACACTGAATGCTGGGTCGCCTGCAGATTTTAACCTCGCTCTTGGAACAGTTAGGAGGTTCACACCAGAAGAACGGAGATTGCGGAAAGAGGAGGATGGTATCAGGAGATCTGACAGGTAACCAGGTCCCTGTCCGTGTAGGGCCTTATAGGTGAGAAACCCCACCTTGAAGAGCACTCTCCACCTGACAGGCAGCCAGTGCAGTTCGCGTAGCACAGGTGTAATGTGACAGAATTTACTTTGCCCAGTTAATTGCCGGGCAGCAGCATTCTGCACGAGCTGCAGTCTGTGGAGAGAACCCCCAGAGATCCTGAGATAGAGAGCATTACAGTAGTCAAGCCTAGAAGTGACTAAGGCATGTATCAAGGTAGGGAGGTCCAGAGGCGGAACAAGGGGCTTGATCCTGGCAATGTTTCGAAGATGGAAAAAACAGGAGCGGACCATGGAAGAGATCTGAACCTCCATGGACAAATTCCTGTCAAACATCACGCCAAGATTTCGCACCCAAGGGGAGGCCATCAATGACGCAGCCCCTAGCACAAGGCCAGTTGCAGAATCAGAGGCCATCCCATCATGAACTCTGTTCGACTCCACTACCAATACCTCAGTCTTATCAGGGTTCAGTCTAAGCCAGCTGGAGGCCATCCAGTCGCTAATCTCAGCCAGACAGATATTCAGCACATCTACTGTGTTAGGTGTTCCTGGGGCAAAAGATAAGTATAGCTGAGTGTCATCACCGTAGCAATGAAAACTCAATCCATACTTTCTAATGACCCCCCCCCAGGGGTAGTATATACACTGCGAACAACATTGGGGCCAACACCGAACCCTGAGGGACTCCACACAAAAGGAGACTGGGTGTTGATGAGAAATTTCCCATCACAACCCGCTGTCTCCTATTTGTGAGAAAGGACTCAAACCACTTGATGACAATACCGGTGAGTCCACATAACTCCCTCAGGTGGAGAAGCAGCACACAATGGTCCACAGTGTCAAATGCTGAAGAGAGATCGAGGAGAACAAGAATTGTCTTGTCTCCTCGGTCTCTAGCCCTGAGGAGGTCATTTTGCACCTGAACTAACGCAGTTTCAGTGCTATACCTGGCCCAAAAGCCGACTGGAAGGGATCATACAACTCGTGAGTCATGAGATGTTCCTCCAACTGAAGCGATACCACCTTCTCAACAATCTTCCCCAAAAATGGGAGATTCGAGATAGGACGGTAGTTTGCCCTGACCTCCGGGTCCAAAGAAGATTTCTTCAAAAGGGGTCTAACCAGAGCCTCCTTCAAGGCATCTGGGAAGACACCCTGACTTAAGGAGCACCGGACAATCAGGGCAAACACCAGGCCAACAGAATCAATGCATCTCATTAAGAAACACGTTGGCACTGGGTCCAGTTCACAGAAGGTATGCTTCAGATTGACCGCCACCTCAATTACCTCACGGTCCTCCACTGGCCTAAACTCACCCCAGTCAGGCGGAGTGCACTCAGTACATGACTGGTGACCACTGACAGTAATGATATTGCTGGCTGAAGAAACCTCCCACCGGATCAAAGACACCCTGTCCAAGAAAAACCGAGCAAAATCCTCACAGTCCTCATTAGAAGAGACTCTGCTGGGCTGGAGACAGATCTGATGAAGAAGTCTGTCAACAGTCCGGAAGAGTGAGGCTGGTCAGTTTCTCCCAGCAGCAATCTCCTGAGATAAAAACAATGTCTTCTTTCGGTCGATTTCCTCCTGATATGCACAATAATGTGCATGCAGGACCAGTTTGTCCGTCTCCAGGCGGGATTTCCTCCAGCAGCGCTCCAATCTCCGACCCTATCTTCTTCATTTCCTAGAGATCTCCATCAAACCATGGAGACCCTAAGTACGGTTCTGGGTCGTACACGGACAGGTGCGAGGAGTTACGCGTCGATAAGTACCTTATTATAGGTATCCACACCGACACCAACAGCTGCGACGCATACACCACCTAAACTAGATAGATCAGCAGCTGCCATAAACCCACAGGGTAAGATCTCCAAAGGGCGGCAGCGGATCATCTCAGCAGGAGAGACTTACGCGTGAGCCTCTAAGCATGAACTCACCGTGCTGTGATCAGACCAAAGTACTTGATCAACCATGAGATCCGGGATCTCAATCCCAGTGAGAACACCAGATCCAATGTGTGCCATCCCGATGGGTAGGTGCATCAACGAACTGCAAAAGCCCTAATAAGGACATATTCTGCAAAATCTGTCAATACATCTTTGAGTTTATCCTCAGCCCAGACATTGAAATCCCCAGAATAACACATCTAGGGGGGTCAATGTCTCGCTGGCAATGAACTCGGCAAATTCCCACAGGAACCTCCCCACCGGGCCAGGAGGGCGATAGATGAGGAGGATCCTGCAGCCAATGCCGAGTCCTCCACGGATGGCCACACACTCAAATGAGTCCAGGATTCCCACCGGGTGCACGGTGAAGGTCTGGCTAGATTTAAAACAAATGGCTACACTGCCACCCCTGTGATTTCCTCTGGGGCAGTGCACAATGGTATAACCTGGGGGGACTGCAGCCTCAAAAACAGGGCCAGCATCATCTCCAACCCAGGTCTCTGTTATGCAAGCCAGATCGACTGAAGAAACCAAGGCGGCAATAATTGCCATCTTGTTTCTAATCGACCTGGCATTGCACAGCACCGCCGACAGAGGAATGGCAGGTGGTGTAACCCCTCAGGTTACCTGACCACTCGGTCTGGTGGTTTCCCTGAAAATGGGCACCAACCATGTCTGGCGTTGCCTAGGTGCCCTAAATAAACCAGGGCATCTCCTCGATCCAACCACCTCTATTCTACCTTCAACCCGCTTCTGGTCAGCCCACAGCTCACAAGCCAAACAGTCCCTCATAATCCCCACCTCCCTGCAGCGCCTGCTCGTAACATCAGATACAGGGAGAGGAACAAAGGGGCGCAAAGCATGCAGCTGTGCCTTCCCGTAAATAATCCTAGCCCCCATAGGTTGCCCTTCAGACCCCATACACATTCCTAGTTTGAAAGATAAAAATGACAGATAGACTTTAATTTAGACTAATTCAACAAATTTAAAACATTTCTGATTAAGAGATCTACTACAATCTAAAACCCTCAATAAACAAAACTACTTCCCAACTCTTCATTACAGGCAGAGTATAGTTCTGGCACCGAGTGGCGCGCCACTCACGACGCTCGTGCTTGCGAGCGGCGCTTTCTTATATACAGACACTCGTCTCCAACCCTCACAGCAGGACCAGTTCCCTCCCACTCCTCCAATATCAGCCAAACTAGGTAAATTAGCACAGCCTCTCATGCTGTGATTTCACCCAGTTAGGACGAGTAGGGAAGAGGGAGATCAGCAGGTAGGGACACAATCAAGCTTATCTGCCAGCTGAATTAAAATTCCAGCCGCTAACAAGCGGCACTCAACCAAAAGCCACACTCAGATATGCTGCCGCTTACGAGCGGTGTAAGGCAAGAACAGTTCAAATCTGCCAGTTACTAATAATTCCAGCCACTAACGAGCGGCACTTTGATCAAACACCACACACTCACCTGCCGCTTTCGAGCGGCGCTTCCTTATATGCAGACACTCGTCTCCCATCCTCACAGCAGGACCAGTTCTCTCCCACTCCTCCAATATCAGCCAAACTAGGTAAATTAGCACAGCCTCTCACACTGTGATTTCACCCAGATAGGACGAGTAGGGAGGAGGGAGATCAGCAGGTAGGGACACAGTCAAGCTTATCTGCCAGCTGAATTACAATTACAGCCGCTAATGAGCGGCACTCAACCAAAAGCCACACTCAGATATGCTGCCGCTTACGAGCGGTATAAGGCAAGAACAGTTCAAATCTGCCAGTTACTAATAATTCTAGCCACTAACGAGTGGCACTTTGATCAAACACCACACACTCCCATAATTTTGATATGTTTACCATGCAAGGCAACCTCTCCTCTCATACCCCGTCAATCCCTTTAATATAACCTATATTCTTCTATTTCTTTACTGCAATAATCATTCTCCATCCATCTTGCCCTGATATTCGCACATTATCCATGTTCTCTTCCTGTGCCATAATCCCTTAATATCACTTATTAAGTATCTTGCACAGTAGTTACTGAACATCTCCTTTTTTAAATGGGATAGGAAACAGTTTTTTATACCTCTTGATGCCCTACTGTTTTCCTTTTAGTATCTATCCAATATGTTGATATGTTTTGACCTTTTTGCATTAAATTAATAATGTAATTGTTTGTCTTTGTAAATACTCCAATCCCTCTCTCTCTCTTTTCAACTGTTGCTGCACTCTTTTCATACTGCCCGAATATTCCATGATGTCAGCAACACCATTGCAAGCCAGCCAGATGAATAGTACGGAATGGCGTAACTGAAGTCATGGCATTCATAGGATTTGCAGAAAAAGTTTGAGCCTTTGAGGCAATTTTTCCCATATTGGCTTGCCATTTTGTAATGGTAGTAGCCTTGTTTGCTATTTTTAATACAATACTCATCCAATGATTTTTTAAAAATACATCCATATCTCCACAGCATACAATATTTCTCTGTAGTTCATTCCATATTGTTGCTGTCCTTTGAGAAGTGTAATAGTGCTGCTGCATGCCAAGCCACAGTCTATATTTGGAACAGGGTCTCACCATTGAGCATCGCTCGGAACACCGGGGTCATCTGTCTTTAGTGGTTATCTCCTTGTAACCGTATTTTTGTGAGCTTTTCATAAGTTTTGCTAATATTGTCTAGCTACCATGTCTGCACATGAGAATGGATCCACTGCTTCCTTCAGAACATGAAGATTTGTCCTCAACTTATTCATAAGAAGTCTGCACCCAAATCCAGTAGAATATTAAGAAGGGACTGTTTCCATACTTGTGTCTGCCCTCCATTATCTGAGAGTTCCCCTTCTCTGTTATTGCCAAAGCAGGAACTGTTTAACCTCATGTGGTTGCTATTTCAGCTAATTCTTTTCCTGTCACCACTCCTGTTGAATATCAGACTCTTAAGCAAGTCCTGCTTCATCTCATTGTCAGTCCTGCATGAATTGTTGCTGCATTTCAACTTCTAATTGTATTTTATTTTTAATCTTAGAGTTACAGTAGCTGTCCCAGTCTCCAAACAATTCAGTCATAAGGTTTTTAACATGCTCTAGTTCCCCTAAATGCTCCTGGAGCTCTCTCTCAGTACATCGACCAGCAGTTACTGTTCCACTGGCTCATCCACTATCAAGTTTCTCTCCTTCATCAGGACTATCAACAAGTTCCAGGTCCAACTATATCTGTACCAGGTACTACCAACAGTGGTTCCTTCTCCCACCTGGCTACTGTATGCCCTGACCATCACCAATACTGTAGTTATTTGCCTACTACTTCCACAACAACTCACCCAGCTACTTCATAATATGTCTTTCTGCACCTCAAAGTCTTATGGACAAATGAGAGTTTTAAGTAGTCTTTTGCTGGAAAAGTGATTGCAAAAAATGTAATGAAATGGCCTGGAAATCCAAAGGAAGAGACAAGCTGAAATATGACACAGTTGCAAAATCACATTATATACTGGTCGATGTCCATTGAATTGAAAGGTTTTACCCTGTGGTTCAAAGGGGGACTGTCAGACTCCTCCCCCCTTCCCAACTACTTCAATACCCACTATCCAGCAGCCCCCTTCCCAGTGTATTGTTTCTCTACCACCTCTATTCACCTCCTCCATCTCTGGTGCTGTGCCTCTGGTATGACTCTTTAGCTATGACTTTTTCTTTAGCCTCTAGACTGTTCTCCTGGCACCTCTACTGAGGGTGGAAAACCAGAGAAAGAGACAAGCCAAAATATTACGCAGTTGCAGTAATAATGCATATTGATAACCTTCCACTGAACAGTAAATCGTGTTCTGGTGTCAAAAATTGAGTTATTTGACTGCAGTCCCAAACAGACCCACAAGTCTTTATCCCAAAGTGCCCTAAAATAAGGCACAAGTCCCCCAAGTTTTCTATATAATAGTCAATACATGTTGAGATTTGTCATTGATTTCTCATAGGCAATATCTCGCATTCCTTCCACTATTTTGCTCCTTTCCCTTTTATTCCTTCTTTAATTTCTTCATACTGCCTTTGTTTTGGGGGGCCCAGAACTGACTACAATACTTTCAGTGTAGTCTCACAAGAGCACAATACAGTGGCATGAAAACTCTTTAATCCCTGCTCACAGTGTTATGTCTTATACATTCCAAAATTCTATGTGCCACTTTTGTGTAACCTCACTGCAGTGCTAGTCGAAGTTCAAATCCTCAGTTGCTCCAGTTCCAATATCTCTAGCAGAATAAGAGTATTTTATCACCTGACCTAGTAAACCATACATTGCCCTCTGGTTTTTGTTTCCCATATGTATTATTGCACTCTTCTCAACACTGAAATCTTGTCTATTATTATAAGCAATTTTTCCAGGTTTCATAGTTCTTCTCTGAAGCATTCCACTGCTTCTTCTGTGTCTACCACTGACCTCACCTTAGTGTCATCGGCAAACCTGGTCATTTAAATGCCTCCACTGCTTGCCATTGATGATACATAAATACTAAATAATGTGGGTCCCAGGACTGACACCTGTGACACACCACTCACAACAGCTCCCCACTCTAACAGATGTCCTTTTAGTGCCACTCTCTGGAGGCAGTATAGCGCGGTGGTTTAGTGCACTGAGCTGCAAACCTGGAGACCTGGGTTTGAATTCTACAGCCCCCACATGCATACTGTGTGACCCCAAGTAAGTCATTTAGAAACATAGAAACTGATGTCAGATAAGGACCGTTTGGCCCAGCTAGTCTGCCAATTTCCCTACCTAGAGGATAAGCTGCAGATCCTATTTAACCAACAGCCTATTTTTTCCTACCCCCCACAAAAATGAGGATGAGACTAGGGTGCTCCACACCATGGGATTCAATCAGTGGTTGAAAAACTGGTGCATGGCAATTCCTTTACTAACTGCCCATATTTAACCCAAAGTTGTTCAATATATTTTTTTTTTTTTTTGGCTACGTTGTATGTCTTTTTTCTTCCTAATCATTTTTCAAATTTTTTTGGGTGGACCATTTAGGTATTTTTCCAGTTTATTATATTTTGTTTTAATCAGCACATATCTATTTACCAACTCATGTTGCTTATTACTCAGTATGTCCCACATTTCATCTGTTTTTTTAGGAAACTTATTTTCCCAGTCCCAGTGTTGAAGGAAGTGCCTCAAATCCTTAAATTTAGCATTGCTGAAACATTTAGTTTTTGTTACACCTGTTACCCTATTTTTGCAGTTTAAGAATTTGAAAGTTATCAGATTATGAACACTACCACATAATGATTCATTCAGTTTGCAGTCTACCAGTTCTTCCTCCAGGTTGCTAAACCAAGTCCAAGATATGATCAGCTCTTGCAGGCTATTCCACATGCTGCTCCAGATTTAAAGTTGTAGCTATGTCTATAAACTCTTTTGTTCCATACTTGATTTCCTCACTCTGTTTTCCCATTTTATTCCTGGTAGATTAAAATGTCCCTTTATTTTATGTTCATTTTCCCATATCTTTCAATGAGGCCAATAATTCCTCATTTACATTTGCAGATTGTGATGGTGCTCTATAGGTTACTGAATGAATAAATGAAGTCCAGTGTGCCCTGCCCCCCATAAAAAAATGCCTGAACAGGCCTGTAATGGAAGATTTTTATATAGGGGCTCTTAGTTATCAATTTTGGCCAAAATGTGTATAAGCCAAACCACTCCGTCAAAGTGGCCCCAATCGGTTTGGTCCTGCACTTTAAATAATATTAAAAATACCTTGCTGATCTGAGTTGAAGTCCTGCTGTTTTATTTTCCATTTGTAAAGACAACACTCCAGCTTCCTTGTCTCACATTTATAAAGTGCAGTGTCCTAGGCGTGGCTTTGAGTAAATCACTGGGGAAAGAGTCACAGCTTTCCCCTAACGCTGATCGTTTTTATGATCGTTTTTAAAATCGTTCTCTTCATTTTGGAGCTGTTTTACTTGTCTGTTGGAGCTTGCTGAAGTTCGCTGGGGTTGCTTTCTTTTTTATCCTTTGTGTGATTCTGGACATTCTGGATATTCGATTCCAGACATCCGACAAGGAGTACTGTTTGTTGAAATATGCAGGAATCTCTGTGTAAGGGGAGGTAAGACGGCGACGGCAGTGTTGTGTTCTATATGCTTCAGGAACTGACAACAGTTGAATAGCTGTTTGGATACCCTTATGCGAGGCAGGCACGGCTGCTGAAGAATACTCATTTTGTTTTGTTCTTTATTGTGAGCTGTGAGCTGTGCTGCACTCTATGAGTGAAGACATTTAGGAAACTTGCTCTATGAGTTTGGGAACATTGGGACACTACTCATGAACTGTGAGTTATACAGGGATTCTGGGAGTTGGGCTGGACAACTACAGGAGTTATTTAAAATCTTATCTAAACTTAAGCCCCTGATATAGTTTGAATCCAAGGGGGAAGATTTTTTGGAATATCTTGGCACTGAATCACATTATATTGGGGTGTCTGAGATTGCTGAAGCTCTGGGAGGAGAGTGTGACTGACCCCCGGGAGGAGAGTGTGATTGATCCTCGGTCTCTGCTGTTTTATTATGAGGAACTTTTGGAGACTTTGAATAAAATTTGCCTTTGAACTTTGTGATCTGTGATGGTCTTGGCCTGTATATGTATTACGGATAGCTGCCTGGGGTGGCTGGTGCTGGTCGGGACCGAGGCGGGTGACTTGGCTCGACCTGCTGGTGGACGGTGGAATTGCTGAAGTCTCCTAAACCTACTGGAGTGGTCTACCGGTGGGTGGACATTGTTCCGGGGGTTATTGCTAAGGTTCCAGCCTGGATTGGAATTCCACTCTGGGGGGGGGGGAGCTATTTCCATCACATGGTAATCTGTGATATTTTCTGCCTTCTGCCTTTGGATTAGAATTGAAAATTTATTTTGCTTATTTCAAAAGACAGCCTGACTCTGATTGTTCGAGTTTTTGAGAGCTTGGAATTTTAGTATTGGATGACTAGCAGACTTTTATATTATTTTAAATTTTCTTCACCTTTCTGTGCTTTTTGATTTTATGATATTATATGACTTTTTAATTTTTATAGGTTTTCCTTGGTTAATAATATTATTTGTTAATTAAGATAGGTTGTTAAGTTGAGAGTTATTAGATATTTGTTGTTAATGATGTGTTTGATGGGGCTTAAAAAGGTCAGGCGCTATTCTCCCACTCTGCTCCGGGACCTCGTCCCTTCCACTGTCCTCCGTTGTCTGATGACGTTTTTAACAACTGTCGTAAAGCAAGGATAGTGAGAAGGTGTTTAGGGGATGGAAAGGGCTGGACAGAGTGGGAGATTGGAGAGGGGTAGGCAGATAGGGATAGTTGGGTCAAGGAGACGCCCTGGGGTGAAATGGAATCAGGAGAGGGGTCCTCCTTGCCTGATTCCCATACCCAAGGGCTCCGTAGATTGTGGGCAGGTACTGCGATCCTCTCTGAAAACCCATCCAACTCGGGTGGTGTTATGTAATGCCAGGTCTATTAGGAACAAGACTGCTATTATTGCAGATCTTGTTGCAACATCTGACCTGGCATGTATCACCGAGACCTGGCTGGATGAGAATGCAGGTCCTATTTTAGATTCTGCTGCTCCGGCTGGGGTCTCGGTGATGCACCGTCCGAGATTGGATCGTAGGGGCGGGGGAGTGGCCATCTTTTTTAGATCAGATCTGAGTCTTGTGGAGGTGCCAGTGGGTAACACCAGATCCTTTGAGTGTATCCTGGCAGCAGGTGCAGAGTTTAGGATTCTCCTCATCTACCGTCCACCCGGCGATGGTGGTGAATTCCTGAAGGAGTTCGCGGACTTCATCGTTGACATGGCATTGGAGTTGCCCATATGGTTAATACTGGATGACTTCAATGCCTGGGTCGACGATGAAATCTCGCACTTTGGAAAGAACTTCCTCCAACTTATGTCTATGTTGGGCCTGTCACAGGTAGTTACCTCTGCTACCCATATAGGGGGACACTCTTTGGACCTGGTGTTCCTACTGGATTTGGATGTTTCACATCTGGGGGATGAACCAAATGTGTGGACAGGCCATCACACCATAAGATTCAGTTTTGGGGCACCCCCTAATAGGCCTGCCCCTACGGAGATGGTCCAGTATCGCCCTTTAAGGGGAGTAAACCCAGAGGGCCTATTAGCGGTACTGGACCTATTGGGTGTTTTGGTGAGAGCATGGGTCCAGGGACCTTGTTATACCTATAACAAGGCAGTGAACAGGCCTTGGACCAAATTGCTCCTGTTCAGGTTCACCCACTCACTCAGTGCCCAAAGACTCCATGGTTTGATGAGTCTTTGAAGGAGCTGAGGAGAGTGGGGCGAAGGCTAGAGAGGGCCTGGCGGAAATCTTGCCTGGATGCTGACAAACTTAGATTGATGGATCATTATGTTATCTATCAATTGGCAATAACCTGTAAGAAGGCAGAATTCCTGTCCAGGGAGATTGCTGCTGCGCGAAACCAACCAGCTCAACTCTTTCGGACTGTTGACAGATTGTACAATCCACTCTGTCTACAGTCTGGAAGAGATTTTTCACAAATAAAGTGTGATGAGCTTGCTCGATTTTTCACTGATAAGATTGCCAGCATTAGGTCGGATATCGGCCAGGCTCACTCTTTAAGGGTTTGCAGCGATTGGCAGGGGGAAACAAACACCTGTGTCACCTGGTTTGACTTTGGTAGGCCGGAATTCAGAGACATTGTGAGGACTGTCCAGACTGTACATCCAACCAGCTGTAGTTTGGATCCGGGCCCTACGCCTCTATTATTGGGTTGCGTAGATATTATCGGTCCGACCACTGTTGAAATTGTCTGGAAATCTTTGGCGAGGGGATCTTTCCTGAACCTTAAAGGAGGCGGTCGTTCGACCACTCCTAAAAAAAACTTCATTAAATCCGGACTGCCCAGCTAACTACAGACCTGTCTCTAACCTGCTCTTTCTGGGCAAGGTTATTGAAAAGGTGGTTGCACTGCAACTGGATGACCACCTTACAAATCACAATGTCTATGATACTCTTCAATCAGGATTTAGGAAGAGACATAGTATTGAGACTGCTCTTGTCCAGGTTCTAAATGATCTCCTGATAGCGAGAGATCGAAAGGCTCGTACTATTCTAGTCCTTCTTGATCTCTCTGCAGCATTTGACACTGTGGATCATGGTGTGCTTTTGGAATGCCTGCGGTTTTATTGCGGACTGTCTGGCATGATTCTGCAATGGTTTCAATCTTTTCTTACAGGGCGAAGACAGAGGGTTATCACTGGAATTTATTCCTCTGACGCTGTTTCTTTGCCCTGTGGGGTTCCGCAGGGTTCCATTTTGGCACCCATGCTGTTCGCTGTCTATATGCTGCCATTGGGAGGCATTATTAGGCAATACAGCTTGGGTTTTCACTGCTATGCAGATGATACCCAGCTGTATTTGTCCTTTAGTCCCGGACAGGAAGATACAGTCTCTATACTTAACAACTGTCTATCCGAGATCAAGGATTGGATGAGTGCCAGCTGGCTAAGGTTAAACCTGGATAAGACTGAGGTGTTGGTGGTGAACCCAGGTCACCTTGAGGTGGGTTGTAGGGCTGGACTTCCTTCAGGCATATGGATCGATGGTGCCCAGCTCTCAACCTCAGACCGGGTGCGTAACCTGGGCGTTATTAATAGACAGTTTGACCCTGAAATTTCAGGTGTCATCTGCTGTCAAATCTTCCTTCTACCATCTTAGGAATATCACTCAGGTGAAACACCTTGTTCCTCCGGCTGACCTTCCGACGCTGGTCCATGCCTTTGTTACTTCTCGCCTTGATTACTGCAATGCCCTGTACCTAAGGCTACCGGGGGTTGATATCCGCTGCTTGCAGCTAGTGCAGAACGCAGCAGCCAGGCTTTTGACTGGGACATCTATGAGAAGTCATATTATGCCTGTGCTGCGCGAACTGCATTGGCTGCCAGTTCAGTGGCGGATCACCTTTAAGGTCGGGTTACTGACCTATAAAGCCCTACACGAACAGGGACTGCAGTATCTTCAAGATCTTCTTGTTCCCTACTGTCCCTCTCGCTCGCTCCGCTCCACCGACGAGGGATTGCTAGAGGTTCCCAGGGTTTGTTTAAAAACATCTGGAGCACGGGCATTTCTTATGCTGCCCCTACCCTGTGGAATTCTCTACCTCGTCGGATACGAAGCTGCCTGACCATTGAGCGCTTTAAGTTAGAATTAAGAACTTATTTATTTCAAAAGGCATATGGAGAGTGATTTACCGTATTTTATTGTGATTATATTGTTATTGTTGTTGTTTGTGTTATATGTATGTATTTTAATTGTTTTATTTGTACAGTGCTTTGGCATTGAAAAGCGCTTAAAAAATAAATTTTACTTACTTACTTACTAATCATAAACCAATTCAATGTGTGATCTGCTCAACACTGGCTTTATAAATGTAATTATTTATTTTCAGAGGGGCTCCTGGTTGTGACCAATACCCATGAATGAATAAAGTCCAGTGTGCCCCCCCCAGTAGATCACACATTGAATTGCTCTATAGGTTACTCCCATAACTATTTTTTTCCCTTTCCTTGGTGTTAGTATAATCTATACCTGCTTTAACAGGTTATTTGTAGTATACTGTATATTTCTTCTTCTACTGCTTGAAAGTAATTTCTTGCATATTTGGCCACATCATCTTCTTTTTTATCTTTCCTTATCTTTGCTGAAAACTTTAAAGCCTTCTATTTCTTTGCCCTATGTTACTCTGTCCTGCCACCATGTTACTATGAAACCACAGATATGTATTTTGTCCCTTGCTAAAATATAGTCTAGTTACTTCCTATTATTTCTGAGACTCCACGCATTCAAAAATAAAACCCTTCATTCATTGTCCACTTTTTTCCTTTTTGAGTCTTAGAAACATGAAAAAAAGAGCAGTAGCTGTTGATCTGAACTCTATATGGATCAGAAGGTACCCCAAAGCTGGATTCTTTATATATCAGAAATGATCAGAGTGTATTAGAATACATAACTGGCATGAAATGGAACAGGGGATGGCAGTAAAGTATTTAAAAATAATTTTCTATTACCCCTAAACATATTTTCTAATCACAATGAACTTATTCCCTTTTTCTGCATTACATTTAAATATATTTTCATCCAATGTCATCATTTTTTATCTAATCCTGGTTGAAGCACAATAGACTCCTCATTAACTCCAAAAAGACACTCACTATAGTATTTGGCTCAGCACCTAGAATCAGGGCCTGTCCCTCTACTCTAAATATCTGTGGTTCAGAGGGTTCCCTAACTGAGGTTGTTGACTCCTTCAGGTACCTTGGAGTCACTTTAGATACTGCTCTTGATTTTAACCTACATCTGTCAACTATCTGTAAGACAGTGAACATGAATCTCGGTCTCACCTATACAATCAGGCATAATCTAACTTCAGTCTCAAGGCTGGCCATTTTCCAGGGTGTCTTATGGCTCAGCCTTACCTATGGGCAGATTATCCTACTTGGAGGCAAACAAAGGGATCTCAAGTAAATGGAATATGTGTTAAAACAACATCTGTCAGTTTGCCCTCTTCGAGCCCAGGCATACCCATCACTGCATCCTCTACGCTAGCCTCTGCTGGCTCTCCCCATCTTCTTATTGACTGCATACTGCTGGTTATACCATAGATAGTATTATTTGAACTGTGGCACCAGTGGCACTGGCCATCATGTTCAAACATGCCTCGCAGGCCTACCCCCTGAGGTAAACTGATAAGTCACTCCTTGACATTCCTAAATGGGCTACAAAAATGGGTGAATGCGCTTCCTCAGCATTTGCTCCCAAGCTCTGGAACTCCTTTCCAATGCCATTAAGATGCTTCAAGTCTCACCACATTTTTTAGAATGAAATTCGTAAGTTCCTTCTATTCAATGATAAGTGCTCATGTAACTGATCTGTTTTATTCACACTTATTTGGCTTTATCTTTTATATCTCATGATAATTTTGCATTTATTTGATTGCTTTCTAAAATCTCCTGTGCTGCTCATTGTTACACATTACTCTTGTATTCTGACAGTCCACTGTGACAGGGTTGAATAAGGCCCTATCCTAATTGTTATGCAGAAAGATAGAAATGCAAGGCTCTGTTCTATCCTCTCCTTTTCTGTCTCTTGTCTGTCTGGTTGTGCAACCACATTTTCTTGTGAGACCTAGGAACTGATCATGCTGATTTCACAGTTTTCTGCCTCTTGCAATCTGTCTGCCTTCCCTTGCTATTTCTGTGTTTTCTTCCCCGTTGCATATCTGTGGGCATACAAATATATGTGAATCTTTATGTGGAAATGTCACTGATGATGGGATCCCTTTGTTTAAAATTGTATATAGTTACACTGTTGAAATGATTGCAAAAAGCTATTTGGAACTCAACGGGTTAACCTGAGATGCAGTTTTTAAGCCATTTTCAGAGCTGTAAACAAGAGATCAGTTCTGGAACACCATGTACTGTTTTGTTGCACCTTCAAGGAACAAAATTGACAAGAACATTATGCAAACTTACAAGAACATTCTGTGAGAAGCAGGCTCTGTTAACGAGTTCCAAGATAAACAATTATAAGATGAGCAGCAATGCTTTTGCTAGAGAGACAAGGAGAGTGGGAGACTGAAAGGCTAAAATTTGGAATTAAGAGATACCTCAGAAGGAGGACTTATTTTTCTCTGTTTGTACTGCCTTTGTAACTAGTTATACTGAATAATTTTTATTTTTTATTTTGCTGTTATTGTGGAAAATAAAACGCTATTTGTGAATCTTGAAGCTGCTCCTGGTTTTCCTATGCTTCCTGACTTGAGCCTCGACTACAGATTATGTCAGCCTAAATGGGATTTACACTGCACAAATTCTAAGTTAGGAGTTTAGTGCATGAGTACTAGACCTGGTACCAAGGAAGCATAGAAGAAAGCTATGGATTCTGCAGCAGCCTGTCCAGGAGTGATTACCAGAAGAATGGCATCAAAACTAGAAGCAGAAACAAAAGTCCAAACTGAGACCGTACAGCCAGCACCAGTCATGGAAAAAAAAGAGCAGGCAGTGACAGAACCTGAAAGCCTGTCTGCCTTTTTCAAATGGTGGGCTATACAACAACAAGAGATGGAGAAACAGAGAAAAGAAGAGATGCAGAGACAGGAGCAGCAGAGAAAAGAAGAGGATTAGTTGAGAAAAGAAGAGATGCTGCAACAGGAGTAGCAGAGAAAAGAAGAGATTCAGTGGCTGGAGCAGCAATGGCTGGATGCCTTGCAAGCTATCAAAGCTGGAAGTTCTGGCACAGGTCCAGCACAGCAACAAAACACCAAAAGCTGTTTTGCTGGTTTTACCAGCAACTGATAAAGAAGATATTGATGTAGCTTATGACAGACTGGAACAAACTGTAACTGTTGATGCTGTAAAGTTGAATGTTTCCTTAACCTCTGAACAAAATGCAGAAATGAGTAACTTGCTACAGACATTTAACAATACTTTTCCCACAGTACCAGACTGAGCAAAAGGGGTTGAGCATGTAATAGTGACAAGTAATGCTCGCCCTATTAGACAAAAGACATACAAAGTAATAGAGCAGTTAAGAGCAAACATGGTTAAGGAAATACAAAAAATGAAAAATGTGGGTATCATAGAAGAGTTGAGAAGTGCTTGGTCATTACCAATGGTGACTGTAAACAAAAAAGAATGGGGTGTAAGAATCTGCCTTGATTTTAGGAAACTTAATCAAGTGTCAGAATTTGACAGTTATCCTATGCCCAGAACAGATGATTTGATGGACAGACTGGGAAGTGTCAAGTCACTACCCTCAGTCTCACCAAGGGTTACTGGCAAATCCCCCTAGTTGAAGAATCCAGAGATAAAACTGCATTTGCCACTCCAGTTGGATTCTATCAGTTCACCACCATGCTGTTTGGTTTAAATGGTACACCCGCTACATTCCAGTGGTACATGGATGTTATTTTATCTCATCCCACTGATTATTGTGCTGCATACCTGGATGATGCCATGGTGTACAGTTCAGACTGGAAAAGCCACCTGGAACACCTATGAGCAGTCATCCAATCAATCAAAAAGGCAGATCTGAAAATTAATGCTACCAAGTGTGCTTTGGGTATGCAGGAAACAATATTTGGGCTATGTTTTGGGAAATGGAGAAGTCAAGCAAGCAGTTTCCAAGATAGAGACTGTAGCAAACAGCCCTCCCTCACAGAAATATAAGTGCTCAACATGTGTGGTGCATGCATGCTGCATGCTTAATAAGCTTTCTGCATGCATACTACACATATACTGCACACTTGTATTTCTGTAAGGGCTATCCCAAGAAAACAAGAAACATGTCAGGTCATTTTTAGGGCTGACTGATTATGATTGGAGATTTGTTTCCAGCTTTGCTGAGTTAGCTACTCCCCTCTCTGAACTCACAAAGAAATGGATACTGAATCATGTGAAATGGACCCTTGAGTGTGACAAGGATTTTCAGGCCCTTAAGGTTGTATTATGTTCAGTCTCTGTTTTATGAAGCCCAGACTTTGAGAAACAATTTCTGCTACAGACTGATGCATCAGAGATAGGCCTAAGGTGCAGTCTTGAGGCAGCATATGAATGGGAAAGAACACCCTATTCTATACATAAATAGGAAAGTGCATGACAGAGAGAAAAGGTACTCCACCATTGAAAAGGAATGCCTTGCAGCAAAGTGGGCAATGGAGTCCCTCAAGTTTTTCTTTCTTTGAGTTGATTTTGTACTTATAACAGATCACAATCTTCTCTGTCTTAACCAAAAAAAGAAAACAATTCCAGAATCACTCAGTGGTACTGTACCTGGCACTATAGCCATTTAAATTTAAAGTGATGTACAAATCTGGGAAAGAGAATGTCAATGCACATTTTCTGTCAAGACATGGATCAGGAATTGAGAATCCTAAAGGCTAAAAAAATGTGAGTTGAAACTTCTCTGTTTGCTATGCTGCATATGCACTGAACCATAAAGGTTATAAGCTAATGTTAGATGGGAATTTAATAGAAAGTTTTGGAAACTTGTTTTTGTAAAACAGGTTCCCTGTTAAAGAGGGGGGTATGTGACAGGGTTGAATAAAGCTCTGTCCCATTTGTTATGCTGAAAGAGTTAAATGCATGGATCTGTTCTACCCTCCCCTTTTCTGTTTCTTTTTTGTCTGGTTGCACAACCAAATTTTCTTGTGAGATCTAAGAATTGATCACTCCGACGGTTTCACAATTTTCCGCCTTTCACCATCTCTCTGCTTTCCCTTGCTATTTCTGTCTTTTCTTCCCCCTTGCAAATCTGTGAGTATAAAAATCTATATGAATCTTTATGTGGAAATGTCACTGATACTGGGATCCCTTTGTTTAAAACTGTATATAGTTATACTGTTGAAATGGTTGCAAAAAGCTATTTGGAACTCAAGGGGTTAACCTGAGATGCAGATTTTAAGCCTTTTGAAGAGTTGTCAGTAAGAGTTTAGTTCTGACCCTCCATATACTGTTTTGCTGCACCTGCAAGAAATGAAACTGGCAAGAACATTCTGTCAACTTACAAGAATATTCTGTGAGAAGCAGGATCTCTTAAAAAGAGCATCAATGCTTTTGCTTGAGAGACAAGGAGAATGGGAGACTGGGGGACCAATTTTAAAAGGAGCCCTTAGAGCAACACAAGTTGCGTCACTCCATGGCTGTGGCAACACCCGGATGCACTAGAGACCCTGTGCTGGATTCTGCAAAAAAGCAGGGTCCCAGCACCAAAATCTCAGGGATTGCCACAAGTACAGTAAAGCACCCAACCTGCAGTGCAGCTGCTGCACATGCTGCAAGGATCTGACATTCCCCTTGCTGGCGCAACACTGAATGAGCCAGCATTGATGGTGGTGGTGAGAGGGTTAAACCATGCTAGGAGTGAGTCAGGTGGCAGAAAGGGCATGGGGGACTTAGGGAGGGTTGGTGTGTCAGCAGGGAAGTATGGGATTGTGCTAGCACCAGGTGGGGTGCATATGCAGATGTTTAACAAGTACAAGGGCATATACACCCTGCTGGGTGCCAAAGCAATCCCTTGCATCCCTGCTGGTACACCAACCCCCATGCCCCTCTGTGACCCTCCTGTCCACTGACCCCACATGTAGCCCTCCTGCAACAGTATCTCACTAAGACGCTAGGGGCTTAGACAACCTCCTGGCAGGTCTAAGTGTAGCCCCTTGCGATGGCCATGGGGGGGCTTTTGGAATTAGAAATGTGAGCCCCACCATGGTGCAAGCCCTCTTGTGACCTGGCGTATCCAGATGCAGGTCACAAGGGTGGTGCACTGCCCATTTGACGAAGCAGCATCCCTGTTCAGCACAGACTGCGTACCAGAATAGGGAAAGTGGCAAAGGATGATGCAAAGTGCACCTTGCATCATCGCTGTTTGATGCAAGCAGTTTGCATCTGACCAAAACCTTTTGGAATCAGACCCTGATAGACTAAAACTTGAAATTAAGAGATACCCTCAGAAGGAAGACTTAGTTTTCTCTGTTTGTACTGCCTTTATAAAAAGTTATACTGAATAATTTTTATTATTTATTTTGCTGTTATTGAGAAAAATAAAATGCTACTTGCGAATTTTGAAACTGCTCCTGGTTTTCCTATGCTTCCTGACCTGTGCCTCGACAACAACCACGTTGAGGTTTTATTTTATTGTATAATTGAAATTTGCCATTGATTTTGGCTGTAACCAGATCAGGTCATGCCTAAAAATAGGCAATGTTTTTATCTAGTGCACCCACCCGGACAACAAAAACTAAATAAATAAATATATAGTAACTTTGTTAAATAAGTTGTACCAAATTACAATTCTATTTTTGCCAGTGCTTATGTGTGCAGTGAGGAAACATCTACTCTGCACACTGAAGGCCTATCATCAGCAAAATACAGTATACATGTGGTTGGGGGAGAAAATCCAATACTTTTTTTATGAGGGATTGGAGGGGCTGTTGGCAGCAAGTTGTGCTGCCTTAACAGGTCCAGCCCCCCTCAAGGCACCAATTAAATAAGGTGTACCTGCAATAGGTACAGGGGAATGTAGCTAGCCAGTGGTTTGGAGGTGCAGCAGGTGACACTCACCGTGCCCCTTCTACTGGTGCTTCAACTGCACATGCCCAAGCATCCCTCTGCCGCTTGGAATCTTGTTGCTATCGCTATCTACTCCTCCTCCTGGGATGCATTTCTCTCCTTGGGGTGGGGTCTTCTTCTCTAAGGTGCCTTTGGTCTGGAGGACTTCAACCCTGTGACACTGTGAGGGGTTGGAACCCTTTCGTAAGGGTTCCTGCATCTTTATGACACCCTGACAGAATGGTAGTCACTGTAGCAGCAATGGAGAGAGTGGAAGCCAATGTACAAACAAGATACACAAGCAGTCATATGCCACTATTTCAGTCCTCCTCTTCAATCCTAAACCATGCCTACTTAAAGAGCCCAATGACCATTTTAACCATAATTCTACTTACCTTTTACTTCCTTTCACTGCTGTGCACAGTGTTTGTCTGTTTTACCAGCTCTTCCCATTTTCCCTCCATGGTCTGATCCACAGGATTGCAGACTAACTTATTCTACTTCACTTCTCTCTTCTCTCTGTAATCCATCCCCCACCCATCTAGTATGGCATTCGAAGACTGGGCTGAGTGACCTCAATGTGTTGGCTTTTGTGGGCTCGGCTGTGTTTTTAACAGGCCTCCTATAAAGACATATATACCTCAAATATAAGGCAAGGCAATGTATTTGTTAGGTGCCCATCCAAAGCTCTCTGCACTGTACAGACAATTAAAAAATGTGTAAAACACAATACCATAAAAACAGTCCAGGATAGATGTGGTAACCAAAGAAAAACATACCACCCCAAAGTTTAGTGGTCCTAAATGCCTGATTAAACAAACAGTACAGCTGTGCAGAATGTGAATACTCAGAATCTGTAGAATTTCAATGAGCTTTAATAAATTCCCATTAGGAATTTTAATAATGTAATAATTTGCTCATAGCTCAGCTGCCCTTTGTACTAGTGCTGTAAGTTATCACATGCACACTCTCTGGGAGGAGTTCCATGTACATGCCAAATTTAATGAAATTAGGATGGATGGTCTCAAAATTATAGGTACTCAAAGTCTGTCATTTCAATTTTAGTGGGAAATTTCATTAAAATGTTTTATCTGCATGTACCTCAGCCTTCTATTTGGACAGATATCTTACATTTGACATGTTTACTTCATGATAGGGGTTCTAACAATGTGCCACATTTCATGACATTATGATTCATCATCTCAAAATTATATGTGCTCAAACTCTGTTGTTTTATTTTTATGGGAAATTTTCATGAAACATTTTATATGCATATAACTCAAGCACCTTTGGAGCTAGACATGTGTAAATTAGCATGAATAACATTTTTTGTTATTGTTATAGAATCTGCTGAACATGGAGAGAATTGGATTAGAGATGTTTAAGTTACAGGGGTTCATATATTACATTGTAAATTTGCAAAGTTTTGTGAAAACTCAAAAATGTGGATGGTTGTAACTTCTCTGGTCTTGCAGGCATAGACTTAACATTTAACATGCATATAATCTGGGACAAAGTAGCTACATACTTTAACAGTAACTTACAATAACATTTGTCACTTCACATTGTCTGTTACTTAACGCACACATCATTGTGAATTGTACCTTAGGTTTGGCTAGCTGCCCTTTACATCTAGAATTACAGCAGGATACCCCACTCAAGAGCTCCCTCCTGGAGCGAACAACACGCGGGTGAGTAGAGGTAATAAACTACCTCCAACTGCAGCACCCTTGTGAAGGGGGATAGCCCATCAATGCACTGCACACATCAACTGCCCCACCCACCCTCACTCAGCATTTCCTTTATAGGCACTGTCTAGTGACATCACATCCTGTTGGTCGTTTTTACTAAGTCACACTTCTCCATTTGCAGGTTATACCTGCTAGCCACTAGAGGGAGCCTCTGACCTTTTCACCTCAGTCTCCCCACCTGAATCCTCTCCTACTTCCTGTAACCTCTCTACCTGATTAGGCTACTTCTCTCCCTACTCCCACCTCTGCCCACCCTAGCCCAGCCATCTGGCTAGCCTTACTCACTAACCCCTGCCCTATCACCTGACCCACACCCAGCCTGCCACTAACCCCAGTGACCACTAGGAGTCACTATTTCAACCCTGTTTTCTGGCCCAAACCCAGTCTGCTTTAAGTCACCTAGAACCTGGATCCCTGCTTTCAGCCAGGTCCTATCCTAACCACCCTGCCAGGGTCTTGAACCTTGTACCCTGTCCACCAGAGTCTGTGACAGTACCACTACTCCAAAGTGGTATCTACGCTTTCTGAGGGGCAACCAAAATACTTGAAACTCACCACCCTACTATTACCAAGGCACTATGTTTGGGCACCTCTTCCTCAAATCTGGTAAAATGTCCCCATCAATAGCCCTTGTACTTCTGATTTCTTCCATTTTACTGTCCCTTCCCATTTTAACTCCCCCTCTAAGTGGCTACCCAGCACCTCCCCCACTGGCTATTCTGACTCATCCTACAAATGCCCTCTATAAGTCCACTGCATCCCTCCCAGCTATCTCCTGGTCCCATTTCCCCATGCCCCCCTCCTCCTCGGTCTATTCCTTTGGCTGCCTTCTGGCCTCTCTCTCTCTCTCTCCCATTCCAATACTCACTCCCTCCGCACAACCTGCCCTACTGCCACCTCCAACCAGCGCATGGCAAAATCCCAGTCTCTCCGTGTTCTATGCTGCCACCTAACCATTGACTTATTCTTTCTGGCTGCAGGGGATATACACCCTAACCCCGGCCCAGCCTCAACCTCAGGCCCTGACCACCCCATACCAAACCCCTCAGCCAAGGCCACCACTGACACTCGTTCTGGCTACTTTCCCTGAGGCTTATGCCTTCTCCATCTAAATATTCGTAGCCTAGCCCCTAAGCTCGATCAGCTACAGGTCCTAGCCACCCACCATGTCCCTGACATAATCATCCTATCTGAGCCCTGGCTAAACCCCAGCCTACCAGATAATACCATCGCTATTCCAGGGTTCACTATCACACGGCAAGACCAGCCCTCCAGAGGCGGAGGGGTGGCTATCTATATCAGATCAACCCTACACTTCACTCTCGCTCTTACAAAAGCTGAACCCAAAGCTTACGAGCTTCTTATGGTAAAACTGTCCCCTCCCCTCCTCATTACCTATCTTTGTGGCTGGAATTTATTGCTGCCCAGGCACGCCAACCACAATAGTCACCGACCTTCTGTGCCAGCTCTCATCTCTTGCCCAGTCGAGTGAACTATATGTCATGGGTGACTTTAACCACAACTGGCTAGCACCCACTTTTAACAAAACCCAAACTGAGATAACCACTCTCAACCTTAGCCAAACCATTACTGAACCCACATGCTCAAACCATAAGTCCGGTAATCACTCCCTCCTAGACTGGGCGCTTACATCCCACCCACACCACGTCATCAGTTCAGGCCTCCTCCCTGATTCCATTAGTGACCACCACCTAATCTACTTAGTCCTCAAAATCCACAGAGTTAAATCCCCTCCCAAATTTATATTCCAATGGTCATGCAAATCCCTCAACCTCTCCCCCTCCTGGAAGATCTATCCCACTCTAATTGGGTCCCAAGCTCAAGCTGCTCTAACATGGATTCGGCCCTTACGCACTTTTGGAACACCTTCCTCACCGCCTGGGACAAACACACACCCCCTGTGCTGGGCTAGAGTCCATGGGTCTCACCTACCCTGGATATCCCCTGAGCTGATAGTTTTCCAACAAGCCCATGACAAGGCCTGGCAAAACTACAAATCCATGCTCCTCCCAGGCAACTATATCACCTACCGCATGCTCTGCAACAAGTGCACAAAGGCCATCCGCTTAGCTAAGGCTGAATATTTTAACACCCTAAATGCAAATCTTGGGAGACCTTCTAAATTCTGGAAAGTCATTAACTCCCTTTTCTGCCCCCAAACAGCAAGCCCCCCCACCTCTACTCCTCACCCAAGGGACTCTCCTCTCCTCTCCTCTCCGACTCCCTGAAGGTAGCCTCTGAGTTTAATTCCTATTTCACTACTTGCACCCTGGCCCTCCTAGGTTCCCCTACCTCCTGCAATCACACCCACTCCCCAGACATCTATCCCCCTACCATCTGGTAGGAACCCCTTTTCCTTCAGACACATCTCCCCCACCAAAACCCTAGATGCCCTTCACTCCCTGAACCCCTCCAAAGGCAAATCCCCTGATGGTCTCAAAAACAAACTCCTCTTCCTATCTGCCCCCACCATCGTTACTCCCCTCGCGGCCCTACTAAATCTTTCTTTCTGCACAGTACTCCCTCTAAATGGAAGCATGCCACTGTCCTACCCCCTTCCAAAAGGTGGTGATCCTACCTCCACAACTAACTACCATCCCATCTCTCTTCTCCCGGCCCTCACCAAACTCCAGGAACACCTAGTGCTATCCCCACTCTCCCACTTTCTCTCAGAAACTAACTTCTTCACCCTATTTCAGTCCGGTTTCAGAAAACTCCACTCTACCACCTCCTCCCTACTAAGATTCATGGACTCCATCCTCACTGGGATGTATAAAGGGCTAATCACTGCTGCTATTTTCATTGACCTAGCAAAAGCCTTCGACACAGTATCCCATTCTCTCCTACTATCCTGTCTATCAGGGGCTGGGTTAGCAGCATCCGCCACAAACTGGTTCAGTGCATACCTACTAAATAGAACCCAATCCACTAAAATAGCTGACCACACCTTCCCCCCTCCCTATCACCACTGGCATTCCCCAAGGATCAGTTCTTGGCCCCATCCTCTTCTCCATCCTTCTATATGATCTGCCTAACTCTTGCTCCACTACCGCAGTCCACATGTATGCAGACGACACGGTCCTCTTTACCTCCGGCCGGACCCATGAAGAAGTCACCTCCAAACTTCAAACCGACTTCAACAAAATCCAACACTGGTTCAATACCAACCAACTCTCCCTAAATGCCAAGAAAACTGTCTCTATGTCTTTCGGTACTAGACAGCGTCTATCCAAATTCACCTCCCCTCTGATCTTCCATACCCTAAATAACACCATCCTTGATGAAGTGCCCTCCTTCAGGTATCTAGGGGTTTGGCTTGATCACCACCTCTCCTTTTCCACACATGTGGATGCCATCATTTCAAAACTGTGCCCAAAACTTGGTGCCCTCTATAGACACTGCACTAGTCTCCCACTACCTGTCAGATGTGAATTAGTCCAGAAAATGATTCTACCCTCCTTCGACTACTGTGATGTCATTTACAGCTCCGCCCCTAAGACCACCCTAGCCAGACTTGACCCCCTCTTTAATGCTTTCTGCCGCTTTGCCCTCAATGTCCCCCCACTCACATCACTGTGAGCTCTACTGTTCCCTGGCCCTGCCATCCCTGAGTAACCGGTGCCTAATTCATAGTGTTAAATTCACTTCCAACTTCTGGCATGACTCCTCCTCCCTCCCTCATATCCTCCTTATCTTCCCACATTACCCCACCTCGCCTCAGGTCTACTGATGCTAGGCTATTGTTATCCCTCACCGAAGGACCACAGCCGGCCAATCGACCTTCTCTTACCTCTTCCTTAAACTCTGGAATGGCCTGCCAGCCCAGATCTGCCATTCTTCATCCAAACACTCCCTATCCTCTGCCCTCACTAACTTCCTTGCATCAAATTGCAACTGCCCCTGACCTCCCCCCCTCTGATAGCTTCTCTTCCCCATCCCCCCTTAGTGCCTGACCAGCAGCTCGGCCTTCACCTAATTGTCTGGCTTATACACTGCCCTACGCACTTACACTCTCACTCTTACTCACTTTTATTCACTCCCAATATATCCCTTCCCTTCCCCCTCCTTCCTAAATAACCTACACTCTTCAGCCTTACACACGGCTACCAACTCCCCTCTCCTTCCCCCACCACACCTAAACCACCCCCTTACACACCTAGTGTGTACTAGTCCACTCCTCCTCTACCTCCTATCTTTGCTCCCCAACTCCTACTGTCAGCTTGGTGCATCTCACTTCAGCTCAAGTTCTGTTACTGGCACTCAAATTCTGTTACTGGCACTTATGTAATCATGTATTGCCCTCGATGTGTACCCATGATATGTATACCCTGTCCTTGAAGATCATGTTCTGTACTGTTCTCCTTATGTAACAAGTTCAAATGTAATCCCACCCAACTATGTACATTATCTGCATTGCTCTACTGCTAAATTCAACTTTTGTATGTATACCTGCCTCCACTGTAACCCTTCCCCCCAGGTCGCACCGTGATACGAGCATCTTTTTGCTCAGTGCGTCTTTCCTGGTGAAACATTTTCAATAAATAAATAAATTAATTAATTAAATATTCTCTAGGATGTTTCACATTTAAGGCTGTTTTCTTAAAGTCCTTCCCCTAGCAGACCCGATTACAACTTGTAATATCCCTAATAAGTTAAGGTCATCAGATGGTCTGATGTTGGATACCCCCATGTGTAAGCAAAAACTTGGGTCACGAGCATTTTCAATTTCTGCACCACTTTTATGGAATTCCCTCCCTTTTTCTAATCAGAAGGCAAACTCTCTGATGAATTTTAAGATGCTGCTAAAACAATATTTATTGTCTCAAGTTACATGTAATTGTATTATGTAGCTGTTGTCTAGGTTTGATTGTACGGTATGTGGAATTTGTTGTTTATGTTTAATTGTTCTGACTCCCGGTTCGGACCTGAAAAAGGGCTAATTTGGGCCCGTGTCCTGACCCGGTTAACAAATTATTAAATAAAAAAATATATAGCCTATGTCAGTGTATCCTGGTGTCTAACACAACTGGATAAGTGGGTTATCAGTTTTCAATTCACAGTGGTAAAAAAACTAACAAAAAAAATATCGGTAACATTTTCTCAAATAATTATGGTAGCATATGAATGAAGATTCAGAATTCTTTTCGTGGAATTTAACTTTCACATTGCATGTATCACTACTTCATTTGATAATCTGGGCTGTGCTTTTTGCAGTCCTGTTGTTCCTCTCTGGGCAACTATTTAGCCCCCCCCCCTTCTCTATTGGCATAGCCAGATCGACTCAGTAGAACTACTGATCCACTGATATCCTCTTTGTTCTTTATAGTGACAAAATCCCTTAAAACAAGAGTCCTCTGCTCCTTTTACTATCAAACTATCCTGTTGAAATAGCCAGAATTCTTCATTTCTGGTGCCCCAGATATTGTCTTCTCCGACTACATCTACATCTTTTTGAGTACCTCTAAGTCCCAGACTTGCATGTACATCAGGCTCCCTGGATCATCAGTTTACTGGGTGCGAACCTTATACAGTATATCCTACATTCAGGTTGGAATTGTATAGAGTATTGCAGTAATCCAGTTGTGAGGTGATGAATGCTTGTCCAGTACAGGAGTTTCCAGGTCAAAGGGTGCCAGATGGGCCTGAATTTGGGTGATATTATGCAGACGGTAAAAGTCACTGTGGGCAACAGATGACACCTGATGTTCTAGCATCAATCCACTGTTCACAATGATGCCTAGATTTCTTACCATATCTGCAGCTTGTAGTGTTGTGCCATTTAATAATGGCAACAAGGCACTCCTCATTATTCATTGCTGCTCCCCCCTTCACCAGTAACACCTCTGTCTTTGATGAGTTTAGTCAGAGCCAGCTTGAAACCATCAAGTCATGGATATCTTTTTTTTTTTTTAGTGCTGTCATCCCCAGTAACTCAACCCTGACCTCTCCGGACCAACCCACCCACCAGTACAGCCACAACCACTGAACTGCCCTGGCTTTCCCTCTCAAAGTGGGACTACCAAGGCAACCCCCCCACACACAAACACATCTAGCATACCGGCAGTACCAGCACTGCCGGCAGGGCTCCTTAGACTAAACCTCCCCCGGGTAAGGCCATGGGGGATGGGCCATTCAATGAAAAACTGTCCAGATAGGGGCTGAAAGTCACAGCAAATACAATGAGGACTAGGAGGTGGGCATCATAAATGGGACTGTCAGTGATTTTTTGCATGCTGACCCAATGGGAGGTGGAATGTGCAATGACATCCATGAGACGAAGTCAGAGTCAGTCCTGCCCCCCACTAATGCAGGCACCAGTCATGGCAGAACTCCCAGTCTCCACCAGGGGTCCATATTCCGCTGGACGCACAACCTCTCCACCTCCCAGAAAAGGAGAACCATCCCTGGGATGCTCAGTCCTCCTTCCCCTGGCCAATCCTCTGACTCCCAAGTCCATTCCCAAATTTAGGATGTCTGTGTCGATTGCAGACACCTTTCTGCTGTGCCAGCTCAAGTCATGGATTTCAGCCAGACACTTGTCTTGCACAGCTACTGCATTAACCCTGTCAGATGCATATGACAGGCAGATCTGGGCATGATCTGTGTAGCAGTGAAAACACAGACCATTCTGCCTAGTAATCTCCCCCAATGGCAACATGTACACAGCAAGTAATGTGGTGACCAAGATCGACCCCGAGCCACTCCACAACAGACAGCAGCAACTTTAGAGATGTTACCACCTATCTCCAACTGCTGTACTCTGTTAGAAAAGTAGGTCTCTAACCACTGCATCACTAAACTGGAGATACTACATAGTGTCTCAGTCAGGTCAATAGCACCCCATGATGCACTGTGTCAAATGTTGAAGAAAGATCCAGCATTACCAAGATGGAACACTGACCACTGTCTCTTGCCAGGAGCAGATCGTTGCACGATATGAGTAGAGCAGTCTCTATGCTCTATTGATGTCTAAACCCTGACTAAAATGACTCAAAGTTCTCATAACATACCAAGTGGTACTGTAATGGTGCTGCCACTACCTATTCAATTATCTTCCCTAAAAATTGGAGGTTTGAGACAGGCCTGTAGTTTGCCAGATCCTCAGCATCCAGCAAAGGCTTTTTTCATGAGGGGTTTCACCACTGCGCTCTTCTGTTCACTGGGGAAAATATTCTCCTGAAGTGAATTCCTGATTATCTCAGTGATAATTGGAACCAGAGTCAGCCTGCAACTTAAAAGACAGCTGGTGAACCCTGGGTCCAAAAAGCAGCATGCAGGGCACAAGCCTAAGACCACTCGGGAGACCTCTCCCATCAGGACTGGTCCAAACTCCACCTACAGTGACAGAGTTCATAAGTCCCTCACCTCCTGAAAACTGCTGGCCCATGGCAGGCTGCTGGAGGAGATACCAGCTCTGATGGAGGACACCTTGCAAAGGAAAAACTGATTACATTAATTTCATTTTTCTGCTGTAAAGACTCTTTCTTTTTTTTTTTTTTGCCATTAAATCTTTATTCACATTTTTACAGAGAATACATAGAAGAAACATAATCCATATCATGACACATACAGGAGTGCACCAATACATCATACAGTTATTAACCAGAATGTTCCTCTGCCATACCCCCCCAATAACGAAAAAAAAAAAAAAATGCCACAATAAACCCCAAAGTAAATAAAATAAGAACCCTCCAAAAAGGGCAGGGTTCCCCTGCTCCCCCCTTCCCCTCCCTCCCTACACAAGACCATTCAACCTAATTACAACCTAAGAGGGTACATAGAATCCTTATAGCGAATAAATAGTATAGAGTGGTCCCCATATCTTTTCAAACAAAGGAATCTTGTTATGTAGGACGGCTGTCATCCTCTCAATCCTAAGACTCGCAAGAAGTTCCGCCAGCCATTCAGAGTAGCTGATCACAGTATTGTCCTTCCAATGCCTGAGGACCACTTTTTTCAAAGTGATCGAGAGCAAGGCCATATAGAATTTCCTATTCTTAACCGTAATACGGGACATATCCCCAACAGACATATCTCAGGTCTAAAAAGGTAATCCAGGCCCAACAAGGGGTCTATCTTATTTTAATCTCTGTCCAAAGTGGAACAATTTTTGGGCAATTCAAAAGATGTGTAACAAGTCACGTTACCAGAGCCACATCTATTACATTTGGGATCATTTATCAATTTCAGATCCGAAGTTTTGAGAGGTAATAAATGTTATGGAGAATTTTGAACTGTATAAGCCTTAACTGATCTTGCCGGATAAACTTATGGCAACCTTGCCAGAGGGCCGACCAATTTAGAACTACATCGGGAAACACTGTGGCCCAATATGAGCATGGATCAAGATTCATAGAATAGGCCCAATTAAATAACACGGTATATACCTTGGAAACTGCCTGTGAAAGTCCCACCAGAGGCTCCAAGGTCTCAAGAAAATCAACCTGCGGGGGTTGGGAGTCACGTGGGGCGGTGCTCTTAATGGCAGCCTAGTTCCTTAGCTCTCCCCTCTCAGCCAGTGGATCTCGCTATTTATCGATTTTTGCCAGTTATTTCAGGCGAGCTATCTGTTATCCTAACCCCACACAACCCACCGTCACTTTATTTTGGCGTTTGTCTTCCTTTTCAATGAGTTTTCTGCCAAGGTGCGGTGCGATGATGGCATCCCGAAGAAAAGGCGCGGGGCCAAGCACACGCGCCCGGGCATCTGACGGCAAAAAATCGAGAGAGCAATCCCGTCGGGTCAGGCGCTAAATCCGGATCCCCTGCCCGCTCACCGAAGATCGGTTTCTGCAGGAGCTGATTCCTTTTCGTGAAACTCTGCAGGAGATCTCAGCAGAGCTTAAATCTATGCGTAGTGATCTCACCTCCCTCACGACTCGTGTGGGCGACTCGGAGGCTCGGACCAGCTCTTTGGAATCCTGGAAGGCTAAATGTGAACCTGATATAATCCTGCTCAAACAACAAATTGTGAAGCTGAAGCTGAAAACTGAGGACCTCGAAGGTTGTAGCAGGAGGAACAACATTTTGGTGTTGGGGTTACCGGAGGGTGAGGAGGGACCAGACACCCTGTCTTTTGTACAAAAACTCAACTAAGATTGTGGGCCCTTCTCCCATATACTCCTCCTACCACATCGAGCGTGCCCACAGATCCCTAAAGCCTAAATCTCCACCAGGCTCCTCTCCTAGACCCATTTTGATTACGCTGCTCAGTTACCTGGAAAGACAGCACATCCTGTCGAAAGTCAAGAGTCTGCAAGCAGTTTTGTGGAGAATCGCACACTGAGAATAACCAGGATTTACCCCTTGAAACCGACTGAGAGAAGAGAATTTCACCCGTTGGTGACAAAATTGATTGCAGCTGGCCTCAAATTCTGTATGAACTATCCTGCTAGGCTCCAAGTCTACCTCGACAACGCCTGGGCTTCCTTTGAGACTCCTGAACATGCCAAAAGCGAACTTACTAAGAGGTTGCCTGACCTCTTCAAATCAGGCTGACTGTTATGCTGAATTGCAGTGTTAAGTTTTTCTTGTGCTTACCTTGGCTGTCTGGCCTTGTTTGGTTGATGTGCCAGCTTCTGGTCTCTCCTGGGGGGCTAGCCGGCCTTTCGCGTGGGTTGGGGCGGTCTCTGGCCGGGGTTGTGGCTTGGGCCTTCCTTAGCTGGGGCCTCCACCTGGTGGAGCATGGGGGGGGTGGGAACTTCGGTTTTGTGTGCGGTTCCACATGGTTTGTTTTACCGATGCACCGGATGGGTCCAATCTGTTTTTCCTTCCCCTTCCCCCTATCCAGGTATTGCGGTGGCTGAATTATAGACCTCGATCCCAAGCTCCCCATTTCTATATTCGCTCCCATTACTGCTTCACCTGTAACGGAGCGAAGGGACTAGCGTTTGTTGGTTTGTCCTCTCCACGTGGTGAGTTTTTCCTTTCCCTATCATGTTGGCTCCGATCTACGTATTGTTGCTGTGTGCCTTGGTTCCTTTCCAAGCTCCATTTTGGGGGGGGTGTGTGTTTTGTTGGGGTAGACGTTTTTATTACTCCTTTTCTTTCCTTTCGTCTCTGGCTGGGGGAGGCGGTGGGAGGTGTGCTTTGAGATGCAGTCTCACAACCAATTTTTTTGGGGGGGGCTGCGGTACCCGGCTTCGCCCTGCTATTTTGTTCCACGTTGCTGTTTGTCAATGGGGACACCACTCAGGGTTTTATTACAGCTAGCCGTTGGTCTACCAGTCCTGGGGACCGATCCCTTCAAAGGCCATTCTTTTGTGGTGTACTTGCCTTTCTGATACAGAGGGGACGGATTGTATATAGTTCTTGGGGTATTGTGGTGGTAGTTGTTGGGCTTTTCATTTGGGGTGGAGGGAGGGGTTGGTTACTTTTTCCAGATCAGTGTGTCCTGGGCTTTGTTTCCCTGGTATCGGTGATCCCAATGTTCTGATTTATCTATGTGTGTTGGTGACTAAGTTATATGTTGTGGATTGTCTTTCCAATGGTTATGGGGGGAGGGTGCCTCGGAGAGTTTCACCACCTGTGGGGTGTATTACTATTGCTGGGCCTATCCTGCGGTAATTTCACGGCTATTATCTGTAATGTGGTGATGCCCTGTGCTTGGCCTACTACTAGGTAAGCTATCATGGCATTGAGTTTTGTTAAAATTGCAAGCTGGAATGTTAGAGCATCAACGACCCTCTCAAGAGACGCCAGGTCTTTCTAAATTGCTCCCTACTTAACGTAGATATGGTTTTTATACAGGAAACCCATTTGGCTGCCTCTGAGGAAAAGCAAGTGCGAAGGCTGGGGTTTACTCAGGTTTTCACTGCCCCTGGCTCGCAAGCTAGTAGGGGGGTTGCAATCCTAATTAAACATCACATTAGATTCATTGCTGATGATTGTGTTATTGATTGGGAGGGCAGATACGTTTTGGTCAAGGGTCAGCTTGATAGTAGTAATGTGGTTTTAGGGGCGATTTACACTCCGGTGGGTGGCGACCCATCCTTCTTTATGTCCCTGGCAGATATCCTGAGCAGATTTCTACCTTCCCTTTTCATCTTAGGGGGCGATTGGAATGTAGCCCCATCCAGAGATCTCGACAAAACCTATAGACCAATTAAACCAGCATCCCCTGCACAACATGCCCTTTTTGACTTTATTAGCCTTTTGGGTCTCTGTGACCCCTGGCGTCTTCTTAACCCCGATAATCGGCTTTACTCCTTCTATTCCCAGGTTCACCAAACTTGGTCAAGAATTGATTACATCCTAGTTAGTTCCTCACTAATGAGTTGTACTTCCCAAGTGGGTATCGAGCCGATAGTTATCTCAGATCACTCCCTGGTTTGGATCAAGATTTCCCCGGGTATCCAGGGTCAACGTGACACATTGTGGAAACTCAATACGCAAATTCTGAAGGAAGAACATTCTGTCTCCCAAATCAGGGACATGATCCTCATGTATTTCGACCTGAATCAAGGTTCTGTGAGTCGTGCGGATTTACTGTGGTGCCCTTTAAATGCTTTCTCAGAGGGGCTTATCAAGATCGTGACTACTAGGAAAAGGGTAAGGAATCTAAAATCAGGTCTCTGTCTAGTAGGTTGAGACTGGCGAAGACAAACTTCTCTCCTCCAACTCCCAACCAACTTATCGGCTCTCATCAAACTTAGGAATGAATACCACTGAACCCAACCTGACAAAGCTGAATATGCTCTTTTTAAGTCCAGGACTAGGTATATTGATCAAGGGGAAAAATCGGGCCGGATGTTAGCGATGAGATTGAAGGAAATAGAGAGCTCCCGTTTAATTCCGGCTCTCAAAGCTCAGGACGGTACCTCTAAGTCGCTACCTAGGGAGATTGCCCACATTTTTGAAGTCTTTTATAAAGGTATTTACAGTTCCAGCTCCACAGCGTCGCATGTCCAGTCGGTAGAGCGTTTCTTGGACAATATTAAGCTCCCGTCCCTTCAGTCTCATCATTGCGATTTGCTGTCTGCCCCTATCACTCTGGGTGAGGTAGAAGAGGCAATCGAAGACCTACCTTTAGGGAAAGCCCCTGGCCCGGATGGCTACCCCTCAACCTTTTACAAGGTTTTCTGCAAAGAGCTATCCCCTCTGTTGCTTAAGCTATACGAATACTTGTTTTCTGCGGTGGTGACTGATCCCTCTCTTTTAGAAGCAATAATAATCCTAATCCCTAAACCCGATAAGCCCCTAACTGAGCCTGCCAGCTATCGCCCAATATCGCTCTTAAATTATGATATCAAAATCCTATCTAAAATTTTATCATCCAGAATCGAAAGGGTCTGGCAGCATTTGCTGAGCCTGGAACAGGTTGGCTTCGTTCAGGGGCGTTCATCTGCTGACCATCTGAGAACCCTTGCCCATGTCCTTCAGGTAACCCGTACCTTGCCAGATCCTATGGTCCTAGTTGCGCTTGACGCAGAAAAAGCTTTCGACCGAGTGAACTGGGACTTTCTATGGGCTACTCTGAAGAGAATGGGCTTCCCTGACTCCTTTATCCAAATGATTATGGCTATTTACAAATCCTCCTTGGCTAAAGTTTATTGTAATGGGGTCTTTTCCTCCAGTTTTCCCTTATGCGCTGGCACTCATCAAGGTTGCCCCCATCCCCCTACCTATTCAACCTGTACTTGGAACCATTGCTGGTGAGTATTAAAGGTTCTTCGCAAATCAGGGGTTGTACCCTTGCGCAACTTCCCCTAACCTTATCAGCCTTTGCTGATGACATACTGTTATACCTTACCAACCCCGTACAATCTTTAACTCATGTCCTCCAAACCATTGACCGTTTTGGTCAGGTATCCAACTACAGGTAGAATGTTTCCAAATCGGTCATATTCCCGGTTAACTTTCTCACCTTTAAATTGGATTTTGAGCGGTTCGGTATGAAGTGGTCCCCGGTTTCCTTTAAATACCTAGGTGTTCATGTAACCAGGGGGGAAGGCTTGGCTAAGAAACTCAATTTAGACAATGCCGTCAGGAGAATTCGGTGTGACCTCGATCATTGGCAACGGTTGCCTCTCTCCACCTGGGGTCGAATTAATATTATTAAAATGAATATCCTGCCCCGGCTATTATACCCCCTGACTCATCTTAACATTTGGTTACCCAGGCAGTTCTTTACTCAGGTTAATTTGACACTATCGAACTTTGTTTGGAAGGTGAAACAACCTCATAGAGCCTTTCTCAAGCTTACCGCACCCAGGGATAAGGGGGGCCTTCGCCTACCCAATCTCTTGCTTTATTATTGGGCTAGTCACTTGACTAGATTAGGGAAGCTGTCCAACACTCAGCCTTCCACATTTCCACCCATATGGCAACAGCTTGAGTTAAATTTATTAGCTCAAGCAAATCTAAACCCTTCTCGCATTTTCTGGCACCCATTCTCCACGCTCCCCCGCCATCCGTGGACTTCTATAGGCCTGTCCATTAGAATATTTCTCAGTGCTGGAACTTCTTTAACTTCCTCCCATCCAAAGATTCAGCCCAACCTCTGGTTTAAATCCTAACCTCAAAATTGGAGGTAGCTGGTTAGTCACGACTGGCTTCCGCAGCTACAAAATCTGTCTGTGGAGTCTTTGTATGAGCAAGGTACTCTCCTCAATTCGGATGGAATCTTAAAGTCCCTTCACATTCCTCAGAGATGTATTTTTAAAGTTTTTCAACTGAGACATCTGATCCTCCAAACCTTGGGGCCGACCTGTTCCCCTTCCAAAATAAGGCATTTTCTTGAGAAAATACAGGAGGCAGCTGGCTTGCGTAGAAGTATCTCTATCATTTATAACAAATTGTTGGCTGACCTTTTCCCCGCTCCCTTAGAGGGTTCCAAAATCTGGTCACTCTCTGGCTCGATCCCTCTCTCCACTTGGGACTCAATTTGGAAGGATGTGTATCGTTACTTATCCCAAGATAATCACAGACTGACCCAATACTATATCTTAAACAATCTCTACTATACTCCAGTTAAGTTGGCCAAGTTTGGTAAACTGGAGTCTAGTCTCTGTTTGAGATGTGGTGCCATCGAAGGGAACTTGTTGCATATTTTTTGGGAATGTGCTAATGTGGCACCTTTATGGGACACTCTCAGAAACTGTCTTGACCCTCTGTTAGGTCTGAAAGAGCTATTTATCCCTGGTATTTGTATTTTGGGTGACTACTCCGGCATCTCGGTGAAGGAACATAGATACCACATGGCATTTATCTCAATGGCAGTTAAAAAAAATTGGTCCTCAGGCATTGGTTAGACCAAGTTATTATTACCTATCAAGAGTGGCTTAGGGAGATGTCTCTCAGTCTCAATACTGAGAAACTTATTGCTAGTTTCAGGCATAGCCCGCGTCTTCGATCGGAAATGGGGACAAAGTTGAGTGCACTTTATTTAGGTAGGCATGATTCTGGCTTTTCTTATCCTTAGTATTTTATGCCACTTTAGATCATCCAGTGCTATTAGTTTCATATTACAGATGTCCCCTTTTTGACCTGGCCTCCCTTCTACTTGTGCAACTCTCTGGGGCAAAGGGAAGGGGGGTTTGAGTTGGGGGTAGGTGGGGGGTATTTTTTTTTCTTCTTCCCTTTGTATTGTCCTGGCTTATATTACGGTGATTGTATATATTTATTTACGGTGTTTATTAACCTAGTTGCATGTAACCCTTTCCCTTTCCTTGACAATCCCTTAAGGTGTATTCCCTTATGTATTGTATTTTTCTTTCTATTCTAAAATTCAATAAATTTAAATTTCAAAAAAAACCTGCGGGGGTTGAACTGGATTTCTACCAAATTTTTGGAGTAGAAGGTGCCGAAGCTGATATGTTTTAAAAATTGCTTTAGAGGGCAGCTTAAAATTATGTAACATCTCCAGAGAAGAAATGATATGTCCTTCTTCATTAAGAAAATCTTTCAGACAACATTTATCCAGCAACATCAACCAATCGGGTCTGATAGTTTTGTTTTCAATCATAAAACGCGGGTTACCCCAGATAGGTTGGGACCAGTCTTTAACCTGGTCATATTTTGGGAAGCTACAAAGTTGAGCATGGATCTTTAACGAAACACCTATCGGGAATTTCCTCAAAGGAGAGGGAAGTGATTTTGGAATAAGATAGTAAAGACTCTTTCTGACTAGAAACAGATAGGATTTAATAGTCTGTCCATGGTGTTGAAACATTTAATCAGTAAATTTTTCCCTTCAGCAATCATGCATGACAGGAACATTGTCTTTTTCAGTGTAATCGCCCACTGATATTCACCATTGTGAGCATTCAGCATCAATTTATCTTTCTCTGACCTGGATCTCTGCACAGAATGCTTCAACCTCTGTCCCTTAGTCTTCAGTTGCCTAAGGTCATCATCAAACCAGGATAACCTAGGGTGGGACATCAAAGGGCAAACACTTTTTTTTTTTTCACGAGGAAGTGAACTGGGCACAGCCCTTTTTTAGTCATGCCTGACATATAAAAACAAACATTACATAACAAAATACTGCCAGTACAAAACAATGTATACAAAAACATTGATATTTAACATTCATATGCTACAATTTTGTTAACAGTTGTTTAAAATTCCTTACAGTACATTATGGGCTGTTTTTACAATGCAAGCCAGTTCATCTAGAATAGTTGGGCCAAACCAGGAGAAAGATTTTTGACACATAGATAACTTTGTAGGAGGAAAATAAAAAAGCTTACATGCACTGTTCCTACTACTGTAAGGATTAGACAACAGGTTTAAGAGAAGAAGGCAAGAGTTCTGGTCCTGAATTTTTTAATAATTATTTTTTTATATGTATTCTGGTGCCAATGTATTACACTCTCAGATTTGTTGTACTTTTTCACTGATTACTTATGTTCTATGTGTAGTAAGTTTCTGTATACTGTCTATTTGATGTGGAACCTTTGTAAATGAGTCACTGATTCAAAGGTACTTTCCAAAATTGAAATAAACAATAAATAAATAAATATTCAGTAAGCAAATGTTGTTGCATTAAACTCAGTCCTGAGTTTGGTAGGTAGAATTCCCACTTGGTAGACTGGTAAAGTGTACAATGGTATGTTCTCTACAGTGCCTTAATGGCAAATTGACAGATGTTGTTGACACTTGGACCCGGATTGTGAATAGGACTGAGGAGAGAATCACTGCATGCTGAGGCACTGTCGAGTAGTGCCTAGAGCAGGAGCACTGAAACACTAGTTTTTTACTTGGAAAAGGTATGCCACTGTTGCCACAGTCTTGGTAAATTTCAAATTCTCCTTCCAGTCCAACTTATTTTGTGATAGAATTAGTGTACTGCCTTTCTTGTCGCTGTTCATTTCCCTCTAGGAGCCAGGAGTCCTGAGGTGGTGAGGAGGCTGCTGGGAAGAAACAGAGCAGGGAGCTCCGCAGGGATCTGACAGTGGGGAAAGCTACACACGGGAGTCAGACGACACCCTGCACGGAAGAGATTTTTTCTCTATTCAATAAACTTTAGCACTAATACCAGAGGCACACTGGATTTGTGATATCTATGGACTGCAGTAAAGAAGTTCATATTACAGGATCCAACATTGGGACACTAAAATACTAAAATATCAAAGAGAGTTATCTGGATCATTTCATTTTTCACATTTTTATATTTTTGATTACACCTTATTGGTTATTCACTCTCCCATCTATTAAAGAATATAATGGGAAGTAAGAGAAACAAGAGAATTTATATGAACATGTAAGAGCAAGTTCTGGAAATGGTTGTCAGGGTTTACATCAGAGAATCCTCCCCTAAGAAAAATGAACTTGTTCAATTTTAGACCTTTTTACCTATCTGTACCTTTCTTTACCTCCCTCTATGTCTCTTTATGAGACCTGAGATCCGATATTTTGTGTTTTATTGATTTTAATAAGAATTGTATAAAACAAGTCATGTAAGTTTTTAAGAGATCTAAAATTTGCACCACAAGTCAGGTGACATCTTTGCATAAATGCGCATGCATTGGCATTCTAAGAACAGAATCACCATTATCAGTCAGGCTACCAGTCAGTGAGGAGGAGTGAGGAGGAAGAGTGAGAAGAGTGAGATCCCTGCCAGCACATGTGTGGGCGCATAGAGAATGGAGAGCGGAGAGAGAGAACTGCAAGACATTCTTTGCAACTTGAGGGTTGAACCATACAAAAATGCCATTAGCCAGTTATTGGAGTAAGTTGATTAACTGACATGCTCTGATATCCTTTTAGCCTGGAGTTTATATTTTTCCATATATTTAGTGAGCTACTTAGTTATTTAGTTAGTTATCAAGCCAAATAACAGACACTCTTACCCCTTTATTTTATTTATGGTTTACAAATAATTTTATCGTTTTTCAGTTTATAGTTTTGTAGCTTTTATATAAACACATAGGTGCACATGTAGTTTTAAGCAGTATATCACGACAGGATGTGGGTATATGGCAGGATTTATCATACCTGGTGTGGTTTGGTTATGAGGCCACAGACCTGTAGAAGTGGTAAATCCTGCCATATACCTACATACTGGAGTGGTATATTGCGATTATACAGTGTCACCCTTCAGTTTTATTTTTTAAAAAGAGAAAAATAAATTTTTTTCTCATTTTAAATGATTTTTTTTTTATTTATTGTTGTGCAGGAAAAAATAGTCCCCCATTGATAGCTAGAATACAGTAGAATGGGAGGCAATATGAACTCTGCCCTATCTTGTAAATGATAGGTGGCACTGAATTTGGAGATTTGTTTTGTTTGTTTTACTTTAGTAAGGGGTGCAGTAGGCAAAATCTATGCACCAGCTGCTGACAACATTGAGGATTTTTATTTTTTTTCTCCACAATGATGTGACAGTTAAGGCTGCAATGTGTAGTGATGAGCGATAGTTCAGCACATAGTCTTTGTTGGAACAGATGGCTGCCTTACCTAATAGTCTGTTTCAGGGTGCTTCGCTGTTGACATTCTATTTTTTTTTATAATTATTACTGAAGGAGTTTTTTTTAATGGGGCACATGAAGAGATTTATTTACTGTGTAAGGGTGTTAAGTGAGTTTTCCAGCTGTGATGATTTGGGGGACATCGGAGAGGCGCAGAGGTGACGTTGAAACAGAAAAATGAAGGAAAGGTGAGCTGCCTGTGAGGAAGTGATTATGGGGAAACTAACTAGACTACAATAGGAAAAAACACTGTTTCAGAACCGGTATAGGTTTTGGCACTGTTTTGTCTGCTTTCCTGGAACAATGTACAGAACCCGAGGTTCAAAGAATCACAGCGGGAACGGGCAATACTGTGAACTTAGTTCTGCATCTCACTGTACATTGCTGTTGATTGGGAGTCAAGGGTTTGTGATGATCGCAGTGATTCAAGGGAGAGTTCCTGATGTGGCTGACTGGTGGCTGGCACCTTTTTCAGTTGGTACACTGGAGGATTTACAATGCTGGAAAGGTGCCAACCAGTCAATCAGAACACAGGATTTTCTTATTCTTTTGGTGCCCATTGCATAATTATAGTTTTATAGCAATTGTGCTCTTACTTTCACCTCTGCTAGCTTAACTAAAAACTATTGTCCTCATCTAGAGAATTAAATGGGAACTTTTAAAAATGTGCACTTAATATAGCTAGTACACCTAGAAGTGCACGAAGGAATTTCCAGCACCTTAGGAAATACATATTTCTCTTTTGTTTGTTTTTAATTTTAGTAAATAGCATCCACTGGATACACAGCACTCTCGTGGAGAAACTTGGCATGCTAGTCTCAGGCCTCGAAGAACTTTTCACAATGGGGGACCACTAATTGAAAATAAATTACAACAGCTGCTGGTGAAGAACAGCACAACCTTGAATAGAATCAGGCACACCACAGAACTAACGAACTACAGTTTTCTCTAACACAAAAGACACAGGAAAAGAGATTGAGATCACTGGCTTTAAATATTTTATTTCTGACTGTGAGAGTGTCTTCTTATCAATGCCCCCTATTAGAAGGCTGGAACTGATAATCTGAAAGGCCACCCAGGTAATGAACCCACGGCAACAAGCCTGGCTTTTCACAAATCTGACTTCTCTTTTTCTGCCTTGTCTTGAGACATCCCGGACTGATAAGTATATAAATATATAAGTATATAACAAAAACTTATAGGCTGCATAAACTGCATCTTAATCTATTTATACTTCTATTTTTATTATACTAATGATAATTTCATAGATATTTTATAGATACTTTTTAGATAAAAGCATAGTTTAGGATAGTGTACTGCTGATATAGTATTGATCAAAGAAAAATGGGTTATAAACAGATATTATATTGTTTAATTTTTTTCATACATATTTTTTTCAGACTTTATAATTCAGAATATCATCTATCCAGAATTGAAGAAAGAGGCTGCCCTTTCCTTTCATGTGCCGATGATGTTGAATTAATTTCCACTAGTTTTCTAGGAATTAAAAGGATGTTTAAAAAATTATACTATGAATGTATAAAAGTAGATTTAAAAATAAATTATAATAATACCCAATGTATGATTTTTGGGAATAAAAATAAAGGAAAATACAAGCTCTAACTGACAACACAGAAACAGAAACAGGAAATAGTGTCTGCTACTTAGGGCTTACATTTACAAATAATGGGCCCTATGCACGATGCCAACACACCTTGTAAAGTGGGCATATTGGTATCGCTATGCCCAAATGCTGCAGAGCGGGGCCCACATGACATGCACCATCGGGGTGTGCAACAAGATCCATGCCCAATCCCCCAGCCGCACAGAGAGCAACGGGACAGGGGGTGGCAGCACAATGCACCATTCTCCAAGGCAGAGAGTGCTGCCCACAAGGGTGCAGAGGAAGGCACAGGTTATAGCAGCCAGGACCCTGCTGTAACCTACTGCATGCCCCCACAGACATGACCTGCTGGTTGCAACAGGACTGGGTGACAACCCATCATGCTGCCCCAGCCCAGTAGGCTGCTGGGGTGGCATTGGGGTGGTGGAGCTGCTGAGATCCTGTACTGCAGGGCACAGTACCTGGTGCCATTGGGCCATGCTGCAGCCAGACTCCAAGGACCCATGCAAGCCCACTCAGCCACATAGCATGACTAAGGAGCATCCCCCCCCACAACCCCATGCCCCATCCCCAAAATGCCTCCCCCCCACACACACAGGAGCACCATCATGAGTGCCCATCCTTGTGGAGATTGGCATGGGCTGGCTCACCATGCAGACCCACCTCTCCCAGCGCTCCCCAACCCCCATTCCTGAACTGTGTCCCCTGACATCCCACCCACCTGTACATGCCAGTCAGTGCCAGGCATTGGACTGCCAGTGGTATAGCCCTCCTCACACCTCCACAGCTGCTGGCCATCTGACTTACACTAAGTGCATGCAGCTGATGCATGATCTTTGTAAGGCAGAGGGCCAATGGCCATGGGGGTGTGAGAAGGGCTCTACCACTGGCCTTCTCCAACTGTGGCACTGGCAGGATGGTATGGTGTGTGTGTGTGTGGGGTGGCCAGTGCCATGGGTGGGTGACCTCAGGTGTCCAGTGTTAAGTTTGGGGCTCAGAGTGCAATGGGCACCTCTGTATGGTGGTGAGGTGTCTAGTACTAGGGCCGGAGCTGCACTAGGGTGGTGGGCTTCCTTGTATGGCCAGGGACCAGTAGCTGTGCAGTGGAAGGGACATCTGTGAGGCTCTTGGCCTGGTGGTCCACCAGGATTAGTGACATGGCAGCCCAGGTCTGTGTGCCTGGTGCTATTCATGCACCTGGACCTGCACCTGCCTGTGTTAGGGATCCACTCTGGGACCCAGAATGGGTTTCTCATTGGATGTCCACCCAGGTGTGCTACTCTGCCCCCAGGAGCCCTGCACAGTCCTGAGTATCATGGAGGCGGGGCCACCAACAGGTAGCTACCGGTAGTGATTACCAGTATGTGTGCACCTGTCCACAGGTGCGGGGCTATGCCAGTGGGATACGTGCCTCTGGTGTGTATTTTCAGTCCATTAGTGCATAGAGCCCAATATGTCCTGGAGCACACACAAAACAGAATTAGAAATAAAAATCAAAAAATCCTTTCAGGCAATCTCAAGTTTTGCTCATAGATATGGAGGTCAATCTATAAAAGGATGCATCAAATTAATCAACACCAAAAACAAGAGTCAGATATTATATGGTGTGGAAACCTGGGGCCAGAATCCAAGGAATCAATGGAAAAAATAATAAATATGTATTATAAGTGACTTTTGGGACTCCCACAGTGAGCACCATCAGCTCTTATGAGAACAGAATTAGGGCAACTCACTTTGGAATGCCTTATCCAGGAAAGAATGATCAGCTACTGGCTCAAAGATTATGCCATGGAAGGAAAGAGACTACCAAGCTTGAACATGAAGAAAATCATAAAATATCTAAATCTCCAGATAACATTTTCAAGCCTGTTAGTGGTTGAAAAAATTGTGACACCACATGGATTGCTATATTGTTTAGCCAAAGTATTTATTAGATCTTACAATAAGATCCAGAATTCAGTCAAGGACAGGATATGGTCAGCTTTCAAACAAATGAAGTTAAGCTTATGCAAACAATTCAAAATTAGCAAGTGGCTAACACAAAATAAAAGACACATCAGATTTGAAACAGTTCCATGTCATAATAGCGACTGCAAAACAGCGATTGCTATTCTGGTGAGTGTATAACGCTGAAAAGCAAATTGGCGATATACACGCTATGGTGACCCGACTTCCAATTCTAAAGAGTTTTTGTGGGGGGGGCTGTGCCCCCCCCTGTGCCCCCCCTGAATTATGATTCTCAACTCCAGGGGGTGCATGTCAGGGAAGGAGGCAAAACCCATACCTCACAAAAAATTAGGTGCCGCAGCTCATAGATGCGGCAAAATATAACCCTCTCCCAGACTCAAACTCAGTACCTGCACTGCTAGAGCTAGCCTCCCACACTACCATGCCACATGGCTAGCTCGGGAGAGGCAGGTATACCAGTGCCTGAAAAACCCTTCCCTGTCCCTCCCCTCCCCTTCCCCTCACTATTCCTCTCTTCTGTTTGCCTTTAACCCTAGTCGCTTTCGCATACCCTCACCATTCTGCAGGGTAGCCCACAACAAAAGTACCCAAAATGAGTTGCTATAATTCTAGTCACTCATTTTGCGTTACTCATATAACGTGATACCATTTGAACCATACTTAAACATCATAAAAAACCCACAGTAAAGGAAACTTCTCACCAGATACCATTTTGAATATGATAGCAACTGACTAAGATACATATTCAAATAAGATCAATCAGTATCATCATGTACTGTAAGTGTCAAAAAGGGAAGAATGATCTAATACATTTATTAATTTTATGACCCCTGTATAATAAATTCAGACAAATACTCTTAGGACATACCCTAGCTACCCTAGAATTGGAACCATGTCATTTGGTTACTCACCTTTTTAAATCTACATCACTGGAGGTTTTGGAATTGGTAATTTCACTCGTCAAGGTCATAGATAGAAAAAACTGCATATTAGGGATGAATTATAAAAAGAATAGAATGTTTTGCACAAATAATACGTTATAGTTGTACCTATTGTGATATGCCATATGATTATGTATGTACTGTATAAATCAAGGAAATATCTCTTTTTATGCACAATACAGTTTAAGGGCCATTAGGCCATAACTCAATAATTTATAATTGTATAGATTTTTATAGGTAACTTTTTTTGATAAAGACATAACTTGTCAATCAATAAACAATAGAATGAATGATTGACAGATGTTTAGTGTTGTTTGGTATTTTTCTACAAAAGTGTTGTAGTGATTCTAGGATGCCAGAGAGTGTAAAGGCAATGTTATAGCCCTCCACAGTATTCTCCACTCCCCTGGCACAGGCTGATACCATGCCCGAGGTGTCCAGAATTGCCGGGAAGTTATTTTGCTCCAAATGTCTAACAGCACAATGTCAGACCATCTCCACTTGGGAGTGTAAAGATGGGGAACCCCGGAGAGGAACTATATGGTATGTTGATCTGATTACCCAGCCGGGTCAACCCTGGTGTTACTAAAGTCAAGACCCAATGCAGAAACCAAATCTAAGGTGCTGCCTTTTTGGTGAGTTCCAGTGGCAATTGCCTGCCTGTACTAAGCTGCATGAACATAAACTGGAGGAACCATTGTCCAACCAGAGAGTCTTCATCATCTACCCAAGCAGTGAAATCATTCAGCACTAACAAGCTGGATAAGTCTACCACCAGGTCAGCCATGAAGTGATCCAGTTTCTTTTTAAATTTTAATTATGGATTATAAACATACAATATACATTGTACTTTATGATCAAGCAGTACAGGGCTCATGTAACATGAATGGCTTGCAATAAAAAAGAACAGCACATGATTCAGCTAAGAACATCTATTTAACGTCAAAACTACACATATTTTAAAAGAAAAGAAAATCCAGCAAGGTAATGATGTGGAGCTTTTACACTATCACTCACTTCATGACAATAAGATCCATGCATCATTCCCCCTCCCCTTGCAGGCAATGAAAATAAGTGGCGGGAGGGCTGATAGTCCCAGGGGAAAGGCCCAAAAGTTTGAAGATTGCCTGGACTCAATTAAGTTGCTTCGCCCCTGCTGTCATGGCATTCCACCTTGCTTTGCAAGGAAACAATCTATTGTAAAAGACATTTGTAAAGTTCACAAAATGAGTGGTGCTAAACAGGGCACCAAAATGCAACAATGCTAGCTCTCTGGCACTAATACAGTATATTAACAAATACCTTCAAGAGAACAGATTCCAGCTCGGCAGTTTTATAACCATATGCCACCGTTCTAGAGTCCCATCTAAAGAGCACTGCATAAGTTTGGTACATATTGTTTAATAAAATAAGACAGGGTGCCAAGAACAAACTGCAGTACTATGTGACCTCAGGAGGTGGACCCCTCCAACACTACTATTGCAACAAGCTGAGCACTGGCCTCAAGTTGGGCCTGTTTATTTTTACTTTGAATCTTGGACTTTGGACTTTACTCACTGGATTATACATGAACTTTATTCAAAGGGCTATCTGTGGAGTGAGTAAACTGTGATTCCTGTTTCAAAAAATGATGTGATGACATCTTTTATTAAAGTTTGGCACATGAAAAGGAATCCGAAGTGTCCATATTGATTCTCTGAGCTTACACAAATGTATGCCTTTAGGTGTGTGCTGGTTACCATAATTGTTTTGCATTTAAACTTTTCTTTAACCTGGCACCACCGTTCCCTAGGTGTGGCCATTCCACCTAAACTGACAAAGTACTATAACTAGCAGTTTCTTGCCAAATAGGATAGCATACTCAGTTCCAACTTCAGGTGTCCTCATAGAAACATAGAAATGTAGAACTTGATGGCAGATATGGACCACTTGGCCCACCTAGTCTGCCCATTTCCCTTCCTGATGGATAAGCCGCAGATTCTAGTTAACCAACAGCTTACTTCCTCCTACCCCCACTAAAATTGCTTTATGTCTGTCCCATGCATTGTTGAATTCTCCAACTGTTCTTGACTCCACAACCTCCTCAAGAAGGCTGTTCCATGCATCCACAGCCCTCTCCATGAAAAAATACTTTATAACATTACCTCTGAGCTGTCCCCCCATCTTCAAATTGTGCCCCCTTGTTCTTGCAAATCTCTTTTTTTGAAAGCTGCTACCCTCTTGGACTTTGTTAATTCCCTGGAAGTACTTGAAAGTTTCTATCATGTCCCCCCTTTCCTCCTTTCCTCGAGAGTATACATATTAAGCTGCTTTAGTCTCTCTTCATGTGTCTTCTGCTGCAGACCCTGCACCATTTTGGTTGCCCTCCTCTGAACAGCCTCCACTCTGTCTATGTCTTTGCGGAGATGGGGTCTCCAGAACTGCATGCAATACTCCAGATGGGGTCTCATCAACTGTCTGTACAGAGGGATATCAACTTCTTGTTTTCTACTGGTGATGCCTCTCCTTATGCATCTCAGCATCCCCCCAGCCCTCTTTACTGCCTTCTCACATTGCTTGCCCACCTTTAAGTCATCTGATATAATTACTCCCAGGTCCCTTTAAATGTTTGTTGTCATTTAGCTCTGATTCCTCCTCCATTCTTCCGGAGACCAGTTTACTTGTGTAGGTAGTGGCTGCTGTTGGATTCGTGAAAATGTAGACCTTATTTTTAATCCAAACTTACAACTGGGCCTGAAAAAACATCTGTGCCCCAATACCCTATGCCAGCAGTTCATTAGTTATTGATTGCAATTTCTTTTTACAGACCTGAATTTTTGCTGATATGTCTGGAAAGAAGGCAATTTTACTTTACTACCTTCCCAGGTAATGTTAACCTGAGTTTGAGCAGCTTCCAGGAGCAGAATGAGAGCTTCCATGCTGTGGAGGTATAAAGAATAAATCGTCTATCATATCATAACTTAGTAGAAATCAACAATGAATAAAACACTAAGCAGTAAATAACACTAATGATAAACAATTACATGGGTTCTATACGAGTTGTGACAAAAGACCATCCAGCACTCGTGTAACATTTCATAAACCCTTTATTAGGGGAACAAAGAAAAGGTAAACTTACAGACAAGATTACGGACCTCGTAAACAGCTTTCACTCCTGGAAGCATAGAAGGCTAAAGTTATCATAGAAGCCCTTTGTAAAATCTGCTGTAACTTCTATGGACCCTCTTCTGGTGTGGCCATGGACGCACACACCCCTCTTCTGGTATGGCCGTGGAGGCACACACACCAAGCAGGGTCTCGGGCTGACATTATATGCTCTTTCTACTTATGTAAGACCAAGATATCATCTTTTCCTAGTAATTATGTCATAACTACTTTGTCAAAAACATTTCTCCATGTAGAAATTACAAATAACATTTCCCGAAAAACAGGGTGTATACCTGTTGTACAAACTTTTCGGAGAATGTACTGACATCTGATGTCAATAAGTAGACCCCGGAGCCGCCATCGGCAGTCGGAATCATGGACCGCAATTCAAGGCAGTTGGAATTAGTTGCAATTGCCTTGAATTGCAGCCATAATTCTGGGGAGTCGAATTTATCAAACATCGATGACTCAAACTCCAGCTGGCTTGCTTGCCTGACATTTTCTCACACCCTCCCCAAGTCATCTCGGAGACTGTACAGCAGCACAATTAGCTTTCTTTTATGTAATTTTTTTAACATCGTTGCATCTCGCTGTTTCAAACTTTGGTGGAGAAACTCGACCACCAACCAAATGTGTCCCTGGCTCCTCGGCTTTAAAACTCATCCAATGAGTAAGAGAAGGAGGAGGAGCCAGGATTGAGTGCCCTGAGGCGGCAGCGCTGTGCCACGAGGAATTTATCCGACGCACTCCGCTTGTTCGTCATAGGCAGTAGGAGAAAAATACATTTCTGGTGACGAGGAGGAGTGAGGGCTGAGTGAGAAACGGATGGCCACATGTTTTTCAACACTGTCATAATTCTGATGGTGAGTCAGATGTTGATCGGTCTGTCAGGGGTGCTAGCGGGAGGAGGGAAAAAACCAAAAAGACTAGTGGCTAACTCCCCAGAGCAAATACCAAACCACTTAGGAATTAGCCGGGTGTTTTGAGTGAATCAGGGCTGCTGGCATTAAGAGGAGGTGCCGGGGTTGTAATGAGAAGGGAAGGGCAGAGGGGGGGATGCTATGATCAAAAGGGTCACCAGAGTGTACCTCTGGAGGCAGGTGTTCAACAAAATAAGGAAAGGCAAGGGAGCGTCAAGGTGAGGTGAAAAGAGATTAACAGCTAACTCTCCCCCTCCCACCCCCACTGGGGTGAAATGCGAACTGATCAGGAATTGGACAGGGTTTCAAATAAATGGATGAACTACCAATAACCTAGGTTTCAAAGCTCTAGAAACCAAACTGTCATGAGAGTCCCGCTGCCCCCTCTTCTTTGGCCTTGCACTCTTCATGTGTGCTACTGGAGGTGAGAGACTCCTGGTACAGTACATCTACCAAGCTTAAAGTTGTGTGTTTCTGTGTAAAGGAATGGGAGGGTGGCACAGTTAGCTGAGTGTTGGGAGGTGAGGTTGCTAAGTGCATAACAGAATGAAATTACATTGAAAAAAACACGAGAGAAAAAGGAATGTACTGCACAAGAAACCTGGCTGTATTATTGGGGGGTCTGCCCCAATTCTATTTTTCACTGCGTTATATCATTGTTCTTGATCAGTAATGACTTCTTAACAATCTTAAGCCCCCCTGCTCTCCTCTTTTGGGCTAGTCTCCCATGTGGGGTGGGTGAGGTGGAGGGTGAGGTTGTGAAGAAGTGACGGACCAAATTTGTAAATGTGGTGAGGGGACGAAATTACTAAAGACTATTGATGGTTTGGTCCCCCAAAAAAAGAAATAAAATGGCAAAGATTGCTGCTAGAGTTTTTCTGCAGAGAAAGAGCTTTAGTTGGCTGTCCAGAAATGCTGCTTAATACTGCCAAGATTGGGCAGAGAGAAAAAGAACAGGAGAGAGGATAGATTGGGGGGACACAGAGAGAATACCATTTCACTCAAGTCAAGTGTCAGCTATGTGCTGTGCTAATTGATTTTTAAAAGGGTTGGGGGATATTGCTGTTTTGTGTTTATTATGTTTCTGGATGCTTATTTTGCCATAAACAAAAGGCATGCAGAGCTGCAAATAGAAAGCTGTTTCCTTAAACCACTGTGTACAAGGAGCAAAAATAGAAAATTCTATTTTCATTGTGAGTATGATGCAGTGCTATAGGTTATTGTGCACAAGTTGGTAAAGGTCATTTTCTGATGTAGACTGATAACTTAAAATATTCTCTATGTGGCTGAGTTATAAAGTTCAAGAGACTCACCAAGATAACTGAGTTGGCCCCTGCACCATGCCCATTGGTGCCTTGCTGCCGGAGGACCCAAAGAAAGTTAATACATCCCACAATTTTTAATCCGTTGAAAAGTTCTGTCCCTCATGGGACTATACAGACCGGGTCCCAGGGACTTCCCGGTTGCTTGCTTCCGCCCGAGCTCCACCCCCATGCTCACTGGCATGATGACGAGATGCCAGTGTAATGGGCAGCAGCTTTTCTATTGATTTTGAGTGATGTAGTGGTGACCTGGCAATGAAACATGGGTACCGGTCAAGTAACAAGGCCCTTGTTAGTCGAACGGTGCCCACGTTTCATTGCCAGATGACCACTGTGTCATTTGAAATCAATAGAAAAGCTGCCGTCCATTACATATAATGGAGCATGCCCCCACGCTCTCACGGGCATCTCGTCATCATGCTAGTGAGCATGGGGGCAGAGCTGGTGCGGCAGAGAAAAACGGGAAGTCCTTGGGACCCTGTCTGTATATTTTTACAAGGGACAGAACTTTTTAATGGCTTAAAAATTTGGGGACGTGTTGACTTCCTTGGGGTCTTCTGGCGGCGGGGCACCGATGGGCATGGTGCAGGACAGTATCTTGGTGAGTCTCTTTAACCATGATGTAATGTCAGCTGTCATTACAAACAAATCAATTAATATGCTGCTGCAAAGTGCAACAGTGGGGAAAAATGATGGACATTAAAAAGGGGAATAAGGAAGTTGGGGAGCAAGGCAGGATGAACCATGGTTAGTGAATACAGTAAACACAATTCCTGCTTTATGGGTATGATAAATGTGTTGGCACTTAAGGCAGTAATGTGGTTCCAAGAGGTTTTAATTACACTTACCAGTTCACAATACTGTCATATGCATTTCTGAATGTGTCTGCTTATACAGTTTGTCTGGGACCAGTACTGCATTGTGGTGTATATTGCTGCATGTAAACCAGGCCAGCATATGTACTGCAGATAGACTGGTTGTCAGGTTTTAAACATTCGGGGATAGCAGCAGTTGTAGAATTCTCATCAAGAATGTTTCCTGAAGTGAAGATGCCTGCAATTAACCCTGTGCACTTTATTCCCAGTTCCCACGAGCAGCGTATTACTCTTCTCCCCACCAGTACTGGTACCAGTCCCCAATGTGATGGGTAATCGGCCCCTCAGGTGTTCAGGTTTGGTCACCCCCAGGTGCATGGGAAATGGTCCCCTAAGATGCAGTACTGGCCCCCATCAGGGGCATTGATTGCCCACTCCCAGGTTCAGAGACGGCCAATCATCCTTCAAGTAGTGTGTACTGGTTCCAACCCCATTGTCAGGTTACTGGCCCCCACCACCATGTACTGTGTACTAGGTTTCCAACTCAGTGTTAGTGAACTGGCCCCCACCCTCATGTGCAGCACACTGGTTCCCCTCCATCTCCCCATGTCGCGGTTCTGGTCCCCCCTCCCACAGTGCATGATTCTGGTCCCTTCCCCCACCCCATCATGTTCAGGGTACTGTCCCACCCCACCTCCCCACAGGTGCTGGTATCTGCCACCCCCACCCAGTGGCAGAGTTCTGGATCAACCCAACGAGCAGGGTATTGCTCTCCCCTTCCCCATGTACTGGTAACGGTCCCCCCCAAGGTGACAGGTCCCCCCTCCCTGGGTGTGTAGGTGTCTGGTGGCTCAACCCCAATGGTGCACTGGGAAATGTCCATCATGATGCAGGGTACTGGGACCCCATTAGGAAAGTGATCGGACCCCACCTCCCCGTTTCTCATCATCCCAAGTAGTGTGTACTGATCCCCACCTCAGTGTCAGGTTACTGGCACCCTCCACCTCCACTTGCTGTGTACTGGTTACCCCCTCATTCTCCCCATGTGCGGTTCTGGTCTCCCAGGTGTGTGGTGCCAGCACTTCCCAACCCCCATGTTAGGGTACTGTCCCACCCCACCTCCCACAGGTGTTGCTATTGGCCCCTCCCTCAGATGCAGGATTCTGGTTCAACCCAACTAGAAGTGTATTGCTTCCCCTCTCCCCCATGAAGTTTTGTGAGTACCTTTAACCACCTAATAAGTGACATTATCCAGCTTTACACACACCATTGAGTGCCTTGTTGTGATTATAAAATGGATCCAGTAGAAAAAAAAGGCAGGATTTTCAAAGACTATGTGAACCATTGTTTAACCGACATTGCATTGTTTCATGGAGCTGGCAGTATGGCCTAGAGGTTAGAGTAATGAGCTGTGAATGAGCTTGGTACATCTAGCAGACAGACCTGGGTGTGATTCCCACAATCTCCAATTGCATACTGTTTGACTCTGAACAAATCACTTAATCTCACCAGTGCTCCTGGGTTGCCCCTGAAAACAGGCACGTGGGTCTTACCTGGTTACCAAAGAATAAACAAGCATTTGTCAATGCCGAATGTTGGCTTGCTGGCATTGGCAGTGGTAGTGTAGAAGTTACAGAGCAGCGTAATAGGAATGGCAGTGAAGCACTGAACTGAAGCCCAACCCAACACCACGCTGCAGAGAGTGACAGGCATTGGGGTGTGCCTTTGGGTCATCAGGCATAACGGCCACACCATTTCACCACACCCCACCCTGCAGACATTGACAAGTGTCACGGTGTTCCTTGGGGTCTTTGGCCCTTATGCACACCCCATTCCATTAGGAAACACGTTGAGATGGGTGCGATATAGGAGAATGGGGTGAACTTTGGGGCCGAAGAGTCCAGGGCATACCTTGATGCCTCTCACTGGCTGCAGGGTGTGGAATGGTATGAGCATTACAGGCAAGAATATCATGTCACACCCCTGATGCCTGTCATTCTCTACAGGGTTGGGCGTTATGGTTGGAAACCCTAATACCTCAGGCATTCGTTGGTATTTTCACTCCAAATTTTCAACATGTTTTTTTTGTCATCCCACCTCATGAACAGTGGCAATATCAGTTTGTTGGCGAAAACTGCTTATGCGCGACTACGGCATTTAGCACCACAGGTGCAAAACATTCGAACAGGATGTAAAAATGACAGCTGTACTGTTCATGGGGAGCTAGAAAATGGCAATGTTGCAATTCTGCAGTAAAAATATTTAAAAACTGGCGAAGTCACGAGCATATATAGAAACTGTCAACGACACCACGAATATAATTAGGTTGGGGATTTTTACAGCAGATTGTCAAGTCAGGCATTTTGGTGCCTCCGATCATGAACAGTGTCACTGTGATTTTCTTTATCTGTCCCGAACAATGATTTCCCACAGCGACCACGCATCTCTGCACTGGAAGTGTGAAAACACACTTCAGCCATGTTGTGAAAAATTAAAGCTGTACTGTAAATAAGGCAGTGTGGAAAAATGCCACTGGTGAAAATCTGGACTGAAAATATTACAAAATCATGAACTTACGAGGGTGTGTGGAAACTGTGCAATGCTCACTCATAACACAGTCATTTTATGGACGTTTGTTTCACCAAATTTTCAACATAGCCATTTTAAGACCTCTGCTCATGAACAGTGTCACTGTGATTTTCTTAATGTGTGCCATACATTGATTTCCACATCAACTGCGCCATTGTGCGCTACATGGGCGGAAACACATTTTGGGCAAGATGTGAAAAATGACAGCTGTACTGCTCATAAGGAGGTGTGGTAAAATGGCAATATTGAAAATCTGGAGTGAAAATATTGAAAATTAGCGAACTTACGAGCGGGCGTAGGAACTGCGCAATGCACGCTCGTTAAACAGTCATTTTTTTGGAATTTTTCCACCAAATTTTAAAAATAGGCTTCTTGAGAGCCCACCTTATGAACACTGGCAGTGTTGTTTCATTAATCGGTCCCGAAAGGTGATTTTGCGCAGTGACTGCGAAATCACCCTTCGGGCCCGAATAACGCCATGACACTGACAGCATTCATGAGCAGGAGTCCCAAAAACCCCATGTTGAAAATTTGGTGCATAAATTCCAAAAAATGCCTGAGATATGCAACAAAGTTGAAAAAACCCTATCTAGCCCATTATACAGCTTACCGGCATTTCCTCAGTTCGCGGTCGGCTTTGAAGAGTGCAGACGTGTTCCCGGTCCACTGCAGATTGTCGCGCCAAACTCTGGAGGTAAGTATGGTGTGAGGGGTGGGGAGGAAGGGTGCACAGTAGGTGGGTGCGGGTTGTGGGAGGGGAGGCAAGGAGAAGCGCCGTGGGACCGTTTCTAATTTACAGGTTTTTTTTTAAATTGACGACATGGGACGTTTGCCATGTTGGGGTGGGCTCCCAGCATGGCAGAAGAATGGCTGGTGGGGGGACGTGAAGCTGACGGGGGATTAGGCACCCCGTCGGCAATGGCATCAGTTGCCACGCTGGTGTGGGCTCCCAGCGTGGCACCCTCTAGGGGCGGTGGAGCCGATGGGGATTAGGCACCCCGTTTGGCAATGGAAACAGTTGCCATGCTGGGATGGGCTCCCAGCATGGCACCCTGTACTGGGGGGGAGGACAGTGGAGCCGATGGGGGATTGGGCACCCCCGTCGGCCATGGCATCAGTTGCCACGCTGGGGTGGGCTCCCAGCATGGCACTCTGTACTGGGGGGGCGGCACATTATGTAAAGTGGTTGTAACTTGTAAACAAAGTGCTGCTGCATGACAAGCTTGTCTCTGATTGCAGCAGCGCTTTGCTAGCTTATTGGGTAATGAGGGACACACCTACTGATGCGTGCCCTGCATTCGCCCAACAGCAGCTGCGCCTCCAAATCTCCACTCTCCCAATATGTTGACTGCCACGCAAGCGCAGCAAGCCAACATAAACAAGAAAAGTCAGTGGTTAGGGCATGTGTCTGTGATGACATGCTTTTTGAGTGTCAGCTCAAGAGTAGTTTTTTTTATTCTGTCTTGTATGTTTTCTTTGTGTGTGTGTGTGTGTGTATATTCATTAGCACAGGAAGTACCCTAGATTATTATATATAATTATATATACATATTTTTATGACTTTCCTGTTGCATTTGATAGGCTGTTTATGACCAAATTCTGAGCTTTAACAGCAGCACATCAACTTGGAATATAAAGCATATTGACTTGTTATTGATCTGCTTTCTGCTAAAAACAGTACTGAACTTTGGCAGTCACAAGAAGTCAAGAGGAGAGGAGTGTACTTTTCCTTATTGGCCTGGTGGACAACTGAAACTACTCTGCCTTAATGGAAGTAGGATAGCTAAAAGTGGAACAGTCAGTAAAGCCTCACACCCAAGTGTGACGCTGATCTGAATGCACTTGGTGTACAAAACATTTTAATTACTGCTTACTGCATGATAGTAGTATGTACTGGGCTAATTTGACTGACGTTGACTTGTAAGATGCAGTTTCATGTGACTACACATACTGGAATCCCTGATGCTTACATCAGAGAAGAACTGCTGAGATGGGAGATGCATTCTTCAGTAGCATACACCCTCAGTATACATGTGAATAATTTTGTAAGCTAAAATCAAATTTTGCTGGTACAGTTGTGCTCATGGTGCTTAGTATAATCCTTTCTGACATCACTGTAGCCAGCCCAAGCCCCACAAGAACAGCTGTCCAGTGAATTGAAGATTTCAGCGTACAAAACATTAACATTCACTACAGGCTGGCTATTAAATACAGTTGAATCTCCCAGCTCTACAGTTCTCTCTGAGGTCAGCATCATGGGATTCTGGGATGTCTGGTTGCATGAAATGGCATCTTACAAGTCAATGACGTTACTTAGCCTGATTTATTACACTGCAGTAATCTATAAGTAAGTAAATAAAAGTGTTTGCACACAAAAGCATAATTAGGATTAGCCTCAGCCTCATACTTGGGTGTCAGTTAGGCTGTCAGATTATTATTGGTGACAGTTCCCCTTTAATACATAGCATGAACCTATTTCTTGCAGGTTTACATAATCATATATACGTGCGGTTGCTCATGTGGTGGGACTTCACTATATTCTTCATGGGACACTGGGTTTGGATGGAACCTCTCACTAGTATGTTTGTATACATTTTGCTGAATTGCTGGTGATTGCTGTATGTATTGCAGGTCCTAAAAGCCTTATGTTACTGTCTACAGATGTATTATGTAACATATGCCAAATAATGAAGTTAAAGTATGACAAACTACAACATAATAGAATTCAACGATGGCGAAAGTTGGAAAAATTGGTTGGATTTTCTTTATTTAGTTGAAGTCAGAAATTTCAAACTAGTTGAAAAAATCAGTCGGAATGTGTAGTGAGTCAGTCATAATTGTTTTTTCAACTGACTCCGGGGTCTATCAATAAGCCATATCACTACAGTAAAACTCTAAAAGTATCACACTGATAAAAGTCTTTTTCTATCCATTAGCTACTAACAAGTTACAAGTCACACCTATTCTGTTGCTTATGGATAAAGTTGTTTTCGTAAAAGGGCTGAAAAACATTATGTTTGTATGTTCATTCTGAGCAAGCATTTCTGTGCTTGTCACGTTCTCTGAGGCTGGATCACCCTGGTCAGCATGACAATGCAGTCTTCTCATATAATGTTATATCAAACTATAAGTGTGAGTCTTTCTCTCTCCTCCCTCCATAGCAAGTGAATACTGTAGCATAATTTGCTATATAAAATATTAGGTAATAACAATAATGGGATATGTCATTTCATTACATAGGATTATAATGTCCATCAATGGCCGAGAGGAGTTTTAGCCATGCATTCTCATGCGCATGGGGATTGTGAAGGCCCTCAGGATTTAAACTCCAGAGCACATAGGCAGGAGAGGCAGGTCTGTAAATACAAGTTGTTCAACTATGGCTAAAAGTTTTGTTTTGTTTGCAGATTGTGGGGGGAAGCCCACCATTTGTACATTCATCTGCCTCTGGGAGTTTTCCAGATTTTTGGTCTTCACCTTTAATGCAAATCTCTCACCATCATGGCATTCATGTCCTTCTATTGTTCCACTTCTCGTATCAAGTCTGTAATTGCAGAGGCATTGTCAATGATCCAATTATTAAAATCATTGAGTTTTGCCACTACAGCAGCAAGATATTTATTCATCTCCTCACTGGTTGTCTGAATTTTTGTGAGCACTGCAAGGAGTTGTGAGGCCAGGATGTCCGCAATAGATGTTCCAAAAGACCATGCACACCCAGGTCCCTTTGTGTGTGCTGTCACTGAAAGATAGGCATCCAGACTCTGTGCCACTTTTTTTTTTTTTCAACCCCATTCTGTTCTCGACCATTATCATAGGCAGTACAGCTGGTGAAGATGCAGATTCACCACTGTAGAGCAAACAAAATCACTTTAAAAAATACATGCTAATCAGAGCTCTAAAAAAAATCTGTCACTATATTGGCTACTCCACAGCAACCCCACCTCAGCTCTCCAGTTTTTGCAAGAATTCACCCCCAAGCCCCGGTGGACGGTACATGAGGATGATCTTGCAACCTGTACCCAGATCTCCTTTAATGGCCACACATTGAAATGAAGTGGTTTCCACCATGGGGTATGCTGTCAGTTTCAGAGTGGATCTAAAACAGATAACCACCCTGCCCCCTGCATCCCCATCCCCTCTTGAAATGCATCCCAGAATAACCAAGGACGTAGATGCCTCCAACACAGGGCCAGAGTCATTACCCAGCCAGGTATCTGTGATGCATATCAGATCCACCGAGGAGTCTGAGATGAATGCCTCCATCACTGTGGTTTTATTCCTCAGGGAACTGGTGTTATACAAAACTGCATGAAGTGGAGGCAGGAGCAGCTGACCCCCTAACTACCTCTTCTACTGTAATCTGGACTACCTTGGGACTGGTACCAGACAGGAAGGTTATCTGACATGGGCCAATCTATGCCCTGGGCTCCTTCTTGACCTTACACTCCCAATCACGCTCCCTTTTCCTCTTCTCCACTAAGAAAGTTGACATCTCTGTCCACATCCAAAAAGGAAGTCCAACACCCTGCTGTGGTCTGTAACCACACCCAACAAGGTACACAGGCTCCTCCCAAAAGAACTGCTCTGGAGAGTAGGAAATAATGGGATCATTACCCAACCAACCCTTTCTAATTAAAAAAAACAAGCAAAATACAAAACCTACTACCATCCCCACAATAAACCACCCTAAAAACCCCAAATCACCCTCCCACAACAAAGCACACACACACACACACACACACACACACACACACACACTGACTCACTCAATATATACAGTAACAAAGCCCTACCACTCACAACTCCAACTCACACTTAATTGAAAGCAAAAATATTTCACAAAAAATAATAACGAAGAAGGGGGAAAAGAAGGATTCTTGCACGAAACACAGCAAACTGAAGTTATAATATGAACAGTTAATAATGGGTCATAAAGTACTACACTTGCTTCAACCAGGTGAATTATACACCAATGGAAATGCAAACTGTGTTTAGGAGAGTGATAGAAAAGTCTATGTCCTTTGTAGTCCTGTTTTAGGCAGCTAAAAATCCCTCACAGATAATACACAGACCCCAGCCAACTGTCCAGAGGAAGGGGTGAGAAATAGCAGCAGCAGGTGGTGAGACTCTCATTCAGGTCACCTGCTCAGTAGTTTCCCAATCAAGTCACACAGGGAGGCCAAAAATGTTATCTCAGCCCTCTCTCACCAAGAATGAAGTAACACAGCAATGGAAGTATTCACTGATCCCAGCAAAGGACAGAGTCAGTCCTCTCACCACGGATCGCTTTTACCTTGAAGGTAGTTCCAGTCTTAGGTCACATGAAGAAAGAGTTTACACAGCAAAGTTGCTAACTTGCACACTCTTCACCACCATGGCTTCACAGAGCCTCAGAGAACACAGTGTGCTCTAACCCCTTGCACACCACCATGCAGGTCACAGGCATTCAGCTCACTTCTCAGAGGTATTGGCAGCAAACAGGTACTGGGAGTATCCATGCGGGTCGGCTAGTCACCCACTCAAGGTAACCACAGGACTATTTCCCAGTGCAGTGGTATTAAGATCTGATATGCAAAAATGTCAGCAAGTGAGAACTTCCAGACAAATAGTGCCTGGAACTCCAGGATGGAATATTCATAATATCCCACAGCGGGTTTAACAAGATTGATTAATCAGCAGCTTGCTGCTTGATCTAGGCAGAACAGAAACTGTACAGGACACTGACATTGCAAACAACAAACTCTGCTCTACAATACCTCACAACAATACCCTAGCCACTCTTAATAAAGATAAACCCTAAACGCCAACTAACTAAGAAGAACACAATCTTCAGCTTGGTTTCTCTGCAATCGAAAACTGGTTTAGTATGCACAAATTAGTCCTCAACTACAAGAAAACCAAGTCCATGCTTTTCTGCAGTTCTCTCAACAAGCACAGGTCCCAACCCCTCTTGATCACTAATGGCCTTCGTGCAGCCCTTGAACAGGTTTATTAATTCAAATACCTTGGAGTCACTATTGACAGTAATCTATCATATTGCACCCTCATTAAAAATGTCTCGAAAGCAGCAAACTCTAGCATTGGCCTTCTCTACAGGCATAGGCAATGCCTTACCACTGATGCCTTAAGGATCGCAGTGCTCAGTAGTTTCCCTAATTGACTATGGCCTCACAGCTACTGCATATTCCATGATGCCGTACCATGCAGGGGCAAAGATCCTTTGCTTACAGAGCTTCCAGCTGGTTCAATGGCCTTGGCAATGATATCTCCTTCCTGCCTAATCTAGGCAGCTTTAAATATAACCTCCACCTCCTCCTCTCTGCTGCCACCTCCTGTGATTGCCTGGCTTAATCTGCCCCACCTAATAATGCTCTTACTTACCCCCCATTCACCTCCTCTACCTCATCCCCCTCCCTCCCTCCTAAACCTCTCCCCCCTTCCCCTTTGACACTTTCTTGTTCCTGACAATTGCCACTGGCTGCACCTTGTACCACAGTACTGTGTGTATGTAACTGCTTGGAATTGACTGTAATCTGTTTTGCACTCCGCCTTCTCAAAGTGCATTGCTCTTTCCAGTTGTCCTGTTTCTAATTGTCTTGTCTACAATTTGTCCAACATCTGACGTGGAACCTTTACAAAAGAACCTTTGGCTCAAAGGTGCTTGTAATCCTAGAATCAAATAAATAAATAAAAACAAGAGACTAAATATTAAAAGTAAGCTAAAAATGCTGAAACTAACAGGAGCTCTGCTGATGGTCAGCCCAGTATGCTGACCATCTTTTTCTGAATATCTAAGGTAGGATGTTGCAGTATTAAACCAAACAACAGAAATGGTTAGGCATATGACCATATTATCCCATGGTATTTTTTTTTACCTCGTGTTACCCCTCCTTTTTGCTTTTGTTCACTACTAGTTCACAGATACACCCACTGGCAAGAAAATGAGGCTGCAAACTGGAGGGCATCACTTAACAGCACCTATTGATGAGTATCCGTGGTGCCTTAGAGGACCTGGACCTACTGTAAGTCTTCAATACTTTCTACATCTGCCCTTTATAAAATGGTTTCTGTAAAAAACCAAAAAAAAACAATAAGAAACACATTCATAGTGACAGGAATTCATTTTTATGTACAAAGGTGTTCAGTTGGCCTGCCTTTTAGAAGGAGGAAACCTCTGCTGAGACTGAAATGACATCAGTGGGAAATAGCATGATGTCATTTTAGTCTCAGCAGAGGTTTCCGTTCTGTCACTGCAGCCTCTTCCGTGAGTTATCAGAGTGACAGAACGCAATTTAGTTAAGATAGTATTGTAATGATGACAATATCTTAGGGTCCATTTTGTCTGCCCCTCCTGCCATATGGCACACAATTTATGTATGGAACACACATCTTAACAGCCACAATGTTACCCTACCTTTGCTGTGCAACCTTCAATGCCATTCTTCCTAATGAATCTGTCTAGTCCTGCTTTGAAAGCATGAACAGTGCTAGCTTCTCCAACCTCACTGGGAAGACTATTCCACATGTTAACCACCCACTTTGTGTAGTAATGCATTCAAATGTTTCCCCAAATTCTGCTTTCCTTAGTTTGAGATCATGCCTGTTATTTCTGGCACTCACCAGCTCAGACATCTGTGTTCTATCCCATTAGTGTTGGAAAACCATGAACAGCTCTTTCTACAGTAGGTGTACAATCACTTCCTTTCATTCAGATGACAGCCGGCTGAGGTATTGAGTGGTGGCGTTGTGTGGTCACTATTAGGGTGAGCTATGAGGGGATCTGCACCAGTTAGTGGGGGGGCCAGGGGTGGGGTCAGATGGGCCTGAGTGGGCAGGATGGGTGGGGGTGTACAGAGGTATGTGTGGGAAGAAGGACTGCTGGACCATCAGTGACTATAACCATTAAACAGAGGATTCAGTTACTATAGTGTGGGCAGGCGATGGGGAGTTGGGCCAGCAGGGGGCACAACAGCCTTACGACCACTAGTTACCACTTCTTCAAACCTACCATTATGTTAAGTACACCTATATATAAGGCCCAGTCACCCACTTTACATACTGAATGTGCACTGGCATATGGTAGGGCTGCTGGCAAATGGATTAGTAATAGCTACCCATATCATCCAGTATGGCATTATCTACTGCCACCCCACTTTGCGGTCAATTAGCAGTGTTAGCAAGTTTCTAAACAGTTCAGTGACTCCAAAGTACTTCCAATATCCTGGTCTATATCTTTTATGTTTGAATCACTTTGGCAAGTACTGAGATGAGACATGCAGGTCTGTAGTTACCTGGGTCTGATAGGGAGGCAGTATGGCATAGTGGTTAAGTGTTTGTATCCCACAGCCACCACTTGCATACTATGTGACCATGAGAAAATCACTTAAAGTTCTGAGTGCTCTCAGGATGCACATTAAAACAAGTCTCAGCTTAGTGCATCTTTCATGTTTGTAAAAAAAAATCCTGTCTCCTTCTTGAATACAGAGATGACAATACTTGTTTTCCAGTCCTCTGGCACTATTCCGGTCTGTGAAGAATTCTGAAAGACATCATTGAGGAATTCCATCAAAATCTCTTTTAACTCCACTACTACTGTTGGCTGGATATCATCAGCGTACCATGATTTTCCCAGATTCCCACACTCCAGATGCTTACCAACTAATTCTAGTGTGATCAGCACTGCCTTCTTCTTGGCTTGCACATTTCCCATAATGTCCCACACAATGTCATTATTCAGTGCCTCTGCTATACCCCCTGCTTCCCTCAGTGCTGCCCCCAATAATAAGCAACCCCTCCCCCATGCCTGTCTGTCCTTGTGTTCTCTGTGTATTGAACAAAAATGATTACATTTTCTACTTTATCATCTGTGCAATCCTGTCTTTTGGAACAGTGTTGATCTGGACAATCTTGGCCATGCATTTCTTCTGTAATGCCCTATGCTCTTCAGTACTTCTATTGCTCTGTCAGCAAAATCCTCCCTGCCACTTGCCAATTACCCTTTGCTTATCTCTTAACTGCCTCTGACATTTTATAGACAACCATGGTGTCCTCTGTCAAGCCCTTTTGCCATTGTTGCACAGATGAACGTATCTACTCACCGCCTCCATTATATAATGTATCAAGGCTTCCCCCACATTTGGAAGTAGTACTGCCACTCAGTGCTTCTGTATACTGTGTGTTCACCCACCTCCGAGACCATTCTTACTGTTGTAAAAGTGTTCTCACACATTCTTACGGTATGAGAACTGAAAACTGAAGGTGAGCAGTTCTGATACCAAAAGGATGAAAGTGACAACACTCTTACAACTGTTAAAGAGTGGTTTCAGAGTCGGTAAGTCTCAGGGGCAAGGTGGGGGACCGGGAAGAATGGCGACTGAACCTTTGGTGGATTGTAACACAATTCATACTAAATTCCGAAAAAAAAATTCAAAAAGAGTGGTTTCAGAGGTGGTATTAATACATTTTTGATCAAGAATGATCATAATATGTTAACATTTTAAAAACCTTTCCCTGAATGTGCCCGTTTCCAGGGCAGATGCGTGTGAAACACTCTTGACAGAATAAGTGTCTTATGGGCAGAGAAAAGGAATGCTCTGATTGGCTGGGAGTGCTTCCTCAAACTATGATCATCAAAGAAGCCACACAGCAATACTATTTTTTAATAAAGAATATGTTGCTACAAATATATCTTAGCATTGAAACTAACACAACATAATTTTATATGAAATACAAAATCACACATACCCCCATAAAGCAAAGCACCATGGGCTGTATACGCAAATCACCACAGAATATTATGCTGGTTCAACTTTAAGCAGAAATGCATGGTACCAAAAGGTCTCTCACACAATCTGCAAAGGGTGCCAAAAGAAGACGCATACGCGTGTTTCGTCCTACCAGGACTCATCAGCGTGCCTCATCTGTTTGACACCCCAGTGGAATGAACCAGCTACCCTAAGATGGTCTATCTGAGTTATGTTGTGGTGAACCTAATAAAAACAAACAAAAAATTATATTTCTATGTACTGTATATCATGGAAGTGTAAATATGTTTTGAAAATAAAAAGTGTTATCTTAAACCAACATAGCTACATAAATGAAGTTGGTCACTGAGCATGCTCAGAAATGTATCACTCATTTTGGCCACATTTAGAATTCTTAGAAATTTATTTTCACATTTGAGATGCCATATATCTTTTGCGTTAATGTAAGGATGATCTTCTGTAATACAAAACTTTGAACACAGGGACACAGTTCATATTTGGTACTTTTGTAATTTTGACCATTTCCCTAATATAAAAAACCCTCAAACGTCCATGGTATACATAGGATATTCCATGAGACTGCTCAGAAAGATTGTTATCTGGTGGGAAATGCTGGTATAATGCATGGACCTGGTCTATTAACCCCTCTTTTCAATCAGTTTATAACCTGATAATCCCATCGTTATGACATCAGTATGCTGTAAACCTTGCTTAGCTATGTCATAATGATGGGATTACAGGATAGAATGTCACCACCTGTCAAAATTCTTGGAAAGGAAAGGTGACCTACTGCTTGGACATTTGTTCAAAACATACTCATTCAATTCAGACAGTTACAGACCCGCTGCAGTATAGATCATAATGCCTAATTTCAGGACTTTCAGTTGCTCAACATTCAAACCATGAGGCATTCATAGCTGAGCAGGAGAACAAACGCACATTGAAAAAAACTGCATTTATTTCCCCTACAGTGGCTAGTGTTTTCATACACTATAAAATACAATGCCTGTGTAACAGTGGTCACCACAGATGTAATCACCTCTTGCAGTTGCCATGACAACTGTAAACCTCCTGAGCTGCGCTGTCGAGGTTTACTTGGTTGTCCTGGCAACTACTTGAGGTGATTACATCATGGTTAACCACTGTTTCTCAGGCATTTTCCTCTATATTATTGCTCCTTTGCTCTCCTGGCTTCACTTTGTTCAGCCATTCATGCATGGGAACAATAGTACCAACATTCCACACCAAATAACAATGTGATTTTGAGCTACCTCATGCAGTATTCTCCATTTATACAACAGGAATGGTAGTACAAATGGCAAGATGCTGTAAAAGTGATATTGTGGCTGATTATAACAGTAACAACAAATTAGCAAAAATATGTTGCTGTTACTGTTGTCACAAATGATATGTTGAAGTTTAGTATCAGCCCAGTGGAATACTGAGCCAGTAAAAGAGCAGCTTTCACCAGTGGCAGATCCAGGATTTTACAGAGAGGGGTGCTGTGGTGGTGTGCATACTTGATGCACAACTTTTTTTACATTTTTCTAATCCTTTATATTATCTTTTCCATTAAAGTTTTGACTGAAAATATAAATTTAATCTATTGTTTTGAATGTAGACTTCCTTACAATCAATATATTAGACTTCTCCAGCAAAGTGAAATGCAGCAGCAGCAGCAGCAAACAAGTATCTGCACCCTTTAAAACCCCCTAGATCTGCTACTGGCTTTCACATCACATTTATCTAGTGCAGCATTTAATCCAACAGTTAAAATGAAACAGAATAGTTAAATCTGAAAACAGAGAGCAGATTTAAAATTTAAACTATTACACTGATGTTGTATAAATCATGGGATATTCAAACTCCCGCTGCAGCGGGGCGCATAGGTAATGTATGTGGTACAAGTGCGGGGGGCGTGCCCATGCACATGCGGTACATCCCGATATTCAGCCCGGGATGTGCGGCGCATATGCTAGCACAACCCCACCTTGTGCTGCTCAGGGGGGTACAAAGTTGTGCCTGGTAAAACCAGGAGCAAGTCCTGGTCACCCACAAGCAAGCTGCTGTATTGCAGGGTGCAACATGGCAGCCACCAGCTGTGTGTGACCCCCCTGCCCACCCAGAACACTGTCCTCAAGCTCCCTGCCCTGGGAGCATTGTGTCCCCCCTTCGCTTGATCACAGACATTAGTAAATGACAACCCTGGTGGTCCAATGGACTGCTCATCATCACCTGATTGCGGGCATATGTTCAGTGTATCCCTGGTGGTTCAGTGGACCACTCTCCAATGCCTGATCATGGGCAGATGTTCAGAATATCCCTGGTGGTCCAGTGGAAACTCTCCCAGTGCACGATCATTGGCGGAAATAGCAATCACAATCTTGGTGGTCCAGTGGTACCCCCCACCCCACCTGCCCACTGAGTTCCCCCACTACCCAGCACCCCCCCAGTCAGCGGCAGGTGACAGCACCCCACCTGCATGCTGCCCAGCTGCCCGCTAACTGACAGTGTACAGTACTGTCTGTATGCCTAGTGGTCCACTACCTGGGCCAATGGGCATACAGACCATGCTGTACTATACAGGCTCAATAAGTGAATGAACACATTCATTCACATATCAGGCCTGTGTAGTACAGTATGGTCTGTATGCCCATTGGCCCATGCAGTGGACCAATAGGTGTACAGACAGTACTGTATGCTGTCAGTTGGCAGGTGGCTGGGTGGCATGCGGGTGGGGTGCCACCACCCGCCGCTGACTGGGGGGTGCTGGGTGGCGTGGGACCTCAGTGGGTGGCTGGGGAGGGGGGTACCACTGGACCACCAGGATAACGATTGCTATTTCTGCATGCAATTGGGCACTGGGGGGGGTTCCACTGGACCACCAGGGATATTCTGAACATCTTCCCATTGAATATTGCATGGTCCATGCCCTGACACAGCACAGTTGCCCTGCGCCCAGGCTTGTGCCCCTGTCTGGTGCAGTCTGAATATCCCACCAATATGCAATGGCAGGCTCAAAATAGGCAGTTTATCATCACTAGTGAGCTGGCCGGACTTTTATAACTCACTCAGGGCTCTGTCATTCAGGAGTTATACAGTAGTCCTACCTCCTCACAGTTGAAGGTAAATAGCATATTTTGAGTCCAGGAATAGAATATCCCCTAGTTATCTTGAAACAGTGAGCCAGTGGCCATGATCAGATTTGAATCCACAATCCCCTGTTTTACAGTTCACCACTTCAACCTCTAGACCACATCTCAGAACATAGTCCAAAACTCCAGACATTCTGAATAGTCCACTGGGGTGACTGGGCTACTTACATTACAGGGAGAAGGGTCTTTGTAGATGGTACTAACATTAGAAGGTCTAATGCTGTTTACCTTTTGGCATGGGATATACAGTAGGCCTATAGAAATAAATAATTCATCCTTTAAGGTATTGTGTAAAGGAGAACTGAAAACCTCAGACAGAGTTTATAAACTTTCAAATGACAAGTGTTGACACTCTGTTGCGGAACTCTGGTTTCCCAGTAGCTGGAAGACATTTATTTATTATCAGCTGATTCTGCAGTACTCCGCACATCATCAGAAAAACATAATAGGAAAAACAAGCTGTCACACAGACACCCTAATCCCATGGCAATTGTGCTGTGTTTCTGATGGTGTTAATACCTCAGTACGGGTCTGCAACCTTAGCAGAATAGTTAATCTTTTCGGGAAAAAAATGTGACTATTATCTAATGCCATAGCCATCAGCTTTGCAGTGGAATTTGGCTTAGTAATGTTTCATGGAAATGCTGACTTACATCATCCATCATACGGGGACAAATATAAGACTCCAACATGGGCCAAATCCTCTGCAGGTTAGACACACAGCTTCCTGGTATGAGGTACTGCAGGCCTACCAGAATCTGTGATACAGCACACTGTTATTACAGTACTACTACTTAAACTACGCAATGTTCTTGCACCAGTAGATGGAGATTTTCTGTGGTAACTAATAGTTTACTGACTGAACTGTAATGTGGGTGAAATGCAGAGAATTCTTAATATGGCCATCAACAGAGCACACATAGAGCCCTTGCAAAATTATACTGTTGAACATTTTGTCCAGAGCAACATAAAAATGTAGTTCAGGAACAAGTACTACCGATGCCTAATTAGAACACTTTGGAAAACATCAGGTTTGGATGCAGTACAGCCTATTTTTATATAGCTTCTATAAACTTCTCTACCCCTTATTTATTATGAAAGACATTTGCAAGAAAACAGGATCATTATCACTGATACTTCATCTTTCCCTACAAGTTATTCCTTCTTGAAGTTATAGTCCTTTGTTTTGGAGTTAGTATGTTACCATGGCAACAACAGTGTTGTCACAAGCAGAGTGGGCCAGGCCCAGAAGGGTGGGGAGGGATGATAGGGGTTTCTGGTACACAAGGGGAGTGGGGTCCAGTTCCCAACAAGGGATCTGAGGTTCGAGCAGACTCGATAGATCATAAGGCATAATCTGCTGGCAATTAGTATGTTAGTATGTTAGAGTGCAGTGACATCACTTGGGGAATAAGCAACAGGAGTGGACGTCCTCTGAAAGAACAAAGATCCTGTTTTCATACACATGAACTCAGTTCAGTAATAATTTCTTTATTTATTTACTTTTGGTAACCAGGTAGAACCACTGAGACCATTAGAGTCTTTTTTTTCTGGGGCAGCCCAAAGTTAATTACAGGTAACACAATAAATCAACATGTTGAACAGTTTAGATTGCACATTACAACAAGTTGAAGCAGTAGGTAATCCAAACAAAGACATTTGTGGGTTACAGTGGGTAAGTTCACATTTGTAAAAGGATTAAGACAAGAGGGGAATGTAGCACATCACACTGGGGTATGTTAATGGGGAGAAAAAGTTCAGAGTTAATGTGAAATATAAGCTGAATTATGTGCAGATATTACATTTGTCAACATTTTCCTGCTGGCGTAGGCTGCTCTTTAAAGGCACCTATTTGCGTTTTCAATATAGACTGGTGGTGACTGACATCATGCCCTGGGAATGAGACTAAATGGACACCATTGCCTCTCAGTTGTGTTCCTTTGTTAATATTGAGAACATTTGGTCCATCGGCGCAGCGGCTGGATTTCTGCTTGCGACCCCAATGACCCAGGTTCGGGAACAGACCCGGGTCGCTGGAGGGCCGGCCAGGTGGAGAAGGATAGAGCATCCTGTGGACTGCTGTCCTTTTCTGGGAGAGGATGGGGAAGTGCCTCGCATCCGACGAACCTCTGGCGGAGGCCAGGAGTCACACAGCTACTGGTGCTAGCACGTACTGGAGGTGGGGCAGATGCTGGACATCATTGCATGTCCCCACCTCCCCAGAAAAACAATGAAAAAATGAATGGGTTCTCCTTTTACATAAAGCCCTCCCCGAGCTTCAATTAGCCACCATCGCTGGCTCTCCCAACTAGATACTGGTCCCGCGGTGCTGGGATTTTTTTTTTTTTTTAACCAGTTATTTTACCAGGTGAGACACACTAAGCTGAAAGCTTGTTTGCAGGTGCAACCTGGGAGCACAAAGAAGTTAAGTGACTTGCTCAGAGTCACACAGTATGCACCTAGGGGGCTGTGGGATTCAAACCCATGTCTCCAGATTTGCAGCTCAGAGCCTTAATCCACTGCACCACACTGCCTCCATTAAGGTGATTAAGGGGAACCCTGCCCTCTGGGGGTCAAGCAGGGGGTGACCGGGAGAATGCCAGCAGTTGACTGTAGGTGTGAGTCTGGGGGCCATTACCAGATCAGAGCCTGATGGAGGACCTTCCGGAAAAAGTATAGTAAATAAAAAAAAAAAATATTGAGAACATTTTTTATTGCATTTAAAGCAAGACTACATTGTATTGTCAGGCACACAGTAATATACCAAAAGTCACATAAATAAGAAAATGAAAACAAAACTTACTAAACCTGCAAACAAAGGTATTTAATATACTTTGCTAAGCAAAGCTAAGCAAAGAAAAGATCGTAAACATCTGTGGTCAGTGTAGAAGATCAAAAGAGCAGAGTACCATGATAGGGGTGGGGGTAGGAAGAAGTAGGCTGCTGGTTAACTAGGATTTGCAGCTTATCCATTAGGTAGGGAAATGGGCAGACTGGGTGGGCCAAGCGGTCCTTATCTGCCGTCAAATTCTATGCTTCTATGTTCTACATCAGAGTTTACTTTTTCAGGATGCAGTGTAAAATTAAGCACCACTTTAGAGTGAGGGTTTCAGATCTTTGAAACCTGTTGTTCTTCAGAGAACCAACCAGAATGTGGCAGTCTATATTTAGTACAACACCACAGTGACCCACAGTGCCTAAATCCTATTACAGCTGTCATTGTAGATTACTGCTGTGGAAATGTTGCACTGTGGTAGTAATACTGATACCCTGCTACGACTAGTGGGCAGTGCTGGGGAAGTAAATAATTATTTGTAACTTGGTATTGTATTATTATTACCTGTCTAGTAACTACAAATAGTAATACAATAATTTTATTTATTTATTGAAATTTGTTGACTGGGTAGGCCCACTGAGACAACAGGGTCCCTTTTTCAGAGGCGACCCAGAATTAATTACATTTTAATAAAGACATAAAGGCATTCAGGATAGAGGCAGAGCGTTAATTACTTTGACTAAATGCATCAAAAGCATACAGGAGGCAGAAACAATTTCAAGAAAAAAAAAAGTAACTGTAACAATATTGATTTGTCCCTAAAAGCAGCTAGTTCCTGTAATGTAAATTTTAAGTTACTGTTATGTGAGATCAGCTGTCCATCCACAACCTTATTCTCCCACACTTTACAACTGGATGGACCAATAGTCATTTTCTGCCAACATTTTCTGTGTTGCTAGGTTTCTAGGTTCTATGTTTTCCAGCACCAGCTAGAAATGCGACAAAGCCAGGGCTTAGATTCATCTAGTATTCCAACCTCACTTCTACAGAATTTTGCTTCAGTAATAAAACACACATTTATATCTGCAGAACACAAGCAGCAAAAATTAGTATAAAGTAATATGCAAAGTGACAGGTATTACTAATACAAATTTTGTATTACTTTTCTAAACAAGAATTTGTGAATGCCAAATGTTTGCTTGGTGGTATTAGCAATTGAAATGCAGGAGGTAGACAGATGCAGAATAGGAATAGCAGTGAAGTATTGAATTTTATGCCAACCCCACCTCCATCCTGTAGAGATCTACAGGTACTGGGGCAAGTGTTTTGGTTGTCACACATGACGTTCATACTATGCCACCTCATCCTATTCTGCAGACACCGACACATGTTGAGGTGTGTCTTGGGGTGTTTGGCTTTACAGTCACCCCATTCCATAAGGACATATGCTGAAATGGGTACTGCATAGGAGAAGGGGGTAAACTGTGGGGCAGAAGAATCCAAGGTACACCTTGATGCCTGTCACTGGGTGGTGGGGGTGGGGGTGGGATGGCATGAGAAGTATAGTGGGCAGTCCAAAGGCACACCCTGATGCCTGTCAGTCTGTATAGGGTGGGATGTTATGGTTAGAAACCCTAATGCCCTGGGCATTTGTTAGTACTGTATTTGCACTACAAATATTCAACATGGCCTTTTTGTGACCCCACCTCAAGAAAGCATTTGGGACCGCTTCTCATGAAGAGTGGCAGTGTGATTTTGTCAACGTGTCCAAAACTTTGACTTGCAACAGCGACCGTGCCATTCTGTGCCACATGTATGAAAACACAGATCAGGCAGGATATGAAGAATGACAGCTGTACCATCCATAGGGAGGTGTGAAGAGATGGCAATGTTGAAAATCTGTAGTAGGAATAGTAAAAATGCTCTCACTTCCTAGCATACGTGGAAACTGTGCAATGCATGTGTGTGTAACACAGTCATTTTATGGACTTTCATCACCAGATTTTCAACATAGGCATTTTAGGACCTCTGCTCATGAACAGTGTCACTGTAATTTCCTTAATGTGTCCCAAACACTGATTTCTCACGGCGAGCATGCTGTTCTGAGCCAGAAGTACAAAAACACATTTTGGCCAGGATGTGAAAAATGACAGCTGTAGTGTTCATAAGGAGGTGCAGAAAAATGGCAATGTTGAAATCTGAGTGAAAATATTGCAAATTGCGAGATTCTGACGTCTGCATGGACCTCTTGTAACTACAAGCTTTAACACATTCATTTTAGACGTTCATCTCCAATTTTCAATATAGGCATTTTAGATCCTCTGCTCATGAGCAGTGTCACTGTGATTTTCTTAATGTGTCCCGAACACTGATTTCCCATAGCGACCACGCTATTCTGCGCCGGAACTGCGAAAACACATTTCAGCCAGGATGTGAAAAATGACAGCTATACTGTTCATAAGGAGGTGCAGAAAAATGGCAATGTTGAAAATCTGGAATGAAAATATTGCAGATTGGTGAAGTTACGAGTGTGCGTAGCAACTGTGCAATGCACATTCGTAAAACAGTCATTTTTTTTATTTTTCCCACCAAATTTGCAACATAGACTTTTTGAGAGCCCGCCTCATGAATGATGGCATTGTCATTTTGTTAATTGGTCCCGAAAAGTGATTCCGCACAGTGACTGCGAAATCACCTTTCTGGACTGATTAACACCATGACAGTGGCTGAATTCATGAGGAAGGGGCCCAATAACCCCATGTTGAAAATGTGGTACTTAAATTCCCAACAATGCCCGAGATATGCACCAAAGTTGAAAACAAACTATTTATGCCATTATACAGCTTATCGGCATTTCTTCAGTTCGCGGTTGGCTTTGAAGAGTGCAGAAGTGTTCCCAGTCCACCGAAGATTATCGTGCCAGGCTGGGTGAGGGGGTGTGGGAGGTGGGGTGCTGAGAGGGTGGGTGAAGGGGTTGGGGAGGTACCGACCTCGACGAGGACCGCTTTCTGCTCTGCAGGTTAAAAAATAAATAAATAAATAACTGCGGATAGTTTTTCTTTTGCAGGGCCATTTGCATGCTGGGGTGGGCTACCATGTGCCACCAGGTGATTTTTTGGGGGACTGTAGATGATGGGGATTGGCACCCCATCGGCACATGGGGGCAAGAGCTGAGGGGATTGAGTACCCCTCGGCACAAACCGAACGTTTGGGGATCATTATGCTGACGGGAGTGGGCTCCCCATCAGCAAATTACATGGGGGGATGAAGCCACGATGGATTGGGCCCCCATCAGCAAAACAATTTTCTTGGGGGCACATAATGCCGAGGGGGATTGGGCACCCCCTCGGCACAAGGGGGGTAACATTGTTTGTGAACATGACGGCTGCTTGCTGCCATGTTCACAAACAATATTACAATCGGCAACATTCTGCCCAGCAAGGACAGGTCTCTCCCTCATTGCAGCAGAATGGCTGATGCTGCAATGACAAGGCGGCCCCTGATTGCTGCGGCGAAAATGTTTCAACTTGGTGGCACTTTTGGAGACTAGTGTCATCAGCACACTGTGCCTCCATTGGTCCACCAGTGCCAAGCCCTTAAACGTAGTGTCTCCATTGGCTGCTACAATGCCCCACCTCCACAACCCACTCCTCTTCTAAGCTGCCTCATACAGTAATGTTTTTTGCGCATTCGCGCAAGCAAACATAAAAAATGATAAGCAACTGAAATCTATTACAACTTTTTTAGAGTGACAAGTAACTAGTTAACTTGTAACTAGAAACTGTTAAGTATCACTCTTTAAAAGTATGTCCCCCATCACTGCCAGTGAGTAATATGGAACACAGTAATTTAAGGTTGGAACGTGCTCTAGGTCTATTTGGCCTGCTGCCCTCTCTCCCACTTCATAAGAAGGGATTAAGGCCATGTCCACACTGCTCCTCTTTTTTAAAAACATTTTCATTTTCAGAAACGTTTTGTGTACTGCTGTTAGAGCACAGTTGTCAGTGCATCCACACTACGATCTGACACCGTGCTTGCCTGCTTCAGTTACCAGGCACCGCAGTGCATGCTGAGATACCCACGAATGGGCATGGAAACAGATTGGGATGAAAAGGATATCCTTGGATTTGGAAGCTCATCGTGAGATCAGGGATGTAAGTAAAATATCCCCTTTTCTTTTGTGCAGCAAAAAGAAAAAGCAACAGAAGTCAGTGGAGGTTGCCTTAAACCATGTTACAGGCTCAGAATGGTTTGCATCCACACTATTTTTAACACAATTTATGGCAACTGTTTTGGTCTGAAACCTTGCTTGAAACTTGCTCCCATCAGGTTTCAAGCACAGTTTCTGAACACGGGTTGCAGCATGATTTTACTGTGCTACAGTGTGGATGCAAACCATGTTTGCCATTCCCAGAGGTTAGAATAATGAGCTGTGAACGAGCTTGGTACATCCAGCAGACTAGACCTGGGTTTGATTCTCACAACCTCCACTTGCATACTGTGTGACTCTGAGCAAGTCACTTAACTGCCCAGTGCTCCCTGGTCGCCCCTGAAAACAGGCACTTGTGCTTAGTGGGCCTTACCTGGTCACCAAAGACTAAAATAAAAATAAAAAATAAATAAAAAACATTACCGACTGAACTCCAGTGTGGACAGGGCTCAAGTATCCTCTGGAAAAATATACCAATGTGTTGGGATACCCCACCTACTGAACTGCCCAGGGTTCCCTGTGATTCCCACAATAAGCAGAAATGTGTCCAGGCATACCTTAAAACCTGTACTGTGGTGATATCCACTGTCTACACTGGTAGCCTGTTGCATAGTTTTCCCATCCATTGGAGAATTAATTATTATTATTTTTTTTACAATTTTTCATTTTCCATGTTACATCATACAGAGAATGATGTTTATACATATTGCATATTTACTGTATATCCATGAAAAAAAATAAACAAAAATGAAGGGAGAAAATACAGTTAATTTCATTTTATTTTGTTAACTGGGTAGGCGCTTAGGGATGGGTATCACCAACAGAAGGAAGGAGGAAGTATTGCCACGGTATAGATCACTGGTGAGACCCCACCTGGAGTACTATGTCCAGTTCTGGAGACCACATCTATTTTTTTAATTTATTTATCGAAGAGTTTCACCAGGAAAAGCACACTGAACAATCAAGTTGCTTGTCTCCTGGTGCATCCTGGGGGAGAGGGGGAGGGAGTTACATCAGATAATGACAATGATAAATCAACACAAATATAGTACATAGACACAAGTGCAAGTCATATAAGTGCATTTACAACAAGGTGAAGTGCATACAGTGAATAGCATACATTAGTGAATTGGGGACAGGCAGTGGCTGCTTCACAAATAATAGTTACAGACATAATGATTTACAAAGCATAATAGGTCCGAACTTCAACATCAGGGTAGTACAGATGTAAGAAACAGAAAATTAGGAGGTAAGGCCCTAGGAAAATGAGTAATCACCATTTTGGGAGAGGCAGTTTAATAGTGTCCTCAGCACGAAAGGGATAGGGTAGTAGGGAATATTAATTCTGAGGGGAAAAACAAAAATTATTTAAGAGCAGGTACAAGTAGGAGTTAAGAAGTTGTGCAGGGCTGAGGAGATAGAGTGAGAGGATAAGGAGTATCTTATTTGATGCGGTAGTGATTTCCAAAGTTCAGGGAAGTGGTACGAGAATGCTGCCTGTCCTGCTGAAGTAGATCAGTGAGGGACTAACAAAGTGCGAGTGTCATTTGATCTGAGGGACTAGGGAGAGGGGGAAGGGGTAGATAGTGTGTTGGAGAGATAGGAGAGGAAAGAGACCCAGACCAGAACTTGGAGATTAATTTAGCACTGTGGGAGAGACATCTGTCAGTAAGTGAAGGGAAAGCAAGAGAGTGGTAAAGTTTGCAGTGATGAGTGAGTGTGGGGTGGGGGAGTCCAGTGTGAAATGTCAGAAGGAGTTAAAGAGGGTGTCCAACCTGATTAGGGAAGTCTTGGGAGCAGCACAGTAGACTACATCACAGTAGTCAAAAATAGGGAGAATTATCTTCTGGACTAGTTCACGCCTTGCCGTTAGCAGTAGGCAGCTATGGTTCCTGTATAAGGTGCCTAGCATTTTTTAGGATAGCGTCAACATGCCTAGAGAAGTTGAGGTGTTGGTCAAGCCAAACCCCAAGGTATCTGAAGGATGATGTATCTTCAAGTATGGTCCCGTCAAGGGTGTGGAAAGGGGGCATGGAGGGAAGCATAGAGAGACTCTGCCTAGTGTTGAAGGTCATGGAGACAGTCTTCTTGACATTTAGAAAGAGTTGATGACAGCTAAGCTATTTCTGAACCTTGCAGAAGTCTTGCTGGAGTCTGGCTACTACATCAGAGGGGTGCTGCCCTGAGGTGAACAAGACAGTATCATCTACATACACGTGGATGGAAGATGAAGTGCAAACTGAGGGAAGGTAATTTAAGAAAATGGAAAATAGCAGAGGGACTAACGCTGAGCCCTATGGAACACTAGTGTTAGTAGGGAGAGAAGGGGATATGGAATCTGCTATTCTAACAGACTGCATCCATCCTACAAGGTAGGCCCTGAATCAGTTATTGGCGGAGTCGGACAATCCCACTGAAGTGAGGTTATCCAGAAGGAGGGAGTGGGAGACTGTGTTGAAAGCCTTAGTGAGGTCGACAAAAATGGCAGAGGTAATTAGGCCACTGTCCATCCCTGAGAGGATAGAATCAGTAAGCCTAAGTAGGGAAGTTGTGGTAGAGTGATACTTCCGGAAAACAGATTGGAAAGGTGTGAAGAAGTCAGTGTCTGAGAGAAAGGAGGAGAGTTGAGAGAGAACCAAGTGTTCTTGGAGCATGGCAAGGATGGGGAGAAGGGATATAGGGTGGTAATTTCCAGATGAGGAAGGATCACCACCCTTGGGTAGGGGTAGGATGATAGCATGTTTCCAGGCTTCTGGGACTGTTGCAGAAGAGAAAGAGAGAGATTCAGAATCATAGACGTAGAAATGAGATGGAAGAAGCAGAAAGGTATAGTAACTTAAGGTCCAGACCTTCATGTGAACTGCCTTTAAAGGTGTTGAGTGCCAGAAGGGCTTCCATTGTGTCAGTCAGAGAGACTTTGGAGAAAGAAAAGCACTCAGTTATTTAGTATTCACTGGGAGTAGGTGGTGAAATGTGGGGGGGGGGAGGGAGGTGGGATAGGAGAGTAGAGGTGCAGGAGGTGAATTCAGTGGCAACGGTAGAATAGTCAGATACCAGTGAGTCATTTATTTTGAGGAGCGGGGTTGGTGGTTTGGAATGGGGGAGAACAGTGCATTTATTACCTTCCAAAAGTTTGAAGGAGAGTTTATATTAGTATGGAAGGTTGAGTGGAAGTACTCTGCTTTGGCCGACCTGATGGCTTTGGTACAGGGGTTCCATAGTGAACAGTATGCAGTGAAGTCCCTTTCCAGCTTAGAAGCTTTGTGGGTTTTCCAAACTTGGTCTCAAGCTCATTGGCAGGCTAGCAATTAGGGGAAGACCCAGGGGAGATGATAACCCCAAGCTCTAGACCGCCTGATAGGGGCATGGAGGGTCCAGGCATTGAGAAACTTAAGTTTGAAATATTCCAGAGCTGCATCCACTAAGTCAGATGTGGAGATTGGAGTCCAGTCAGTTTGGGCTGGGTCAAGGAGGAGAGGAACAAGGTCCAAGGATCTGTATGATCGTATGTGCAGGAATTTATGGGGTGCCTTAGACCTGTGGATTTTTTGTACTATATAAATCATATGGTGGTCACTTAGAGCATCAGGTAATAGGCCAGATTGTATGACCCTATGTGGATGGGAAGTGAGGGCCCAGTCGATCAGGGTATGATTATGCGTTTTATGATTTAACTGGGTTGGTTCATTGATTAGTTGAGTTAGGTTATGTGCAGCTAAGTCGGTAAGTATTCTGCTTTGGGAAGGTGCCAGCCAATTGAGGTTGAAGTCCCCCAAGATATATAGCTCACCTGAGGAGGTAGTGGGAGGGAGTCCAGGGTGACAGTATAGCCCAGCAACAAAAATAGGGGCCGAGAATGGCAGGGATAGCCTAATAATGAGTGCTTCTTAGGCTGCTGGGATGGATGAGGAGAGGATGGTATTGTATTGGATAGAAGAGGAGATGCACATTGTTATTCCACCTCCCCTACTTGCACAGTCTTGTCTTATGATGGAGCAACCAGGGATAGTGATGGAGTTATCAGATATTTTATGAGTGCACCATGATTCTGTGAATATGAACATGTCAGGGGCGAGTGACACAGCAAGGGGCTGCAGCAGATCACTTTTAGGTAGGAGGCTGCGTATGTTTACATGGAGAAAATTTAGACCCTGGTGAAGGTCTGGTAATTTTGAGGAGGATCCAGAAGTATTCATAGCTGTACAGCCAGGGATAGTGTGGGAGAAAGGCCCAGGGTTGGGGTGAATGTCTCCAGATGCAAGAAGTTGGAGTAGTAAGATGAGGAAGTGCAGTTTAGAGCTCTTATACCTATTCTGAGACCTGAGTGAGCGTGGGATCTGTGAGGGATATTTGAATGAGGATGCCTGTAAATTTAAAATTCTTAGAGTTGCCCAAGAGTTAGACCATGATAAGAGGGAAGAACAGGGTATAACGGCGAAACAGTGCCATGTATAGATGTAGGGCACCAGTGTGCCAACGGTGTTGTAGGTAGGAGCTTGCATGATAGGTGATTGAAAAGGATGAGGAGTTAAGCGGTGGGGAGCTAAAGGGCAGGAGAGAGAGGGACAGGTAAGGGTGTGGAGGGATAATATCAGGAAACTTAGGAGGAGAATGAAGTAAGAGTGTAGTAGCACACAGTAGTGGCAGACTGTAGATAAAGAGTAGTGTTTAGTTAGGAAGAATAGTTCCTTAAATGGAGGGAATGCTGCTAGCAAAGAAGAGGACAGTTTATCTTTTAGTTTATTTATTTATTTAAATTTTGATGACCTGGTGGGCCCTATGAGACAGTCAAGTCCCTTTCTCAGGGGCAACCTGAGGAACCAAATGTTCCAAGCATAAGAAAACAGTATAGATACTGATAATTATGCACAAATATCACTGGACAGTTACATACATTCATGGACTAAACTAGCCATCCCATTCATTGGGAGACAGTACAAATTACAGATGTCAATTGCAACATAGGTGAACAAACAGTAAGGTTGATACGATCATACAATATAATAGTAGTAGAGTCAATTAGTACATAAGTGCAGAGTACAGACATTTGGCTGTGTGCAGGCTCATAGCCCTAGACATTGATCATACACACCAGGAGAGTACAGGCAGCAGGTGGAGAAGTTTAGAGAAGACTATGTACTGTTCCCACTATAGACAGGAGGCTTATAAAATATTTCCCTATAATGCCTTTTGAAGTGAGTAATGGTTTTGCATGACAGTAGTGAGAGTGGGAGGTCATTCCACTTTTGTAGTGCTGAGACGGAGCATGATCTTCTTCCAACAGCTAGGCGAGTCTTGGGCAGACCCAGCATCGGGAGGTGTGAGGACCTGAGTGTTCGTGGGAAGGATTTCAGGGTTAGTAGGTTAGATATACTAGGATGAGGTGGGAGGTATATTAGCTTGAAGGTGGCACAATATACTGGGTGGTTAAGTCTGGCCATGAAAGATGGCCAACCCAAATTGTTCAGCACGTCACAGTGATGGGTGTGAGCTGGGGCCTTAATAGCAAATTAAGCAAATCTGTGATAGGCCATTTTGAGTTTATTCAGGAGTGTAGTCTTAGAGCAGTGGATTATAGAGGCACCATAGAAGAGGCCTGGGAAAAGGGTGTCAGAGGTAATAGTGCTTCTTGCACTACTTGAAAGGTAGGAAGCAGTGAGATATAGAAGGCCTAGTTTCTGATTAGTAGCCTTAGTGATACAGGTTATGTGCTCATCAAAGGATAGATGCTTGCCAAGTACCACACCCAGGTATTTAAAGGAGGTAACATTTTTGAGTTGAATGTTAGTGGACGTTTTGATAATCAGGGGGGCTGTGTGGTTATGTCAAAGCAGGTGTGGTAGAACAACATGGATTTAGTCTTTTTTATGTTCAGAACTAGCAGGCTATTTTTAAATCATGTTTCTAGAGTCTGAAAGCCATTTGCTAGGTCAGAGTTAATACTTGAGATGTCACAGGAGGATCTATATAAGATGGCATCATCCACATACAGCTGAACTGATGCCCCTCCACAATTCAGAGGAAGATCATTAATGAATATTGAGAGAAGAGGCCCTAGGATTGATCCCTGAGGAACCCTGTTGGTGATAGGAGATAAGGTTGAGATGGTACCGGCCCATTTGACACATTGAAACCTATTCTCTAAGTAGTTAGAGGCCCAAGAGAGAGAGAAAGAGTTTTTGTCAAGACCAAGGTGGTGAAGTTTACAGATGAGAAGTGAGTGGTTGACTAGGTTGAATGTCTTCATTAGGTTGACAGAGACTGCACCAGTGGCATTGCCCTGGTCCATAGCCTGGAATATATCAGTGGTGGACCTCAGGAGAGCAGTTTCTGTCCCATGCCATTTCCGAACGCCACGCTGGTTACCAGTGAGGGCATTGGTCTGTTCAAGGTAGGATGATAGTTGATTATAAAGTATTCTTTCTTGGATTTTAGTAATTGAATATAAGCTAGATATGGGTTTAAAGTTTTCCATAAGGTTGGTCGGACCACTTTTATGTACTGGGACAAGAACTGCAGTTTTCCATTTGTCTGGGATGAGTTGCATGAGGAAGGATCAATTGATTAGGCAGGAGATTGGATAGGCAAGTGCAGGTGCACCAATTCTGAGAAATATGGGTGGTAGGGAGTCAAACCCTGGTGAGCTGTCAGGGTTAAGTCCCCTTAGCAATTTAAAGACCTCTATTTGGGAGGTAGTTTTTAAGTGGAAGAGTGGGTACGAAAAATACGGGCAGCTAGCTGGTGGCACAGGAGAATTAATAGGAAGGTCGGTTTTGTAGGCATCAAGGTCCATAAGGAAGTGGTTCAGCCCTGCCGCTATCTCCATGGGTGAGGATAGTGTGGAGCCTTTTGCTATCATTGATTGGGGGAAAGTCCTTTCACTACTCTTTAGGAGTGCATTGATTTCCTTCCAGAAACATTTGGGGTTGGAGAAGTGTTGTTCTTGTAGTGATAGGAAATGCTCCCTTTTGGCTTTGCCTATCTTAGATTTACAAATATTGCATAGCTGGCAGTAGGTGTTCCAGTCAGACTGGAGTCTACACATGTTGAAGGCATGCCATGCTTTGTCACGAGAGTGCATGAGATGCCTCGGTTGTTGTGTGAACCAGGGAGAGTGGGTGCCTTTTGATCTTCTTAGTTTGTGGGGAACATGGTGGTCAAGGATGGAGGTGAAGGTATTGACCAGATAGTCTAATGCTAGGTTTATGTCAGGAAGGGAGGCTATTGGTGACCAGTCAGCTGCAGCGAGACTTGAGCAGAAGGTTTCATCAACAAAGTTGGTTAGGTCCCTAGTTTTATGGATTGGGGGTTGCAGAGAATTATACTTCCATAAGCAAAAAGTCAAGGAATGGTCACTGACTGCAACAGGAAGGATTCCAGCGGCCTTAGTAGAATTTGGATTATTAGTTAGCATTCAATCTAGGAGCGTGTGCTTGCCTGACTTCATATTCAGTTTTGTGGGATTGTCAAGGAGTTGCTCCAGTTTAGCATCCAGTAGGGCAACTTGGTATTGTGTTTTAAAAGGCCCAAACCAATTCAGGTTAACATCACTGCATATTATAGTGTCTTTCTTAGGGAAGGAGTCCAGACTAGCAAGGAATTCGGCATAGGAGAACGCTTGATTTGGGGGTAGATAGGTGCACCCTACTGTTACATTCTTGACTTGGCCAAGGGTGACAAAGACTGTGATAAAGACGTACTCTGCAGCCAAGCTGATCTTTAATCAGTTAATTTATTGACTGCCAATCCATCTTTAGCATAAATTAACCTCCTCTCCCTTTCTGGGGTCCCGGTCCCATCTGTAGTAGGTATAGCCAGGAAAGGTGACCTCGTGAGATAGTATGGATGGTTCGATTCAGTACTGCAGAGGATGTCTGGTTTGTAATACAGTATCCAGGATATATATTTGTAACAGTTATTACAAATATGCTTATTCTAAATAAAATTATGCATAAAATGAGGTGGCTAAGATGAGGTATAAGGACCAGAAAAAGACAAACATTTGGCCAATGGGATGGCTTAGAGGTTGGAGTCCCTGACTACAGTATGAAGGGTCAGGGGTTCAACTCTCAATGCTGGATCTGAGGAGGTAGATAACGTTCACTAGGAATATGGTTGAAAGGTAGGGTATCATAAGAAGGGCTCAGGAAATAGTAAGGAGTTGAATTATGCTAATATTAAATTAAATTATGCATAAGATGAGGTATAAGCAGTGGTAAAAACAATCATGTGGCCAACGGGATGGCTTAGAGGTTAGAGTCCCTGACTACAGTGCAAAGGGTCAGGGATTCAAACCATGGTGATGGATCCTAGGAGAAGGTAGATAACATTCACTTGGGATATGGTTGAAAGGTAGGGTATCAGACAGCAGGGCTCAGAAATAGCAAGACAGGAGTTAAATTATGTTAAGGACACTAGGTAATTAGGAGGCTTGGCAGTGACTCCTAGTGGTCATACAGTATAAAAAACAATACAGAAACTTGGGAGATTGGTTCGAGAGGGGACAGGTCAAGTGACCTAGATTATCTACAAGGTTAGAGATGAGGGAGGTAGAGCAGAGGAGGGCTAACACAGTTCACTGGTGTTGGCTGTACAGTAGTTACCTTGTGTAGTGCTGCAGGGAGTTCTGTGGACCGAGAGGAGTATTGTGAGGAGTGAGAAGCCTTGTGTAGTGCTGCAGGGAGCTATGTGGACAGAAAGGAGTATTCCGGTACTCTTAGAAAGGAGATAGACAGAGAGGAGGGAGTCCAGAGGAGGGCAACTAAAATGGTGTAGCATCTGCATCAGAAGCCCTATGAGGAGAGACTAAAGGACCTTAATATGTAAACTCTGAAAGAAACAAAGACTTTTAAATACCTCATGGGGGTACATGAGGTACAGCAGGAGAATATTTTTCAGATGAAAAGATGCACAAGAACAAGAGAACATGCAATGAAGCTGGGAGGGGATTAATTCAAGAGAGATGTGAGGAAGTACTTCCTCACTGAAAGAGTGGGGGATAGCTGAGACAGTCTTTCAGTGGTGGGCTTCAAGCATACATGGGATAGGCACGGGATGCAAGAAGGTGGGGAGCTGGAGTTCAAGTAAGGTCTGCGGTGACAGTATAGGCAAGGAAAAAATGGGCAGACTGGGTGGGCTAGGCGGTGCTTATCTGCCATCTAATTCTGTTTCTATGTTTCTATGTTCATAAACAGTCTTGTATAAGAGTAAGTTAAGTGAAATGTATACTGCAAGCTCCATTACCGAAGTTACATCTTCTCCACTCCGTTTACCAAACAGAAGGTAATCCATTTATAAATAGAAACTAAAGAATAACATTGTCAAAACAGAGAGAGGCCGCATTCATGTTCTGTCATTACATAGCAATAAATATACTGCAGTTTCATAGAAAAACATTCCATTATGGTTGACAGCAGTCATAATATACCAGCTTAATCTGTACATTTGTGAAGCTTACTACTATGCACACTGGATAAGAGCACATTCTGCTTCAATTCACATTTTTCAGAGGGTAACATCTTGCAGAAAAAGAGATGTGCAAGCACAAGGGGGCACAATTTGAAGATAGAGGGGGGACGTCTCAAGGGCAACGTGAGGGATGTTTTCTCATGGACAGGGTGGTGGATGCATGGAACTGCCTTCTTGAGGAGGTTGTGGGGTCAAAAACATTGGGGGAATTCAAGAATGCATGGGACAGACATAAAGCAATTCTGGTGGGGGTTAGGAAGAAGTAGGCTGTTGGTTAACTAGGATCTGCAACAGCTCCAATAGATGGGAAATGGGCAGACTGGGTGTGCCAAGCGGTTCTTATCTGCCATCAAAGTCAATGTTTCTATGTTTCAGTTTGCCATTATCTGCCAATATTCACATGTTTAAAACACCCTAATAAGTGAACATGATTTACAATACAGTAAGTGCACAGCTGGAGCTGCCAGAAGATAATTAGCTCCTGTATATGTGCACTTTAACAGGATTGACTGAGGTGTTACTTGATCCATGTGTAACATCCTGACCCTGAGTCATGCTCCGAGTGCCAAGGATCCTTTCCCATCCTGGTGGAGGTGCAGACAGTTGGGGGCTTCAAGCATGTATGGGCTAGACATAGGAAAATATTAGGAAATGGGCAGGGAGGAGAAAGTGTTGCCAGAGGCCAGTTAGGGTCTGGGGAGACAGGTTAGGCAGGGACCACCTGGGCAGACTGGGTGGGCCCAGCAGTTATTTTCTGTCAACAACTTCTATGTTTCTTTGCTTTTATCCTGGAATGTTTTTTAGTTCTGAGGCACACCAAAGTTGAACAAGCAGCTAAGAGAGGAGTTCCAAGGAAGAGCTGCAGGGAGCCTGAAAGAGGAAAAAGGTAGCAAGAAAAACAGAAGGAGCCCCTGGGGCCATGTTAGGACTTTTTGTGCAATGGGTAGCACTGAAGGAGCTCTGGGGCCTTCATTGGTCCCTGTGCTATAAGACACAGCTTGGAAGGAATGCCACAGGCCACTCACTGTGCACAGCAATGTGGGAAAAAGTATTGTCTGCTTACATCTGCTTACGTGTACAATCTTCTTAAATGCACAAAAATGCTGTTTCCCAAAGACAAGCACATACTGTAAAAGGGATTCACTGGAATGCTAAAGCAAAAATGTTGCTGTTACTGGAAGCCTTGGACCTCAAGTCGGATCTAGACAATTTTATAGACAATTAAATGTTTATTTTATTTATTTCATTGTTCAGGAAAAAAAAACTTTGAGTGAAAGCTATTTTACAAAGGTTCCATGTCAAGTACATAGCAACTTATGTGCAACCTATTGATCTACTTCTAAAAATACAAACAATGATGTCTAGTCACTAAACCCTATGTGCCACATATGTGTGGCACATAGGCATACCTACGACTGAATGACATGCAGTGGTGTCCAGTGGACCCCCAGTAGCATTCACTACTGGTGTACTAGTACCTTGTGCACCAGATCCCCTGGTTGCTCCTGCAGCTATGTGCCTCGAACAATCCAGGGGAATGCCAGCAGACACGTCTTTATAAGTGACATTGCAGAAGGACTGGAAGGAAAAGTATGTCTCTTTGCAGATGACTCTAAGATCTGCAACAGAGTTGATGCACAAGGTGGGGCGGAAAGGATGAGAAGGGACTTGGCAAGGTTAGAGGAATGGTCAAATGTATGGCAGCTTAGATTCAATGCTAAGAAGTGCAAGGTAATGCACCTGGGAAACAAAAACCCAGGTGAAGAGTACACAATGGGGGGTGAGATACTAACAACAACAAAAATGGAAAGGGACCTGGGGTAGTCATATCAGATGACCTAAAGGTGGGCAAGCAATGTGAGAGGCAGCAAGGAGGGTTGGGGATACTGGGATGCATAGGGAGAGCATCACCAGTAGAAAACAAGAAGTTATTATCCTCTGTACAGACAGCTGGTGAGACCCCATCTGGAGTACTGTGTGCAGTTCTGGAGAACCAATCTCCAGAAGACATAGACAGGATGGAAGCTGTCCAGAGGAGGGCACTAAAATGGTGCAGGGTCTGCACCGGAAGACATATGAAGAGAGACTTAAGGAGCTTAATATGTATAGCCTCGAGGAAAGGAGGAGAGGGGACATGATAGAAACTTTCAAGTACCTCAAGGGAATCAACAACGTCAAGAGGGTAGCATCTTTCAAAAAGAGGTGTGCAAGAACAGAGGCACAATTTGAAGATGGGAGGCAGCTCAAGTAATTTAGAAGTATTTTTCTACAGAGGGTTGTGGATGCATGGAGCGGCCTTCAGGAGGTTGTGAGTCAAAATCAGTGGCGGAATTCAAGTATGCATGGGATAGTCATAAGGCAATTCTGGGGGGGTGGGGGTAGGAAGAAGTAGGCTGCTGGTTAACTAGGATCTGCAGCTTATCCAATAGGTAGGGAAATGGGCAGACTTGGTGGGCCAAACGGTCCTTATCTGCTGTCAAATTCTATGTTTCTATGTTTCTATATGTTTCTATGCCTGCACTCCATGCTATTCACTGAGGCACAGAGTGCCGGGCCATGGGAGTGCAAGTTATGCAACTGGGGACACTGCTATAACTCTAATGCACCCCTCCCAACAGACACCTGCCAGCAGCTTTGAGAATGGGACCCCTATCACACTGCTGTTGCAGCCCACCAGGCTACCAGAGAGGGCTGAGGGCAGCCACTTGGCCAGTCGCATATCAGACTCCTCATCTTGGGTTCTGTTCCTTCCCAGGATCCCATGTACATGCACAGCAGGGGATCCACTTCAGGACCCAGGATTGGCATCCAATTGGATGCCTGCCCAGGTCCTGTGATCTTCTTCCATGCAGCCATGATCCACACCCATGCAGCTGTGTACCAGGGTGGGCAGGGGTTCAGACAGGTGGATGGCAATAGTGAATACTGGCCAGTGTACAGCTGTCCTGGGGTGTGGAGCTGCACGGGCTCTGTATGCACAAATTGCACATACATCCCCCACATTTGTGAATAAGGCCCAATATTTGTTTTTGCCTAAGGGAACCTTACATATACAGGGGGTAAGGAAAATAAAACTCTTCTCCCAGTGCAATGACATCTTTCTGGTGTATGACAATGTATTAGCATTGTGCCTGAGTGGTCAGGCAGGCATAAATAAAGATTTTTGTACCTTTATATTGCATGCCACCTCTTGTAATTTTCAAGATTAGATCTCTGTCTCTAAAGCAAGAGAAACTAGGACTATACTAAGCTTTGAAGAATTTCTGCCAGGGCCCCCATTTTTGGCTAGCATGGTGTTAGCTAAGGTTGTACCAGTGGTGGTCCCACCAAACTGCTCCTCTATTTCTGCTTTTTGATCTGCTTGCCAAGATCTCACTGGGGTGCTGTGTACCTTCACAACTGTAGGAAAGTTCTTTTCTTTGAAATTTTGCACCTTGATCAAAAAGAGATAAACTGTCTCAACAGGTATTAGTCTATCTATTTCTCCCCCCCCACCACCTCTGGCAAATCAATAAATTAACATTTGTAATCCAACTGCACTTGAGGTCTCTAGTCAGTGTAGCAGAAAGGCTGCCACATCTTTGTTTTAACCTCTACCTGGTTCATCTGTTATGTCACAGCTGAAACCTCTTTCTAAGTGCTTATGTTTCATTTTTAACTAAACTCACTACATTAGCGATAGAGTCTAGTTGAGCTTCAAACTCAGCAAAAGGAGAAACAAGCTGTCTGTATGGATCATTTGTTTATTTTTATTTACTATTTATTTTCTCCCTGGTGTCAAATCCCCTTCGGCCCAATACCACCCAGCCTCTTGTTCACCTTCTTTGGGACTCACATCCTACCTTCCAATGCTTGGCCCCCAATGGTAGAGCCATCAGGGGTGGGACAGGAGTGGAACAGGCTCAAGGGACTGAATCAAGTGGAGTGTCCAGTTGCTTGAGCAGGGCGTGAGGTCATAGGGTGTCATTTTTATTCCAGCATTATAATTTCTAGTTAGCTCCCTCCCCTCAGACAGCAGTGTAATGTATCTCCAGCACACATGCAATGGGAATGTGCAAAGCCAATTTGCTCCTCCTTCCTCACATTTTGCTGTGCTGAATCATGCATCCTCCCCCAGGGTCATTAGGAGGCACTCATGCAGTGGACTATGGATCACACCTCCACCCAGAGGTGACAGCCATCGACTGGGATGCTCAAGTCCCCTTCTCACCAATCATCTCTCTGACAGCATGGACTCATTCCTGAATCTGGGTCATAAGTGTTGTGAGTGCTATTTTTTGCCACATCTCCAATGACCTGCTGTTGAAAAACTAATTTCTGCAAGTCTTATTTATTTTTATTTACAAAATGTTTCTCCAGGAAAGACAACATGAGATGAAAAAACAGCCAATTTCCAGAAGTGTCCTGGGAGAGGGTGGTAACAGAAATTGGAAGAGCATACAAAATACATACATATTTAAGGTAATAAAAAACATACAATAGCTGATACATACAAGGATGTCAATTGCATAGCTTGGTAGTACACAATAAGGTAGCTCAGATAAAACAAATGAAGTGCTAGAGGATGATGATGAACACAAGCTGAATAAGTGCCGGTACAAGCCCAAGGGGGCAAGTAAGTGAAAGTGAAGGGATGTAGTGGGTTGAAAAATAGGTAAGAAGAGTATGATACAGGCGAGGGTATAGAGGAGAGAGAGAAGCTATGAATCTGTGCCCCTTCCGGATGTTGAGAACCCTGCAAGGGAGATGAGAATCAGGCAGATAGGGAGGTGGGAGTGGGGGGGAGAGGAGTAGAGGGTGGTAGGAGCCAAGAACAACTTGCCTTGCCAGGATGTTGAGAACCCAGCAAGGTGGATAAAACCAAGCAAAAGAATAGAGGGGATAGGGGAGGAGGACTTGAGGTGTGAGGGGAACTAGGAGGGGTGGGAGACAGGGTGGGGGTGGAAGGATAAATAGGGAAGTTTGGGCAGGAGAGAAGGGGAATGGAATGGAAGGATTCAGAGGGGGATGCTGGAGGGGGAGGACACAGTAGTGAGATCCTGGGACTGTAAGGGGAGGGGTGAGAATGGGAAGCAGGGATTGGGGGAACAGAAGGGGAGGACACAGTAGTGAGATCCTGGGACTGTAAGGGGAGGAGTGAGAAAAGGGGAAAGAAATTAGAACACACCGTGGCAAACTTAGAGGAAAGGAAACAGTTTAGTAAACTAGGAGGAGGGTTTTGTCAAAAACAGGTAGGGAGAGTGTACAAATATCGGTAGATAAGAAAGAAAGGGGAAGAAGGGTAGGTTTTAGGAGGGAAGGGTTGGGAGTGGGGCTGGGCATGTAAAAGGGTAGGGGAATATTTGTTGTGTAGGTAGGGAGATGAAAGATATGGTTGAGGATGGGAGAGGGTAGAGCACTGAGAAAGAGGGTAGAGATGGGGCTAGATGCAAGAACAGCTGGGGGAAAAGTAGTTGTGCAGGGCCTGTGGGACAGAAGATGGAGAAGAGGATAGTCTAATAAGAGAAGGAAGTGAGTTCCAGAGTTTGGAAACTGGTAGGAGAAAGCAACCTGGCCTATGGAGGTGGTACGATGAGGGATAGCTAAGGTGGGTGGATCAGTGGAGTGGAGAGGGTAGAAGGTGTGTGGTGGGGTAGTGAGAAAGAAGGGGAGGTAAGAGGGGAGAGCCCTGATCCAGAATTTAAAAGCAGTGCACTTAAAAGGCTTTGCTTCCATGGGGTGTTTCAAGTCAGCACATGCTAAAGTCAAGCTGTTTTCCTGCTTCCCACCTTTTGTCAGAGAGTGTGTTAGAAACCCGTCTGTTGGACTAGACTTTGACACAGATGTCACCTTTGGTGTATGGGTTTCTTCCATGGATGAACAGTTTCCCTTCTTCATATTTTATTCGCAGATCTTCTACCCATTTGTAACACAATGGAACATAGAATACGATGGTAGAATAAGGCTTGTCAGCCAATCCAGTCTGCCCAACCTTGCCTAATATGTGTGTAATGACCCTATTGGTCATAGAAACATAGAAACTGTCAGGAGATAAGGACCGTTAGGCCCAATCCAGTCTGCCCATAGGCCCTATACATGTGTGCTTCCACTCATCCTAAGTGGTGAATGACTTTTCATCACTCCCTTCCCGCTCAAGGTTTCCTTGTGCTTGTCCCAAGCATTTTTAAACCTCTCCGCTGTGCTTGCCCCTAACACCTCTTGTAGCAGACTATTCCAAGCATTCACCACCCTCTCAATATAGAAAAACTTCCTCATGTTACCTCTTAATCTGCCCCCTCCAATTTCATATTGCGCCCCCTTGTTCTGGTTGTTACAAATGCACTCAGCAAGTCAGGCCCTCTGCTCCCACAGTGCCAACCTCCGAGTGCAGTAATGTGAACCGGTAACAGACAGAGTAACCCTCCTGTCTGCTTGTGGGTCCGAATCACCTTTGGTCTCAAGTTCTGGGGGGATTCAAACTGTGAACCTTATGCTAGCATACCCAAATGTACAGGCTCAGATAATCTTCTCTTCAGGGGGATGCAAGATATCTTTCACCTAAGGGCACCTAACCAGGTATCCAAAATGAACCCTTTACACTCTGTAAAAGACCTTAGGTATATTCTTACCTTTTCCCAGTTTGGTAACACCATCAAGCACTTCAGAACAGCGGTCAACTTAACCACATATAAATCACATGCAAAAAGAACTTCAAAGACACACCCAGGCAGTCTTTCAAAATAATGATTTTACTAAATGATGATAAAAATATGTAAAATGTAAACGCAGAACACTATACCAAAAAGCATACAATCACTTAAAAGAAAACAAAGAAAACTACAAACTCCTACCACCATACAGTTAGATACTTTTCTAATGTATTACCTCTAAGTGCCTAAGTTAGAGATCTGGGCCCAGATATTCAAAAGGGTTGCGCAAGGCGCAACAGTGTTGCACCATGCACAACCCACTGATGCACCCCGGTGCGATATACAAAGGGGAAAAGTGCGCCACACAAATCCCGGCGCGCTCGGAGCACATCAGTAATGTATGCAGGCACAGGTAGGGGGCGTGCCCATGCATAACCTTCACAGCCCGAGACCAGCCCGGATGCAGAGCCATGCATGCGTAACTCCCCACTTGCGCCTGCACAAAGTTAAGCCAAAAAAAAAGGAACAAATGATGGCCACCCACAGGTGAGCTGCCGCATTGCAGGGCGCAACACTGCAGCTGCCACCTGTGGGTGGCCACCCGAGTTCCTGCCGCATCTGGCGGCGCCCCACATGCCCCATCGCAGGCATCAGTGTTCATAAACCTCCCCTCCAATATCCCTGGTGGTCCAGTGGACCGCTATGTTCCCGATCACGGGCATTTGTCTCTTTCCTGTCCCCCATGTCTCTTGAGTCAAGGGGTGTACAAGTAAAAGCACCTTTACCTTCCAACTATACTCTTACCATAGTGGAGAGTATTTCTTCCTAAATAAGGACTGAAAAGCCAATCCCCATTCTTGTTCTGTCAGCTTAAACCATTTTCTTGTCCCCAGGGTTGTTAAATCTTTCACACTTGCTCTGAAACTAACTCTCTAAGGGCTTTATATTAGGTCAAAATCTGCACCTTAGATATTTTACATCCCCCCCCAAAAAAAAATATCGTGTACTATCCTTACCAAGCTGTTTATACTGTACAGTGAGGGGCTGTTCCCTTCTCTCAGTGGTCAAAATAAAAGCCCATGCCTGCAGGAACCTGAAAAAGTCTATATTATTTAGAGATCAATGTTGTGTTTTTTGGTGTCCCACACCAACCACCTCAAAGGCCACAAGTGTTGTCCCTGATGGGGTTTGTACAACACTCTGTAACCTACCTCCAGGGAGGTCCTAATTGCCTTCAATGAGATGACAAGTTCCAAACCAAGACTGACAAAAACTCAAAATATTAGGAAACCTAAATGAGGAAATATTTTTAAATATTTTTTGGGAAACTTTTGATTTTTTTTTCTAAATATATCAAAGGTGGATGTGGCAAAGGAATATCTTACCAAATGTTATGTTGATACTTTTGAAACTAGCTCATCTCTGACTGTATGAAGGGTAAAGGGGCATTTTGTGCCTCGGTTAAATAGGGATTTATGACACAAAAATGAAGGAGAGAGACAAACTATGGCAAAATTATAAAAAGCTGGATGATTTAAATAGTTTAAATCTATGCAGGCCATTACAAAATCTAGTAAGGGCTTATTTTAAACAAGCAAATTCCGAGTATTATTGGACTCAATAACTGAAATCCCTGAATAATCCAAGTTCTTTTGGGGCAACATTTAATCCATTATTTAAATGTCAAGCTACATTAGGAATATCAAGTTTAAATACTTGTGACAAAATTTTGAATGATAAACTGGAAATAGCAAATTTTATGAATAATTTTCTAGCAAACCAGAGTGTGCTGTCAGATAAGTAAAAACAGAATGCAGAAAAAATGATGAATTGGAACAGGAGGATACATTTGTAAACAAACAATCTGATCAGGACATTAGATTTAAGACAGGAACAGAGGAGGACATCCTGAAATATTTGCAAAAAGTGGATGTCACAAACGGTTGTGGCCCTGACTTGACATCTGCATGGCTGCTGAAGGTATTGGCTGTGGCTACAGTATGTCTAAGCCACTGGTACACTTGATAAATGCTGTATGTCTCTGAATCAGAGACAAGTGTGTAGTATTTGAAAAAGGTCCACAGTAGTACCTGTTTTCAAGAAGCACAATATAAGCTGTACTCGGGCAGACATAAGCTTAGCTAGACAAATAGATACTTTTGGATTCTGTAATCTTGACGTTTAAATACGTTTTTCATTTAGAGTACCTATTTGTCTGTCTAAGCTTCTTTTTGCCTGCATGCAGCCTGTATTGTGCCCCTCTGTGAATCTGGATAGCTAGCACCCCCTCATTTTGTGGTGTTTTGTGTTCCTGTACCTGTTTCAAGCCAGGGGATAGAGTAACTTTGGTAAACTATAGGCCAGTTTCAGAGATTGGTATATAATCAGCTAACATGTAATTTGATAACTTGCAATCTCCTGTCCCAATGACAACATGGTTTTAGGAAACATTTCAGTAGAGGGATCGTCTTGATCAAGTAGCAGAGCACCATAATGGACAACTTTGGGGTTGAGAGTTGACTGAGGCAGTCTTCATCAGTTTGACCAAGGCCATCGATGTTGTAGCTCTTACTTTATTAATGAAGAAACTGACCACTTTTGGCATTGGAACAGGGGTGTTGAGATGGTTCCAAAAGTTTCCTAAAATATAGAATTTCAAAGGAATGAGTAGGGGATGCATTTTTCAAAGCCTTGCGTTGTGACACGTGGTGTCCCACAGAACTCAGTGTTGGGTACCCTACACTTTTCATTATTTTTTAATGACTTACAAGATATTTTTTCCTCACCTCTTACCGTTTTATATGTGGATGATGCATTCCTTCTCAGCTTGGGCAGAATTAATGCCAAAATTCAGTACGACCTAAAGCTGGAGTTTACCTAATAGCAAATTGGCTGGAAGGAAACAAACTGATAATTAATAAGTCTGAAAAAAGATCAGTGCTGTTTGACACTACTCAGTGGCTGACCCACACTGGGAAGGACTTGGTCATCCAAGGATTGATGGGGAAAACCTGGTCTTTGTAAAGGAGTTCAAATATCTAGGATTCTTTTTAGACTAATATCCCACACCTGTATTCAGTAACAAAACAGATAAAATCAAGGATATTTGTATTGAAATGCTGGGTCTCTAAGAATGGAGACAAGAGCACTGGTAGCAAATCAAGCCCTACTGTCAATATTGGACTACAGAGTTGCCCATTATGCAAACCAGATGCAGGCTTTTGTGCAACTCTGTAAGAGGGTGCTTAACAGCATCTCTCATTTTTGCACTCAGGAACCTCTCAAAACATACCTTTGAACTTTGTATCATGAATCAGGCTTACTTCTTCCAACAGAGAGCATCAGTCTAAATGTTGCCACTTTTGTTCAAAGAATCTTTGTGTCAGGAGGAGTTCTATTATGTTTGTTTAGTAGGCTTGGTTTGATTAAATGTTTCATCATATGTAACAAAAAGCTCTGAAACTACTAATTCCAAATCACAAATGTGTAAATTACAGGTCAGCAGGAGATTTTTTACTTGGTGCTGGTGCAACTGCATTAAATAATATCTCATCTCATATTGATCTGATTCGCTCTGCATACTTGTTTCAAAAAAAGCACCATATTCTCTGTACAAAACTGCATCTGCATGTTTGTGTTTTGATGAATTTGGAAATGATGCTTCTGAAATGTCTGAATTTTTATGAGATATGTGATGGTGCAGGATACAAAGACACAGCAACCAAAGGTAAAGTGTATAAAAAATGCAAAAATGCATTTATCAATTTATTTTCAATAAATAAAAATAACAAAATAATACAAAATTAAAAATAACAGTTGATTAATTCAACACAATAATTTAGCCCTCTGCTTCCGTCAACAGGGGCTGCAGCTTTACTTCAGCCAAGATAGCTTAAGTGTAATCCCTTCTTACACTTCTCAATTCTGGTGTGAAAACAGCGCACTCCACAAGTAGATCCTTCCCTGCTCACTGTCAGCACTAGACTGACTCAGCTATCTCACATTCCCCTAGGGGTGAGCCCTAGTTATACCCTGGGGATTACATCACACTTTTGTGGGGAATTCCCATTTGCTGTGACATTACATAATGGGGAGTTTCCATATTTTACCATGCTTTAACATGTAGGGGCTTTTTATTTGGCCCATTTTCCCAAATAAGCTTCATTTCTACAGGCAGCCCCAGTCACAACATCTCTGGAGCTGCAGAAACTCATTTTCATATTTCACTTATTATTTAACACATGCTCCTGGGTCACATACTGTGTCTGAGCACATTTCCAGACACCCGAGCTGCTTTCTGGAAATAAGAACTGCAACATGCAGCCATGGGTCCAGCACTCGATCGCACTCAGCAGTGGGACCATTTAGTAATCAGGGGCACCAATGTTTTTTCTAAACCTAAAGTGTGATATGTGCTTATTCCCATTTGCTCCCTCTCAGGAGTTTTACAAACAACCCGACTTGCGCTAATACTTGTCTGCAATTCGGGAGATCAAGTAGAAGTGTTTTTAGTGCTTAATGTGCAAGCAGGGGGAGTTTATAAGAAAACAGGGGACAGAAAAGCAATTAAAATGTCAGTTTGGCCACCCTGAAATGAAAAAAAGGAAAAAAAAGAAAACAAGAAGACAGAAAAGGGGGGGGGGGGACTGGCACATTGTTTTATGATTTACAGGGTAAATAGGAGCTCCTTGTTATAAGATATATATTTTTTTGTATTTGAAAACTGCAATGTCTGTCCTTAAGGTCAATTGGGACAGTAAAAGGGCTAGTCCCAGTCCACTTACTTGTTAGAAATAAAAAACAAATGAAAATGAAATCAACGAGATTGCTTTGCTCCAACTGTTATATCCCCATCCATCACCCTAGCTTCAAGGGGGGGCTCACTCTCCTCTACCTGCACTATTGTTTTCTACCTTGCCTTGTAAGAGGGTACTGAACACTGTAACAGGATTTTATTTATTTATTTATTGAATATCATCGGAATTACAATCCTTTGAGTCACAGACTCTTTTGCGAAGGCTCCACGTCAGTTACAGAGGGTGGAGGGTATACATTTACAGAAAACGAACATATATACAAACAGTATTAGCTTAACAGTACAGGGTAATGCAGTCTTAGCTTTATCTTAGGTAAAAGGTGACAGTAGTTGGCAGCATTCAAGATGCCCCTTATCAGAGAAGTGCAGGATACCATTTTGTGGGATCTAGAGACACCCTGTGTCAGGTATTTGGTCAGGGGAGAGGGTGTGAAAGAACAAGCGGAGGGCTGTGTGTTATCCACAGTCACATATTGCCGAATCAAAGAGCTGTGCTTAGAGGCCTATTTTAAATAGGGAGAGACTATGGGTCTGTGAGATAGGAGGGGGTAGACTATTGAGCCAAAGTGGGGCACGATAGCGGAAGAATCTTTGTCCAAGGGATGTTCTACAGTGGGGGACAAGGAATGAGGCGTTAGCTGTGAGTCTTGTAGTACGCCTGTAGGGGGTTGCACTGATAATTGAGAGAAGGCTGATGGGGGCTAGCTGGAGATGTATCTTTTTTGCAAGGACACAGGAGTGGTACTTTAGTCTTCCTTGGAAGTTTAGCCAACCAGCCAAAGTATAGAGCTCACAGGTATGCATTAACCTGTCACTGCCTGTGACTAGGCTGCAAGCTTTATTCAAGGTAGTGTTGATGCTATGTAGGGCTGTCAGTTCCGCAGAGCCATATATGACTATCCCGTAGTCTACCAGAGAGAGGATGGAGGAGGAGACCGCAAGATGCATGGCCTGTGTAGGTAAGCAGTGTTTAAGTCTGCAGAGTATACCAACTCTAGCATTGACAGTGGAGGAGAGAAGTTGTATGTGACTATGGTAGAAGAGGGAGGTGTCTAATGTGATTCCAAGATATTTGAAACATGAAACCAGTTCTAGTGGAGAGCCATGTGAGTTTTTTATTAGGAGTGTTGAATGACTGTGCAGGCTTTGTCAGTGTGCAAAGATCATGGACTTCATTTTTTGATAGTTGATGATAAGTCGGTGTTCAGTGAACCAAGTTTCTGGTTCCCTAAAGAAGTCCTGTGCATGGATTTATTCATGACAAGCTGCCTGCCTTAATATATTTAGAGATGGATATTTGCCACAAGAATTGCCTCCTGGTTATCATAGAAATATAGACAATGATGACAATAAAAGACCAATGGTCCATCCAGCCTGCCTGAGTTCCCTATCTAACCCTGGGCCCTACTATCCTTCCAGGACCCTAGCCCTCCTTATCCTCCCACCATTCTCCTCCCAGTTTCTGCCACCATGAGCAAACACTATACCCTTCATTCTGTTTCAACTTTGCTTGAAACAAATGGTTTAGCACCCACCACTTCTGCAGGTAGACTGTTCAATGGCTCCACCACCCTTTCTGTAAAAAAATGCTTCCTTGTGTCCCTTCTGAGCCTCCCTCCTGTCAGTTTCCACTCATTCTCACATGACCAAAAGCTAGTATTCAAGCACCAGAATGTTCTGAAACAGGTCAAGCTATCTAAGTAGCACACTGATGGTTAAAGAATCAATTCTAGAATATAGCGGGACATTTATTAATGACCACCTCCTGACGGCCTCCTCTACCTTGACTGTTAAAGGTCTAAAGTTAGCATCTTACATTTAGAAAAAATCCTTTTTGGCTTGGTCCCCCCTGTATTTCATCCAAGTAGCTTCTCATTTCAGAGGTAAAAACTCCCTTAGCTGATGGGTGGTGGTGGAACACCATAACCTCCATCTTAGTTGTGTTTAGGACATAGCCTGCATGGCACCTACCAAAAAGTTCCAGATTCACCCACACCTCCCGCAGAAGTGCTTCTGGATCTGCCAAGTATAAGAAGACATTATTGAACCCTGTATGGACCATATTGATGCTCTTTGCTCTGGGGTAAGTCTTATCCATTGGACCAAAGGCTCAATGTATAAAGCAAATAATACTGGGAGAGGGGGCAACCTTGCCATGTCCCTTCATGGAGAAGAAATGCTAATGATATGCCACCATACAGTACATCTGAAAATATACTTCCAGGGCAGGATATGAGGTCACATGAGGGCACTAGCAATACATTTTTCATGGAAAATAAATTGTGCCAGGACTGAAATAGAAAATTCCAGATTACTTTAGCAAATGCTTTTGAAGCATAAAACCTCATTAGACATGCTTTAATTTTATTTTTTTTAAGTAATCAATTACATTTAGCTTTCTTTACACATTATCGGGGACTGCCTACCTAATATGAAAACTGGTTGGTTCACGGTGAAGATGGAAGGCAAAATTGCATTGTTGGGCTGCCAGTATAGCTGTGAATAGCTTGCAGGTCATATTCAGTAATAAAATCAGATGTTAAGAACAACACAGCTGTGGGTCTTTTCCTTCCTTGGGCAATACAGATATGGAGGCATATTGCCAGACTGAAGGCAGGGCTGCATCCACCCAGAATCCAATTAAAAACCTTCTGGAGCAACAGCATGAACTCGTCCTTAAAACATTAATAAAATTCCAACTCAAACCCATCCGGGTCAGGGCACTTATTATTTTTTTTGATGTTTAATGGAGTTCCAAATTTCCATTTCCAAAATTAGTATCAGCAAAGTAAAGGTTTGTGCTTCAGTCAATTTCAGGAGTCTAAATTAATCTAGAAATGCTTTCTTCTCCTGTACAATGATCTCAGCATGTGGGCTGTACAACATTTTATATTATACAATGGCAAGAAAGAATGCTGAGCTCTGACTGGTCAGTCTGGAACTGGACCCGGGATGTTATCCCAGCATAACATCCAGGCTTTAGTCCTAGCACACACATGATCAATCACATGAAAAGAAATTACTGCATGTCCTGATCAACTTCACACCACTTGCTTTATTCACAGCGTTCACTGACCCTGTCTCTGCTAACCTGAGGCCGGTTGCAGAAAGAGTGTAAACCCTGATTTAAGTCTAGTTTTGGACTTAAATCTGAGGCTTAGACTTAGCCACGTTTAAGTCAGTTGCACAAAGTAATTTAAGTCAGTCTTGGAGTTAAGACCTAGTCGTAAGTTTAAACTGTATAACTTGGGATTTGTTTCTATAGATACACAAGCAGATGTGCAAGATAGCTGCAAGGGTGGTTGTGCTGAGTCACCATATGAGAGAGAGAGAGAGCTCTTAGGAGAGAGAGGATTTTTCTAGATAGACAGAATCCACTGGAAAACTTTACAGATAATTATGTATTTGATAGATTAAGGTTCAGGAAAGAGCATGTCATAATGTTGTTAGAAAAAATTAAGCCTCATTTGGAGCCATCAAACAGAAGGAGCTGCAGTATCCCTGCCATTCTCCAGCTGTGTTTGGCACTCCAATTTTATGCAACTGGAAGTTTTCTTAGTACGATCGGGGATTTTGTTGTTGTACACAAGTCATCTGCCAGTCATATTGTGAGAAGGGTTTCTTTTGTGCTAACCAGGTTAATGACACATTATGTCAGCTATCCAACAGACAATCAGTGGCTCAGACAAATGAAGGATGCCTTTTTTGATGTGGATGGGTTTCCCAATGTTGTTGGGGCAATTGAAGGGACTCATATACAGATACAGACTCCAGCATCACAGGAAGCTATATATGTAAACCATAAGTGTTTTCATTCTATAAATGTACAAATTGTCTGGGATGCATCCCTTAGCATCTTAAACATTGTAGCACTATGACCCGGGAGGGCTCTACAATGCCGAGTCGACAACTAACTCATCGACCAGCATCACGCCTAGGCTCCCTGCCAACAGCGAGTTGCGATTGGCAGGGAGCCGTGCACAGCAGACTGTTTTTTTTCTTCAGGGGGCTTTGCCCCCAACCCCTGCACCCCCCCATACTTATGGATACCAACTCCAGGTTGGAGTTGGTTCAGGGAAAGGGTGCAAGATGGGAGAGAGTGCCGCTGGGTCCTCAGCACATCCCCTACAGTGACTTGACACTGTTGTCAGCAGCAACATGTGTCACTGCAGGGGTTTCACTGCAGGAAATGTATACCACCCGGGAGTACTCACAACTTCCAGATTTTACAGAACTGTGAGCTTTTCAAAGTTTTTGAATCAGGAAAAGTTAAGGGTTTTCTTCTCAGTGACAGTGGATACCCACTGACAAACTGGCTGTTGACACCGTATATAAATCCTAGAGGAACTGCACAGGAAAGGAACAATGAGGCTCATATGAAAACAATAAACTTGATTGAGAGGTGTATTGGAGTTTGGAAATGTAGATTTCATGTTTTGCATGGTGAGATCTGGATGGCTCCTGAACATGTGTGCACCATCATAGTTTCAACAGGTATTCATAATTATGCTAGGTAAGGTTAACCATTATTGATTTGTTTATTTACTTAGAAAATGTGTAGTGTGAATTTTTGTCACTGAATTGCAGATGCAGTGCCTGCCTGGTGGCACAAAGGGCTGAGGCACTGGACACCTTACCTCGAACCACATTGGTGACCTGGGTTTGGGAGTGAACTCGGGCATCAGGGGTCAGGGGGAAGGACTGAGTGTCTGGAGGACAGAGCTCCATTCCTGGGGGGGGGGTAGAAAATCCTCCTGTCTGGTTACCCCTGGTGGAGACTGGGGGTGTAGCAGCAGTCAGAATCTCCAGGGAAGGAATTGGCTGTGGTGGCACTCCTGCGAATGTTCACGGGAGCATGCACATCTCGCACTGGTGCATATTGCACTGCTGAGCCTATGGGGGGGGACAAGAAAAACCCCAGACACCTAGTAGGCGAAGGTGAGTCCAGTGGGACAGCCCCCACACACATTTCTGGGTTCTGCCAACCAACAATTCGCTCTCCCTCAGCTCCCTGGTTGCTCCACTAGTCTATAGATAGAGCACCAGCAGGAGTTAGTGGTCCCACCTCGGGGGGCTCAGAGCCAGGGGGTTGAGTGGCCAGTGGAGATGGAGGGAGATGTGCCCAAGCCAAGAGTCGGTCAGAGGGCTTCAGGAGTGCGGGAAAAAGGCAGTGACCCGAGTGACCACACTGGATAGAGGCCAGGAGACTGGTAGGTAGGTGGCATAAAGAAAGTTAAAAAAAAATAATAATTGCAGATGCAAGTAGACCAATGGTAAGTTATTGGGCACTATGCAAGCAATATTATAAAAAGGGTCTCAGAAATGCTGCAGTCTGATTGGCTGTTAGGATTTCAACAGCCTTACATTAATCCCTGTTACACTGTCATGTACAGCCTGATCACCATGGCACATGGATTCTTCCTTTCAGCATTCCATCCTGTAGCACTGCTGAATGACTGGAATACTGCATTCTGGTTTTGAACCAGCATTCTTAAACTGTTGGGGGAAGAACTATTTTATTAAAAATCTCTCTGTAAATGAGGAAAACATTAAAATAGTATACTTTTAATACTTTTCTTTTGGAATAATTTTTTATAATAGCAATAAGGCACCCCCAGGAGTTAGATTAGCAGTAAGGTAATCACCCTCTAGGGACAATATGCCACTTGGCTGAGCCTTGTGCCACATTACACCCCTAGGGGGGTGATTAGCAACCTGTTAATCTAATTCCTGGTCATGTCTAATTGCTTAAATGTCCAACAGGGTGGGTGGTATTGTGCAATTTCGCCCTGCCCAGGGGCGTAATGAGGCCTGATGCCGCAGAGGGTGGGTCTTATAGCCCTATGAAGGTTCGGTATTGCCCATACCACTCATCCTGTTTGGTATTATTGCACTTAGAAAATGGGCTATATGTAAAGCTTTTTTTGTAATATTTTGGAAATGGAAAAAAAAAATTAAAAACTACAAATTAACTTAAAGTTACTTTGTTAGTAAAGTAGTCCCTCTACTGGTAGAGTTACCAAAAATCATGAGTGGATGGCAGTGCAGTATTTCACTCCAGTTTCTTACAGCCATACAAATCATAGGTGCTTTGTCTTGAAACAGTGCACCCCTCTCCCGCTCACTTGTGTTCCCTTTATTTTTATTTTTTATTTTATTTATTCATCACAGCAATGGCTAACCCTTCATTTACATTTACTATTACTTGAACTACTGGCAACTGGAAGTAGCACCCAAAGTAGTGACTGGGTAAACGAAGAGTAAGAGGTACAGGTAACATCACTGTTAGAGTGAGTCATGTTAGGAAACAAAACAAAGGAAAAAAAATACAAACCTATTTACGTTTTGTAGGAGTAAATTGGAGCCAGAATGAGTCAAGGAAAAGAAGTGCTGACTGCGAGTAGCGTTGAGCACCCAACATACTAGCTCTAACTAAAAAAAATGTTGCTTATTACTGTAGGAGAATTGGAATTCTGAGAGAACTAGCAGAGTGGCATTAATGGATGCATTATTTAACAAAGCCTATTTCACGGAGATACAGTTGAGATGCATTGTGTCACAGTAATGAATGAGTATGCTGCTTAATTTCATTTGCTATCTCTGCCAGCAACACAAATAAGAAGCAGCTTTATTTCAGGGGTGAGCAGGTGGCCGTCCGGAGAAGGTAAGAGAGCAAGAGTGTGGCAGTTATGTACATCTCCAATGTCTGAGTTGTGCTATGGAGAATGAGGGGGCTAAGAGGGTACTGAAAACAAAATAGGGAGAAATAAGCCCAGCAGAGGTTGTGTGTGGTTTTGTCAGATAGCTTCCCCTGAAGTATGGAGCATTTGGGGGGCTAGTATTGCTCACTAAGCGAGAGAAAAAAAAATGGCAGCATTTTTAAATTGAATGTGGTGCTTTCAACCAATAAACAGGTACGGTGGGCACAAGGATTTTTGAGTGGGTAATAGGGTACTTGGGCTGGGACTTGTTATTTAGAAGGCTCTCACTGCAAGTTAATGTACCCCTGCCAGTCAATCAGGTTCTTTAGATTTTGAAGCCCATTTTCTAAACATTACTCAATAAATACCTTCATATCAGAGGCAAGGTACTTTGCTCAGTAAGATATTACCATATTGTACTTTTGAACAAAGAGAGTGAAGCTCGATAGGTTGGGATGACACTGGTAACCTTGAGATAAACTAACCAGTTTTGTAATGATATGAAGTTATGTATTGTCTTGTATAGTGTTTGTTCCCAACTGATGTCATAAATACATAATTATAGCAGGGACTGAAATACGGTGGGGGGGGTGCTAATTGCCAATATGTGCTTGTATTACAATAATCAGCTCCTGCTGCTTTGAGAAACAGCAAGTCTGCAGTGCTATGAACAGGTCCCAGACTGTACAGAATGTGTTTACCCACAGTGTGTTTCAGTGCAGTGTAGGAAGGAGGGGAATATCTAAGCTCTGCTTAGAGACACATAGGCCTGAAATTGTAGATGAGTCAAAGAAAGAACAAGAGGAGAATGGGGTGTCGATATGTAGATTCGGATTTAACTAACTTCTGATTCTGCATATCCACACCCAGTTCTCCTCTTGTGCTTTCTTCTGACTTGGCTCCAATATCAAGCTTGCGTATCACTAAGCAGAGCTCAGATACTCCCCTGCTTCCTACACTGCACTGAAACACACTGCGGTTAAAAACAAATTCTGACCAGGCTGGGCGCTGTTCATAAAAGGAATGCTGAATTATAATTCATAATGAAACGTATGGGTAATGGAAAAATAAGCAGCATGTAAAAGTGCCTACAGTCTCAGTTGGATCTTGAGAAGGAAGGAAATATGCAAAAACAGAACCGAGAGGGGATGAGGGATAACATATGAACAAGGCACCTCAGAAAGCATAGGAAAGAGTACCAGACAAAAAGGAGATATTACAGGCTTTCAATAACCATTTTTCCACTGCAGGTCTAGCATTTGACAACTTGGCCGCATCTAGTCTGCGTTCCCAGATTACTGTACAGCCCCTAGAACCTAGTTCCACAAATGCAGTCTTTTCTTTCTCACCTGCCTCCTTGAAAGAGGTTGAAGATCTTCTCTTACATTTGGACACTAAGAAAAGTGCTGGCGTGGACTGTCTTGACCCCTACTACCTAAAGATTGCTTATCATGTTCTGGCTGTACCAATCACACATCCATTTAATCTGTCGCTGTCACAAGGGACTCTCCCACATCTATGGAAAACTGCTCATGTCATCCCACTATTTAAATCTGGGGATCCCTGCGACCTAAATAACTACAGGCCAATTTCTCTCCTCCCCATTCTGTCAAAACTCTTGGAAAAAATAGTGAATGCCCAGCTGAGATCTTTTATAGAAAATACAAATCTTTTAAACCTTATACAGTCCAGTTTCAGAGATAAACACAGAGTGATTATGGCTGGGGCAAAAGTAACAGATGACTGGCAGCATGATTTAAAGAACAAAAAGTTTGTCTATGCTGTTTTTCTAGACCTAAGCAAGGCCTTCGACACTGTCAACCACCGCCTGCTTCTTTCTACATTAAAAACGTTAGGTCAAGACTCTACCTCCCTGTGCTGGTTTCATGATTACGTTATGGATAGGCATCAGCAGGTCAAGGCTGAAGGAGAGTTTTCCATTCTCAAAAGGTTAAAAAGAGGTGTCCCTCAGGACTTCATTCTGGGGCCACTTCTATTTGCTATTTACATCAACAGTATTACATCGGCATTAAGGAGGCAAATATTCACCTGTTCGCAGATGATACGGTGCTTTATTTAAACTGTACATCACCTGAAGCTGCCTGTGGAGACTTGCAAACTGATTTCAATCTGCTGCAGTACCAGCTCCTTAGCAAAAAAATGCTACTTAATGCCAAGAAAACAAAAGCGATGCTATTCTCACCTGTTAATCATATGGCATATCCTGCTATTGCTGGTACTCTCCCCCCCATCTCCACTTTATTAGGAGAAAACTTCGAATTTGTAACAAAGTTCAAATGTCTGGGGGGTCTGGCTAGACCACAAACTCTCCTTTGCGGAACATTTGGAGGATTTGCTGAAAAAACTGAGGCAGAGGCTTGGTCTCTTCTTTGGGATAAACCACCTACTAACCACAGAGGCCAAGAGGCAGCTAGTTCAGTCCACTTTCCTCTCCTTAATTGACTATGCTGAATTCATTTATAGCCAATGCGCTGCCTCATACCTTGGAAAACTGGACATACTGTATCACAGAGCCCTGTGATTCATTACCGGCTTCCCCTTCTCTACCCACCACTGCTCCTTATATGCAGCTGTGGGGTGGACCTCTCTAAAATATAGGCATAATAGAAATGCTGCTTTTTGGAGATTCAGAGCTATCACTGACAAACATCCACAGTACATTGCTGATTGTCTGCCTCCAAGTGTGATAGGAAACCTATGCTTTAAGAAGCTGCTCTCTGATTTCTCTGAAAGTGCCCAGGGCCTGCACACGTTTTGGAAGAGCGGCCATAGGCTTCGTACTGCTGTCGCTCTGGAATAAGCTTCAGAAATCATTGAAATTAAGGACCCCTGTTAGTCTTGCTGTGTTCAAGACCTTGTATGCCAAAACTGTCACAGAAGTATGCAATTACTTCCATCGCCCCAGCTCTCTTGTTGTCTGCCTCCTGCCAACCCCCCATTGTCTTCCATAAACTTTATTTTTGCCCACATCAATCCCCTAATTACTTATGAACTCTGCGTCCTTAGTCACCCTTCTACCCTTATCCATTCTTACATGTCCCCAGCCTGTTAACCTACCTCTCCTTGTAGTTTAACTTCCCTGTACCATTCCCACCCTTGTCTGCCTTACTTCATCTACCCCTTGCTTTTTCGCTGTACAAGGTTTTGCAATTTGATAATGCATCTTCTTTTTATGCTGCTCCCTTCTTACCGACCCCCATTTTTCCCTGAATATGTTATGAATTTATATAGGAATGTTATACCATGTATATGAATGCTAAACCTTCACCTATTATTGTTTACTCTGCTCTATTGTTAGGTATATCTACATAGATTGTTTTCTTGCCTTTACATACAGTAAATACATTGTTTCTTGACCTTGTGTGATGCAGATCCACCTTGTAAATGAGCTTGCTCAATGGTGTTTGCCTGGATAAATAAAGATTTGATTGATTGATTGAGATGAGGAAACAATGTCTGTTTTTACTAAGTAAAGTCTTAAAGTTTTTTTGCCTAAGATTATGTATATTTTCATATTTTAAACAGAATGCTTGAGGTGTCATCTGTTGTTTTTTGGAGAATTATCCCAGCTAGCACACCAAGCAGCAGCTGAAACAATTACTTAGAATGCTAAAAAAAGGGAAGGATGTATTTGTCTATTAAGGATTTTAGTAAGGCATGAAACACCATTCTGCATAGTAGGCTAGTGCATAAGCTGGACAGACGGGGGGTGGAACACAGGATCACCAGGTGGGTGGAGAACTGGCTGAAGGGAAGGAGTCAGACAGTGGTGGTAAATGGGACACATTCCAGGGAATGGGTGGTTATCAGTGGGGTGCCACAGGGGTCAGTGCTAGGACCAATACTCTTTAACATCTATGTTAGTGATCTACCAGAGAGTCTGGAGGGATGGGCGTGCCTGTTCGCAGACAATACAAAGGTCTGCAATAGGATGGATTCACCTAACAGGGATCAAGACATGAGGCAGGACCTGGAAAGGCTGGAGAGGTGGTCTGACACCTGGAAATTGAAGTTTAATGCACAAAAGTGCTCGGTGATGCACCTGGGGATGAGGAATATGAGGGAAATATACTCCCTTGGGGGTAGCAATTAAGGAGAAAGAAACAGAAAGGGACCTGGGGATTATGGTATTGCGAGACCTTAAGGTGGGCAGCCAGTGTAGCAGGGTGGTGGGCAAGACAAATGGTATGTTGGCCTGCATTGCGAGGGGTTTGACTAACAGGAAGAGGGAGGTGCTAATGTCATTATACAGAACCATGGGCAGGCCACATCAGGAGTATGGGGTGCAATTCTGGAGGTCTCACCTATGCAGAGATATTGAGATGATGGAGAGGGTCCAGAGAAGGGCAACCAAAATGGTACGAGGGATGGGTGTACCCTATGAGCAAAGATTGAGAGGGCTGAATTTGTACACTCTGGAGACTAGGAGGGAGAGGGGGGACATGATTGAAACTTTTGAGTATTTGAAGGGAATAAATAAGGTGGAGGGTGGTAGCTTGTTCAAATTGAAGAAGGGAGCGAACATGAGGGCCATAGCCTCAAACTGGAAGGTGGGAAATACAGAGGTAATGTCAGGGGGCAGTTTTTCATGGAGAGGTTGGTGGAGGCCTGGAACAAGCTAGGAGGTAGTGGCAGCTGAAACAGTGGAGGGGTTCAAGAGGGCTTGGGATAGATTTAAGGGGTTGAGAAAAAAGCTGGAAGTATAAGAGAAGTGTGGGTAGGGTATTGGGCAGACTGGATGGGCTGTGGGGCCATTATCTGACATCACATTTCTGTGTAATGTGTGTAATTAACTCCCTCCCCATAAATCATATAAAAAAGCAATTTCATCTACTAGTTAGGATACCAGACGAAGCATAGAAGTCATGAGAGTCACAATCCCATCCCATTACAGTCAGATTATCAAGAAAAATAAAATTCTGATTTACAGTACTCTGGCAATGTGCTTATCTACTGAGCTCCTTTATTATTTTCAACAAATGTCATTTAGGATAGTCTGTCTGAGATTCCACATCTTGTTAACAGTGAGGTCCTGCTTCTACCCATTTTCTCAACTGACGGGACTGGAGGAGGGGGTGGATAAGTGTATTGGGTCTAGTATGGATTGAACCTGCAATCTATCTATTCCCAAACTGGTAGTAACCACTAGTCCAGTGCCTAGTAGCCACACTTCCTCCCAGCTGACCACTCTGTGTCTTGTCATATTTTTAATACATTTTACAACCAGCATCAGGGTTTGCCAGAGTAGCTCCTGGTCTACTGGAAAATGTCGACACCCAGGAGCTATTAATGTCTCTTGCCTCCTTATTTTGAACCCTTTTGTAGCACTGAAAAATATCTCAGGAGCAAAAGTCTGCGTATGAGATGTACTTTCTACATTCTCGTTCAATTACATGCAACAGTCAGTATACATACAGTCACGGGTTTAGGCGAACTCAAAAGTTCACATGACTCAGCACATGTATGCGTTTTTAATTACCTGTTAATTTGTTGTTCCTAGGATCCTCCATCTTCCTGATCCAGACTTAGGGACACCACACGATAATGATGTTCCTAACGATCCAGTTGTATGCTCTGAGGAAGGGAGGAATACGAAAGCAGTTGTTAATAACAGCACATTTACACAATAAAGCAGTGTGAGTTTTATCTTCTTGTAACTTTCTCCTGATATCAACAAGTGGACAAGTTAACTAATGACTCCTATATTTTACTGCAGAATCATAAAGTAACATTATGTAAGGACTCTATAGATATCTACTTTTCCCACTACCCCATTACTGGTGTACTGTGTCTTACAATAAAAGATTAACATACGGCTGATGTAATGCTTCTAACCAAGGCCACTGATTTACGGTGAATAAAACAATGAAATTCCATTTTCAAGACTTCAGATTCCGGAATTGCACCGGTGATTGTTACTCTAATTTCCGGATTTTACCGGGATTCTGCTATCATTCTTTTAGCATGTGCATAAAGAATCAGAATTAAAGAAAGCTTAACATACAGAGCCTTAAATAAAGCAAACTGAAGCTAGTACAGGAAAGAATTATAAGAAAAATACAAGTTTTGTAGATTTACTGATCTGATATAAAATGCCTGATTCCATGAAATCTTTGTTTTTACCAGTTTTTAGACAGTCCTAATTCTGGAATTTTACCAGGTTTTCCGTTAAAAACCGAAAAACAGTGGCCTTGCTTATAACCAATGATAAAGCTCGATGACTCAGTCACTTTTTCCATGGAGGTGTTTTTCCTCCTTGGCCTGCTGACATGCTTCAGACCTCCTCCAGCCATCCTCCTCCATCACTTTACATCTTGGCATTCCCCAGGCTCATTATTCCCCACAGTTTTAGTGCCCCCCCCGTGGCAGGGAGGAAGGGGAGATGGCTGTCCTCCCCCCTCTCGAGCACAACCTGGAGCAGGCCAGGGAGTTTATCGAGGCCGTGGAGCTGGAATATTGGAGGGGCTTAATGGAGACAGCAGCCATTTTTTAATTTTTTCCTTGGTCTCTCCCCTCGCGGTCATAAACACACGTGCATGGAGGCGCACTTGCGCCACAAAGCCACATTCATTGTCTTTGTTGGTTCTGGCACTACCCCCATCCTCCACTGGGGGCAGCTAAGGAGTGACATGGACACCCTTCCCCAGAAGATAAGAGCAGTCATCAGATACTCAACCCTCTCCTTCCCCTGCTGACCTCCGCCGGCCTGAGCACTTTCCCTAACGTGAGTCACCAGCATGGCACGAGGTGTGGCGTCTAGCACCTCAACCCTCAGCACCACCAAGCCGGCCCACTCAGTCTCTTTTCTAATTGTTTTAAATCCATTTTTTTTATTTTATGAGGTAAACTCAAATCAGTAACATTCCTTGAACATATGGAAAACCAAACTTCGCTAGCTACTGTATTTTTTTTCCCTGTAAAATTGTTTATTGTATTTTTTTTACTTACATTCAAACCAAAACTAATCAGATACAGATAACTGGTATATTGATGATTATTGTTTACACTCCCCTCATTTTATTCTCTTGAACTATACAGTAAGAAATATAAAATATGTAGATTTATACACTCAACCTTATGTTTATGTTAAGTAATACCATTGTCTTATGGAGAGTCAAGGCATCTTGTTACAAAGAGTATTAGAACACGTCTATAAGGTGTCTGGAGAGATTCCAAGGTGACAGTCACCCTAAAGCAATAAACACACAAAGAACCACTATTCTACCTAGACATACTGGGCTGGATATTCAAACTCGCCATTCATAGGGTACAGACCCTTAGCTCGCATAAAATAGTTCACGCAGAGGTGTCTGAGGCGATATTCAAAGGAGTTGCGCTATTCAAGCACTCCTTTGAATATCACCCCAGCCACAGCCAATGTGCATGGCGCAGTGGAACTTGCACCACCGCAAGTTGACAAAGTGGAGCATTCAACTCATGGCGGATAGTACCATTGCGCCACGCCAAAAATCCCGATATTCAAAAGGTGACATGCAAATGGGGCTATAATTCATGCAAGGTGCAGGGGGTCCATTTCATCTGATTATGGCCCCATTTGCATGCCATTAGGGCATGCAGGTGCGCCGATCCCCGAGGACTTGCGCCAGATGCCCAATCATGGGCAAAAGAGCATGTAAAACCCACCACCACCACCCCCACTGGCCCGATCGTGGGCATAGCTTAAATACCCCGCTTCCCACCAACCCAATCGCGGGCAGCAATGTGTCTCCCCAACACATCCCTGGTGGTCCAGTGGACGATAAGCCCGATCGCGGGCTGGTAATAAACACACCCCACCTCCCGAATATATCCCTGGTGGTCCAGTGGACCGAAAATCCGATCGCGGGATGTAGTTATCAACCCCCAAACACATCCCTGGTGACCGTGTCCCCCACCCACCCACCCGACCCCACCCCGATCCCCTGCAGCGGCGGGCAGCAGCATCCCATCCGCCTGCCGCCCCGCCGTCACTGACTGACCGAGTAGGGCTGCATGCCCATTTGTGCAGAACAAGAGCCAATGGGCGTGCAGCCCATACCGTCACGAACAGTCCAGTTTTGTGAATGAATTTCATTCACAAAACTGGAACTGTCTTATGGTATGGGCTGCACGCCCATTGGCTCTGCTCTGCACCAATGGGCTGAGCCCTACCGCAGCTAGTCGGGGGCGGTGGGGCAGCAGGCGGTGGATGCTGTGCTGCCCGCTGGCTGCAGGGGAGCGGGTAGGGGCTTCGGTGGTGGGTGGGGGGGACACTAGGTCACCAGGGATGTGTTTGGGGGTTGACAACCATCCCGTGATCGGGATTTTCGTCCACTGACCACCAGGGATATATTCGGGAGGTGGGGGTGTTTCATTACTTCAGCCCACGATCGGGCTTATCGGTCCACTGACCACCAGGGATGTGTTGGGGACATTGCTGCCCGCGATCGGGCTGGTGGGGGGGAGTACACTATGCCCGCGATCGGGCTGCAGGGGGGGGCACAGGGACTGGGTTGGGGCCAGCCACAGGTGGCAGCTGCTGTGTTGTGCCCTGCAATATAGCAGTTCACCTGTGGGTGGCCCTCGACTTAAGCCTTTTTTTTTTGGCTCAAAGTCCTGCAGGTGCAGGTTGGGGGTTGCGCCTGCACAACTCTGCACAGCCCGGCTGAATATCGGGCTGTGCAGTTTATGCATGGTTCCTCCCCTTCCAGTTGAGCATGCATTCATTTGCATTGCACTGTTGCTCAGCCTGTTTTCAGTGGCGCAACTGCCTCCTGCTGAATATTGCAGAATGGCGCAATTTCGGACTTGCGCATGGCGCAACCCTTTTGAATATCTGGCCCACTGTATTGTCCAGCTATTGACACGCAGTGTATCAATTGTTTCATGTGTGATCCTTTATGAGCCTGCTGATTTCATTGCACATGGGGGGTATAGAGACGGTGTGAACAAAAAAATAAAAATCCAACTGTGTTCTGTTGACTGCTAGGGTTGGCCTCTGATTTTATTCATAGGAGCAGCATTGGAGCTGCCATTAGTGATTTTGCTCTGGAGTACATGCGTCCCTATTTTGCAAATGTGTCATCATAGCTCCTGTGTACCCTGGTATATGACCAGAGGATGCGTGGGAGGACACCTGGATGATTTTGGCATCTGCTATATATGTTGGACTTTAGAAGTCCTGGGGACTGTAGCACCAGGGGAGTCCGATACTAGGAATGCAGGATTTTATTCTGAATTAGCTTGCTCTTAGTATCCTGAAAGCTCTTGTGGGCAGCCCACCAGCATTCTCTATATTCTTATTATGTGAATTTTCTGTTGAGGGCCTGTTCTCATTTGTTCTGGGCTTTTTTTTAAATGTTGAATTTTCCCAGTCATGGGGGAAGGGGGCAGTAGTGCATAATTATTCTATTGTCTTACTACGCCCCTTGCACGTGCAGTAATATCTGTTCCATGTACACTGGAGATAGCCAGGCTAAGGGATCGCCTACCTCCACAGGCAGGGCAAAATCCAACAGTCTCTCCTGGGGGTGGCTGTATCTCCCTCATGAGGAAGGTTGTTTTTGTGACTAATATGTGTCTGCTGCATAATGATTTCACCCTATGTTTGTTTTAAAATGAGGTCTCCATACTCCACCCTCCCACCCATGTTGTATTTGCACATTGCCTGGCTTCCCATTACCTCATTTGCCGAGGACTTGCACACTGTGCACAGATGTGGGGCCTTGCTAACACTATGAATACATTACCCATGGCACAACTCACTTAGGCTGTGTCCTTCCCTTGTGAGGTTGGGGGACCATGCACTGACCCTTCATTCATGATCCCCTCTGGGGCCTGTTATGAGATATTTCAATACTTGCTAATACTCAGGTAGTACTTCTTCCCCATCTCAAACCACCCTCCCCATTACACCACTTTATATATCAGCACAACAAACATACAACTTATCTAAATCAGTCATTGGCATTGGCTGCATTCTTTTCAAGTTCGGCTGGTGCTTCAGTGCTCCATCTGCTTCAAGGAAAGATGGCCATGCTTCATGTCGACATTCTTCCTCCAGTCCACCATTCACTGGCTGGCGCCACCTTGATCTGCTCCTTCTCCATTCCCCCAGTTGTGGCAATAACAATATACAGTGATTTGGTTGTCAATCACACCTTCCCTATTATATCCTGCATTGAACAACCACCCCATTGTGTTGTGTAACTGTCCCTGACATTTTCAATGGCATTCACTAAGTCTGCCTCCAATTGTGATATGATATTACTTACATGTATTATCCACAGATGGAAACACTTACATATGGTAGTTGTTATCATTCATATATGAGTAGGGCAAAGATTTCTCTTCTTTGTGTAGTTATAACCATTTAACTACCATTAATAAACACTAACCATTCGGAAAACCGTTTTCTAATGTACTGTTTCATTTCATATTCTGTTTAATATCACCCGATTAACTTACTGTCTGTTAATGTAACGTATAAGTTATTTACCTTTATCAATGCTTACTCAAGAAAAAGTATAATGAGTGTTACTCTTTTTATTTACAGGCGATGTACTACTTTAAATTTCAATTTGACTTGTATGTAGACATATCCAGTAACCATTTCCTTTTTCTTTTAGAATGGAAGAGCCAACGACTATATTCAAGTTGGATGGAATCGATAATTTTGATCAACTAGTAATAACGCGCAGTGCTCTTCAGCCACTGAAAATTTCCTTATGCGATTTCAACAAATTACTTAAATTTGTAAAGTGAATTTTGACCAACAGTTATTGTGGCTAAAATGCCATTATGATCTTATTTAGAATTGTACATATTTTCCTAACTTAACAGTTGAAAAGCAGCAATAAAACTTTTGATGTGCACGTGTGTGTGCATGTGTGCTTGACTGTGCTTGCACTTGTGTGTGTTTTTGTTTATGACAGAAGTTGCATGTGTATGTTTTTAAGTGAGAAAGCATTTACGTGTATGAAAGCGAGCCGTGGAGGGGTTGGTTAGTTAGTGCCTTAATCCTTATTTTTGCAGCAAGTCAAAAATGATCTTAATGTTAATCAGACAAATCTAATTTAAACATTTGTTTTGTGTTTATTTTTTAATTATTAGCAAAAAAAGCATTGTGTTGCAACTACCTCTGTTTAACACTATACAATTAAGTCTCATAGTTATTTGATCATTTTAAATGTTGTGTTTTCCAAACCACAGACTACTTCTGTTTTTTTATCGCATTTTTTTTTTTTACTATAATAAACTTCAATGTATTTCTATAATAGAAATAGTTCAAAAATACACAAGATGGCTGGCCTGGTGGTGCTGAGGGTTGAGGCACTGGAAGCCACACCTCACGTCACATCAACGTCCTGGGTTCGGGAATGAGCCCGGGTTGTCGGGTGTCAGCAGAGGAAGGAAGAGATTGAGCATCCGGAGGACTGCTCTCTCATCCCAGGGAGGGTTCAGGGGAGTGATTGCTACTGAATCGGCCTATGGCAGTGGCTGGAGGCACCTGATGTAGTGACGCTGCACACACAGGGGAGTGGAGTTGCGGTATAACATTGCCTCGTAGGCCGAACTCCGCAGGGGGGCAGGACACATACAGAAGTAAAATCCCCTCCTGAGGATAGGCGACAGCACCACGGTCCCAGGTCCACACTCATTCACTGGTCTTCCTCCTCTCCATGACCAACTCATGTGGTCCCGGGGCTCTATACTATAGATAGAGTGCCCTGGGTGGGAAGGGCGTCCCTTTCTCTGGGGATCTCAGATCCAGAAGATGCATCGCGGCGTGAGGGGGAGAGGTAGGGGAGTCGCAGGCTAGAGGTAGAGACCTGGATAACTGAGATTTCCTGAGAGAGTCCCCCGGTGTGGAACAGAAAAAGAATTTAAAGAAAAAATACACAAGATGATTTTATATTGATTTAGTGTTGTTTAAATGATATGAGATCTAATATGAATAAATCATTGTAACACTCTTTTGTTTCATATTTTAATGTCTATGAATATGTTTTTTTGTGCCCCTTCCTCTCTGTTCCTCATCTGGGCATACCGACAGCTCAGACAGAGCTACCCCAATCCTGTCAAGGTTTGGTCCACCAGGCAGGGAAGGGGGAGGAGTCTCAATCCTTACCACCAATCAACACTTGATGTCGTGCCACTCCCGGTATGAGCACCAGTGCTGGGCAATGAAGCAGGGCCATTTTCATCTTCATTTACTCCCTCTACACAGGATGTCAGACTGCAGTGGGGTACATGGAGATGATGCATGGTGAGATGTGCCATTACTCCAGACCCCTGCCGACATACAGCCCGCCCATTTGGCCTCTCAGCTAAACCTCCACCAATGTGCATACAGGTGGTGGTATTGCAGTGGGAGCAGCAGCAGCCCTTCCTTCCAGCTGGAGGAGAATGTCACTCGGAAATGCTCTATCCTCCTCCCCCCAGCTGACCCTCCAGCAACCCTGGCTTGCTCCCGAACCTCTGTCACAGGCATCGCAAGCGCCTGCACTCATGCTGCACTGGCAGGCCAGCCCCAAGTCTACAGTTTTCATGGAGTCAGAACAGCATTTAAACAGTCAACATATATATACAGTTTCTTATTATGTAAAAAATAATGAAATCAAAATCAGTTCCTTTTCACAAATTCTGGTATGTCGGTTTTCTAATTGGGAAGTCTGCCTTCTGTGTGACTCACAGATAGACCAAATGGCCTGTATATGCTGGCAATTTCATATGTAAGAAAATATTCCAAGTATCAATTAATCGTTCTTTATGTGCATTTATCACTTGGCTATGTCTAATGCAACATTAGAACAATATATGATGATGAACATGTTGTTAAATGTAGAATTAGACATGTCTCTTAGTTGCAAATCCACTTGCTGTTTGTTATACATCTCATAAAATAATGGAGAATGTAGTAGATATATATAAATTGTTGTTTGAATAGCAACCTTAAATGGAAGCAAATACAGTTTTATTTAATATTCAATACTCACTTTGAGATTTTATTTGATAATTAAATAATCGGTTATTGCCATTGATATTTATTCACTCACAACAACAAACATTAATTCGGTTTGGTCTCAAATTCATTTAACTTCTAACATAAATAATACACATTCTCATAAATCTGTATAAATACATTACTTCAACTACCAACAGATTCATGGGGTAGGATTCTCAAAGTTTCGCCCAGGTGCAAAACAAGTTTGCCCTGGGCAAACTGGGCTTTGTGAATAGCTGGTATTCACAAAGCCCAGTTTGCCCTCGCAAAGTGGGTTTGTGGTTGGGCAAAGTAGGAAGGGGCGTCGCAATGCAAATGAGTGGGAAGGGACCTGCATATCCTCGCACTCCCATCCACAGACATTTGCTCCACCCAATGACTGTTTGCAAAGACAATTGCCTGGAGCAAATTACAACTGTGAAAAACTTGGCAGAACTCCTTGCAAACCCTAAGGGTTGCAGCAGTACTGCACACATCCCCACCCACCCCGTTTGAAGAAAACTGAAGTCACCCCCCTTTCTGGTCCCACTCTCATTATAATTGAAAAAAAAAATCCTTAGTTTCTGTAGTATAGTTGTCCCTCTCCCCTCTCTGGTCCCGATCCCAGTATTAGTAAATAAATAAAAAAAAGTTTTCATAGTATAGTGATCCCTCCCTAGTCAGACTCCCATTAAGACTAAAAATACAACAATCCCCAGTTTCTATAGCATAGCGGTCACCCCCAATTAAGTCTGGCAACTACACCCCCCATCCCAGCATGGCCCCCCCTGGTCAGCTGGCAGCACAGCCCTCCACTCACCTCCATGACTGCCCTCTGACTGAACTGTCAATGGATGACAGCTTACAGTACTCCTTACAAGCCCATTTATTGACACTGTCAACCAATGGGCTTGCAGTGTGTACTGTGAGCTGTAATACATATACTTGTGTAATTCATAACTTTGTGAATTGCAACCTACAGTACACACTACAAGCCCATTGGTCAACAATGTCAACCATTGGGCTTGTAAGGAGTACTATAATATGTCAGTCATTGACAGTTCAGTCAGAGGGCAGTCATGGAGGTGAGTGGAGAGCTATGCTACCAGCCGACCGGGGGATGATTCTGGGATGGGGGACTGGGGTGGGATGTAGTTACCAGATTTGGTTGGTGGGGGGAACCACTACATTAAGGAAAAGTGAAGGTACAACATGGGAGGGAGATCAGGACCGTGAAGTAGGGCTGGGACTATTATCTATGACAAGGGTGTTTATTTTATACTCTCAGGGCGATCGGGGACCAGTGAGGGGAGAGGGAACACTATACTATGGAAACGGGATATATTTACTATTATTACTGGGACTGGGGAGGGTGGAGGGACACAATATATATATATATATATATATATATATGCCTTTGTTTGGATTAATGCTGCCACCCGCCTGCCCCTATTCACAGTCAGATAGCCCACTGGGCATCCTACTGTGAATAGCACAGTTGCCTACCAGCACAAACAGGGAGCGCAGCACAAACGTGTGCGCTCGCTTTGCACAGTCTTTATGAGTTCTGCCACTTATCTGAAAATCAGCAGGGACCAGCCATCTATAGACATGTCATATAACTGTACCACAATGGTCTATCCATTAGATGTGTGGATTAATACAGAACTATACCATAAATAGTTAAATAATTTAATAAATAAAGGAACAATATTGCAAGTAAAAAAAAATTCAATAATTTTGTTAATTAATGTATGCAAATACATAGTTAAATTTCTTATTGTCATATCTACATTTTAAAAATCAATCTTCAGAGAGTTGCAAAATTCATGGCAATACATTGCAAAGCTATATACAGTATCTAAAAACTCATCTATTCATAAGCACCGATTTAATATTCTGATTTCCAGTTTTAACTTCTTTATTTCTAGCTGCAACTTCTCCTTCTCCAAATCCAAATTATAACTTTGTTTCTCTAGGATCTTTATGTATTTGTCTGGTGATCTCTGTCTTTTTCTTTGCCCACGTTCAGGAGTTGAAGTCGACTCAGTAACACCCAACTGCTGCCTAGAATGATAAATGACAACTGTTTCACTGTTGTCAAATAATTAAAGTTGAGATTTACAATCGTTAACTCCTCATATTCATTGATATATCAAATGATCTGCAACTGTTTATAATCATTTTCTTCAATTTGGACTGCTAATTTCCAAGTATATATACTCATACAGTACACTGTTCGGTGGGGGCGGGTGAATGTCTATCAGTGTTGAAGAATGCCTCAATATGTACTCACAGGAGGATACGATGAATCGGGGGAGACATGAGAGACACTTTCAAGTTACTAAAGGATGCAAACAAGGTGAAGGGTGGGTGACAACTTCCATTATAGGAAGAGTTCAAGAACAAGGTGCATGATATGAAACTGGATGGGGTTAAGCTGAAAGGAAATGAGAGGAAGTTTTACTTCGTGAGAGGGTGGTGGGTGCATGGAATAGCCTGCCACAGGAAGTGGTGATAGCAATGAATGTGGAGGGATTTAAATATGCTTGGGACAGGCATAATGGGATGTTAGTGGGAGGGTAGGGGAGGTATAAGGACAAAGACCAACTAGGGTCAGAGGCCGCATACAGCGGTAGGGCTTATGGCAGAATGGATGGGCCTGGTGGTCCTTATCTGCTGACAATTTCTATGTTTCTATGTACAAGCATAGAAAAGCTTCATCCTTTGTGGCCCCTGACTTTTTCCTTCTAGTTTTCTTCTCCTTATTGCCCGAGGCCCCAGACAGAGAGACACATGTGCGTGGAGGCACGCATGCACCATCTTGCTCCGGTGACAGTTTCTTCCCCACCCCACTTGCTTAGTGCCCTGGATCCCTCAGCTGTGCTGCCTCCTGGCATCCACCATGAAGCACCCAAGAGCTGAGGAAAGCACAGATCCCTCCTCAGAGAGGAGAGCTGTCAGCCAGCATCTCAATCCTGCACCACACACTCCCCCCAATTGACCTCTGATGACCTGTGATCATTCCCAAACACTGGTCGTCGACATGGTGAGAGGTAAGGCATTCCGCGCCTCAGCCTCCTGCTCCATTGGGTTGGTGTTGGCTATTGAGTATGTTAATATGTAATAAAACAAAATATTTACACTACTGCTTATGTTAAATGTGCACAATAACACCTCCACACTAATAATTGGACTGTTACAAAGTTCTTGTGCAATGATACTTCATTTGAGGAAAAAAATTTAAATGTAAAGTTGATGTTTACCATTTGAACTGTGTTGTGGATTCAAATCTTTGGCAGTTAATGTTGATTCTATAAATGATGCCAGGTTCAAGGCTTCTTGTTGGTCTGGAAATGAGGTAATAAAAGAACTAGCAAGTATTATTCAAAAGATAACATAAAAGAATGATCTACGAATGTCAAACTGGAGCATTTTACTAACTGAAAATCCTTATTAACATACATCTAGAGCATAATCATATGCTGAACAGTATGTAAAAATAGAATAATGTATAGGTATCAGTGTATTACTGATGAGTAATACCATTGAGAGGTTCTGGACACTTTGGAACCTCGAGAGCGAAGCTCGAGGGATTACCGTGCCCAGAACCCCTCGAGATGGTTCTCTTGCAGGTAATACACCCATACACATAGGTGTCAGCGTGGCTCAGCTGGTAGCACATCCGCCTCTGGACCAGAAGGTCGTGGGTTCTCGTCCCACACTGAGATTGAACTTGCACCTAAAAATCACTGGCATCTGAGTGCAGTATCGGGGGGTGATGTACTGCTGGGGTGTGCCGTCCTTCAGATGAGATGTTAAACTGAGGTCTCTTCTGCCCATCCTGGTGTTATCCTGGTGGGTGTACAGGTGGAAGTAAAAGAACCCAGGACACTCTTTGCAAAGAGCAGGGAACATTCCCGGTGTCCTGGCCAACATTCCCCTTCCCATAAACCGGTTCATGCAATTACCAAGGCTGTGTGTGGGTGATGATGTGCGACATGGCTGCCACCACACATTCAGTCACTTCACTACCAGTCTAGCATTGCTTGTAAAAGCGCTTTGGGATACTGTATATGAAAAGTGCTATATAAATGCTGATTCTTCTTCTTCTTGCGCATTATTTTTTTTAATATATGGATCAGAGGTTTTGATGAGGCTTACCTTCGTAGTGCTGGTTGCTGCTGTGCCCATGTGATTTGTGGAGCTTGTGACTTTTGGCAGTTTTGTCTAAGGAAAAGTTTGTAGAAATGTGAGTGTTTTTTTTCTGTGTATTTAGATTCTGTTGCTGCTCTACAAAACAAAGAGCTGAAATATTGTCCAGTTTTGAGAAAGACATTTTTTTTGTTTTAGCTGTTTATGCGATGTTATGTGGCTGTGTGATGAAACGACTGTTCTTTTGTTCGTGAGAGTGGTGAGTGCAGTTGTCCCATGCTGGACACCTGCCATTTTTGTGGGTGCTTGTGCTCTTTTTTACCAGTGTTAGTACTATCGTTCAGCTGTTGAACGACAGTATTAACATTGATAGACAGTACTATTAACACTGGAGGTGCGATGGTATTATCACATATGTTTGTATGCTTTTTGAGTGTTTTAAATTCAATATCCATATATTGTTACTGTTTAAAAAATGTTTCTTATAACTATAGCAATATGGTACTCATGGTCTCTTACAATAAACAAGCATTTGTCAATGCTGAATATTGTCTTTCTGGTATTGGCATTGGTAGTGCAGGAGTTAGAGAGATGCATAATAGGAATGGCAGTGAAGTATGGAAATGACGCCAACCCCACCCCACCCTGCAGAGACTAACAGGCATTGAGGTGTTCCTTTGGGTCATCAGCCATAACGCTCATGCCATTTCACCTCACCCTACACTGAAGACTCCGAAAAGTGTTGCGTTGTGGCTTTGCATTGTCATGCCTTACACGCACCCCATTCCATAAGGAAATATGTTGAGATGGGTGCAGTATAGGAGAATGGGGTGAACTTTGGGGCTGAAGAGTCTAAGGCACACCTCAATGCCTGTTAGTCTCTGCAGGGTGGGTTGGGGTTAGCGTCATTTCCATACTTCACTGCCATTCCTATTATGCATCTCTCTGACTCCTGCACTACCAATGCCAATGCCAGAAATGGCTGCAGTGTGGGGGTGGGGGTGGAATGGTGTGAGCATTACATCTGACAATCCAAAGTCAGACCGCTGATGCCTGTCAATCTCTACAGGGTGGGACATTACGGTTACACCAAATTTTCAACATAGGCATTTTGAGACCTCCGCTCATGAACAGTGGCACTGTGATTTTGTTAATCTGCCCCGAACATTGATTTCCAACAGCTACCGTGTCATTCTGCTCCAGATGTGCAAAAACACATTTCAGGCAGGATGTGAAAAATGACAGCTGTACCGTTCATAAGGAAGTGTGAAGAAATGGAAATGCTGAAAATCTGGAGTGAAAATATTAAAAATGTATTTATTTATTTTTATTTATTGAATTCTTGGATTACAACCTTTGAGCTGCAAGCTCATTTACAAAGGTACCACATCGGGAAGTGGGAAAAAAAAAAAAGAACAACAGTATCATATACAATTATTGGAACAGCAACAGAGACAATAACAGGGAGAAAATTATATAATATAGACACATGTTACCAAACTGAGCTATGCTGGGTGCTAGCATAGGTCATTAGGGGAATAGAGAGAGTGGGAGGTGGTCCAGAGTACATGGTTGGAAGAGAGCTGGGTTGGGGAGGGGTTTGAAGTGAGAGCTAGTGGTAACCTCAGGCTCGAGGTCACCTTGTCGGGGGGGGAGGAGAATGTGGGATAGGACAGAAGGTAGGGAATTTGGCAGTGGGGTAGGCTACGAATCTAGAAGGAGTAGAGAGACGTCCGGTGCAGCGCTCTAGCTAATGGCGGCTTAAGAGATCGGCTCCCAATTCCCTCAAGTTACAATTCCTCATTTAGCCCTCATAAAACTTATAAAACTTGATCTAAAAAGGTAGACTCTTGATGGCTAACATTAGATCGAAGAGGGGAAGTAACAGACTCCACTTACTTACACCGGAATCTGAGCCCTCAGACTCTCCGAAGGGGAAACGCCACAAACTTCGGCCCAAAAACCACGCTCCCAAAGTAAATCCTCGAGCTGCAAAAATAAAAAGGCTGTCAGCATGGACCAGAAACTAGATAAGATACTGACCAAAATTATGGACTTGAAATCAGATTTTTCTTCTTTTAAGCAGAATCAAGAAACAATGCAAAAAGAAATTGCTGAAATCACCTCCAGAGTAGCTGAACTTGAGCAAACAGTCCAAGATCAGTGGGAGACAATAACCTACCTCCATACTGCACTGCAATAGATCACCACCCTCTGCCATCTCACCATGGAAAGGCAAGAAGATGCAGAGAATCGGCATCGCTGACTCAATCTTAGGGTGTATGGAATTCCAGAGAACAGTGAAGGGCAAGATCTGGAGGGGTTTGTCTCTACATATCTCCACACATCTCTTACCTTAGATCCAAAGTTGGACTTGTAAATCAAACATACACATCGAGCGCTTGGCCCAAAGCCCTCTCATTCAAATGCCAGGCCTCATTCTATCATAATCAGGTTTTTAAGTTACAGCACCAAAGAACTTATACTCCGAAAAGCCTGGTCCATGGGTAAAGTGACTTACGGTACAGAGCGGATCTTTTTGAACAATGACTACGTGCCTACAACAATGCAGAGGAGTAGGGCTTATTTTCCCTTGTTCCACATCTTGCGTCAGCAGCAGCTTACATTTCGGACCTCTTACCCCAGCAGACTGTTAGTACAATTTCCATCAGGGCAAGCGGTATATGCATCAGCAGAGGATGCTTTGCAGGACTTTCCAACCAGAGGACTCTCACTCCCACCCACTGTTCCAAACACCAGGAGGACTCAGAGAGAGGATCATCCAGCCTAAGCAGGTCAATTAGGTAGACAAAGTCAGCAGGAGGCCCTCGCTGCCATCAAGCAATTATTAGCCCAATTTGCCAGATAGGATAATTGAGAGACTTATACCAGACTTCAGAAACAGCGTGGTGAGCAGGGGCACCGACAGCACGGGTGCTTAGGTGCTCAAGCACCCACAAAGTTACATTAGGCACCCTCAAAAACTGGACCATTCATATTCTCTGACAATATGAATGGTCCGATTTTAATTCATTCATTCTGACAGTCAGTCGAGTTAACTTTCACTCTGTGGGAAACATCACCTGGCCGTCCTGTTCTGCTCGAGCAGTAGCAGCATTTTATGTGTGTGTATGTGCACACCAATCAGGATTTTTTCAGGCATTCTCCTTTAAACATCTCCATTCCTCGTCACATGACTCATCCCTGGGAGTCTCAGTGATGGGCAATGTGAGGCAGGGTTCTTGTCTCTGCCTGCGATTTACGGTCTCCGATTTACTGTTTCTTGCTCAGCTACACTACTTGAGTGAGCATTCCCTCCTGGCTCCCATGCTGCAGAAGGTCAGAAACTGTTTATATCTGGAACTGACATGACGATTTCAAAACTAAGCTAAACTGAAAAAAGATCTACAGAGAGATCAGAAGAGAACAAGAGGGAGAGATTAGTTAGATTGACTCAGTGCTCAGTATTAGGAGCAGGGAAGGATTAGGGAACTTAAAAGTTTTGGACATGTTTGGCCTTTTTTTTGTAAACTTATTTTTGACATCAACAAGACTGCAATCACAGACTTCACTGGTACATAGTTATACTGCACATTAGTTCATGCAGAGAGGAGAGCTATTTCATCATATACCAATAGCTCTGGAATTTTGGAGCATTACTTACAGTAATTGAAATTGTTCTTACGTATTCTGCCAACCAGTATTTCTTTCATCACACTAACACTCTGTGTGAGTGTGCAGTGGGGAGAGAGGACCAACAGTGTGTTTTTCTTACTCACAGGACACTGCCTCTTGCAGTCCTTCTCCTGTCCAGTATATAGGGCATTAAATAAATGTCTCTTCCTCCTAGTTTGACTGTCTGTCTGTGAGAGCTGTTGTGGGAGGGGAAGAGCTGATTCCTGAACTTTGTCTTCCTGATCCCATAGCTGACATTAAACCAGACTCTGGCATGATATAGAGCTGGGGGGGCATGAAAGAAAAGACAGAAAGATCAGTAACACGACAAGGCATGCAAAAGTCTAGCATACATCTGTCATGTTCCCAGGTCGCCCCTGAAAAAGGGACCTTCGGGGCTCAGTGGGCCTACCCGGTCATCAAAATTCAATAAATAAATAAATAGTATTTTACATTGTGTGTGCACGTGAATCCACTCCTGTTTAACATTTATTACTTGACAGGATATAGCACATGTTTAGTGGACACTCTCATTCAGGATACTTGTCTATCTGTGTTATCTATCTATCTATCTCTCGCGCTCTTTCTCAAGATGCCTTTTAATTTTATACATGGAATTCCAGTTGTGGGTTACTTTCAATACAACTAGACCACACAGTGGTGTCTTGGTGGTGTTTGCTAAATGTTTTAATGAAGGAATTCCTAACCGAGCCTGTGTCCCCCGTTTGTAGTCCCGTACCTTCTGTCCCCAGTGTTATGTGTCCCCTTGTCCCCAGACTTGTGTCCCCATTCTTCAGATTTGTGCTTTTTGTCCCAAGTTCTGTGTACCCTGCCCTCATATTTTTATTCCTGTCCCAAATTCTGTGTATCCTGTTCCCAGCCCGTGTCTTCACTGCCTAAAAACCAGGTGTCTTCCAATCCATGGCCCTGTCTCCCCTGTTCCCCAGTGCTATCCTCCCTACTGGCACTGGATCCCACTGTCCCTAACACCTGTCTCTAGCCCAGTCCCAAACAGTGCTGGAATTTAACTTTATGGGTTTTGTGAGTGGGGGAGACAGAGAGGTCCATATCTTTAAATGGAGCCCCCTTCCGATTATTAGTCAGTTAGTCATGAGCTACCAGGGCTTTCTTCAGATTTGGGGGAGTTGAGCCCTGACAAGCCCCCTGTAATTCCAACACTGGTCCCAAGCACTGTGCCACTGTGCCCCCAGATATCCTATCCTTTCTCCTGCCTCCAGCCCCAGTACCCCATTCTGTGTTCTCTGTCTCAGTCCCTGCCTCCCTGTCACCCGGCCCTGCTATGTTCTAAGACAAATCATAGTTTGCTACGATATTGACTCAGATGCTTTGAACAAAGCAGCAGCACCTCAGGTAATCTGATTAAAAGGTGCTGGTATTGTAAAGTACAATACATGCATTATTTTTTTCCAATTGTTTAACCAGGAGTGGCACATTAAGCTGAAAGCTTGTTTACAGGTGTGACCTGGGAGGACAGGGAAGTTAAGTGACTTGCTCAAGGTCACACAGTATGCAAGCGGGGGCTGTGGGTTTCAAACCAAAGTCTCCAGATTTGCAGTTCAGAGCCTTAAATCACTGTACTGTACTGCATCCCCAATTTTTGTAACTGATGCTGGGCACTAACAGTCGGATAAATATTCAAGGCTGCTTTTTGCTGGCTTAATTTGGTCTAATTTGTTGCATTTACTGCTGTTGGTTTGCCCTTTTCAGCCAAAGGGAGCAGGAACCACTTCAGTTTCCCCCTCTGACTATGAGAAGGTATTAGAATATCAGTTCCTCAGCTCCTCATCTGATTAGCGCTGAAGGGTCAGGGATGCAAATCATTCTTCTAATTGCAAATGACTCCATTCAGCTCCCCTTGTCTTTGAGTCACTGAAACCATGGGGCCTTTTTTCTCCTCCACCCCAAACTTTTTGTAATCCCTGAGCATCTTCAATCTGACAAAAAGGAGTAGAAACATAGAAACATAGAATCTGATGGCAGATAAGGACCGCTTGGCCCACCCAGTCTGCCCATTTCCCTACCTATTGGATAAGCTGCAGATCCTAGCTAACCAACAGCCTACTTCTTCCTACCTCCGCCCCCTAGAATGGCCTTATCCCTGTCCCATGCATTCTTGAATTCCACCACTGTTTGTGACACCACAACCTCCTCAGGAAGGCTGTTCCATGCATCCACAACCCTCTCCATGAAAAAATACTTCCTCACATTACCTGTGAGCCATCCCCCCTCTAGCTTCAAATTGTGCCCCCTTGTTCTTGCGCCTATTTTTCTGAAAGATGCTACCCTTTTGGACTCTGTTGATTCCCTTGAGATATTTGAAAGTTTTATCATGCCCCTTGAGGCTATACATATTAAGCTCCTTAAGTCTCTCTTGATGTGTCTTCTGGTGTAGACCCTGCACCATTTTAGTTGCCCTGCTCTGGACTGCCTCCATCCTGTCTATGTCTTTGCAGAGATTGGGTCTCCAGAACTGCATGCAGTACTCCAGATGGGGTCTCACCAGCTGTCTGTACAGAGGGATAACAACTTCATGTTTTCTACTGGCGATGACTCTCCCTATACATCCCAGTATCTCCCCAGCCCTCCTTACTGCCCTCTCACATTGCCTGTTCATCTTTAAGTCATCTGATATGACTATCCCCAGGTCCCTTTCCATTTTGTTGCTGTTAGTATCTTACCCCCATTGTGTACTCTTCCCCTGGGTTTTTGTTTCCAGGTGCATTACTTTGTACTTCTTAGCATTGAATCTAAGCTGCCATACATTTGACCATTCCTCCAACCTTGCCAAGTCCCTTCTCATCCTTTCCATCCCACCTTGTGTATCAACTCTATTGCAGATCTTTGTGTCGTCTGCAAAGAAACATACTTTTCCTTCCAGTTCCTCTGCAATGTTGCTTATAAAGACATTAAAGTGGACTGGCCCTAGTACTGAACCATGCGGTACCTCACTAATAACCCCTCTTTCTTTAGAGTGGACTCCTTATGCTGACATAGGCAGTGTGGAGCGTAGATACCACATTGCGTTAATATCCGTTGCGGTTAAGAGGTTAGTTCTTAGGCATTGGACTGATCAATTGGTGTTGTCCTATGCTGAATGGTTGACTGAGCTCTCTGCCTATCTCAATTTTGAGAATCTAGTGGCCAGTGTGCGAGGCCGCATAGACTTGTTTAGGAAAAAATGGGGCAAGCTCCAAGCGTTATATTTGCACCAATGATTTCTTATGGCCTTATCCCTATCCCCATAATGGTACTCCATTGTGATACTTTTGGAGTTCTGTATTGGTAATCTAGGGAGTAGATTACTTCCTGTATAGTTATTATAGTAAAGACCTAACTTGAATGTATTAACTACATGGCACCTCATCTGGGTTGGGTGGGAGGGTGTAGGGGTGGGTTAGGATTGGAGGGTGGGAGGTGGTTGGGGGTCGGGGGTTTAGGGTGGGATTGGGAGAGGGGTTTGGGGGTGGTTACTTTGTTGTTTATGTTTTGGGAGGGGGTTCCTTTTTGGGGGCTTTTCCTTTCTTCCTTTGTTATACCATATATTTCTTGACAGTTGTATACTTCTGTGTTTTTGTGGTTGTATTATGTGTAAAATTAATAAACTTGAATTTCAAAAAAAAAATAGAGTGGACTCCGTTTACTATTACCCTCTGTGTCCTGTTCTCCAGCCAATTCTTAACCCAGGCTACCATCTTGGGACCCACTCACAGGCTGGCCAACTTGTATATTAATCTTTTGTGTGGGACTGTGTCAAATGCCTTGCTAAAGTCTAAGTAGGCCATGTCCACAGCCCTTCCCTGATCTACTACTTTGGCCACCCAGTCAGAGAAATCTATTAGATTCGTCTGACATGACCTTCCCACTGTGAATCCATGCTGTCTTGGGTCCTGTTTCTCCACTGGCCTCTAGGTAATCAACAATTCTTTCCTTCAGAAGTGATTCCATCATTTTCCCGATCACCGAGGTTAAACTAACAGGTCTGGGCTGGCCTGGTGGTGCTGAGGGTTGAGGCGCTGGATGCCACACCTCGCTCCATGCCAGCGACCTGGGTTCAGGAGCGGACTCAGGTTGCCAGGACAAGAAAGGCTGAGCATCTGATGACAGCTCCCCTTCTCCAGGGGGAGAGTGGGGATCCAGCCCGGCGAGTGGTGACCCCTGGCGGAGGCTGGGGCATGACAGCACATTGGCACTTCGGGGGTTTGATAGGCCATGGGTGGAGGCCTGTGGACCAATCACCTCCATGGGCTGCATCATCAAGGGGCAGGACGTTGCGGACATCGGCACTCATGCCTTGATGTCAAGGGCTAGCAATGTTCTCATAGAAACAGGGGGAAAAAAAACTCCAGAGCCAGGAAGATGGAGCACTGAGCCTGATCCCAATGTGCCAGAGTCTGCCTGCAGTCCAGGGAACCTGACAAAATTGCAAGATTTGGGGTGTCCTGCCCCACCCTGACCCCGCCCTGAGGCGGGAATCCGCATCCAGATGGAGGAACCCGGTCTCACAGGTAAGACATTGGTAGGGATGGGCTTCATTGGTGACTCCTGATGGGGCGGGTCTGGTAGGGACGTAGGAGGGATAAAAATTAAATAAAAAAAAAAAAAAAAACGAGCAGGTCTGTAGTTTCCTGTTTCTGACCTGCTCCCACTTTTGTGAAGTGGAATAACATCTGCCCTCCTCCAGTCCTCAGGTACCACCTGCAACTTCCCTGCTGCAGAACTGTGGTCAGTAAGGGAGGGAGGCAGGACATATTACCTCTCAAATGTCCCTTATTTTCAGGGATGTCCCTGATTTTTGCCTCAAAATTTTCCCTGTCCCTCATTTGTATTTTGTGACTGAACTGTAGTGATTGTAAGCACAAAATAATGTCAAACATTAAAGTTACAGTCCTGTCCTTTAGAAAATGCATCTTACACTAATCCCCTTATTCTATCAGCTTTCTGAGTGGATATTACCAATTTTTAAGATGTATCCCTGGCACTTTGTTCCTGATTTTTATTATGTTGCTTGCACACATGTGCAAGAAACATAGTGCCATTATCGGAGATTTCGGAGGTGTGTCACCTCCTCCTCCAATTCAGTCAGTGTGCTGGCAGGCGCGGCCCCTGTAAGCCAATGCATTTTGGAGCTGTGTATGACACGCTCCAAAATGCAGTGGCATACAGTTGAAAGGGGGAGCGACACTCTAAGTGAGCACCGATAAGATATCGGCTGCTCACGCAGCAGCCTCCCAACACGCAGCCGCGCGCGCCCCCGCACGCACTGTATAGCCGACAGGGTGCCCAATCCCGTCGGCTGAGCTGCATCCCTCCCCAGTAGTAGGCTTTGGCAGAGGGGTGCCCAATCCCCGTCGGCTGAACGCCTCTTGCCACGCTGGGAGCCCACCCCCGCGGGTAATAAATACCATGGCCGACGGAGTGCCTATTCCCCTCGCTGAACGCCCCAACATCCTTGTGCCACCTGGGAGCCCACCCCAGCGTGTGGCAAACGGTCCCACAACATCTTTTTTTTTTAACCTGAAAAACGAAAGCGGTCCCGCAAAGCATGTCTCCCACCCCTCCCACAACCCGCACTCCACCCACTGCGCACCCTAACCTCCCAAAACCCTCACCCCATACTTACCTCCGACTCGCGCCACGATCTTCGTGGACCGGGAACACGCCTGCACTCTTCAAAGCCGACCGCGAACTGAGGAAATGCCGTAAGCTGTATAATGGGCTAGATAGGGGTTTCAACTTTGTTGCATATCTCAGGCATTTGTAGAATTTTGCACCAAATTTACCAACATAGGGTTTGGGACCTTCTCATGAATGATGTCACTGTGAGTTATTCGGGCCCGAAGGGTGATTCCACACAGTGACTGCAAATCACCCTTCGGGCGGATACCACCATGACAGTGACATCGATCGTGAAGTCCCTGCAAGGCTAACTCAAAATGACTGTTTTCCTAGCGTCGTTGCGCGGTTCCTGCAGCTTGTAGGTTCCAGAAATTTCAATATTTTCACTCCAGAATTTCAACATTGCCATTTTACCACACCTTCTTATGAGTAGTACAGCTGTCATTTTTCACATCTCACCCAAAATGTGTTTCCGCCTATGTAGAGCAGAATGGCGCAGTCGGTGTGTGAAATCAATATACGGAACAAATTAAGAAAATCACAGTGACACTGTTCATGAGCAGAGGTCTTAAAATGGCTATGTTGAAAATTTGGTGAAAAAATTCCTAAAAATGACTGTTTTACGGCGTGCATTCTAGTTCTCGCAGGCCTCGTAAGTTCGCAAATTTTCAATATTTTCACTCCAGATTTTCAACATTGCCATTTTACCACACATCCTTATGAGCAATACAGCTGTCATTTTTCACATCCTGCCCAAAACGTGTTTCCGCCCATGTAGCACACAATGGAGCAGTCAGTATGCAAAATCAATGTATGGGACACATTAAGAAAATCACCATGACACTGTTCATTAGCAGAGGTCTTAAAATGGCTATGTTGAAAATCTGGTGAAAGGAATTCCTAAAATGACTGTTTTCTGGGTGTCGTTGCACAGTTCTGCCTTCGTAGGTTCTTGAATTTTTCAATATTTCACTCAGATTTTCAACATTGCCATTTTACCACACCTCCTTATGAGCAATACAGCTGTCATTTTTCACATCCTGCCCAAAACGTTGTTTCCACTACAGTAGCACACAATGGCACAGTCGGTATGCAAAATCAATGTATGGGACACATTAAGAAAATCACCATGACACTGTTCATTAGCAGAGGTCTTAAAATGGCTATGTTGAAAATTTGGTGAAAAAATTCCTAACAATGACTGTTTTATTTAGAAGCGGCGTTATGCAGTTCCTACGCACTGTGAGGTTAGCGAATTTTCAATATTTCCTCCATTTTTAACATTGCCATTTTACCACACCTTCTTATGAGTAGTATAGCTGTCATTTTCACATCTCACCCAAAACGTGTTTCCCCCATGTAGCACACAATGGCGAGTCGGTGTGTGAAATCAATGTATGGGACACATTAAGAAAATCACAGTGTCACTGTTCATGAGCAGAGATCTTAAAATGGCAATGTTGAAAATTTGGTGAAAGAATTCCTAAAATGACTGTTTTAATGAAAAAGGCCTAGCACAGTTCCCACGCACGCCTCGTAGGGTTTCATGGGACTTTCAATATTTCCACTCCAGATTTTCAACATTGCCATTTTACCACACCTTCTATGAGCAATACAGCTGTCATTTTTCACATCCTGCCCAAAACGTGTTTCCGTCCATGTAGCACACAATGGAGCAGTCGGTGTGCAAACTCAATATATGGGACACATTAACAAAATCACAGTGACACTGTTCATGAGCAGAGGTCTTTAAATGGCTATGTTGAAAATTTGGTGAAAAATTCCTAAAATGACTGTTTTACGAAGGCATACATGCAGTTCCTACAGACGTCAGTAAGTTCAAGAATTTTCAATATTTGCACTCCAATGACTTCAAATACCTAAACAGCACATAGAAGCAAGCAACATTCGGCATTGACAAATGCTTGTTTTTTATGCCTTGTCCCTGATTTATGAGGTAAGAGGCTGAGAGTCATGACAGACAGGACAAAAAAAGAGACATTGAACTCTGAAGTGCATATATGTGTGTGTGTGTGTGTGTGTGTGTGTGTGTGTGTGCGTGTGCGTGCGTGCTTTTACGCTTTGGAATATATAGGGAAAAATGCCCATGCAGCATATCTCTCAATGTCTCAGCACTGAAATGCATAGCTCTGTCCTTCAAAATTCAGAGCAAATGGCCAGAATCTGAATCACTTTCTTATTTTGAAGAATAATTTGTCTAAGAAATTCTGAATAGTGGGTCCCAAATGTTTAGTGTTTAGGAATGTTTATATCAATTTAGTTCCACATTTTAGTAGATTGTGTGTCCAGGAATAGCTTTAGCATTATGAGGAACGCCAGTAAACCTTACCAGAGTAATGGTAACTCTGACTGTAAAAATCATAGTGTTGTGTGAAATTCATAACCCCCACTTAGAGTTAGTAAGTCAGCTACTCGACGCTTGAATTTGCAATGTATTGTGGTGTTCTGAGTGGCCTTTACATTTGTAGCAGGGTCTTGTAACCTTGACCCACGACTTGTTATTCTGTGCTGCTGTTCATGCCTTTCTCCCCGTGTTCCTTCTCCCCCAAGTCGCACCTGGAAATGAGTCTTGACTCATGGTGCTTTTCGTGGTTATCAACTTTTAAATAAAAAAATAAATAACAGTTGAGAGGTATGCTGTGCAGGTGTATGTTAGGAGGATTTTTCAGACACCTCTGAGGTGTGTGATAATCATATAACCCCCTGGATTGAGGGGTTTATGAGATTATCACACACCTTGAGTGTGTGAAAAATCCTCATAGTGCAAACCTTGCACAGTCATTATTTTCTTTCATAATAACTGGTGCAAGTTCTAGAGACAGTGTATAGAATGATCCAGGGAACTCTTACACTTCGTTTAGTGGTAGCACTGTAATTTGAAATCAAAGTTGGTCATGCTTTCAACACCTGGAGGCATCAAATATCCGTCCAGAGTACCCTCCTATGGGTCTTAGCACCTTAGCGGCATCAAAGACCCCACAAAGGCACCCTTACATCCTTTGCAGTGGAGTAGTGATGGTGGTGCATATACATTCTAAAATGTATCAAAACAATCCCCAAAGGGCACCACAAAGCATGAAAAGTCCTGTAGCTTCTGGGAGCCGCATGGCCTTTTATAATTACCCTGAGCACCCACAACATTTTTAAAAACTTGGCACCCCTGGTGGTGAGTGACGCCGGCCTTTACTATACCTCGGCTCTCCCACTCGGGGGTTAACACTGGTCCGGGGGGGATCTTCAGAGGGTCTTGCAGAGATGGAGGGCCAAGCTGGGTTCCACAAAACAAGGATTGGGTTGAAGTGGCTTGTAAACTCCCTGTGGCCCATTCTCTGGGGATGAAGTAATTGGGATCATGACCTGGGATCTCCTTGGGACTCGGATACGGCAGGGAGGCAACCTGAGACTGCACTATGCCAGGCCCAAACAGAGGCCTACTTTGTTAGAGTCCTTACAGCTGATATAATAGTCCTGACCCCTGATTATTACTAAGAGTGGCAACAGAAAGAACTGCCCAGGGGAGTGAGTAAGTACCTGAGTGGGCTGTGGGGTATACACCACCAGACTAGAAATAAATTAATCACCCCAGCAGAGTTCCTAGTTAGTTAGTTAGTTAAAACCTTTATTTTTAAACAGGAATTCAGATGGAAATATCACATCATTAGGACAAAGTCCTATTTTCAAGATGGTCCTGTAAAATATAATATAATGTACTTCTAAACATATAAATCTAATACTACAACAAAGACACCTGAGGGTTAACACTCCCGGGCTCCTAGGGGACTGAAATAATTTGGCTAAAAACCACAAGCGGGGCGCCGCAACACTCAGCCAAGCATATTCTTTATTCACTTAACCTCCCCTAATGAATCAGGGTGATTGCTCTATTCTGGACTGCTTATGGGTCTGTAACATTGGAATAACCGGGAGCCAGGACTTAAAGGAAGTGAACAGAGCCTTCTTCCTAGTTGGTTTGACTCCCAGGACTTGAGGCTTGGCAGGGCAGTGACGGCGTCTATCATTCGGGCCTGTTATAGATGCACTAAATGACTCATCCTCGATAGTTATAGGAAGAAAGAGTCCTGGGGAGGGCCCCGGTGGGGGTCTTGCTCCTCTCAGATGTGCAAAAAGCTGATTTATAGGTCTGATCTCCTAGGGGGTCCCTGGGACTTCCTCCCTTGTGAGGCTGTTGGTCTTCCCACACTGGTCCTGGGTTCTTCCGATTCAGGAGGGGTGCAGGGGGAGGGCTGATGGCTCACCATGTTGAAAGGGCATTCCGGTTTGAAACAGCAGGCACAACTTGTGAGAGATCACTTTCCGGCACTTCAGAGCTTGGAATTTTCCTGAACAAAGTTGTGGACTTGCTACTTAATAATTACCAAGGAACATAACTTTGAATCTTTGGGCCTAGATAAATATTGCTTCTGTTTACTGTCTCTTCTAGATGCTAGGGACATAGAACGTAGAAACATAGAAACATAGAATTTGATGGCAGATAAGGACCGCTTGGCCCACCCAGTCTGCCCATTTCCCTACCTTAGAAACATAGAAACATAGACTTTGACGGCAGATAAGGACCGCTAGGCCCATCTAGTCTGCCCATTTCCCTACCTACAGGATAGGTAGCAGATCCTAGTTAACTAACAGCCTATATCTTCCTGCCCCCACAAGAATTGCCTTATGTCTGTCCCATGCATTCTTGAATTCTTCCACAGTTTTAGACCCCACAACTTTCTCAGGAAGGCTGTTCCATGCATCCACTACCCTCTCTGTGGAAATACTTCTCACATTGCCCTGAACCGCCCTCCTTCTATCTTTAAATTGTGTCCCCTTGTTCTTGCAAGTCTCTTTTCTGAAAGATGCTACCCTCTTGGACTTTGTTGATTCCCTTGAGGTACTTGAAAGTTTCTATCATGTCCCCCTCCCTTCTTTCCTCAAGGTATACATATTAAGCTCCTTTAGTCTCCTCCTCATCTGACTTCTCTTGCAGACCCTGCACCATTTAGTTGCCCTCCTCTGGACTGCCTCTATCCTGTCTATGTCCTTGGAGATGGGGTCTCCAAAACTGGACACAGTATTCCAGATGGGGTCTCACCAACTGTCTGTACAGAGGGATAACAACTTCCTGTTTTCTGCTGCTGATGCCTCTCCCTATACATCCCAGTATACCCCGGCCCTCCCTACTGCCTTCTCACATTGCTTGCTAACCTTAAGGTCATTTGATATGATTACCCCAGGTCCCTTTCCTGTTTTGTTGTTGTTACTACCTCCCCACCCATTGTGTATTCTTCCCCTGGGTTCTTGTTTCCCAGGTGCATTATTTTGCACTTTTTTGCATTGAATCCTAGCTGCCATACGTCTGACCATTCCTCCAACATGCCAAGTCCCTTTTCATCCTTTCCACACCTCCTTGCGTATCAACCCTGTTGCAGATCTTTGTGACATCTGCAAAAAGGCATACTTTTCCTTCCAGTCCCTCTGCAATGTCACTGATGAAGACATTAAAAAGGACTGGACCCAATACTGAATCCTGAGGTACCCCACTAGTAACCGCCCTTTCTTCAGAGTGGACTCCATTTACAATTACCTTCTGTGTCCTGTTGTCCAGCCAATGTTTTACCCAGGCTACCACCCTGAGACCCAGTCCCAGGCTGGTTAATTTGACTATCAATCTTTTGTGTGGGACTGTGTCAAATGCCTTGCTAAAGTCTAGGTAGGCCATGTCCACAGCCCCTCCTGGTCTACTACTTTGGTCACCCAGTCAAAGAAATCTATTAGATTCGTCTGAGCATGACCTTCCGCTGTGAACCCATGCTGCCTTGGATCCTGTGCTCCACTGGCCTCTAGGTACTCAACTATTCTTTCCTTCAGAAGTGACTCCATCACTTTCCCTACCACAGAGGTCAGACTGACAGGTCTGTAGTTTCGTGCCTCTGTCTTGGTCCCACTTTTGTGAAGGGGAATCACATCCGCCTTCCTCCAGTCCTCGGGTACCACACCATCCTCCCATGATTTATTAAAAAGAGTAGCCAGTGGTTTCACTAGTTCCTTCCTTAATTCTTTTAGAATTCTGGGGTGAATTCCATCAGGACCCATTGCTTTGTCCACCTTCAGTTTTAGGAGTTCTTGCAGAACCCTTTCTTCTGTGAAAGGACTGGGATCGACCCCCTATCAGAGTGCTTCTGTTAATTGGATTAGGCACTTCCCCTCCTCTTTTGTGAATACTGAGGCAGAAATATTTGTTCAGTATTCCTGCTTTTCACTGTCCCCTCTGCCCACCCACCGTTCATTCTATTCAGCCTCACTATCCCTCCCTTTGTCTTTCTCGCTCGCTGATGTACCTATAAAGGTTTTATCCCCTTCTTAACTGAGTTGGCTATCTTTTCCTCAGTTTGGGCCTTTGCTATTCTGACTTCCCTCCTGCTTCTTTCTGCCTTAACTGGTACAGCTCTCTGTCCTGCTCCTTCTGTGTTTCCTTATACTTCGGAATGCTATCTTTTCTTCCTGACTTTCACAGCCACCTCTCTTGAGAACCATAGTGGCTTTTCTTTCATTTGATTTGTTTATTTGCTTCACACAAAGGCTTGTTGCCTCTGTGATGGCAGTTTTGATAATTCCCCATTGTTGCTCCACCTCCTTCTAGCCTGCTTGCTAGTGCTTTTCTGAGGCACTCTCCCATCTTGCCAAAGTCAGCCCTCCTAAAGTCCAGTACCCTTACTTTTGTATGGCTTGACTCTGTAGCTGAGTTTAAAGTGAACCACACTGTTTGATGGTCACTTGTCCCCAGATGGCAACCTACTTCTAGATCCGAGATCCTCTCACTGCCCCGTTTGAGAGTACGAGGTCTAAGATTGCTCCCTCACGAGTGGGTTCCGAAACTAGCTGTCTAATGCCTGCCACCTGTAGGGCGTCAAGAATGGCCCTGCTGTTGGATGTGGCTGCAGCAAATGTGCTCCAGTTAACATCTGGCATATTTAGGTCTCCCATCAACAGTACCTCCCCTTTCTCTGCCATTCTAAGAATGCCTTCCATCATATCCTTGTCCATTCTTTCCCGCTGACATGGGGGTCTGTACACAACCCCTGTGTGGATTGTGGTGCCCTTTCCAGTCTCCAAGGTGACCCACAGTGCCTCCTCTCCTCCCTGTTTACTCTTTTGTTCAGTTGCTTTTATCCCTTCCTTTACATAGAGAGCTACTCCTCCCTTCTTCTCCCCTGCCTGTCTCTCCTGTAGGTTATGTACCCTGGTATGTTAACATCCCAGTCATGGTTCTCTGTGTACCATGTTTCTGTGACTGCTACGATATCCAGGCATCCCTCTTCCATTAAGGCCACCAGCTCAGGAGCTTGTTTTAATGGATAAGCTGCAGATCCTAGTTAACCAGCAGCCTACTTCTTTCTACCCCACCCCCAGAATTGCCTTATGGCTGTCCCATGCATGCTTGAATTCAACCACTGTTTTTGACTCCACAACCTCCTCCAGAAGGCCATTCCATGCATCCACAACCCTCTCTGTGAAAAATACTTCCTCACATTACTTCTGAGCCGTCCCTCTATCTTCAAATTGTGCCCCTTGTTCTTGCACACCTCTTTTTTGAAAGATGCTACCCTCTTGGACTTTGTTGATTCCTTAAGGTACTTGAAAGTTTCTATCATGTCCCCCTTCTCCCTCCTTTCCTCGAGGCTATACATATTAAACTCCTTTAGCCTCTCTTCATATGTCTTCCGGTGCAGACCCTGCACCATTTTAGTGGCCCTTTTCTGGACAACTTCCATCTTGTCTATGTCCTTGTGGAGACTGGGTCTCCAGAACTGCACACAGTACTCCAGATGGCTGGGGTCTCACCAGCTGTCTGTACAGAGGGATAACAACTTCCTGTTTTCTACTGGTGTTGCCTCTCCCTATGCTTCCCAGTATCCCCCCAGCCCTCCTTACTGCCCTCACACATTGCTTGCCCACCTTTAAGTGTTCTGATATGACTACCCCCAGGTCTCTTTCCATTTTTGTTGTTGTTAGTATCTCACCCCCCATTGTGTACTCTTCCCCTGGGATTTTGCTTCCCAGGTGCATTACCTTGCACTTCTTAGCATTAAATCTAAGTTGTCATACATTTGACCACTCCTCTAACCTTGCAAAGTCCATTCTCATCCTTTCCACCCCACCTTGTGCATCAACTCTGTTGCAGATCTTTGTGTCATCTGCAAAGAGACATACTTTTCCTTCCAGTCCCTCTGCAATGTCCCTTACAAAGACATTGAAGAGGACCGGTCCTAATACTGAACCCTGCGTCACCCCACTACTAACCCCCCTTTCTTCAGAGTGGACTCCACTTACTATTACCCTCTGTGTTCTATTCTCCAGCCAATTCTTTACCCAGGCTATCATATTGGGACCCACTCCCAGGCTGGCTAACTTGTATATTAATCTTTTGTGTGGGACTGAGTCAAATGCCTTGCTAAAGTCTAGGTAGGCCATGTCCACAGCCCCTCCCTGATCTACTACTTTGGTCACCCAGTCAAAGAAATCTATTAGATTCATCTGGCATGACCTTCCCACTGTGAATCCATGCTGCCTTGGGTCCTGTGCCCCTCTAGCCTTTAGGTACTCGACAATTCTTTCCTTCAGAAGTGATTCCATCATTTTCCCTATCGCTGAGGTTAAACTAACAGGTCTGCAGTTTCCTGCTGCTGCCCTGCTCCCACTTTTGTGAAGGGGAATCACATCTGCCCTCCTCCAGTCCTCAGGTACCACCCCATCCTCCCATGATTTGTTAAAGAGGGTAGTCAGTGGTGTCACTAGTATACCCTTAGTTCTTTTAGAATTCTAGGATGAATCCCATCAGGCCCCATTGCTTTGTCCACCTTCAGTTTTAAGAGTTCTTTCAGGACCCTTTCTGCTGTAAATGGGCTGGTATCAAATTCTGTATCCAGAGTGTTTCTATTGTTTGTTTTAGGTACCTCTCCCTCTTCGTTTGTAAATACTGAGCAAAAATATTTGTTTAGTATCTCTGCCTTTTCACTGTCACCCTCTGTCCACCTTATTAAGCTCACTATCCCTCCCTTAGTCTTCCTTAGCTCCTGATGTACCTAAAAGGTTTATCCCCTTCTTAACTGAGTTGGCTATCTTTTTCTCCAGTTCGGCCTCTCATGTTCTGACTGCCTTCCCAGCTTCCTTTGCTTTAACTGATACAATTCTGTCCTGCTCCTTCTGTGATTCCTTGTACTTTCTGAATGCTTTCTTTTCTCTTGAACCTTCACTGCCACCTCCCTTGAGAATCATAGTGGTTTCTTACATCGTTTTGTTTTGTTTATTTGCTTCACACAAAGGCTTGTTACCTCTGTGATGGCAGTTTTATTATTCCCCATTGTTCTTCCACCTCCTTCCTGCCCATTTGCTAGTGCATTCCTTAGGCACTCACCCATTTAGTCAAAGTCAGCCCTCCAGAGTCCAGTACTTTTGCCTTTGTATGCTTGACTCTATTGCTGTGTTTATTGTGAACCACACTGTTCGATGGTTGCTAGTTCCCAGATGGCTACCCACTTCTACATCTGTGATCCTCTCCATCTCCATTTGAGAGGACTAGGTCTAGGGTGCTCCCTCTCGAGTGGGTTCCAATACTAGTTGTCTAAGGCATGCCCCCTGTAGGGCATCTAGAATAACCCCACTCTTAGAAGTGGCTGCTGCAACTGCACTCCAGTTAACATCTGGCATATTCAGATCACCCATCAGCAATAGCTCCCCTTTATCTGCCATTCTAAGTATACTGTGAGGTTTGACTGTACTTAGCTAGCATTAATGTAAAATTATATTCCCCAGAAGGGGACACCCTAAACATGCCATGTTCCAATTATCAAGGCTCTCCCCCTTCATATTATTAAAAGCAGTCCCAGCTTGAGGGATGGAGCAATAATTGCTTTGGTGTACGGTGAGCCATGCACTTTTTTATTCCCCACTCCCAAACCTTCCTTCCATCCCAGATAATTTGGATCAGAATTTTATTTACTTCCCTAACTTTCCTACCTCACCCGCAACCTTACTTTAAGGGCAAGAGTATCCCCAAGGGCACTTCACCTAGACGGAGTGTTAGGTACCCACCTTGGCGGGTGCATTCCCAGCCTTCCTCTCCCTATAAGAGTGGGGAGCAGGCTTTAGAAGTCACACCACCCAAACCACTGTACATAATTTTAGCCATTCCAGGCTTAGTTGGACCCAGTTGGTCTAGCTTATCCACAATTCCTACACTGAAGGTTTTTTTCCTATATTTTATTTTAAAACAAAAAGACAGACTCAGGGAGGTACAGAATTTTTATTCATACAGGTTGGAGAATAACCAATGAGAAAAGATCCACACACAAAAGCAGGAGGGAGAATGGGAAGAATGCAGGGGAGGCTCATTTCAGAAAATACAAATCACAAATACCAAAATGGGATCCGTTTTTAAAATAATTTCTCATAATGTAAATGGGCTTAATGGGCCTATTAAAAGATACCAGACTCTTAAGGCTCTAAGGCAAATGAAACCAGATCTCCTGTTACTACAAGAAACCCACCTTGACACCAATAAACACAAAAAAATATTAACATTTAGGTTCTCTTAGGTGATTGGATCATCTTATAAGAGAGGTAAGAGACGAGGAGCAGTTATCCTCATCCTTAAGTCCCTCCTTTTGTACTATCAGAGCACCACTCCGACCCAGATGGGAGACTAGCTATAGCTATAGGCACAGTCAAGGGGCAGTGGGTCACCATATGTAGTACATATATCCCTCCTCAGATGGACACCTCAATGGTCCAGAGATTATTAGACCACATACTTACAAGGCAACATGGAGTCCTAGTGCTTTGTCTTTTTTGTTTCCTCTAAATGTCAAATGTTACCTCTCTGTAAATTTGCACTATTAATGTCCAAATTTATTACCACTCTGTTAATTTTGCTGTGCTACTGTATGTAATCCATACCCAGGTTGTCCCTGAAAAAGGGACTGTACTGTCTCAGTGGACTCACCCAGTCACCAAAACTCAAATAAATAAATAAATGAGTGGGGACCTCAATTGCCATATGAGTCCATCCTTGGACTCTTCGGTGGCCCATCCTTCGATACAAACTACGGGGCAAAGACACCTTCACTGTCTATTGAAGGACACATGCCTCATTGATACTTGGCATCAACTGAATCCCTCAATGAGAACATTTACATACTGTATTATTCTCCGGCTCATGGCCATTACTCCAGGCTTGATTACCTACTCATTAGCCAAGAACATAAGACTTTAATTCACTCAGTAGACATAAGGAATATTCACTTATCTGACCATGCCCCAACAGAGCTTGAGCTTAATACAATCCAGGAGAGAAAATCCACACAATGGAGATTCAATCCTTCCCTGTTAAGGGACCCTGACTTCAAAGAACTTTTGAAGAATAAAATTCCAGAAATCATAAATGACAATAAATCCCCCCATACCACACCACAAATATTATGGGACAATGTAAAAGTGGTCCTATGTGGTTGCATCATTGCCTATGCCTCCCACAAAAGAAAACAGCGAGACCTCAAACTATCTGATCTCCAACACAGGCTTCGATCACTACAGAAAATTCACATGGGAGGGGATGAAAGTGTCCTAATTCAGTTAAATCAAATTAAAGAGGAAATGTAATCCTTATTGACAGCCAAAACAGAGCAGGCCCTCTTGTGTCTTCGCCAAAAATATTATAAGGGAGGAGCCAGGGCCTCTCGGATACTGGCGTATAGATTTGTAGGCAGACCCATCAGGTAATGATTAATAAAATAAAAGTTCCCAAAATCAATCAGCAAAAATACCATTCTCAGCAAATACTAACAGCATTCAAAGAATACTGTCAGACATTATACTCTAATCCCTCCCCACCAGCTAAACCACAAATCACCCAATTCTTGGAACAGACAAACTTCCCTACCCTTACACCATCTCACCGGGAATATATAATATCCCCAATCACCTCAACTGAATTACATAACACTATAAAAAATTTGAAAATTGGGAAAAGCCCCGTCCCGGATGGCTATGGAGCCAAATTTTACAAAGCAATGAGGGAATTAGTTCAAAACCCACTACTAGAGGCCTTTCAGGCAAGTCATAATACTACGTTGACCCCACCCTCATGGTGACAGGCCACAATCTCAGCTATTTTGAAACCTCATAAGCCCCCCCCCCCCATCTCTGTGATTCTTATCGCCCTATCTTAGTCTTAAACCAAGACTACAAAATATATTCTAGCATTTTGGCCCACAGACTAGATAATCTCCTCCCTACCATCATCCACCCCGATCAATCTGGCTTCATCAAAACTGGACAGACAACGGATAATATTAAACGTACACTGTTTCTTATTAGCCACTCTCTTTACACTAAATCCACACTTTTATTATTAAGCCTTGTTGCCTAAAAGTCATTTGGTCATGTCTCATGGGACTTCTTACTATCTACCCTGGGCAAATTTAAATTTCTCCAAGGCTTTCTTGATACTATCAAGGGAATCTACACTCTCCCCAAAGCAGTAGTCAAAATTAATGGCTCTCACTCTGAACATTTTCCTTTGCAGCAGAGGACCCGCAAGGGTTGCTCGCTATCCCCTTATTTATTTGCCCTATTTGTAGAAGCTATTGCCCAGTTTTTAAGACAGCAGGACGGACTGACGGGATGTATTATACAGAACTCTCATCACAAGGTGGCATATTATGCAGTTGACCTGCTTCTATATATTACCAACCCCGAATCCTTTTTAAATACTCTAACTAGGATTCTACCACTAATTGAACAACTTTCAGGCTATAAAATTTATCAAGATAAGTCAGAGGTGCTGATAATAAATTATACTCCCTCCCCTAGCATTATGAAGAAATTTCCTCTGAAATGGCACCGATCCTACTTAATCTATTTAGGTATTAAGATCGCCTCTTCTCCCTCTTCCCTACTGACCATAAATTATGACCCAGTCTTTAAAGAAATACAGACTGATTTACATAGATAGTCACAATTACCCTTATCTATACTACCTAATGTACAGTCAATACAGATGAATGTCTTACCCCATTTACTTTATATCATGCAAAACATTCTGTTACCCCCACATCATAATTAGTTACATAAATGGGTGAAAGCTATTACTGAATTTTTATGGAACAATAAAAGACCCCGGGTGGCCTTTTCTCGGCTTAGTCTCCCAAAGGAGGGGGGTGGGGCTTTTCACTCCCAGATTTTAGCAAGTACTTAACAGCCATAGAACTAATGCACATGGCTAAATGGCTCCTCCCTATGAACCAATCTCCAGTTTGGATGTAGCTAGAAAGGAACTTGGCAGATGTCCAATTGAGCGGAGACCAAATTTACCATCCTACATCCCTGCGGAGAGAGGACAGAATCTCGGTATTCACTGGAGCTATTCTTCAATATTGGAGACAGCTCCTTGGGACTAAGGAATACCGTCCATTAGCAAAATGGATGTCACTCACGGTTAGAGATCCTAATTTCATACCAGGCATTTTAGATCACACTTTTCGCTCCTGGCGAGAGAGGGGGTTAGCCCATACTTTTCAATTTTATCAGCAGGGCGTATTTAAATAATTTCTTCAACTACAAGAGGAATATTTATTACCCCATCATGACTTCTACAGATACCTACAAGTTAGGTATTGCTTAACCTCTGTTCTTGGGCTCCTTATCCCAGAGCAGCAAACATTCCCCTTAGCTAACCTGCTACTCCAACTGTCTGCTCTCGAAGCCCATCAGAACTCTAACTAACCCATCAAACTTATTCAGACGCAGTGCAAATCAGAATTGGGAATAACCATTGAGCCTGAAGAGTGGGTGAGGTTGTGAAGATTTCAACATAAAACTACCTGCTCATATACATGGCGGGAATTTTCCTGGAAAACCGTAGCTTGTTTCTTTAGAACTCCCCAGATTACTGCCAAATTCAGAGAGGGAGGAGATGCCTCCTGCTGGAGAGGTTATGGGATATCTCCAGCAACCCACACTCACATACTTTTGTCTTGCCCAATACTTTCCGAATTCTGTGATAGGGTTGGCCAACAACTTAGAGAACTTTTCCCATCTCTTGGTGACATCACTCCACAAATTTCCATTTTACTTCACTACCCTAGGAACTTTCGGGATAAACTTGCGATCTTCCTATTAAATAGTTTATTAAGAGCAGCCCAAAAAGTAATAACTAGATTATGGTTGACATCTAACCCCCCCCCCCATTCCCGTCTGGGAAAATCTTATCTACAACATATATAAAATGTAAAACATGACAGCTCGCCTTCAAAATACTACACCAATACTACTAGATAGGTGGTCAAAGTAATTTCTTCATATGTCCCCTCACAGCCCAGAATTTCTTCCCTAGATTTAGAAACTGACCCACTTGAATGAGCCCAAGTGTGGCCATTTAGAATTTTAATTTTTTTATTTTTTTAATTTTTTTTGCTCCCTCCCAGCTCCGGGATGGCCTCTCCTTCAGGCCACCTATGCCCTTCGAGCTGTACTGCCTTGGAGCAGCCACCTCTTCATCCCCATATAGCAGCCCCCCCCAGGTGACCCCTGGACATAACCCTTCGCCAGGTGGGTGCTCCTCCGGCGCCAGTGGGGGTGACCAGAGCCAAACCTGTTCCGGGGTGCTGCTGGGGATGGTGCATGCACTGTCCTCGGTCTCATGGCTATGGGAGCTGGTGACCGTCATCCAGTCGGCTATGGGGCTCTTTTTCCGTTTGCTCCCCAGGGGTGTGGTGTGGTGTGCCACAACATAAGGCAGATGCCAACATTCACCAAGCCTCCTTAGTGAGTGGGACCCCACTCATTGCCGTGCCTCAAGCCTCCGCTAGGGGTCAGCAAGTGCCAGGCCATGTTCAACCCTCCCCCCAAGAGAAGGTGAGCCATCAGCCGATGCTCAAGCCTTCACTCCCCGGCCAGCCCTCCAGCACCCGAGTCCATTCCCGAACCCGGGTCGCTGACGTCCCAAGCGGAAATCCAACTGCTGCACCAGCAGGCTGGCCTAGAATTATTTTTAAATGGATTGCACTGTATAGATAATTCATTATATCATATGACAAGGGTCGGGAGGGTTGTTTCATTCCTTTTAGCAAACTATTACAGGCTAGGGATTGGTAATGCCCAGAAAGTTAGACCAATATTGGACCCATCTATACAACAGAGCCTCCCCCCTGCATCTGTTAGCATTAGATCTGTTAAATTAATTCTTCAAAAGACCCCTGCAGTCTCTCTATCTGATCTCCAACAGCAAAGGTATTACATTTAATTTATGTCTCTGTTTAACAAGTAATAGAGCATGGTGCCTTGAAATGTATTCATTCTGTACATTGGAAAAATGTAATTTACAACTGCCCTGATGTCTTTTAAAAGTTGAATAAAAAGAAAGTTTAAAAAAAAAATAGAAGGAGTAGGGAGGGAAGGGGAAGTGGATGGAGGCGGGGGTAGTGGGAATGGGTAAGTTGGTGGTGAAGTAGCAGGTTGGGCAGTTTAGAAGTGCGTAAGGTGGGGATAACCAATATCTGAATACAGGAGGAGGTGGTCAGGGGTAGCAGGTGCGTATAACTTGGCTAGACAGGTGCGATCTGAGTGCAGATTTGAAAGGGCCAGTTTTACTGATTGAGGATAATTCAGGTGGGAGTGAGCTAAGCCAGAAGGGGGCTCAGTCTTCAAAGGATCTCTGTCCTTGAGAGGTGCGCCAGAAGGGTACCTTGATGGAGAGATTGTTTGATGCCCTTGTAGTCCTTGCTGGTATAGCCTGATGCAGGAGAGAACAGGTACCAGGAGGCAGTAGGCCCAGGACTGCTTTTTTAGCAAGAAGACGGACTTGATAACGAGCCCTGTCACTCAGATTTAGCCAGCTCATTTGCTGATAGTGGTTACAGGTATGGGTTAGCCTTGGGGCTCCTATTGCTAGTCTGCAGGCTTTATTAAGTGTTGTGGCAAGCCACTTGAGGGTGCTCTTGGGGGGCCGCACTGTAGATGGCAAGACCATAATCGATAGTTGAGAAGACTGAGCTGGTGATAGCAAGCTGGAGGCTTTTTCAGTGAGGCAACTACAGTGTTTATATAGTAGGCCAAGTTTCCGGTTGGCTGATGTGGTGACGTGGTCAACATGGGAAGAGAAGGAAAGGGAGCTGTCTAGGGTGAGCCCCAGGTACTTGAAATTGTGTGCCATTTCAATGGCTACATTTTGTTTATTCAGAATTTTTATTGTGAACATCCTATTGCAGCTATGAGCTGGGGCAAAAAGCATGGTCTTGGTTTTGTTATGGTTAATTAGCAGCTTGGCATTATTAAACCAGTCCTCCACATGGCTAAAGTCCTCCTGAAGCCACTGTTCTAGGGTGCTTGGGTCAGGGTGAGTGGAGTAGATAACCACATCATCTGCATAAAGAAGGATTTTGTGCTGACAGGCTAGTGGGAGGTTATTTAGAAAAAGGCTAAATAGGAGAGGGCCCAGGATGGAACCATGGGGGACATCTGTGGACTCTTCCTGGGAATTCAAGAGCACATTGCCCATTTTTACCCATTGTACACATCCTGTTAAGTAACTCTAGAACCAGAATAATGAGTTGGAGGATAGCCCTGTTGCATATAATTGGGCTAGGAGGAGGAGGAGGTCACGGTTGACTGTGTCAAAGGCCTTGGTGAGGTTAATAAAGGTTGCCCCCACCAAGTGCCCTTGGTCAAAGGTATTGTGAATGTACCCTGTAGACTCCAGCAGTGCTGTATTGTTGCTGTGGAGTTTACGGAAGCTGTGCTGCTGTTGGCATTGTAGCTGGTATTTGTCTAGTCTGGATGTTCAACCAGCTGATCGTAGACTATCCATTCAAGGGCTTTAGAGACTGGAGGGAAAATTGAAATTGGGTGGTAGTTGGTATGGTCTGTCTTACTACCTGCTTTGTGGACAGGGGTTATGACTGTGGCTTTTCAGAGTTTTGGGTATGTACCTGAGGTGAGGGACAAGTTGATGATTTTAGTTAGCGGTGTTATCAGTTCATCAAGTGCAAGGGAGATTAGTTTTAGGTTCAAGCCCTCAGCACTATGTCTGGACTGTCCCGAACTTTGATTTCCCACAGTGAACGCGCCATTGTGCGCCACATGTGCGAAAACACATTTTGGGCCAGATGTGAAAAATGACAGCTGTACTGTTCATAAGGAGACATGAAAAACAGGCAATGCTGAAAATCTTGAATGAAAATATAAAAAATTCTTGAAGTTACAAGCGTGTGTGGGAACTGCACAATGCGCTAATAACACACAGTCATTTGGAATTTTTTTCACCAAATTTACAACATAGGCTTTTTGGGGGCCTATCTCATGAACAGTGACACTGTCATTTTGTGACTCAGTCCCAGAAGGTGATTCTGCGCAGTGACCGCAAAATCACCTTTCGGGACCAAATAACGACATGACAGTGACTGAATGCATGAGGTGGGGTCCCAAGAACCCCATGTTGAAAATTTGGTGTCAAAAGTCACAAAAAATGGCTGCGATATCAACCTAAGTTGAAAACCCCCTATTGATGCCATTATACAGCTTACTGGCATTTCTTCAGTTCACAGCGGGCTTTGAAGAGTGCAGACATGTTCCTGCTCAACCGAAGAGCTTCACACTGGGCTCCGAAGGTACATATTGGGTGAGGAAGGTGTGGGGAGGTGAGTGCAGGTTGGGGTAGGGGGGAACAGGAGACAATGAGGGACCGTTTTCTGCTTTACAGATTAAAAAAAAAATGAAAAAAACTTTACAGGAAGGTTTTTTTTTCACAGGTGTGTCTTGGCACACTGAGGTGGGCTCACAGTGTGCCACCTGTATTTCTTTGTGAGGTGGGGCTGAAGCTGATGGGGATTGGGTCCCCCATTGGCACACAAAACGTGACCATGTTTGGGGGTGCATGATGCCGAGGGGGATTGGGCACCCCCTCGGCAGTCAAATTAAAAGAGGGGGACATTATGCCGATGGGGATTGGGCTTCCCCATCAGCACATGAACTGAGAAAGGGGAATACTGACAGGGGGATTGGGCACCCCTGACATCGACTTTCAGGTGGTACTGTAAGAGGCAGAAGACAACAGCCACTGCCATGTTTATTGAAATGTTACACCAGGCAAGGCATGTCCTGCAATGACGGGTTGCTCCCTCATTGCAGCGGCAAAATTGTTTTAAGTTAGTGGCATTCTTTTCAACTGCTGTGATAGAGTGCTATTTAATTTGTGCCACAGAGCCTAGCCTGAAAAAGCAGTGGTGCCATTGGCTACAACATGACCGCACTTCCAAAACCTGCTATTCCAAGCTACCACAATATGTTGCTTGTGCGTGTGCAAGACAACATAAAAACACTGACAAAGAATAAAATAACTTCATACGATGACAATGTCCACCATCAGGAGTGTCAGGGGGCATTCAACCCCCTTCCCATGAAAATGAAGAAATGTTAAGCAAAAAAATGACTAAGGGTAGGGGGATGGGGAGTATAATTGGTGGAAGGGACTTAACACAAATGCCAGAAGTCTGGGGAATAATATGGTAGATTTAGAAGCACTAATGGAGGGGCAGGGATTAGATATTGTAGCCGCAATGAAGACCTGGTGGTCTGAGTACCAAGGCTGTGAAGTGGTGGTCCCAAGGTACATGTTCTTCAGGAGGGATAGAAGCAATAGGAAGGGGGGGGAGGAGTAGCTCTATACATCAGGGAGGGAATCAAGGTTACAGAAGGGATGGAGGAGCATGGAGAAGTGGAAAGCATATGGGTCATGCTGGAGAGGAAGGCTGGTACATCATTAAGACTAAGGGTGGAATACAGACCCCCACACAGCGCAAGGAAATGGACAAAATGGACATGGAGATTCTGCTGGTGGGAGACCTAAATCTCTCAGATATATACTATGATATCCCATCGGCAAGGTCTGCCAGGAGTAGGGAGATCCTAGGGACACTCCAGGGTGCCTTCCTGCAACAGCTGGTCTGGGAGACAACAAAGGGAGAAGAAAAGAGCATTCGGGGAATATAAGAGGACTCAGGAGAAGGATGATAGGGAAACTTACAAAGAGAAGCTGAGGGTGGCAGGTCGGAAGATTAGGAAGGCGAAAGCAGAAACAGAGGAGATAATTGCTAGACAGGTCAAATGGGAAGACAAGAAGTTCTTTCGATACATAGTTAAAAGGAGGAATGTAAGGTAGGGGATAGCACTGATTAAGGGAGAGGGGCGATTGCTGGTAGAAGGGGATTTCAAGAAAGCTGAAGTGCTGAATGGTTACTTCAGCTCAGTTTTCTTTACAGAAGGGGAAGGAAGGGGACCAGTGATAAGTGAGAAAGGAAAGGGTACAGAGGGGGTGGATATCCTAGCCCAATCAGAGTGAAATAGGTGCCGGCCCAGTGACACTGAGGATTGAGGCACTGGAAGCCACACCTCGTGCCATGCTGGTGACCCAGGTTCGGGAATGACCCCGGGTCGTCGGGGGTTAGCAGAAGAGAGAGAGAGAGGATTGAGCTTCCAGAGGACTGCTCTCCTCTCTCGGGGAGGGATCCAGGGTCAGCCCAGCCCTACAGCAGCCTCCGGTGGAGACCAGAGGCACTGCAAATGCCAGGGATTGCAAGCAGGGGGAAGACGTCAGGTGGCTGCCTTCCGGATGTGGGTGGGAACATCCATGTCACAGACAGGGCGGCATTGCACATCCTACATCTGGGAGACTAAGTTGAAATCATCCTGGCACACTGAGGAGGTGATGAGACCCCAGGGACCTCCCTCACATCCCCAACACCAGACGCCCACACCGAGGACCCATGGCCGATCTCCGGAGAGCGATAATAATAATAATACATTTTAGTTATAGAGCGCCCCTCATTTTTCCAAGGTGCTGAACATTTTAAAACAATAACGTCAAATATTAAAATCCAATAATACACATAAATAAAATCATAACACAATAACATCAAGCATTAAAATTCAAGATAAATTAAAAAAAAAAACACTACACAATCAGCAATTACAATATAATCAGACATCCAAAAAGGCCATTTGCCAAAAATAAGTTTTCCCTCTAATCCCAGAAAGACACCGCCATGGTAGGAGTGGCAAGTCCTTCCCCCGGGGAGTGATCCGGGGCACTGGAAAGTCTCTCAATTGAGGGGGAAATTGGTGGTGGTGGTGTCTCACAGTGGGGAGTAGAAGGAGCTGAGTGTCGAATGGGCACCTCTGAGAGATGCCTCAGTGGGTTAGAGCAATAAAATACAGTTCGAAAAAAAAAAAGAGTGGAACAGGTAAGCGAGGAATTAGATAAGTTAAGGGTGGACAAGGCCATGGGCCCAGATGGACTATGCCCTAGTGTGCTCAGGAAATTAAGTGGGATACTGGCAGAGCCAACAGTGGAGTTATTTAACTTGTCCCTGGAAATAGAGTGGTTACCGGAGGATTGGATACAGAGTGGTTACCGGAGGACTGGAATAAGGCAGATGTGGTGTCGCTTCATAAAAGCGGCAACAGGGAGGATGCAGGCAATTATCACCCGGTCTGCCTCACATCAGTAGTGGGTAGGGTAATGGAGGCAATTCTTTTTTTTTTATTTTCTCTTTTGGCCCCCTTCTCACTGCGGTGCTTCCTCACCTTTGGGAGACTCTGGTGGACTTCTGTGTCCCTGCTCGTCTGTCCGGTCATCGGTGCAGTCCGTTCCCCCATGGAGCCTTGGTTATACCCCCAGGCGGGTACGGGACCGGGCCCCCTTCATCCGCCCCGACGTGTTTGTATTTCATCAGGGGCACTGTCACTGGTGCTGGCAAGGGCATTGGGATCAGGGCCTGAAGAACCGTCTACAGGGAGCACCGCAGGGTTTTTCCACTTTTCTATACCCTCCCACAGGACATTGGCATGCTAGGGGAACCTAGGGGTGGCAGCAGATCGAGATGTGTGAGTGCTTTAATCCCTGGCCTACATCCCCCTTCCTTCTTTTTGCAGTCCCACTGCACCTCCACCCATGGTCACCCAGGTAGCGGCAGAGTGGCGGGACATGCAACCCACCCAACCCCGGAGGAGGAGGAGAGTAGCCTCTGGGTGCTCAATCCTCCTCCCCAGCTGACCCTCCAGTGGCCCGGGTCTGTTCCTGAACCTGGGTCACTGGTGCCATGAGCGCTAACCCTACTGCTGTGCTGGTGAGCTGGCTAGGGAGGCAATTCTGAAACAAAGGGTGGTTAGCTATTTGGAGGAGGGTGGGCTGCAGGACATTCAGCAGCATGGAATCACTCGGTAATGATCATGTCAGAGACTTGGAATGGAATGTCAGAGGTCGTGGTGAGGGCCACTACATTGGAGGGCTTCAAGAAGGCCTTGGGCAAGCATAAGATGTTGTCAAGGGGATGAATGGGGGAATCATGAAGGGGGAGGGGTCAAGTAGATAGGAGTAAGGGCAGAACAGATGTGACAGGAAAATCCTTTTCTGCTGTCACGTCTATCAATCTATGAATCTATGACAATTATTTTACAGATTACATTTGCAATAGACAACGAAGAGGGAGTTTTTTTTTATCACAATACTATCATGTACATTCAAATTACAGCAACACACATACCAACACAGTACTACTGTTTCCAAGCTCAGAAATTACTTCGTTAGACTGTATGGTGGAATGCTGTTATGCATAAAATTCCATGCCTGGAATATGCTTGTTCTGCTACAGTATAAATTAATCAATCAAAATGTTATTTGTATGAGGCACCTTTCCAATGCTCAGGGTGCCTTTACAATATTCATTAAAACTCACAATTTATAATAAAATAGATAAAAACTAGGGGTGGGTGGATAGCATTTATACACCGGATATTGGATTCGGATTTATCCATCAATATATCCAACCGGGTCAGGATATTTATCGGGTTGGATTTATTGATGAAGAGAAACAGTGGACTAATAAAATGTTTGCTCCAAAAACCACACAATGACTGAATATGACAGAATAATCACTTTAATGAAGCACTGTTAAAAAATCATAAATGGACACAGGGACACTTAATTTTTGAAAAAAGTTTCCATATTCTGTTTTATAAAAAGCAACATGTTCGCATTTTCGTGTGTGAGTCGGGAGCACTTCTCTGTTATTATCTCACCAGCTACACTAAAAATGCTCTCGCTAGGCACACTGGTGGGTTGAGTGTACAGGTACTGCATTGCAAGTTATTTCAGCACTGGAAACCTGTGTTCTTGAATTTTCCAGGAAGTAAGAGCATCAGGTGTATTTTTTCTTTCGGCACCAGATTTTCTGCTAAGTAAATGTCAAGCTCCTGATTGCGACTGGACACACCATCAACAACTGAAGCTGAAAAATAAATAAAAGCCTACAAGTGCTACACCCTTTATGGAATACATTAAAACAATTTGTAAATGCTATTTTTTACTTACTGTCTTCTGGTGGCGAGATGTTCTGTGAGAAGATGTCCCATGGGTCATCTGTGTCACAGTTCTGCTCGATGTTTTTTCATTGAGTAGCTTCTGTACTTTACTATGTGGCTCATCAGACATCTTACAGTGCTCTTCAACAAGTTGTTTAATGACAGCTTTAGCAAATGATTTCCCACACTCAGTCCTGAAAAAGTGGAGCTTTTATCTTGCATCTATAACTGTAGCCACAGCAATCTACCTCATGGATTCGTATTGCACTAATCGATTGTTAATGGATTCAAGCATTGCCATTTTCACTGTTTGCAGCCCCGGCACTTTTATTCCCTCAGTTGAGTAAAACAGCACTGTGGAAGTAGGAATAATATCAGAAACACAGGCACAATCAGAACTTAGCCGTCTGGTTTCAATCTCAAATGGACTTAATAAAGTGCAGACGTTCTCTGCAAGACACCACTGTGAGTTAATAAATGTTCTGGTCTCACATTTGGCAGCATAAACAGTCAATGCTCTCCATTGGTCTAATAAGCGTTCTAGCATGTAAGAAGAGCTGTTCCATCCTGTGGGCATGTCCTGCACTAAACGGTGCTCTGGTAACTGTAGGGTCTTTTGCAGTTCTTTAATCTTTTCAGATGCAGAGGCAGAGTGCTTAAAGTGTCCCACAATTGCTCTCCCTGTGGCTAGTAACTCCTCAATTGAACGTTGTTTAGAAACAGAATCATGAATAATGAGCTGTAATATGTACGCTAAACAACCAACACTTTGCACATCACTGAGTTTCATTGCTTTAGCAATATTTGGGCCATTATCCCTTACAATTAGATGCCTTGTCTATTTGTTACTTGTTTAATTAGTATTTCAAAAAGACCTTTGAGTGTGAGCTCTTTTACAAAGGTTCCACGTCAGGGTGGACAATAAGACAATACACATATTCAGTGGTTACAGAGGCCTGATCATTAGGCATTAAAGAGCAATTACATGACAATTAGACAAATAAGAGAAAAAAAACTGAGCAGTTGTAATTGAATACTAAACTATCTCTAATCGGTTACCCTAGGTAGCACACCCTTGGAAACCTCCAAATCCGTTGATTGACTATGGCAGAGTAACTGCATAGGGTTTAATGCTATCCCAGATGGCGAGAGGCTGGGTGACAGTGAAACAAGGGGGACTGGGTTTGAAAGCAACCACAGAGGCGAGAGGTGGGGGGAGGGGCTGTGATGGGGGGAGCACCTCCAGATGGCTTTGTTGAGTATGGTGTGTGTGTGTGTGTGTGTGTGTGTGTGTGGGGGGTGGTTTGGGAGGGGCAGTACCAAATGCTTTTAAAGAGGACTGATAGCTTACTTAAGCCCTTGGCTAGGCTGGAATGGAGGCAGGGTTCTCTAGGTAGCCCTGCTGGGTGTTACCTTGGTGGTAGGCTTGTCTATCAAGTGGGGCTTGAGAAGCAGGTGCATTTTGAGTTAGATATTAAGTGCTGTTTGAGGCCTACTTTGAATTGAGACAGGCTGTTGTTTGTTTGTAATTTCATCGAGAGTTCATTTATCTAGAGGGGGGCCCGATAGGAGAAAGCACGCTGCCCTAGTGAGGTTCGGCAGAATGGTATGGACAGTGCTCCATTCTTCCTTCATCTGGTGATGTGTGTTGAGAGAGAAGCCTCGAGCAGGTTTCCTATACAGGGTGTTTTTTTTTCCTAGGAGTGACTTCTTCCCCAGGAGGCAAGTTTGGTATTTGATCCTGTCTTCTAGGTTAAGCCAGTTTGTACGCTCATACAGGGTGCAAGTATAAGTGTAATGATCTGCACACAGGGTGAGGTGGCATGCCTTATTGAGTGCAGTTTGGACCCTTTTGAGCACTGTATCAGTAGCAGCTCCATAGACCACCAGCCCCGTATTCTATTGTGGAGAGTATGGGACTGGAGACTGAGATTCGGAGCGCTTCCGGGGTGAGGGATTTCTTATGCCTATAGAGGACCCCGATCTTTACATTTACCACTTTGACAAGGGAGTCTTCGTGGTGTGTATATGTGAGAGAGTCATCAATGGTGACTCCAAGGTACTTGAACAAGTGCACCTGCTCAATCTGCTCACCAGCCTTGTTGGTGATTACGAGGGGAGCATGCTTGTTTTTGTTGTAGGGGCTGGATTGCAGCATGGCCTTGGTTTTCTTGTAATTTAGTAGCAGCTTTTGCCTACTGAACCAGTCCTTGAGTTTACTGAAAGAGTTCTGTAGCTCTGTTTGTAAGGCAGCCTGAGAGATGCTGCTGCTCAGCAGCACGGCATCGTCCGCATACAGAATAAGTTTGGTGTCACAGGCTGTGGGTAGGTCATTTACAAAGAGGCTAAAAAGCAGGGGCCCTAGAATTGATCCTTGAGAGACTCATAGGAGTACATCTCTGGAGCTGGATAATGTCTGCCCAATTTTGTCTCGCTGGTTCCTGTGTGTTAGGTAGTCATTGAACCAATTCACGGCATTTGGTGCCACACCCGATCTTTGGAGCTGGAGTACTAGTAGAAGGTGGTTAATGGTGTCGAAGGCTTTGGTGAGGTCAATTAAGATGGACCCCACTAATTTGCCTTCATCCAGCTCATTATGCGCATAGTCAGTGTATTCCAGCAGTGCCGTGGTGGTACTGTGTTTTTGCCTGAAGCCATGTTGGTTTGGGCAGAGCAGATTGTACTTATTGAGGTATTCTGTGAGTTGACTTGCAGTGATTTTTTCCAAAGCTTTGGATAGTGGGGCGAGGATAGATAGTGGCCTGTAGTTTGACACCAGTGCCTTGTCACCATTCTTATGCACTGGAGTTACCAGGGCTTGCTTCCATACCTGTGGAAATTGAGCTAGTGCCAAGGATTTATTAAATAGCATTGTTATGGGCATGAAAAGAACATCAAGGGTGAGAGACAGTAACTTCATGTCTAGCCCATCATTCCCCAGTCTGGTTTTGCCTAGGACTTTCCTGACCATCGTTAGGGCCTCCTTCACCGTCACCTTCTTAAAGTAGAAGGCTGGGTGGTTAGTTATGAGCAGGTTGGCGCAACCTTCTTCCTCCACAGGCAGAAGGTAGTCTGGAGGCAGCACTGAGGACAGGTATGTAAATGCCTGGTTAAATACATCAGCAATGGCTAGCAGATCTGATCAGGATGAGTTATTAATGTTGAGCATCTTAGGGTGCTGTTTTTGATCTTTACCAAGGATGTTCTTGATGTTGTCCCAAAACCTCTTTCCATCTCCCCATGCGTTGTTAAGCTGGGTCTTATGGAAATTGGCTTTTGCGAGCCTGATAAGTTTGGTCACCGATTGGTGGCCTTTGACCACTCTTTATCCCCCATGTGTTGAGAATATGTAAAAAATCTTTTGAAAGGTTTTCCTCTGTATGTCTGTCAGCAAGGTGCTTTAAGAACAAAAGTGCGTACCGTCTGTTAAAGGATTCATCTATCCAGTGTGCTGTCACTGGTAGGTAGGACACGATTGAGCAGGCTGTTGTCCGGGTATCTGTGGTAAATGAAAAATGCTCAATATTTGCCAACTCATCTTGCATTGTGGACCATATCTTATGGTAAATAGAGGGGGATTGTTACCTTGGCAAAGTGACTTCTTGACAGTAAAACATATCTTGACTCCAATACTGCTAATAGCCGCTTGAACCCTACATTCTCAAGCACACAAAAAGGCTGCAATCATCTCTGCAACTGGATTTGTGATTTCAATAGCCCGTGGGTGTTCACTGCTGAATGGGTTAGCACGAGCAAGACAGGATTCAATAGTCTGGCTCTCCTGTTTTATCTTTTTAGACGGTGGCTCCTGAAGAGATTCAGCTTGCCTCATTAATTCGACACAAGCTTTTTCCCCTTGCAGGTCAGCATACTAGGACCTGTGCTTGTTTCGCAAATGATTTAAGAGTCCTGAAGCTACAGACTGAAGACCCCTGCTCATGAAAGTGGGATTGTGGCACAGAGTACACTTAGCCTTTAAGTTAGAGTCTCCGTCCAATGTAAAATATGCTCATACCAAACTTTTGTGTGACATTTCTTGATAGTTGGCAACGTGATCGCAATTCAGAGACTCACACACCACAACTATCACCTTGCATTTGCGTGCACTGTTGTTCTATTACTTGTTGAGATAATTCTGAGATAAAACAAACAGGTACACACGTGCTTAATGAGACAAGTTAACGCATTGTTAACAGGTTAATCACTTTGCACCTATACACCTTGCAACTTGCATCTGTTGTTAATTGGACAAAAACAGAACTTGCAATTAGGGCATTAAGAATTAAAAGCAGAAAGAGTTGTTCTGTGCTGACATGATTATCCACCCGTCCCTAATAAAAACATATTAAAACACATTCATATATATTCAATACATTCCTGAGAATGACTGGTTAAATAAATATGTCTTTAACAATTTTTTAATGTAGTGACATCATTACGTTGTTTTGCTGCAGTAGTTAGTGACGTCACTACTACAGCAGAACAACTTGGAATTCTACCACATACTGTAGTTGCTTTCCTCTATCCAATTATGCTGAAAGTTGTGTTTTTTTTAAATTTAACTTGCAGAAACGTTTGCATCACACTGGCAGTTAAAAAAAAAGAACATGTATAAATGTTCATTCTCTGTTGTCTTCACTAGCTGGTTTTGTGTGATTTTCTATGCTGTGACTACCCATACACTATAAAAGATTTGGTATAAGCAGTCATACACAAAGAAGGATAATCTTGTATCTCGAGGTTCCCTTGGTCACAGAGAACCTCTAGAGCTGTGCTCTCGAAGTCATCTCTTACCAAAGAAACCTCTCAATACAAGAATATTCTTGTTGTGTATGACTTCTCATACAAAATACACTATTTATTGTTTAGGGAGCAATCATTATGAACTGAAATAAAGCAAATAACAACCTTGTGATGCCATCAGTAAGACTTCACTCTGTTGCTAACCATTACTGCTTACGTCATATCAATGGTTTAATGAAATGGAATGATTACAAAATTAACCAAATACCATACATTATCCATTATTTATAAAATGGGATGGGAAAATCCTTGGTTTGGAATGGTTATTATCTGTGCATGAAAACTGTTACATGCCCAGGTAATAACAAGATCATAAAAGCATGACCGCAATGTAAAAAAAAAAACACTGAGCCCTTTGAATGCTCACTTTTGAAATGCAGCAATTTTTCTCCCTCTGTAATGTGGCTCATCCTGTACTCGAAACCTGTTTATGAAAACTGATGCCACTTGCTCAGATCTAACAACTCTCACCCTTACCTTACCTTACCAGAGGCATTTCCATCAGCCAGTCAATCTCACTGTATTGCTCCTTTGCCGCAGAAGACATGGTGTGGGGGGATTACTTCTGGATACTCCTATTGGGGGAAAAAAGGCAGAGTCATGTGCGTGCACTTGCTGCTAGCTGCCACTTCAGAGGGAAACACATTTGTTTATTTCTCTAATGTCCTGGGGCTCATTAGTATCTAAAAAAACACAACTGTAAATGTGTAAAAAAAAACAATAGGGTACATGAGGGGGCGTGAGGTAGTGTATTCGCATTACTTTATCCAGCACAGACAAAAATGACATCAAGATGATGTCATTAAGTGGTAGGTGGATGGACTATTTTATCTTAAATCAGCATATGTAAACCTTAATTACCACATATAAAAATTTATTTTCTAACTGTAAAATGTTTTTAACAAAAAAAGAGCCCATTTTATAAGCACATTAAGACATGTCAGGGTGTGCATGGAACATATTTTTTCACATGGTCAGCAGCTAGAGCCACTTGGCCTGCGGCCTTGTGCATTATTATGCCCCAACCATGCGGTAAACTATGATCTATGCACACCATGTCATTTCTTATTGCTTACATAAACATTTAAAATAAAACTTGGGTTGCAAATCTGTTTGCACTGCAGCACTTTTTAATTTAAATGCATCAAGAAAAGAACATTACCAAGAAGCATTAGTAAGTAGTTTTATTTGATCGATCGAAAACTATTACAGTTGAATAAAAACAAAGTCCCACATCAATATACATAAAATACAATTGGTTATAAATAAATCACATAAAGGACATTTTAATGCAACTATTATAACAAAGTCTTCTATCCTCTATATAAAAGTGCAAACAGTGCGATACAGAAGTGCAATTGTCAAGACTGGCAGTATAATTAAATATTGCAAATAATAACAAGACATGATCTTCCTAACTCACTTAGCTGTACAAAGACCCCAAATCAATTAATTACACATATTTTGTTCTGATTCTTGTAATAGCCATGAGATACCCTACCAATTTGTATATTATATATCCATCACATGAGGTAAAAACTATGTTCAGCAGCAAAGTCTGATCCAATGTTGCAAACTCCAACAACAGTAGATTTAGTCATCTCTCTCTCTCTATGGGTTTGTTATACCAGGGACATACAAAAGTAACATGGAAGAGGTCCTCCACATTTTCACCAGTGCAGGAACAATAGGCAGAGCTGCATTCTGTCTCCTTACTGTATCTGGCAGACAAAACCTTGCCAGGAAACAATTCCAATCTGAACTTCGTGAGAAGCTGTCTGTGTTTTGGATTGGTTAGAACATCTAAATATTCTCTGTAATAAAATATGGCATCATTTTGCCTAGTCAAGGGAGCTATTTACGTTGGCTCACGCTTGCGCACCAGCCAACATATTGCGTTAGCTGCAGATTTGGAGGCCCGGTCACTGTTGGGCGAATGCAGGGCATGCATCAGTAGGTGTGTCCCTCATTCCCCAATAAGCCAGCATGCAGGTGCCATACCAGGAACACATAATGTGGTGGCACATCTAAGGAAAGGTCAGTTGCAATGAGAGCCAAGCTCATCATGCAGCGGCACCAAAACATGCCTTCCCTATGTGCCTTTCCTGGTGAAGCCTTTCAATAAACATGGTGGGGCTGACTGCCGCCCCTCTGAGAGCCAACTTCAGGGGTGCCCAATCCCCCTGTCGGCATGCTCCAACCCACTTTGTTGCCAACAGAGCCCCCCCCCATCGGCATAATGCACCCCCATTTTAATGTGTACCAAGGGTGTCCAATCCCCTCAGCATCATGTTCCCCCTTCCCAGTTTAATTTTGCCAGCTGGAGTCCACTCCCGTCGCCATAATTTCCCCATTTGTCATGTGCGAAGGGTGCCCAATCCTCTGTTGGCTACAGAATCCCAAAAAACAGTCAGGTGGCATGCTGGGAGCCCACCCCAGCATGTCAAATGCCCCTGTAAAATGAAAATGGTCCCGCAATGTTATTTTTTTTACAACCTGCAAACCAGAAAACGGACCCTCATCAAGTGAGGCCCTCCCCAACCGCACCCACCCTCTGTGCACCCTGCCTCCCCACACCCCCCCCTCACCCCATACTTACCTCTGGAGCACGGCGAGATGATCTTCGGTGGACTGGGAACATGTCTGCACTCTTCAAAGCCAATTACAAACTGAAGAAATGCTGGTAAGCTGTATAATGCCATAAATAGTTTTTTTTTTCAACTTTGGTGGATATCTCAAGCATTTTTGGGAATTTGGGAACCAAATTTTCAACATGGGGTTATTGGGACCCCGACTTATAGATTCAGTCACCATCATGGCTTTATTCGGTCCCGAAAGGTGATTTCACAGTCACTGCACAAAATCACCTTTTGGGACTGAGTAACGAAACAACAGTGCCACTGTTCAGGAGGAGGGCTCTCAAAAAGCCTATATTAAAAATTAGGAAAATAAAAATCCAAAAAATGGCTTGTTTTATGAGCGTGCATTGCGCAGTTTCCACGCATGCTCGTAACTTTGTGAATTTGTAATATTTTCACTCCATATTTTCAAAATTGTCATTTTTCCACACTTCCTTATGAACAGTGCAGCCGTCATTTTACATATCCTGGCCGAAATGTGTTTCCACATGTCCTCCAGCACAGAGTAGTGTGGTCACTGTGAGAAATCAGTTTTCGGGACAGTTTGACAAAATGATGGTGACACTGTTCATGAGCAAAGGTCCTAAAATGCCCATGTTTAAAATTTGGTGACGAAAGTCCATAACATGACTGTGTTACAAGCGTGCGTTGCGCAGTTTCCATGCGCCCTTGTAACTTCACAAATTTGAAATATTTTCACGCCAGATTTTCAAAACTGGCATTTTTTCACATCTCCTTATGAGCAGTACAGCTGTAATTTTTCACAGCCTGCCCAAAATGTGTTTCCACACCTGTGGTGCACAATGGCGTGGTCGCTGTTGGAAATCAACTTTTGAGACAGAGTATCAAAATCACAGTGCCACTGTTCATGAGGAGCGGTCTCAAAATGCCTATGTTGAAAATGTGGCAAAATAAATCCCAAATCTAATTGGGTTATGGACGTGAGTTGCACAGTTTCTATGCATGCTCATGACTTCAATTTTTCACATTTTCACTCGATTTCCAACGTTGCCATCTTTTACACCTCCTCATGAGCAATACAGTTGTCATTTTTCACATCTTGCCCAAAATGTGTTTTCACCCCTGTGTCACCAAATGGCATAGCCGCTGTGCAAAACCACCTTTCAGCTAATAAACTGATTGTGCCGCTCTTCATGAGGTGGGGTCACAAAAAGCCTATGTTGAAAATTTGGAGTGAAAATACCAACAAATGCCTACTACGTTAGGGTTTACAACTGTAACACCCCACCCTGTAGAGACTGACAGGCATCGGGGTGTGACTTGGGATCATTGGCTGTAATGCTGATGCCATTCCACCCCCACCCTGCAGCCAGTGACAGACATTGAGGTGTGCATTGGAGTGTTTGGCCCTAAAGTTCACCCCATTCTCCTATACTGCACACATCTCAGTGTATTTCCTTATGGAATGGGGTAAGTATAATGCTCAAAGACCCCAAAGCACACCACGACACTTGCCAGTGTCTACAGGGTAGGGTGAGGTAAAATAGCATGAGCGTTATAGCTGACAACCCAAAGGCACACCCCAATGCCTGTCAGTCTCTGCAGGGTGGGTGTGGGGTTGGAGTCAGTTCAATAATTCACTGCCACTCCTATTATGCGTCTCTAACTCTTGCATTACCAATGCCAATGCCAGTGAGACAACATTCGGCATTGGCAAATGCTTGTTGGGATAAGGATATTAAAACAAGGTCATCAGCATATGCCAACACTGGACACAATTTTCCTATAATTTTGGGAGAGTCTGTTACTCACTTATTAAAGGTAATTAACAAATTATTTATGTAGATACAGAACAGGGTAAGGTCCAGAACACATCCGTGCCTAACCCTGCGGTTCAAGAAGCATTAATGTGCCACTATGGGCACCCCTCATGCTGACATCATCTGAAGAAACAAGAAGGAGAGGATGGTAATGATGCACAGTCAAATAAATATCGGTTGAACAATGTTCAGCTTTTGTTGATTCAAATTTACCTTGACATCACTGGAGTCTCCCAAGGCTTGGTCCTCGGCCCAATCCTATTTTCCATCTTCCTAAATGACTTGCCCACACACATCCATTCACATGTATGCAAGGACATGGTCTCATGTGCTTCTGGCCCTTCAACTGCTGATGTAGAGACCTAGTTGCAGCAGAACTTCAATGAAGTCCAGCTCTGGTTTCATGCAAACCAGCTATTCCCCAATGTCAAGAAGACTGTCTCCATGGCCTTCGGCATGAGGCAGAGACTAGGCTTAAATCCACCCCCTCCTTTCACACCCTGGACAGGACTATTCTGGACGCTTACCCCTCCTTTAGATATCTCAGGATCTGGCTGGACCAGAATCTCAACTTTTTTATGCACATCAATGCCATCCACAAAAAACTTCACTCCAAACTGGGTGCTGTCTACCGCAATCATGGTTGCATCCCTCTGCCAGCTCGTAGGGCACTCGTACAGAAAATGATTCTCCCCATCTTTGACAATGGGGATGTAGTTTACAGTGCCACTCCCAAGTCCAACCTAGCCAGACTGGACCCTCTTTTCCACTCTTTCTGCAGATTCACCACCGACAGCCCGCCCTCCTCACACCACTGCAACCTCTATTGGTCCCCTAATCTGCCCTTGCTCCATGACTGCTGCCAGGCCCACTCTGCCAAGGTCACAGCAAAGTATTGGTCTCAGTCCTTGCTTCTGTATCTCGAGGCTGTGTTTGCCACCCATACTCCTCCTAAATACTGCCTGAGAAATGCCGACACTGGCCTCCTGTCGGTTCCACGCATGTCCCCGCATGCCCAAATTATGGAACGCCCTGCCTGCAAGCACCCAGCAAAAGACCCCCTCCCATAACTTCAGTCACCTCATAAATGAGTACTTCTCCACTCCTTGTACGTGTGGCTAGAAGTGCCCAAATTCACTATGTTCACTCCAGACATCACACCAGCCTATAGTCAAGTTTGACACAGATCCTGTTCCTGGTTTGTCTTCAGTAACTGTCTTCTGTAGTACTGCTATGATTCAACTAATGTATTTAGCTATTTAACACACTTTAGCTTAGCTATATTTTGTGCAGTCCTCCATATATTGTGTTGCAATATTTGTACCTTATGTATGTATTCAGCTGTCGCTATGTTCCCCTTCCCCCAGGAAGCACTTGGAATTGAGCAGTACTTTCCTCAGTGTGCCCTAATGGTAAAACTTTTAAATAAATAAATAAATACTCTTCTTGCTCCTGTGTAATCACTGAAAATAGATCAAATAAGAAAATTATTATCCTTAATATAAATTGCAAAAAAAGCACACAAAAGAAAACATGCCTAACAATATCCCACTTGACAATGTCAGGCTCATTCTTCAGTTCTCTGCCAAACCTTTGCATCAATAGACAACTGTCAATGTCTTTGCTCAAATGTAACACTACATTAAGGGAGGTCATACAGTTTTAATAATATAGCCAAAGAATAAATCTTTGGGGGCCTCACAGTAGCAGGGAGGATAAAGCTGTGATATAAGAAGAGTAATCACACAGATTTGTGCAAAAAATGTATTTTACTGCTCCAGTCATTTTGTACTTCTGACTAGTTTGAATAATATGGCTGAATTCAGCAAAAAAAAGGTTGGATGGAGATGGGGAAGGGTGGGTGGAATGCAATATATGACCTCAAGATAGATGGAATGTGGAACAGCCCAAGTAGATGTCAGAAACATAGAAACATAGAAATTGTAGGCAGATTAGGACCTCTAGGCCCATCCAGTCTGCCTGTAGGCCCTATACATTGTATGTGGCCACTGACCCTATGTGATCAATTGCTTTTCATCACTCCCTTCCCTCTTAAGCTTCCCTTGTGCCTGCCCCAGGCATGCTCAAATCCCTCTACTGTGCTTGCTCCCACTACGTCCTGTGGCAGACTATTCCAAGCATCAACTACCCTTTCTGTGTAGAAAAGCTTCCTCACATTACCTCTTAATTTACCCCCTTCCAATTTCATATTGTGTCACCTTGTTCTAGTACTTTTTCTACATTGGATAAGGAACCCGACCTGCACCTTGTTTATGCCCTTGAGGTACCTGAAAGTTTCAATCATGTTCCCCCATTGTCTCCTCTCCTCCAGTGAGTGCATATTGCGATCCCTTAGTCTCTCCTCATATGTTTTGTGGTGCAAGCCCTGCAGCATCTTTGTCACCCTTCTCTGGATAGTCTTCACCTTATCTATGTCCTTGCATAGATGTGGCCTCCAGAACTGCACACAGTACTCCAGCTGAGCCCTAACCAATGTTTTATACTATGGTATCACCACCTCCCACCTTCTGCTAGTGATACCCCTGCCTATGCACCCCAGCATGTCACTGGCCCTCCCTGCCACCTTTGTGCACTGCCTTGATACATTATTGTCATCAGAGATGATAACCCCTAGGTCCCTTTCCTCTTTGGAGACAGTCAGCTCCCCCCCCCCCCAAGTTGTAGCTCTCCCCAGGGTTCCCTCTATCCAGGTGCATTATTTTGCACTGTTTTGCATTGAACCTCAGTTGCCACATCTCCGAGCATCTTTTAAGCTTCTCCAGGTCACTCTTCATTTTCTGCACCCCTTCTGGAGTGTCCACCCTGTTGCAGATCTTGGCGTCATCTGCAAACAGGCAGACCTTTCCTTCCAGCCCCTCTGCAATGTCACTAAAGAAGACATTGAACAGGACTGGTCCTAGTACTGACCCCTGTGGTACCCCACTGTCACCCCCCTTCCCAGATTGTACCCTGTTTACCACCACCCTCTGTCTCCTGTCTGTTAACCAGTTCCTAACCCAGTTCACCACTTTGTCTGCCATGCTCAGACTTCTCATCTTGTTAATCAGCCTTCTATGTGGGACAGTGTCGAAGGCTTTGCTGAAATCTAGGTAGATGACATCTACCGCCCAGCCCTGATTTACTTCCCTAGTCACCCAATCAAAAAAATTTATTAGCTTCGTTTGACATGACCTTCCTGCTGTGAATCCATGTTGCCTCAGATCCAGAGTACTGCTGGATTCCATATGTGCCACTATCCTTTCTTTCAGCAGTGGCTCCATGATCTTTCCCATCACTGAGGTGAGGCTGACTGGCCTGTAGTTCTCCACATCCTCCCTACTGCCGCTTTTGTGCAGTGGGACTACATGTGCTCTCATCCAGTCCTCTGGAATGACACCTGTGTTGAGTGACTCTGTGAACAGAGCCACCAGAGGGGTGGCTCGTTCCCCTCACAGCTCCTTTAATATCCTCAGGTGGATGCCATCTGGCCCCATGGCCTTATCCACCTTCAGCTTTGTGAGTTCTTCCAGAACTCTCTCCAATGTGAATGGACTGGTGTCCACTTCTACCCTTCCATTGCCTCTGCAACCCAGCTATGGCTCTTGATCCCACCAATGAATTTTGAGCAGAAGTATTTGTTCAGTATTTCTGCTTTGTCCAGATCCCCCTTCTTACCCTCTCCCTTCTCCCCTTTGAGCCTCACAGTCCCTCCCCCGGTTTTTTCTTCTTTCACTGATGTACCTATAAAGTGCCTTGTCCCCTTTGTTTACAGACCATGCTAAGCCCTCTTCTGTCTGTGCCTTCACCCTCCTAACAGCCTTCCCTGCTGTCGTTAGACATTCAAAGTACACCTCCCTGTCCTCCTCCCTTTGGCTCCCCTTATGTTTCCTGAAACTCAGCCTTTTAGCCCTGACTTTGTCCCTCACCTCTTTTAAGAACCATAGTGATTTCCTTCTTCTTTTCCCTTTGGCCACTATCCTAACGCATTGGTTTGTTATATCCACTGTGGCTCCTTTCAGTTTCTCTCATTGTTCTTCCACCCCATCTATTGCCTGTCCCTTCCCCAGGACTGTTTGCATACATCTGCCCATTTCAGTGAAATCCACCCTCCTGCAATCTAATACTCTTGCCCTTGTGTAGCTTACTTGAGTCCATGTCTCCATGCTACACTTGAAATATAACAATACACAAAACAAAAAAGATCCATATATTCATTTCTGAAACAGCTTCATAGGTAGCCCTGCTTCAAAAATGCAACCATGGTTCAGGTTTTAAGTGCAGTTCTATTTATCCCTCTGTTCACTCTAGTCTGTTCTCCATTCCGTCTATCTTTAGGACACATGACTGCAGCATTTAAGCCCCAGCTAGAGATGCAATGAAATTTTACTACACGGGTGAAACTGCCAACTTTGTAGCAATTTCACCCCATGTAGTACTTCATAATTTTTTCCAAATAATCTGTAATTCACCATTTGTGACTTTGCCTTGCTATGGGGGGTTTTAGCTGCAAATTTCACGTCAAAACCCCAAAGCAAGTAGAGGTCACAAATGGAGATTCACCCACCCCCAACACCACTCCTGATCTATCCCTAGTGTCTAATGGCTCCTCACCCCCACCCTGTCAGGTAGTACCCTCTCCCCCGACCCTGCTCCACCCCAACTCTGAGATGGATACATAAAAAAAACATTATTTTCCTTAGTGTCTAGTGGCCCCCCCACCACTGACCCTGTCAGACAGTACTGCCCCCCCCAGCTCCTCAACCTGAACTGGAATGAGTCCATGGCACATCCCTCCGCTCACCTCCATGGCTGGCAGTCCGCCTGACTCAGCTCAATGAATGAGTGCATGCTTGTACAAGCATGCACTCATTCATAAGTGAAGTCAGGCAAACTACACAGATGTGAATGGAAGGAATGTTCATCGCTGCGCTCTGGTCGATGTGGGGAGGTACTACATGACAGGTTGGGTTAGCCACTAGACACCAGTGAAAATAATATATTTTTTTAAATGGATCCTCCTCAAGGTTGGGGGGAGCATCATTGGAGTACTACCTCCCATATGATACCTCAGTATACACACCACTACTACACTGATATTTTCATTATTGCATTTGGTTGAGGGGTGGCAGCATCACTTTATTTGTGTATGATGGTGTGAGGAGAGGGGGCATATTCATAACCAGGACTGGCAGTATAGCATAGAGGTTAAAGTAATAAACAGTGAATTAACTTGGTATGTCCAACAAACTTTGGTTTAATTCCATACAACATCCTCTTGCTTACTGCGTTACTATGAAAAAGTCATTTAACCTCTCAAGTGCTCCCGAGTTGTACATGAAAACAGGTACTGTGCCTAGTGGACGTTACCTAGTTGTCAAACGAATAAAAAAATACATAAAAATTAAATTTATGATGGTCAAAGCATATTATGGGTCACATCATTACCATGCACATGGTACAAAGTTAAGGATGTTTAGGCTAACTAGCACTGTTCATTCAAGTCACTAAGTAGCAGCTCTCCTCCTCCTCTTCATAATTTTAATTGCAGTGGATTGGGGGATCGAACAAAATGAATGATGTCATTGCTGCATCTGCAACCACAAGTTCCATGCTCCACTGTCAAATGGGGCAAGACCGAGAGGCTGCAATACTGCTGATCGGCATTTGGTACAAATAATCATAGGAGCAGGCAGACAAACCATCACCAGACACTGGCTTGCGATTGCAAGACCCGACCACCAACCACCACAAAATTAAGCACTTGGCAAGTCAAAATTAATAAAAATAATTAAAGAATACTGCAACACACCCAGTCGACATTACATTGACCTCACTGCTGACAAGCCGGGGTGTAATTGGTAACACAGTCCACCACGGATACAACAACAACATATGTAAAACAAGCATTTGTCAATGCCGAACATTCACTTGTAAGTATTTGCAGTGGTGTTTGGCATGTATGGTGCTTTACCCTAATGCCCTGTGCGATTGCTGGTATTTGCACAATAAATTTTCAGCATGACCTTTTTGTTACCCCCATTGTGCGCTACATAGGCGGAAACACATTTTGGGCGGGATATGAAAAATGACAGCTGTACTGCTCATAAGGAAGTGTGGTAAAATGGCAATGTTGAAAATCTGGAGTGGAAATATTGAAAATTCGCAAACCTACGAGCATGCGTGGGAACTGTGCAACGCTCATAAAACAGTCATTGTTAGGAATTTTTCACCAAATTTTCAACATTGGCATTTTAAAACCTCTGCTAATGAACAGTGTCACTGTGATTTTCTTACTGTGTCCCATACATTGATTTCGCACACTGACTGCGCCATTGTGCACTACATGGGCGGAAACATGTTTTGGACAGGATGTGAAAAATGACAGCTGTACTGCTTATAAGGAGGTGTGGTAAAATGGCAATGTTGAAAATCTGGAGATGAAAATATTGAAAATTCGCGAAACCTGCAAGCGCAAGTGAGGAACTGCACAACGACGCTCGTAAAACAGTTAATTTTAGGAATTTGTTCACCAAATTTTCAACATAGCCATTTTAAGATCTCTGCTCATGAACAGTGACACTGTGATTTTCCTAATGTGTCCCATACACTGAGTTCGCACAGCGACTGTGCCATTGTGCGCTACATGGGCAGAAGCACGTTTTGGGCAGGATGTGAAAAATGACAGCTGTACTGGTCATGAGGAGGTGTGGTAAAATGGCAATGTTGAAAATCTGGAGTGAAAATATTGAAAATCAAGAGGTCCTATGAGCGCATGTAGGAACCGCGCGAACGCCACACTCGCGAAAACAGTCATTTTTAGGAATTTTTCACCAAATTTTCAACACAGCCATTTTAAGACCTCTGCTCATGATCAGTGTCACTATTGATTTTATTAATGTGTCCCATACAATGATTTCACTTATTCGCATTTAATGCGCTACATGGAGCGGCTCACGTTTCAGCATGACCTTTTGTTACCCCCATTGTGCGCTACATAGGCGGAAACACGTTTTGGGCAGGATGTGAAAAATGACAGCTGTACTGCTCATAAGGAAGTGTGGTAAAATGGCAATGTTGAAAATCTGGAGTGGAAATATTGAAAATTCGCAAACCTACGAGCATGCGTGGGAACTGTGCAGCACACGCTCGTAAAACAGTCATTGTTAGGAATTTTTTCACCAAATTTTCAACATTGGCATTTTAAAACCTCTGCTAATGAACAGTGTCACTGTGATTTTCTTACTGTGTCCCATACATTGATTTCGCACACTGACTGCACCATTGTGCACTACATGGGCGGAAACACATTTTGGGCAGGATATGAAAAATGACAGCTGTACTGCTCACGAGGAGGTGTGGTACAATGCCAATGTTGAAAATCTGGAGTGGAAATATTGAAAATTCGCAAACCTACGAGAGTGCGTAGGAACTGTGTAATGCACGCTCGTAAAACAGTCATTTTTAGGAATTTTTTCACCAAATTTTCAACATTGGCATTTTAAAACCTCTGCTAATGAACAGGGTCACTGTGATTTTCTTACTGTGTCCCATACATTGATTTCACACACCGACTGCACCATTGTGCACTACATGGGGAGACACGTTTTTGGACAGGATGTGAAAAATGACAGTTGTACTGCTCATAAGGAGGTGTGGTAAAATGGCAATGTTGAAAATCTGGAGTGAAAATATTGAAAATTCGCAAACTTACGAGCGTGCGTAGGAACTGCACAATGCACGCCCGTAAAACAGTTATTTTTAGGAATTTTTTCACCAAATTTTCAACATAGCCATTTTAAGATCTCTGCTCATTAACAGTGACACTGTGATTTTCTTAATGTGTCCCATACACTGAGTTCGCACACCAACTGTGCCATTGTTCGCTACATGGGTGGAAACACGTTTTGGGCAAGATGTGAAAAATGACAGCTGCACTGCTTATAAGGAGGTGTGGTAAAATGGCAATGTTGAAAGTGTGGAGTGAAAATATTGAAAATTCGCAAACTTATGAGCGTGCATAGGAGCTACGCAATGAACACTCATAAAACAGTCATCCTAATCCACTATAAGCCTTGGTCACTGTTGCTAGGCAACACACTTTTAAGACTGGTCTAGAGTTAGACTTTAGTTACTGGCCTTCTAGAAACAGTCTTAAATGCAGGTCTTATTCAAGCCCTGTTTTTAGACTTACTGGCTAGTCTTAATGCTTAAATTTAAGCAAACCTTACTGCAACCGGCTCCAGAAGAATAGAAAGTGAACCTCCAAAAATCTTTCCAGCTATCACGGCTCCCACCTTCCCCACCATCACCACACATTCCATCCCTTACCTCTGCACAGAAGTCAGTAGAAAAACTATCTAGTTCAAGAAGGTCCCACTGCGTATGAGTTGCCTCAGTGTTGTTAGTGGCTTTCCCCTTGCAACCTTCCTGATCCCTGCCTCCCACCTTATCATAAACCCTCCCTGGCCCAAACTGTCATTTCCTAATGTGCTCACTCATGTAGACAAGACTTCATGATCCAACCCACAAACATAGAAACATAGAATTTGTCGGCAGATAAGGACCGCTTGGCCCACCCAGTCTGCCCACTTCCCTACCTACTGGATGAGCTGCAGATCCTAGTTAACCAGCAGCCTACTTCTTCCTACCCCCACCCCCCAGAATTGCCTTATGACTATCCAATGCATGCTTGAATTCCCCCACTGATTTTGACTCCACAACCTCCACCGGAAGGCTGTTCCATGCATCCACAACCCTCTCTGTGAAAAAATACTTCCTTAAATTACCTCTGAGCCGCCCCCCTCTATTTTCAAATTGTGCCCTGTTGTTCTTGCACACCTCTTTTTTTGAAAGATGCTACCCTCTTGGACTTTGTTGATTCCCTTGAGGTACTTGAAAGTTTCTATCATGTCCCCCCTCTCCCTCCTTTCCTCGAGGCTATACATATTAAGCTCCTTCAGTCTGTCTTCATATGACTTCCGGTGCAGACCCTGCACCATTTTAGTTGCCCTCCTCTGGACAGCTTCCATCCTGTCTATGTCTTTGCGGAGATTGGGTCTCCAGAACTGCACACAGTACTCCAGATGGGGTCTCACCAGCTGTCTGTACAGAGGGATAATAACTTCCTGTTTTCTACTGGTGTTGCCTCTCCCTATGCATCCCAGTATCCCCCCAGTCGTCCTTGCTGCCCTCTCACATTGCTTTCCCATCTTTAGGTCATCTGATATGACTACCCCCAGGTCCCTTTCCATTCTTGTTGTTGTTAATATCTCACCCCCCATTGTGTACTCTTCCCCTGGGTTTTTGTTCCCAGATGCATTACCTTGCACTTCTTAGCATTGAATCTAAGCTGCCATACATTTGACCATTCCTCTAACCTTGCCAAGTCCCTTCTCATCCTTTCCACCCCACCCTGTGCATCAACTCTGTTGCAGATCTTAGTGTCATCTGCAAAGAGACATACTTTTCCTTCCAGTCCTTCTGCAATGTCACTTATAAAGACATTGAAGAGGACCGGTCCTAATACTGAACCCTGCGGTACCCCACTAGTAACCCTCCTTTCTTCTGAGTGGACTCCATTTACTATAACTCTCTGTGTCCTATTCTCTTTTGTGAAACTGCCACTCCAACCACTTTGACATTATTTTTTCTACATTTCACTGCAAGTAGACTGAGTTCACAAGCGAGTGACCTAGAAAGCGTTTCTTTCAATGTTTAGCATGTGGCTCTTTTCATTACCGTGGTGCGCAGTTCAAGTCACTTTTCTTTTCTTTTTCATTCAGGCATTTAAAAATTCTGTATACCACTTCCCTACCTCCTTTCCATTTTCCCCCAGACATACAACCGAGAGCAGCAGCACCAGCAATGATGGAGCAGAAGCTCCAGACACTGGTCTCTGACTCAAAAAGCCACACTTGCCATCTGTTTATGTAAAAAGCCATAAAAATAGTTGGTTTCTGTAATAATTATAAAAATAACTTTCTATAGAAACAAAAAAAAAACTCACTAACAGTGGGACCAAGAGAGAATTACCAATAAGTTCTGTAGCAGAAGTCTTTCAGTCCCCTCAAGTCAGTCTGTCAATTAGACCCCTTTCAGAATCTTGCTTTCCTGCTCCTGAAACAACTCAGACTCAGTTCAAGTACAGGACTCCTAACTGGTGGGGGGGGGGGCAAAAGACACAAAATTGAGTGTGGCTGTGTGAATGTGTTGACGGGGCACAAGCCTTTTGAGAACTGGACATAAATACAAGTTCCTCTTATGTCAAAGCTGTACCCTATAGAAACATAGAAGTTGATGGCAGATAAGGACCTCAAGGCCCATCCAGTCTGCCCATTTCTTTTTCTACCTTATTAATGTGCCATTGGCCTTTGGTCTGTCAATGGCCTATCTATTCAAACTCATTTGTATTGCTCCCTTATGCCTATCCCATGCCTGTTGGAAGCTCTGCACTATATTTATATCCACCACTTTCTGATCTAGGCCATTCCATGCATCCACAGCCCTTTCTGTGAAAAAAAAACTTCCTCACATTACCCCTAAAAAAACAAAAGAAAGCAGGAGCACCAGGAATTGTGTGGTGCTGTATTTTCCAGACAATCAATACATACAAATAAGCACCCACACAGCTTAAAGAACAAAAGCCAAACGCTATAAAAAATGTTAGCATTTAATATCAAAAGTGCAGCAAATACAAAACGGAGAATAAACGGACAGATTAACGTTTCACCTAGACTCTGCTAGGCTTCATCAGAATAAAATAGTGCCAAAATTCTAAACCATTTAAATACTATTTCATGTGCAACCCTGTGACAAGAATAAGCCAATCACCATCATACATAATGTTAAATTCATTAACCCATTCATGATTGGCCTTTCAACTTGAATGGTATATGTGCAAACAATACATGTTTTAAAATACATTTAAACAACATATATAAATATAAATAAGCTGTTTCAGTAACTTCAAAAAATCTACCCCATGGCCATTATTACCATATCACTGTTCTTATATATACTTGATATTTTATTTTATTTTCTAAATGAATATATTGTTCTATTTTTAAATAGCCAATCTCATTATTAGCCCAAATGGCCATATCAGCAATCTTATATGTATGTCATGATCCAAAGTAAATACTTTTTAATTTTTATATATTTATTTGGGTGGAGATTTACCCCATATTATTCTTTAAACAAATTTGCCAGAATGTCCATAGGCACAGAAAATGAACTTACAGGCACTCATCTTAAAGATTCACAGCATTAAGTGGCTTAAGTTCCTCACATTACCCCTTAATCGACCTCCCTCTAATTGCATGCTGTGTCATCTTGTCCTGCTATTTTTCTTATATTGAAACATGTTAGACTCTTTCACCTTGTTAATGCCCTTAAGGTGTTTGAATGTTTTGATCATATCACCTCTCTCCCTCCTTTGCTCTAGGATATACATATTGAGCTCCATTAATCTGTCCTCATATGTTTTCTGATGCAGTCCCTGCACCATTTTGGTTGCCCTTCTCTGGACTGCCTCAGTTTGGTTAATGTCCTTGTGGAGGTGTGGCCTCCAGAACTGCATGCAGTACTCCAGATGGGGCCTAACCAGAGTCTTGTAAAGAGGGATTATTATCTCCCTCTTCTGACTTGTGATACGCCTACTAATACACCCCAACATTCTCCTAGCCTTATCTACTGCTTTTGTGGTCTACTTGGATGATTTCAGGTCATCGGTGATGATGATTCCTAAGTCTCTTTCTTTCCATGTGACTGCCGGCAACTCCCCTCACAGCCTATAGGTGGCTTCAGGGTTTCTCTTCCCTATGTGCATGATCTTGCACTTCTTTGCATTAAACCCCAGTTGCCACTTTTTTGACCATTTTTCCAGTTTATCCAGATCTCTTCTCATTCTGCTCACCCCGTCTGTATCATCTACTCTGTTGCAGATTTTGGTGTCATCTGCAAACAGACAAATCTTACCCTCCAGTTCATCTGCAATGTCACTGATAAAGATATTGAAGAGGACTGGCCCCAGGACTGATCCCAGAGGTACCCCACTTGTGACTTGCATCTCTTCTGACTGTATACCATTTACCACCACTCTCTGTTTTCTGCCTGTCAATGAGTTTGCCACCCAGTTGACCATCTTCTGACCCACCCTGAGCCTATCAAGCTTATTAATCAATCTTCTATGTGGAACAATATCAAAAGCTTTGCCGAAGTCCAGGTGAGTGACATCAGCTGCTCCCCATTGGTCCGCCACTCTGGTTACCCAGTCAAAGAAATCTATGAGATTAGTTTGACAGGATCTTCCTTTTGTAAATCCATGCTCTCTTGGATCCTGTGCTCCTATGGATTCCAAGTGTTGCACTATCCTTTCCTTAAGGAGTACTTCCATAATCTTGCTTACTACTGAGGTAAGACTGACTGGTCTGTAGTTCCATGTATCCTCCCTGCTACCACTCTTGTGGAGCGGGAACACATGAACCCTTCTTCAGTCTTCTGGGACCTCTCCTGTACTCATAGACTCACTGAACAGTTTTGATAATGGCTCTGCTAGTTCCTTTAGTACCCTGGGATGTATGCCATCAGGTCCCATTGCCTTGTCCACCCTGAGCTTATCGAGCTCTTGTAGGACCCTTTCTTTTGTGAAGGGACTAGTGCACACTCCCCCCATGTCCACGGTGCTGAGCTGTGGACCCTGCTCTACCTTCTCCTCACTAAATACTGAGCAGAAGTATCTATTTAGGATAGATGCTTTTACATGGTCCTCCTCCTCACATGCCCCCTTATCCCCTCTGATCTTAGTAATAACCCCTCTGGAAATATTATCTAGGCATAGGCTTTGAAAATCCCTCCAAGATATAAATTAATTGTAATCTGAATTGTAAATACAAATTATGTTTCTTCCCACTGACCTTATAATCTAAATTGTGTATACAAATTATGCCCCGGGACCATTGGCTTTTGGTAGGTGCTGGGGATATTAAGAACTTTTTTATCATAAAATCTCTCTATTGAAGACATGCACCCAGGCAAACATTCCTTTATCCTCTGCTTCCATAAATGATCACATGCAAGAATGAGAAAATTTCAACATTGCCATTGTTATCTCACATAAGCATTAACCGTACATTTACAGTATACATTATATTTACATTAATCACTGCAGTCATTCCAGCTTCTATTCTTATTTGTGATATTAATAACTTTGCAAGTATCCATTATTTAGCATCTGGCAGAAACTGCTTTCTGAACAGCTGATTCTGAAGGGCTAAATTATATTTATGTCCACTAAGGAAGCTGTACATTGAGACTATTTATATGCTAATATGGCCTGTTGCCAATTATGCTACATCATTTGGGGATGCTAGTAGGATGACAGCTGGCATTCCTATGATGTTGTTCATCACCTAGCAAGCATTGCCTGTTGTCCTGCTAACCATTTCCCCGACAAATGAGTGCAATCAGCCACAGGCAGCACTAGCAGATAAATAGCCTTGATGGAATATAATGGAAACTTCTTGTTTTAAATGAACACTTGAATTCTCCAGACTAAAGCTACATGTAGCATTGAAGGCAGCTCAAACATGTCCATATCAATGGAAAATATAGATTTTTCTGTACTTTGGGATTTCTGTTTCTGGTCACACAAACTAATAATATTAAGAACTACCCAAAGGCAAGGAACATTAATGTTATTATTTCTTTTCTGCCCCTAAATACTTTTGGCTTGGTGGAAATCACAACCTAGTTTGAATCCATAACCACCCCAGTTCCTCCAGGAAGTTGTAGTTTCAGAAACATGTCTGCATGGGACATAAATCATAGGATTTGGGATAGAATTGGTCAATTATGAGAAAATTAAAAATCTTAAAAGCTTTTTAGGACCATTTTTGTTTTAGTTGTATTTATTGCAGAAAAAAAAACTGTGCTTGAGAATCATTCCATACAAAGCCTCAAAAGTTGTAAAATTCAATGTTAGGGTAAAAAAAAGTACTGAACGTGTGACTTGGCATTCCTTGTGGATAAAGCAATTGCTTGACACACTGTTGGCATTGCCCTGAATCAGCATAGCTCAGTTGGTAGCACTTCCATTTCTGGCCAAAAGGTCATGGGTTTTAGTCCCGCACTAGGATTGGGTACATACAATCAATGTTGCCAGCCAAGTGCAGCAGTAGGGGAATGCTGTACTGTTGGCATGTGCAGTCCTTTGGAGGAGACATTAAACTAAAATCCCTTCTGCCAATCTCTGCTGCTGTCCTGCTGGGTGTCTATGTGGAAGGTAAAGAACCCAAGGCACTTTTGGTAAGAGTAGGGGAATTTTAATTAAAATTATGACACTGTACAAAATTACAGATCAAGAAACCAATCATGTATCAGAGAATTATAACTACCACCAAAAAGGAAAAAGGCCTTAAAAAGTATAAAATTAAAAGAAAAAGTACCCTAAGGGCAATACAGTTTAGAAAGAAAAAAGGAGGCCATACCGTATCTTGTGAAATCAAAAGGCAAAAAGCTTAATATAATTCCCAGGTGTCCTTTCATAATCTCATCACAAGGCTTGTTCTATTTTGTGATCCACTGCATATTGTTCCACCAGTCATAAACTCAACAGCTGGGAAATATCTGTCATTTTAGAAACATATAGAAACATAGAATTTGTCGGCAGATAAGGACCGCTTGGCCCACCCAGTCTGCCCATTTCCCTACCTACTGGATAAGCTGCAGATCCTAGTTAATCAGCAGCCTACTTCTTCTTACCCTCACCCCCTAGAATTGCCTTGTGACTGTCCCATGCATGCTTGAATTCCACCACTGTTTTTGACTCCACAACCTCCTCCAGAAGGCCGTTCCATGCATCCACAACCCTCTCGTGAAAAATACTGCTAAATTACCTCTGAGCCACCCCACTCTATCTTCAAATTGTGCCCCCTTGTTCTTGCACACCTCTTTTTTTGAAAGATGCTACCCTCTTGGACTTTGTTGATTCCCTTGAGGTACTTGAAAGTTTCTAATATGTCTCCCCCCTCCCTCCTTTCCTCGAGGCTATACATATTAAGCTCCTTAAGTCTCTCTTCATATGTCTTCTGGTGCAGAGCCTGCACCATTTTAGTTGCCCTCCTCTGGACAGCTTCCATCCTGTCTATGTCTTTGTGGAGATTCAGTCTCCAGAACTGCACGCAGTACTCCAGATGGGGTATCACCAGCTGTCTGTACAGAGGGATAATAACTTCCTCTTTTCTACTGGTGATGCCTCTCCTTATGCATCCCAGTATCCCTCCAGCCCTCCTTGCTGCCCTCTCACATTGCTTGCCCACCTTTAGGTAATCTGATATGACTACCCCAAGGTCCCTTTCCATTTTTGTTGTTGTTAGTATCTCACCCCCCACTGTGTTCTCTTCCCTGGGTTTTATTTCCCAGGTGCATTACTTTACTTCTTAGCATTGAATCTAAGTTGCCATACATTTGACCATTCCTCTAACCTTGCCAAGTCCCTTCTCATCCTTTCCACCCCACCTTGTGCATCAACTCTGTTGCAGATCTTGTGTCATCTGCAAAGAGACATACTTTCCTTCAGTCCCTCTGCAATGTTGCTTATAAAGACTTTGAGAGGACCAGTCCTAATACTGAACCCTCACGGTGCCACTAGTAACCCCCTTTCTTCAGAGTGGACTCCATTTACTATTACTCTCGGTGTCCTATTCTCCAGCCAATTCTTTACCCAGGCTGTCATCTTGGGACCCACTCCCAGGCTGGCTGACTTGTATATTAATCTTTTGTGTGGGACTGTGTCAAATGCCTTGCTAAAGTCTAGGTAGGCCATGTCCACAGCCCCTCCCTGATCTACTACTTTGGTCACCCAGTCAAAGAAATCTATCAGATTCGTCTGGCATGACCTTCCACTGTGAATCCATGCTGCCTTGGGTCCTGTGCCCCTCTGGCCTCTAGATACTCGACAGGTCTTTCCTTCAGAAGTGATTCCATCATTTTCCTTTCACTGAGGTTAAACTAACAGGTCTGCAGTTTCCTGCTTCTGCCTCACTCCCACTTTTGTGAAGGAAATCATCTGCCTCCTCCAGTCCTCGGTACCACCCATCCTCCCATGATTTGTTAAAGGGTAGTCAGTGGTGTCACTAGTTCTACCCTTAGTTCTTTTAAATTCTGGGATGACTCCCATCAGGCCCCATTGCTTTGTCCACCTTCAGTTTAAGAGTTCTTTCAGAACCCTTTCTTCTGTAAATGGGCTGGTATCAACTTCTGTATCCAGAATGTTTCTACTGTTTGTTTTAGGTACCTCCCCTCTTCATTTGTAAATACTGAGCAAAATATTTGTTTGGTATCTCTGCCTTTTCACAGTCTCCCTCTGCCTACCCTCCCTCCCTCCCTTTATTGAGCCTCACTATCCCTCCTTTAGTCTTCCTTTGCTCCCTGATGTACAGTACTTATAAAAGGTTTTATCCCCCTTCTTAACTGAGTTGGCTATCTTTTCCTCAGTTTGGGCCTTTGCTGTTCTGACTGCCTTCCCAGCTTCCTTTTGCTTTAACTGATACAGTTCTCTGTCCTGCTCCTTCTGTGATTCCTTGTACTTCCTGAATGCTTTCTTTTTCTCTTGTACCTTCACTGCCACTTCCTTTGAGAACCATAGTGGTTTCTTACATCATTTCATTTTGTTCATTTGCTTCACCCAAAGGCTTGTTACCTCTGTGATGGCAGTTTTTATTATTCCCCATTGTTCTTCCACCCCTCCTTCCTGCCCATTTGCTAGTGCATTCCTTAGGCACTCACCCATTTTGGCAAAGTCAGCCCTCCTAAAGTCCAGTACTTTTGCCTTTGTATGGCTTGACTCTGTTGCTGTGTTTATTGTGAACCATACTGTTCGATGGTTGCTAGTTCCCAGATGGCTACTCACTTCTACATCTGTGATCCTCTCTTCATCTCCATTTGAGAGAACCAGGTCTAAGATTTCTCCCTCTCGAGTGGGCTCCAATACTAGTTGTCTAAGGCATGCCCCCTGTAGGGCATCTAGAATAACTCCACTCTTTGAAGTGACTGCTGCAACTGCACTCCAGTTAGCATCTGGCACATTCAGATCACCCATCAGCAATACCTCCCCTTTTTCTGCCATTCTAAGTATACTTTCTATCATTTTTGGGTCCATTTCCTCCCCCTGAGAAGGGGGTCTGTATACAACCCCTGTGCGGATTGTGGTGCCATTGCCTGTCTCCAAATTTACCCACATTGCTTCTTCTCCTCCCTGTTTACTTTTTTGTTCTGTTGCTTTGATTCCTTCCCTTATGTAAAGAGCTACTCCTCCTCCTCCTTCTCTTTTACCCTCCCTGTCCCTCCTATAGATAGTGTATCCTGGTATGTTTACGTCCCAGTCATGATTTTGTGTGTACCATGTTTCTGTGACTGCCATGATATCCAGATGTTCCTCCTCCATCAAGGCCACTAATTCAGGAAGCTTGTTACTCAGACTACGGGCATTGGTACTCATTGCTCTACATTTTTCGATGGCTTTACCTTCTGTTGCAGCATCCCCCACTGACCTTTCTACCTCGGTCTTTTTCTCATTTAGTACCCTGTTTCGTAGGGAGAGGCTGGGATTTTCCTGCTGCTTATCAGTGCCTTCCCCCTTGACTAGTTTAAAAGCTTGCCAATGAAGCATTCAAACTGATTGCTCAAAAGACTTGTTCCCTTCCTGGACAGATGCAGACCATCCTGCCAGTATAGGCTGGTGTCCTTCCAGGTGGAATCCCAGTCCCCAGTGAAGCCAAACCCCTGTGCTCCACATCATTTTTTCAACCATTCATTAAACTGCATGGTGCAAAGTACCCTCGCCTCACCCGTGCCATTGACAGGCAGCACCTCTGAGAAGGATACTGTGTGTGCTACTTGTCTTGGGCCCCTCCCCAATTCTACAAAGTCCTTCTGCACTGCTCTAATCTCACGATGAGCTAAGTCATTTGTTCCTAGGTGGACAATGATGTCCAGCTCAGACTCCCATGCAGCTGTTCTCATGATCCTGAGGATGCGCTTCCTGTCTCTCCAAGCCATGTCACCAGGCAGGCACCTTACTTCAGTTTTCCCTGCTCCTCCCAGTTCTATCCCCTTAATAATTGAGTCCCCCACCAGGAGCTGCTTCCTTTCCCTGTGGTGTCCTCTGCCTCCTTCCTGTGGGCCTCCCTTGTGACAGTTGTCCTCAGCCTCCTTAGTCTCCTCTGCAGGTGTATCCATGGGGAGCTAGCTCCCCCAGAATGGTGTATGGATTGTGGAGTGGAGCAACTGACTGGGTGTGCCTCTGTTCCACCATCCTCACCTCCCTGAGCCCACTGTGGTCCAACTGCTGTGCTTTCTTTGCAACCTCTGAGGTAGTGGTAGTGGCTCTGGTGCTCCCTGGATGGGGGAGGTTCCCTTCCTACTGTCCAGTGTGGCCTGGGGAAAGGTTCCCTTACTACTGTCCAGTGTGGCCTGAAGATGGGCAACTTCCTCCCTCAGGGCAGAGAGTTGTCTGCAAATAGTGCAGCATCTCAGCCTCCAGAAATACTCTCGGAAGACTGCTGTCCCACAGCCATTACATTGCACTACTCCCCACATATTTATCTACTTTTGTGTGTGTGTGTGTGTGTGTGTGATTGGTTTGTTATATAGAAATATATATATTATACAATGTGTATGCTTATATTGTCAGTGCAGTGTGCTAGAGAGGATATGACAGTGATATGCACCTTGCACTCTTGAGGAAATGATGTCAGAACCCGAGGTATAAAGGAACTATTTCCAGGGGTGGGTAGGTGAGGGGTGGGCAGGGGTTGGGCCTAAATTGTGCCCTCACGAAACAATCAGCTAAAAGCTCTGACTCACCGCTGCGATGAGTGCCTTCCTGTCAGCAAGATGCCATACACAACAATTTGACAGAGAAAATACCCTGCTAATCAAACAAAGAAAACTCCAGACATCCAAGTCAGACATAGGTAAACCTCTCCAGACCCAAAACAGCCTGGTGGTTTGTGCTCTGAAAGCAGTCAGCCCCAAAATAAGTCAGCTGTGCCTTAAACTCTTCCTGTGCTGAAAATCTTAAGAATTGTAACAAAAGTAAAGCTAGCTCCACCTCCCTCTGTTGCTTGAAAGACTGTCTTTTCCTGATAATTCTAAGTTCCTTATTTCACCTTTCAGTTAGAAGTAGTCTCCACCTGCAGAATATCTGCTACAAACCAAAGACAATTGTAAGGTTCACCTCCCTCTGTTGTGAGCACAACTCGCTTTCTTGCAAATCCTATGTTCAGTATTGCAGCTTCCAGCCAGAGGTAGCTTCACCTGAAGAATATTAGCTGTTCTGATGAGTTTGATATAAAACACTTGCTTATAATACTATTGTTCTCAGGTCTGTTACCAAAGCTATTGGCTGATAAGTAGCTATGATGTAAGCACTTCCTGATACAGTCTGGTCTGGCCTTTTAGGGCACACACAGATAAACAAAAAAAAGTTTCCACCCCCTAGGGCACTGTCTGGGTCAAATACACAGCCTGTACCTGCACTTACTTCAGGACTTATGACATATTCTTAGCCCAGGGTTTAAACTCTTCCTACACTGAAAATCTTAAGAACTGGAACAAAAGTAAAGCTAGATCCACCTCCCTCTGTTGCTTGAAAGACCGTCTTTTCCTGATAATTCTAAGTTCCTTATTTCACCTTTCAATTAGAAGTAGCCTCCACCTGCAGAATATCTGCCACAAACCAAAGACAATTGTAAGGTTCACCTCCCTCTGTTGTGAGCACAACTCACTTTCTTGCCAATCCTATGTTCAGTATTGCAGCTTCCAGCCAGAGGTAGCTTCACCTGAAGAATATTAGCTGTTCTGTTTTGAAAATAAATCATCCTTATTTAATATTCAATTTTTTTAAGCAGGTCATATTGACTACAGACGTTCTCTTGGGGTGAAAAATTACCCTGAACTACCCATATGTGCCATTTAAAATAAGCAAATAAAACAATTCAGGAACTGCTTTTCCATTTGCCCCATGCCCTCACATATAGACCAAGTATTAAAAAGTCATAGTCTACAATGCTAAAAAGTTGTTCATCCCACCAGTTTCCAGAAACCTTAAATGAATGAACAAGTAAAACACAAGTGTTCAATAGCTTCAACCAGTTGAGAACAGTTTGGCCTGTTATAAAAGTGGTCTGTCAAGATTTTATGTTTATAGTTGTCCTTTACATTCCGTATAGATTATCAATCAGTCAATCATCATTCATCCTTTATTTTTCAGTCAATCTATCAGTCTTTATTTTTATAGCATTTTTTAAAAACAAGGCACTGTACAAACATAAATAGAATATAAAAACAGAGAATATAATAACTTTTTAAAATCAATTCAATTAATCCGATCCAGAAACAAATGATTTGATACCTTTTATTGGACCAACATGGATGTTACAGAGAAGAACAAAGTGCTTTAGCTTTCGAACCAACCAGATCCTTCTTCAGAAGCTTTGTGGCAGTTTTTTCAAATATCCCATACTATTAACACCAGATTATATAGAAAAAGCAGAAATAATTCTCATTGGTTTAACATATACATTTAAAACATAATAGAAGATTACGTCAGAGAAGCTAATTAACACCAGTATGCCTTTAACTGAGGAGCCTCAGAAGGGCAAAGGTTATCAAGAATTCTCTACAGCCAGAGAGTTCTTGTCACATAAATTTTAAAATGTCTCAGTATGCCAAGAAAGCATTCTAGTGATAAAAAAAAAAAACACCTTGGAGTGGCATTCTCTCTAATACACGTAAGATGAGCTTACAACTTACATTCCAATTGTCCTGGTATATTAAAGAACAGATAATGAGAGACAAAATCCTGAAATTAGGTATAACTGCAAGTTGAAAGCAAGCCTCAAATTAACCTACACATATAAACATGATGCATGAAAGTATCACTTGTAAGTGTAAGTGCAAACAAAAAAAAAAAAACTTGTCAAGGACCCCCAAGAAAACGAGACCATGAGCCTGATAAATGCAGATTTCAACACAGAGTCTGTGTATAACAAAAATGCACAGAATCAGTCTAAGCAATCTAAATGAAACCCAAAGGAATTACACCTTTAATGAACCCCCAAGTAAATGAGATATGCATCTTAATATGAGCAGTTAAAAATGTTACAGTGTGAAATCCACCCACTAACAACTAATAGAAGGAAATAAATGCACACTATATGTGAAAACTAAGTGTTCTAGCCACATAACAACTGCCCCATGCCATGCTCCACCCACACATATGTGTGTACATACATTTAATGGTAAACATTATGTTCAAACTATGGGAACCTCAATGGGAACCAGGATGGCTCCTCAGTATGCTAATCTTTTTATGGCGAATTTGGAGGAGGATTTTCTAAGGCACTGTACACATAAACCACTCACTTATTTCCGTTACATTGATGATTTGTTTATAATTTGGACAGAGGGCACTGACACACTTAAAGATTTTCACCAAGAACTTAATAACCTCCACCCAACTATAAAGCTTTCCTAGAATATTCTGCCACAAGTGTACATTTTCTGGATACCACTGTCACTATTAAGGATGGTACCCTACATACCTGTCTTTACAGGAAACCAACAGACAGACAGAGATACTTACACAAGAAAAGTAATCACCCGAGCCACACAAAGAAATCTGTTATATATAGTCAAGCACTTGGTATCACCGCCTCTGTTCAAATGAGGAAGACAGAGACACACATCTGGCGATGTTGAAAAACACCTTTTATTGAGCAGGGACACTCATTCAGGAAATTGACAGAGCAGTGGAACGTGCAACACAGGTCCCAAGAGAACAGCTGCTGCAATATAAGGAACAGATGACTACCAACAGAATACCCTTAGTAGTCACATACCATCCTGACCTTGAACTCCTACGTAAGATTACTAAGGATCTCCATCCAATAATTAGTGAGGATGAAACCCTTAACTGTATTTTTCAAGAACTACCACTACTATCTTTTAAACAACCACCTAATTTAGCCAACCTGATTATTAGGAGTCAACTTGAGCCGGAACAGAATACCATGACATCATATGGTACACGACCCTGTCATCAACGCACATGTAAAACATGTAACCTCATTTCCACTTCAGACTGTGTGGTTACATCACAAAACAGACTATTCAGGATACAGGGGAATTATACATGTACATCAAGAAATGTGGTCTATTTATCCAATGCAAGAAATGTCCTCGCTTGCAGGTTATGTGGGGACAAGCCAACAACTCCGCACTAGAATGAATTCACACAGACATTCTATTAATCACAAGATGATTGAGAAACCAGTAGCCCAACACTTCTCCCAGGATGACCACTCCATCTCAGATATGTCTGTGATGGTCTTAAAGGACATTTCAACAGTACACAATAGAGAGCGGGCTTCTGAAATTAGACTTATTTTACTTCTCAGTATGGTGGCGGATGGATTGAACATTGATGTTGGGTACATGACACATTATTCCACTTAAACTTACACAGACCTTTACTTTAAAAGATGGACATAAACAGTTTAGTTCTTCAGCGGGCCTTTGATTTTGTAGGTTTACGGTTATCTACATTGTTGACTTTTCACCTTAACACTGTGGTGAGTGCGTTTGAGTGTGTGTGTGTGTAGACTGATGTATGTATGTATGTATGTGTGTGTTTTGTGTTTTTGTGTGTTGTGGGTATGGTGTGTATGTGCGTTTTGTTTCTTGTGTGTGTGGTGGTGTGTGGTGTGTGGAATGTGTTTGCTATATTTGTTGTGTGTTGTGGTTGTGTGGTGTGCAGGTGTGTGTGTGTGGGGTGGTAGTGTGGTGTATGTACACACATATGTGTGTGGGTGGAGCATGGCATGGGGCAGTTGTTATGTGGCTAGAACACTTAGTTTTCACATATAGTGTGCATTTATTTCCTTCTATTAGTTGTTAGTGGGTGATTTCACACTGTAACATTTTAACTGCTCATATTAAGATGCATATCTCATTTACTTGGGGTTCATTAAAGGTGTAATTCCTTTGGGTTTTCATTTAGATTGCTTAGACTGATTCTGTGCATTTTTGTTATACACAGACTCTGTGTTGAAATCTGCATTTATCAGGCTCATGGTCTCGTTTTCTTGGGGGTCCTTGACAAGTTTTTTTTTTTTTTGCACTTACAAGTGATACTTTCATGCATCATGTTTATATGTGTAGGTTAATTTGAGGCTTACTTTCAACTTGCAGTTATACCTAATTTCAGGATTTTGTCTCTCATTATCTGTTCTTTAATATACCAGGACAATTGGAATGTAAGTTGTAAGCTCATCTTACGTGTATTAGAGAGAATGCCACTCCAAGGTGGTTTTTTTTTTATCACTAGAATGCTTTCTTGGCATACTGAGACATTTTAAAATTTATGTGACAAGAACTCTCTGGCTGTAGAGAATTCTTGATAACCTTTGCCCTTCTGAGGCTCCTCAGTTAAAGGCATACTGGTGTTAATTAGCTTCTCTGACGTAATCTTCTATTATGTTTTAAATGTATATGTTAAACCAATGAGAATTATTTCTGCTTTTTCTATATAATCTGGTATTAATAGTATGGGATATTTGAAAAAACTGCCACAAAGCTTCTGAAGAAGGACCTGGTTGGTCGAAAGCTAAAGCACTTTGTTCTTTTCTGTAACATCCATGTTGGTCCAATAAAAGGTATCAAATCATTTGTTTCTGGATCTGTTTTTAAAAGGACCAATACGGCACCTGCAACATTTTTTTTTTTCAATTAATCCGGGAATGCCAAAGTAAATAAATATGTTTTTAGCATAAATTTAAAATTACTGATGGTCAGGCATTCTCTTAACTGATGAGGTAGAGAATTCCACAGGGTTGGTGCTGCAAATGAAAAAGCACAAGCTCCAGATGTTTTAAGGAGAACAATACCTCATTGGCTGATCGGAGAGGGAAATTAGGGAGTAGGGCATCAGGAGATCTTTAAAGCAGTCGGGTCCCAGTTCTTGTAGGGCTTTAAAGGTAAGCAAGCCAACCTTATAGGTGATCTACCACTGAACTGGCAGCCAGTGCAGTTCATGCAGGACAGGTGTAATGTGACTGTACCTAGAGGTACCAGTCAACAGCCTGGCCACAGCATTCTGCACCAGTTGCAAGTGGTGGATATCAACCCCAGATAGCCCTAGGTAGAGGACACTGCAGTAGTCAAGAAGGGTAGTAATGAAGATGTGGACCAATGTTGGAAGGTCACCCAGGGGAATCAGATGTTTCACCCAGGCAATGTTCCTCAGGTGGTAAAATGAGGATTTGACCATAGATGACACCTGAGACTTCAAGGTCAAGCCATCATCAAAAACAATGCCTAAGTTACGCACCTGATCTGAGGTGGTGAGCTGGACACTGTCAAGCCAAAGGCCCGACATGTGCCCAGCACCAACACCCACCCCTGGGTGGCCCGGTTCCATGACCAGCACCTCAGTCTTATCTGGATTCAGTCTTAACCAACTTGAGCTCATCCAGTCTTTGATCTCAGAGAGGCAACTATTTAGCATGGATATCGCATCAACCTGTCTGGGCACTAAGGGCATATACAGCTGAGTATCATCTGCATAGCAGTGAAAACTCAAGCTGTATCACCTGATGATGTCTCCTCAAGGCAGCATATACACTGCAAATAACATGGGTGCCAATATGGAGCCCTACAGCACCCCACAGGATAGGGGGGAGGGCATCAGAGGAATAAATTCCAGTGACCACCCTCTGAGACCTGCCTACAAGGAAGGATCAAAACCATTTGAGGACTGTACCTGACAGTCCACAAAGGAGTTGCAGGGTCTCCAAAATACTTCATGGTCCACAGTGTCAAAAGCTGCTGAGAGGTCAAGAAGGACCAAGATGGTATGAGCCTTTCGATCTCTCGTCAACAGGAGGTCATTTAATACCCGAACGAGGGCAGTCTCCATGCTATGCCTCTTCTAAAGCCAGACTGGAGAGCTTCATAGACATTGTGAGTTACCAAATAATTGTCCAGTTGCAATGCAACCACCTGAACCAAAGCTCTTTACATAAAATATAAACATATACAAGACTAGACTAGAGTGGCAACATAGCCATACAATACACCACATTTTAGAGGGCAAGCTGACTTCTGTAAATTGGTTAGCAACAAAGGAACTACACATGATGGATGCCTGTCAAATACAGTATCAACAGAGAAATACTGTAAGCATCTACAATCCAAGAATATAAACTGTTACTTGGCAATCTCTTTACCTAGTGTGTTGTAAATTTCCATATTTGGATTTTACTAAAGGTGGCCCAAATATGGTCTGGGGATGCAAGAACAGCACTTAAGACCTTCAGTTTACCTGTTTCCTACAACTGTAACCAATGAGAGCAAATATTAACTACCCAGGACACTCACTTTTTTAAGACCAGTGTACTGAGATTATATGTAAAGAACATCCCATAAAATAACACCATGGAAGGAACCATTGCCAATCCACCTTCATTTATAGATAGCTTGGTGACATTTCTTTTCACAGGATTTAACCTGCTACCCCATAATCCCTAAAACACATACTGCAGCTAGTAGATTATAATTTCCCATGAGGGGGGATGTGGCTGATATATATAAAAATGGCATCACAAAAATGTTACCCATATATAGTAGACATCTTTCTCTTTGCCAATTTGCCTTTTCGTCCAATAATCCACTTTCTTTTTTCCTTTTTCTGATACTGGCCTCTAAATTCATGGCCACAACATTCCCATCTTCAAATTTAATACCTATATAGTTAATGTGTCCATAGTACATTTTACCTCTGCCACTGACAGGTATAGCAGCTGCCACCCTACACTTTTGGTTAACTTCAGTGTAGCCCCCCCCCAAAAAAAAAAATACCAACTTTTTTAAACCAGAGTAATCCACTCTGCAGATATTGTGTCTTTTACTAACAGACAGCCATCATCTGTATGAGCAGCTGTTTCAGTGTCTACTGTACCTTCAACATTATTCAATGGCTGAATAAATGGATCCAGTTCTATATGCCTCAATACTGGGTCTAAGCAAAAGACATAGTAATGAGCTTAGGGACAACCTTGCCACGCTTTCTACACGCATCACACAACCGACCATTAATAATGGTCTAATGAATGTGGAGTCATGTAAACACATAGTCCATCTGAAAAACACATCTGGTAGTCCATAACAAAGCAAAACATACTGTAAATATTCATGAGAAATATGATCAAAGGCTTTCTGTTGATCAAGGACAAACAGAAAATATTTTATCATTATCACCTCTTTAAACCATTCCTCTCAACAAAATTAAATGATCATGAATAGCCCTCCCTGTAGAAAACAAGCCTGAAACAGGGTTATTAGATACCTTGCCACCTGAAATAATCTGTTGGTCAAAATTTTAGATAACATTTTAAGTCATTATTAAGCAGACAGATGGGTCTCCAGTTATAAAGGTTCCTTCTATCCCCTGCATCTCTCGTGTGGGAACTAAAGTATTATTTTTCAAAATATAATTACATGTTTGTGTCCATTCCTGTATAATATTGGGTGTAACCAACTTGTGAAAGTCCCCAGTTGAACCATCCAGTCCTGGTGCAGAATTAGAATTAAGGGTGTGGACAGCTTGATCCACTTCTTCTGGTGTAATACTGTCTGTGAAGGCAAATTAGGTCATGTGCAGTGAGAGTTGGGATCTGTATAGCTGACAAAAATTATTCTGTTTTGGACACTGAGGTAATTATTGGCCCAAAGGTCCACTTCACATATTGTAATGCTGCTTGTGTCATACTGTAAGTACTTGTCTGTAGGACCCAGTCCATGTCATATAAATCAGACATGTGATTTTACATTTCAAAGGCTTTTTACAGGTATCATAAGGATACACTTAGGTAATTTTCCTTATGTCCCAAATTGCTATTTTGTTTTTTTAAGTCATAGCCCTCTGGAGGCAAAACCCTATCATTAGTTGTTTAATGGCTTTAATCTGTGACACATAATTCTCCTTGGTAGCCACTGTGATGGACAATAACTTTATGACCTGTTGTCTCTAAGACAGGTAGTTAAAATAATGTCTTTTCAATAGTAGTTCCCCTTGTAGAATCTTTCCACCATTAAAGAGGATTATCATACAAATCAAAAACTAACTTTCCAGTTGCTATTAACTCCCCAAGCACTGACAACATGTCCTGATTTTGCAGATGTTCAGAACTATGTTTCTGGACCCCTGCACCCTTGGTATATGCTGTCTAGAGTAATACCAACCAATCTGTGATATGAGAATTCTCAAGGGCGCAAAGTAGCATTAAGCCGAGGTGAGTATCATGAAAGAAACAGAACTCTTTATGTTTTGCTACCTTTCCCTTAAAAAAATGTCTTACTCCTTTCCCCATGATGATAAAAATAAGCATCTGATAACCCCAAGGACTGTGTAATGGCATGCAAAAATGATATGTCACAGAAAACGTTTGATATTTGTGCACTCCTATCTAACAGGCATAAGCAACAATTAAAATCACCACCAAATAATACACGCTTTGTAGTGCAAGATATATTAACATACTAACATACTAAAATGCCAGCAGAATAGGCCTAACAGTCTTTCGTGTCTGCTCATTTGGTCAGCCCCCACCCAGGGAGCTGACCTTCCTGCCCCCTCACCCTCTCTGGTTTCTCCCTTCCCAGTCCTGGATATTCTCGCTGCATAGGGCTTTGCTTCCAGATCCTTCACCTGTACCTGTCCCACCCCCTCTTGAATGCCTCCACCATCTCTGCCTCCACCAGCCCCCTGGGCAGCACATTCCATGGCTCAACCACCCTCTTAGTGAAGAAGCACCTCCTCCTTTCTCCCCTGAATCTCCCCCCCTCCAGCTTCCACCTATGCCCTCTAGTTGCCCCCACTTCCCTTCGGAGCACCCTGACTCCTCTTCCCCTATTTACCCCCTTCCTGTACGTGAAGACCTCTATCTTGTCCTTCTGGTCCCTTCTCTCTTCCAATGTGTACATATTTAGCTCTTTGAGCCTCTTCCCATAGATCCTGTCCCCCAAGCCCCAGATCATTTTGGTTGCCCTCCTCTGGACCCTCTCCATGAGTTCAATGTCCCTCTTTAAGTGCGGCCTCCAAAACTGCATGCAGTACTTGAGGTGTGGCCTCACCAAGCAGTACTACAGAGGAAGTATCACTTCTTTCCTTCTGGAGGTGATCCCCATAGCGATGCATCCCAGCTTCCTGTTGGCCTTGGCCACTGCCCTCCTACAAGTCTCAGATTTATTCATCTTGACATCCACCACCACCCCCAGGTCCCTCTCAGCCATTGAGACTTGTAGCATTCCCCCCCAGGGTGTACTCTTGGCCCGGGTTTCTGGCTCCCAGGTGCAGTACCTTACATTTCCCTGCATTGAACCTCAGCTTCCACTTTCTAGACTGCCTTCCCAGAGCCTTCAGGTCTCCCTGTAGGGCCACCCTCCCCTCCTCCCCATCCACCCCCCCCCAGTTTTGAGTCATCTGCAAAGAGACTCATCTCACTCCTGATACCCTTCCTTATGTCAGAGATGTAGGCATTGAACAGGAGGGTCCCAAGGACCGATCCCTGAGGGACCCCACTAATGACCCTCCTTGGAGACGAGACTTTCCGGCCAATCATGACCCTCTGGGTCCGGTCCTAGAGCCAGTTTCCTATCCATCTGATCATCTGGTTCCCCACCCCCATTTCTCCTAGCTTATCGAACAGGTCCCCATGAGGAACAGAGTCAAACGCCTTGCTGAAGTCAAGAAAGAGGACATCCACCGATCTACCCAGGTCCAAGGCACTTGTCACCCAGTCATAGAACTCCACAAGGTTTGTCTGACACGATTTTCCTGGGATGAATCCATGCTGTCTATTGTCCAGGCACCACAACTTTTTCAGGTCCCCCCCCCAGCCTCTCCTTGACAATACCTTCCGTTACCTTGCCTACCACCGATGTCAGGCTGACGGGCCTGTAGTTCCCTGTCAACTCCCTTGATCCCCCCTTGTGGATAGGCACTATATGCACCACCTTCCAGTCCTGGGGCACCTACCCTGTCCTCAGAGAGATGCTGAAAAGGTCCACCAGGGGTTTTGCCAGGACATCCACCAGTTCCTTCAACACTCTGGGATGCAATTTATCTGGGCCAGGTGCTTTCTGTGTCTTAAGGGACCTGAGGGCTTCCCTCACTCTCTCTGCCATGATTTCCACCTCCGCTACCTTGTCCTCCTGCTTTGCCTTCCCCCCATCCTGCCAGTGATGCTCTCTCCTCTCCCCAGACCCACTGATCGGTAAGGGTCCCCCCTCCGCAGTTTCACCGTCTCCTCCCATGTATGATGCAGCCCCCCAGTTTCCTTCATTAAAACTTAGGCGAAGTACACAGAGAGAGTGGTGGACGCATGGAACCGCCTTCCTGGAGAGGTTGTGGGGTCTAAAACAGTGGGGGAATTCAAACATGCTTGGGACAGACATAAGGCAATTATAGTGGGGGGTTGCAGGAAGTAGGCTGTTGGGTAACTAGAATCTGCAGCTTATCCAATAGGTAGGAAATGGGCAGACTGAGTGGGCCAAGTGGTCCTTATCTGCTGTCAAAGTCTGTGTTTCTATGTCTATGTTACACATTTAGTACCTCAGCCTGCTTCCCCGGGTCTTGTGCCCATCCCTCCCCTGTTTTAATCCTGCTACTCTGCCCCTTCACCCTCCACTTTTCCCCAATGTATCTAAAGAACCCCTTATTATCTCTCCTAATTTACCTTGCCAGGTTTTGCTCCTTCGTTGCCTTAGCTGCCATCACCACCCTAGTGGCTCTTCTGGCCATCAGCTCGTACTCCCTTCGATCCCTTTCACTCCTTGAGCACTTGAAATGCCCATTAGTCACCTTCTTTCTCCTCACCACCTCCTGAACCTACCTGGTCCACCAGCAGGGTTTACGGGCCCTACCACATTTTTGTCTTACTCTTGTACAGGTGCTGGTAGCATCCTGCACCCCCCTTCTGATGATTTCCCACCTACTGTCAGAGTACGTCTGGCCCAATCCCATCCAAATGCTTCTTAAGGATCCTTCCCATTTCCTTAAAATCCGCCCCCCTGAAGTCAATTACCTCCATATTTGTGCAGCCTTCTACCCCTTCTAGGTCCAGGCAGAACCAGACCATGGCATGGTCGCTCCCCGCCAATGGGTCCCTTACCTCCAGGCCCCCAATCTGGTCACTGTCTGCCAGGATCACATCCAGTATCTGTGCCTCCCTGGTTGGTTCCCCCACCTGCTGAGTTAGGAACGCGTCCTGGAAGACATCCAACAACCTCTTTCCCCTGGCCACTGAGGATGTCATAGTCTCCCAGTCCATTTCTGGCATGTTTAAGTCCCCCAACACCACCACCCTTCCCCTGCCCAAACTGCAGTGTCTCCCCACATCTGCCACCATACTCTCCTCCAGCTCCTCCACCAGTGTGGGAGGTCTATACACCACTCCTGTTTTTACTCTTTTGTCACCCCCTTGTTATCAAGGTGACCCAAATCACCTCCACAGTTTCCTCCACCTCCTCCATGCCTCCTATGCCAATGCAGTTTTTGACTATTATTGCTACCCCCTCCTACCCTTCCTTCCCTCCTGTCCTTCCTGAACATGGTGTAACCCTCCAGGTTCAGGTCCCAGTCATGCCCTGTGGTGGCCCAGGTCTTAGTGACAGCTGCCACATCCACTTCTCCTTCAGTTAGCATCACCTGGAGCTCAGGCATTTTATTGCCCAAGCTCCTGGCATTTAGCAGGACTACCTTCCACCCTTTCTGTATACTTCCATTTCCCCTGCTGGCATTCCCATGGGGATTCCATCTTCCCCCGGTCAGTACCTTACCAGTTAGCCTTTTCCCACATTCCTCCAGGGGGTGGAGACAGGTTCCCTCCTTTATCGGAACCCCCCTCAACCGCCTTTTCTTCCATCCTTCCCCCTTCACAAGTTTAAACCCCACCTTTCACCAACGAACCCCTCTATTTTCAACTTAAAGATTTCCCTCCCTTCCAAACTGAGATGGAGCCTGTCTCTAGCATATAGCCCTTTTTCCTCCCAGGTTTCCCCCCATCCCCCATCAACCCATACCCTCTGGCCTCACACCACTCCCTGAGCCACTGGTTAATCTCCCTAATCTTCCTCTTGTGTTCCCCACTAGCCCTTGGCACCGGCAGGATTTCCAAGAAGGAAATTGTGCATCCTATGTCATGGCAGACCCTGGCAAGCTCCCTGAACCTTGCCTGTATCTCTGCTTACTATTTCTGTCAATGTCATTGGTACCCAGGTGGACCAGTATGTCCGGGGAACCTCCACAATCCTTTGCCAGCTGATATACCTCATGCTTGGCCTTGTGCACCGTTAGTCCAGGGAAGCATTTTGTTCTGGCTGGCAGGCTTCCTCCTCCCTATCCCATTTGATACTCCTGATCATGGGATCACCCAACAGGAGCACTCTGACTGCCCCTTTTCCTTCATTCCCCCCTCCCATGTCCCTCATCCTTTCCACCAGCCCCTCCCCTCAGCCTGCTCCTTGCTCCTCCCCTACCTGAGTGCCACCTGCTGCCCCCTCCGTATTTACACTGGCCACCCCTCCTCTCCGATCCTATGCCTCTCCTCCTCCCGAATTTCCTTCTGTACCCCATTACCTCCCCCATCACTGCTTGTGACTGACCCCCCATCTGCTATGCTTGCCTGACTCATCCTCCCTTCCTTCCCATCTCCGTTCAGCCCCTCCTTGCCTGTCATGCTCCCTGGCCTAAACCCTCAGCTCCCTTTGCTGTATCCTCCTTGTACTTCTGGTCCCTCTCCTTGCCCTTTCCTCCCAACTGGTCTTTCTCCTTCGCTTTCCTCCCTCTCCCCTTCCTCCTGCTCTGATCCCCACTCCCCCATTTTCCTGCATTCCAAATCACCCCTGTTCTTCCTGCTATCCAATGCCTTCTGCCCCCCCCTCCTTTCCATCTCTAACTGCCCCTGTCATGGCTACATTGCCCTCTCATCCTCAAGCAGAAGAAGAGAATTGAAGCAGTTACTGAGCTTAAGATCCAATCCAGCTCTCCCCATTGCTTCCTTCTGTTCAGCCCCAGCCATCTGCCTACTTCCCTGAGAATATCCTCCCTTTGGCCCCCCTCTGTTAGGGTCTCCAGATACCTGCCTGCTTCCTTGGTAGTGTTCTCCTTTTGGGCCCCTTCTGTCAGGGTCCCTATGCGACCCCAGAGTACTCTCCTGCACTCCTTTCCCTACGCCCCCACCCCTAGCCCTTTGTGCAACCCTGTGGGAGAGCTCCTGCCCTATTCCCCAACCATCCTCCCCCCCCTCTCCAGCTGTCTCCTAATCCCCTCAACCTCCTCCCTAAGCTGTGTCAGCTGGTAGCACACTGGGCAACCACCGAACTTCCAAGCTCAGTCCAGTATCATGGCCACCCCACACCCTGTGCACCCCACCACCCTCCCAAAGATGCCAGCCCTAATGACGTGTTATCCCATCCCCCTCCAAGTAGGTTTCCTTGGGTGAACCACCAGGTTCCCCACTAGTCCAAGATACACCCCTACTCACTAATCAGGTCACCCACTAATCCTAGATACAGTCCCAATCATGGCCAAATCAATTTCAACAAATCTGTATGTGCTGCTTTGCACTTGGGAGCATATAAGCCAGTGTTGCTCAGGTAGTATCCTATAAACTAGGATACCAACAGATACCTCCCATTTGGCTAGATAGTTGCTGTGGCAGGATAGTAGTGCTATCTGACCACAAATCTGACCCTCTAGGATCCAGTGAACGGGTCTGATAAACATTGTGGATCCTGTGGATCCTAGCAACAAAACATTGTTGATCTTCTGGATCCTAATAACAGATCCACAGATACGACCAACAGATCCAGCCCGGATCCTAACTGTCTGACCTAGGATCTGGGGTCTGACCTAGGATAATAATAAATATACCTGTAATAATAATAAATTTTATTTCTCCAGCGCAATTCAAAAATATCAAAGCGCTTTACAAAAGTAACAGAATTAAAATAGACAGATAGTAACACTAAAATCCATCCTTTACTCATTACAGAAGGCAAGATTGAATAGATACTCTTTCTGTGTGGCTTTAAAGCTCTCCACCATCACGCACTCCCAAACCTGACAAGATAGAGAATTCCACAGGGTGGGACTATGTAAGCAAATGCTCCGGCACCAGATGACTTCAACTGAACCCTGGGAACCTCCAGCAATCCCTGCTGGTGGAGCAGAGTGGTCAGGAGGAGCAATATGGGCACAGATGCTCGTGCAGGTAGTCTCTGTCCATGTAGGGCTTTACAGGTTAACAAACCGACCTTGAAGGTGATCCTCCACTGCACTGGCAGCCAGTGCAGCTCGTGCAGCACAGGTGTAGTATCGCTAGATCAAGAAAGCCCAGTTAGTAACCTGGCTGCAGCATTTTACACTAGCTGCAGCCGGCGGACATCCACCCCCGGCAGCCCTAGGATCCATCGTTATCTGACTCAAGAGCCTAACTATCTGACCTAGGATCCCAGGACCTGACCTAGGATCCCTGTATCCTACCTAGGATCCTTTGCTATCTGACACCAGATTCTACGTCTGTCTTTGGTAAGCTTTCTGGTAGGAGCCTAGGTAGGATACCAGCACTATTGGATGGAGGGTGATAGGATCCACAAAAGCACTATCTGAGCAACACTAATATATGCATATAAGTCTCAACAGTGGATTGGGGAGGATAGATGCATAAGTCTCAACAGATTCCCTTTTATCTTAGTGTGAAAAAGTGGAGCACAACCAGTATTAAGGCCCAAATCTCAGTGGCCTCCACACTGCGGGTATTAATAAGAATACTCACTCCTTTGCAGCATTACATCCCTAAGGGCCATAAGGAGAGATCACTATACCAACATTTTTTTAACTTGGCAGACCTCTGATATGGCTTGTATCCTACTGTCATGTAGAAAGAGTGTGTCATAGCCAGAAAGTTGGAACAAAGAAAAAGCAGTTGAGCATCTTTTACCATGTGTGATACTGCTCACATTAGCTATAGCTAAAGTATGATTCTGGTTTAAAGACATTATGTAGGAGAGAAACAGAAAAGGAAATCCCCACTCATTTTAACTACTATTTTTTTTCCTGAAGGCCCTCTTTTGGTTTTACTGTTCCTCCACCTCCTAGTGGAGGAATCAGCCATTCCTTCTTCCATTTCCTAGGAAGGGTCAGGCTGGGATGATGGAACTGAAGATGCATCAGATTCTTTAGCCCCCCACCCCAACATCCCTGAGATGACTATAGAACCTTATAGCAATTTGATAAAGTAACCAGATCTTTTTTATTTCCGCATCTTTGGTTTTGACTGACTCCAGTGTTTCTGTCTGTGAGTTACCATACATAGTTTGTTGGCATCAGGAGTGGAAGGTGGGGGTATCTCTTCTCTAATAACCTCAGTTGGGTTGCAAGGGGGTGAATCTGGATCCACAGTGACAGAATGTAAATGTGTATTCAATGGAGGAAAGGAGAGAAAGGGGAGGCATGATAAAAACATTTAAATATCTCAAGGGCATCAATAAGGTACAGGAGGGAGGTATACTGCACAGACAAAGCTCAATGACAAGGGGGAATGATATGAAGCTGGAAGGGGGAGATGTAGAGGGAATGTGAGGAAATATTTCTTCATGGAAAGGGTGGTGGACACCTGCAACAGCCTCTCATCAGAAGTGGTGGGTACTAATATGTTAACAGGATTCAAACATGCACGGGATAAGCACAGAGGGACCTTAGAAACAGGGCAGGGTGGGGTGGGGAGGATGGAGATCAAATAGGGTCTTTGGTAACACAGTAGGTAGGGACTTTAGGGCAGACTGGATGGGTCTGAAGGCCCTTTTCTGCTGATAGCTTATATGTTTCTATGTTAATGGGGGGGTCTTTTGGAGACTGAATCTCTTGCTGTTTCTGCTCGGGTTGGGGGGTCCACACCTGTGGACATGGAACCATCACCTTGGCAGCTACCAGGGTCAGTGTGTTCTTGGGGCCTAAGAGTGGCATTACAGATCTGTTTTTTTTCTCTGCGCCAAGGTGACAACAAATTCTGTTGGATCCGGTCTTCTTGATATGGTTGATTATGAGTGGCCCATGGGCAAATTACAATCTGAATATCCTTTCACATCAAACAGGATACATTTCAGTTTATTACTGCAGTGCATACTGGAGTGGCCTATTTCATTACTGAGGCCACACCTCAGATGTCCCATGCCCCACTGAGGTGGTCTTTTAAACTGCACCAGTAACAGGCTTTTGATTGCCCAGTGCAAAAAGGTACACCATCGCTACCATGACAACTTTACAGTGACCAACACTACAGCAACAACAGTGCCAGGTCACTGAAGTGTTGGCACCGGACTCTAGCTCTGCTTTTTGGGGTATTGTACCCTCTCTCCAAAACAACTCTGACTCAGAGTTGATTATTATAGTAGCGGGGGCAAAGCCCCCTGAAGAAAACAAAGTCTGCAGTGACTCCCTTTATGCCAACCGCAAATGCGGTTGACATAAAGGAGTAGCTGTGACATCAGTTGACAACAAAATTGTTGATCCATCATCATAGAGCCATGTAAAACAATACCCCATCCCTACCCAAGTGAAAACTATTTGGCAAATGCTGAACTCTGGCTTCAGTTTGTTTAAGATTTCCTTTCACCCTCTACCCTCAGTCTATATATTTTTGCGAATTTATTATGGGGGATGGATACACCAGAACTGTGCACCATTGTCTCAACCAGTAGAGAATGTCAGCCACACTCATCCCCTCATTCCTGAACACAATTATAATAGTTTTAAATGATGGCTTAGTGAGGGGAATTGCAAGAAACGAAGACCACAGGGGGTTGTCTTAACTGGTGATACCTTTGCCAGAATTGATTATCTGAACTAGCTTTCTGAAAGCTGATAGCATATATGGATTCTTCAGGCACATAAATTGGAGCATATATCTGGCTGGCATAGAAGAACATAGAGTCTTTTAAAAGTTTTCTGGCAACATAAACCATGTCTGGTGTGTCCTTCAAGCCCCCCTTATACTGGGTCTGGACCGCATTATGCCTTTTAGCTGGTAACACTGGAGCATGAAACAATCCTACAAAGGTCTTAGGATCTTCAGGGTGACCTCATATGGTAGGATCACCCACCTTGTCTGCTGTAAACAAACTGGAGGTTGTTTAGAATGAGGCGGCACTAGTGGAGGGTCTAATATCATCACTTACGCTCTGTGGCACAGAATTAACAGAAGATGAATCATGCTGTTTAGGTGCAACCTCATACATAGTTGAGTCTTTTTCAGAAACAACTGCTAAAGGTCTTGGTTAAGAGGCTATATATCAGGCTCTTCACATGGCTGACTGTGGGGGAGACCAGTTTCATTTTGACATTTACCATAACTTGATACATTAGGGAGACCTTTACTTAACAGGCTGATCTCAGGGTTTTGTATGCGCTGCAATTCTGGTGATGAATCCAAGTTGATAGGTAAGAGAGTAGCCACTCCAATACTCACCCAAACCTCTGAAATTATGTTAGCAGCAGCAGGAGACGTAAAAATTGGCTGCAGTGTGATGGTCTGGTAAGAGCTGGAAGGGCACTGGGGGTAGTTTGATTGCCAGACACCATCTTGGCTGTTTTTCCTACACCCAGCTACAGTTAAGGCTTCCTCTACATATAGTTTAGGTATTTGCAGCTCTGCTGCTAATCAGGACTTGCAGTGTGTATTACCACCATTCTGTGGTCCTGAGAGTCCTGAATTCATTGGCTCTCTCACTGCTGTCTTGGCTCTAGAGGGTTTTGAACTGATTGAAATATTACTGGGTTGTTGCTGTGCAGAGCCCTGAAGCAGCTGAGCTATAACTGTTTCATATTTAGCCTCCTCATCTGCTATCATAGCAAGCAGGTACTTTTTCTTTTCTTGAAGTTGGAGGACAGTTTTTCTTCTGCCTGGGTGATAGCAGGTCTTTCTAGACCTGATTTTGGCATACTGCCAGGCTCTAAAACAGTATGCTGTACTGCCTCCAGGTCATCAGTAACACTGTCAGGAACAACTTTTAGAACAACTTTGACTGCTACATTTCCAACTCATTCCAACCCATGAAATTCTGTCTGCTGAGTAGCTTCCTCAACACTCCAAGTGGGGAGGGAAGCAATCTCCTCCACTCCAGCTGCCATGTCTGTCTCCACCATTCCAGGGTTCTCCATCCTCAAACAGAATGTGAGCAATGCCACCTGCAGGAGAGTAGGGGAATTGCCCTGTTGTGTTGGCCAACACTCCCCGTCCCATAAAACCGATTCATGCAATTTTCCAAGTCTGTGTGTGGGTGTCAATGTGCAAAATGGCTGCAACTAATCATTTACAAATTCCAATCACTTCACCACCAGTCTCATATTTTACTGGCAGTGCACTTTGGGATGCAATGTGTATGAAAAGCAATGCATAAGTGTTAGTTCTTCTGCTTCTTCTTATCCTAACTTTGGAACTGTCTTTCAAGGCACACCAGTGCTTTGAGAGAGGGGTGCAGAATTTATAGCAGCATCGTCGCTGCATTAAGCAATCATTCAATCCACAGGGAACAACATGCTTCACATATACCAGAGCCAGGGTGCTTTTTTTACCCTAACATTGCTTTTCCAGCATTTGAGGCCCCAATTGATGCCTAAACATAGCTTTTGCAATTAATCCCCTTTTTTGTTTTACATATACTTAATAACAAATGCACACTACTTTGGATTGACTGGCATTGTCAATAACTTGTCAGATTTCAATCCTTCAACATTTTGCAATTTCACAAGAGCAAAAAAAAATGTAACACTCTAAAGTTCTGCAAAAACAATTTTTGTAAGACTGATTGTCACATACTGATTTACTCCCAGAACTCTGTACATGCTGCTGCCAGTTTTCACAACCGTTCAGCCACCTGAATGGTCACCTTGATATGCTATGCAGATCTATGGGAAAATGAGCAACAAAAGAACCCCAGAGCAAATGCACTAGGGCAAGGGTTATCCCAGAGGATATTGGCCATACAGCCACATTTTTAAGAAAACACAAATTGCACATATCCAATAATGCAAAGCATCATGAGAAGCATATGCAAATGCCCATGAATTAATTTGGACTGGCTCAGCTTTAAGCAGAATTGCATGGTGCCAGAAGGCATCTCAGTACAGTCAGTAAAGGCTGAGAACAGTAAACACAGACACGTGGGGAAATGACCCACTCACCAGTTCAATAATTAAACTATTTATTTATTTTTTTATGTATGTATGTCTTTGGTAAAGGGTAGGTGTGCTGTTCCAAAGGACCGTTCCAGGCATGACCTGGGCCATGAAGTGGAAGCAATATGGAAGAAACAACAGCTCTTTTATTCTGAAAAGAGTTCATATTCATAGTGCCAACATATACATTTGCAGCAAAAGATGTAGTCAGATATTTCCAGATACTTGGGATATTTCTTTTTTTTTTTTGCAAATAACCAAGCTTTATTGAATTATTTCCAACATAAATTACACACCAAACGATTAAACAATACATAGAAACCATAAAACAATAAATGAAGAATACACAACAAGGAAAAAAGAAACCCCAAGAAGCCCCCCGCCAAAATTAGAAAAAGGGAAAAAAGAAACAAGAAAACCCCTCCAACCACCACCCCTCCTGCCCTCCCCAGGCAGCTATCCCATTGACTGACTCACTGTGATCAATACATAATCCTGAAATGTCATCAAAAAAACAAGTGAAGTTTACCCGACTATACATAGTTTAACTGAGTACACAAGAGGAAGCACCAAGGAGGAAAGGATTAACAGAAATTAACATACCAAGCCAGGGCTGATATCCCATCAGTAACAAAAAGAGATAGAAGCACAACCATTATCCCTAATACCCATACCTATCCTTCAAACATTGGTACAACTTACCCCAACATTTCTGAAATATTGGTGAAGCATTGTGGAAAGAGAAAACCGATCTTTCTGCATTCAATGCATTCATAAACTCCTCCCACCATTCCCCAAACGATGGAGTCCAATCTTCTCTCCAGTGGCGCAAAATTATTAACTTAGTTACCATTGCTACCATAGCTATTCAATATTTAGTTAAATTACTTGGAATTTTGTCATATATCCCAAATATGCAAGCCTCCGGAGTGAAAAACCTGGCAAAATCATAAAATTGACTAATTTTTTGCTTCACCAAATGCCACAGCCCAGCCACCTTGGGGCAAGTCCAAAACTTGTGATAACTGGTAGCTACAGAATCATTACATTCAGTGCAGTGTGCTGAAAAGCGGCTACCCATTCTAGAGAGCTTAGCCGGTGAAAGGTATAAGTTATGAAGTAACTTAAATTGAACTTCTCTCAATCTGTCTTGCTTAACAAATCTAGAGATATCGACCCAAGCCTTCTCCCATGTTTCTGCTGATTTACCCAAAGACAAATTGTATTCCCAGTGAATCGGATTGGGGACACTTCGAGTTCCTTTAACTATTAAGTACTTATAAATTTTAGATATCATCCTGCCCGCTTATACAAACCCTTTCAACTCAGCAAACATCGATCCCAGGATGTTCTGCCTAACCCTTGCGAAATAAGATCTGACACAACTTCTTATTTGAATTAGTTTAAGAAAAGATTGGGGTTCCACTCCCAGCTTCTCCACCAGTGTCCAGAATGGGAGTAACCTATTGTTCTGATAGAGGTCCTCGGCCCGCAATTTCATTGCCCAATTAATTCCAAATCTAGTTATTGGTTGATTTCCAATAGTCAGGTTCGGATTTCTTAATCTGGGTTGGGATGAGTCATATCGTTGCAAAATTTGGAACTTCGCATAGAATTGTTGCAACGCCCTGACATCCCATCCCAACGACGTACCTCTCGCTCTGCTAGGAATCTTAGCCCATGAGGTATACAATAAAGACTCCAAATCCAGCTTAAGGCTTTTAACATAAAGCCGATCTAACTGAAGTCCAGGGTATGAAGTACTCTCATCACAAGCCCATGCGCCCACCCTTGCCAAGTGGATTGCAAGGTAGTATGCATAAAAATCTGGTAACTGAAGCCCTCCCAATTGCCGTCGCCGAGTAGGTTTGAGGTAACTTCTTCTAGGAGGTTTCCCATTCCACAAAAATACCGTGCATTGTTGGAATAGCGGTTTAAAAAAGAACTTTGGTAAATAAACATTTAGATTTGATAATGGGTAAAAAAGTTTAGGCATAACCACCATTTTAATCGTATTGACTCTTCCTGAGAAAGTCAATGGTAGCTTTGACCATCTGACCAAGTCTTCCTTGATGATTTTAATTAACGGTTTAAGATTTAAATCGGCCAAATTCTCTACATTCTTAGTTATTTGAATCCCCAAATATGTTAGTGATCTGGTTTGCCAACGGAGTCCCAGAGAAAGACACCAACTTCTCTGAAGAACTGGGGTCAAAGAGTATACTGAAGTCTTAGCCTTATTCAAACTGTACCCTGAGAGCCTACCAAACTTATCAATTAAATCAAGAGCCTTAGGGAGGGAGGATGTAGTGTTCGAAATATGTAGCAATAAATCATCAGCGAATGCTGAGAGTTTAGATTCAAAGTCCCCTATCTTGAGCCCTTTCACCTCTCTATTTATCTTTATGGATCTTATTAGCGGTTCAATGTACAAATTGAAAAGGTATGGTGATAAAGGACAACCCTGCCTGGTACCCCTAGAGAGTGGAAAAGCCTCCGAAATTAGATTATTGCACTGAATCTTAGCTGAGGGGCAAGAGTACAAGATACGAACCATATGAATAAATCTATCTGGAAGGCCAAGCTTTGACAGGGTGGTGAACATAAAGGTCCATTCCACCCTGTCAAAAGCTTTTTCAGCATCTAATGAAACTAATGCCGCTTCCAAAGCAGGGTCCTCAGAATCAGAAATTAAATAAAATAGTTTGCGAAAGTGGTCAGCCGAGGAGCGACCTTCGACAAAACCGGCCTGTTCTGGACTCAATAAACTCCGCCATACCTGTTTTAATCTACTGGCTAAAATTTTAGCAAAAATCTTCACATTTAAATTTAACAAGGAAATCGGCCTGTAACTACTTACTTCCTCGGGGGGTTTATCTGGCTTTGGCAACAAAATAATCTTGGCCTCAAACGGGGTCTGGTCCTTAATCCCTTGCTCGCACCAAAAGGAAAATAACTCCTGCAATAAGGGCACCAGCTTACTTTTGAATCGTTGATAAAAAAAAGCTGTAAACCCATCTGGGCCAGGTGCCTTGTCCGGGCAAAAGGAATCGATAGCCTTTCCTATTTCCTCCACAGAAACAGGAACTATTAATTGAGGGCCAACATCAGTTGACAATCTTGGTAGAGGAATAGCATCCAAAAATTCTTGAACTCCATCAAATACCTGAAGGGGGGGCTGCTGGCTTGTATAGAGTTTTTGGTAGAAAAATTTAAAAATTCCTAGTATCTCAGCCGAATCTGTGACCAATTGCCCTGATTCTGGGTGACTGAGAGTGGTTACCCACTTTGCCGAAGATCTTTGCTTCAGCTGCCAAGCCAGCAATCTCCCTGCCCTGCTGCCTTGACCCAGATACAAAGCCCTAACTCTGGAAGCTGAACTAATAACTTTCTCTCTCTGCTTATCTGCATACCAGTTTCTTAAGGAGATTAATTTGCTTTCTTGATCTTCCGTTCTCTGGCTGTCGTTTATATTTTCTAGTTCCTTAATCTCTCTCAAGCACTCATCCAAAAGTTTCCTTGTTTTCACTTTGCGTACTGTTGCCATGCGTATTAACTCGCCTTGCCACACAGACTTAAGAGCCACCCAAGTTTGATCTATAGCTTTGATAGAGCCCCAATTACTAATGATGGAACTTTCTAAAAGAACTCTAAATCTGTTTAAAGCCTTGGATTCCTTTAAGATATTGTTATTTAATGACCACGAATATGACCTGCAAGGTTGAAGTGGTAAAGAACATATGATGTTTATAGGTGAGTGGTCAGAAATTACACGGGGCAAAGTTGTGACCTCCACCACCCAGGACATGCTACACTGGCTAACCAAAAAAAAATCTATCCTCGAGTGTGACTTATGCGGTACGAAAAAAGGGTACTCCCGGCACTAGGGTTCAAAATAGCCATGGGTCTATCAGACCCACTGATAGCATGAGCTCCCTTAAGGCCTTCTCGCTGGGAGGGAAGAGCCTTTAAAATGCGATCTATCTAACCGATTTGACTGGACTAAATTCCAGTCCCCACCTAAGATTATTGGGAGATTCCCAAAAGAGATCAAGGCCAATCCCAGCTGAGTAAAAAAGTCAGGTGAATCCAGGTTAGGCCCATATACTGAGCCCAGTACTAAATTAATCCCTCCAATACTGCCTGAAACAAGTACATATCACCCTTGCGGGTCAGATATTGTTTTCGAATGCATAAATGGAATCCCACGAGCAATTAAAATAGCAACTCCCCGACTATTAGAGGAGAATCCCCCCCCAAAAACCTGATTCACCCACTTTTTCTTAAAATGGGCCAGGCGATCAGTAAGGACATGGGTTTCTTGTAAAAATACTATCGCTGGTTTCAAGCGGGCAAGATGATTCAAAATAACACATTTTTTACAATTGTCCTTCCCTCCTTTAATATTCCAAGAGATTATATTCAACCTGTCATCCATTCATTGTCCAGTCCATACAAATCTTGGGATAGCTGCCCCCCCCATACAAACCCCCCAAAATCAAGAAATTTGCCTCCCCAAATTACCTCACCCTCCCCAAAAAAAAATAACAGTACGCCCATAAATAACTTATAACCTTCCCTCCTGGCCCGAAGCCAACTACCCGTCCACTGGAACGTGATGCAACATAGAGATGGGCATACCCGCCCCTGCCACAATTGTTATATGAATTGGATAAATAATCTTATTAAACCCTATCTGAGAAAAAACAGGCTAATAAAAGAAAATTTACATCCATCTCCAGACCTTCAATTAAATCGGAAGCTAGACACGAACACATAGAGGTTAAGGGGTATAATGCGTCCGTTCAACTAATAAAGTATTCGCCGGCCCAGTAAATGTATCCAGACTTCTAGACATTGGCGGGTGAAATTACAACCCTTCCATGCCACTCTAAGAATCGGTCCCACATGAAAGGCTCTAACTGAACCCGCAAGATCAAGGTCAGGCCAAGCTGCTCCCATCTGGGACTATCATCAATCTAAGGCATAGCTGACCGGCCTGTCCTAAAATCTTGCCTTACATTATATCCCTTTGCTCTTAAGTCTTAACTTAACGTGTTCAACTAATAAAACCCCATTACCTGTGCTTTACAGTTGGGAGAACTGTTAACATTCTTAAGACACCAATCATATAGACAACACTAAAAGAAAAAAAAAGAACTACTACGTTCTTACTGTTACAGATGCAATCATTATAACCTGTGTCTTGTTTAGCATTTCAGTCTCAAACTTATAACTGGAAAAACGAACATAAACTCCCCCCTCCCTCATTAACTATAATCCTGAGTACTATGCTTGTTACCAACAAAAGGAAAATATATGTCAACCATCGGTTGTTAATACTCCCTTGCCCGTCTGTATAGGAGGTAAATGTTTCACACTATAAAATGCGTTTAACTTATCCAACTTACCACCAACTTTACTAAAGTAGTGAAGAATATCTATTTATTAGATACTCCCATTATAAACCAAATAGTGATTATTGACAGCAAATAAAAAGGAGAAACTCGTCCTCGGCCTTGTGAAAAAGTCAAAAAATTACTGTATGCTGTCCATATAATTGAACATAACTTTCATCCTTTGGGAAACAGGTCAGGTAACAGTGATCTCAAAGATACAAGTGCTTCCTCAGCCGAATTAAATCTCTTCGGGCCTTCTTTAAGTGTGACCTCCAGCCTCGCAGGATATAGTAGACGGTGGTGGATCCCTGCAGCCCAGAGCTTCGAGGTGATCGGCCTGAAGCTAGCTCGAGCCTGTCTCATCTTCCAGGTTAGGTCAGGCACCAGACGCAGCTTTTTGTCCTCCCACTGGAAAGCTGCCAGCTTTCTAACTCCGTTTAAAATGTGCTCCCTGTCCAGATAGTTAAGTAATTTGAAGATGATTGGTCTCGGAGGCTCCGAAGGTGGAGGTTTGGCTCTAAGGGCCCGATGACCCCTCTCTATGATATACTCCGGCCCATTAGGTGAGGGGCCCACCGATTTTTTAATTAGCCTTTGGAGAAATTGAATGGTGTTTGGCCCTTCCTCTCCTTCTGGGAGACCCAGCAGGACCAAATTATTACATCTGTTGTGGCCCTCCAGGTCATCTAAACGGTCCTCCAGCTTTGCAATGCCTCTTTTGCACTCCACCGTGTTAGGCCCTGCTTTATCCATGGCTCTCTCGATAGATGAAATTCTAGCCTCAGCATCAGTAACTCTGCGTGCTAATTGTGTCAGGGCTGGCTTTATCTCTGCCACCTCCTCAATCAATTTGAATAAAGCATCCTTTATAGTGGCCAAATCGCTGTAGATCTTTGCTGGTTTTAATTCCTCCTCCTGGAGTGATGGCGACGAGCCCCGCCGCGGGCTCTTTTTCCCTCCTATTCACTTTCGGCTGGTTGCATGTTGCCGAAACGGGCGTTATCGCCAATTGCCTCAAAAACAGGTCCTGCCAGTCCTTATTAGTGTCCTGAAGCTGTCTAGCCCTGTTTTGCTGCGCAAATTTACAAATTAAGGTGGCAGGGAGCGGGAGACCCACAAGCTGCTGCCTTACTCCATGTGCGTCATGTGACCCCCCCTTCACTTCGGATATTTCTAAAGAGATTGTCTTTGGGGGGCCCACAGTGATACTGCAGACAGGTGTGGAATTTCTGTAGAGATATTACAGACATTTGGAGAAGAATCTAAATAAAAAGCAAAAAAAAAAACTGATTTCCCCAAGTCACACCTGGAAATGAACCCCAGCTCAGTGTGCCTTTCCCAGTTACCAAATTTTAAATAAATAAATACATTTGGAGAAGTATCTGTCTATGTCTTTCACTGTAAATGTAAATAAGTGTTCTAACGACACACTCCACTGTTAGACAATGTCATGTCGTATTAATTCAAACCACTTCTTCAGGACATCAGTTTGTCTTAAGTACTATAGGATCCTCCTACCTGCTTACATCTTGTGGATAAACTGGCCTTCTCTATCCACACGATGCTAGCAGGCAGGTAGAGAAAGACTCATAAAAGCAGAAAGCTTGATCAAGAAATGAAAATTGAAAAGTGATTATGCTTGACATGAAGAAGGAAATAATTTATTGCATACAATAATGGGTGAAAATATGTTTTGAAGAAATGCATCTTTGGGACATAAGATCCAGCAGTGCTTAAGACATGTTGATTTCCTGAAGTCTTTAGCATTAATACCATGAAACTTCAACTAATAATGGAGTGTGTTGTTGAAACATGCATTTCTATGCCAGATCCATGAATATGAACTCTTGTTGGAATAAAAAAGCTTAATTATTGAACCGGTGGGTGGGGCATTTCTCCATAGAGCTGTATTGTATTCCCGGCTGTCTCTTCTATAGCTCAGGTGCAAGGTGAGCCACACTGCTGCTGTGTGTTTGCTGCACCTTAATATGCTGCCACCACTAAGTCTGATTCTCACTAAGGGTATGTTTAGGTTAGAATCTCACCCCAGCCACTGCTTACACAGTACAGTGATCTTTTTCTAATAGCAAATTACCCACCCTTTTAATCACAGCTCAAAACACTTTGCTTTAGATAACTTAGTAGCCTGTCTCTTCAGAAACAAATCACTGTCTTGCCAATTACTCCAGGTTATCTATACCTTAAAAACTCAGTCACAGAAAGCATGAAGTATAGAAAAATAACATTTAATACTCCATGATATGGTACAGGATTATACACACCAAAGACTATAGTGAATACAGCACACTACAGAAATAGAAAACAAAACATTTGAAAATATAGGATTCACATAGAAAAATGTAAGATCTAACAAAGTTTTAAGTAAAAGTAGAAGCTCACCCCCAACTGGGATCTAGTGAGTTGTAACAGACTTGAATTGTGATGGTGATGCTTCTCAAGTCCCAGAGCAGAGAAACACAGGCAGGAATATTCATGGCAGGCCAGCCCCTTGTTCTGCATTATCTGCCCGGCCTCTCTGAAATCACACACTGGACATTTGTTCTGAACTGTGGGAAAGATCCTCTACAGCAGAGCCATTCCAAACTGGTTGTGTGTATTCTGACTTTGTGCTATTGTTTTCATGGCCATCTGCTTGGCAGGAAGCATTTAGCTTTGGGTGGCCACTCTTTACAGTACATTCAAAATGTAAGAGTCTATTTAAAGGAAAGCTACTTTGGTACCCAAAACAAGGAGTCTTAGAGCAAAAGACTACCTCTGCTGTCCATACCCAACTTACTCTTTTTGGGAGGGTGGTTCAGGAGAAGACTCAAGCACACAGGAATATCATGTAAGGCACCCAAATGGGTGTTGTTTAATTAAGTGGCTACTTACAGTAATGTACTTTATGTTTTTTTCAGGATGTTAAAGTTGTGAAAAATAACAAAATACAAGCTTTGAGCAGTCTTTAAGGAAGCTTCCTTTTCTTGCCTCTCCAGTGGGACCTCAGGAGATAGTACCTCTTCACAAACCAGTGAGATCTTGTGCCAACAATTTCAGGTAGGACAGCTCCTTTGTACTGAGCATCTTGCTGCCCACCTCACTAGGATTCCGCCAGGTGCTACTGCCAAAAGGCGTCTGCACACCCTGGCCCCTGCAGCATCTGCCAATAACAGCAAGCACAGACACTCAGGAAACCCAGCCTGCACCTCTGAAGTCAGAGTCACTGCCCAGGGCTATTGTTGTCCCTCCATTCTTTTCCAGGTTTTAAAACCTGTGTCTGTCAATGTGCGTGTGCTATTCTCAGCTTATGGCTGTACATGACAACTGGTCAGTCTCTCAGCCGATTGACTCCCACCTTGCAGACTCCACACTGCATCCAGCAGAGGCTCCTTCTTGCTCCTTAGCTTGAGGTGAACTAAATTCAGATAACCTTAGCAGTTGATTTTATAATAACAGCTTTTCTGGTGGCCTGTCAGTCACTTCTGAATTTCAGTTTGTTACACATATAATATACAGTACTTAAGAATGTTAAGTTTTACAGACAGATGAGGGGAGATATATAAAGCTAATCCCATTTGTAATATGAAGAACAAGTGAAAAAATAAGAAATACTGGCCCTGTGGTGTAAAGGGTTGAGGTGCCTAGTGCCTTACCTCTTACCATGCTAGTGACCCATGGTTGGGAATGAGCTCAGGCTGCTGGGGATTGGCCAGGAGAGGAAGGAGATAACTGAGTGTCTGGAGGACAGCTCTCCTTTCCTGGGGTTGGCAGGCTAGTCAGCTGGGGCCCTGGCTGCCCCGAGGTGGAGGCCTGGAGGTAGCACTGGCAGCTCAAGCAGCATGTAGGAAGGGGCCACAGTTCCATAGCATGTGCTCACCTCCATGCCCACTTGCTTACATGACACCATGGCTGGGGAGAGAATACAGAGAGAAAATGGAAAATTGGTTGGCACAGGCTACATGAAACCCTGGCCACCTACCTCCATCCCTGTGCTGTCACCTAGTCTTTGGCCCAGTCTGGATGAGAGTTTCTTGGGGGGGAATGGCCCTCCCCTTCTTTGCCGCACCACGGAGGGGCAATCTGTGGGGGATCTAGGGCTTGAGACCAGGAGGGATAGGTTTCTGGGAGAGAGGAGGTGGGGACAGGGCTAACAGCCTGCCCATGATGACCAGTAGGAGAAAAAGCTTTATAAAAGAAAAAGGAAAAACAGACAAAACCCTCAACAAGAAGTCCCACTTAAACAAAAAAGAAAAAAAAAACAGGGTAGGATCCCAGCCTACCACACTATCCGCTGGGATAACAAATTGGAAAGAAAACATCCTCTCAGTCCCCACTTATCTCCCATATCAACTGAAATATTTTGTAAAACAAAATAGAAAATAAAATAAACAAAAAATCCTGGGCATTATATCTGTTACACCTTTGTCCCTCAGCGACATAAAAGGGTGTCTTTTAACAATCCTAAAAGAGGTTGTTCATGTTATCGGGTTTACTTTTCCTGCTGTGTCCTAGTTCTCACTCTTGTTTAACAATTTATATTATTCCTTAAGGCACCCTTCTTTCTTTACTGAACCACTGGTTACTGCCTAGACAAACCATCTACATTGCCATGCTGTGACCCACTGCAGTGCCTAATGTCCATGTTACAGAGAGAAACAGGCAGAGACACCAGGAAGAAGGAACTGCTGTTATTATAACTATACTTCTCTACTGGGACTATATTGCCCTCCTTCCACCCCCCCCCCACCCTAAACCAGTTTTAGTTTTATAGGCACAGGATTTAACTGACAACAGAAACTTCCCATTTGGGAGCAGGAAGTGAGTGATCACAGAGCCACCAAAGACTCACCATCCTAGAAGGAAGAGTAGCTCTCCATCCCCCCCAGCTGCTGGAGGTCTGACTCTGAGCAAGAAAGGAGACTACTGAGAAATATAGGAACTTCTTGTCTCAGAATAGGAAGATCAGGAGCTTAAAGGGTACAGAGGCAGTAAGAAGGGAGAGAAAAAAAAAAAACAGAGGAAAGAGTAAGTATTCCACACAACAGTTAAGGGTTCAGAATTAAGACATGCAAGGAGTGGTGCAATGCAGTGACTGTGGAGCAGCAGTCTTCCGGGAGACGTTCTGGAGGATGCGGTGTTGTCCCATCTGTAGACACCTCTCTGGGCTGAGGGAGGAAGTTACTCATCTCCAGGCTGATTTGGCCAGGATTTGTGGGAACTCCTCTCCCACCCAGGGACCACCAGTGCCACTGCCGTTGACTCAGAGGTTGCCAAGGAAGAGGAGCAGTTGGACCACAGTGGGCTCAGGAAAGCTGAGGGTGGTGGAACAGAGGTGCATCCCTCCAGTTGTACCTCTCCACAATTCATATGCCATTCTGGCAAAGTGTGGTTCCTCTATGGAGGCACCCACAGTGGAGACCAAGGAGGATGCTGGGAATCTCCACAAAGGAGACCCACAGGACGGTGTCATGGGACCCAACAGGGGAAGGAAACAACTCCTGGTGGGGGACTCCATTGTTAGGAAGATAGAACTAGGGGAGGAATGGGAGAGGGAGGTAAGGTGCCTGCCTGGTGCCATGGCTTGGAGGGACAGGGAGCGAATCCTCAGGATTGCTGGAGCAGCTGCACCGGGAAGGGAGCTGGATGTCATTGTCCACCTAGGGACAAATGACTTTGCTAAGAAAGGGATCAGAGCAGTGCAGGAAGAGTTTGTGGAGCTGGGAAGGGGCCTTAGACAAGTAGCACACACGATAACCTTCTCGGAAGTGCTGCCTGTCTATGGCATGGGTGAAGCTAGGATGCTGTACACCATGGAATTCAATCAGTGGTTGAAAAACTGGTGCAGAGCTCGGGGATTTGGCTTCATTGGGGACTGGGGGTCCACCTGGAGGGATGCAGGTCTATACTGGCGTGATGGTTTGCATCTGTCCAGGAGGGGAACCAGGATCCTAAGTGATAGGTTTAAATGCTTCATTGGCAAGCATTTAAACTAGCTGAGGGGGGAAGCACTGGAAAGGAGAAGGAAAATCCTAGCCCCCCCCAAAGATCAGGGTAGTAAGTGAGGTAAACAGCAAGACAGAGATGTCAATAGGGAGAAGGGCAGGGGTAAATGGAGAAAATGACAAACACAAAAAGGACAGGGATGGGGCAAAAAGGGGTAAGGCCATCAAGAAATGGAGGGTAATGAGTACCAATGCCTGTAGTCTGGGCAACAAGCTCCCTGAACTGGTGGTCTTGATGGAAGAGGGATGCCTGGATATTGTAGCAGCCACAGAAACATGGCACACAGAGAACCATGACTGGGATGTTAGCATACCAGGGTACACAACCTACAGGAGAGAGAAGGAGGGGAGAAGAGGGGGAGGAGTAACTCTGTATGTAAGGGAAGGGATAAAAGCACCAAAACAAAAGAGTAAACAGGGAGGAGAGGAGGCTCTGTGGGTCACCTTAGAGACTGAAAATGCACCACAATCCGCACAGAGGTTGTACAGTATATAGACCCCCATGTCAGGGGAAGGGAATGAAGAAGAATATGACAGAAGGCATCCTTAGGATGGCAGAGACAGCAGAGATACTGTTGATGGGGGACCTGAATATGCCAGCTGCTAACTGGAGCACCTTGGCTGCAGCCACACCCAAAAGCAGGGCCATTCTCAATGCCCTTCAGGTGGCATGCCTCAGACAGCTAGTTTTAGAACCCACTCATGAGGGAGCAATCTTAGACCTTGTACTCGCAAATGGGGATGGTGAGAGGATCTCAGATCTAGATGTGAGTAGCGATCTGGGAACAAGTGACCACCAAACAGTGTGGTTTACCATAAACTCAGCTACAGAGTCAAGCCATACAAAAGTGAGGGTTCAGGACTTCAGGATGGATGACTTTGGCAAGATGGGAGAGTGCCTTAGAAAAGCACTAGCAAATAGGCTAGAAGGAGGGGGTGGAGCAACAATGGGGAAACATCAAAACTGCCATCACAGAGGCAACAAGCCTTTGTATGAAGCAAATAAACAAATCAAAATGAAAGAAACAGCCACTATGGTTCTCAAAAGAGGTGGCGGTAAAGGTTAGGGAGAAAAAGATAGCATTTAGGAAGTATAAGGAAACACAGAAGAAGCAGGACAGAGAACTGTACCAGTTAAGGTAGAAGGAAGCAGGGAGGGTAGTCAGAATAGCCAAGGACCCAAACTGAGGAAAACTTGGATAAGAAGGGGTGTAAAACCTTTTATAAGTACATCAGGAAGTGTAGAAAGACAAAGGGAGGGATAGTGAGGCCGAATAGAATGGATGATGGGTGGGCAGAGAGGGACAGTGAAAAGGCAGGGATACTGAACAAGTACTGCAGCTCAGTAGTCACAAAACAGGAGGAGGGGGGGGAGGTGCCTAATCCAATTAACAGAAGCACTCTGGATAGGGGGGTCGATCCCAGTCCTTTCACAGAAGAAAGGGTTCTGAAAGAACTCCTAAAACTGAAGGTGGACAAAGCAATGGGGTCTGATGAAATTCACCCAAGAATTCTAAAAGAATTAACGAGAGAACTAGTGGCAATACTGGCTACTCTTTTTAACAAATCATGGGAGGATGGTGTGGTACCTGAGGAGTGAAAGAAGGTGGATGTGATTCCCCTTCACAAAAGTGGGAGCAAGACAAAGGCAAGAAACTACAGACCTGTCAGTTTGACCCCTGTGGTAGGGAAAGTGATGGAATCACTTCTGAAGGAAAGAAGTGTTGAATACCCAGAGGGCAGTGGGGCGCAGGACCCTAGGCAGCATGGGTTCACATCAGGAAGGTCATGTCAGACAAATGTAATTGATTTCTTTGACTGGGTGCTCAAAGTAGTAGACCAGGGAGGAACTGTAGACATGGCCTACCTAGACTTTAGCAAAGCATTTGATGCAGTCCCACACAAAAGATTAATAAGCAAATTAACTAGCCTGGGAGTGGGTCCCAAGGTGGTAGCCTGGGTAAAACATTGGCTGGACAACAGGACACAGAAGGTAATTGTAAATGGAGTCCACTCTGAAGAAAGAGGGGTTACTAGTGGGGTACCGCAGGATTCAGTACTGGGTCCAGTCCTTTTTAATGTCTTTATAAGTGGCATTGCAGAGGGACTGGAAGGAAAAGTATGCCTCTTTGCAGATGACACAAAGATCTGCAATAGGGTTGATACACAAGGAGGCATGGAAAGGATGAGAAGGAACTTGGCAAGGTTGGAGGAATGGTCAGAAGTATGGCAGCTTGGATTCAATGCAAAGAAGTGCAAAATAATGCACCTGGGAAACAAAAACCCAGGGGAAGATTACACAAGGGGGAGGGGGAGGTAGTAACAACAACAAAAATGGAAAGGGACCCGGAGGTAATCATATCAGATGACCTTAAGGTAAGCAAGCAATGTGAGAAGGCAGTGGGGAGGGCTGAGGGTATCCTGGGATGTATAGGGAGAGGCACCACTAGTAGAAAACAGGAAGTTGTTATCCCTCTGTACAGACAGTTGGTGAGACCCCATCTGGAGTACTGCGTCCAGTTCTGTACCTCCGTAAGGACATAGACAGGATGGAGGCAGTATGGAGGAGGGCAACTAAAATGGTGCAGGGCCTGCAAGAGAAGCTATACGAGGAGAGACTAAAGGAGCTTAATATGTATACCCTTGAGGAAAGGAGGGAGAGGGTGGACATGATAGAAACCTTTAAGTACCTCAGTGGAATCAATAAAGTCCAAGAGGGTAGCATCTTTCAGAAATAGCATTGTGCAAAAACAAGGGGACACAATGTGAAGATAGAGGGGGGATGGCTCAGGGGAAATGTGAGGAAGTATTTTTTCACAGAGAGGGTGGTGAACACCTGGAACAGCCTTCCTGAATAGGTTTTGGGGTCTAGAACAATTGGAGAATTCAAGAACACATGGGTCAGACATAAGGTAATTTTGTGGGAGGGGGTAGGAAGAAATAGGTTGTTGGTTAAATAGGATCTGCAGGTTATCCTGTAGGTAGGGAAATGGACAGACTAGGTGGGCCAAGCGGTCCTTATCTGCCGTCAAAGTCTATGTTTCTATCTTTCTATAGGACTGCAATACCAGACTCCCTCTTAATAATTTAGATTTTGACCACTGGTCCTGTGGAGCTATATGAGCTGGCTGTGGTCAGTGACCAGTGTGAATGCCCTCCCATACAAATATGGCTGCAGCTTTAGCAGAGCCCAGACTATACCCAGACACCCTTTTTCAACTGTGTTATAGGCCTCCTCTCTGAACAAAACTTTCTGCTCTGCAATATGACTAGGTATTCCACCCTGCATGCGTGAACTAACTCAGAACTGTCCCTAGCCCATGACTGGAGACATTCATGTTCACAGTGGAATAGTCAGGGCTCACAAGCAGAGGTGCTTGATGCAATGTTTCTTTCATCTGGTGGGACATTGTCTCACAGTAATCCATTTATTGAACTTTTTGATGGCATTTTGTTCCTAGTGAGATCTGATAGGGGTTTGGCCATACTACTGAAGCTGGCACAAATTTTTGGTAGTACCCTTGGAATGCCCATACTTTCTCTTTGTGGTGGGCATGGCCCATCCCTGTATAACCTCAATTTTTACTGGCTTAGCCCAGATGTACTTACTCCATACCCTGTGCCCAGGATATGACAACTCTGCCATTACTATTTGGAACTTCTCTACCTTGATTGTCAGCCCAGCACCCTTCAGTCGGTGGAATACCTCTGTCATGTGCCTGATGTGATCCTCCCACGTCTGGCTGTAGATGTCGATGTTGTCCATATATGCCAGCGCAATGTCACCTACCCCAGACTGAATTTATTTATTTATTTAGTTTTTGCTGACTGGGTAAGTGCACTAGACATATCCTGCCTATTTTCAGGCACGGCCCGGGGGAGGGGGATACAGATGAATGCCAGCTGACCTTGAACCAGATTAAGCTGTTCAAGAATGCAAACCATGAGCTGTTGAAAGGTTGATGACACAATCTGTATCAAAAATGTCATTACTCAAAATTTGAATTGGCCAAATGGAGTGATGAGGGTCAACCTCTCTCTGGCTTCAGGGGTCTGGTCGCCTGCCAATATCTCTTTGTGAGGTCTATGGAGGTCAGGTACATGGCTCCCCTAACATCTCTAGGACCTTGTAACAATCACACAGGAGTGTGGTGTGCGTATTTTATGGAACACATACAAACAGAGGTAAGAAAGACTAAGTGCCTTAGCTGGGACTTGAACCCAGGCAACCTGGAATACCGTTTCAATTGGGCTAACCAGCTGCACCACTGAGACAACTGGAACCTGGGCCATTCCTGAGCACATTACTCTTTCTGAAATACACAACCCAATGGCAACACAAATATTTACTTGTAACAATCACACAGGAGTGTGGTGTGCATATTTTATGGATCACATACAAACATAGGTGAGAAAGGCTAAGTGCCTCAGCTGGGACTTGAACCCAGGCCACCAGGATTACTGTTCTGATTGCGCTAACCAGCTGCGCCACTGAGACAACTTGAACCTGGTCCATCCCTTAGCACATTACTCTTTCTCAAATGCACAACCCAATGGCAACACAGCGTACCACACACTTGGAGCACATGGTAGGAGCATATCTCACTGATTCCAGTTGAGTTATGTAATGTATGGGGCACTGGGGACTTGTGTGTGGACAGTGATCCTATACACCTGCATTAGTAAAAGCAAGCTATACAGTGGAGCAGATCCCATAGGACAGAAGAGATGCAACAGGAACACAGTCACAGTGCACAGTCTCTCAGGAACAATAACACAGAGAGGAGTCTTAGGAGAATACAGCACACAGGTCACAACTGAAACCATACATAGCATTGTTTGTACTCATCTGGCCTTGGCACCGTGCCTTTCTCCACCATTGCCTGTAGCTGTAGCATGTGGAATGGCTCCCTCTGGCTCAGATTACTGTACTGATGCTTGCACTCATCACTGGTTTAGGTGTCCCCCTGGGCAGTGTGTAAGGTGCCTACCTACAGAGGCCCGCACCTCACACCTGGGTTTGTCAGCATCTGCCCCCTCTCCCAGGAGCTCGTGCTCTCTGGCCTTCACCAGGTCCACCAGGTTGGCAAGCTCTGTGACAAACCACCTCATGCCCCTCTGCAGTAGTGGCCTCCTCCTCCTTTCAAGTCATGGTAGTGGCAGTGCTGTAGATGACTCCAGTCTGCACACTCTGTTACTGACAGGTTCCTGGCTCTATGGGTGTGTCCCTCAGCTTACACTAAATGTTTTGGCATTTGTACTGCACTAATGTCAATTAGCATAGCATTATGCATTTTTACAGTGGGGGGGCATTCTGTACATGACAGGCAAGTAGTGGCACATGCACATGGTGGACATGAGCAGGTCTGCATATCGTGTGTGCAATGCCATAACATGTCATCCTAGCTTTCAGACAGGTGCTGTATCATGACATCGCTCCAGAGGTGTGACATCATTTATGTATCTGAATATGGCCATAGCACTATAAACTTGTCTTTGGAAAGCAGCTTTTGTCATTCCATTGTACAAGGGTGGTGGATCAGAGGGATCTATGTGATAATGGTGATCGCACAAAGGTGATTGCCATTAGAGCAAATGTACATCAGCAAAAATAAATTCTGTCGATGTACACCCAGGTGCACTGTAAAAGGGTACCGGGAACTTACATTTTCAATGTTTATGTGGGGGGCTGCACCCCCCCATGGGGGTTTTGCCTCCTACATCCTCCTACTAGAGGATTCTCAACTCCAGGGGGGTGCATTTCGGGGGGGGTGCAAATTAAAAAAAACATTTTAGGGCAGAGAGCAACAAAATGTATGCATGCCTGATCCCGGCACCCTCACAGCTGTAGCCTGTGACCCAACCACCACACCACTGGGAAGCTCAGCAGCCCATCAACGCAACACACCACACAAACCCTGCAGCCCCTTCCACCATGCTTGCTCTCCCCCGCTCATGTATGTATAGCGACAGAATGTCACTATACCTGCAGTCACCCCCCCCATCCAGTAGCCATCTGATAAGACATCGCTATTGAGTTGCCCATTTTGTCAGCATTCAATAGCGAGCACCCTTGTCATGGGATACCAGATCAGAGGTTTTAAGTAATTACAGGCCTATATCTTTATCTTGTTTAGGTAAAATACAGGAGAAGCTCGTTCACTCACAGTTAATGGAGTATCTGGACAAGTACCAGTTACTCACTGGATCCAAGTTCAGATTCAGGAAGGAGCATGGCACAACAACTGCCTTGTTCAGGTCCACAAATGACTTGGACCTGAATATGGAAAGGTGTAAATTGATGGGTGTGATCTTCATGGACCTGTCCAAGGCATTTGAGTTGGTGGACCACTCTCTTGATGGCTAAATTGGACCACGTGGGAATTGGAAAACTAGCAAATAAATGGCTCACCAATTATGTGAAATATCATAAACAGTTTATGTGGCTCAACAGTGTTTTATCTTCTTCATGTCCAGTACAATATGGTGTTCTGCAAGGTTCAATTTTAGGACATTTATGATTTACAATTTCTGTAAACGATATGCCTAATGTATGCTTAAACTCAGATTTAATTCTGAATGCTGACAATGCAGTCATTTATACAACTGACTCAAATATAAATTCATTAAATGAAAAATGATCACTTGAGTTTATAAAGCTGCAGAAACAGTTTGAGTTTAATAGGTTATTGCTGAACAGGAAGGCAAAAGCCATTCTTTATTGCTTACCTCAAGGGTATGCAAAAGCTGACAGGCATTTTGTGTAAGGATGTTAGATCAAACCAGTCTTGAACACGTCGAGCATTTTAAATATTTAGGAGTTACATTAGACTCAGGCTTGAGTTATGATAAACACATAGCTAATGTTTCAGATATTCCTCACTTGCCGCACTGGATACCCTCTGCAACACTTTCTGTCATTTTGCCACCAACATGCCACCCGCACCCATTACTGTTCACTGTACTCCATACTTTCCTTATGCCCCATACCTTTATGTTGCCAAACTGGCTGCTCTATCTTCATTGCCAAATACTGGTTTGGCTCACTACCCCTTACCTATCCTCCCTGTTGTCCCTTATAGCTGCCTCTGCTTATGAACTATGTACAAGAGACTCAAGCACCCTCTCAATCCCTCTCCTGCATTATTGTACTGGGCAAATATCTTTCTCACACTGGCTTCTCACTCTCTGGAACCAGCTTCCCTCCTTTCTCCAGCTTTCCTCCCCCCCCCCCTTTCAGTAAAGTGCATACTAAGGCTTTCTACATAGCCCTCATGCAATCACAACCCTCCCCATGAAATTATGAGAAAACTTATCCTCTATTTTGTGTTTGTATTTTGCAACTGACTTGTGATACCCTTGCACTGTTGTCATACTAGCACTGAATTACTCTGTGTCAGTGATGTTGCTTACTATGTTTGTAATTTACCCAAGCAATACCCTTTCCCCAGGTCACACCTGGAAATGAGCCTCAACTCAGTGTGCCTATCCCGGTAACCAAACTTTTAAATAAAATAAAGATATTTTGCACATAAATATATGTTTTCTTTATAGATTATAAGATGTGCTCTCTGTAGAAACAAAACTGTAATTGCCAGAAATTGTTTGCTTCCTACATTAGAATATGGAAGTATAGACTGGGGGTTGGCTTCAGTTGGCATCACAAACAAAAAACAGGCTCTTTTCAATATGATATGTCATTTTGTTACTATAAGTTAATATAGAGAACATCGTTGTAAACTGTATGAGAAAGTATTGGATACCATTAACACAGAGAGACACTTTTCAGCTGTTGCAATTCATTTACAAAAATATCAGTTTGGGAGACAGAAATCCATTAGCAGAATTGTTAGTGAAGAACAGCTTAAATTGGGGATTAAAATCAGTTGACCAGTTATAGCTAGTAACTCTTTTTTGCAGAACTATTATGGGACAAAAACATTTTTTCTTTTCATGTGGTAAAAAATGGAATGACTTTCCAAAAGAGATCAGATTAGCCCCGTGCCTACAAATCTTTAGAAAAATTATTAAGCCATCTGTCATCTATGTCTGTATATAAACGTCCCTAGCAATATGTGCAATGATATTGACTTTATAAGAAGCTGGTATGAGATTAGATTAGCAATTTTTTTAGATTTTTTAGATATATTTGCAAAGCAACATGTTACTCATGTCTTTTATAAAAATGTCTTTTATGCTGTGATGATTATTGTGCATGCTAAATGAACTAACTTTATTTTTCATGTTAATGAATGTTATGATTATTTGCATGTTTTCCCTTACAGAAATACTTACATGAAATGTTTTCATGCTGCACACATAAAACTACCAAAGTGATATGCATGCTGCAAGTGTGATGTAAATGTTAAATTGGAACCGAGTGCATGCATATGGCATTCCCAAAGCAAGCAAGTGTGGAAACCATGATTTTTATGTTAAATTGGGAAAAATTGCATGCTTGTGGCATGCGTGCAAAAAGCAAGTGGTCACTGATAACTGCACAGGTAAAAGTTAAGTGACTTGCTCAGGATCACACCATACACAAGTGGGGGTTGATGAGAGTCAAATACAGGTCTTCATGCCTCCAAGTCTCCTGGCTTACAGTTCAGTGCCTTTAACCACTAAGCCATACAGGCTGCACACATATGGCTTGCACTTCAGTACATACCTGAATACATCTGCACGCATGCAGCATGCTTGCAGCCACAGTTAAGCTTTTCAGTTTTCTTCTCTTCCCTCATCTCAGTTTTACAGTTGAACTGTAGCACACATACCAAAGGAAACACATATGGTTTTTCCCACCCCCAATATACAAACTTACCCAGAAAACCATTTAATTACTTCTGTCTGGCCTGTACTCCTACTATTTTCTCTCCATAGTTTTGAATGCTTCCGTGCAAACAGACTTTAACATGCAGACACAAAAGTAACAATAACTCCATACATACCCACATGGCCAGTCCCCACCCCCCCCACGTGCACACACACTGTAGTGGGTATGGCCATACTGCTACAGCTACAGACAACCCATTAAGTATAGACATAAGAAAAAGGGCTCTTACTTAAGTACTAGGGAGCCAGAGGCAGGAGTCTTTAAGATATGATGTCCATGGGTAAGAGTGCTGGGGTGTACCACTTGAAATGAATGGAGTTATTTTTTATTACTAGTTTATACATTATGATGGTGAGTTGGAGAATAATGAAGGCCACTGGTCTACTAATAAGGCCCTTGTTAGTCAAGCCATGGCCTTCATTAATCTCCACTTCTCCACCAATAATGTCTAAAATAGTAATAAAAAAAATACTCCCATTTATTTTAATGGTGCACACCCCCGCTGTCTCCTTTGCTCTTTGCCACAATGTGCCTGAACGTAGGGATGTAGAGGTCAGCTTCACTGGGAGGGACATAAGCCTGACTATAGTGGGGCTCCAATAGTCTCTGCATACCATACTGCTCAACCATCTGTGAATGCAAGGACAGCTCTAGAATGTCTGTAACATCTCTAAAAGGTACTACTTACTGCATATGTTTTGACTGAAAAGTGATATGCAAATCAGGAAAAATTCAAATGTATAAGATTCATCTGTATATACCCCAGACCAGTGCATCAGATTTGGGCTTATATCCACCCAGTTACTAACCAGTCATTTTCCTGGCTGAAGATCTACCCCACCAAAGAACTTTGTGGCAATTTTCTCCCTGACTCCATTCCTTTTAATACCCATCCCCATGGGTCATGAAGCTGCTCAAAGGTGAAGAAACATGAAAAACACATTAAGTTTTCAGTCCTTCCTCCTTTGCCAATCCCCTGTAAAAGGAAATTATTTACTTCTACTTACCCGGCCATATGGCCAGAACTTGCAGCCTGGCACAGTGTGCCACTAGCCAGCTTTCCATCTGCTCCCTCTCTCTCCTTGCACCAGAAGCTGGATGCTAGAACTGACCATCACAGGTTCCCAATGTAGTCCGGGACCAAGTCACCTCACCAACTGAACTCACCCAACCTGGGTTGCTTGCTTCTTGCTTGGTTGCTACTGTGGCTGCTGCCACACTGCGCTGATCAATGCCTATGAAGGCCACCCACACCACTGTCACCACTGCTTCTATGTCTAGCTTGCTGCTGTGGGGGTCTGTGCTGTTTCTTTTTGCAGGATGACCCTAGTAGAGTAGGTAGGTAGCCTAGTCTTGAGTTAGCTTCAGGCTCACCCTCTACCTGTTTAGCCACCTCGGCTCTCTCTAGAAACAAAACTGTAATTGCCAGAAGTTGTTTGCTTCCTGCATTAGAAAATGGAAGTATAGACTGGGGGTCAGCTTCAGTTGGCATCACAAACAAAAGACAGGCTCTTTTCAATATGATATGTTATTTTGTTGCTAACAGTTCATATAGAGAACACCATTGTAAACTGTATGAAAAAGTATTGGATACCATTAACACAGAGAGACACTTTTCAGCTGTTGCAATTTATTTACAAAATATCAGTTTGGGAGACAGAAATTAATTAGCAGATTTGTTAGTGATGAACAGCTTAAATTGGGGCTTAAAATCAGTTGACCAGTCATAGCTAGTAACTCCTTTATGCAGAACTATTATGGGACAAAAAAGGTTTTTTCTTTTCGTGTAGTAAAAAAATGGAATGACTTTCCAAAAGAGATCAGATTAGCCCTGTGCCTAAGAATCTTTAGAAAAATTATTAAGCCATCTGTCATCTATGTCTGTATATAAATGTCCCTAGCAATATGTGCAATGATGTTGACTTTATAAGAAGCTGGTATGAGATTAGATTAGCACATCCCTTTAGATTTTTCAGATATATTTGTAAAGCAACGTATTAGTCATGTCTTTTATAAAAATGTCTTTCATGCTGTGATGATTATTGCGCATGCTAAATGAACTAATTTTATTTTTCATGTTAATGAATGTTATGATTATTTGCATGTTTTCCCTTACAGAAATAATTATATGAAATGTTTTCATGCTGCACACATAAAACTACCTAAGTGATATGCATGCTGCAAGTGTGATTTAAATGTTAAATTGGAACCGAGTGCATGCATATGGCATTCCCACAGCAAGCAAGTGTGGAAACCATGATTTTTATGTTCAATTGGAAAAAAACTGCATGCTTGTGGCATGCGTGCAAAAAGCAAGTGGTTACTGATAACTGCACACGTGAAAGTTAAGTGACTTGCTCAGGATCACACCATACACAAGTGGGGGTTGATGAGAGTCAAAAACAGGTCTTCATGCCCCCAAGTCTCCTGGCTGACAGTTCAGTGCCTTTAAGCACTAAACCATACAGGCTGCACACATATGGCTTGCACTTCAGTACATACCTGAATACATCTGCATGCATGCAGCATGCTTGCAGCCACAGTTATGCTTTTCAGTTTTCTTCTTTTCCCTCATCTCAGTTTTACAATTGAACTGTAGCACACATACCAATGGAAACACGTGGTTTTTCCCACCCCTAATATACAAACTTACGCAGAAAACCATATAATTATTTTTGTCTGGCCTGTACTCCTACTATTTGCTCTCCATAATTTTGAATGCTTCTGTGCAAATAGACTTTAACATGCAAACATAAAAGTAGCAATAACTCCACACTTACCCACATGGCCAGTCCCCCAACCCCCACATGCACACACACTGTAGTGAGTATGGCCATACTGCTACAGACAACACATTAAGTATAGACATAAGTAAAAAGTATTTTACTTAAGTACTAGGGAGCCAGAGGCAGGAGTCTTTAAGAGATGATGTCCATGGGTCAGAGTGCTGAAGCTTACTCCTTGAAATTAATGGAGTTATTTTGTATTACTTGTTTATACATTATGATGGTGAGTGGGAGGCAGTAATGAACGCCACTGTTCTACTAACAAGGCCCTTGTTAGTCAAGCCATGGCCTTCATTAATCTCCAACTCTCCATCACTAATGTATAAAATAGTAATAAAAAAATACCCCTATTTATTTCAATGGTGCACACCCCCGCTGTCTCTTTTGCTCTTTGTCATAATGTGCCTAAATGTAGGGATGTGGAGGTCAGCTTCACTGGGAGGGACATAAGCCTGACTATAGTGGGTCTCCAATAGTCTCCACATACCGTACTGTTCAACCATCTGTGAATGCAAGGACAGCTCTAGAATGTCTGTAACATCTCTAAAAGGTAATACTTACTGTATATGTTTTGACTGAAAAGTGATATGCAAATCAGGAAAAATTCAAATGTATAAGATTCATCTGTATAAACCCCGGACCAGTGCATCAGATTTGGGCTTAAATCCACCCAGTTACTAACCAATTTTTTTCCTGGCTGAAGATCTACCCCACCAAAGAACTTTGTCCCAATTTTTCTCCCCGACTCCATTCCATTTAATACCCATCCCCTATGGGTCATGAAGCTGCTCAAAGGTGAAGAAACATGAAAAACACATCAATTTTTCAGTCTTTCCTCCTTTGCCAATCCCCTGTAAAAACAAATTATTTACTTTAACTTACCCGGCCATATGGCCAGAACCTGCAGCCTGGCACAGTGTGCCACTAGTCCAGTTTTCAGTCTGCTCCCCCTCTCCCCTTCCACCAGAAGCTGGATGCTAGAACCGACCATCACAGGTTCCCGACGTAGTCCAGGACCAAGTCACCTCCCAGCCGAACTCACCCAACCTGGGTTGCTTGCTTCTTGCTTGGTTGCTGTTGTGGCTGCTGCCACACTGCACTGATCAGTGCATATGAAGGCCACCCACACCACTGTCACCACTGCTTTTATGTCTAGCTTGCTGCCATCGGGGTCTGTGCTTCTTCTTTTTGCAAGAAGAGCCTAGTAGAGTAAGTAGGTAGCCTAGTCTTGAGTTAGCTTCAAGCTCACCCTCTGCCCCTTCAGCCACCAGGGGAGATAAAGACTCACTTAGAGTACACCAACAAAAATACGCTGCCACAGCACTGCTATTGAGAGTTCAGTGCACACCAGCTTCTCCAAGCTGTAGTGTGCAGCCTGTCTACTCTGTGGTGGGAAAGACAGTGTTGCCCTTGCAAGATTTATGTGCTCTTTCTTGACTGGAGCTCCTCCACATCACATGTGATTGTGCTGCCACTAATAGGTGGAGAAAGTGGACAACACAATACAGACAAAAACAAATCTGGCGAGTACCTGCAGTGTGAACATACACAGGCCAGGTGGGCACTTATTGTGCAAAAGGTTAAATCCAAATTTAATGCCATTATTGCCACACCATAGGAACAACCTAGGCACAAATGGGGGGGGGACTGACCCCCTCTGCCCTACCTAAATGGCACCCCTGCTTAATGGTAGAAATTAATTCTCAGGTGTTAATGCAATGGTTTCCACTGTGTTCTGACATACTGTATCTCCATGTTTCATGATGTGCCCTGATCATCATGTGGGTTAGTGTCCCTCATTGTCCCTCATTTTGAATGTCCATGTCCCTCATTTCATTGACAAAATATGAGGTATGGTGCATGCTTCCAAGACCCTATCCAGCACAAAGAATGCTGAGCATGGCCATAGTGTATGGCATGGAGGGATAGAAGGAAGATTCTGGGGATCACTGGGAAGGCAAGACGGGAGGGCGAGCTGGATGTCATTATCCACCTAGGTTCTAATGACTTGGCAAATGGGGAGCCAAAGGAAGTTCAGGAAGAGTTTAGGAAATTGGGGAGGGGTCTCAAGCAAGTAGCTACTTCTGTCACTTTCTCAGACGTACTACCTGTGAGAGGCAAGGGAGAGCATAGGGGTGCATGCACCAAGAACTTTAACTCATGGTTGAAGAACTGGTGCTGTGAGGAAGGGTTTGGATTCATTGGTGACTGGGGACCCACCTGGAGGGATGAAGGTTTGTTCAAGCTTGATGGCCTGCATCCATCCTGAAGGGGAATCCAAGTACTCAATGATAAGTTTAAATGCTACATTGACAAGCATTTAAACTAGCAAAGGGGGGGTGGCAGGCCAGCAAGGAGGGTACCTACTTGCTCACCCCCCACAGCTAGCAGTGGAACCAGTGAACCGGAGGAGTGGCTATCTCTACAAAGCAGTGTGCAAAAGATGGAGATTAGTGCCCAAGAGGTGGATAGGCAGAAAAGGGGCAAAATTCAGCAGAAGGGCAGACAGCAAGGAGAACCAGGGATAAAGGACAACCAAGGAAGGGGCTGCAGTAGAACAGTGAAACAGTCTAGGAGGTCAAATCATGGAAGCTCATGTGCAATGCCAGGAGCCTTAGCAACAAGATGGAAGATCTGGAGGCTGTCATGGTGCAGTCAGACCTGGACATTGTGGCCATCACTGAAACCTGGTGTAATGATAACCACGACTGGGAGAAGGCCATACCTGGCTACAACATATTCAGAAGAGACAGGGCAGGTAGGAAGGAGGAGGAGGCACTGTATGTGAAAAATGACATAAGGGCCACAGAGATCCAGGAGGAACAAAATGGGGGAGAGATACTGTGGGTTAAGCTGGAAAGGAAAATGGGGCCAGCCATCCACACAGGTGTGGTCTATAGACCACCAGCCCAGGTGGAAAAAACAGATTTGGAGCTGATGCTAACCATCCAAAGGATGGCAGACAAGGGTGGGGTAGTACTGGTTGGAGACTTCAATATTCCAGACGTGGACTGGAGCATCCCAGCAGCAGCATCAACTAGGAGCAGATTTATCCTGGATTCCCTTCAGGGTGCCTTCCTCAAGCAACTGGTCATGAAACCAACTCGGCAGAAGGCAATACTGGACCTTGTGCTCACAAACAGGGACAGTGTGATGGGGGTAACAGTGGAGAGCACCTGGGGAACAGTGATCACCAGTCATTGTGGTTTGAAATCACAGAAAGAGCAGAACCAAACCACACAAAAACACGTATCCTGGATTTTGGGGCAGACTTTGGTAAAATGGGAGATACTTGAAAAGAGGCATCAAGGAATGGGGCAGGAATCAGGGGTTGAGGAACAGTGGGTAGTATTTAAAATGGGGATTACAAAAGAAACAGAATTATGCATTAAGCAGGTTAGCAAGAGGAAAAGGAAGAGGAGACCATTATGGTTTTCCAAAGAGGTAGAAAAGAAAGCGTAAGCCAAAAAGATTGCATTCAGGCAATGCAAAAAGACACAGGCAGAAGGGGATAGGGAGAAGTACCAGGAGAAGCAAAGGGAGGCAGGGAGGTCAGTAAGGGAAGCCAAAGCTCATACAGAAGAACACATTGCAAAATCAGTGGGTAGAGGGAACAAAACCTTTTACAGGTACATAAGTGAAAAAAGAAAGACAAAGGGAGGGATAGAGAGACTGAAGGGGGAGGATGGGGGCCACGTGGAGGATGACAACAGTAAAGCTGACATACTGAACAGGTATTTCTGCTCAGTCTTTACTGAGGAAGAGGAGGGTAATGGGTCTGAAGGGAGTACAAGGGGTAAGAATGTTGCAGAAATGGACACAAGTCCCTTTACACAAGAAAGGGTCCTGAAGGAACTGGAAGTAATGAGTTGATAAAGCAATGTGGCCAGATGGGGTGCACCCCAGGGTCCTTAAAGAACTAAGAGAGGTGGTGGCTGAACCTCTGGCTATCCTGTTTAGCTGATCACTGGAAACAAGGGAGGTACCCAAAGACTGGTGGACAGCAGATGTAGTCCCCTTATACAAAAGTGGGAACAAAGAGGAAGCGGGGAACTACAGACCAGTCAGCCTCACCTCGGTAGTGGGGAAGATCATGGAAGCACTACTGAAGGAGAGATTGGTGGAACATCTGGTTGTCAATGGACTACAGGACCCAAAGCAGCATGGTTTCACCAGGGGAGGTCATGTCAGACCAACCTCATTGAATTTTTGACCGGTGACTAGGGAGGTGGATCAGGGAGGGGTGGACATGGCCTATCTGGACTTCAGCAAGGCCTTTGACACTGTGCCACATAGAAGACTATTACACAAACTAGGGAATATGGGTGTGGGCAGGACAGTAGTGTGGTGGGTAGGTAACTGGCTGGGCAGCAGGACACAGAGGGTGGTGGTAATGGCTGTCACTCAACAGAGGGATGAGTGACCATGGGTACCACAGGGATCAGTGCTGGGACTGGGTCCTATTCAACATCTTCATCAGTGACATTGCACAGGACCTAGAAGGCAGAATTTCACTGTTCGCTGATGACACAAAGCTCTGTAACAGAGTAGACACACCAGAGGGTGTAGACAGAATGAGAAGGATGTGCAAACTTGAAGAATGGTCAGGGTTTGGCAGTTGAAATTCAATGCAAAGAAGTGCAAGATAATGCATATGGGGCACAAAAACCCTGGTACAATATGTCAGTTGGGGGTGAGGATATAGCATGCACCAAGCAGGAAAGGATTCTGGGGTTATCATCTCCGATGACCTCAAGGCAGGGAAACAGTGTGACAAGGGCAGGTAAAGCAAATAGAATGCTGGGATGCATAGGCAGGGGCATCACCAGCAGGAAAAGGGAGGTCATAATTCCACTATACAAGACACTAGTGAGGCCACACCTGGAGTACAGTGTACAGTTCTGGAGACCTTACCTCGTAAGGACATAAACAGGGTAGAGAAGGTTCAGAGGAGGGCAACAAAGATGGTACATGGATTGCATCACAAGTCCTATGAGGACAGGTTGAAGGAACTGAACATGTACCCCCTGGAGGAGAGGAGGGAGAGAGGGGATATGATAGAGACATACAAGTATCTTACAAGGAGGAACAGGGTGCAGGAATACACAATTTTTAAGTGAAAAAGATGTTCCAGGACTAGAGGACATGAAATGAAGTCAGAGGGAGGATGATTCAGCGGAAACGTGAGGAAGAATTTCTTCACAGAAAGGGTGGTGGACAAGTGGCACACACTGCCACAGGAAGTGGTGGGGGCTGAAACAATCATAGGATTTAAGAATGCATGGGATAGACATAAAGGAATTATGGAGGTCAGGGGTAAGGGGCAACAGACTTCTAGGAAAACATAAACTGAACTTACAGTCTCAAATGGGCAGACTGGGTGGGCCATAGGCCCTTATCTGCCGACACTGTCTATGTATCTATGTATGATCAATACAGAATGACAAAGGGAAAATAAGTGGGATGAAACAGTCATGGAGAAACACATTTGCAGCAGTAAATATGCATAAGGGATTTGCATGGTCCAAAACAAAAAGGATAGGCTTCACAACACAGAGGCCCGTCTTCGTACATCTGGAATGGTGGATGTTCACTGGCTATATCTTAGGCATTTAATGCAGTAAGCAAACAATACTTTACAAATTAATGGTGATTTAATGACAAAATCAAAAGCTATTAAACAACTTGCACAAGGATCAGAATTAATGAGTTTACCTAGTTTTTATGTTAATTCAAATAAAAATGTATTTTAATGACTCTAATTGCTAGCAGTAGCATAAGAAACAAAAACTAATGTTTTTTTGATGAGATTTGCAACAGTTTAGCTGCTGCTCACATGGCAAGAGTGCAGCATGTGAACCTGATGTGATGATTAAATGATGTTCACACCAGCTTAACTGCTACACTCATGTCAAGCGTGCAACACGCAAACCTGATGTAATTTTTAGAAGATCTTCACACCAGCTTACCTGCTGCACACATGTCAAGCTTGCAGCATGTGAACCTGGTTTGCTTTTTAGACCTGGTTTGCTTAGGATCACTTTGTGTATGTAAATTGCATGTAAATGTACCCCCCCACCGGCCTCCCTTGTTTAACTAGCAGGGCTGCTCCTCTCACCACATAGCATCTAGGGGCAAAAGAGAGGGATGGGGGTTTACATAAGTACTGTACACATATTTTGTTTCTAAACCTGCTGTACAGACAGGCAACCAAATGTGGCTACTACCTGGCACATACCTGGTGGGACCATTTACCATGGCCAGCAACCCAGGTCCCTGGGAGAAAACCTTTGCTCATAATTGTGCTAGGCTTGCACTTCTGGTCAGGGTCACCCAAGTAACTCCAGACACAATGGAAACAATAACAATACTGTCCAAACCATGCTGGGATTCTAGAGTGTGGCTTTTATTCACATACCAGAGTAGGAATAATCACAAAGCAAAGATGGACCCCCACAGGGCTACACATCCTGGTATTGCAGATTCTCCAGAATACAGAAATTCCTGACATTCCAATTTAGCATAGGGTAAAGACACAAAACAGCGAACACTCTGGTTCTGAAAATGGAGATTGGCACACAAGGCCAGTTACTGGTACATTTCCCATCAAATAGGCACACACGGTCAGTACTAGGACACTTTCCCATATTTCATGAGGAATACTGGTGGCACAAATGACCACAAAAGAGCACATCCAGGCTCAAAATCTTCCAGCACCCACTAGTCTGAGGTGAACTGAAACAGAGAATCCAAAACCCATGTCTGGGTAAATATTTGTGTCAGGCACTGGCCAAATGCACTGACTGAAAATTGAACTGGTGCCCAAACTGAACCCGGAGAGGTAAACTGGTTACTCCAGATTGGGAGGGTCTCCCACCTTTTGCTCCGACATTTATACTCGGCCATGCATCTGGTTAATAACCCCCTCACAGAAACTTGTAGATGCTATCTTGAAATGTTTTTCACCCTTGACATACTACATGACACACCTCTAAGGTGTCAGAAAGTTAAAAGTTCTGTACTTGGACAGTCTCTCACTAGACTCCAAATGTAGGCAGACACTTTTAAAACAGAAACAGTCTAGGTGACAGGGTCCCTTTGTCAGAGAAAGTCACCATAGGTATTGCAGGTGCCCCTCCTAGGCTTACACAAAAGTACTACTCAAAGTTCTGAAGTTGCACAAAGGCAACTTTGCCAGACAGACTGGGAGAGGGGATTGCCCCTGAACGCTGAAGATCGCCCCCATCTCTCCTGGGACGGGGCAAAGGAAAACCCACTTGGCGAGGTCTCCACCACTTTAGTCACTGTCTACTATGTTCTTCTTCTAGGGGAGAACAAACAACCCAAAACAAAGAGGTAGCTGCCTGTCAGAGCTAGGTGAGGAGCTGCACAGCAAGCTGAAGTCTCCTCGTGGAACTCCTACTCAGGACTGACTCCACTCTAACTGAACATTCTAAAGCTATCTCCCTAGAGCTGGCAAACAATGTGGCTTATGCCGCTGCAAGAGTTCTAAGATTACATCCTCCTCCAGCTCAGCTGAGACGGAAACCAGAGCATGATAGTGTGAAACCCATTTAACTGGCATTTCACTAGCTGCCTTTCCCTGCCTGCCACTGGTTCTAATTGGGATTCTAGCAACCCCTGGGAACAAGGGGGTTACACAAACATTGCACAATTAAGCATGTGGCATGCATTCTGCATTTACACAGCACACCTATATTTCTGTAAGGGTTGTATCTAATATATGTTTCGAGACATTAATGTATCAGCCATGTTTTATTGAAAACACCCAGGTTATTCCTGTAAACAGACCCTTGGTCTAGTGTACTTACCCGGTAAGCAAACGAAATTGAAATTGAAATTGAACTAGGGTATGAAAATGAGCTAATTTGAGTCTGAGGGCAAATTCAGCATTTACATGTCCTTTCTGGAATGTATTCATTCATTAACATTGACTGGAGCATATAAAAGGAGCAAAGTGCACCACCAAGATTACATTGAGGAACTGCAGGCGGCTAGATGTACAGTAAGTATATTGTGGAATGGCCTACAATAAGGACATGGGCGATCATAGAACTGTGTTTATGCTGTTTCTGGACTACACTATTGCTGTCTCTACACATGGCCAATGTCTGTGTTAGGGAGGCAGCTTGCTTTGTGTTGGACTCAGTAATGGAGGAACATATACATGTCTCGACCAGGGGCAGTGAGGCCTGCACACCGCTGAACCTTTATTATGTGCTGTGCTGTGCATATGCAATGCTCAGTGCTGTTGTTTCTCAACATTTCAAACAGGGACAATGGATGATTCTGAGAAACACAGAAAGAGAAAGTTCTCAGAGGAGGAGCTAATGACCTTGGTCCATGAATATGTGACCCACGATGCCATCATCTGTAAGAAGTGGTGGTCCAAGGCTGCAACATGGCTGGCTTGGCAAACTATAACTGAGTCTGTCAGTGCTTTACAATGGAGAGAGAGAACCCTTGAGGATGTGAGGAAGCACCTCACAGATATGAAAAGGCAGGCCAAGATGCTGGTGTCAAAGGTCAGGCGAGACTACAGGGACATGGTGGTAGGCAGCAGACAGCTGTCTCCCTAGCTCCAGAAGAGGAGGTAGTTGCAGCAACACTCCTCACTGTGGAGGTGGTCAGTGTGCCAGGGGGTGGATATGAGAGCCAGGTTGGACTGGCACAACTATGTGAGTAACACATTTACACTGTCATATCTGGCATATGTGTGTGTGTGTGTGTGTGTGTGTGTGTGTGTGTATGTGTGTGTGTACTTGCGCATGTTGTGTATGTGTATATACCAGTGGTGCTAGGGTGTGCAGGGGGAACAGGTTCTGTTTGTACTGGATACACAGGCACAGTGGGAGGCAATGGGATTTCAGGCATGGCCCCTGGGACAACACACGTGGGCCATTACTGGTGCATGTCCTGTCTGTAATGGTATATCTGTTTACAGTGGTGGATAGGCCCAGCAGGAGGCCATTATCAGTCCATGGTATAGTTATGGGGAATACCAGAAGCTTGTATATCATATTGACATATAATATTCCCATGTGTGTCTCCCTGGCCCTTTACTATGTCTGCTTTATGGATTTCAGTGCGGGGCACCCGCTCAGCCAATGAATGTTGGTTGTGATCCTCAAGGGCTTTGGACTGTTTGCTGGCATCCTGATATACCTGTCGTCCCTAGGGAAATCTGTACTGTGCTGCATGTTTCATTACATGTGTGATAACTGGTGTTGGTGTGTGTGATGTATACAGCACTGGGGGTGCATGGCAACTGCACTGCAAAGAGGTCATGGGTGTTCATGCACATTACACTGGACCTGCATGCTGCCATGGTCAGCACACAGGTATGTTCAATACTCTGCAATATCTCTCTCTTCTGTTTTCTAAATAGTTCACTCTATCAGCCCCTAGCACAGCCATCACCATGACACCCTCACCCATTGCCCTTGGCAAAGCTACCGCAGAGCCACCCCTAGACCCCACCACTGGCACAGCCAATGACCTGCTTCACCACCCAATCCCAATGGCCCAGCCACTGCTGTGCTGCCCCAGCCTCCCGAAAAGCATTCAGCACCAACCACCGTGTCAATCCAGGCTCCACAATGGCACCAGGTACAGCCTGACAGTGTTCCCCAGGACAATTCACAGTGACAGCAAGAGGTGGCCAACAGACAGTTGCTCCAGTGAGCCATGGTTGTACAGGAGGGCATGCAAGCAGTACTGGCAAACATATATTGTATGCTGCAGGACAATAAGCAGCATGCAGAGGCTCACCATGCAGAGCATATGGCAGCCTTGGTGGACCTGTGGAAGTACCAGTCTGCCAGAATTGATGCTGGCTTTGATAGACTGTCTGCTGCTGTGCTGGGGGCTGTAGCCACACTTTCAGGCACCACAGGAGCTGGATCAAGCCCTGGCCATTTAAGTAGTGGTACAGTCACCTCACAGTGGATGCAGCCCAGGCATCCGGACACCCAGCACACCCAGGACATGCAGGACACTGAATTCTCAACCATGGCTTGTTCCTCAGCAGGGTCAGTACCCCCAGAGGCCATGGCCATAGGAAGCAAACACCATCTTCATGCTTTTCCCCCTTTTTGTGGATGATGACTCCCTGCTAACCTCCCAGATACAGCATTCATGCAGCATCCATTTCCATGGAGGTAGTATGAGATGCACCTAGGGTGCACATTGACCACCCTAAGCCCTATACCACACTGAACACCTCATGCCTCCCCCACAGTACCCATCCCCCCCACTGGGATGACATATTATTTTATTTCATCTCCCTTTGCAACTTCTGTCTAAATGGCTCAGTATTTTATTTCATCCACTTTACCCCCACACACACACACCTGGATGGTATGTAATTTATTTAGCCCTTTACCACCCCTGCCTGGAAGGTATGTTATTTTATTTTATTTTATCGCCCTCTACACCTCCTACCTGAATGACTTGTTATTTGTGTTTAGCCCTGTTTTTTTCTTTCATATTATTTTCTTAATACATTTTTTGAAAACATTATAGTCTCCTGTGTGCACTGTACTCACCATTGGGTTTCAAAGAAGTCTGTGATGAGGTGGCCTCTACATTCCCAGGACCTCCTAGCCATCCTGGGGTCATGCATGTTGAGTTGCTTCTGCATCCCCTGACCCTCTGGCTCTGCATCTGCTACAAGGTGTTCCTCTGGGGCTGGCAAGTAGTCCATGGTTGAGTGCCATGTTGTGCACTGTAGTATGCAGCAGACAAGGAATATGGCACAGGCCTTCCATTGGGTGTATTGTGGGGTACCACTGGAATGATGGAAACACCTGAACCACATCTTGAGCATGCCAAAGACCAGCTCAATGATGTTGCATGTAGGAAAGTGTGCCATGTTGTACCTGTCCTGTGTAATGGATGAGGGTCAGAGGTCTGGTGTTAGGAGCTTGGGGTGCAGGGAATATGCACTTTCCCCTGTGTAGGTGATGAGTATTGGTTACTGACATCATCTACTATATATAGGGGGAAAGGCCTTTTGAGTATACTCACTGATGAGTTGCCCACTGGGGATATCCCTGCCTTCAAACCTCTGGCACAGGATAGAGTTGTGCCAGATGCAGGTGTTGTGGGTACTGCCAGGGTACTGTGCCAGGACATTGATGATGCGCCCTGTTGCATCGTACACTACCTGATAGTTGGTGGAATGGAAACTCTTTCTATTCACATAGGCCTCAGATCCATCACCAATGGGTGTCCGGATGGCAACATGAGTGCAGTCAATGGCACCCAGTACGGCTGGAGGGTGCAAACTCTACAGAAGTGCTGCATGATTATTGTTCATTCTTCCAATTAGCTGAGGAATACAATGAACTCCCAAGCATTGACCAGCAGGGCATCTAGAAACTGGCTCAATAGACATGAGGTGGCAGACTGTGAGATACTGGTATCATCCATCACCAGTGTCTGGAAGTTGCAGTGGACAGAAATCCCAGTGCTGCTGTCACCTTCAACTCTACAGACATTGATGGCTGCACTGGTGTTTGTACAGAGCTGGTCATAAAGCAGCTCACACAGCTGCATGAACATGGACCTGTTGAGCCAGGATTTATGCAATAACGGTGATCACTGTTAGGGTGAATGTATATCGTTGAAAAGCCATTTTGCTAATGTACACTCCCAGTGTATGGCAAAAAGGCACCATGAACTTCAATTTCTTTATGTGGGTGGCTTTGTGCACCCCCCAATGGGGAGCTTTGCCCCCCGCACTCCCCTACTAAAGATTCTCAACTCCAGGGGGGTGCATGTTGGGGGGGGTGAAAAACACAACAACAAAAAAATCTTCGGACAGGCGCAAAAATTGTGACATGCCCAGCACCGAAGCCAGCACCCTCCCAACCATAACCTGCCATGAACCCCCTATGCCACATGGTCAGCTCGGCATCCCACCATTATGCTACACCTCACAAACCCTTCCTCCCTTCCGCCCACAATGACATGCTTGCTCCTCGCGTCAGATACGACAGACAGGATGTTACTATAGCCCGTATTCGTCCCCCATCCACTAGCTCCTAAGAATATGTGCTGCTATTGAGTCGCCGCTTTTGTAAGCACTCAATAATGGTCGCACTTCTCTCGGGATACCATTGAGCCAATACTAGCCAGTGATTTGGAGGTCTTCAAATGTGATCTGTGGATGTTTTGTCTGTTTGCAGCATAGCACCTCCAGGGTCTGTACTGTGGCCTGGGGGAATTGGCCCACTCCTCTTTCTGCATGATCTGCTGCATCAGGTACACAATGTGTGCCATTTTGTTGTGTGTGTGTGTGTGTGTGTGTGTGCGTGTGCTCGCGCGTGTGTGCACTACAGTGCCTCTGCCTGCCTCTAGGTTTTGCCCCAGATTAAGACCGTCTTTTTATAATCATCATTAGTGCCGCAGTATGCTGCTGTGCTATTCCATTACTGCAATGCTAAAGTTTTGAGTACAGCACCGCACCTAATATGCATGCTGACGCCTCCTGTTCTGATGCTGCATAAATTAATTGTCTGCTCGACCGTTAGCACCAATGAGAAGCACAACACTATCAGCGAAATATGGAAAACAGGTGCTAAATGGGTGCAGTGCTAGAGTTAATGGTTAGTGCCAGTGCAATCCTTTTCAATATTGGGGCACCAATGTTTGAGATAGTATTGCTCTGCAGAGCAATTTAAAAAGGGCTTGAAGACCCATATGTATAGGCTAGTTTACTTCAATGAGATCTGATCTGTGTCATTTGGGTATTATAATAGGCTTTGGGAAATGTTCAATATGTTTATCACGTTATATTCATTATAGTTATTATATATTTATTTTAGTTCTGGTCAAGATAAGGCGTATGTCATAGTATTTTAGAAACATATAGAAACTGTGCAGCTTGTTGTGTTTATAGTAATATGTAATTGAGTCTGTGGGATAGGACCATAAAACTAAAATGTACTTACCTTCTTTTTCAAGTAAATATTAATTCAAATAACCAAACTACTTTCTTTGAAACTACTCGTAGCACAACCTTTACTCAAATATCTTATGAACCAGAAAGTGTCAGGTTCAGCTGTTTACCATTTTCTGTTTCACAAGATCAAAAAGGCATTAAAAAAACCAAAGGCGCTGCTACCACAGCTTTTAATGATTAATATTCACTCCACATTTTTGACTGCCCTGCAGAACTGTGACCACATTTCTTAAGACCCTATGTTTGAGATAGTTTTGTACATTTTAAAGTAATTATTACTTTATTTATTTATTGAAAACTTTGGAGAATACATTTGAGTACAGACGCTCATTTACAAAGGTTCCACATCAAATGCATAGTCACAAAAAACATTCAGCGTTTAATTTGTGCTGGGGCTTGCCAGGGCTGTGCCAGGGTGCAGCCCCAGCACCACTTCCGTCATGCAAGTACTTTAATGTTGGCTGCTCTGCCCTTTACATAATTGTGCAATCACTGCACTGAGCTGGCAATGGCACACTGTGGATTGTGTGCTTGGCTTCTCGTACCTTAGTCACTCAGTTGGTTTCCAATGGTAACCGTTTCTCTCTTCTCTCTCTCTCAGAGTTGGATCCTCCTCCTCCTGGCTGTTGCTGTCTGCTGCTGCTTTCCTATCTCAACTGGGAGTCCCGGCTCAGCTGCTTGTGGCTCCTCAAGTTGTTTGGAATGGGGTGGAGCAGCCAGCGAGCCTGCCCTACTGTGCTTGCGCCATTTGCTGACCATCATGGTGTCACCTGACCAGCTGCTATGTGGTCTACTGGTGGCGGTGTATGGTGGAAAGTAAGACTGCTGAGGAGATGAGGAGACTGAGTGCTGGGCTGCTGCTTGCCTTGTTGCTGCATCCTCTCTCAGGCGACATTAAACAATATTGAATAAAAATAAAATGTTTACCGTGGTCTGCTGCCTGGAGGAAAGACAAATAAAAAAAAGCTGGATGGGCAAGTCAAGGGCCACTGGGGAAATGGTGGGAATGTACAGGAGAGAGATCCCATTTCATTTCATTTTAATTTCATTTTTATTTTTTATACTTGTAAACCACTGGGCATGAATGCCCATTTTCATTAGCGACAAGTTTGGCATAAAACAATAAAATGACAACCAAATACAAAATGCAGATACAAGGCAAATACAATATAATCAACGGGGATCAAAGCAAGTACAGGTAATTTTTGAGCATATATAATTCTGAAGTAGAATTTTAAAAGTGGAAATGGTAGCAGCATTCCTAATCGCAACTGGAAGAGAATTATAGTATAGTTGGGCCCTATATAAAGAAGATCTCTGACTATATGATTTTTTAAAGCATGGTACTGTATATTCCCTAGACAAGGATGCTCTAGTATCACAGGAATATGCATTAGTTGTAAAAACCCTGAAATTGATGAAGGAAGTGTACCCAAAAAATTGTTATGCACTAGTACAGCTGAAATTAACTTGAATCTGTTCTCCAGAGAAAAAGAACTAGAAACAGAATAGAGAACACAACAATGTGTACATCTTGGTAAACTGGCTATGAATCTACAAATACTATTATACAGTATGTTACACATAGTTTGGAGATAACAGATTCACTAGCTGCATAGTAGACAGTAAGGCCATAGTCCACCACAGAGAAAAGAAAGCTGCATGTATACAATTTCCTTGACTCAGCTGTCAAACATTTCTTAATCCTAAATAAAATGCCTAGTCTCTGATGTATTATTTTAATTACAGATTTAATATTTTGTTCAAATGACAGGGTTTCATCAATATGTATGCCAAGGAACATAAAGCAATCTACTCATTCGAGTGGTTCACCATTAAGATCATATATCAATGTGTCAGGATTCTTAGCTGCCCTTGGCCCTGAAAAAAATCATGTATTTTTTTTTTGTGTGTGTTAAGGACCATCTTATTTAAGAGCCAAGCCTGGAATGAGCTAAAATCTGCTTGAACCTCTTCTACAGCTTTATTAACATCGACGTTGGCATTAACTATTTCTGCAATTTCAGCATAGAAAATAACTTCAGACTTTTTACAGGTAGAAGAGATGGAGTCTAGGAAAAACATGAAAAAAAGGGGACCCAATATGGATCCCTATGGAATACCACACTGAATAGGAAGAGGTCCAGAAGAACATCCAGCCACCAATGTTATTTGGGATCTTTCAGTTAGATAACATTGAAAACTATTTTGTAACATCTAATGAAAAATGACATTCTAAAAGTGTCTCAACCATCAGGGCATGATCAGCCAGATCAAAAGCTTTGTTGAGGTCCACAAAAACACCTGCAGCACAATGGCCTTTGTCTATGGCACATTGCCTGCTGATCACGAACCTCACCAAGGCCGTTGAAGTGCTATGTAGGGCCCTAAACCCATGCTGCGCCTCTGATATGATATTATTCTCCTCCAGAAAAGTTGAGACCTGGTCAAAAATTATTCTTTCTAGTATTTTTGACAAGAGTGCCAATAGGGAGATCGGTCAATAGCTGGTAACCAAATCTCTGCTACCGCTCTTATGAACAGGTCTAACCATGGGCCACATTCCATATATTGGGGAAAATATTAAATCTTAAAGAATGATTAAAAAGTAGAGAGACTGGTTTAGCCAGCTCTGTGATAGTCAATTTAAGAATTTTATAGTCAAGTCCATCAGAGCCAGTGTTTGGCGATGGGTTGTACTTATTGACATATTTCACAACAATGCTTGGATAAATCGTATGAAAATTGAATTTTGGATTAATGGTCTCAACTTGACTCTTGCAGCATGGCTGTAGGGTATGAGAAAGAGGTTCAGTCCTAAATTTGTCTAGATTAGCAAAATAATCATTAAACATTTCAGCTACTAATTTTGGATCATTTATGACTGTTTGATCATTCTTTAGTGTGGAGGCTTTTGCTTTACACTCCTTCCCCATAAGGGAATTGAGAGTAGGCCAGATCTTTTTAGAATTACCCCGATCATTTTGTTGTTTTTTCCAAAAAAAAAAAAGTAAACTTTGACTTTCCTAATTTCAAATTTACACTTATTATACCAGAATTTAAAATCCATCAAGAATTGAGGTTCACTGGTGTCCCTATACTTTTTCTAGACCTTGTCTCTCTTTTTCATTACATTTAGTAGCTCAGAAGTAACCCACTTCTTTTTATGTGATCTAATTCTCAGTTTTTTTCTTTGAAATGATCCTAGTGTAGATACAGTACTATTAAATAAGGTACAACATTTGTCCAGGGGAGCATTTATGTCAGAAATCGGTTCAAGAAAGTATCAATCAATTTCTCCAACAGCTAATTTCAATTGTTCAATATTAAAGGAATCCAAATCCAGCTTTCTGACATAGATGTAAACTGGGTATCCCTGGCTGGGGGGGGCACAGGAAGGGGCTGTAAACTAAAATAACAACAACAAAAACAGCCTAAGGCTAAAAATCAGACGTTAGAGTAATGAGCTGTGAATGAGATTGGTACATCCAGCAGACAGACCTGGGGTTAATCCCTACAACCTCCACTTGCACACTGATTGGCTGTCTCTGAGCAAGTCACTTAACCTGTGAGATCCCTGCCTGGGGGGGGGGGAAGGCAAGGGAAGGGGCTGTAAACTAAAATAACAAAAAAAAAAAAAAAAAACAAGACTAAGCAAAGCAGAGAGGTTAGAGCAATGAGCTGTGAATGAACTTGGTACATCCAGCAGACAGATTGCATTTGATATTAGTGACCCTCCTCCCTCCCATTCCCTAGCCACTTGCAGGCTTTCTGCTTTGAGGTTGCATCTTGGGACCTTGCCTCCATCGGGGGATTGCAATAGGGCAGCACTAGGCCCCCAGAACCCTGTGGTATTAAATGCTCTGTGGTACATTTGTTGCTTAATAAGGCCAGCATGTCTTCCTTTACAAATTAATCACTGAAAACATTACAAGTGCAATAAGAAGTTGCAGAGAAAATGCAGGCTCAGAGCACTTAAGACAGATCAATTACATACAGTTTTGAAAAATTCCATGCAAATCATTGTATAAAAAAATCATAGGACATGTACAGAGAGAAACCAAATAAAAATGTTTAACAGTTACAGTTATAATGGACTGCAAGAACAGACTGCAAAGGTCTCTTAAACTGAATAATCTCGGGGAGATTCAGCACAGTATTAGGCAGATTGTTTAACTAGTTATCAGCCCTGACAGCAAATTACAGCTTGTCCAGCTGAGTGTGTCAGAAAGGAGGCTTAAAGGCATTCCTGGCCATATTCATAGTGGTGTATTGGTTGGAGACTTTATGGAAACAATTTTTTAAAGCAGGGGGGTGTTAGGTCCAAGAATGTCTTTTTGACTAGAAAACAGGTCTGGAGCTTTATTCTGCTGGGTAAAGGTAACCAGTTAGTGAATGTGTAAAGGATAAAACTATGAGTGTGGTTATCTGCACCAAGTACAAATTGGCATGCCTTATTAAAGATCACCTTTACTTTGTTTAGCACTGTGTCACAGGCAGCTGCACAGACAGAGAGGCCATAATCTATAAACGACAGAATGGAGCTGACTGTCTGCAATAAGGTGTTTAGCATCCCTAGTGCGATTGTTCCAGTCATGGTACAGGACACCATGTCTTCTGTTAACTATGGCCACTAGATTGTCAACGCTGGGGGGGGCAGCAAAATATAAGGTGTCAACCAGAGTTACTCCAAGGTATTTGAAGGTCTCCACCTGTTCAAGGTTTTGTCCCTGACCATTTTGAATGACAAAAAGTGGAACATTCCTCTTCCATGGGAGACTAGAGAAGAGCATGGTCTTTGTTTTTTTTTGTAATTGAGGACCCATTTGTTATTGGAGCAGCAGCTTTCTAGTGACCCGAAGTTACTTTGGAGAGTGGTGGTGTGGTTGTCAAGGTCAGGGTTTCTGGACTATATGACAGCATCATCAGCATAGAGGAGTACACTGGCTGTATGACAGTCATCAGGCAGTTGATTTATGAAGAGGACAAATAGGAATGATCTCAAGATGGAGTCCTGGGGAACACCAGTAGATACCCCACTAGTGTCAGACAAAGATTTATCAGTCTTCACACGCTGGGAGTGGTTGGCATGATAGCTGTAAACCAATCAACTGTATTCTGTGACAAACCCCTGGCCAAGGAGTTTGATAAGAAAGAAGTTTATGGTTGACCAGGTCAAAGACCTTAATAAGGTAAAGATATATATATATATATAGCTCCAATGAGGTCACCATTGTCAAGGGCCTCATAAACACAGTTGGTGTATACCAACAGTGCTGTGATGGTGCTGTGTAGCTTCCAGAAGCCATGTTGTGGTGCACACTGGACACTGTTATGTGACACGTTGGTCAGGGACTATTCTCTCAAGGGCCTTGGACAGGGGGGAGAGAATATAAATGGGTCTGTAATTGTCAAGGCTAGTGCAATCACCGCCTTTTTTTTTTTATAAGAACATCTTTATTACAAGAACCATAAAAAGAGATATACAAGAAAGAACGCCAACCACTACAGTACAATTATATATGAGTAAAAACCAACATATGCACAACGCGATTAAGCCAGCCCTATAATGATAAAAAAAAAAATGATGACACAAAACTCTAAGAAGCAGAATATTAATAAGCAAAAAAGAAAAAAAATGAAGATAAAATACCCATAAGGGGATCAAATGTAAGATAAACAAGAGTAACAATATGAATAAAGTCAGGTTAAAGCTATAACATCGTATATAGAAAAGGAAAACAATATTATATAATAGTCAATAAAAACTAAAGAAAAAGCCCAGAGGCAGAACCAGGGGTAGCCACAAAAAACAAACACTGGCAGAGACACTACAGCTGCAAATACTTTAACTAGATAAGGGTGTTTCATGGACTTAAACATATACATCAATTGTCGTTGCATATGCTAACTGAATCAAAGTACGGTACATTGAGAAACGGCAGATGTAAAAATAATGCCCTCCGTCTGTATTACAGTTACCTATATGTTTCACATTTTATTCTATGCACTGTTATAACAATCAACTCAACAGAAGTGGACCATCATATACATGAAAATACTGTACCTTAACTGCAAACACTCTTGAGACAGCTATATGTTGTAACAAGGTAGAAGATAAACACAATGTTGAGCCATGTTTACAAAGACATTTGATGTGTTTAATTAATTTTTTTAGAGATTTTTATATAGTACACACACACATGCACACACGCACGCATGTGCATGCACACACACACATTATTAGTATTATATAAAAGTTCATATACCCAAATGTCAATGTAAATCTTACACATGTCATTATAAGGTGTTCTCCTGAAGGAAGATCTTACTATACAAGGCCTAAGAAATGGGTATTAGGTAAAAGTAAACTAGGGTAGGTGTGTTATTGAGGGCATTGCATAGTTTATCTTTTATTGCTGCTCCACCCCAGGCACACAAAATATGGAAATCATCAGCCGATTGATATGGAGCAACAGGAATTAATTAGTACAAGGACAGAAACAAATAGGAGACTTAATAAGTGGGTAGAGAAGCATGAGTATGATAAGTCAAATAACATTTCAAAAAGTCTCACTATTATAATTCATTTTTTACAAATGCATCTGCACAGTTGACAGTTTTTGTAAAAAAATAATAGTGGGAGTTATTCCACATAACTCATAAGTTAAGAGAGAGGAATGAAGTTAATAAAATTAAAAAAAAGTGGAATGAAGAGAAGTAGCTACAATATGAAGGGGTTGGGGTGGAGGGGAATACAGAGCTATTCCGGCAGCAATAGGTGATGTGTTCAATTGCTCTGTATCTCAAGTGGGTGCATAGGCAAAAATAACATAACATATATATTAATAAAGAAAAATAAATAAAATACAGCTCACTGCAAAGCAGATTTGCAGTCATATATGAGTAAAAACAAGTTAAGTGATCAAGTGCCCTGCCTTATAGAGAATAGCTCTTTCCAACACTTTCCAGCATAACACCACATGAAACAGGAATGGAAAATTAAGTTGCAGCTAGTGGCAAAAAATTCCAATTGGAGTTAACACTTCAGCTGCAGAAAAGGAAAAAAAAAACAGTAAGACCACATCAGTAACAGTATTAGATACCTATAGAACAAGCATTTGTCAATGCCGAATGTTGTTTTGCTGGCATTGGCATTGGTAGTGCAGGAGTTAGAGAAATGCATAATAGGAATGGCAGTGAAGTATTGAACTGACGCCAACCCCAGCCCCACCATGCAGAAACTGACAAGCATTGTGTTGTGCCTTTGGGCCATCGGCCATAACGCTCATGCCATTTCACCTCACCCTACCCTGCAAACACCGACAAGTGTCATGGTGTGCCTTGGGGTCTTCGGACCTTACACTCATCCCATTCCATAAGGGAGTACACTGAGATGGGTGCAGTATAGGAGAACTGGGTGGACTTTGGGACTGAAGACTCCAAGGCACACCTCGATGCCTGTCACTGGCTGCACAATGGGAGTGGGGGTGGAATGGCATGAGCATTACAGCCAATGATCCCAAATCACACCCCTGACACCTGTCAGTCTCTACAGGGTGGGTCGTTATGGTTGGAAATCCTAATGCTCTGGGTGTTTGTTGGTATTGTCACTCCATCTACCTTTCCATCGCCATCCATCCAGGCGCCTTGTCATCTGACGCTCCAATGAGGTAACTGAACCTCATTTTAGCATCAGGTTTTTTTCAAGGTTTTGGCATTCTTTGAAGTTTTGCACCGGCATGAGCATGCTCACTAATTGGGGGCTGGGGGACGCACCCACTAAAGTGTTCCATGATTTGGCCAACACCGACACACCTCTGAAATGTGCTACTACCGCAAGATGTTGCTTGCGCCTGCACAAGACAACATAAAAATGAGAAAGGGGGAGAAGCAAGTATGTAGCAAAATGACACAATGCATTGGGGCTAATTAAGATGTAGAGGCTGTGAAAGGAAAATATGACTGCGTTAGAAACTAGACATTGGCATGCAATGGGGGGCCAATGATCTGGAAGTCTCTGCCCCCTGCCAACATCTGCCCAATGCCCATGCTGCTGTTCCACTACTGCACCTACCCACCAGGCTTCCCTAGATGGTGGTATAGCAATGGGAGCTTGTGGCAAACCCCCTCAGAGAAGAAGAGCAGCCATTGGGTGCTTCATTCTTCTCCTCCCTGGCTGATTCCCAGCACCCCGGGCTCGTTCCTGAACATGGGTCGCCGGTGTGGTGCGAGGTGTGTAATCATCTGTTCTGACCCTACCATGAACTTACTATCACACAAAAACAACAGGCCAGTGGCTTGAATGCATTTCACCAAGCCCCATACGAATAAGCAATGCATTCCAATGATCAGGGTATATGCAGTTTTGAGACAAAAGGTGAGGGACTGCCTGCACACAGGAAGTATGCTAAGTTTTGCTTGTAGGAAGTTTACCAGGCAGTCACCCCAACAACTGAATATGATGTGGGCACACAGAAATCTAAAGGAAAATTATAAGTAACTGTGCCATTTGAAAAGCTTGGGAGGGGTGGATAGAAAGCATTTGATTTATTAAACAGATTACATCAAAATAATTAAAAAAAACTTGAAAAGCAGTGTGTGTTGAAAGGTAAAAAGAAAATAAAAGTTTGGGAAAGAAATAAGAGCAGAAATGAAGTTGGCACTAAGCCATATCAGCACACATATTTTGCCAGAAACACAGATTAATAAATGGAGTGAAATAAGGTTAAGAGATACTGAGCTTTAAGTGAGAGGAATGAAGTTAATGTAGAGAATAATGGATTGGCAAGTGTGCGTTATGAATATTTTTTTCACACCCGAGGTGCGTGATGACTCATAAACCTTGAGAGGGAAGCTCGAGAGGTTTATATAGTCATCACACACTGAGGGTGTGAAAAAAATATTCATAAGCACACATTTGCCAGTCTTTTATTTTTTATGATTGCTGGTGATTTTTACTGTAGTACCGCATGAATGAGCAGTCAGTTAGTTGCTGTTGGTTCCCAATGTGACCGACTGCCGAAGCACTGCCCTAAACGCAAGTACTGCAGGATAAACCAGATAGTGTATGGGGTTATTTTTTTTATTCTGAAGGCAGGATCAACCACATAAATATGTTTAAATAGAGATATATTACTTGTGTGAGGGCTAGGAAGCAGATAGTCAGCGCGGGTGCTTCAGCCCGATCAAAAGGGAGCTGCCATATTGAAAGTGTTGAGCGTCCCGCCCACTGACAAACTAAGGGCCAATAAGATGGCGTGCTAGGTTTGAGAGGTAAGAAACGCAGGGGAAGTGAACAGATTTTTAAAGCAAAATACTGTAATAACTTGTTTTCGGGTTATTATGGCATTTTGTAGAACCTGAAAACAGGTTGATAAAGAGGAACATCAGTAATTATAAAAATAAAACAGAAAGTGGAATGGAAGAGACAAACTGGCTATAAAATGAAAGGGGGGGTATTGCTCTGCATCACTGGTGGGTGCATAAGCAAAAATAACATAACATATACAATAGTAAAGAAAAATTAAATAAAATACAGCTCACTGCAGAGTAGATCTGCAGTCATATATGAGCCAAAACAAGTAGCACTTTCCAACATAATGCCACATGAAACAGGAATGGAAAATTAAGTCACAGCTAATGGCAAAAAATTCCATTTGGACTTAACACTTGAGCTGCAGAAAAAGAAAAACAGTAAGATCGTATCTGTAACAGTATTAGATACTATTATAAAATGACAAGAAAAAAAAATCTAGAAATCTCATTGGCCAAGAGACATCAGCTAACCGTACATGACATCTCTATAAACAATTGGTCACCTTGGTCCTAAGCCACATCACACAATTGTAGTACCCCAGAGTTGAAGGCACAACAAAAATATAAAAAAGTAGGAAAGTGCTCAGTTAATAGATGCTTCAGTACAATAAAAAGGTGCCCAAGAAATGCCCAGGTGCCCAGTTTAAAATGCCAACATCTAACCTTGTTACAAAGCCTGCCAAAGTATTGTAAATAGCTTAGAAATAATGTACAAATTAAGCCTTTATGCCATGCTGCAACAAATGGAATGTCAGGCTGAGTTACAGAATGCTCACTGTGGGAGTCAGGTGATGTCAGCCCGAGCGTAGACAGCGCGCCCGAGGAGCTCTCCCGATCACCGGGTAAACAGTGTGAAATTTCGGGGCTCAATCATTTCCTTACTGTGTAATTCCCTATTTTTAGAGTTGCTAAGATATCATGGAAGCGGCGGAGTGAGTCAGCGGTGAGATTTGGCATGGATGGATTCGTGAAGAATGCGAGGCCTAAGCCCTCGCCCCCCCCCAGACGCAGGAGAAACAGAAGGCTGCGAAGAGGGCAAAACAGCAGGCTGCTAGCCTTTCGAGCCTGCCGACTGGTGACACCCCGCTATCGGAAGCGCGGTTTCTGGAGCTAATGCAGCCACTGCAGTTGATGATTGCCTCAGTAGCTGAAGACGTCCAATAATCAAAAATCAGTGGATGCACTCTCGATTAGGGTCGGAGACATGGAGTCTAAAGTGGTTTCACTTGAAAATAAGCTGGCCTCTCAGGAGACTGAATTAGTGCTGGTAAAAAGGAGATTTAAGAAATTGGAGGAAAAGCTGGAGGATTTGGAGGGGCGCAGCAGGCGCAATAATATTGTGATAGTTGGTATCCCTGAAAAGAAGAGGCAGTGCTCCAATAACTTTTATTCAAAGGCTCTGCATTAAGATTGCGGGTTCTCCCCCAGGTGGAGGAGATTATATAATCGAGAGGGCGCATAGGGCCCTGCGGCCTCCTCCTACGTCAGATCAGCTTCCCAGGCCATTTATCATAAAGTTTCTCAATTATTTGGACAAACAGCACATCCTGAACAAAGTTAAAGGCATAAAAGACCTGCTCTGGGAGGGCAAACGCATTCGTGTGATACAGGATCTGCCTCATTCAGTTAGGATGAAACGACGAGAACTACATCCCATAGTAGCTAAATTGGTGGCAGCTGCTAAACCTTTTCGGGTGAGATACCCCACTATTTTGATGGTCAAGCTGGATGGACAGTGGCTTTCATTCGATACTAGCTCAGAGGCTCAGCAGGAGTTGCAGCGTTTGCTCCCTGACCTATTTAAGTGACATTGTACAGGACTGTATGTTTGATGGTCATGGTGGTCCAGCGAGAGGAATGTGGAACCTTTTTGCCTGCTGTTCTTATGGACTGTTGGGATATTACAGGAAGAGCCTAGTTTTTCCGGTGAAGAAGTGGATTTGTGTGGAGGTCCCCTGCTGGTTATAAAGGGAGACTAGGAGAGACGATGGAATATTTCTCTCACGCAGTTGGAAGATGGACAGTATTCTCCTTTTTTTTTTTTTTTTCTCTCCCTTTTTTCTACAGGGTGGTCCGGCCTTACGAAGATGGATTATTGCTGGTGGCGGGGCTCGTGGCCTGGCTGGGGTCCCCCGTGCCTTAGTGTGTTCGGACTGGATGATCTGGACTGCTACTTCGGGGAAGCTCGAATGGGCCTGAGGTTGCAGTGCGTCGACAAGGACTTGCATGTGATCTCCTGGTTTACTTAATGATGGGACCTATGCTGCTGGTGGAGTGCTTTTTTTTTTTTTTTTTTTTCTTTCTTGCACTAGGGTCCTCCATTAGTTCTATGTATTTTCTAAGACCTACTGCTTGCAGTTGGGTCGATTGAGTTCATGTGGATTAATTATGGTGGAGGGGGGGGCTCCGGGGCGGTGGCTGAAGGTTCGGGGTTGATAGAATGTTTATCATGTGGCTAGTGTTAGGTTGGAGGGCAGTTCATTGGAACTGGGGGAAGTGCTTTAGGTGGGAGGAAGTGGTGTGTATATACCGGTGTTGGGCTGGGGGGAGGGGATGTGGGTGCTGGGCGGCCTGGGGGTTTTTATGGGGAGGGGTGGGCTTTAGCTATGCTCATGGTTACAATTCACTGGGAAGTCCCCTATGCTTTGGGCTTAGAGATGTTCCTATGTCAAGATGGGGTCACCTCCCTGATGGTTGTAAGTTTAGGTGTTATGATAGGTCTCAGGGAACCTTATATTTTGTTCTTACATGACTCAGATTTTAAAACTTATCAGCTGGAATGTAAAGGGAGCCAAGGATAGGACTAAAAGGCAAGTAATTTTACGGCATTTGCATCACTTGGGGGCGCACATTGCCTTCCTTCAGGAAACGTACCTGAACAGATGTGATGTGCAGTATTTTAGGAGGACCTGGGTAGCTCAAGTATTTGGTGCTGGTGCATCAACTAAAAGGGCTGGTGTGGTTATATTGGTAGCCAAGACTGTTCCTTTTAAACTGCTAGATGAGCACTGGGACCCTGAAGGCCGCTTTATATTTGTTCTGGCTCAGGTAGCCTCACAAACGATTTTGCTGGGTTCAGTTTATGGTCCTAATGAGGATACCACCCTTTTTTATACGGAGGTATTATCTAAGATATTGGCCGGTTCACACCAACCGATAATTATTGGGGGGGACTGGAACCATGTGCTCCAAAATGACCTGGACAGGACATTCAATAGACGTAAGGGATTATCCCCTGCCCAGAGAGCGTTAAAGGGTCTTATGGAGTGTGCTGCCCTTCTGGATGTTTGGCGTATCTTGAATCCAAATGTACGTCAGTATTCTTTTTACTCCCCGGTACATAAATCCTATTCAAGGATAGATTATATCTTAGTTAGTGCCCTATTAGTCCCCGAGGTAATCCAGGCAGATATTTCTGTCAGGGTGATTTCTGATCATGCCCCCGTAAGTATATCTTGCTCTTCCCTAACTTCTGCCCGGCGTTCCCCTCACTGGAGGCTTAATACGCAACTATTAAAAGCTCAGTCTGTATGCCAGACAATTAGTGAGCATATTGATACATTTTTGCTGGTTAATCAGCATTCAGTGACCCGAAGAGACCTGGTTTGGGCTGCGCTAAAGTGCTCCATACGGGGGGACTTAATTAAGTTTGCTGCAAGGAGAAATTATGCCCAGAAAAAAGAGATAGACTCCTTATTAACACAGATTAAGCAGATAGAGTTGAACATTTCACAGCATTCACCTGACTCTGAGAGGGTCAGGCTGCATAAGTTACAGGCCCAATTTGCAGGGTTGGTTCAACAAAGGCAGAGCCTCGTATTCGCCGTACAAAACTTCAGTACTTAGAGTCAGGGAAAAGGCAGGTAGGCTGTTGGGCTGCCTCGATTAAACAGTTGGATTTAGCGCATCATATTGCGGGAGTTTGCATCTCTCAGGGTGAGCAAGTGTGTTCAGACCCGACGGAGATGGCTGAGGCCTTTAGAGCTTTTTTCAAAGAATTTACTCACGGGACACCGGGGTTGAGTCATCAGATTTTGAAATTCGTAATTTTTTAGCCTCTGTGGGTCTCCCAAAAATTTCAACCGATGAGGCCAACTATTTAGCAGCTCCCATCACTCTTGTGGAGGTCCGTCATGCTATCCAGCAGATGCCCCCGGATAAATCGCCGGGGCCTGATGGGTATCCCAACAATTTTTTTAGGATTTTCTCGAGTCAGGTAGCTCCTATCTTGCTGGAAGTCTTTGAGTACTGGCACAGGCACAGGGTCTCGGATCCCAATTTTCTCAAGGCAATAGTTACACTAATTTTGAAACCTGGCAAAGACCCACTTGATCTTAATAGCTATCATCCGATATCCCTGTTAAATACTGATGTTAAAATACTGGCGAAAATTCTGGCTGGCAGGTTGTCGAAGGTGATGGATAAATTGATATGCAGGGAGCAGGTGGGCTTTATGAGGGGTAGGGTGCCTCAGGACCATCTGAGAAAGTTGTTGCACCTTATGGCAGAGGTTAGGGATGCGGATGTTCCCGTGGTACTCTTGTCATTGGACGCTCGAAAAGGCTTTGACAGAGTCTCCTGGTCCTACCTGTTCCTTGCTATGTCGGCCTTTGGTTTGCGGATGTTTTATTAATTAGTTAAAATACTATATTCGCTTCCATCCGCCAGGGTGAAATGTAATGGAGTCCTCTCACAAGCTATTAGATTAGAAAGGGGCACCAGACAGGGATGCCCGTTATCCCCGCTTCTATTTAATATCTATATTGAGCCATTTTTACGCAGGTTACAGGGAAACCCATGAATTGAAGGGATCAAAGTTGGCAGTAGAGCCTATGTTTGCTCAGCCTATGCTGATGATGTCCTTTTGCATGTGGTGCAGCCAAGTATCTCCCTCCCAGTGATATTGGAGGAGATTAATTATTTCTCAAAGGTCTCGGGTTATAAGTTGAATCACTCTAAAACTAAGATTTTCCCTTTAAATCAGAGGGTGATAAGAGATGATTTGCAATCCTTAGGCCTAGGTTGGGAATCTGGTTCATTATTATGCTTGGGCATTAAGATTAATAATAGTTTGGCTTTGATGATTAAGGAGAATTTGGGCACCCTTACACAAGTGGTAGCAGATGATCTGAATAGGTGGCGACCCATTGCTCTCACCCTCTGGGGTAAGATAAATCTCTTAAAAATGAATGTCCTGCACAGGTTTCTGTATCCGTTGGGAATGTTGGGGGTTTCTCTCCCGAAAAGATGGTTTGTTAAGCTGCAGAAGTTGTTTGTCTCCTTTATAGGACAAGGGAAGCGTATTCGTAGGTCATTTAACAACCTGACTGCCCCCAGAAACAGGGGTGGTTTGGCGGCCCCCTCGGTCTTTACCTATTATTTAGCTCAGCATGTTAGTAAACTTGCTTGGTGGATTAGGAAGGTGCAGCCTGTGGACTATAGACCTCTCTGGTATGATATTGAGGTGGACCTGGCTAAGGGCATCGCATGTTCGTTGTGGTCATTATTATATATTTCCCCTATGAATTTCCCGAAGGCCTTCAGGAACAATCCCATGGGATGGTCCTTGAAGGCTTTTCTCCAATTGCAGCAGCACTTAGGTTTTAAGTGGTGGGTCTCAGACACTCAGCCTATTTTTGAAAATATGCATTTTAAGATTGGGAGTCTCCCAATATCTCCCTCTTTCTGGCCCCAGGTTAGTCATCTCACGGTAGCGGATTTTTTAGATCAGAAAGTACCCAGGTCGTTTGCCTATATGAAAAAGGCCTTTGGGGTGGCGGACAATTGTTTCTTTAAATGGTTGCAGCTTAAGAAGGCTGTCTGTCAAGGGCCTTTTCTGTCCGCGGCCTCGCATGGTCATACCTCTAGTATGGACAAACTTTGGAGAGTAGCAACCCAATCCCATGCGGTCTCCAAAATCTATAGAAAAATTTTAGAATGGGATAAGAAAATTCCTTCTAGGGTGTGTTACTATTGGGCTAGAGAGCTGGGGGTGGGGGATTCGCCAGAGCTTTGGAAGAATCTGTGGAACTCTGTTTATAAATATGTTAAGCAAGATAGGCTTAGGATGGTCCAATTTAATATTATGCATCATCTGTATCTGACTCCCTCATATTTATTCCAATGGAAGGCACGGTGCTCCCCAGCATGCTGGCGCTGTGGCGCTGGGAGGGTTCCTTATTGCATATGCTGGGAGTGCCCAAAGATTCGCCACTTTGGGAGGACATCAGTAGACTTGTTTGTCCTATCCTTGGCTCCTTCAATATGTCTACGCCGGAAACTTGTGTATTGTTAATCTTTCGGACATGGCCCAAAGCTTGAGAGCCCATGTTTCACTTATTACTGCGTGTTATGAAATTAGTAATTCCTTAGACATTGGTCATCTAAGGGTTCTCTTCTATGTTGAATGGCACCTAGAATGCATGCTTAGCGTTGCAATTAGAGAAACATATGTCTATATGCAAGGTAAGCCAAATGCTTATATGACTAAGTGGGGGCATCTTGACCTATTACTAAGTAATTTTGGAAATGCAAATTGACTGCACTGTGGTATAGCAATGTATTTGTGCTTTCCTCTTTTTTTGTCTTCTCTGCCAATCCTTGATTTCTCCTTTTCCTTTTCTCTTTTTCTTTGTGTGTGCTTGTAATCTGGTTATGATTGTAACCTTGAGCAGGGTTGGGGGGGGCTTTAGGGTTCTGGGATGGGGTGGTTTTCTAGTTTTATAGTGGGAAATAGAGGCAGGGGTTTTGTTTTTTTATTTTTTATTGTGGGTTGCGCCGCCCTGTTATGTATTTACTTGATTATTTTAGTCGGTTGTTATGCAGGTTTTATCTGTAATAAGCTTGTATTGTCCTGGATATATCCCTTTTTCTCTGTATGATTGTAAGTGTGGATACTGGCGCTTGAAATTAATAAAATGTTAAATTGCAAAAAAAAAGAATGCTCACTGTGTGGCGCCTGCCATGCTTCCAGAATTAGAACCCAGAGTATTGCCCTTTGAAAAGTAAGTTGTTCAAGTGTGAATCCTGGTGGCTGTGTAGTAGAAAGGAAACAGAAAGCATAAAGGGACCACAGAGCTTACCTGTAGGTTCAAACAACATGAAGTCTTGCTATATTCTGACAGTAGCAGTGAGTCCCAACCTTCGAACTGCCATGGAGATGAAAGAGTTAACTTTCCATGCCAGGCATGGAACACTGAGCTCGAGCTCGGTTGAGACTCTGTCTGTTGCTGTTTAAACTCAAACCATCAGATTCTTTACTCCGCCTCACTGAACAGTCGCTCCGGAGATTTCTCCTTCTGCTCGGTTCAATTTGTCGGTTAAAGTACCGCTTTTCTCGGTTTTCGACCGAATTTAAACTGTAACCTGTCGGTTCAGTCTCTGTCTGTGGTATTTGTGAGTACTAGATGTGTGGAACTTGTAAACAGTTTATCGGTTCGGTTTCAACCGATCAAGCTGTTAAAAAATCTTAAATTGTATTTTTAGAGTGTGGATACCGGTTCTTATCGGTTCTAAAAACACGGATTTTATTAAGTTTTTTTCCATGACCCGTGACACGGTCAGGAACCGATAAGAGGGTCTTGCCTGGCGGATTGCCATAAAAGGGTAAGTTTGGTTAGGACTGGCACAATGTCTGAGAAACCCAAAAGAAAAACTGGACCCACTGGGTTTCAACACTGCAGTGTGTGTGGGGAAGTCTTTGCCAAGGCTGACCCCCACACCACCTGTGTTTATTGTCTGGGGTTTGACCACCTCAATGCAGACTGCCAGATTTGTAAAAATTTCCCCGCAGCTACCCTAGAAAAGAAAGTTGGTAGGCTTAGGGAAAGGGAAGCCAAAAAGTCCACTGAACCGGATGGCCAGCCCGGTTCAGTTCAAACCGAACCAGAAGGAGTGCCCTCTGACCAAGGAGAGCCAATTCTGAGGAGTCGGTTCCGGCTAAAAGAACTGGAAAAGAAAAATCAGTTGGTGTGGAGCCAAAACTTTCCTCTCCAACCGCTGAAGAAATAGCCAAAGCAATCAAAATTGTTCAGTCGCTTTCCCCGGTTCCGACCGAACCAGCACCATCAGGCAGGTGCTCGGTTCGGCCGGTTCCACCGGTTCAAGAGTATGATTTAGAGGAATTTTATGAACTGGAGGAGGAGGAAGAGGAGTATGAGGAAAGTGAATGTGGATTTGAAAGTCTGGATGTGCCCATTGACCTGGACATCTCCCCAGACAGACCTTCAGGAGTGTCTCCTCCTAGGCTTTCTGAGTCCCCTTCCCATTTCATGTTTTATAAAAAAGTGGCTGAAACCCTCCAGCCTCCTATGGAAGAAGCTGTGGATGACCAGGAGGAGCCTGACTATGTGGAAATGATGGATATCCCAGAGTCTAGGAGGCTGTGTATTCCCTTGCACAAATCTTTTGGGAAACAGACATTTAAGATTTTAAAGACTCCTAACACTATACCCCCTGTGGATAAAAGAATGGACAAGAGGTATACATGGTCAGGCTCAGACATGGAGTTCCTTACACAACAATGCAGCCATGTTGGGGTAGTGCAGGCTGCAGCCTGTGATAAGGCAAACATTCCCTTGGCTTCACACCCCCCCAGACAAGGACTCCAGGAGGATTGATGCCATGGCAAAGAAACAGTACATGGCAGCATCCTTGGGACTCAGACAGGCAAATTATATGGCCTATACTGCTAGGTATCAGAAATCCAGATGGGACACTGTTATGGCTTTAGTAAACAGGTCCCTGGCCAGCTGCCAAGGAGCTGGACCAGGTGGCTGCTGATGGTATTGAGGCATCCAAGGTGCAATTCCATGCTGCAGTAGACTCCAATGATGTGTCATCTAGAGTCATGGCTACATCTGTGGCACTTCGAAGAATGGCTTGGCTCAGATGTACTAGCCTGTTACAGGATACCCAGACTAAGGCCATGGATTTTCCTGTCGTGGGTAATTCTCTGTTTGGGGAGCAAACAGAGAATTACATGAACATAGAAACATAGAAACATAGACTTTGACGGCAGATAAGGACCACTTGGCCCACCCAGTCTGCCCATTTCCCTACTTACTGGATAAGCTGCAGATTCTAGTTAACCAACAGCCTATTTCCTGCATCCCCCCACTATAATTGCCTTATGTCTGTCCCATGCATGTTTGAATTCCTCCACTGTTTTAGACCCCACAACCTCTCCAGGAAGGCGGTTCCATGCGCCCACCACTCTCTCCGGTGAAAAATAATTTCCTCACGCTACCCTGAGCCGCCCCTCTAACTTTAAATTGTGCCCCTTGTTCTTACACATCTCTTTTCTGAAAGATGCTACCTCCTGGACTTTGTTGATTCCTTGAGGTAATTAAAAGTTTCTATCATGTCCCCTGTCCCTCCTTTCATCAAGGGTATACATATTAAGCTCTCTCAGTCTCTCTTCATATGGTTTCTGATGTAGACCCTGCACCATTTTAGTTGCCCTCCTGACTGCTTCCATCCTGTCTATGTCCTTGCGTGAGGAGGTCTCTAAAACTGCACGCGGCTCAGATGGGGTCTCACCAACTGTCTGTATAGAGGGATAACCACTTCCTTTTCTACTTGTGATGCCCTCCTATGCATCCCAGTATCCCCTGGCTTTCCCTACTGACTTCTCACATTGCATACCCACCTTTAGGTCATCTGATATGACTACACCTAGATCCCTTTCCATTATTGTTGTTGTTAGTACCTCCTGCTATTGTGTACTCTTTTCCTGGATTTTTATTTCCTGGTGCATTACTTTGCACTTCTTTGCATTGAATCTAAGTTGCCATATGTCTGACCATTTCTCCAACCTTGCCAAGTCCCTTCTCATCCTTTCTACCCCCTCTTGTGTATCAACTCTGTTACAGATCTTTGTGTCATCCGCAAAGAGGCATACCTTTCCTTCCAGACCCTCACCTATAAAGACGTTAAAGAGGACTGGACCCAGTACTGAGCCCTGAGGTACTCCACTAGTAACCCCCCTTTCTTCAGAATGTGTTCCATTCACTATTACCTTCTGTGTCCTGTTGTGCAGGCAGTTTTCTACCCAGGCTACCACCCTGGGACCCACTCCCAGGCTGGCTAACTTGATTATTAATCTTTTGTGCGAGACTGTGTCAAATTCCTTGCTAAAGTCTTGGTAGGCCATAGCCACAGCCCTTCCCTGGTCTATTACTTTGGTCACCCAGTCAAAGAAATTGATTAGACTTGTCTGACATGACCTTCCTGCTGTAAATCCATGCTGCTTTGGGTCCAGTGCCCCGCTGGCCTCTAGGTACTCATCAATTCTTTCTTTCAGAAGTGATTCTATCATTTTCCCCACCACTGAGGTCAAACTAACAGGTCTGTAGTTTCCTACTTCTGCCTTGCTCCCACTTTTGTGAAGGGGAATCACATCTGCCCTCCTCCAGTCCTCAGGTACCACCCATCTTCCCATGATTTGTTAAAAGTGTGGCTAGTGGTGTCACTAGGTCCTCCCTTAGCTCTTTTAGGATTCTAGGTGAACCGTCAGGCCCATTGCTTTGTCCACCTTGAGTTTTAGAAGTTCTTTCAGTACTCTTTCTTCTTTAAATGGACTGGTATCAACCCCACTATCCAGAGTGCTTCTACTGTTTGGTTTAGATAACTCCTCCTCTTCTTCTTTTGTGAATACTGAGCAAAAGTATTCATTCATTATCTCTGCCTTTTCACTGTCTCCCTCTGCCCACCTCCCCTCTCCTTTATTAATCTTCCCTATTTCTCCTTTAACCTTTCTATGTTCCCTAATGTACCTATAAAAGGTTTTATCCCCCTTCTTAACTGAGTTGGCTATCCTTTCCTCGGTTTGGGCCTTTGCTTTTCTGACTGCCTTCCCCACTTCTTTCTGCTTTAATTGATACAGTTCCTCGTGCTCTGTCTGTGATTCCTTATACTTTTGAATGCAGCCTTTTCTCCTTAACCTTCCCTGACACTTCTTTTGAGAACCATAGTGTTTTTTATTCCACTTTGTTTTCTTTATTTGTTTCACACAAAGGCTTGTTGCCTCCATGATGGCAGTTTTGATTTTTCCATTGTTCTTCCACCCTCCTTTCTGGCCATTTGCTAATGCATTCTCAGCTATTCACCCATTTTGCCAAAGTCAGCCCTTCTAAAGTCCAGTATCCTTGTATTTGTATGGCTTGTCTCCATGGTTGTGTTTATTATGAAGCACACTGTGCAGTGGTGCTTGTTTCCAGGTGTCTACTGACTTCTAAGTTTGTGATCCTCTCTCTATTTGAGAGTACCAGGTCTAATATTGCTCCCTCCCGAGTGGGTTCCACCACTAGCTGTCTAAGGCATGCTCCCTGTAGGGCATCGAGAATGACCCTGTTCTTGGATGTGGCTGCAGTCCATGTTGCCCAGTTAACATCTGGCATATTCAGGTCCCCCATCAACAGTATCTCCCTTTTTCAGCCATTTTGAGAATGCCCTCTATCATTTTCTTGTCCATTTCCTCCCCTTGAGACGGGGGTCTGTATACAACCCCTGTGCGGATTGTGATGCCATTCCCTGTCTCCAAGGTGACCCAGAGTTCCTCTTGTCCTCCCCCTTTACCTTTTAGTTCTGTTACTTTGATCCCTTCCCTTATGTAAAGAGCTACTCCACCTCCTCTTTTACCCTCCCTGTCCCTTCTATAGATTGTGTACCCTGGTATGTTGACATCCCAGTCATGGTTCTCCATGTACCACGTTTCTGTGACTGCCACAATATCCAAGTGTTCCACTTCCATCAGGGCTACTAGCTCTGGAAGCTTGTTTCCCAGACTACGGGCATTGGTACTCATTGCCCTCCATTTAATGTTGGCTTTATCCTTTTTTACCCCATCCCTGCTCTTATTGCCCTTGTCCATTTTTCCATTTACTCCTGTCCTGCCCTCTATCAAGCTCTGTACCTCAGTGTTTACCCTACTACCTGCCATGCTTTGTGGGGGGAGGCTTGAACTTTCCTGTTTCCTATCAGTACCTCCCCCCTTGGCTAGTTTAAAAGCTTGCCAAGGAAACCTTTAAACCTGTCACCTAGGAGCGTGTTTCCCTTCCTGGATAGATGCAGACCATCATGCCAGTATAGACCTTCATCTCTCCAGGTGGACCCCCAGTCCCCAATGAAGCCAAAGCCCTGTGCTCTGCACCAGTTTTTCAACCATTCATTAAACCGCATGGTGTGCAGTACCCTAGCCTCACCCCTGCCATGAAGAAAATGGATGAGTATAGGACCACCTATAGGAGTGCACAGGCCAAGGAAAGGCAGGCCACTCCTCAAAGGCAGCTTTCTAGGGGCAGGGGCAGGCCTTTTCATAGGCCTTTTTACCAAGCCCAGGCCTCCTTTTCTGCTTATGCCCAGAGGGGGTTCTTTAGAGGGAGAGGCAGACGGGCACAAGCAGGCCTGCTTCCACCCCTCATACCAAAGCCCCTGCCAAGCAGGCACCCTGATGGGGTTGCCAGGGCCGATTCTCAGCTACCTGTAGGGGGCAGGCTGGCTTACTTTGTCCAGGACTGGGAGTCTCTGACATCAGACAAATGGGTCCTGGAAGTAGTAAGCCAGGGACTGGTTCTCAGCTTCAAAAATTTTCCAAAGATGAGAACCAGATCCTTTCCACCTGCAAATGCATCAGAGGCACTTGCCTTAGAGGCAGAGGTCTCTTCCCTCCTAGCTCTCAGAGCTGTGGAAAGGGTTCCACCCCTACACCAGGGCAAAGGGTTGTACTCCAGGTACTTCCTTACCCCAAAAAAGACAGGAGAATGATGGCCCATCCTGGATCTCAGATACTTAAACAAGCACCTCTTAAAACCAAAATTCAAAATGGTGACTCTGGGAATTATTCTACCCTCTCTAAGGCCAGGGGACTGGCTAGCATCCCTGGACCTCAAGGATGCCTACTTCCATATTCTCATCAGAAGCTCCCATCGAAAGTACCTCAGGTTCGAGCTGCCCTCAGGCTATTACCAGTTCAAAGCAATGCCCTTTGGCCTCGCCTCTGCTCCAAGGGTATTCACAAAATGCCTGGCAGTGGTAGTTGCTTCTCTAAGAAGGCAAAAGATTGCCATTTTCCCTTACCTGGATGACTGGCTGATAGTAGGCCAGTCCCCAGACCAAGTCAAGTTACACTTACAGATAACTCAGCCACTGCTCACTTCTTTGGGTTTCCTTCTAAATCTTCCAAAGTCAGTTCTAGAGCCTGTCCAGCTCCTCACCGTCATAGGCACAGAGCTAGACACAGAGAAGGCCAGAGCCTTCCTTCCCCTGGACAGGGTAAGGACCCTGGTCTCTCTGGCCTCCTCATTCACCCTGCAGGTGTCTCGACCAACAAGGCATTTTCTACAGCTCCTGGGGCACATGGCTGCTTCTACAGCAGTAGTGCAGGGAGCAAGATTTCAGATGAGGGCCTTTCAGTTCCATTTGAGAGCCTTCTGGTCTCAAAGGAAGGACCCTCTGACCAAATTGATCCCAGTAACTCAAACCCTGATCCAGGCCCTACAGTGGTGGCAGGATCAGAACAATCTGAGACAAGGGGTTCCCTTTGTCACTCAGTCTCATTCTTTAATCCTTACTACTGATGCCTCCCTCTTGGGGTGGGGGGCTCACATGGGCGACCTGACCACCCAAGGGTTGTGGTCCCCTCAGGAATATCTGCTCCACATCAATCTCTTGGAACTCAGAGCAGTATTTCTAGCACTTCAAGCTTTTTCCAAATCTGTTCAGAATAAAGTTATACAGGTCAGAACAGACAACACCACCACAAGTGGTACATCAACACACAAGAAGGCACTCGGTCTACGGCCTTGTGCACCGAAGCAATGAAGTTGTGGTCTCTAGCTTACTCCCTGAACACCTCCCTCATGGCAGTTCACCTCACAGGCAAGGACAATGTCCTGGCAGATGCTCTCAGCAGGATTTCCCAGGGCCATCACGAATGGTCACTGGACCCCCTGGTGTTGGAGGTGATATTTTCCAGATGGGGCACCCTACAGATAGATCTTTTTGCAGCCCCAGACAATCACCAACTTCCCCTTTTTTGCTGCAGACCCCCAGTGTTGGGCTCAGTCCCCCTGGATCCCTTAGTTCTCAATTGGGAAGGGAAGTTTCTCTATGCTTTTCCCCCCTTCCCTCTCCTGTTCAAAGTACTAGTCAAAATCAGATCTCAACCCTGCAAGATGATCCTGATTGCTCCAGACTGGGCCAGACAGCCCTGGTATCCACTCCTATTGTCCTTAGCAGTCCATCTTCCCCTGTGTCTTCCCAGGAATTACAACCTGTTAACCTGTGCTCAGGGGAGGGTTTGGTACCCAAACCTCAAATCTCTCAATCTCAAGGCCTGGCTCTTGAAGAGTTAGAGTTTGCTGATTTACACCTCTCCCAAGGTGTAATGGATATCCTGAAGGCTTCTAGAAAACCTTCCACCAGGGCTACTTATAATTCCAAATGGAAGTGATTTTCCATATGGTGTTCTGGGAAGCATATTTTCCCAGAATCTGCTGATCTGCCCACAGTCCTTGATTATATGGTTCATTTAAATAGCTTGGGGCTGAGACCAGCTACACTGAAAGTGCATCTGGCAGCTGTGTCTGCTTTTATTTCAGCAGGTAAGCCCTCTTCTCTTTCAGCTCACCCTTATTCTCCAAGTTTTTCAAGGGATTGCTTCACACCAACTCTCCATTCAGGGCCCCTGCCCCTGCCTGGGACCTTAATGTTTGCATTGCTCAGCTTGTGCAACCCCCTTTTGAGCCTTTGTCTTCAGCAGAGCTTAAGTACTTGACTTGGAAGACTTTGTTTCTGGTAGCCATCACTTCTGCCAGACGCATAAGTGAACTACAAGCTTTGTCAGTGGAGCCTGATTTTATCTCCTTTCATAGAGATAAGGTGGTCCTCAGGACTAACAGGAAGTTCTTGCCTAAGGTGGTTTCAGATTTCCACCTTAATCAATCTATGTCTCTTCCAGTGTACTTCACTGACCATTCCTCCTCTGGCGAGGAGGAGGCTGCACAGTTAGATGTGAAAAGAGCCCTTAGCTACTACATAGAGCGTACAAGGGTCACAGGTTTGACTCCTCCAACTGTTCCTCACTTATGGTGAGGTTGGTAAAGGAAACCTGCCACCAAAAGATCCATTGCCAGGTGGATTGTCTCTTGTATCCAATTTTGTTATGAAAACTGGGTAGGTTCCTCCTCAGGCCTGAGGGCTCACTCTACCAGAGGTACAGCTTCCCTGGCTGCTGCTAGGACATTCCTATTCTAGAGATATGTCAAGCAGCTACCTGGAAAACAGTTCACACTTTTACCAAGCATTACTCCCTGGACATCCAGGCTAGGAGTGATGCTCGGTTTGGCACAGCTGTGCTCAGAGCCTATTCCTAAGTAGGTTCTGTCCCTCCTCCATGGAGGTACTGCTTTGTAGTCTGCTACTGTCAGAATATAGCAAGACTTCATGTTGCTTGAAGAAAAAATTACTCACCTTAGTAATGTTGTTTCTTCTAATGGAGTCTTGCTATATTCTGACCTCTCCCTGCCTGCTCCTCTCAGAACCTCTGTTTTTGGGATGTGGGTGGGCAGTGCAGTGTTGGCACTCAGTAGGTGCCCACCTCTTTGTTTTCACCCCCTTCTTTCTTGGGGTGAGTTGGTGTTGTGTTTTTCATTTTTTGGGTCTCCTGACTTGAGTCTTTGTTTTGGGACCAAAAAATGTGTTTTATGATTAGTAGCCAGTTGGCTAGTGTAGGTTCTCAGCTTCCACACAGGACCTTAGTGAGTTTAGCTCATAAAGATCTGACAGTTTGAGTTTAAACAGCAGCAGACAGAGTCTCAACCGAGCTCGAGCTCAGTGTTCCATGCCTGGCATGGAAAGTTAACTCTTTCATCTCCGTGGCAGTTCGAAGGTTGGGACTCACTGCTACTGTCAGAATATAGCAAGACTCCATTAGAAGAAACAACATTACTAAGGTGAGTAATTTTTTCTTTGAAGCTGTCCCTGGGAGATTGTCTGTGTGCCTCTGCTGCCTCCAGTCCCTGATCCTGCCAACCTCCAGCTTGTGAAGCAGCTGTGCTGTCTGAAGTGCCATTGGGTCACCTTGTAAGAAGAAGAAAGTGTTACATAGATACATAGATACATGGACAGTGTCGGCAGATAAGGGCCTACAGCCCACCCATTCTGCCCATTTGAGCTTCTTAGTTCACTTTATGTTTTCCTAGAAGTCTTTTGCCCCTTAACCCTGACCTCGAGAATTCCTTTATATCTATCCCATGCATTCTTAAATCCCGTGATTGTTTCAGCCCCCACCACTTTCTCTGGCAGGGTGTTCCACTTGTCCACCACCCGTTCTGTGAAGAAATTCTTCCTCACGTTTCCTCTGAATCATCCTCCCTCCAACTTCATCCCATGCCCTCTAGTCCTGGAACATCTTTTTCACTTAAAAACAGTGTATTTCTGCACCCTGTTCCTCCTGTAAGATACTTGTATGTCTCTATCATATCCCCTTTCTCCCTCCTCTCCTCCAAGGAGTACATATTCAATTCCTTCAACCTGTCCTCATAGGATTTGTGATGCAATCCATGTACCATCTTTGTTGCCCTCCTCTGAACCTTCTCCACCCTGTCTATGTCCTTATGTAAGGTCTCCAGAACCGTACACTATACTCCAGGTGGGGCCTCACTAGTGTCTTGTATAGTGGAATTATGACCTCCCTTTTCCTGCTGGTGATGCCTCTGCCTATGCATCCCAGCATCCTATTTACTTTACCTGCTGCCTTGTCACACTGTTTCCCTACCTTGAGGTCATCAGAGATGATAACCCCAAGATCCCTTTCCTGCTTGGTGCATGCTATATCCTCATCCCCCTACTGATATATTGTGCCAGGGTTTTTGTGCCCCATATGCATTATCTTGCCCTTCTTTGCATTGAATTTCAACAGCCAAACCCCTGACCATTCTTCAGGTTTCTGCAGGACCCTTCTCATTCTGTCTACACTTTTTTACTACTGTGTTCTGTTCTGCATGTTGAGCTTTAAGCCCTGGTTTATTATTTTTTTAAATATATTTAAAGTACAGTTTCCTGTTCCCTGAAGCCAGTGGTAGCAGTGCTGCATCACGAAGTGAGATGGTCACAGAGCCATTGTGCCACTGGGACCTTGCAGAGTCCCCAGATGTCCTGTGTCCACTTGCAAGAAAAGCCTTACCTCTGCCAGCAGTACCTCCCACCTACCTCAACACTGTCTTTACCCCAGGCCAGGGTGGTGAGTTGGTGGCAGCACCAGCAGCTACTGTAGGTGCTGACCACCTAAAGTTATTTTTCTTTTAAAGTAAAAGTTATTTATTTTGCAGTGCAGTCGGTGCTGCATAGGAATGGCTGAGAGCTGTGGAGCAGGTCAGAGGGCTGTATTTATATAGATTAATATTCATCTTGGTTTAGTGACACCCAGGGAAGGGGCCTGGTAGAGAGGCTCTGAAAGGATAAGTTATAAATATTAATAGTGGGAATTCACGAAGGTGGAGTTAAGGTGGAGTTAAGGTGGGGCAAGGGCAGAAAAGGCCCTGACTGAAGTCAGAGGTAGTTAAGGGGACAGCCAGTTAGAGTTCCACCAGATAGTTAAAAGGGCATTATAGGCCCAGTATTTACAGGGCACCTTAGGCCCACCAGCGCTTAAAGATGTGAGGTAGGCTCACTGCTATTTAAATGGGCAAGTCACTTAACTTCCCTGTGCTCTCAGGTTGTACCTGTAAAAAAGCTTTCAGCTTAGTGTGCTAGTCCTGGCTAAACAACTAAAAAAAAGTTCCCACTGCTATTAAAAGGGACAAGTTAGGCACATTGCTATTTAAAGGGGCAAGTTAGGCCCACTGCCACATTACACTGTTACATAACAGGGCAAGTTAGGCCCACTACTACTTAAAGGGGCAAGTTAGGCCCACCACTTGTCATTTAGATTTCCCAGGTGTTATAGGGGCCCAGCAGCATTAGTGACCCCAGATGTTAAGGAGTCTAGCTAGCCATACAGAACCGCACTAACAGGACGAACCTGATCTAGTCAGAGGGACCCCCTGTTAGATAGGTCCACCAGTGCCTGGGTTCAATCAAAAATGAAATTGTCTGTATATTTACTGTGATCTGGACATTGAGACTGAATAATTGACCACTGCAACCAGAACTAAGACTTTATTTGCCATGTTGTTATTGCAGCAAACAGGGAATGTGCCAGACAGTATTGCTTTGTTGCTAGCATTTCCAGCTGCAAGGTGCTCAAATCAGTCTTCAGAAATTTTCCAGAATCCGTTCACCATTGGTATCCAGGTCAATCTTCTCCAAAGTACTCCAGAAGTCATCTTCAGTGCACCTTCGTAGCAGCTGGCAGCAGATCTTTAAGGAACTGTGCCACAGTAATCTGCAATGTCCTGTTTATTGTTTTTCACTTTTCCAGTTTTCCCAAAGTATGGCCTGACCTGGTACATAGGTACCATCCGTTTTCATGTTTTCTTGTTCTTATCAAAATGTTATCCAGATTTTCTGCCGCAGTATCTTGCATTCTCATTCTGCTTCTTATTTTAAATACTGTAGTCCTTGGCCCATCTGGCCTTGGTGCCCAGAACCCCATTGTTGCTCATGTTTCACAGACTTCCTTTCTTCAGAATCTTCTTTGTGTCCCAGCAGTCCAGAAGAGAGCTGCGGCTGGGTGTTCAGTGTATCTTTTTCATGGCCTGACAATCCAGAAGAGGACTTTGGGCTGGTTGGTCAGCATCTTCTTCTTCTTCATGTCCCAGCAGTCCAGAAGAAGGCTTTGTGGACGGTGGTTCAGCATCTTCTTCTTCATCTTACCCCAGCAGTCCAGAAGTGGGCTGTGGCCAGGTCTGTTGTTCTTCAATTCCAGTGGCCCTCATTGGGTTTTGAGTAGAGGAATTGTTTGCTTTGTTCCTAAAAGTCCGGCAACCCTGGAGAGGTGGGGTGTGGCCAAGAGACTCATGGCCTGTACAAAATCCTCTCTGCAGTCCTTGAGCTATTAACCCAGTCAGGTATTACCTTGTGTTTTATCTTGCAACTCAGTTTCTTCTCAATGTCAGAGAAAGCTCACCCATGCACGAACTGCCTTTCATGACTAATGTAGAATGACACAGTAAAACGTTTTAGAGTTTCTTAGAGTGGAGTACTCCAAGTAATAGGCCCTAGGTAGAGGTGCACCTCAGGGTAGTATTGAAAGGATAATATAGTGATTTGATGATTACAGAGTGTCGACCACTCATAAAGTGGAACTGTTACAGCCATTTATTTAGAGTCCTCCTCACACAGGAGAGTAGAAATAAGTGTAAGTGTTCCCCGTGACCGTGTTTCCCCTTGGTTTGGTATAAATAAAATCCTGAAAAGTATTTGGAACCTACTTCTGACTCTTGCCTCTCTTTGTTCACTGCCACCATCCACCCATTTGGAACCTGTGATAGTAAGTTGCGTGCAAGTTACTGGAATCATCGACACAGTTGCTTTATTACCTCTTTTTATTGATGTGGAAACCCAGCACACGTTAACATCCATCTAACCACCTTCGGGGCACCACACTTCAATTTTTGCACAGCAGAACAGAGTATAGAGAAAGTCCTCCAAAGAGACCAATGCCAGAGGAAGAGTAGAGTACAGATATGGAGCAGGATATAGAGCAAGTAAAAAAACAGAGTACAGGTTCAGATGCTGTCAGGATCCAGAAGTAGTAACAAGATGGATAGAGAGAGGGATAGAAAGATGGATGGAGCAAGAGGAGAAGGGTCTAGATGAGTGCAACCTTCCCCTTTGACCATGCCATACTATTTTGGTGCACCATGGCTTCATAGCTATATAGGAGATCCAGGTGGTGAAGACTCCTGTAGTTTGGAAGAGTTGAAAATGAAAATACAGTCAATGTTCTGACTTTATCAAGTACCTGATCATCAACAAGTAGAAATTTAATTGGGTCAGTTAAAAGGAGCTGCCTAACGAAAAGTGCAATCATGGCCAGAAAGAGAAAAATGCACCGCAGATCGAATTTTTAATCGACTACGAGAAACTTTTGATACCAGAACAGTGTCCAAATTGAAAATGAAATTCTTTTTGAGAACACAGAGACCAAGAGCGACATTAAGGGAGTATGCCCTGAGTTTACAAGAAGCTCTCCAAGCTATAGAAAGGATAGACACCAGAGAAGTGCGAGACTCAGATAAGACTCTTAAAAAAAAGTTAATTGATGGAGTCCTCAGTGATGCTCTCAGGAGGCAGTTGTGAATGCTTCACCTTCAGGACCATGATGCTCTCTTTCTAGATTTAAAAGAGAAGGCAATGTGCATTTTTGGACCAAGTTGAACAAGAGGAGATACAGCTGTGTGCCAACAGCAGATGACATTTCCCAGAGAAACACTGCCAGAATGCTCCACTAGAGGATGGAGACCAGAAAGTCATTGGATGCCAGGAGTGCATGCAGATGGATACTTGAACACTGAAGAGACATACACACAGATGGCTCAGGCGCAGATACAGTTTCACAAGCCTAGTCCAAGATCTACTACTGAGAAGTATTTGAAACCTACTTCTGACTCTCGCCTATCTTTGTTCAGTGCCACCATCCACCCATTTGGAACCTGTGTTAGTAATTTGTGTGCAAGTTACTGGAGTCATCGATACAGTTGCTTTATTACCCCTTTTTATTAATGTGGAAATCCAACACACATTAACATCTATCTTACCATATTCAGGGCACCACACAGTGAGTAAATCAGTCCTCCAACAACCAGAAATATCTCTCATCAGTCCCCCTACAACCAGAGCTGATCTTCCATCACAAACATGGCTGCTAGCTTTACACTGTAAAAACCTTCATCTGGGCCCTAAAAATAAAACTACCTTAAGTAAAAATTAAAAAAAATAATTAAACGTTGTTTTCTTGATCATCACACTCTCCTTACACACATAAACAAATCAGAAACATTAAGAATTGTTAATAGTTTTCATTACAACTGTTTCTTTGCTGACAGTGAAAAATCACCCTTCTGTCTTTACCATGCTCACCAGAGAAAGCTCTTCTGCTTGCCCTGACAGTGAGAAAACTGAGTTTGTGGCTGTAGAAGAGGCCTTTGTTGTACATCTGTGTGTGTACAGTATGTTGGGAGAGGAATATTCCACCAGTGTAACAGAGCATGTTGAATCCCTGTGTTCCATGGTAAACATTCTATAATAAAATTCCATGTCTTGAATGTGGGGAAAAACAGAGAAAAGAAAACATGATGAAGAAAGTAGGCAATAGTGTATAGGCAACAGTGAACAACAACAGTGTTGTTTACTTTGAGAGGTTGTCATGACAACCATTGAAACCTTGAGATGGTGTCATGACACCTCGAGAAGTGAACAACACTGTTGTTGTTCACTGTTGCCCACACATTGTCTTTTATAGTGTATGGGCAAAAGTAACAAGAAAAAAACTTGTGGTTTGTTTCGTGGTCACGCTGTGATGTCGGAGAACCCCCGCTGAGCCCGAGTCGGTGACAACACTCCTCCGCATTTTAAATTAAATAACTGGGCTCTGCAGTGTGCCAGCTAAAATATTAACAAAATGGCATTTACTTTCACATTTGGATGTCTAGCAGTGCCTACACTGAAGTACACTGCCCATTTTCTCGTCGCCATGAACCGCGAGTCACACATACGCAGAGGTTGTAAAATCTGCTGTACCATTGATGTGATGTACCATGATAGTACAACAACATCATGACGTCACATCGATGGTACAACAACACTAGGGAAACCTAGATTTTTAACAAATACAACGTTCTAACATACACTATGATACTTTATTATCAAAGAGAAAAGGTGGCAAAACACAATTATATTTGCAGAGGCAGACCCAAACTACTCAAACACATTCCTGAAGTTTATAAAAGCATGTATATTTGAATCATATTTGTGTATTTTCAGGTGAAATCTATCTCTCCCCCCAACACCTCCACCACCACCAAAAAAGGCAACATGGCAAGTTTAAAGTTTTGAATACATTTCCATTAAGAGATAATACTTGGTACTGATTTCAAATGCAAGGTAACATGTTTTTTCTTACCAACATTTCACCTCAATCCTATAAATAAGAGAATGCTGTCTTCAAATAAATTATATTACAAACATGTAATGAAAATAAAGTTTGAAACACTGCTTATTTTTACAAATTTACAGATGTTGCAGTGCATTCATATGAGAATTTACATGTTACAGAGAAAAAATATATTTTCAACTAACATTACTAATAAATACTTTTACTGTAAAGTACTAAACTATTGCTGAAATATGCTATTTATGCATTAATAGGTACTACTTTTTCAATTTTTTAACAGTTTTAGAGTTAATGTATTTTACACTTGTCTGAAAATAGTAAATAAGTTTTAATCCCTATCAGAGTGACTCAAACTAATTCTTTTATGATGGTGGCTCATTTTGTAAGTGTGATAAGCCACTCCAGGGTGTGCATTTCAAGGATTATAATGCACTTCTCAGGGGCATAAGGTCACTTGGCCTTCAGCGTTGTGCCTTAGCACACCCCTTGGGTGTGCATTAAAATCCTTGAAATGCACACCCTGTCATGTCTTATTACTTACATATGGAACTAGAGCCTGGAGGTCATGGGAGTCACAGTGACCTAATGTATAACTGTTAAGCTATTACTACAGTTTGTAGCAGTTCCCTTCTGTTACAACACCAACTGAGTGCCAGTTGTGTGGTGTGCAAAAATAAATAAATAAAGGGCACTTTGCACACAGTCATAACAGAACAACTATTTAATAAAACTGAGTTCCTCATTTTGCTGGTCATACTTTTAACCCATATCTATCTGTTAAATCTAGGTACATGTTCTCCAACCATATAAATGGGAGGTCACATGAGTCAAGTGGAGCTAATATACTCTTATCAGACTATTGTTTTATCAAATTGTGTTGCAGTTTTTCCATTGCCTGTTTTTTTTTTTGTTGTTATTACTTGCTATATAGAGAATAATGGATAAGGGAGTGTGTGATATGAGAATTTAATGCACACTCGAGTGGTGGGATGCTACATAAACCCCAAGGGTGAAGCCCAAGGGGTTTTTGAAAGCATCCCATCCCAAGGGTGTGCATTAAATTTTCATTTTCCACACTTCACCATCTTTTATTTTGTATAATAGACTGGCAAGGAATTTTTTACCACAAAAGTTCAGGCGTCAGTTGCATAGATATGTATATATATATATATATTGTATAATGTTTTAGAAACTAAGAGCCTTTTATGAATAATGATGTAAAGATTTATAATAACTGGTCAGCAATTTTTCCCACTGCCTGACCGAGTTATAATTTGCCGTTATAACCCGCAGGTTATAACAGCAAACATGAGCCAAGTCACTCAAACACAGCCACTCCCTCATTGGCTGTTCACCTAGTGCTGGGCGGCTAAACATTTTCAAAAACATGGCGGCTCCTTCTTCTGCGTAGCGAGGAGCCGCCACGCTAGACCAACAAACTTCATTGGTTTTCCATTCATTCATCCATTTGTTTGTTTTCTTTCGTGCTCGTCGCTTTCTCCTCAAACACCTACAAATTTTATTTGGTTAATCCTGCCATTCAACAGCCGCATTGAACAAGTGGCAGTGGGAAGAGCTCCGAGGTGCTGAATTGCAGTAAGTACTGATTACAACAGTGAGCTAAATCTAAATGTTAAAAAAAATTGCTGACCGGCAATTATATTTAATAACAAATGGAGACGTGACAAACTTGAATTTAATGGTCTCCCTTGGTGTGGGATGCTTTACTAAACCCCTTGGGCTTCGCCCTCAGGGTTTATGTAGCATCCCACACCTCGGGGGACCATTAAATTCTCATTAAGTACACTTCCCCATTCATTATTGTATATATTAAGTACAACATTATAACAGCAGGGAACATTTATAACAAAAATATACTAAGAACATAAACATAGCAGTAATACATTTTCCTTTAAGGAATAGACTCTGAAGGTAGACTAGTACAACTTTTAAAACATTTTAAATGAGTCTTTTGCTAATTTTATTTTTCACTGAAAGTCTTTATGTATAACAACACCTATGATATACTTGCAGTTTGCAGTTCTCTTATTCAGATTTGTTTCTGTTGCTTTGTTTTTTTCTCCCTTTGGCTCCGGTTGGGGGTTGGTTGCCACGGAGAGATGCAGTGAATGCTGTTCTTACCTGTGGGGAAGAAGGGAGAGTGGTAAAAGTATGCGTTTCTGTTTATTTTTGGGGGTTTACTTTACCTTTTTTATAAAGTTTTTTTACAGTATGTTTGTACTGCTTAACAAGACGGTTGCTGTGGTCTGACTTACCTTTACTCAAAGTCAGAGTTGATCAGACAGTTTCTTCTGTTCTCGTTTCAGATTTCTTCTGATGCAGCTTTGTAAGTATTTACTGTCACTCCCTGATGGAAAGTGCAATTTGGCCCGAAGATACTGTAAAGGGAGTTTCTGGAAGCTGTGTCGGCGGTTGTGATGTGCGTTTGTATTTCTTTTGAACCTGTGTGGGTGGACGTTGATGGCTGCTTTTCTTTATCTTGTTTGGGTAAGGAATGCAAAAGAGAAGACATGATTTGCTATTTTTTTTCAGTTAATGTGGAGTAATTGTTAATGCTCTGCACATTGTGGTGGCCTGACAACTGTTGAACTTCTGTTGGTGGGATGGCACAATCGATAAGATGCTGGATGCTTGTTTTTCTTGTGGAGTGATCTGTTATTCTTTTACTGCCTGCAATGCCAGCATCAAGCTTCATGTGGGTCATCACTTTTCTTAGTTTGTTCAGGCCAACATTCATGCTTCTGAACCATAGTGAACCGGGGACAGCATTTATGTTAGGTGCTAGGTAGAAAGGTGCTTGTGGCACTAACATTGATTGTGGTCTGTTTTCTTTGTACAGATTGTGGGTTCGTATTATGTCTCTTTCTGGCTTGGCAGTATTTTGGTACACACGAGGCTTTACAGGTCTGATGTTTTCGGGATTTTCTCCTGTCCTCGTTTTGGTCTGTCTTTCATAGTATTCTAAGAATTGGTTACCCTCACTGTCTGTGCCAGGTATTATATTGCCCCACATAAGATCATAATGCTCTTTCCTATGGGGGGCAAATTGAATCCCTATGTTGAAAAAAAGGAAGTTTAATAAAGCAGTTGGTGTTTCCATCGATAGGGTTCCTGAGGATACAGCAACCTAATGTCTTCCTCAGTTAGGGGTTGTGCTTGTACTGGCCTATTGCCTTTTGCCTGCTCTTTAAGGTGCTTCTGTTTAGCTGATATTGTTCTTTTAGTTTCAATTAAATTGGTCTGTAGTCCCTTGAAAATACTATGGGGATACTGCTCCTTTACTAGGTGTCTGTCAATGGAGGCTAGTATACCTCATACTGACACTGGTTCTTAGTCACTGCCGTCTGCCTTCTTTAAGCAGCAGATGAAGTTTGCTAGAATATTATCTAGTTTTTCTACAGTAAATAGTGTAAACTCAGCTTGTTCACCTGTTTCCTGTAGATATGTATATAGTAGTCAGAGATCACTGCTCATTTTGCACGTGGTACTGGCATTTTTCTGCTCTTCTATGAACCGTCTCTGGATTTTGGTGTCCGGTACTAGGACTGCTTGGCAGGTAAGCTAAATTTCTCTTTCTGGAGGTCGCGGGGAAAGTATTTACTTTTAGGTTGTAGCAGTTGTTCAAGCTTCTGGCAGATGAACAGCTGTGGGACTCGTTCTGCGCTCTGTTTTGCTGAACGCGTGTTTGTGGTAACAACCAGACGGTTGTTACGAGGAATATCAACTTTCTCTCCCTATTAAAACAATTCCTTGCCAGTTATTATATAGACAATAAAGGATGGGGTGGTGTGGGTTACAAAATTTTACACACACTCGGGGTAAGGGATGCTTCATAAATCCTGAGGGCGAAGTCCGGGGGGTTTATGAGAAGCATCCCACACTGAGGGTGAGTGTAAAATTGAGTTTTACACACAGCTCCATCTTTTATTTTATATAGTTGCTGGCAGGCATTTTTTTGCCAAAGCAGTTATATAAAATAAAAAAAAAGAGATGTTTGTTTTTTACTTACCGCTGAGTGGTGGTTATGGCAGGTGTCCAGCACAAGTAAAGGGAGAGCGCAGCTGGCATGTGTGCTCAGTCAGCAAAATCCAGGGCAAACCCTGGGTTTTCTTAGAGAAAAAGCGCCCGTCAGTTATTATAATATAGTACTAAACATCAGTTTATATTATTATTATAAAAACAATCAGACTTATTCCTAACACAGACACTCAGGCTGCAATGCCTGGTGGATGGCCGAGTCAGAACCATGCTTCCTTTCATGCATCAACCACATGAATCTGCTGCGTACTCAACAAGAGATGTAATTCCTTACACCTAAGGCAACAAAATACTTCTTACAGATCAGCAACCTAATTCCATTGCTCCAGTCAACTGGAGGTCAATGAGGTCAAGGGGAACCTGTATCCTCTTAATGAAAGTGTTATTATCTTTTCCTGGAAAAACACCAGTACAGGTATTACTGTTACTGTCACTATTTTGCACCTGGCTTCAAGTTCCTACACTTCTCATTTCAGATAACCCCTTACAACACTGTCCCATTATTATGCTTACAATGGTCAACACTATGTAACCTAAACTGCACCAGCAATGTTGTTACTTTAATGATAGAACACAGTTCACTGTAAAAGGGACATATTAATACTTTATCTTACATTAGAAAATGGGTAAAACTATTTCAGGCTACTGATTGGCTGAGGAACTTTTCCAGTTAGGCATCTATCAGACAATAGATGCCCGGCTATTAAAAGTAACAACCCAGCCTGCCCCATCACAAGAATCATGATGCCCACGCTGCTCCCTAATTGGCTAAACCCCCCTCATTTTAATTTGAAATATCCACCATTTTTTTTGTCTTGCTTAGTGAGACGCTAGCCCTGAGTGTTTGTTTACTAACACTACAGTCACCCAGTGTGTACAGTACTTAGCCAAGACACAACTGTACCAAATATTCGCAGCTGCCGCTGCTCCCGTTGAAACTGCAGACTGCAGTCTCCTAACTGTAGCGCCATTATGCCAGCTCCCAACACTGCCCTCATCTCAGCTCCAACAGACTGCACTTCTGCCTGAAACAGACCATGCTCCCACATCCGATCACCCGATAACCTCAGCAACATCGCTAATGGAAACAGTGACTAGACCATCACCCAAAATTAAAAAAGTACAAAAGGAAGCCATCAGTCAGATCAGCTTCACATCGTAAATGGTGATAGGATGCAAGTTTTTTTTAAGTGCAGCATGAGCCTCTCTAGAGCAGTGTGAACCTCTCCTTAAATGCTGCTTGCCCGCGTTGCTTGCGATACACAGTCCAACTTCCATCAAATGTAATATAATAAATTACAGTCAGCCACAGCTCACAAGTGCCTCTAGGAGTGCCTTGCTCCACCCAATTGCCTCCACATAAAAAAAATCACTTAAATGCAGTACTCAATTTACTGCGATCGCTGACAGGGCACTTCGGTGATAGCAAGCATACTATATCACACACACAGCTACCAGAGGTATCACTCTCTCTGCCTCTTTTGTGCAAATTGTTTTTCCCTTTTGCTGCCGAGATACCATAGTGTGCCAACAAGTGGCTCCTGTGTGTGTGTGGGGGGGTACCATGACAACAGCCCCCCCCAAAAAAAACACTGCATTGAAATCCTTGCAGAGGAACTATTTTATTACAAATATAATGTTAAACTAATTTCTTATTTAATCATTTTATATCAAACTTATATTTTTTTACTGTGCCCATTTTCTAAGTAAGCAATAATACCCAACAGGGTGGGTGGTATTGTGCTATACTGGACTGCCCAGGGGTGTAATGAGGCCCGACGCCACATGGGTAGTCTGGTATAGCACAATACTGCCCACCCTGTTGGGTATTATTGCTTACATATTGTTAAGAAAAGTTCCACAGTATATTCCCTTAAAAAGGTATAGGACTTACACTAAGTACTGTCACACAATTACTCACTAGCTGAAGAAATGTGAATTGCTTGTAAACAGACTGTCTGACAAAGAAATGAGCATTCCATATCTGTACTGAAGGAAGCACAGCTCCACTCGGGACCTCCGTGCAAGGCATGACATCTCTGACTGCACACTAGAGATTTAGGTAACTTTATTATAGTTTCTTTAAAAAAAACAAGCCACATGATAATGACAGCACTGTCAGCATACCAGTGTACATTTCTTTATCCACCCCCCACATGTCTCACAATATTCACCAAGAATGTCAGGAGTGGAAATAAAAATAGTATTTATAGTGCAGAACTGTGCTACTCCAAATGCATTGATCATCAAATTGAAAGGCACAGTAACATTTATTTATTTATTGTATTCTAGGAATTAAATACCTTTGAGCCAAGGCTCTTTCACAAAGGTTCCGCGTCAAAATTAGGTACAAACAATAGGGTTACAGTGAGTTGCACATTTAGATTACATTGAGGAAATAAACAGTGACATTAAACAGTTAAACATCATATACATTTGTGAACGACAGATTAATTACCAGTTAAACACTTTCATCATTTAGAGAACATTAGGGAAAGGGAAAGAATAGGTAAGGGAAGTGTGATAGGTAGTACAAGAGAGAGAAAGGAGGGAGGAGCAGACCATGGTTAGAGAAAAGGAAACCTCTACCAGGCCTTTGTCAGGTAGGTGGTCAGGGCGGAGAAAAGAAATAGTTAGGATTTAATCAAGGCAGTCACAAGAGTTGGAGGTGGCAAGGTGAGAGAATAGGCTAGATTTAAAAGCACCTAGAGAGTTAGAGGAGGTAATAGTGGTGCTAAGGGTATGTAGCCAGTTGGGGGCACGATAGGCAAATGATCGTTGACCCTGTGTAGTCCGGCAACGGGGGACCTGAAGAGGCGGATTTACTGATCTTCTGGTGGGTTGGACACTTGTGTTCTGGCATAACAGGTCTTTGAATGCAAGGTGCACGGGGCCGCATAACTAGTCTAGTAATAGTAATAGACATGTCTGTCATCTGTACATATCCTGAAGATATTTATGTATTTTTACAATTGATTTCCATGCAGAAATTCACAAACAGCTATATTGTCACATCGAAATATTTACATGAATTAAATGTACTAATTTTTTAAGCTCCTGACATTCATGGTGTTTACTGTGTGAGATGTGGAGAGACAGAGACAGACAGACAGACAGGCAGAAAGAGGGAGAGAGTGATGGAGAAAGAAATTTACAGAGTTGCACTGACATTGCTGTCATTATCATGTGGCTTGTGTTTTTTTAAAGCAACAATAAAAGGTTCACCAAAAGTATAGTGTGCAGTCATAAGTATCACACATTGCACAAAAGGTCCCAAGTGGAGCTACAACTCATTGATGCTACCTTAGTAAATTTTTCAGTACAGACTGTGTTACATGGAATGATCATTTCTTTGGCAGTCTTTTTTCAAGCAAGTCACATTTATTCAGCTAGTGAGTCATTGTGTGACAGTTTAACTGGCATAGATGGTGGTATTGTAAAATGCATCGTTGGACTCTATTACGTAAGTAATAATACCTGACAGGGTGGGCGTAAGTGGGATATAATGGACCACCCAGGGTGTAATGAGACCTGATGTCACAGGTGGAGGGCCTTATTGCCCCTGGAAGTTCCATTATATCTCATAATGCCCACCCTGGAGGGTATAATTACACTTAGAAAATGGGCATTGTAAAGGAACAAAAGAAATTTAAAAAAAGGTAAAAGATTAGTTTAAAATAAGTTTTGTGATAAATTTGTAATAAAGTAGTTCCTCTGCCACTATGGCTTTTTGAATTACTGGGGACACCATCGGGGATGCTGGTGTGCAGTTTGTGACAAGAAGTGAAAGGTGAAGCGGGCCAGGAGCGTGTCGGAAGCTGTCGTGCCTGAAACTGCCGTTTGCATGGAAGGGCGCCACAAAAAGAAAAACCTTTTGGTTTTATCTTTTATTTTGTTTTTGTTACTTGTGAAAATGTGTAAAAAGGGATTCTGGGTTTTCACTCAGTGAGCATGCAGTAGTTTCAATTGGACTGCACTGGAATGCTGGCGGGCCACCGGGCCGCAGCATGGAGAAAGCACAAACCGGGGCACAAATCAAGAGCTGCAGTGGAACTGGACTGTATTAATGAGGTAGGAGGAAAACAGAAAAGTAAATTATGAGTTAAGTGTCACGTTTTTGCTAAAAAAAGGAGACTGTGGATTGGTGAAAGGACAGCTGGGAAGGGGGGGAGACGCTAGTGAGGAGAAAAAAAATGTCGGATGCTCGATATCAAAATTCGGGGTGCCCAATAATATCATGGGTAATGGGGCATTTAGAATTGGATCTTGTTCTGAAGTGGGCTATTATTATGAAATAACAGTCTGAGTGGCAGGCTTGTTCAGCTAATCAGGATGCTAGTTTCAATTTACCCATTATCTAAAGCATTTTATTTTCTGCCTCTGAATCTGTATGTATTGATGTTTATTTAAGCAATAATGCCCGACAGGCTGTGTGTCGTGCTGGGAAAACGTCATGCCTCAGGTGATTGGGCACGAGGCCGCAGGCCGAGTGCATCCAATAACTGAGGCGTGACGTTATCCCAAACGACACACACCCTGGAGGGCATTATTGCTATTATACAATGGCTTGTTGTTATACAGAAGAAAAAAAATCACTTTAAAGATGTTTTGTGGGGAAAAATATTTTTTTTTTTTTAAGAGACAATGGAAACAATCAAGTAAAGCAAATCAAGCAAAAGCAAAAAATCAGCTAGAGGGTCACAGTGAGGCTGAGACTAGACCCGTGATGTTGTACTGGGATAACATCATGGGTCCAACCCAAGACTGACCAATCAGAGTCCAGGATTTTTTCTTGCCATTAGATAATTGCTAACAGTAGATGTTGGTAGGTATATCATGGAATATCGCCACGGGCTCGGGTGGTTGGGTATGAGGCCGCAGGCTGAGTGCATCCAACCACCTGAGAAGTGATGATATTCCATGATATACCACACCCTGGAGTGACTTATTGCTGTTATGAACTGAGTTTCAAGTTTTATAAATAAAAAAATTAAAGAAGCAGGTTTTAAAACATTTTATGAATGAGTTTTTGGGTGGTGTAAGAGTACATTTTGAAAAAATAGTTCTCAGACAGTAGAGAGCAACGAGGCTGGTGGCACTGGAACTATTTTGAAGCTGTGATGATGTAGCCCGATATCATCATGGCTTCAAAGAGCTCTGGCCCAATCAGATTCCTCTATTTACGATCCTCAGTTCATAATTTTCTTTATCCAGCTAAGGTGTGTAATATTTAAAATGTGCTAAATTGTAAAGGCAATTCCAAAAAAAATTAAAGATTTATTTCTCTTTTTTTCGAGAGGGGGGGGTCACCTATGAAACAATGTCTAGCTTGCTAGATATGGAAAAAAAAAGAAAGTCAAATAGTTCTAGCTGTTCTGTGAACATCTGTTTATGGGGTTAAATGAACATTGGGATGTTTTGTATTTGCTGTAGACGTTGCTCCCTGTGTAGCAGGAGCAAACCACTCAGTTGTCACTATCTTATATCATTTGTTCAGCACACTGCACACCTAGGAAATTATCCTGTGAATTTGGGGGGGGTGCACAGTTGATGAGTAAAGGAGTGGCCTGCACTATCCAGGGTGAGGGGAATAATAGCTTAGAAAAATAAACTCACAGTAATAAAGTATGTTCGAAACACAGGAAAAAATAGGACTCAGAACCTCAGTTGAATACTGCCTTGCAACTTTGTGACAGTAAGGTGCCAATACGTGCAGGACCTGGGAGAAATTGAGATGCTGATATTAAAAATGATTCAAACATTACAGAAAGGCAGTGCAAGTTATTGCTCTTTACATGGAAGCCTCTGCAACACTCACTTATGTAAATTTTCCTGACCAGACCATGTCACTTTTATTGTTATCCATTATGCATTGCATTAGTCTCAGTCACCATCCTATTTACTCTAAAGACCTCGAGTGAATGGCGTCTCAAATTAACTGCCCTCCTAAATACATACAGTTCAGCAGTAGTCATTACTGGTAACATCTGAATAAGTATTTGTAGTTTAAAATTAACTGTATACTGTATTACAATACAGTTGCAAAGTTTGAGGAGGAAAATGAATATAACAAGTGTGGGAGTGACTTCTATGTAAAGACCTGTAATAATATTTCCTTATCTCTCTCTCCACCTTCCTTTGCTTACCCCTCATGCCAAGTCAAGTCAGGTCAATCTTTATTTATGTAGCACCTTTAAATATCAAGGTGCTTTACAGAGTATAAACCACAAATGTGCAAACATGCAGCAATATAAATTATTTAAAAATCAGTCTGGGAAAGCCAGAGAAAATAAATACGTTTTTAACATAGACTTAAAACTACTGATAATCAGGCATTCTCTTAACTGAAAAGGTAGAGAATTCCACAGGGTTGGTGCTGCAAAAGAAAAAAGCACAAGTTCCAGATGTTTTAGACGAACCCTGGGAATCTCTAGCAATCCCTCGTCGGCGGATCGGAGAGGATGACTAGGGGTGTAAGGAGTCAGGAGATCTTTCAGGTAGTCGGGTCCATGTTCATGTAGGGCTTTAAAGGTAAGCAAGCCTACCTTATAGGTGATCTGCCACTGAACTGGCAGCCAGTGCAGTCCGCGCAGCACAAGCGTTATGTGACTAGACCGAGAAGTACCAGTCAACAGCCTGGCTGCAGTGTTCTGCACCAGCTGCAAGCAGTGGATATCAACCCCAGACAGCCCTAGGTAGAGGGCATTGCAGTAGTCAAGGTGGATAGAAATGAAGAAATGAACCAGTGTTGGAAGGTCACCCGGAGGAACCAGGTGTTTCACCCGGGGAGATATTCCTCAAATGGTAAAATGAGGATTTAACCATGACTGACACCTGAGATTTAAGGGTCAAGCCGTCATCAGAAATAACACCCAGGTTCTGCACCCAATCTGAGGTAGTGAGCTGGACACCATCAACATGTGCCCAGCTTCCAAACCCTCCCCCCGGGCGACCCGGGTCCACAACCAACACCTCAGTCTTATCCGGATTCAGTCTCAGCCAACTGGAACCCATCCAGTCTTTGATCTTGGAAAGGCAATTATTTAGCACAGAGATCGCATCATCCTGTCCGGGCACAAAGGACATATACAGCTGAGTATCATCTGCATAGCAGTGAAAACTCAAGCTGTATCGCCTGATGATATCTCCCAGTGGCAGCATGTAGACTGCGAACAACATGGGCACCAATATGGAGCCCTGCGGCACCCCACAGGACAGGGGAAGGGCATCAGAGGAATAAATTCCAGTGAACACCCTCTGAGATCTGCCTGCGAGGAATGATCAAAACCATTCGAGGACTGTATCCGACAGTCCACAAAGTAACTGCAGAGTCTCCAAAATCACTCCATGGTCCACAGTGTCAAAGGCTTCTGAGAGATCTAGAAGGACCAAGTTGGTACGAGCCTTTTCGATCTCTCGCCATTAGGAGATTATTTAGTGCCCACACAAGGGCAGTCTCCATGCTATGCCTTTTCTTGAAACCAGACTGAAGGGTTTCATAGACATTGTGGGTTACAAGATGATCGTCGAGTTGCAACACAACCACCTTCTCAATAACCTACCCCGCAAAGGGAAGGTTAGAGACAGGTCGGTGGTTAGCTGGGTCGTCGGGATCTAAGGAGGATTATTTAAGGAGTGGTCAAATGACTGCCTCCTTCAGGGGGTCTGGAAAGATCCCCCTCTCCAAGGATCTCCATACAGTTTCAGCTAGGATCGGGCAGATAACATCTACACACCCCAGTAAAAAGGGGGTAGGGCCCGGATCCAAACTACAACAGGTTGGGTGCAAAGTCTGGATGATCTTCACAATGTCCATGAATTCTGGTTGGCTGAAGTTCGTCCAGACACCAGACAGACTGGGTGCTCACCACCTCCCATCCACCTCTGCAACCCCTCATAGAGAGAACTGGGCTGATTCCGGACCTGATGCTGGCAACCTTATCTGCAAAGAACCGAGCTAACTCATCACACTTAATTTGTGAAAAAGCTCTTCTGTACTGGAGATAGATTGGATTGCACAATCTGTTGATGATTCGGAAAAGTTGAACTGGTTGATTCTGCACAGCAGAAATCTCACTGGACAGGAACTCTGCCTTCTTATGGGTGATTTCTGATTGATAGCCTTTATAATATTCTATCAATCTAAGCCTGCCAGCATCCAGGCTGGACTTCTGCCATGCTCTCTCCACCCATCAACCACCTCACTTCAACTTCTTCAAGGACCCATCATACCAAGGGGACCTTGGGCGAAGAGTGAGCGGTGAAACACGAACAGAAGCAATCAAGTCCAGGGCATCTCCCACTGTCTTATTATAGGCTAGTACAAGGTCCCCTGGGCTTTTGCTTTCTCCCAGCAATCCTGATAGGTCCAGGACCACCGATAGACCATCTGGGGTAACTCCCCTTAAAGGTTGGTACCGGATCATTTCTGAAGGGGTAGGTCCATTTGGGGGGGGGCCCGAAACTGAACCCTATAGTGTGATGGTCAGACCAACTGACTGGTTCCACCCCCAAATCAGAGATCTCCATCCCCAGGAGGAACAGCAGATCAAATGAGTGGCCCCCTACATGGGTAGAGGAGGTAACCACCTGTGTGAGGCCAGCATTGTCATAAGCTAGTGGAGATTTTGACCAAATTACGAGAGTTCATCATCATCATCAACCCAGGCATTGAAGTCCCCCAGAATTATCCATCTGGGACACTCCAATGCCATGTCGATGATGAAGTCCGCAATCTCCTACAGGAATTAACCTCCATCACCTGGTGGACAGTAAATGAGGAGTATCCTGCAACCTACACCCTCTCCCATAATGCACTCAAAGGATCTGGTGGTCCCCACTGGTGGTTACCTCCTCTACCCCCACTGGAACATCCACAAGGCCCAGTTCAGTCTTAAAAAAGATGGCTACACCCCCATCCCTTCGATCCAACCTCGGGCAGTGAATCACCGACAACCCAGCTGGAACTGCAGAGGCCAATACTGGGCCTGCATTTTCATCCAGCCAGGCCTCGGTGATACATGCCAAATCCACTGTTTCAACAAGATCAGCTATAATAGCAGTGTTGTTTTTGATGGACCTGGCATTACATAACACCACCTGGGCTGGATGAGATGCTGAGGAAGACCTCGACTCCTGTCCAGCATCAATTGCTGAACCTTGGGTATGGGAACAAGACAGGGATTACCCCTGTCCCGGCACCATTTCGCCCCAGGGTGTCGCCTGGTCCCTACCACCCCAATCTGTCCCCCTTTTTCCATTCCCCCACCAGGCCCAGTTCTCACCCCTTTCCTGTACTTTCTAAAAATCCCCAATGATTGACAATGTCTATAAACCTCCACCGGTATATAAGGGCAGTCAAAAGAACACAATTCCCTGACCATGGTGGGGGAAACATAGAAACATAGAATTTGTCGGCAGATAAGGACCGATTGGCCCACCCAGTCTGCCCATTTCCCTACCTAATGGATACGCTGCAGATCCTAGTTAACCAGCAGCCTACTTCTTTCAACCCCCACCCCCTAGAATTGCCTTATGGCTGTCCCATGCATGCTTGAATTCAACCACTGTTTTTGACTCCACAACCTCCTCTGGAAGGCTGGTCCATGCATCCACAACCCTCTCTGTGAAAAAATACTCCCTTACATTACCTCTGAGCCGCCCCCCTCTATCTTCAAATTGTGCCCCCTTGTTCTTGAACACTTTTTTGAAAGATGCTACCCTCTTGGACTTTGTTGATTGCTTTGAGATACTTGAAAGTTTCTATCATGTCCCCCCTTCCCTCCTTTCCTCGAGGCTATACATATTAAGCTCCTTTAGTCTCTCTTCATATGTCTTCTGGTGCAGATCCTGCACCATTTTAGTTGCCTTCCTCTGGAAAGCTTCCATCTTTGCTATGTCCTTGCGGAGATTGGGTCTCCAGAACTGCACACAGTACTCCAGATGGGGTCTCACCAGCTGTCTGTACAGAGGGATAACAACTTCCTGTTTTCTACTGGTGATGCCTCTCCCTATGCATCCCAGTATCCCCCCAGCCTTCCTTACTGCCCTCTCACATTGCTTGCCCACCTTTAAGTCATCTGATATGACTACCCCCAGGTCCCTTTCCATTTTTGTTGTTGTTAGTATCTCACCCCCATTGTGTACTCTTCCCCTGGGTTTTTGTTTCCCAGGTGCATTACCTTGCACTTCTTAGCATTAAATCTAAGCTGCCATACATTTGACCATTCCTCTAACCTTGCCAAGTCCCTTCTCATCCTTTCCACCCCACCTGTGCATCAATTCTGTTGCAGATCTTTGTGTCATCTGCAAAGAGAAATACTTTTCCTTCCAGTCCTCTGCAATATAACCACAAAACATTGAAGAGGACCGGTCCTAATACTGAACCCATGCACCCCACTAATAACCCCTTTCTTCAGAGTGGACTCCATTTACTATTACTCTCTGTGTCCTATTCTCCAGCCAATTCTTTACCCAGGCTATCATCTTGGGACCCACCCCAGGCTGGCTAACTTGTATATTAATCTTTTGTGTGGGACTGAGTCAAATGCCTTGCTAAAGTCTAGGTAGGCCATGTCCACAGCCTCTCCCTGATCTACTACTTTGGTCACCCAGTCAAAGAAATCTATTAGATTCGTCTGGTATGACCTTCCTGCTGTGAATCCATGCTGCCTTGGGTCTTCTACCCCTCTGGCCTCTAGATACTCGACAATTCTTTCCTTCAGAAGTGATTCCATCATTTTCCCTATCACTGAGGTTAAACTAACAGGTCTGTAGTTTCCTGCTTCTGCCCTGCTCCCACTTTTGTGAAGAGGAATCACATCTGCCCTCCTCCAGTCCTCAGGTACCACCCCATCCTCCCATGATTTGTTAAAGAGGGTATTCAGTGGTGTCACTAGTTCTACCCTTAGTTCTTTTAGAATTCTGGGATGAATCCCATCAGGCCCCATTGCTTTGTCCACGTTCAGTTTTAAGAGTTCTTTCAGAATCCTTTCTTCTGTAAATGGGCTGGTATCAACTTCTGTATCCAGAGTGTTTCTATTGTTTTAGGTACCTCCCCATCTTCATTTGTAAATACTGAGCAAAAATATTTGTTTAGTATCTCTGCCTTTTCACAGTCACCCTCTGCCCACCCCTCCTCCCCTTTATTAAGCCTCACTATCCCTCCCTTAGTCTTCCTTCGCTCCCTGATGTACCTAAAAAAGGCTTTATCCCCCTTCTTAACTGAGTTGGCTATCTTTTCCTCAGTTCGGGCCTTTGCTGTTCTGACTGCCTTCCCAGCTTCCTTTTGCTTTAACTGATACAATTCTCTGTTCTGCTCCTTCTGTGATTCCTTGTACTTTCTGAATGCTTTCTTTTTCTCTTGAACCTTCACTGCCACCTCCTTTGAGAATCATAGTGGTTTCTTACATTGTTTTGTTTTGTTTATTTGCTTCACACAAAGGCTTGTTACCTCTGTGATGGCAGTTTTTATTATTTTCCAATGTTCTTCCACCCCTCCTTCCTGCCCATTTGCTAGTGCATTCCTTAGGCACTCACCCATTTTGGCAAAGTCAGCCCTCCTGAAGTCCAGTACTTTTGCCTTTGTATGGCTTGACTCTATTGCTGTGTTTATTGTGAGCCATACTGTTCGATGGTCACTAGCTCCCAGATGGCTACCCACTTCTTACATCTGTGATCCTCTCTCCATCTCCATTTGAGAGGACCAGGTCTAAGATTGCTCCCTCTCGAGTGGGTTCCAATACTAGTTGTCTAAGGCATGCCCCCTGTAGGGCATCTAGAATAACCCCACTCTTAGAAGTGGCTGCTGCAACTGCACTCCAGTTAACATCTGGCATATTCAGATCACCCATCAGCAATATCTCCCCTTTATCTGCCATTCTAAGTATACTTTCTATCATTTCCTTGTTCATTTCCTCCCCTGAGATGGGGGGTCTATACTCTAACCCTGTGCGGATTGTGGTGCCATTGCCTACAAAGTGACCCACAGTGCTTCTTATCCTCCCTGTTTACCCTTTTGTTCTGTTGCTTTGATTCCTTCTCTTGTGTAGAGAGCTACTCCTCCTCCTCTTTTACCCTCCCTGTCCCTCCTGTAGATAGTGTATCCTGGTATGTTTACATCCCAGTCATGGTTCTGTGTGTACCATGTTTCTGTGACTGCCACAATATCCAGATGTTCCTCCTCCATCAAGGCCACTAATTCAGGAAGCTTGTTACCCAGACTACGGGCATTGGTACTTATTGCTCTCCATTTTTTGATGGCTTTACCTTCTGTAGCAGCATCCCCCACTGACCTTTCTACCTTGGTCTTTTTCTCATTAGTACCCTGTTTTGTAGGGGGAGGCTGGGATTTTTCTGCTGCTTATCAGTGCCTCCCCCCTTGACTAGTTTAAAAGCTTGCCAATGGAGCATTTAAACCGATTGCCCAAAAGACTTGTTCCCTTCCTGGACAGATGCAGACCATCCTGCCAGTATAGGCTGGTGTCCCTCCAGGTGCAACCCCAGTCCCCAATGAAGCCAAACCCCTGTGCTCCACACCATTTTTTCAACCATTCGTTAAACTGCATGGTGCAAAGTACCCTCGCCTCACCCATGCCACTGACAGACAGCACCTCTGAGAAGGATACTGTCTGTGCTACTTGTCTTAAGCCCTTCCCCAACTCTATAAAGTCCTTCTGCACTACTCTAATCTCATGATGAGCCAAGTCATTTGTCCCTAGGTGGGCAATGATGTCCAGCTCAGACTCCCGTGCAACTGTTCTTGTGATCCTAAGGATGTACTTCCTGTCCCTCCAAGTCATGGCACCAGGCAGGCACCTTACTTCAGTTTTCCCTGCTCCCCCCAGTTCTATCCCCCTAATAATTGAGTCCCCCACCAGGAGCTGCTTCCTTTCCCTGTGTTGCCCTCTGCCTCCTTCCTGAGGGCCTCCCTTGTGACAGTTGTCTGCGCCCTCCTTAGTCTCCTCTGTGGGTGCATCTATAGGGAAACTGTGCTCCCCCAGAATGGTGTATGGATTGTGGAGTGGAACAACTGACTGGGTGTGCCTCTGTTCCACCACCCTTACCCTCCCTGAGCCCACTGTGGTCCAACTGCTGTGCTTTCTTTGCAACCTCTGAGGTAGTGGTGGTGGCTCTGGTACTCCCTGAATGGGGGAGGTTCCCTTGCTACTGTCCAGTGTGGCCTGAAGATGGGCAACTTCCTCCCTCAGGGCAGATAGTTGTCTGCAAACAGGGCAGCATCTCAACCTCCAGAAAGACTCCTGGAAGACTGCTGCCCCACAGCCATTACATTGCAATACTGCCTGACCGTCATTTGGCCTCCCCAGCACATTCTTAAAATAACTAATACACTCAAATTACCTTAACTCCACCCAAACCAACTAAATATCAATACAAATTATAAATAATAACAAAACTAGAAATACAGTAAAATACACTATCCAAAAAACACATAAAACTTTGTGGTCATGAATTAAGAGGAAAACAAATCAATTACTGTATAAGACTGCAAAGTAATGTAAACTTAGCACCCGGAAAGCTCTTGCCAGTTCAGGTAGTCAGAAAAAATCTTTAGTCCCAATCCTATTGCTCACATAGTAGGAACCAAAACAGAATAATTTGTAATATGATAAAAATAATATAGGGTACTCTCACCACCTCACCAAAGTAGGCAATATCGTGTAGAAGCTGGACAATGAAATTCAAAAACTCAAATTCCAAATATAACAGATCATTACAAATGAAAGGAATGAGGAGCCATAATTATTAATTTTAGGTCCACAGGCAGAGTTTTGAAAACAGTCTTCAAAAATCCCATTCAGCATCCATCCTCAAAAATCCAATAATCCACCAGGTTCAAGGCTCATGGCGAAAATTAGACCCAAAACGATGTCAGGGAAATCCAAAGGCCCTTAGCCAACTGACCAGGTGAACCACTGCTCCCCACCAAAACCCGCAACCAGTGGCTACAGGTGTCCGGTGGATCAGCAGTCAGACCGACACCCAGACATCTTAGGACTGCTCCACACTCCCCCGCTGACTAGTCAGCGGCCAGGTGCAGGCATCCTGCCCCAGATTCAGGCACGACAGGGAAACAGCGGCCTCCCAATAGCCGGCCACAGGCCCTCCCCCAATAATTCTCCAAATGGGTCCTCATCACAAAACCAAGTTCAAACAGGCATCCGAAAGTCCAAAAAGCACCACTAAAGTCAGGTCACTGGCATAAAACCTAGGTCAAACAAGGGTCCGAAGAACAAAAATACCACTAAAGACATTGGCTTCTAACTCCTCCACAGCAGCTTGCCCCGGGGCCTCGGCACAGACTTAAATCGAACAAGGTCCAAAGATCCAGGAGCACCACTAAAGTCGGCCTTTTGGGACAGAACCCAGTTAGAGCAGGGATCTGAGTTCCAAGCAGGCCATTAAAACAGCAACTCCTTACTCCTCCATGCTCCTTGCCCCGATTCCAAGGATTCAAAAGTCACTGCCCGTGGACACACAAAAACAGGAATGATTCCTCAAAACAGCTCGTTCATCAGAAAATCATCCATCAGGTCAAATCTTTGCTTAGGATTCAGTAGTATCCTTCCTCCAGCTTCTCACAAATGCCCGCAGTACTGAACAGTCAATGGTAAGCAAATACCTCAGCTGGAGATCCTCAGACCACAAAAATTTAACAAAAATAAATAACTAACTTAAAATAAAATGACTGACTTAAGTCAGTAACAATAAATGTTTAGTTTAAAAACAATTCTAACAGTAAAAGCTGCTCATACTACCAAACTATCAAACAGCTGGCCCGGCGTCTAAATGCCCCCAATTATTGCAAACCTACTTTCTTGTTTTGCCTATACCATACATTGATCAGCTCTCACCACTATCGGTTTTCATGTGGAATATTTCCCTAGCTCCTCACCTTAACCTATTTTGGGTAACCAACTATTTTTTGGCCTCTGTGCTTGTATTGATATTTGAGTTTCTACTCTATTTAGATGGTACTGTGCAAATTTTATGTTTTTATTGTATCACTCAACTGTTCATGTTCCTGAATTGTACCTCCAACTGTTCCTGAATTGTATCTCCAACTATATCCCCATGCTGTAAATTTGTCACTGTTATTTAGTTCAAAAAATCCTGGAGTGAGGATGATAGAGGTGTTCACAAAAGCATCTAGGGAGGTGACCAGGGCAGTCAGGGCATCCAAGGCAGCAAAGGAGCTGAAGTTGGTGCAGGGAATCAGAGGGGGGGAAATGGATCTTTAAATACATCAATCAATCAATGAAATCTTTATTTATCAATCAAATCTTTATTTATCCAGGCTGACACCATTGAGCAAGCTCATTTACAAGGTGGACCTGCATCACACAAGGTCAGAAACAGTACACATAAACACACATAAAAATAGGCATTATGGTAGTACATAGGAGTAAAAAATAAAACAAACTAAGTAACAGAGATTCCAGAAGTCCATTTAGGCACACATTGTAATGTATCTAACTATGTACATAACATGGTTAAGGAAAGGGTGCAAAAAAGGAGATTAAAGTGGAACCTCGATTAGGTATAGGTTGCAGTGGTGGGGGGGAAGGGACAAATGTCCTACTCGTGGTACTGTACTGAATACCCGCTTATGGATTAGGGCTAAAAGTTATAAGGGTTGAAGGCTTTAGGGTCACCATCTGCCCGTAAGCCTTAGTTTCCTGTGGTGACTGAGCTGGGTTCACAGCTCTCAGGGAGCAGAGTAAGGTCAAGGGATACCCGGATACGGGCATCAGGTTCAGTAGCGCCGGTCACCCGGAGACTGTGGGTGCATGCGGCATCCAAGCTGGGACCCTGGAGAGTTCTCAGTGCTAGAGGAGCATAATCCGATTGAGGGTTCTCAGGTGGCAGCTTCGAGGGCGCTGACCGCCGGTGACCATGGTTCCTGTGGTGACTACACTGGGAGCTCTGAGGGGTCATTGGCACTTGGGGATCAGTACTAGAGGAGTGTAATCTGATCGAGGGTTCTCAGGTGGCAGCTTCTGGGGCGCCGACCGCTGGTGGCCATGGTTCCTGTGGCAACTGTGCTGGGAGCGCTGTGGGGTCGTTGGCACTTGGGGATCAGAGTAGGAGCAAGGGGTAGAGAGAAGGAAGGAATGATGAGGCAAGGGTGAGACGGGTATGAGGTTTCTGCAGGGTAAGGTTTTTAATGTGTGTGAAGCAGTAGAAGATATGCAGAGAGGCAGTAGTTCATAGGCGGTGGAAGCAGTGACATTCTTCTGTAATAGTTTTTGCATATAAAGTCTTGAACACTGTGATGCTTACTGGGGATCTTAATTTCAAGAATTTTTGTATCTCGTTCCAGAGGGTAGGCAGTGAGTAGCCTATGGCCGTTCTCCCAAGGCACGTGCGGATGCTGGGGATCCTCAGGGAAATTAGGCAGCAGCTCCTTAGGGCATAGTTTCGGAGCTCGCTTAGAGGCAGTCGGTCAGAGATATAATGTGGTAATTTGCCAGTAATCGCTTTTAATGTCCATGCAGCGGCATTTCTATTGTGTCTGTATTGTAGGGAGAAGAGGAGTTTTAGAGATGACATTGTTAGAATCAAGAGGGGGATGGGCGAACAGGGAAAAGAACAGGCAGAGGCACTCCAATGAATACTTCTGCTCAGTGTTCACAAAAAAAAGCGATGGCCCAATACCGCAGAAAAAGGGGGCAAGGTTGGAGGGGGGGGCAGAGATAACAGATGGGGTCATCCAAGAGGATAGAGTTTGGAAGGGCCTTAAAGCCTCGAGGGTGGACAAGGCACCAGGACAGGATGGTGTATACCCAAGAATCCTGAAGAAACTGGCAGAGGTGTTTGCAGGCCCTCTGACAGACCTGTTCAACACCTCCTTGTAGTTGGGGAATGTACCCAGGGACTGGAGGATGGCTCACACGGTGCCCATCAGGTTAGTAAAAACAAACGGAGGAAAAACCCACTATGGTTTTCCAAGGGGGTGGCAACCATGGTGAAAAAGAAGTGCATAGCCTTTAGAAAGTACAAGGAGTCAGGAAATGAGGCGGACAAAACAGAACACAAACAGAAACTAAAAAAGACAGGAAAAGCGATAAGAAATGCAAAGGCTCAGACAAAATCTTCTACAGGTACATATGAGAAAAAAGTAAGACCAAAAGGGGGCATTGTTAGAATCACAAAAAAGGATGGACAGCCCACAGAGCAAGACGGAGAGAAGGCAGAGGCACTCACTGAGTATTTCTGCTCAGTCTTCACACAGGAAGCAGACAGAAACGGACCATGAATAGCATAAAGAAGTGTCTAATTGAAGGAATAGACACGGGTCCCTTCACAGAGGAAAGGGTCCTAGAGGAAATAGACAAGTTAAAGGTAGATAAAGCTATGGGGCCAGATGGAATACACTCAAGGATACTTAAAGAACTTGGGAGAGAACTGGGAGCCCCCTTAACAGTGCTCTTCAACAAATCGTTGAAGAGCGGGAGATGCCAGAGGATTGGAGAAGAGCAACAATAGTACCACTCCACAAGAGTGGAAGCAAGGAACAACCAGGAAACTACCATCCGGTTAGTCTACTGTCAGTCATGGGAAAATTGATGGAGTCCCTACTGAAGGAAAAAATTGTAGCTTTTTTGGAGCAAATTGGTCAGTTCGACAAAAATCAACATAGTTGCATGGCAGGGAGATCATATCAGACAAACCTGGTAGAGTTTTTCAATTGGGTCACCAAAACAGAGGATCAGGGTGGGGCAGTGGATGTGCTTTACCTGGACTTCAGCAAAGCTTTTGACTCCGTTCCGCATGGGAGACTAGTCACAAAACTGGAGAACTTGAGAGTCAGGCTAGAGGTAACGAACTGGGTCAGAAACTGGTTATGTGGTAGAACTCAGAGAGTATTAGTGAAAGGCAAGCTGTCAGAAGAGGGGAGGGTGACTAGCGGGGTCCTGCAAGGCTTGGTTCTGGGATCAGTCCTCTTCAACATATTCATCAGCGACATTGCTGATGGACTGATGGGAAAGGTATGCCTGTTTGCAGATGGCACCAAAATCAGCAACAGGGTGGACACACCAGAGGAACAGCATAGCATGGAAGCTGATCTACGAAAACTGGAGAAGTGGTCCAGGACCTGGAAATTGAAATTCAATGCCAAAAAATGCAAGGTTATGCACCTGGGAAAACGTAACCCAGGGAAACTACTCAATGTGAGGAGAGCAGCTGGTGGCTACTAAGCAGGAGAGAGACCTGGGGGTGATCATATCAGATGACCTCAAGGTCAGTAAACAATGTGAAAAGGCAGCACTAAAAGCTAGTGGCATCCTGGGATGCATAGGGAGGGGCATCACAAGCAGAAGGCATGAAGTAATCATGTCCCTGCATCAGTCCCTGGTAAGGCCTAATCTGGAGTACTGTGTCCAATTCTGGAAGCCATACCTCAGAAAGGACATGGATAGGCTGAAGATGGTACAGAGAAGAGCAACAAAGATGGTGCAGGGCTTGCATCAGAAACAGTACAAGGCAAGACTAGATGATCTCAAATTATACTCCCAAGAGCAACACAGGAATTGTGGGGACATGATCGAAACATTTAAATACCTTAAAGACAACAACAGGGTGCACGTGCAGAACCTCTTTCAGTTAAAAGACAACAACAGGACTAGAGATCATTACTTTAGACTTATGGGAGGAAAGTTCAGGAGCAATATGAGGAAATTCTTCTTCACAGAGCGTGTTGTGGAACCATGGAATAGCCTGCCGGAGGGGGTGGTGGGAGCCAGGATGGTGGGGGAATTCAAGCAGGCATGGGACAGACAATGTGGGATATTCAAGTAGGCAGCTATGTGTGGGGGGGGGTAGGAAACTAAGGGCAGACTTGATGGATCATATGGTCCCCATCTGCTAGCTACTTCTATGTTTCTTGCAAAGTAGCAGGCTGATTGCTGTTAGAATGGAGGTGTCAAATGGTTTAATGAGGTGTTCATAGCGGCTGAGGGCACAGCAGGGCTTATTTGTAATGCAGAAAGCTCCAGGAAGTGTTTAACCCATTCTACTTCCAATAGCTTTGTATTATGTCTACTATCCTTTGGTAACCAATGACACAAAATGACTGCCAGAAGATAAGCTAACCTTCTGTGTTTTCTGACTGTAGTGTAGAATGCCTGAGATTCTGCGGAGGGAGGGCTCAATTAACTCCTCAAGACAGAGGAAAAATAGTGTTCTCCAGCTCCTATACACACACGGGCAGCGTAATAATGCAGCTCCAGTGGAGGACTCTATTTTTAGCATGTATCATATTGTTTGGTAGCAAAAATGACATCAGCCCTTTTCTGAATACAAAACATCTGCAGGGCTATGCCCACTGCAGCCGTAAGAAACAAAAACCCAGTCACTACTTTTGAAAACTGGTGTAACCAGTTGGATATCCACTTCTCAGTGACTCCCACACCTAGTTTTGCCAAGTACTGTACTGATGTATTTTGAGGAGTCTTTGACTGAAAGAGCCTTAAAGCAGAATTTAGGGTAGCCTGGTTCAGAGGCCACCATCTGGGAGGCTTCAAGACCAGGTTCCCTGCAAGGGGTAGGGGCAGGCTCAGTGGGGATCATGGAACTGAAGTCCGTAAAGGCTGTGTTGAACTAACTGCCAATTTTGGTTGGATCAAGGACCTCTCAACCTTCCACCAAGAGCATCTGTGGAGTGATTTTAACTCCCTTGCCAAGAAGCTCCAAGACGTTATCTCAGAATTGTTTGCCTTTGCTTTAGTTCTGGGTCTGCTGATCCTTATAGAAGTCGAATTTGGCCTTTCTAAACATATTGGTGCACTTATTGTAGGTTTCCTTGTACCTTTGCAGGCAGACAGAGGACCCTGTTTCTCTTGCCAGTGCCCACTGGTTGTCTCTATACCTCATGCAGGCAAGGAGTTCAGGGGTGATCCATCCTGATGGTGTCCCTCTTGCCTTGCATTTTTTAAAGGGTGCAAATTTATTACAGGCATATGTAAACTCAGAGACAATGAATTCTAGGGCCAAGTTAATATTGGGAATAGCATCTAAGATGCAGCAATCAATTTGGGCCAAGTATGATTTGAATTCTGGTACCTTCTTTTTGTTTAGTACTCTGCTGACTGTGATTGGAGGGGTGGCCTTCTAGTACCCACTCAAGCAGCGTCATGGTGCCTGTTTTATAATTGGTCCTGGTGTGTTCGGTGACCATTTATGTGAGAAATAGGCTGAACATTTTATCCATATGACCAGTGCTGGACTTAGCATTCCAACTGATATTAAAGTCATCAGTAACAATGAATTCCCAGTTCTAATTGAGTTTCCTGAAGTACCAGGCAAGTGGCTGTATGCCTGGATTCTGTTTACCTGGCGGGATATATACAGACAGGATAACAAGAGATTTGTGCCCTCACCCTATCAAAAGCATTATTGCTAGGTATTTATAGTCACTGGTTAATTCTTTGATCATGATTTTAGAGGCTTGTAGGTCTGACCTGAGGTAGATAAGGCAGCCCTACCTCGCTTGCCTGTTCTATCCTTCATGAAGATATTGAAGCCAGGCAATGAGATAGCGGCATCAGGTATGTGTGGACTGAACCAAGTTTCAGTTAGACGAATAATGTCTAGCTGCACTAACTCAACTCAGGCTTTGAATTGGACATATTTAGGTAGAAAACTACTGATATTTAGGGAAACTATGTTCAGAAGTCCTTGGATATGGTTGGCAGACCCAGAGCTGCCAGCAGGGCCTGGGTTGGGGCAAACATCACCGGACAGTGGGAGTAACATTATTGCAAGGCTTCTGGTGGCTCTGAGGTAGTGATTTAGTCTCAAGGTTTCACTCCTAGGAAAGAGGCATAAATGTGTGGTCCTGGAGACATGGCCATGTCGGGCAAACCCGTAGCACTCCCCAAGTGCCACCAGGGTTAGGTGTCCAATGTGGGGTGCATATAGCTGAGGGGCTCAGGTACTGTAGGGTTGTTTACAGGGATCAGTAGGCCTTGGTATCAGCATGGGACCTAGGGAGATAGCCTGCTTTATCTGTGAGGGTAATATAGGTTCAGATAGCAAGGCTGTGGGTAAGCAGGTCAGTAGCATTAATATTGCAGGGAATATGTTTGCAGTGAGAAAGGGTGACAGCAGTTTGCAAGCAAAACAGGTATATCACAGACGCGTAGCCCTGGGACAGAATTCCCCATGAGGGGTATTAGCAAAATTATAATCGCAGTACTAGTGATGGCACCAGCAATAAATATTTTAAATACTATTGCCATTCTGGAGCAGGTGCTAGCAGCAGCCAGTTCTGGTGGATCCTTGATCAGTTAATTTTAGGACACAATCCACCCAGATAGTCTGTTAGAAATGCTGCCATAGAGATAAGGGTGACAGCAACCAGTATTATACAGAAAAAAAACACTATTAGCAGACAGAACTGTAGCCCATACCTATAATTGGTACCCAAATACTCAGATCACTCAAATGAGGTGTTTAGCAATACTACTAAATACCATTTTATATGTAAGGGGAATGTTCATGAAGGATAGGTGAATGCAAAGCAGAACTGTATTCTTTTGGCAGAAACCTTATTACCTCATTGCAGGACCGTAATTGAGTGCCTGACTAGGCTTGACTAGTAAAACACTTCAAAACAGAAGCAACAGTGCCAATCCCCCAGCAGCCAAGACAAGGCGGTAGCAAATAACAATTTATTGTAAACCTTTTAGTAGTCTTGGAGGCAGGCAATGGAAAGCTTACAAACCATAGACCTAGTATGTGTCTGGTAGGTCTGAGTCCATCTGATGAAACACACAAGTTCAAGTTCTGGTGGTAGAACAGGGGTCTATATGGGACACATAATTGAGATTTAAAGGCAAGCAGATGAGTTGACACTGTTCAACTGTCAAATAAGGAATCCACAGACCAGTCTCTTAGATTAAGGTTGAAGGTCCCACAATCAAACTGAAGACGTACACCAAATTCTTCAGCAGATGTAAACCTTCAGCTAAATATCATTGCACTTCTGAGACAGTGTGAGACAGTCACTAGTCATCAACATGCAACATCAACATGCAACCACAGTTCTGCATCACCGCCCATGCCACCCCTGATGTTATTGTTGTCTCAGAATCCTGACTTAAACAAACCATTCCAGATCAACAAATCACTCTCCCAGACTACAAATCATTTAGGGCTGACAGAAAGTCCAGGGGAGGAGGAGGAGTGGTCATCTATATCAAGCTAAAGTTCACTGTCACTGACATAGTTAGCATCACCAAGCCTAAAGAATTTGAGCTTGTCTCCCTAAAAATAAAACTGCCCTCATCAGAATCCATTAATATCCTTGGCTGCTATAGGCCCCCTGCTGAGAGTTATGATATACTACAAACTTTAAGCTCCCTTGCTTCCTAGACCAATACTGAAACCATTATGCTTGGGGACCTAAATATGGACTGGTTATCCCACAAATCTAATAATCTCAAAGATGTCTGCAATGAGCTCTGCCTGACTCAATTTATTTCCAAACTTACATGGGCCAACTCAAAAAACAGTGCAAATAGCTCCATCTTAGATGTAATTATGACAAACCACCCACACAAAATATTGCATACTGCCGTGTTCCATAATGATCTAGGTGATCACAGGATTGTGGTCTGCATAAGACACACAAAGCGGTTCCATCTTCAGCCAGATTTATCACAAAGCGCTCTTTCGGAAATTCAATTTTAACCATTACCTGTCTGACTTATGTAATCTCAACTGGCAAAGCCTTTATCTCTCGCAGTCTGTTGATGAGGCTGTTGAGATATTTAACAACCAGATAATATGGCTGGCTAATAAACATGCCTCTTTCATACATACCAGGGTCTGCAAGTCATCAAACCCTTGCTTTACACCAGATCTTAAAGCGGCACTTTCTAACTGCGATAAGCTCTGGGCCCATGCAAGGTGCACCAAGTCCCCATCTGACTGGAACACCTTTCGTGCAGCGAGGAATGTGTGTGTCAAACTTGTATGCACTTCCAAGTCTAATTTCTATATTATGTCCCTAGAACAAGCAAAAGGGAACTCTGCACTGACATGGCAGACCATTGAGGCTATTGAAAGACGGAAATCTGCTCTCACCATTCCTGTCAAAATCCATGCTAACGGAGTCTATACTGAGGAACCCTCTCAAATTTTAGAACAATTGAATACCCACTTTTCCACTGCAGGGCTTGCCTTTGACTCTTTTCCCTATGCTAGGCTAAGCAGTCCCCTTCCTGACTTCATTTCCTCCCCTTCCCCCTCCTCTTCACATACCTTCCAACTCAGGCCTGCCTCTTTCAAGGAAGTGGAAGACCACCTCAAAAAATTGGATACAAGAAAGAGTAGTGGTGTTGATGGTATTGAGCCATTCTTCCTCAAACTGGGCCATCAATATCTTGCAGCCCCTATACTTCACATCTTCAATCTATCAATAGCCTCTGTAACTGTACCATCTTGTTGGAAATCGACCCATGTTCTCCCACTGATCAAATCCGGGGACCGCTGTGATGTGAACAACTATAAGCCCATTTCCATCCTTCCTATCCTCTCCAAAATCCTAGAATGTTTAATTTTTACCCAGCTGAAAGTGTACCAAGAAAAATACTATCTGCTCAATTCTTATCAATCTGGATTTAGGAAAAACCACAGCACCATTTCTGCACTTGCCAAAGTCACTAATGAATGGATTACCACTCATGATTCCAAATTAGTCACCAGCACCATCTTCCTTGATCTTAGTAAGGCATTTGATACTGTGGATCACAATCTCATTCTGCATAGCCTCAAAAATATAAGAATTTTGGCAACTTCGGTACAATGGTTCAATAGCTATCTCTCTGGTCACGTCCAAAAAGTCAAGGCCAATGGCCTTCTCTCTGACCCCCTGCCTATCTAACTGGGTGTCCTGTAAGGTTCCATCCTAGGCCTCATTTTCTTCTCTATATATATCAACACCTTTAACTCTAAAATTGTCAACTCCAAAATACACTTCTTCACAGATGACACTGTCTTGTATATCTCCAAACCGATGCTACCTGAGGTCTGCTCTCAACTCCAACTGGATTTCATCAAGTTAGAGCAAAATCTCATAAATGCTAAGTTGCTGTTAAATGCAAATAATACTAAAATCAGGTTATTTGACCCTAGCAATCCCCCTCCACCTCTGGCACAAATTAAACAAGACTTACCTATTGCCACCACATTAGGTGAACCCTTGGAAGTGGTCGATGTATTCAAATATCTTGGCATATGGCTTGACAACAAATTTACCTTCAACACTCACATCAATAATCTTACCAGTAAGCTCAAATCCAGACTTGGATTCTTTTTCCACAAGTCTCTCTTCCCACCTCATGCTAGAGTGAAGCTTGTACAAGCCACGTTTCTACCACTCCTTGATTACAGGGACATTATTTACAGCTGTACCTGCATTTCCAACTTGTATAAATTGGATGTCTTGTACCACTGGGCTCTGCAGTTCATCACAAATGCCCCTCCTCAAACACATCATTGTCACCTGTATACCTCAGTTGGCTGCACTGCCTTAGCAACAAGACGTGTGTCCCATTTAAATCAAATCAATCTTCATTTTTATAGCGCTTTTCAAAAACCAAGGCACTGCACAGATTATAAATATGTTAAAACAGAATATAAAACTGTTGAAATCAACTTAACATAATTCAAATAGTCTGGGAAGGCCAGTGAGAACAAATATATTTTCAACATAGATTTAAAATTTGTGATGGTCAGGCATTCTCTTAACTGATAAGGTAAAAAATTCCACAGGGTCGGCGCTGCAAATGAAAAAGCATACACTCCAGATGTTTTAAGATGAACCCTGGGAATCTCTAGCAATCCCTCATCAACAGATTGTAGAGGGTGATTGGAGGAGTAGTGAGTCAGGAGATCTTTAAGGTAGTCGGGCCCCTGTTCGTGTAGGGCTTTAAAGGTAAGCAAGCCTACCTTATAGATACCCAGGTATACCACACCCAGCCTGCCACTAACCCCAGTGACCACTAGGAGTCACTATCTCAACCCTGTTTTCTGGCCCAAACCCAACCACTTTAAGTCACCTAGAACCTGGACTCCCTGCTCTCAGCCAGGCCTTATCCCAACTGCCCAGCTAGGGGCTCAAACCTTGTACCCTGTCCACCAGAGTCCGTGGCAGTACCACTACTCCAAAGTGGTATATTCGCTCTCTGAGGGGCAACCAAGCTACTTGAAATTCACCACCCTGCTTACCCAGGCACCATGTTTAGGCACCTCTTCCCCAAATTTGGTAAAATGTCCCCATCAACAACCTTTGTACTACTGTTCTCTATCTTACTGTCCCTTCCCACTTTAATTCCCCCCCAAGTGGCTACCCAGCACCCTCCCCCTCACCTGCTATTCTGACTCATCCTACAAATGCCCCCTATAAGTCCACTGCATCCCTCCCAGCTATCTCCTGGTCCCATTTCCCCATGCCCCTCTCCTCCTCGGTCTATTCCTTTGGCTGCCTTCTGGCCTCTCTCTCCCTCTCCAGTTCCCTCTCCCTCTGCTCAGCCCACCCTAGTGCCTCCGCCAACCTGCACATGGCAAAACCCTGGTCTTTCCGTGCTCTAAGCTGCCACCTAACCATTGCCCTACTCCTTCTGGCAGCAGGGGATATACACCCTAACCCCGGCCCAACCCTAACCTCAGGCCCCACCCACCCCATACCAAACCCCTCAGCCAAGGCCGCCACCGACACTCGTTCCGGCTACCTTCCCCATGGCTTACACGTTCTCCATCTAAATATTCATAGTCTAGCCCCTAAGCTCGATCAGCTCCAGGTCCTTGCTGCCCACCATGCCCCTGACATAATCATCCTATCCGAGACCTGGCTAAACCCCAGCCTTCCAGATAATACCATCAATATTCCAGGGTTCACCATCACATGGCAAGACCGGCCCTCCAGAGGTGGAGGTGTGGCTACTTACATCAAATCAGCCCTACATATCACTGTCTCCCTCACTAAAGCTGAACCCAAAGCTTTCGAGCTTCTCATGGTAAAACTGTCCCCTTCCTCCTCATTACCTATCTTTGTGGCTGGAATCTATTGCTGCCCAGGCACACCAACCACAATAGTCACCGACCTTCTGGGCCAGATCTCATCTCTCGCAGAGTCGGGTGAACTATATGTCATGGGTGACTTTAACCACAACTGGCTAGCACCCACTTTTAACAAAACCCAAAATGAAATAACTGCTCTCAACCTTAGTCAAACCATTTCGGAACCCACACGTTCTAACCACAAGTCCGGTAATCACTCCCTCCTAGACTGGGCGCTTACATCCCACCCACACCACGTCGTCAGTTCAGGCCTCCTCCCTGATTCCATCAGTGACCACCATCTAATCTACTTGGTCCGCAAGATCCACAGAGTTAAATCCCCTCCCAAATTTATATTCCAATGGTCATACAAATCCCCCAACCTCTCCCCCCTCCTGGATGATTTATCCCACTCTAATTGGGTGCCAAGCTCTAGCTGCTCTAACATGGATGCGGCCCTCACACACTTCCGGAACACTTTCTTCACCACCTGGGACAAACATGCCCCCCTGCGCCAGGCTAGAGTCCTGGGATCTCACCTACCCTGGATCTCCCCTGAGCTGATAGCTTGCCAACAAGCCCATGACAAGGCCTGGCGAAACTACAAATCCACGCTCCTCCCAGGCAACTATATCACCTACCGCATGCTCCGTAACAAGTGCACAAAGGCCATCCGCTTAGCTAAGGCAGATTATTTCAACACCCTAAATGCAAACCTTGGCAGTCCTTCTAAATTCTGGAAAGTCATTAAGTCCCTCTTCACCCCCCAAACAACAAGTCCCCCTCGTCTCCCAAGGGACTCTCCTCTCCGACCCCCTGAAGGTAGCCTCTGAGTTTAATTCCTGTTTTACTACCTGCGCCCAGGCCCTCCTAGATTCCCTTCCTCCAGCAACCACACTCGCTCCCCAGACATCTATCCACCTTCCATCTGGTAGGAGCCCTTTTTCCTTCAGACACATCTCCCCTGCCGAAACCCTAGATGCCCTTCACTCCCTGAACCCCTCCAAGGGCAAATCCCCTGATGGTCTTGATAACAAACTCCTCTTCCTATCTGCCCCCGCCATTGCTACTCCCCTCGCGGCCCTACTAAATCTCTCTCTTTCTCCACCGAGTCACTCTCCTCTGAATAAAAGCACGCCACTGTCATACCCCTCCCTAAAGGTGGTGATCCTACCTCCACAACTAACTACCGTCCCACCTCCCTCCTCCCCGCCCTTGCCAAACTCCAGGAACACCTAGTGCTATCCCAACTCTCCCACTTTCTCTCTGAAACTAACTTCTTCACCCCTTTTCAGTCCGGTTTCCAAAAACACCACTCTACCACCTCCTCCCTACTAAGACTCATGGACTCCATCCTCACTGGGATGGATAAAGGACTAATCACTGCCACTATCTTCATTGACCTAGTAAAAGCCTTTGACACGGTATCCCATCCTCCCCTTTTATCTTGCCTATCTGGGACTGGGTTAGCAGTGTCTGCCACAAACTGGTTCAGTGCCTACCTTCTAAATAGAACCCAATCCATTAAAATAGCTGACCATACCTCCCTCCCTCCCTATCACCACCGGCGTTCCCCAAGGCTCAGTTCTTGGCCCCATCCTTTTCTCCATCCTTCTAAATGATCCGCCTAACTCTTGCTCCACTACCGCAATCCACATGTATGCAGTTGACACGGTCCTCTTTACCTCCGGCTGGACCCACGAAGAAGTCTCCTCCAAACTTCAAACCGATTTCAACAAAATCCAACGCTGGTTCAATACCAACCAGCTCTCCTTAAATGCCAAGAAAACTGTCTCTATGACTTTCGGCACTAGACAGCGTCTATCCAAACTCACCCCCCCGATCTTCCATACCCTAAACAACACCATCCTCGATGAAGTGCCCTCCTTCAAGTATCTAGGGGTTTGGCTCAATTGCCACCTCTCCTTTTCCACACACGTGGATGCCATCATTTCAAAACTGCGCCCAAAACTTGGTGCCCTCTATCGAAACTGCACTAGTCTCCCGCTACCGGTCAGACGGGAATGAGTCCAGAAAATGATTCTACCCTCCTTCGACTACTGCGATGTCGTTTACAGCTCCGCCGCCAAGACCACCCTAACCAGACTTGACCCCCTCTTTAATGCTTTCTGCCGCTTTGCCCTCAATGCCCCCCCCCCGCTCACATCACTGTTAGCTCTACCGCTCACTGGCCCTGCCATCCCTGAGCAACTGGCGCCTAATTCATAGTGCCAAATTCGCTTCCAACTTCTGGCTCGGCTCCCTCCCTACCTACCTCGCATCCTCCCTATCTTCCCCTCCTACCCCCACCCATTCCCTCAGGTCTTCTGATGCTAGGCTATTGGTCATCCCTCACCGTAGGACCACTGCCGACCAATCAGCCTTCTCTTACCTCTTCCCTAAACTCTGGAATGGCCTGCTGGCTCAGATCCACCATTCATCATCCAAACACTCCCTATCCTCTGCCCTCACTAACTTCCTTGCACCAAATTGCAACTGCCCCTGACCCCCCCCGATAGCTTCTCTTCCACCATTGCCCCTTAGCGCCTGACCAGCGGCTCGGCCTTCGCCTAATTGTCTGGCTTATACACTGCCCTACGCATTTACACTCTCACTCCCACTCTCTTATTCCCTCCTAATCTCTCCCTTCCCTCCCCCCTCCTTCCTAAGTAACCCACACTCTTCAGCCTCATGCACTGCTACTGCTCCCCTATCCCTCCTCCCACCACACCCTTACCACCCCCCATCTCTCCTCCAACTCCTACTGTCAACTTGGTGCATCTCGCTTCAGCTCAAGTCCTGTTACTGGCACTCAAGTCTTGTTATTGGCACTTATGTAATCATGTAATAACTTCGAAGTGTTCCCATGATATGTATATCCTGTCCTTGATGTTCAATTCCTGTGCTGTTTCTTCTATTGTAAAAAGTGCTAATGTAATCCCACCCAACTATGTACATTATCTGTATTGCACTATTCAATATTCAATGTTTGTTTGTAGACCTACCTCCATTTGTAACCCCTCCCCAGGTCACACCGTGAGACGAGCATCTTTTTGTTCAGTGTGCCTTTCCTGGTGAAACATTTTCAATAAATAAATAAATAAATAGGTGATTCACCACTGAACTGGCAGCACATGGTACATGGGCACTAAAAATGCTGTTGAACGAACTCCCAGGATACTTATCCTCCCATTCCCACATCTCTCATAGCACCTATGCCTTAAGAAACACTGACTTCATCCTCTTCGATATTCCTAAGACATGTATGAACTTTGGTAAAAGGGCCATTTCCTATGCTCTGCCTGCCACCTGGAATCACTTTCAATCCATCCTCAAATGTACCAGTGTTATCTCGATTAACTCTTACAAAGCCTTGATGGCCAGTAAGCTCCACATGCAACTGCCATTAATACTCTACTGCTGGCGTTTCTTTCCACATCCCACACCTATCCCTTCCCCATTCTCTTATCGCTTTCTGTCTACATTATCTTGAAAACCCTCCCCATCCCCCATCTCCTACCCCAATCACCCTCCTCACTTCTCCCCCACCACCTTTCCCTCCCACCCTCACACTTCTCTTCCTTTCCAGCCTCATCCAGTCTTTCAACAATAGTTGCCTTCTTTATAACTGGCCTATTTCCTACCTACTTAACCCTCTTCCTCTCCTCCCCTCTTATATCCTTTTACCCTTTTTTGAGTCACTGTTTCTCCTTAAGAACTGAGCTCACCAGGATAATTATGTTCTTGTTTCACGCCATGTGTATTTACTGCTTGCATATGTAAATCATTTTTATGTTGATTGTGCACAGCACAAGAAACATATTACGGCAGCTTTCTCAGTAGCAGGCTGTGGAGGCATGGCACTGTTGTGGCCAATGCCCCCACAGCCTGCAAAGGCTTGTCCCAGTTCCCCCAATGCCATTGCAGGCTGCTGGAGACAGTAGTTTGGAACGTTTGCACCAACTTCAGGCAAATCAGCCACTGCAGTCAGGGGCCGCCTTGTCATTGCAGCGTCAGCCATCCACTGCAATGAGGGAGTGACCCATCATTGCAGGGTGGGATGTAAAAACCCTGATATTGTTTGTGAACATGGCGGTGGGTTGCCGCCATGTTCTCAAACAATATAACCCCCCCCCACCGTGTTGTTTTGCCAACGGGGGCCCCAATCCCCATTGGCCTTGGTGCCACTGTGTTTCTGGTGCCGACGGGGGAGCCCACTCCCATTGGCATTCTGTAACACCACCCCACTTTTCTTCCTACTGATGGGGTGTCCAATCCCTGTTGGCATAATGAATCCCCCTTTGTGTGCAGACAGCGTGCCCAATCCCCCATCGGCTCCTTTTGCCCCCCCAAAAGAAAGCTGTTGGTGGCACATTGGGAGCCCACCCCAACGTTCCACATGCCCCTGTAAAGGGAAAAATGGTCCCGCGAAGTCTTATGTTTTTTTTTTTACCTGCAAAAAATGAAACAGTCCCTCGTAGTCTCCCTGGCCTCCACCCGCAACCCGTACCCACCCACTGCGCACCCTATCTCCCCACACCCCTCTCAATCCATACTTACCTCTGGAGCTTGGTGCAACGATCTTTGGTGGACCGGGAACATGTCTGCACTCTTCAAAGCTGACCGCGAACTGAGGAAATGCCGGTAAGTTGTATAACGTAATAAATAGGGTTTTTTTAACTTTAGTGCATATCTCGGGCATTTTTGGGAATTTTTTCACCAAATTTTCAACATGGGGTTTTTGGGACCCCTCCTCATGAATTCTTGAACTGTCATGGCGTTAATCAGACCCGAAAGGTGATTTCGCGGTCACTGTGCGGAATCACCTTTTGGGGCTGATTAATGAAATGACAGTGCCAATGTTCATGAGGTGGGCTCTCAAAAAGCCTATGTTGCAAATTTGGTGGAAAAAATCCAAAAAATTACTGTTTTACGAGCATGCGCTGCGCAGTTGCTACGTACGATCGTAACTTCATGAATTTGCAATATTTTCATGCCATATTTTCAACATTGGCATTTTTTCACACCTCCTTGTGAACAGTATAGCTGCCATTGTTCACATCCTGGTGGAAATGGGTTTTCGCACTTCCAGCGCAGAATAGCATGGTCGCTGTGGGAAATCAGGATTCGGGACAGAGTAAGAAAATGACAGTTACACTGTTCATGAGTAGAAGTCCTGAAATGGCTGTGTTGAAAATTTGGTAATGATACTCCACAAAATGACTGTGTTATGAGCGTGTGTTGCGCAGTTTGCACGCACGCTCGTAACTTCATGAATTTATAATATTTTCATTCCAGATTTTCAACATTGCCATTTCCCCACACCTACTTATGAACAGTGCAGCTGTCATTTTTCCCATCCTGGCTGAAATGTGTTTTTGCACTTCCGGCAGAATAGAGTGGTCGCTGTGGGAAATCACTGTCTGGGACAGATTAAGAAAATGACAGTGATACTGTTCATGAGCAGAGGTCCTAAAATGCCTGTGTTGAAAATTTGATGATGATAGCTCCATCAAATGGCTGTGTTACAAGTGTGCATTGCACACTTTCCACACCCTTGTAACCATAGTTGTTAATATTGTCATGCCAAGATTTTCAACAGTGGCATTTTTCACACCTCCTTATGAGCAGTACAGCTGTCATTTTTCACATCCTGACTGAAATGTGGTTTCACAGTTGCAGCACAGAATAACGCGGTCACTGTGGGAAATCAGTGTTCAGGACAGATTAAGAAAATGACAGTGGCACTGTTCATGGGCAGAGGTCCTAAAAGCCCTATGTTGAAAATTTGGTGACTAAACTCCATAACATGACTGTGTTACAAGCGTGCGTTGAACTGTTTCCATGCACTCTTGTAACTTCACAAATCTGTAATATTTTCACGCCACATTTTCAACAATGGCACTTTTTCACACCTCCTTATGAACAGTACAGTTGTCATTTTTCACATCCTGGCTAAAATATGTTTTTGCACTCCTGCTGGAGAATAGCACAGTAGCTGTGGGAAATCAGTGTTTGGGACAGATTAAGATCGAACAAGTGAGAGGGGGGTGTGATCAAGCTTAACTGAGCTCTGTTGGGACTGCTGCAGATTTGTTTGTGGGCAGAAAAAGGTCCCAACGCAAGAGCCCAGTACAGAAGGACAGCCTGCAGCACTGGGAGAAACAGAACGAGAGAGCGAGTGAGGGAGGCGGAGTGAGCGAACTCACCGGAGCTGTCAGGACTGCTGTGGCTTTCTTTGTGGGCAGAAAAAGACATTAAAGCAGGCAGGGGCCCAATAGAAAAGGCCAGTCTGCAGTGGTGGGAGAAACAGTATGAGTGAGAGAGACGGGGGACTGAGTGAGCTCAACAGAGCTCTATCAGGACTGCTGTGGATTTCTTTGTGGGCAGAAAAAGGTGCCAATGCAGGCAGGAGCCCTGTACAAAAGGGCCGCTTGCAGCACCAGGGCAAACAGAATGAGCATGTGACAGAGGAAGACTGAGCGACCTCAACGGAGCTCTGTCAGGACAGCAGCAGATTTCTTTGTGGACAGACAAAGGTGTCAATGCAGCCAGGAGCCCCTTACACAAGCGCAGCCTGCAACACCAAGAGAAACAGAAATGAGTGAGTGACAGCGTGGTAGTGAACGAGCTCAGCGAATCTGTATTGTGCCTGCTGCAGATCTCTTTGTGGGCAGAAAATGCAGCAACGCAGCACCGCCAGAAACAGAATGAGTGAGTGAGAGAGGGGGAGTGAGCGAGCTCAATGGAGCTGTGTCCGGGCTGCTTCAGATTGCTTTCAGGCCAGAACAAGTTGCCAATGCAGGCAGAAGCCCAGTACAAAAGGGCAGCCTGCAGTGGCAGGAGACACAGAACAAGTGAGTGAGGGAGGTGGAGTGAGTGAGCTCAACGGAGCTCTGTTGGGACTGCTGCAGATTTGTTTGTAGGCAGAAAAAGGCAGCAATGCATGCAGGGGCTCAGTACAAAAGGGCAGCCTACAGTGGTGGGAAAACCAGAATAAACAAGTGAGGGGGGGACTGAGCGAGCTCAGTGGAGCTCTATTGTAACTGCTGCAAATTTCTTTGTGGGCAGACAAAGGTGGCAATGCAGGCAGGAGCCCAATAGAAAAGGGCAGCCTGCAGCGCTGGCAGAAATGGAATGAGTGAGTGAGAGAGGGAGAGTCAGCAGGCTCAACAGACCTGTGTTGGGACTGCTAGAGATTTCTCTGTGGGCAGAAAAAGCCACCAACAGAGGCAGGAGCCCAGTACAAAAGGACAGCCTGTAGTGCCAGGAGAACCAGAATGAGCAAGTGAGCGAGGGAGAGTGAGCCACCTCAACGGAGCTCTGTCGGGACAACTGCGGATTTCTTAGTGGGCAGAACAAGGTGCCAATGCAGGCAGGAGCCCAGTACAAAACAGCAGCCTGCAGCACGGGGAGACACAGACTGAGCGAGTGATAGAGGGGCAGTGAGTGAGCTCAACACACCAATGCAATCAACATTCAGCATTGACAAATGCTTGTTTAAACTTTGTATGATCAATTGATGTGTGCTATGTACTCTGTCATATTCTTGACTATGTATATCCCTTACTTGTACATATTCTTCTGTAATTTGCTGTTATATTGTTATGTGTATAGGACCTCCTTGTAAATGAGCTTGCTCAATGGCATTTTCCTACAATAAACTAAACTAAACTAAATTAATTAGTGCCAGATGGGAAAGCATGGTGGACTGAAAGTGGCTAGGATGAAACAGGATACTAGAATGTCAACAAGCAGGAATCAGGTTTTTGGAATGTCTCACAGCAATGTTGGAAACAAGAGCAAGAAATCCTTTCTCCTTTGGAGAATGAATTGGTTATAAAATAGCAGTTATCAAATTTCTCAAAGTTCTGTGATCTTACTTTTTATTTATTTTATTTATTTATTAAATTCTTGGATTACAAATACCTTTGAACAGAAACTGCTCGTTTACAAAGGTTCCACGTCAAAGGATGAGGGTCAACATACATACAGAGGTAGTAAAAGAATGCACAATAAACAACCAAAACAACTAAAGGAAAAAATAAAGATACTCAGTTATAACATTCTTTGAGATAATATTCATATAACGAGCAGCTTGAGTAGGCAGCTGGCTGCGGTAACAATAAGAGATAGAGGGCACCATAGGCAGTTAGTATTGCAGGTGTGCAACCGGGAGAGGAAGTTGGCAGGCTAATGGGCCATTGTCCGATGGTGGTGTCAGCCACTGGTGAAGATAACCGCATAGTCGCAACACCACACAGTGATCCTTTATTTCCCCTTAGTCTGCAGTGTTCAAAACTCGTTTTAAAAAGCATAATTCATTAGAGATTTAAACTTTAAATGAAATCTAGTGGGCACCGGGAAGCTTCCCATTTAGTTTGTTTTACTTTTGAAAGAGAAAACGTGTGTTCCATTCCAACATGGCACCAGGTAATGGAAAAATGAGTAGAGTGAGTCGAAGCAGATTTGAAAGTAACGGTAACTCACAAGGTAAAGCTGACATTTTGTCAGTTAAAGAAATGCTGACATGGCCAGCCTGCCAGTGCAGAGATAATGCTACCGCTACCCAGGTTCGGGAATGAGTCCAGTGACAGAGGGCTGGCTGGGGGGAGAAGGCTCGAGCATCAGGAGACTGCTTGCCTTTTCCAAGGAGGGAGGGGGGATGAGGGTTGGTGCCTGACTGACCTCTGGAGGAGGCCACAGATGCAGTAGGCACTAAGCCATACACAAGAAGGGAAGAGGGGTGACAGATATCGGTGTGTGCGCCTTGACATCATGCACACATTGTGCCTCTGGGTGGTGTAAAAGGAAAAACACCTGGCCTGGTGTGAAACCAACAAGAGGGTCAGAAGGCTCTCACCACCAGTGTGACATGGCTTAAGATGGGACCCCAATGAGATTAAAAGGTATGGGTTCCAGGGGGTAGTTAAGGGGAGCAGTCTGCCCACTCCCACTCTGTCCCCACCTGGGAGGCAAATCACAGCGTGATGGGGGATCCCTCTGAGCCTGCCGTGTGGCGTGCATCAAACTGGTTGTAAACAAACTTAAAAACTCTGTCAGCAGCATTAAGTTAAATACAGAATGAGATGGGGGACACAGTTCAGATGCCTGTAGCCCTGTGGAATCAGCACAGTCATGCAGCACTGACTTTTCAAGATAAATCCTTTATTCAAGTTTCAAAAGGTGAATTGTATAACAATGCAGCTTACAAAAACGTCCATGGTACAAGATGTCAGGAATGTCTGAACGTTCTTACATTTCTGTGAGATACCCTACCTTCTTCAGAGCACTCTGAGGAGTGGGATCTTCTCTAATGACATGCATTTGGAATAATATTGATATTTATACTTAGTAGCTATCTACCTGTTGGAAAGACTGGGATGACCGGTGCACAGAATTACATTTATTAGACAGTGTCTACATGGTTGCAGCATGAATAGGAGCATGTGGATGCATGCTTCCTATACAACTTGCTGTATTTACTGGAATTCCTGGATCAGGAATTGTGCCCTGTGATGGAGTCCTGTGTGTGTCAGCCTCTGCAGATCACCCCATGTTTTGAGTATTCACCCAGAATGATTTCTGCACTTCTGAAACTAAGCTGGCATTCTGACCTCCTAAATGCTGATCATGTGGCATGCTTTCATGCTTTGATCTATAGAGTATCTGTCATTGTTTTTCCCTTTGTGTCTGTTCTTTAACGATTACCTATTGTTAATATCAGTGTGATACAAAGGTATGTGTACTACTGACATGGAACTTTTGTAAATGAGTTGTATTGCTCAAAGGTGTTGTGATCCAAGACTCAATAAATAAAAAAAAAATTAACATATTTTTGCCCAATGGATTCCCTTCCTAGTACTAGGCATTCCTTAATGTGACTATGCTCCTAATGGATATTCTATTCCAGGGAAATACATAAGATTTAGTTAGCTGCTTTTCAATTTGATTGTAGGACTGAAAGATTAGGAGTAAGGCCAATGTTCTGTCTCTGGACGTTTTCCCATACAGATCTGGAACAGGAGCTATTGCCTTGGAGTATTTTGTCCAGTGAAGATAGCTTTCAGTTTCACAGAAAATGTTTACTATGCTTACTTAATGTAACTTTTTCTCATCTACTTTGTAGTGTCATGTTTTTAGCTGGGCTTCTTATAGCATAGTCCATCATTCGTAAGTATTACCATCTAATTCCTTAGGATTGGTATTGTTTTACTTATTCTTATTTACTTATCTGGTATAACCTTTGTTAATGTGATGTTTTGTCTTATGTTTACAGATGTTAGTATCTTTAAGTTTTGGCCAGCTTTTCCACTGTCCAATATTCCTCAGTTCCAGTGTCTTGCTTTGGATTTCCTCTTAGTACAATTCGTATCTGTGGCATTCTGCCATTCCTTTTACTACTGTATATGAATTTAATCAATATTAGGATGCAGTTGAGCCTAATACTTGAATAACTGTAATGCTGACAATAGAATGTACAAGGTTTAGAGTCACCAATAACAACGGAAAAATGTACTTAATTTTTGAAATAAAAATAAAGCAGACATACTATAGCAATGTTGCAAAAGACACATTTTGCATTACAGGAGGTAGAATGCACTTCTTAAATATCAGGTGTGCCAAATTAAATATACTGTAGTTGCTTCAATAGCAAGAAGTTAATCCAATTAACAGAAGCACTCTTGATAGGGGGGTCGATCCCAGTCCTTTCACAGAAGAAAGGATTCTACAAGAACTCCTAAAACTGAAGGTGGCAAAGCAATGGGGCCTGATGGAATTCACCCCAGAATTCTAAAAGAATTAAGGGGGGAACTAGTGAAATCACTTGCTACTCTTTTTAATAAATCATGGGAGGATGGTGTGGTACCCGAGGACTGGAGGAAGGCGGATGTGATTCCTCTTAACAAAAGTGGGACCAAGACAGAGGCAGGAAACTACAGACCTTTCAGTTTGACCTCTGTGGTAGGGAAAGTGATGGAGTCACTTCTGAAGGAAAGAATTGTTGAGTACTTAGAGGCCAGTGGGGTACAGGACCCAAGGCAGCATGGGTTCTAGCGGGAAGGTCATGTCAGATGAATCTAATAGATTTCTTTGACTGGGTGACCAAAGTAGTAGACCAGGGAGGGCTGCGGACATGGCCTACCTAGACTTTAGCAAGGCATTTGACACAGTCCCACAAAGATTAATAGTCAAATTAACCAGCCTGGGAGTGGGTCCCAAGGTGGTAGCCTGGGTAAAACATTGGCTGGACAACAGGACACAGAAGGTAATTGTAAATGGAGTCCACTCTAAAGAAAGAGGGGTTACTAGTGGGGTACCGCAGGGTTTAGTACTGGGTCCAGTCCTTTTTAATGTCTTCATAAGTGACATTGCAGAGGGACTGGAAGGAAAAGTATGCCTCTTTGCAGATGACACAAAGATCTGCAACAGGGCTGATACACAAGGAGGCATGGAAAGGATGAGAAGGGACTTGGCAAGGTTGGAGGAATGGTCAGAAGTATGGCAGCTAGGATTCAATGCAAAGAAGTGCAAAATAATGCACCTGGGAAACAAGAACAAGGGAAGAATACACAATGGGGGAGGTAATAACAACAACAAAAAAGGAAAGGGACCTGGGGTAATCATATCAGATGATCTTAAGGTTAGCAAGCAATGTGAGAAGGCAGTAGGGAGGGCTGGGGGTATACTGGGATACATAGGAGAGGCATCAGCAGCAGAAAACAGGAAGTTGTTATCCTCTGTACAGACAGTTGGTGAGACCCCATCTGGACTACTGCATCCAGTTCTGAGACCCCATCTCCACAAGGACATAGACAGGATAGAGGCAGTCCAGAGGAGGGCAACTAAAATGGTGCAGGGTCTGCAAGAGAAGCCGATGAGGAGAGACTAAAGGAGCTTAATATGTTTACCCTTGAGGAAAGAAGGGAGAGGGGAACATGATAGAAACTTTAAGTACCTCAGTGGAATCAACAAAGTCCAAGAGGGTAGCATCTTTCAGAAAAGAGCGTGCAAGAACAAGAGGACACAATTTAAAGATGGGGGGGCAGTTCAGGGGCAATGTGAGGAAGTATTATTTCACAGAGAGGGTAGTGGATGCATGGAACAGCCTTCCTGAGGAGGTTGTGGGGTCTAAAACTGTGGGAGAATTCAAATATGCATGGGACAGACATAAGGCAATTCTTGTGGGGGGTAGGAAGAAATAGGCTGTTGGTTAACTAGGATCGGAGGCCTATCTTGTAGGTAGGGAAATGGGCAGACTAGATGGGCCAAGCGGTCCTTATCTGCCATCAAAGTCTAAGGGGTTGCCATCTTGATTAGGAAATGGGTCAACTTTAATAAAGCAACATAGACTTGAACTAGAAGACCATTTTTAAATACTTCTGAGATTGTATATAGACAATAGATGTCTCTTTGCTATATCTATGCTACGCATTCTAGGCAATCAGATTTTTTTGATCATTTGACTATTGAGCTAAGTAGTCTGGGGGTTTATGACATTATTCTTGAAGAATATGTTAATGACACAATGGACCCATTACAGAACAGAAACAAAAAGACCCCAGTGAAGCACCTACCAAATCGAAACAATCATTTCATAAGTTAATTAAACACTTAGGCTTAATTGATACATGAAGACTTGTGCATCCAAAAGGAAAAAACTATGTGTTTTATCTGCTCAGCAGGGATGCTACAGCAGACTGGATTACTTATTTGTCTCTAAAACCATTTGTGACCTTATGGTAGATACACGTATAGATAATACAGTAACACCAGACCATTGCTTACTTAAAACAATGTTTGCTTTGGACTGGATTAACCAGGGACCTGAAGATGGAGGTTCCACACTTCATTGCTAAATGACTCTCAGTTAAGAACATGGTTTACTAGGGAGGTTGATTCCTTCTTTATATGAAATGATAATGCTGAGGTATTTATGGGATATCTATGGGAGATGTTTAAAGAGCAGATTTTTGCTTCCAACAAACAGATAACTGATTATTTTATTTATTGTATTTTGGTGTGTTAGCAATTATGTCATACTTTTATATTAAAATATTTGTTCTGGCAGTGAAACGAGGTATTTTTTTACCTTTGGTTTTCACACTACACTACTAGTAAAACAGAATTCAGTGGAATCTTAGTATTGTGAAATCAAAAACTGCCAGGTACTTAGGAGCCCAATGTGTTTCAATTTAGAATCTAAACATATTTTTCTGCCTTTTTCAAAAGAAACCGATCCTTCTTTCAGCAGCAAACTTTAACTTTTATATGTTTGCACTACTGTGGTCCATCTGTATGATTATATGATTTTTAAAACAATAATTGGCTTCTTTTTTTTCTCCACAAGTAAAATCTGGTTATGAAGAAAATGTCACCTGCTAAATTATAACAAAAGATCACAGGTTATTAATAATCCCATATTTATATTAAATATATAATATTTGGTGTAGGAAAGTGTTCTTTCTTTATAAAAATCTGAAAACAGGTATGTAGTTTCCCATTGAAATACACTGCCAGCCTTGCCAGTAAAGATTTTCTGACACCACAATACAAGAATTCTATTGCATTCTTTTTAGCTAGTACAGTAGTTAGAAAATGCAAATAAAATGGTTAAAAGGTAATTAAAGAAAAAAATAAAAGCAAACAAAATAATTACAGAGGTATCTAAAGGCCCCAAACCATCATTCTTTAAGATATACATCCTTACTAAACACCTACTCTTTAAGGTATGTACCAGATGTCATATAATCAGTTATTCTACTAAAAAGAGAAAGATTTGAGAAAAATGAAAGAGGAGTTATTAGTGCAGTGGGAAAGTGGATAGTGAGGAGAGAATTAGCAGATTGGAGAAGTGGGTCAATAGTTGGCAACTGAAATTCAGTTCTAAGAAATATAAACTGGTGAGCTCATTTTTTGACTGGACTGTCACTACTTTCTAATGCTGTAATACCCAGCCAGTCATTATGGAATGGAATCTATTTATTTTGGTGTGAGTGCTGCTGCAGTCTCATGCTCACAGAAAAAAAATACCACAGAAAAGGAAAACAGCCATTTTTTAACACACAGCACTAAACTGATCAGCAATTAAACAAAATAAAGAATGGGGTGTTACATTATTCATTTTTCTACACACCCACAGTATGTAATACCATCACAAACCATTCATGCTTCACACTCATGATGTATGTGCTATTAGACACCTTGGGTGTGTAAAAAAAACTCATAATGTAAAACACCCCATCCATTATTCTGTATGTAATGCACATCAGTAGCAAAGATTCACATACAGGGTGTTGAATCCATTGGGTAAAGGTGGAGTACTCAAAGGAGGAAAGGGATCTGGATGAGAGCAATAGTCAGAAAACCTTTTCCCTGTGCAGTAAAGTGTACGGAAAAGCAAACATGGTTTTAGAATGCATCTGGTAGGGGTTTCAACATTTACAGGATTGAGGTAACACTTTCAGGGTACAGGTCACTGGTTTGATCACACCCAGAGTAGTGTTCACAGTGATGGATCCCACATCTGAGGGAGGAAAGGGGCCAGTTAGAAACTGTACAGCATATGGTGACAAAAATGATCCATGGAAAACAGGGTGAGCCCTACGAAGAGAGACTGCAAAGTCTCCTTATATATTCCCAGGAACAGAGGGATGTGGAGGAATATGATAGAAATATACTGCTACATTCAGGGATACAGTAGGTGAACATCAGTGAGTTTTTTAAGTTGAGGGACAGTTCATCCACCAGATAGCACAATGTCAAGCTAGAAGGGGGATTCAAAAAATGCATTAGGAAGTATTTTTCCTTAGAGTGGGTGGTGGAGAGGTCAAATATTCTGCCCAGCAGTGTGGTCAATATAATGACTATAGCTAGGTTCAGAACACAAATGGACAGCTTTAAGGGTATTATTAGGAACAAGAGGGTGGTAGGAGATTGGGAAGACTCAGGGGGACAAATTCAGAATAATGCATAGTAGGGCATCAGGACAGACTTGATGGTCTTATAGGGATAGAGTTTCAAAACACATGATCTAGGCAAAATTCCCAATGGTGGGTGCATCCTGCTTCATGTCAAGTGTGCCAAAACAAATTCCAAATGTTTTGACACATTTACAACAATTTCCACACTTTACAGTACAAAAATGACACGTGTCATAACTGTCATTTGTGTTCTGCAACTTGTGGCACATGCAGCACAACATTAAACTGCTGTTTATGTGATCTAACAGTTGCATCACAGGTAGTGCATTTGTGCTAAAACATGATGCAACTCATTGAAAATCCAGGCAATAGTCTTTTTCTATCCTTATTCTTCTCTGGGACTCAATTGTTCGGCATATGGATCTAGGCACAGATAGCAGAATAGAGAGGGAGGTTGAGTGTCTCCTAGGAGGCACAGCTTGGAGGGAGGGGGAGTGTATCCACAGGATCGCTAGGGCAGTAGATAAGAGGGGAGGGATAGATGTCATTGTCCACCTGGGGACTAACAACCTAGTAAGGGAAGCAGCTAGCATGGAGACAGTACAGGAGGAGTTCAGGGAACTGGGTAGGCAACTAGGGACAGAGGCAAACTCTGTAACATTTTCAGAGGTCCTGCTTGTCCATGGGAGGGGAAGGTGAGAAATCAATGCATCAAGAGCTTCAACAATTGGTTGGAGGGCTGGTGCAGGGAGAAGGGCTTTGGCTACATAGTAGACTGGGGAACCACCTGGAGTGATGCGTGCCTGTACAAGGGTGATGGTTTGCATCCTTCCAGTGTGGGAACTATAGTCCTCAACAAATGGTTTAAATGCTTCCTTAGTGAACATTTAAATTAGTGGGGGGCATGAGGTATAGGGAGACTAGGACAGCCCACCCCCACAGGTTACAGGATGCGTCTAGTATAATGATAATGGACAAGGTAGGAATTGGAAATCAGTGCTTCAATAACACCAGAGCTAATGGAAAGAGACTGGAGCACAAACACACAAACAGGAGGATGGGTGGGTGGCACCGATACATGGAAAATCATGCACACGAATGCCCACAGTCTTGGAAATGAAGTCCCAGACTAGTGGCTGTAATGACAGAAGGATGTGGACATAGTAGCCATAACCAAGACATGTCTCATCAGTAACCACAACTGGGAGATGAACACACATAGTTATGAACTATTCAGAAGGGACAGAATAGACAGGAAGGGAGGAAGAGTGGCCCTATATGTCAAGGAGGATATCAGAGCAACAGCAATACAAGACAAACATGAGGCAGAGGAATTATGGGTCACCCTCGAGACAGGAAAGAGACCAGCGATTCAGGCAGAGGTGGTCTACAGACCCCCAGCTCAAGGGGAGGAAGTAGACAAGATATTGCTTGATAGTATGCATGAAATGACAGCAAAGGGGGAGGTTCTGTTGATGGGGGGACTGTAACATGCCAGACACAGACTGGTCCACCCCAATAGCGGCCTCGGCCATGACCTGAGACATTGTGGACTCACTACAAGGGGCAGGCCTCAGACAACTGCTGCAGGAACCAACCAGGGACGGGGCAATCCTGGATATGCTGCTGACTAGAGATGCAGCGAATTTAAATTCCGCTGGTGAAGTGAACGTGAAGTGGGCACCTCGCATTGCCACTCTACTATGTGGAGTGGGCAATGCAAAGTGCTCACTCCGCCTTGTCATTACCACTTTGCGTTAAGACGGAATGGCTATGTGAAGTAAGGTGAAGTCATTGTTTTTAATGGACTTCGCATTCCTCATTATGATTCTAAGTAATCCACTTGGTGTTTCAGATTTGGCAGCCCCCTCACACATCACATGGCTTACAGTACTGTAAGTCACATGCTGTTTAGCCAGGCAGGAAGGAAGTGAGTCATACAAGCAGACACTTTTACTTTCTCCTGTGTGGACAGAGAGAGGGGAGTGTGTTTTGTGACTGCTGGTACTTTGAGATCAGAGTGAGGAGGAGATTTAAACTTTGATTTAGACCCAACAGCTTTTTTAAAAGCTACATTTTTTTGTCTTTTCTGTCTGTACTCTTTTTTACTTAGTTTGTTCTTCCTGTAAATTTTATTTTTCTTACCTTTATAAGTAGTTAGTTATTTGTCTGTGTGACTGTGTGTGTGTTGTGTGTGTAACCCCTTGTTACCCGGGGTTACTAGAATCCCAGTAAGACCTAGTGGTAGGCAGGGAAGGCAGCTTGTGAAACTCCAGTTAAATGGGTTTCACACTGTCTCACTCTGTTCTCAGTCTCAGCTGAGACTGAGAGATGACATCACCAATAGAACTGTCGCAGCTGCATGAAGCCACATTGGAATCTGCAGCAGAGGGAGTGAGATAGAACATTGGGAGTTTTCAAAGTCAGTTTCTGTTTACCTTCTGTGTGAGAAGGTCAGTGTCCAGTTTCAAGTGGTGGAGACCGCTGTCCAGGTCTCAGTGCCCCCTCCCTCCGGGCGGGGGAATAAAGTATCCCTATGTAGATTCCAGGGGCAATCCCCTAATTTCTGCTAAAGGAAGAGAGCTGCCTTTACAGTTTCTGTTCGGTCTTAAAAGTAGAAGGAGTTGTACTTCGCCTGTGGGGCACCTGCAACGAAAGGGTGAGTTTGCTCTAATTTGAGAGGGCAAAAAATGTGTTTCTTCAGTTTGGGAAATGTGAAGAAGTCTGGGATTTGAATTACTATTTGGGAGGCCTATAGTACTAGGACAAACAAATGGAGTAGTGTCAAAATCTAAAGTCTGTGTGAATTCAAGTTATGTTGTAGAGGGGGTGCGACAGTTCATCCACCATTTAATCTACATTTTCGAAGTTTCAGTTTTTCCAGAGAAATGGCGGGTATGGGCTGTGGAGCTGGAGGTGGCAAACCCCATCTTTAGTAACCAGGTCCACCTCTACGGATTTCTGCTGTGATTGCTACTTGCCTCATGCACCTGGCCAGTGATGAGGTAGGTACCCACGTGGGTCACAAATGGAAAATCTCTAGGAGTCACAGACTCTAAGTGGTGTGGGGAGCCACAACTTGGGAAAAGAATTCTCTTTGTGAGATGGGAGTCAGAAGAAAGTAAGAAGGAAATCTCTATAGGGGTCGCAGACTCTAAGTGGTGTGGGGAGCCACAACAAGTAAAATGGGTTCATCTTCCCAATGAACCATCAGTCAATTGGCCGGCAGGGGAGCAGGGCCAGTCGGGCTGTGTATCCAAAGCGCATGCAAGTCCGGGCTGTGTGCCTGGTGGGTCCAGAGCCTGAAAATTAGTAGAAATGGGTTCATTCTTTAAGTGGACTGCCTTGTAGTCTCTAATCTGCATTATCAGTAAACGTGAGCCCTTGGGAGTCCATCTATGCTTTGTTATGTTCAGCTAGTTGTGAATAAAGCCACACTGAAAAATCCCAATCCTGGTTCTGGACATTACAGTTATTGCTTCCTGTAGTCGGATTTATTGGGTGCCCCTGTGCAGAGTAGCCAAACCTAGGTCCCCTTGTGCGAGGTAACCTCATCCTCCCCGAACCCAGGTCCCCACCACGTATTGCTGCCAGCGCCAACAGCATGCCACTTGTTGTTTTGACAAAAAGGCAGGGCTGGGGGTTACAAAAATGGAGGCACCGCTTTGGATTTGTTCGGGAAGGAAGGAAGGTGCTTGGGCAAGGAGGCTAGCATTTTGGCTATCTGGCAGTGGGTAGTCCAAAAAAGCTGAAGCAATTTCCCTAGTGTGTTGCTGTGTGCTGTGAATTTTGTGCTGCTGTTTAAAAAATGCCAACTGTTTACCAAGGAGCTGTAAAGCCAAAGAGTGTGCCCTTGTCCTGCATCATCAAAATTGTTTACAGAGTTTTTGTCAGCTTTTGAAAAATGAATTCTGTGAAGAAAAGTGTGGAAAACTAAGGGTAGCAACAGAGAAATTGTGCCCTGGACGTTTAAAATGCTTTTAAAAAAATGAATTCTGTGAAGAAAAGTGTGGAAAACAAGGGGTAGCAACAGAGAAATTATGCCCTGGACGTTTGAAATGCTTTTAAAATGAATTCTGTGAAGGAAAGTGTGGAAGACTAGGGGTAGCAACAGAGAAATTATGACCTGGATGTTGGAAATGCTTTCTGAGTAAATGGAGAGACTGCAGAGTTAATGGCAATAGTGCATAGTTGAAATGGGCTCCCGCCCGTGGAGTCAGTTAAAAAAAAAAAAAAAAGTGCAACAATTTAAATTTGCCTGCTCGACGATCGCCGTGAGGAGAGGAGCCCTCGCGAGGAAGAAGAGGCTCATTTGCATGGCGTCGTGTGGTTGGTCAGGTTGCAATTGGTCCCGCCCCTCAGCCAGCTCTACAGAGACTGCCTCAGCATTCAAGAGGCAGACAGAGTGTAGTGCGTGTACTGGCAATAGAGGAGCATCGCGGAGGATTCAAAGCACTGTAAACATTCAAAAAATAGACTTGTTTGTTTAAAATCGGGCTCAACCCGCAAATCGATCGTGGAAATAGCGAGTTTGGTGGTTAAAACGACGATTGCTAAGACTGCCCGCCCGTTTGTGTTCCAAGGCCTTAAAAAAAACTGGCTGCAGGCCGTTTTACCCCATCGCAGCAAATTGCTACTGATAACAGTAAGTAAATGTCCCAAAAACTGCTCAAACAGTGATTTTCAGTAATGCCATATAAAACGTGTGTGCAGCAGTGTAGTCGCTTTGCAATTAACGACTGTGTAAAGTCCTGCCAGCAAGTGCAAGTCTGTAAAGCCATTGAATGTGTGCATGGAAGTAAAATAGCCTCAGTTTAAAGTTTGCAGCCAGAGAGAGACTGTAGGTTGTAGCAAAATGCAACACTAGTAGAAGCAGGCAATCTTGTGCTGAAACCTGAAGTTTTAAGGGACTGTAATAAAATGAATGTTGCCAGCTTGTGAAAAGTCCAAGGAAAATCTTGTAAATGTGTATAAAGTCAGAACAGAGCAAGTTGTGCAGTTTGAGTAAAAGTTATCAGTAGCTTGTGTAAATCGGGTGCGCAGTGGCTTGACCCAGATTCTAAATGTTGATGCACAGGAGTGCTGCCGCCGCCATTACAGGGTGGGGTAGTAAAGTAAACACAGCAGCAGAGGAGCCATTTTAAAGCTACAGAGTGTGTTCATTAAAGTGAGACTTTCAGTTACAGTGAACTTTTGTTTGTTTTTCTGCAGTTATGGCCTCAGGACCAGCTCGTTACCCGGATCATGCCCGGGTTGCAGTAACAGCAGCAGTAAATAGACTGAGAGATATTGAGAAGTGGTGCTATGGAGGGCAACTGCCTCCTGATGTGGCAATTCCTAATTATCCAGTGCGTGTATGCCAAATATGCTTGAGTGCTGGAAGGGACGTCTTCATGATTCCTCACTGTGCTGGATGCCTTCAAAAATATGGCTTGTATAAAGTGCCTCCAATTCGTTTGGCTCCCACATGGACAAAAAATTCAGGACTCTGCAGTTGGCAGCACACAGCACCAGGTGGAGCCTGTGGAGGAAGGTCCTCGGGGAGTGTGGCACAAAGCTAGAGGGTGCAGAGTTAGAGACTGAACCTGAAGTTGAAGTTTTGGATGCTGGATCTCAGAAAGAGAAAGTTTGGATAAAGCATCAATAGACCCCTGGGTGGGGGAGCCTAGCCCAAGTCTCTTAGGTGAAGATGAGATGCGGGAGGCCTTTGAATGGGAGGTGTCGACCTCCGCGCCTAGTGAAGAATGGATAGTCTCGGGGGTGAGAATGACTGCTCACTCCTGGGCTCAGATCCTCAGTGAAGAGGAAGATGAGGGGGAACCTATGTGGCCTTGTGAAAAAGGAACGGGTACACAGCCTCAAGATCTTGCCTCAGAGGAATGTATTGAAGAAGGTGGTGATGCTACTACCCTGGCTTTACAAGAGGAAGAAGTCAGGGATCCGTTTTTAATTTCCTTGAGAATGCGAAGCTGGCAGAACCAGGACTGGCCACCCCCAAGCCAGGCCAGCGGTCTCAGATTGACCAAAGCAAGTAAAGAGGAGAGACTGGTTCATAGAAAGGCAAATGAGATCTATGGTATGACCTTTCCTACCTTTTCTCGGAGAGTCTGGGAGGAGATTGAGGACTGCAGAAAATCCTGGATCTGGAATGAAGCAATGAAAAGTGTGCATCCTGGGGCCAACCAGCATGTAAAGAATAGACTGTTTCACGAAAAGTATACCCAGTGGAAGAGAGGCAGGCACTGTTTATGGACAGAGTGAGAATAGTGGACGGAGAGGACATGAAATCTCCCACTGTGTGAGTTATGTGCACCCAAACGGGGTAATAATTCAAGCCCCTGACCCCTGGTACTATTGGCCTCAGTGCAAGGACCTCCCAGAAAATGTGCCCGTCCCTACAAAATGGATAGCCGAGCAGTGGTAGTCAATACTGCCACACCACTGTGAAGTGCCCTTATTGATCCGCCAATATGAATAACCAAGGACTCAGGTGCTCCACATTCATCAGTCTACAGTGTACTGTCCTGTCCAGCAACCATCGAATGGCCCACCAGATGACTTCAGATCCAGAGAGGATACCATCCCAGCTGTTTCCTGTTCATCGCCTGGTAATCGGATGACGTCGGACCAGCTGTTTTTCTTTTTGTTCCTGTTCTAAGGTTCCGTCTCCAGAGATGACATCAGCCCAGCTGTTTCCAGATGTGCCCTCCTGTGGTTCCCAGAAGATGTCCGCCCAGCTGTATCAGAAGAAATGCTGCCAAGGAGAGTCTTTGGCTGCGGACCAGGTTCATGCACAGTCTTGTACTACAAATGGCTGGTAAGTCCAAACGTTTCTATCTTTATGACATTGCAGTACACATCTTACACTACCGACTTCAAAAATGTGTAAACTGTTCGCAAAGACTCTCACCTTCGGGACTTTGTCCTGTTAGAACTGTGCTTCACCGGGCTCCGGCCCAGGAGATACTCTTTATTGGACTAGCCTTCAGGCCTTGTGGTCACTAGTTGGGACTTTTAGGGCACTCCATCCCCCCAAATGTGTATTGTAAATAATGTCATCATTGTACTCTAATGTAAATACTGTTTTTCTACCTTTTTTCTAAAAAAAAAACCTTTTTGGGATTGTTCAGTGTTTTGTATGGTAGGGGTTTTAGATAGACTGTGTATGCAGATTAGGAGTGTGTGTTTGTCTTTCTTTTTCTTACAGGTGTTCCTGGGAAGACAGAAAAGAAGACAAGAAGAGGAGGAGGGGCTCATCGTAGTTCCTCGTCAGTGCTTTATTGTGTAGAAATTTAAAGTACTGTGGTGTCATTGTTATGGTTATTTCTGTATTAACTCTTTTCCTTCCACAGGTGTAGTTGTGGGGGTAGGGAGGAGGCAGTATTTGGTGTGGTTGCAGGTTGCTCAAGGTCGGGGAGGTCCCCGGGTTTGTTTTTGTTTTGGAATATTATGTTAGAGGCAGATAGGTTTTCCCTAGAGGGTTGGGGGGATAGACAGGCTGTGGTCCTGAACGGCCGTAGGGACTGCAGTGCTGATCTATTAGTGCTATGCTCTGGACGGTTCTACCAGAGCCACTAGGTGTCCATAGTAAGTGGATAGTGTAGAGGCTGACATGTCAGCTATAGGCCTCTAGGCCCTTAGTGTTGCCTGCCTGTGCTTGCACATGGTAGGAGGGGGCCTGATCACCCCCCTCCGCAGGTAGCACATAGGGTGGGATGGCCTAAGGCCGGGTGCATAATGACTGGGGACAGTCATTTTCCTGGTCAAGGGCGAGTGTAACCCCTGTTACCCAGGGTTACTAGAATCCCAGTAAGACCTAGTGGTAGGCAGGGAAGGCAGCTTGTGAAACTCCAGTTAAATGGGTTTCACACTGTCTCACTCTGTTCTCAGTCTCAACTGAGACTGAGAGATGACATCACCAATAGAACTGTCGCAGCTGCATAAGCCACATTGGAATCTGCAGCAGAGGGAGTGAGATAGAATGTTGGGAGTTTTCAAAGTCAGTTTCTGTTTACCTTCTGTGTGAGAAGGTCAGTGTCCAGTTTCAAGTGGTGGAGACCGCTGTCCAGGTCTCAGTGCCCCCTCCCTCCCGAGGCGGGGTAAAGTATCCTATGTAGATTCCAGGGCAATCCCTAATTTCTGCTAAGGAAGAGAGAGCTGCCTTTACAGTTTCTGTTCGGTCTTAAAAGTAGAAGGAGTTGTACTTCGCCTGTGGGGCACCTGCAACAAAAGGGTGAGTTTGCTCTAATTTGAGAGGGCAAAAAATGTGTTTCTTCAGTTTGGGAAATGTGAAGAAGTCTGGGATTTGAACTACTATTTGGGAGGCCTGTAGTACTAGGAAAAACAAATGGAGTAGTGTCAAAATCTAAAGTCTGTGTAAATTCAAGATATGTTGTAGAGGGGGTGCGACAGTTCATCCACCGTTTAATGTACAATTTCAAAGTTTCAGTTTTTCCAGAGAAATGGCCGGGTATGGGCTGTGGGAGCTGGAGGTGGGCAACCCCCCCATCTTTAGTAACCAGGTCCACCTCTACAGATTTCTGCTGTGATTGCTACTTGCCTCATGCGCCCAACCAGTAATGAGGTAGGTACCCAGACGTGGGTCGCAAATGGGAAAATCTCTCTAGGAGTCGCAGACTCTAAGTGGTGTGGGGAGCCACAACTTGGGAAAAGAATTCTCTTTGTGAGATGGGAGTCAGAAGAAAGTAAGAAGGAAATCTCTATAGGGGTCGCAGACTCTAAGTGGTGTGGGGAGCCACAACAAGTAAAATGGGTTCATTTTCCCAATGAACCGTCAGTCAAGTGGCCGGCAGGGGAGCCGGGCCAGTCGGGCTGTGTATCCAAAGCGCATGCAAGTCTGGGTTGTTTGCCTGGTGGGTCCAGAGCCTGAAAATTAGTAGAAATGGGTTCATTCTTTAAGTGGACTGCCTTGTAGTCTCTAATCTGCATTATCAGTAAACGTAGCCCCTTGGGGGTCCATCTATGCTTTGTTATGTTCAGCTAGTTGTGAATAAAAGCCACACTGAAAAATCCCAATCCTGGTTCTGGACATTACAGTTATTGCTTCCTGTAGTCGGATTTACTTGGGTGCCCCTGTGCAGAATAGCCAAACCTAGGTCCCCTTGTGCCAGGTAACCTCATCCTCCCCGAACCCAGGTCCCCACCAGGTATTGCTGCCAGTGCCAACAGCATGCCACCTGTCATTTTGACAAAAAGGCAGGGCTGGGGGTTACATGTGAGAGTGTGAGTAGTGATTGCTCGGACTGAGGGAGCTCAGTAGGAGAAATGGACCAGGGTGAGGGAATGTCTGGGACGGGGGCAGCTCTGGGAGAGCATGGTAGTGGTAAGTGTCGTACTGTACGCATGCATGGGGGTCGTGGGTGCCCATTCCTGTTGGACTGCTTGAAACTTGTGAGTGTCCCCTCCAGAAGCAGGACCAGTACCATCTCCTGTCCTGACTCTAAGGCAGTTGAACCACCACTACCACCACCACCAAGTCCAGCACCAGGTCCTCTGGAACAGGATGTGCCTGTTCCCCCGGGCCCAGGTGTGGATCCCATCCCTGTTCAGCATTGTGACCAGCCAGTTGCCAGTTCATCTGGCCTCCCCCCCGCCTGTGCCTGGTCCTCCCCGCACCTCCATTGTTTAGCAGTTGTTTGACTGTGTCACAGGGGGACAGCAGTGTGGTCAAGTGCCACCTATGTGAGGTGGAGGTGTGCCGTGGCCCCCGGGGGACTCACCTGGGGACTGGGGGCCAGCACACCCATATGCTCAATCACCACAAGTTGGAATGGCAGGCTGCCGCAGAACAGCCCATGCCTGCACCTGCTGACCATTCTGTAACAGAGGGTGTAGCTGTGCATGGCAGCATCCCTAAGAAGAGGAGGGCCACAGCAGCACCTGCTGCTTCACCAGCACCCCCACCACCACCATCACCACTAGCAGGTCATCCTGTAGAACGTGTGGACCCCAGAGAACTGCGTGTAACACAGGCTGACTTGGCAGCTCTGGAGTGCTGCCAAGGAGAACAATGAGAGGGTGCATGCTGTGGAACAGCAGCTGGATCACACAGAGGGGCAAATTATGTCCATGCTGGAACTGCTGCTGGATCACCATGGGATCCCACATTAGTTTTTTTCCTCACACCATGTGCCCCCCACACATTTCTTGCTGTGTTATCAAATGTATTCCTCCACCATCCCTGACCCTTGTATGTAATTATGCCCTTTTTTTGTTGTCTTCCATATGTATTCTGAGCAGTGCAAGTATACTGTGCTAAACTGCATGGTGCAGTCTTCTTTCCAGTCTGTGTATGTACTGCAGACACTGTCCAACTCCCTGACTTAAAATCACTTATTAATGAGTACAATGATGGGATGGTGAAGCCTGGAGACATACTACAAAACAGACTTACAGTGCATCCAAGTAACTAGTAAAAAAATGAATGTTGTGATTGGTGACATAATCATAAATCGTGATTTGTGACAACATTTGTGACCGTGATGATGAATAAACGCAAATGCCTACGGCTGTACTTCCCTGGGCCCCGATGAGGTGTGGCACAAAACTCCCCGACTTGAAAACACTCATTAATGAGTACAATGGTGGGGTGGTGAAGCATGGAGAGATTCTACAAAACTGGCTTACAATACATCCAAGTAACTAGTAAAAAAAATGAATGTTGTGATTCGTGACATGATCGTAAATAGTGATTTGTGACTGCATTTGTGACCGTAGTGATGAAGAACGTGATTTGTATCACAAGTGACACGTGATGATGGTCCTGACTTAAAAACACATATTAATGAGTACAATGTTCATGCAGAATTATGCACCACACCTGTCCAGTACTCTGAAGGGAAGCCAAAGAAACAACTGACTTAAGTTAGAGATGTAGATTGGGCCCTAAAGAGATGCAAGTGCACAGACAAATTAAGATTGTGCTGCACACTGAAGAGATGCAGATGCAAAGGCACAACACCTAACCAGTGCTCACCATCGGAAATTCAAATCTGGAAAAGCATACCTCTGCCAGTTGGGGCAGGCCGCGGGGGGGGGGCAGTGTACTGCACTGCTGCAGTAACAGTCACTAGTACTAGTACCAGTAAAGATACCACAAAGAAGTACAAAAATTACACAGCTGCAGTGGATAGCAGGTTCACATTGCTGAAATTATGTGGCACAATAAAAGGTGTCTAATTTGATGACATGCATCACACACATACTCACACACACACACACTAAGTAATGCGTAGCAAATTGAAAACTTCAGTAATATAACCACATATTTTAAACAAACTAAAATTATGCACTATTGCACCACAACAGTCAGCAAAAAAATGGCAAGAATTATTGGAAATATTACTGTGTGTACATTAACAGTTACGCAAGAAAAATATCACCAAAACAGAAAGCAGTGTCTTTTTCTCCAAGTTAATCTACGTACACCACAGATACGCCTCTCCCCCAAAGCACACTTCCACTGTCTCTCAGTCCATAGACTGAATGTTGTACATTAACATTCAAAATCCACACACAAACAATAAATGCTCAATGATATGAGCACAGGAGGGTTTCCTATAATCGATGAATTAAAGTTTCAGCAAAAAAAGGAATCAAAAAGGCTTAACAGCTTTTAGAAGGTTTGAATTGCAGAGAGCTCTCAGAGCAGATTGTCTCCTGCAGCTTCCTACACACACTACCCCAAATTGAGGCTGTGCACAACAATCTAGAGCCCATGTGACCTGAAATCCCATGAATCACTGCAAAATGTGCCTTTGGAGCTTAAAAACAAGACGAAGTGAGGCGGAGTACATTGTTTTCAATGTACTTCGTCTTAAGAATTGGTGGAGTAGTGGTTTGGGAAAGCAAGTAAGCCAAGTCATTGTTTTCAATGGACTTTATGCTACCCATTAGAACGCTGGCACCACTTATGCTATGAGCACTCCGTGAATTTGCTTTCACCCGTGGTTCCACTTTGAAGAGCGAATTGGGGCCACTTCGCCCATCTCTACTGCTGACCAGTGGGGACAGAAAGGATCTCCAAGTGGAGGGGCACCTGGGGACCAGTGACCACCACATGGTACAGTTCAAATTCATCACAGGGATACAGTCAAGCCATACAAAGACAATGATCTTACATTTCAGGGGAGCTGACTTCTGCAAGATGGGAAAAAGTGCTAAACCGTGGAACAAAGAAAGGCAGGAAGGGGTGGAGGAGCAATGGGTATACTTTAAAAAAACTTTATTGGGGTCACAGAACAATGTGTTAAGATGAGGAGCAAAGCTGTGGCAGAAAAGGTAAGAGCCAAGAAGGTGGCCTTCAGAAAGTACAAGGAGATGCAAAGGGATGAAGATAGGGAAGAGCACAAGAAGTCCCTGAGAGAGGCAGGAAAAGCTGCAAGGAACATGAAGGCACAGACTGAAGAAAGATTAGCTCAATCAGTGAAGGCAGGGGATAAGACATTCTACAGGTACATTAGTGAGGGAAGAAAGTCCAGGGGAGAATCTCTAAGATCAGAGGGGACAAGGGCAAGAGCATAGAGGAGGATCAGGAGGGGCGTCAATTCTAAACAAATATTTCTGCTCAGTCTTCACAGTGGAAGGGGAGGGACAGGGACCACAGTTAGACATCTTTGACACTGAGGAGAGGGAGGTGGACACCAGTCCTTTTACAGAGAGAGGGCTGAAGGAGCTTACAAAGCTAAAAGTGGACAAAGCTATGGGTCCAGATGGCATACACCCTAAGATCCTGAAGGAAATAAGGATAGATCTGACAGCCCCACTGGCGGTCCTCTTCACTGACTCCTCAAATATGGGCAAGGTCCCTGAGGACTAGAGAAGGGCACATGTGGTCCCTCTGCACAAGAGTGGCAGCAACGAGGAAGCAGGGAACTACAGGCCAGTAAGCCTCATGTCAGTAGTGGGTAAGATCATGGAGACACTCCTTAAGGAATGGATTGTGGGATACCTAGAATACATAGAGGCACAGGATCAGAGGCAAAATGGTTTCACAACAGAAAGGTCCTGTCAAACAAAACTGATTGAGTTTTTTGACTGGGTGACAAAGGTGGTAGATCAAGGAGGAGCAGTAGATGTCACCTACAGTGCCTAGATTTCAGCAAAGCCTTTAATACTGTTCCACATAGAAGGCTGGTCAACAAGATGGGTAGTTTGAGGATGGACTGCAAAGTGGAGAACTGGGTTAGTAACTGGTTGATGGACAGGAAGTAAAAGGTAGTAGTAAATGTAGCCCAGTCAGAGTACATGGAGGTGAACAGTGGGGTACCTCAGGGATCAGTTCTGGGGCCAGTCCTCTTCAATGCCTTCATCAGCGACATTGCGAAGGGCTGGAGGGGAAGATCTGCATGTTTGCAGATGACATCAAGAGCTGCAACAGAGCAGATACTCTAGAGGGAGTGATAAGGATGAGAACAGACTTAGAAAGGCTGGAAAGATGGTCCAAGATGTGGCAGCTGAGGTTTAACACACAGATGTGCAAAATCATGCACTTAAGGAGTAGAAGCCTGAGTGAGAACTACAGGATTGGGGGGCGCTGCTGGCAGTCACCAAGGAGGAAGGAGATCTGGGGGTCATTATCACAGATGACCTAAAGGCCACCAAGTAGGTAACAAAGGCAGTAGGAAGGCCTGTGGGGTGTTGGGTTGCATAGGAAGGGGGTATCACAAGCTGAAGAAGGGAGATACTGGTCCCATTGTACAAAACACTGGTGAGGCCTCATCTGGAGTACACCATGCAGTTCTGGAGGCCGCACCTTCATAAGGACATCAAAAGGGTGGAGATGATGCAGAGAACAGTGACTAAGATGGTGCAAGGTTTACAGCATAAGTCGAATGAGGAAAGGTTGAAGGACCTCAATATGTATACACCAGAGGAGAGGAGGAACGAGGAGATATGATTGAGGCATTCAAGTACCTCAAGAGCATAAATAAGGTGAGAGGGGAAAACATATTCCTGTACAAAAAGAGTACTAGAACAAGGGGACATGAAATGAGATTGGAGGGGGGCCATAAAGGGGAAATGGGAGAAAGTTCTATTTTACTGAGAGGGGGGGGGTGCATGCATGGAATGGACTGCCCCAGGAAGTGGTGAGAGCATGCACAATGGCAGATTCAAACATGGGATAGGAATAAGGGAACCACAGTGATGGGAAGGAATAGGTAAGAGATGGAATAGCTAAGCCAATGACCAACTAGGGTCATAGGCCGCTAGTACAGTGGTAGCCACAGACATTGCCAGCTATTTCCAGATATTTCATGAAATTTCTGAGGAGTTTCTCTCTGCTGCCCCTACTGTTTCAATGCAGAAAGCATCAGATATTTCTGGAAATATCACAGAAATTTCAGGAAATAGCTGGTAGTGTCTGTGGCTGCTACTGTACATCTAGGGCAAACGGGCAGACTTGATGGGCCTGGCAGTCCTTTTCTGCCGACAACTTCTATGTTTCTGTTTTGTGTTTTTATGAACTCATCTAGTATAACACTGGGGGGCCAGTTATGAGAAGAAAAAATTACAGTGGTCATCGGAATACTTCACATCCATACCATTACCCCCAACGCTGAATTTCAAGCCATTCTGTTCATTATCATTAGGGTCATATATTGTGCACAAACACTGGTTCCCTTACAACATGGTTTATTCAGAAGCTGATGCTATAAGGGAAGTGCAGGAAAGTGGGGATCAAGAGGAAGCAACGTGGTCGTTGGCCGTGAGTGAGGGGTGCTAATGGGGAGTGGGGCTTTATTAGGATGTTTAGGACCAGAAGACACCCTGGGGCAAAATGGGACCTGGAGAGAGATGAGACATGTTTGGTTTCCATATCCAGGTATCCCACTGTACTAAGCTGGCAGGTGACGATTTGTCTGTCTTCCTCTCTCTGTCCCCTGTAGGCGATGCTTTGAAATGCAAGATCATTGAAGAACAAGACTACCATTATGGCAGATTTAATTTTGGGTTTCTTGGTTGAGCTGGTTTGCATCACAAAGACCTGGCTGAGTGATGATGCTGGCCCAGTGTTGGAAGCAGCAGTCTCAGCTGGATTCTACATTTTACATTGCACGTGGCGGGATCGTAGGGGGTGGAGTCTATCTGTTTTAGATCTGAGTTAAACTTCACTGTGAAGTCAGTGGGTGGCACCTCATTGATTGTGTGTTGGTATGTGGGGGGTCCAAGTTCAGGTTGCAGGATTCTCTTGGTGTACGGGCCTCAGGGGTATGAGGGATTTTCTGCAGGAAATTGTGGACTTCATCACCGACAGGGTCTTGGAGTCACCCAGATGGATTGCTCTGGATGACTTCAACACCTGGGTTAATGATAAATTCTTGCATTTTGGAAGGGATTTCCTCCAGTTGATGAAATCACTGGGCCTCACACAAGTTATTACTTCTGTGACTCACCAGAGTTGGCACACCTTGGACTTGGTTTTCTCCCTGGGGCTCAAGATTAGTAACCTCAGGATTGATCCAGTCAGTTGGTCAGATCATTGCATGATGAAGTTCTCCTTCAGAGCTCCCTCCATAGTCCTTCCTCTTTGGAGATGTTCAGTACCACCCTTTAAGAAGGCTGAGACCAGAAGGACTGTTGGCTGCACTGGACATCTCAGATATGCTGGCAGCATGTGAGATGGGATCACAGAATGTAGTAGTGACCTATAAGAAGGCTTTTGACTCTGTAGCACTCACCTGTGTAAGACCTCAGGTCTGATGCTTAGATTCCCCATGATTTGATGGTGAGTTTAGGGAGCTGAAAACCAGGGGTTGGAGGTTACAGCACTGTTGGAGAAGGTCCAGGGCGGTTCCCCATGGTTTGATGGGTGGTTTAGGGAGCTGACAAACAAGGGTTGGAGGTTATAGCATCGTTAGAGAGGTCCAGGGCCCAGGAGAACAAACTGACTTCAGTAAGTCACTATGGTGAATATCAAAGGACAATCTCCTGTGAGAAAGCAGCATTACTGTCTAGGGAGATTGCGGCTGAGAGGGATTGACTAGCTCAGCTCTTCCACACTGTGGGCAGGTTATTAAACCCAATCTGTCTTCAGCTGTTACAGGTGGTTTCATCTGCTAGATGCGAAGAGTTTGCTTGATTCTTCTTGGACAATGTTCTCTATTCTGGCCAGGACCTCTCCAAACAGGCTGAAACAACCTGGCAGGGTCCAGCCTGCATATCATGAATGCAGTCAGGTGTCTTGGTGAGAGTTTCATCCAATTGTAATGGAAGAGGTCTAGAAAGGTGATTTTGGAGCTGTGTCCCACTTTTTGTGAACTAGACCAAGACTCCACATGTCTACTAGTGAGTTGCATGGGTTTTCTGGAGTCAATGTTCATTGGAATAGTTCAGTGCTCCATTTAGTTGGAGGTCTTCCAAGGGGGTATTGAATAATGCACTGGTTTGGCCCCTTTTGAAAAAAAAAAAAACATTCTTGGACCTGGATATTTTAGCAGATTACATTCCAGTCTCTAACTTACCATTTTTAGGTAAGGTGATCAAGAAAGTTGGGGCACTACAGCTAAAGGTATGCCTTGTAGTTCATGACATCTATATGCCCCTACAGTCAGGTTTTAGATTGAGGTATAGCACTGAGGCTGCATTTATCACAGTGCATAATGAGTTTGTTAGGACTAGAAAGAGGAGTAAATGATCAGTACTTGTTCTCCTTGATCTCTCTTCAGTATTTGACACTGTGGACCATGGTCTGCTGTTGGATTTACTGAGACAGTATGGGGGACTCACTGGTATTGTCATTCATGGGTTTGAGTCCTACTTTAGGGATAGGATGCAGATGATGGTGGTGATGGGAACTTTCTCATCATCTACAATGCCCCTTCTCTGTGGTGTGGGTTCAGTCCACTCACCTATGTTGTTCACAGTGCACATGCTGCCCCTGGGGAGGATCATTTGACAGTACAGTCTGGGTTTCCGCTGCCATGTGAATGACACCCACTTGTATTTATCATTTGCAGCTGGGACACCTGATACTGCCAAGGTGCTGAATGTGTCCAAGTCTGAGATTCAGAAATAGATTGTAGTTGACAGAGACTTAACCTGGACAAGGCTGAGGTACTAGAGATTGAGCTGGGTTGGGGGAGAGCAGAAGTAGTTATGGGAAAGACGTTGCTTTGGCTCACATCTTCAAGGCTGTTGACCTCTGCAAAGGTGAAAAATCAGGGGGTCATTTTTGATGATCAGCTGACACTGGAGGCTCAGGTATCTGCGGGTGTCAGGAGTGGCTTTTACCATCTTAAGAACATCAGCCGGATTAAGTCCCTTCTCCATTCTGAAGATCTGCCGAATCTGTTATATGCATTCATGATGTCTAGACTGGATTACTGTATTGCGCTGTACCCCGGGGTTGGTGGAGGTACCCTCCGATGCTTGCAGCTGGTGCAGACAGCAGCAGCCAGGTTACTAACTGACCTTTTGAGGTTTAGTCATGTGACCATGGTCTTGTGTGATCTGTACTGGCTGCATGTGAAGAGGCATGTGACCTTCAAGATTGGTTTACTAACCTAGAAAGCCCTAAATGGGTTGGCTCTGGCTACCTGTTAGATCTGCTGAATCCTCTCCGGTCCTCATGTCCCTTCACTCCTCTGAGGACAGTCTACTGTCAGTCCCATGGGCCCAGCTTAAGTCTTCTAAGGATTGTATGTTTGAGGTTGCCAGCCCTTTGCTATGGAATACCTTGGCTAGGGGACTGAGGGAGGCCCCCTCAGTGAAGAAAAGGGTGTTGAAAGCTTACCCATTTAGACTGGCTTTCAGAGACTAAATTCTTGGTCCCTGGGTATTTTCAAGATGCACCTCCTGGTATAACATATTTTAGTTAATTTTAATAACTGAAGCTATTTATTTTTGTTATTATTTAAGTTGTTGATTTATCTGTTTGTTGTTATTTTTTTACCTGCCAGTCTTACCTGTATGGTGCCCTGAGCCTCAGGGGAATGGCACCCTCTAAATACATTTACTACTACTACTAGCCCGACAATCATCTCCTGTTTGTGACATCACTGTTCATTTCTGTGGACATGACTGTGATGTCACTGCATTGGATTAAAACTTCCATTGTTAAATAATCATCTGCTGTAGTTGATATTTATTGAACCCAGTTACTGACAGCATTTAAATACACTAAGTAATAAATAGCGAAATGGCTGGAAATAGAGCAGCAAAGAAAACTGGCACCCCTCCAGACTGTAGTTGTATAAGGTCAGGCTTTATTACAAACAAGTCCAAAGCATAAAATCTGCCAAAAGCAGCAGCAGCAGGTGGTACAAAGATCCTCTACTGGTTTCACACCATGTGCGTCATCAGGAGGATCTAATGGTTGGAAATGCCAATTGATTTAAAATGTTATGGGGCTGAGTTCTACTGAGGCCAAACATGGCTCATTTTTCTGGTGGTAAGAGCCTCCTTTTATATTTAATTTATTATAATAAATGATCAGCCTGTTTCATTTGTAGTTTTCAACACCAAAAATCCACGCTTTGGAACATCTGGAGAAATATTTCATGGTTAGCTTCTCTAATCAGAGTCACACTCCAGCCAACCAGACACATGGCTGGGATGGTGAGCTGATTAAGGCAGCTGGAAATAAGCACAAAGAACAAAGTACTGTAAGCATCCAAATCAAGGACTTACTTATATATATATTTTTTTTGTCATATCTCTGTTTCTTCCCTTGAAGAGCAGATCTCCGTGATCCCCCGGCCACCGACACCCATGCCCCCTGGGCCCAGTCTGGCACCCCCTCAGAGCCTGACATTATCACTTATGTAGCTCTGAATGCAGGATCCTCTCGGGTACTGGGGGGCACCCCACTGGGCACGACCATCAGCTGCTGAGATCAAGCCCTGCCATTTTCTGCCTGGTTTTTCCTTCCCCCAGAGAGCCGGACGTGCAATGGCATGCAAGCACATATATGCTGACGCCCGCTGTGCTCTCCCCCCACTCTACTGCTCACTGCTGTAGTGCTACTGGCCTCCGCCAGTCACCGCTACAGTGTGCTGCAGTGTCCCAGCCCTCCCCAGAGGAAGGAGAGCAATCATAGGATGCTCGATCTTTCCTCTCCCCTGCCAACCCCTGGAGACTGAGTCCATTCCTGAACCCGGGTCGCCGGTGTGGAGCGAGGTGTGGCGTCCAGCGCCTCAACCCTCAGCACCACCAGGCTGGCCTAGGACTTACTAACTAAAAATGCTTTTATTTTGAAAAAGTGCAAGTGCTCTGCTACTGACTCTAAACCATGCTGATATCAGCAGTGAAACAAACTCTTATGTTTCGCTCTGCAGACTGCTGAGCTTCATCAGAGATTGCTTTGACAAACATTGTGCTGCAATATATACATATCATACTGACCTTGTGATTTAAAATACACGAGCCTGTGAGCTACAGTATGTTAATTAAAAACATGAACAGGACTAAGATTAGACAAGGCACAATCACTTAATGAGACAGTTCAAATGCTTTATGTATTTACAATCAAAATGCTTTACGTATTTACAATCAATCAATTTGTTAGTGAATCCATACATATAAATATAAAACACCCAACAATGGCATAAATTGAAACTCACAAAAAGGCAAATAAATCAATATTATAATTGTGACCCCTTCCCTCCCTTGCCTTTAACGCGAATGTCCAGTAGCTTTCGCATTGTCCTATTCTCCGCTCTAAGCTATCACCACGGGAACCCACTGAAACTTTATTAATGCCCACACATTTAATTGAATATGTCCTGTCTGAATTCCCCTTAACATGCTGGACTATTGCATAACTCATAGCTTGTCTATCCAAAGCCCTTTCATGTTTCCCAATCCTTACTCTAAATTCCCTTGTGGTAAGAGATTGTGTCACTGCTGATAAAAGTATGGTTTAGTGCCAGTAGCAGAACACTTGCACTTTTTCTAAATAGAAAAGGTTTTAATAAGTAAGTCCTTGGTTTGGGTGCTTACTTTGTTCTTTGGACTAAAGGTTTTTGTAAAAGCATCAAACCCCTCTTGATGCGGCCAACCTGCCTTTTTGTTTGTAGCTGAAAATAAGCCCATTTGATGAATGCTTTCTCCTAATTGCAAACAGTAGACCAAAAAAAAATGCACAAACACACAGAGGCTTACATCTCACAAAAACTGAGTCATTTAAGAAACAGGCTTATTTTATATTATATTACATAATAACACCCCCATGAAGAACATGTAAGTAATTTCACATGTTGTTAGTGTGGGGACCTCATAACAGCACTTGAGCTTCTCTCTTGTGTCCATGATGTCACTGCAACAACTCGGTGTGATGTTATCAGCTTGTTATTCATGGGGTTGGGTAGTTATTCTCTATTGGCTCTATGCATTAATGTGCAGATTGTCTACATGCCATGATATCAGAGGCTTGAAGGCAACCTTAAGTTGGAATGCCATACAGTGAGGGTTCAGCGGACCCCCAGCAGCATTCACGGAAGGTGCACAAGCCCCTTGTGCACTCAGTACCCCAGCAGCCCACACAACCATACACTTTTGGTGGTCTGGGGAAGTGTTGGGGGGCATGCCCTCACTCTGCACCATTCACTAAGGTGCGGGATGTAGGGCATTGGGGGGCACAAGATATGGCAGGGAGGACCCTGCTATAACCAGAGCATGCCTCCATCAGTGACACCCACTGGCTCCAGCGGACATAGAATCCCTCCACCATGATACCCCAGCCCAACTAGCAGCATGGTAGAGCTTGGGACAATTGGGCACTCACCAATATGTTTAAAATTCCCAGGACCCATGCCAGCCCAGAATCCCCTGCTTGTGCGGAACAGGGGATCCACTATGGGACCCAGGATTGGCATCTGATTGGATGTCTGCCTGTGTCTTGCGATCCTCCCCCATGCAGCTGTATGCCGGTGGGACAGGATCATGGACAGGAGTCTGGCATTAGTGAATACTGGCCACCAGTCAGCTGTCCATGGGCACATAGCTATGCTGGCTGAGTACATGTATTTCAAACAGCATGAAGTCTTGCTGTATTCTGACTATTGCAGTTAGCCCCAGCACTTGAACTGCTCCGGAGAAGAAAGAGTTAAATTCTATGCAGAGCATAGAACATTGAGCTTGCGCTCTGTTCAAACCTCTGTCTGCTGCACCTTAAAGTGTAACCATCAGACTCTTTACTTCGCCTAACTGAACAGTCGCTCCGGAGATTTCTCCTCTGCTCACGGTTCTCGGTTGGTTAAAGTCGTCGGTTTTACCGATAAATTCTTTGTTTTTTCAGTTCAGATCTCTGTCTGTGGTACAGTAAATACATAGGTAGTGGACTAGATTGAAGAAACTTGTGAAAATTGTAAACTTATTATTCAACTGGTTCGGTTGAACTGGTTGCTGTGTGGAACTTGTGTTTTATTGTTTATTCTGTCAATTTAGTGTGTCATACTGGTCCTTATCTGTTTAAAAAAAAAACATGGTTTTATGTTTTTTTCAAATACCCGTGACATGGTTAGAAACCGATAAGGGAGTCTTGCCTGGCTGAAGCCGAGTAAAGGGTAAGTTTTGTTGATTTAGGATGGCCATGTCTGAGAAACCCAAAAGAAATGCTGGACCCACTGGGTTTCAACACTGCAGTGTGTGTGGGGAGGCCTTTGCTAAGGCTGATCCCCACATCACTTGTGTTTATTGTCTGGGGTTTGACCACCTCAATTCAGACTGCCAAATTTGTAAGAATTTCCCTAAAGCCACCCTGGATAAAAGATTGGGCAGGCTTAGGGAAAAAGAGGATGAGAAGTCCACTGACCCAGACTGCCAGCCCGGTTCGGTTCCGACCGAACCAGAAGAAGTGCCCTCTGACCAGGGCGAGACTCCTTCAGGCAAAAGGAGAACTGATTCCAAGGGATTGGTTCCATTGGAAAGAAAAGGAAAAGAAAAATGAGTCGGTTCAGATCCAGAACCTCATCATCCGACCACCGAGGAAATTGCGCGAGCGATTCGCATAGTGGAATTGCTTTGTTCCGTTCCGACCGATCCGGCACCTTCTGGCAGGTATTCGGTTTGGTCGATTCCTCCGGTTCAAGATTATACCCCTGAAGATTTTTATGAACTCAACTTGGAGGGGGATGATGATTATGATGATGATGAAGTTGATGATGATGATGGAATAGTAGGTCTGGATGAGCCCATAGAACCGGACATCTCCCCAGACAGGCCTTCTGGTGTTTCCCCTCCTAGGCTCTCTGAGTCCGCTTCCCATTTTATGTTCTACAGGAAAGTGGCAGAAACCCTCCTGAAAGAAGCTATTGAGGAACAAGAGGAGCCTGACCATGTGGAGATGATGGACATCCCAGAGTCCAAAAGCTTGTCTATTCCCCTTCACAAGTCTTTTGGGAGACAGACACAAAAGTTGTTAAAAACTCCAAATTCATTACTTCCTGTGGACAGATGGATGGACAAGAGGTACATGTTGTCAGGCTCAGGTACGGAGTACTTGTACCAGCAATGCAGCCATGTTGGGGTCATGCAGGCTGCAGCCTGTGATAAGGCTAACATTCCCTTGGCTTCACACCCCCCAGATAAAGACTCCAAGAAGTTGGATGTCATGGTAAAGAAGAAGTACATGGCATCTTCTTTGGGACTCAGGCAGGCTAATTTATATGGCCTATACAGCCAGGTACCAGAAGTTCAGGTGGGACACTGTACTGGAACTGGCTAAGCAGGCCTCTCCCCAGCTGGCCAAGGAGTTGGGGGAGGTGGCTACTGATGGGATTGAGGCATTGAAGATCCAATTTCATGCTGCTGTAGACTCCAATGATGTATCATCTAGAGTCATGGCTACATCTGTGGCTCTTCGGAGACTAGCTTGGCTCAGTTGTACTAGCCTATCTCAGGATACTCAGGCTAAGGCTATGGATTTCCCTGTAGTTAATAATTCTCTGTTTGGGGAGCAGACAGAAAATTATATGAAGAAGATGGATGAATACAGGACCACCTTCAGGAGTGCCCAGGCCAAAGAAAGGCAGGCAACTCCTCAAAGGCAGCAAGCTAGGGGCAGGGGTAGGCCTTTTCATAGGCCTTTCTACCAAGCACAGGCCTCCTCTCCTTTTTCCCAGAGGGGGTTCTTCACAGGGAAAGGCAGAAGGGGGATGAGCAAGGCTGCATCCAACTCACAGCATAAGGCTCCTGCCAAGCAGACACCCTGATGTGTCAGCCCAGGTCGACTCCTCCATTCCTGTAGGAGGCAGGCTGGCTTACTACTTCCAGGACTGGAAGTCTGTTATGTCAGACAAGTGGGTCTTGGAGGTAGTAGGCCAGGGACTGGCTCTCAGCTTCAAAATATTTCCAAAGCTGAGAGCCAGATCTTTTCCACCTGCAAACATCTCCGAAACTATTGCCCTAGAGGCAGAGATTTCATCTCTACTGGCCTTAAGGGCCATAGAGAGGGTTCCTACAATCCACAGGGGCAAAGGTCTGTACTCCAGGTACTTTCTTACCCTGAAAAAATAGGGAAGTGGCAGCCTATCCTAGACTTAAGATACCTGAACAAACATCTGTTAAAGCCAAAGTTCAAAATGGTGACTCTGAGAATAATTCTTCCCTCTCTAAGGCCAGGGGACTGGCTAGCCTCCCTGGACATAAAGGATGCCTACTTTCACATTCCCATCAGGTACTCCCACAGAAAATACCTCAGGTTCGAACTGCCTTCAGGCCATTACCAGTTAGGAGCAATGCCCTTCAGTCTAACATCAGCTCCAAGAGTGTTCACAAAATGCCTAGCAGTAGTAGTGGCATTCCTAAGGAGAAAAAATATCTCCATATTCCCTTACCTGGGTGACTGGCTCATAGTGGGTCAGACCCCAGACCAAGTCAAGTCAGATTTGAAAGTGACCCAGCAAGTGCTCACTTCTCTAGGTTTCCTTCTCAATCTTCCCAAGTCAGTTCTTGAGCCAGTGCAACTTTTGACCTTTATAGGGGTAGAAATAGACACTGTCAAAGCAAGAGCATTTCTCCCCCGGTAAGGATAAGGGCCATCATAGAACTGGCTTCTTCCTTCCATCTTCTGGTTTCTCAGCCAGTGAGGCACTTCCTTCAGCTTTTGGGCCAGATGGCAGCTTCCACTGCAGTGGTCCAAGGGGCCAGATTTCAGATGAGGGACATTCGGTTTCACCTGAGGGCCATTTGGTCTCAGAAAAAAGACCCTCTAACCAAACTTATTCCAGTAACTCAGACCCTGATCCAGGCTCTTCAGTGGTGGCAGGATCAGGACAATCTCAGGCAAGGAGTCCCATTCATCAATCAATCTCATTCGGTGGTTCTAACCACATATGCTTCTCTCCTGGGGTGGGGAGCTCACCTGGGGACTGTCACAGCCAAGGGAGTCTGGTCCATGCAGGAGTCTCTTCTCCACATCTATCTCCTGGAGATCAGGGCAGTTTTGCTGGCCCTGCAAGCCTTCTCGGAATCAGTACAGAACAAGGTGGTTCAGGTCAGGACACACAAAACCACCACCATGTGGTATATCAACAAGCAAGGAGGCACTAGGTCTATGTCCCTATGCATGGAAGCCATGAAATTATGGTCTCTGGCTTATTCTCTACAGACCTCTCTGGTAGCAGCCCACCTTCCAGGAAAGGACAATGTGCTAGCAGATGCATTGATCAGGATCTCCCAGGGCCATCACGAATGGTCCCTGGATCCCCTAGTGTAAAAAGTGACTTTTTCAAGGTGGAGCACTCCAGAGATAGATCTCTTTGCCACCCCGACAATCAGCAACTTCCTCTCTTCTGTTGCTGACCCCCAGCCTTGGGCTCAGTCTCTCTGGATGCTCTGGTTTTGGATTGGGAAGGGAAATTTCTTTATGCCTTCCCTCCTTTTCCTCTACTGTCCAAGGTTCTGGTTAAGACAAGATCACAGTCTTGCAAAGTGATCCTCATTGCCCCGGATTGGGTAAGGCAGCCTTGGTATCCATTGTTGCTGGCCTTAGCAGTCCACCTTCCCCATCTCTTCCCAGGAATCACATTCTGTTAACCTCCTCTCAGGGGAGGATCTGGTACCCCAACCTTTAGTCTCTCAATCTCAAGGCATGGTTCTTGAAGAGTTAGAGTTTGCAAATTTGCATCTGTCTCAAGGGGTTCTGGACATTCTCAAAGCCTCTCGAAAACTTGCCACCAAAAAAACGTATAACTCCAAATGGAAAAGAGTCAGCATTTGGTGTTCCAAGAAACATATATCCCGAGATACTGCTGACTTGTCTACAGTTCTGGATTACATGGTTCATCTTAATGGCCTAGGCCTCAGACCAGCTACCCTGAAATCACACTTGTCAGCTGTTTCTACTTTTCTGTCAGTAAGAAAGCCCTCCTCACTGGCATCTCATCCTGTTTTTTATAAATTTTTCAAAGGATTGCTGCATACCAATCCCCCCTTTAGGGATCCTACTCCTGCTTGGGACCTTAATGTTTGCATTGCTCAGCTTATGCAACCCCTTTTGAGCCTTTGTCTTCAGCAGAGCTTAAGTACTTGACTTGGAAACTGTGTTCCTGGTAGCTATTACCTCTGCCAGACATATCAGTGGAATTGCAAGCTCTGTCAGTGGAGCCTGATTTTATCTCATTCCATAGAGATAAGGTGGTCCTTAGAACCAATAGGAGGTTCTTACCTAAAGTGGTTTCAGATTTTCATTTGAACCAATCCATGTCTCTCCCTGTGTTCTTCACTGATCATTCTTCCCCGGAGGGAAGTGGAGTGTACACTTCCATCTTGAGTCTTATTTCAGTGTTATTTCAGTCCAGACTGACAAAGCACTGCTTTTCATCAGTGCACTGTTAATACACTGCACTGACTTTCTGCTACACTGCTGTACCACTGCTCAATCGTTCTTATGTTTAGATGTAGACTGTAAGAGCACTACAAATAATTGTTAGATTTTCATGCACACTTCTTTAGCACTGTATTTGCTTCACTAATTTTTGCTGCACACTGCAGTAGTACTGCTCAATCTTTCTTATTTTTTGATGCAGACTGTAAGAGCACTGCAAATAATTATTAGATTTTCATGCACACTTCTTTAGCACTGTATTTCCTTCACAAATTTTTGCTGCACACTGCAGTAGTACTGGCAACACTTTATAATTGTCATCACACTTCTTTAGCACTGCATTGTCTCAGCAATCTGGTTACCCTTACTGAATTTGTCGCAATGGCATTACAGTGGTATAGCAATGGCAATACTGTGGTCAGCTGAAAAATCCACAATGGTACTACCCAGTGGTACTCTGGTATCACAGTGGTAGGTGATATATAGATTTTCCTCTGTGCATTGGTAGTGCACTGGCAGAATGGTATCCCTATGGCATTTTTTACCATTTTCTCTGTCTCTCACACATACACTGGTAATACAATGGTATCATGAAATTTTGGGATTTTGTCGGCTCCCACAAATACTGGTACACTGGTAGCACAATGGTACTGCATTATTTTGACATTTCAGTTTTGGTACCTCTCACAGCAACCCTAGACTCATGTGGTAGCACAGTGGTACCAGTATTAATCCATCATACTCTGTACTCTAACACATTGTTAAGATAAATTACATTATCAACCTCATGGAGAACAGCTCTCAATTCCATATTTGTATTTGTTCACTTGTCTTTATCTTACTGGTAATGGACTGTTATTGTACACATAGACCAGAACATTCAAAGAGCATTTGCGATTGCTAAATGGGTAAGTGACTCTCAAACAACACTTTGCACCCCAAAAACAGGGTAGGATCACAAAATGATATCTTGAATAGCATAATTAGTGAGTCTCTGACCAGCTGGTAAATGGCTCTAAAAGATGTTGTCTCCTAAACCAGGTAGCATCACCTGCCTCCTACCACTGCCTTTGAGCCCCACCATCAGTAATATCACACTTCCCTTGGTGTTCAGTGGTGCTGCTGTCCATTCTGTACATTGAAACTGCCAATAACTACCTGCCCACCAGTCCCACTGCTCTGTCATTCATGGCCCCCACCATATGTTTACGCACTCTCCTACAGTGGCAATTGGCACAGACACTCTGCTAACCTCTGTGACCAACTGAGGACAGAACACCAGTTTTGCGGCCATGTGCCTACTGTATAAACAGCTGTGTACAGTTAGCACATGATTGTGAACTATCATCCATTTTGTGCCTGATCAAGGAGCTGAGAGGATGGTCTGTGCCAAATGTGGAAGGGTGTCAAATATATAGTAAGGCTGGGGACCAGGGGGTAGTATTTGCTGTAAGAACGAACTGGGTCATGGTGGGGACTTTGGATATACAGGGGGCAAGGACTTTCACTCAACACACCTCTGCTCACTCTATCAGGCCCCGGGCTGGCTTCCCCCATCTGCCCAACAGACCTATCTCCTGGCCAGCACAGTCAATAAGGCCATCCAAAACCAAGCTACCTCTCCACAATCCCACCTTCTTTGGCCAAAAGTGTTTGTTCTAGAGCTCTGCCTCACTGCTGGCCCCAGGCCCTGTCTCCATACTGCCCCCACTCTCTGAGGCACTTGAGCACATCGTGGCTGATCAACTTACTGACCACTTGGATAAATACAATATACCTTGTCCACAACAACACGGCTTCCGGAAAGGTCACAGCACCACCACAGCCCTTCTTGAGTTCACTGGAGCTTTGCACAAATCCCTTGACAACAGCCTTCTCACAGGGGCCATTTTCGTTGACCTCTCCAAGGCCTTCGATACAGTACACCATGGATTATTAATACACCAACTACTGAATGCCGGGCTATCACCTGACTCTTCTCTCTGGTTTAAAAGCTACCTAGAAAACCAGTCACAGAGAGTAAAAATTGTGGATGCTCTTTCTAACACCCTGCCTGTTCGCTCAGGTGTCCCACAGGGATCCATACTGGGACCCCTCCTTTTTAGCCTTTTCTTAAACTCCCTCCCTTACCACTGCTCTGAGCAGATCATACTATATGCCGATGATGCTGTTGTATTCTCCACTCACAAAGATCCTGCAACTCTTCAACACAACCTTCAACTTGGTTTCAGTTCTGTAGAGACATGGTTTCTTAATCATAAACTGGTCCTCAATGACAAGAAAACCAAATCTATGCTCTTCTGCAGCTCTCATAACCCACACAAGCTACACCACTTGGCTATCTCCACCACCCAGGGGAACACTCTAGATCAGGTGGGGTCCTTCAAATACTTAGGGATACAGCTTGACCCTAATCTCTCCTATGGACTTCATGTAGATAATGTAGCTAGAGCTGCTAATACACGCTTGGTCTCCTCTACAAACACAGACCACACCTCACGCCAGAAGCTTTGAAGGTTGCAGTCCTGAGCTCTGTGATCTCTGTAATAGACTATGGTCTCATCATTTATGGCTCGCCACAACCACAACCCTTAGATGCCTCTCAACTGCCTTAAATAAAGCATGTCGGCTCATCACTGGTGCTCACCGTCTCACCCACACATGTGACCTGTACACTCAGACTGGCTGGCTCCAACTATCAAACCGCATAAAGTTTCTCACCTGCTCCATGGTGAAAAAAAATCTACCTTGGCCTTGCACCTTCTGGGGTCTCAACTCTGTTACAACACCGAATTAACAAATGGCACCTTAGGAGATCCACGCTACAGCTACTGAAAGTCCCCCACTGTCACACTTCACAGGGACAACGCTCTTTTGCTTATGAGTGCCACTCTGGTTCAATGGCCTCAGCCCAACCATCTCCTCTGCCCCAACTATTGGTATGTTTAAAACTAGGCTCAGGACTATCTCACTACCAACAGCTCCTGTGACTGCCCAACTTAACCTTGTTCTCCACTTCCCTTTCTGCTCTAGTTGTCCCCCCACTGGATTCTACCCTCACATCTTGGTATACCCAATGCTGCACTTTTCACCCTCTTGCCACCCTTCCTACATTCCTTCTCCCCCCCTACCCTCTTCCCTCTCCCTATGACTCTGGCACTTCTTATCTGTTGTCTATCTTCTCTGACAAATGCCGCTGGCTGCCTTGTTACAATGCTACCCTTGAACTGTATTAATCTGTACTCTGTTTGCAATGTCCACATTGTTGTAATGCCTGTCTTGATGTTCCCCATAATTTGTATTTCTCTGACGTGGAACCTTTGTAAAAGAGCCATGGCTCAAAGGTATTTGTAATCCTAGACTTGATAAATAAATAAATATATAAATGCTTGAGTGACCCTTGGTCTCCACTGTATGGGTAAATGTGCATTCTCATCTGCAGCCCCTTTCCTTTGGAACAACCTGCCCACTCCACTTAGCACCACTGACTCTCCAGGACTCTTCCACTCTCTCCTTGGATCTCACCTTCTCTCCTCCACTACTTGCTCCTGCCCTCCCAACTTATTATCATGCCTCTACTTCCCTTCCCTCCTTTTCCTTCTTGGTCCATACCTACATTGCCATGATGCACTTTTTCCTTTACTCGTCTCACATCATGCCTAATTTGTATTACAACTTGGCTACTACTGTACCTGCATAAATGTCATAAATGTTATTTATCCATTGTGCTGCAAGTTTATATATATCTTCATATAAATATCCTGTATATTTTTATTACTGTCTGTTGTATGCCTTGTCCCAGCCTCCTTTGTACTTGCTTTTACTCCTGTGCCATCCTCAATGGCCCAGGTCATGCCTGAAAATGGTTCTCGGACCAGTGCACCTACTCGGTAAACGAATGAATAAATAAATAAATGGGAACCACTGAACATCAGGGATAGTAACAATCTACTGTATACTTGCAGGGTGATTGTAGGATGGGGTAGGACTGGAGAACAGGTAAATTAAGAACCTGGACCTGTGGGATAATTAGGGGAGGGGGTCCCAATGGAGACTGTTTCCCAGGAGGGTGCTTTGGTGGTGTAACTCCCAGGATACGTTTTGCCTGGTGCTGTAATGTGGCCTGTGCTGTAATCGGCATCAGCAACATGGCTGTCACACCAGCATGGGAACCCTTTCTCCACACCCTCCTGAGTGTCAACCCTATAACAGGTTTTGGTGGCATCTGCAAAAAGACATACCTTCCCATTCAGTTCTTCTGCAATTTCACTTATGAAGACATTGAAGAGGCCCACTCCTAGTACTGAGCCCCACCCTGCACCATGCCTTTAACCAACTGTTGAAAGCCATGTGGAGAGTCCTATCCTCTCCCCAGATGTATATAGGCAACCTTTTGGCAAAATCCACCATGCATGCTTGAGAACCCTCCCCCTATCCCTGAAATTTCCCTGCACTACCCCTACCCCATCCCTTGCTAGGTCATTTGTCCCCAGGTGGACAATGACATCTAGCTCCCTCTCATCTCCTGCTGCCTAATGATCCACTTTATCTGCTCTCATCCCTCCAAGCCAAAGTACCTCTCAGGTATTTCACCTCCCTCTCCTTTACCCCACCCTGCTCGCAAGTCTATCCCCCTAATTAAGTCCCCCACCAGCAGTTGCTTCCTACTCAGCTGGGGGCCTCTTCCTCCTCTTGTAACTGTGGAATGGTCCATGGACAGTGCTTTCCTTGGGGAAGGTTTCTCCAGGGGCCGAAAGGGTGGTTCAGCTGCAGGGAGAGTGGCTGGCTGGGTAGGGCCCATTTCAGATGCAGGGAGAGTGGTTAGTAAACAAAGCAGGTGAACTGAAACTCTGACAAACAAACCAGCACAGGGGCAGAAAATGCAAGCCCCATAGGAAAGAGCACAGTGAGGGCTATAATAGATCATTTGCCGGAGAAGTCTCAGGTCAGGGAACTACAGCTGAAGAGAACATAGAGAACAGGTAGGCATCGGAAAATGATGCATGGGGGCAGTGGACAGACATGGACTCATGACGGCATGCATGGGAACTACGGATGCCAATGCTGGGGGGTGCAAAGGCCAGCTTAGGTAGGTGGACATTGAACTGTAGGTAGAGTGCACAACACACATGGACCCCTGCATCCCTGCATGCTGGACAGCAGGGAAGTGTACCATGCAGCATAGCCCCACTGCAGCACAGTAGCTGATGGGGCCCAGGACACTGTGGACACAGAACTTGAATGTGACCATGGTGCACAGCACAGCCTTGAAGCACTGGGACTGTGGGCAGACAGTGGCACTACAGTACTGGTACAAACCACCCACAAACAAGTAGCAACTGCCACAGGTGTGGCCCATGGAGTGTGATGTGCAAACAAAGTGCAATCACACCCGAATGCCTGAGCTGGAACCAAAGCAGGTCAGTGTTGCACAGTCCTCTGGCACAATGGAGGACAGAATGGAAGCCATGGATGGGCCAGGGTGCTCAACTGCAATCCCAACAACATGGACAATCTGTGAGGTGGTACCATCCAGGAAGGGAAAGTCCAAGCTAAATGTGAATGGCTACCTCCTGGTCCATGAATGGACATGCAATGAGACAGTGTACTGTTTTTATAACATATCATATTTTTCACCTGCTGTGGCACACACTCCGGCTTGGGGCATCCAGCAACCAGCTCCACCCACCTGGAGAGCTGGGTAGCTCAAACTGCACCCAGGAGGATCAGGGACGGCCATCATGCCATCTTGCTGGAGGGCTCCCCCTCTGCCTCTACCAGCCAGGACAGCCCTGGACTCTCCTCAACAGGACTCCACCAAAGTCCTCCGGGTGGCTCAGAGCACAGCCATCAAGCTGCAAGGTCATGCCCAGCCATTTTCCTTTGATTGGCCCCAGTAGCATGGACATGTAATGATGTCCAGGAGCAATGTACCGACATCTGCTGTGCTCCCCATCTAGTGTCACTGGCACTAGTAGTGCCCCTGGGCATCCCAAGGGGACTGCTACAGCACAGTGAAATTCACCAGCCCACCCCAGGACTGGGAAAGCAGTCTATGGATGTTCAATCCCAGTCCTCCCCTGTCGACCCCCGATGGCCCAGGCTCAATCCTGAACTCGGGTCACTGGCGTGGCACAAGGTATGGCATCCAGCACCTCAACCCTCAGCACCACCGGGATGGCCTAAGACAGTGTAATGGTGCTGCCAGCACCATAAGTCCAAGTCCTGCCTTGGCCAGGCCATCACACTGCTCCAGGATGGCCAGCACCACCTAAAGAAAAAGAATGAACACAGTCATGCTCTGGAGGTGACAAATGCTCTACCAGCACAGGTGCTGGCTGGCATCAAGTAGAAGGCACACAGCACCATGGCGAGCCCCGCATAGCTACTGCAGAGAGAGGCAACTGCAATGACCACTGAGCTGTGGCAACAGTTACCAAGCAAGAGGGCCCTGCTGCAGATTGTGAATAGGACCTGCTGCAAGGACCTCTCACCAGAACCAGTGACACTGGCTGACCTCACTATCCCCAAGCAGCTACAGACGGTGACTGGATGGCCATGGTACATCAGGATCACCGGCAGCACCACCCACCAGGTCCTTCTACTCACCACAGAGGACAACATCAGGGACCTGGCACAGGCACCCTTCTGGATGATGGATGGTACGTTCAAGACTGTGCCACACCTGTTCACTCATTGTACACCATCCATGCACCCATGGGGATGGGCCCTAACAACCTCATTATGTCATTGGTGTATACACTGATGGTGACAAAAAGCTTGCAATGTTACTGCACCTTGTTCCAGGAGCTGAATAAATATGCCAGTATACAGTCCTGCACCCTCAAACCACCTACGATCATTACTGACTTTGAGCAGGCTGCGATCAATGCCTGTAAGATGGAATTTCCGCAAGCCATGAACAAGAGATGCCTGTTCCACTTTGGGCAGATTATGTGGCAGAAGGTCCAGAGCTTTGGTCTTGCACCACAATACAGAAGTGACCCAGATTTCAGCCTGAAGATCCATGAACTCGTGGCCCTCTCCCATCTCCTGGCACAGGACATTCCAGCAGCATTCAGCCTCCTGAAGTCAACCATTCCACCCAATGCCACCACACTCTTCTATTGTTTTGAGTAGACACATGTGATTGGCAGGAAATGGCTGTACAGTAGGGTGACCAAGGTGCCCTTAAGATACGACCCCATGTTCCCACTCAGCTGTGGTTGGTTGTGGATCTCAATGAGCAAGGTATACCGTGGACCCAAAGCAATGTCAAGACCTGGCACTGCCATCTCCATGCCCTGCTCGGGAAGGTGCATGTAGGGGTCATGACAATGCTAGCAGAGCTCCACAGGGAACAGCAATGGACCTATGTCACCAGGGAAGGCATTTGTTGTGGACTGCCATGGACACCACCCAAGAAGAGCTATGAGGAGTGGATAAGGATGGTACTAGCATCCAAGGACAAGGGCAAGCTGCTGAAGTTCCTCTGTGGCATGGCACCCAACACCACCCTGTAGGGTTTCCATGGTGACTTGGCACCTGACAGTTGTACACTCTCAGTACACATCATGCACAGCCACCAGGTTGCCACTGTGGCCTCCTACTGTTGAATAAAGTTTCACCCCCACATTTAACATGCACCCCAACCTGGTGGTGATGTCTCATCACAACACTGCTGGGTATCGCCAAGCAGCCCACTGCACACTGCCACATCTGCACTGTGTGTCGCATGTCGCACAGGCCTGACTCTCTGTGAGTCCCCCCAGAATCCTTTCAGCTGTTCATGTGTGCCACACGTTGCACAGGTCTGAAGCGTGTGAGTGCCACCATCCTTCCAGCTGTGCAACTGTGTGGTAACAGCATTCCCATAATGGGCCCTTGTGGAACCCCCACAACACACCTGGCAGCCTTCATGCCACAGTGGGCTCCTGTGGCACAGGCCCCCAAACACCTCCAGACTTTTTTCTGTGTGGTTACTGCAGGCCCATAGTGGGCTAGCATGACACGGCCACATGCACACATTGCACGGTTGGTGCGATGGCATGCTGCTCTGTGTCCTGGCATCCACATGTGGTGTTGCTGTGGACCATTTCCTGGTGCAGCTATCCATGCTCTCACTGTGCCGCTCTGCTGTGTGCCTGCAGTGTCATGCATGCACCGACCAACAGGCATGGTACTCCAATTCCTTCATGCATGCCCAGCTGGCTGGCTGTCAGCTGACATAATCATGCATGCAGGGATGCATGGACAATCCGCCATGCTGCCTGGGATGGCTGGTCAACACACTGGGGCATGCACAGCTATTTGTTTCATCCCTGTCCCACAGATGGTGAGACAGTCATCCTTACTGGGGGGTCTGTGATCAGGTCAGTGTGTCCTCGGAGGGTGCACCTCATAGAGGGTGGGTGTTTTCACATAGTCCATGCTGTTCAGTAGTGGCTCAGGTCCTGGGATGGGTGGCATAGGTCGGGATTGGGTGCTTCATGTGTTTGTGGAAAATCCACTCAACAGCTGCACAGCATTCCGACCTCCTCTGGCCTGACAGTGTGTCAGGCGCTGTCCTAGGTCAGGCCACTGTGTGTTGGGCTGCTGGGGCTGTTGGGTTGTTGTGTGTGGGATGCAGCATGTCAGACTAATAAGCATTGGGATTATAAAAGGGAACCTAGCAGGGCAGGGTTTTCTATGTGCACGGAGAGTGGTCAGTGGTGGCATGGGCAACTGGTATGTGGGCAAGATGGGTAGTCTGGGTGGGTCCAGCTGCAGAAAGAGTTTTTATCTAGAGGGTGCTGGTCCAGCTCTAAGGAGGGTGCTTTGTTTGGTGAGACTGGGAGGTTGGTCCAGCTGCAGGGAGGTGGTCTACTGAGGTGGGGAGGCAGTTCTGGGAGTTCCATCTGCAGAGGAATCGTGTCTGAGGGTAGGAAGGATGGCCTGGAGCAGCCAGCTACAGGGTGGGTGATAGTTGATGGGGAGAGGCTGGTTTGGGGCTTGTAGGGTGGACTAGCTGCAGGCAAGGTACTCAACTTGGAAGAGGTCTATTGGGATGTTGATATGGTTGTCCAGCTGGGTGGTTATCTGGGCAGGGGGTGTTCAAGACGTGAGTGGTCATGGGGGGGTGCAGGCCCAAAGGGCTGTACTTGGGAACCCTCACTGAAGTCAAATACTAAATTTAGTATTAAAGCATTCATTAATTTGCCTTCAAAGACTAATTTTAGTCATTTTTAATCATCTTTAATCATCATTCAAAAATATTACTGCTAAGAATACTAAATTCTAAGAAGTATTTCAGCAGACTAGTTGTTCAAGAGTAAGTTATTGCTAAATGAGGATTAGAAATAGATCTGCAATGCTCTTAAAAGTACAATTTTTTTTAATACAACTGAATCATAAATGAAGATTACAGTCAGCGGAGTAGTTTTAGGATTTAAATTAGCCAATCAAGGCTGGGTACATTACCGTGCATTTCAGTTCTACTAAGCAAGGAGACAGATAAAACAACCAGCAACACCAATGAATTTTAGAGAAGGTAAGCAATAATAAAATGTGGATTTTTACCTGGAAATAATATGGTGCAAAAAAAGTTGGCAGTGTCCCTTTAAAAGTCTATTCTAAATGTCATTTCCCATCAGTCTACTCAGTCAGAGTCCTACATTTCCCAGCTCTCTTCCTGTCTGTGTCCAGTCTGATGAAACTGCACGAGCTCTCTGTGGTCTCCATTTTTGAACAACTGAGGTTTCCTACAGCTAAGATTTACATGTTAAGGTAATAGCTTATGTTTAAAAATTACATATTTTTAACTCCCTGAAATGTTAAATACAGTAAAGGAATTATCCCTCAGGTGTTTATTTTTTTTCAAAATGAAATGCTGTGCAAGTTTCACTATCTATGTTTTGTCTTGCAAACATTTTCTCTTCTTTGAATTGTTGGCTAAACTTTGAAATACACATTTGGGCCCGGATATTCAAACTGCGCCCAAAATGTGTGCAACAGCAGGAGCAAGCACAAACCAATTGCGCATATGCACAACAGGTGCGATATTCAAACATGGAGCAGAACAAATTGCGCAAGCAGCCAACGTCTGAATATCGCACTAACTGCACCATAGCGCAACCAGGAAGGAGAAGCTGAGCAGAAATGTTGCGCTATAGCGCAACCAGGGCAGCCCAGCTGAGCAGTCCAGAGGTGCCATAGCGCAAGCAGAGCCCCCCAGAGCAATGGAACTGCACATCCAGGGGAGGCTGGGGCCCACCGCCAGCCATGCCACACATGGGCACAGGAACACACTGCAGAACCAACAAGACACCTGCACACCCCAAGCACAGCATCACTGGGGGTGTGACGGATGATCTACTGGCCCATGGGGACAAGCCAACAAAGCACAGCAGAGCCATGACACCCCAGCACAACCACTGGCAGGCTGAGAGTGCCACACACAGGGGGTTGACAACCACAGTGCACATCAGCCCCCCGTACGCACAGCACACCCTGCACCGTGACCCCAAGACACCACCCATGTGCAGTGACTGGCACTGCAGGAAACCATGCATCCCCCCCAGCACACGTCAACCCCGTGCAGCACAGAAGCATACAAGCCAGACACACCCTGTGCACCCAGCAGTGGTTGGCAGCAGACGGCAAGACCAACAGAAAGTCACTGCCATGCCGGAGATACCTCCCCATGCACACACACGCCACACACACACACACACACACACACACACACATACCCAGGACCATACCACCCCAGATGGCATACACCACTGCAACTGAGCACCCATAGCCAGCTGCAAATCAGAGACCAACACAGTATTCATATCAAAATATAAATGTATTTTTAAATTTTCAAATAATAAATAACAAAACAATAAACAACAACTATTTACAAGGGGATGGGTACAAGGTAGGGGTGTTCAAGGGTAGGATGAACAACTTGGAGAGGGAAGGCAGGTGGTAGGGATGGGAGAAATGGGAAGGGTATTGTGCTCAAGGCCCAGCTGGCTGGTCATCCTGTGCCTGGTTCCGCCTCCCTCGGACGCCTCCTCCGCAGGCCATGTCGCCTAATGGACTCCAGGATGGCCTGGTTTCAAGGGACACCTGTGTCAGGCCCCGAATGTCTCGATCTATCCTCCGGAGAACTTCGAGGCCTAGGAAAATGGGAACACAGTCAATGGCTGTGACTGACCACAACCCTGAACACCACCCAACCTGCAAGCCATATAGCCCAATGTCCCGCACCTGTGATGGCATGCACCCACCCACAGTGAACATGCACATGGCCATCACAAACAGGCGGCACCAGCTATGTGCACCACTGCACACACACACTGCCCATGTCCATCACAGCACAAACAAGGCTGTCAAGTGACGTGGCAACGTGGTGCGATGCCAGTTACACAGCTATGTGCCCAGTGCATGCATGGACCACCAGTGACGCATACACAGACGTGCTGTGATACTGGACAGTGATGCATGTCACCTGTGTCGTGCATACATACATAGATACATAGACAGTGTCAGCAGATAAGGGCCTATGGCCCACCCAGTCTGTCCATTTGAGCTTGTAAGTTCACTTTGTTTTCCTATAAGTCTGTTGCACCTTACCCCTGACCTCCAGAATTCCTTTATGTCTATCCCGTGCATTCTTAAATCCCGTGATTGTTTCAGCCCCCACCACTTCCTCTGGCAGGGTGTTCCACTTGTCCACCACCCGTTCTGTGAAGAAATCCTTTCTCATGTTTCCTCTGAATCATCTCCTCCAACTTCATCCATGCCCTCTAGTCCTGGAACATCTTTTTCGCTTAAAAATAGTGTTTTCCTGCACCCTGTTCCTCCCTGTAAGATACTTGTATGTCTCTATCATATCCCTCTCTCCTCTCCTCCTCTCCTCCAGGGAGTACATGTTCAGTTCCTTCAACCTGTCTTCATCGGACTTGTGATGCAATCCATGCACCATCTTTGTTGCCCTCCTCTGAACCTTCTCTACCCAGTCTATGTCCTTACGTAGGTATGGTCTCCAGAACTGTACACTGTACTCCAGGTGGGGCCTCACTAGTGTCTTGTATAGGAATTATGACCTCCCTTTCCTGCATGGTTGTAGTTGTGCAGGGCTGGTGGTCTCCCCCCAGCATGCAATAGCATCCATGAAGTACATGATACTCACACTGCTCAAGCAGCTGGGTCTGCCGCTGTGTACTGCTGCTGCTGCTGCTGCTGGGTGCAACACCCACCGGCACCGGGCCCTGGCACGGCCCTCCTCACCCGTGCCTGCATCCTCACATCCGGCCTGTGGGAGACATATGTTGAGACAAACATCAGTGTGACTCAAAGCAGACTGCCCCTGCCCCAGTGAGAGTGCCTGCCCACACAGCCAGACCCATGCATCTCACACCTGCACACACTGACACAGCCAACCATGGCAGAGCCATCACCTATGCACAGCCACCAAAACACACTCACACCCTACAGAGAATACAGGTGCATAGATGGTACACCCACCTGGCCTAGGCACCACGCCCCGCCTGGCACGTGACCGCAGCCGATCAAGAAATCAGGATCCCTCCGTGGAGGTCACTGTACCGGTGCCGGCACTGCTCAGCTGACCGGCACCATCCAGTGACCCCCACCAGGTCAGTGGCCACTTGCTGCCACACCTGCGTCCTGGCAATGGTGAGGGGCGCCTCACCATAAAGTGCCCCATAGTGGGGCTCCACTAGGGCCACCAAGTTGGCCACTTCGACTGGGCTCCACTGAACTGCTCTTCTGCGAGCCATGGTACCAACTTTACAGCAGGCAATATGGCGCCCACTGCGCCGTAACCCCACGTGGAGATGTTGCGCAATAGACCACCACAGGTTCCAATCGCGCTGTTCGAACAGCGCCGTCACTTCACATAGCGCTGTCACCAGACAGCGCAATAGGGCCGTACACATGGCAGCCGAACAGGCCAGGGGGCAAAGGTCGGACACAAGGTCATGGGCAATGACGCAAGGCCACGCACAGCGCCATCTGACGTATACGCATCCTGCGTGACCGACCAGCTGCGTACCAGTGCCACAGTGGACTATTGCGCAGTAGTGCCACAGCGCCATATAGTGCCCAGTGCTGTAGCACCACTGGCACAATGGTGGCCATGGCCTGAATTGCCGATCGCGCACAGCACGTCAGCAGCGTGGCAGATGCCTGCGTAAGCTATCTGGGCATGCGCAATGCAGTGTACCACACAGTCACAGATCTGCGCCATTGGCTCAGCCGACTCAACCGTATTGCGCAATGCGCAAATTCGCGATATTCAGCCGACACATGCAAATCATCTGATCAGCCATTCAAAGGCGCAGTGGCGCGATTTGCATGTCATTATAGTTGCTCCACTCCTAATTTGCATGCATTGCGCTATAAATGTGCGACATTGGGCTGCGCTGGCCAGATTCGGTTACTGCAGGTGAGAGGTGAGTTGCATGCTGTGTGATGTTCTGGACAATGGTCATGGGAAAATGCTGTAGACTGCACAGTGACAGGTGTCCACTTCCCCCATACAGATCGCCATGACCGAGCAGAGCCAAGGTGAGGGTGAGGACGGTGGGCGTAGGAGGAGGCCCAACTTTACACCAGCAGAGACAGAGGCCCTCTTCCAGGCCTACCTGGATGAGGAGCCAGTACTGAGTGGATGGAGGGGCACCCCTCAGTCCAGTGCGGCTGCATGGGAGGGGGTAGCTCGGGCCGTGAACCTGCACGGAAGCCACCAGCGCTCCGTGCAGGAATGCAAGAAGAAGATGGGGACAGACCGCAGGAGGTTGAAGGAGAAGGTGGCAGCCTTCAGGGCGGCACGTGCTGGCACTGGCGGGGGCCCGCCAGTGGTGTTGGAGCTGACCCCGGCTGAGGAGACACTGGTTGCATCAATGCAGCAGAGCGCTATTGAGGGCGTACCAGGAGGTGGATTCCAGACAGGTGGAAGCCCATCACTGCACGGTATGACATGGTGGTGGTGTTGGGGGTGGGGGAAGGTTGTTCACATGCACTCACATGTACTCTCTTTCTGTTACAGATCCTGTTCATCTTCAGGAGATGGTGGTGGTGGGTCCAGGCAGTGATGATGACCTGCTGGACATGGAGGAGGGTCCATCCACCTCTATCACCAGCCAGCAGGCACTGCAGCAGCATGCACGCTGGGCCGCCAACTCTGGTGTCGGTGATTCGGGTGCGGGGGGTGCACAGCCTGTGTCTCAGCAGTCTGGCATGCAAGCATGCCAGCACGCTGTGACTATGGCTGTAGCACGTACCTGCACCATTGATGATGCAAGGACTGCAATGGGCAGTGATAGGTGTGTGTCCCATGACGGACACACAGCAGGCCAGCACGTGCCCCTGGGCCTTTCTGGTTCCAACTTGTGTACCAGCATGTGGCACAGTCCCAGGCTGTGCCTGTCAGCACCGGTGGGGCAGCACCGGTGGCTGTGCAGGTGTCTGGCACTGTTGCAGCACAGCGGTGGAACGAGTGGACCCTGGGGCACAGCGGTTGGAGGGGCAGCAGCAGCAGTCACCCACCAGGTCTGGGGGTACAGTGTCAAGCGGTGGCACATGTCCGCCGCCCTTTGATCCACCCATTCCTGGTCCTGGTGAACAGCGCCCACCCTCAAGGGGTGTTGTGCATCAGGACCTTCCACACCCTGGGGGACAGGATGCCGTTGGGGCACAGTACCCATTGGATGAGCACACCCGCCTGCTGCAGGAATCAGTACAGCTGCAGAGGCGGGTTGCAATGTCCGTGGAGGCACTGTCTGTGGCTGTGGAGTGGCACAGCAGGGAGTGTGCTCTGGACCGTGCAGAGCTGGTTCGTATGCGGATGGATGTGACCGCCGCCATTGACAGGCTGACCCAGGCAGTGGTCTCTGTCGTGGACGCATTGGGCACACAGTCAGGTGCCCCTGTACCGCACACCCCACACAGTTCACTCTCCACTCCCCATTCCCGGCGTCGTGCGACACCAGGCCTGTCGACGCCGGGTTCTGCTGTGGCATCCCGAGCACCCCTGGTGCAGGTTTGTTCGGCATGCTGCAGACCCCTGTGCGGGCAAGGTCGCGTTCATGCAGTGGGACCCCTGGTGGTGCAACAGTGCCACCCCATGTGGCCCCTGCTCAGCCTGCCAGTGCTGTTGGGTCACGGCGGGGCCACCCATGCATCCGCGGTGGCCGTGGGACAGTGCTACATGACTGACTGTCTCCCAGTGCGGGCCCTGTCTGGTGCTGCCATGTGTGCAATGTGTGTCATGGTGGGCAGTGCACTGCTGGGTGCTCTGCTCACCACGCCGACACACGGACCACCTGCACACTCTCCCAACTGCTGTCCACAGGTGCGTGTGCATGATGATGCCTGCATTGTACTGTACACCAAGGTGCAAGGGTGCCCAGCATCTGACACACGTACTTGGACAGTACAGGTGGTGGGGGTGGTCGGTGGTGCTGTGTGTTGCAATGTCGTTCTGCTGTGCTGTGCATCTGCCCATGTCACTCTGTGCCTGGTGTGTGTGTGTCCATATGAGTGCTCACCCCTCCTGATGGTGTGTTTGTATGCCTGGACCCTTCCACTCCCTGGCCGTCATGCACCCTGGTGTGTTACCCTGTGTGCCTGTGGTTTGCGCATGGACAGTGTTGGTTGCACATGTCCCTTGACTTACCTGTGTTGTGCATAGTGCTCCTCTGTGATGGTGTCCCGTGCAGCTGGGCCTGCCGGATCAGTCGGGGTCCCGCCGTCCTGGGGGCTGCTCATCACCATCAACACCGGCGCCACTGGCGTCCCCATCGCTGTCCCCTCTTCAACCTGTACGGCTATCCCACAGTCTTTGGCCATGTTGTGCAGGATGCAACAGGCCAGGAATATCCCACAGGCCTTTTGGGGGCTGTACTGTAGGGCACCGCGAGGTGTCTAGGCATCGAGCGTGCCTTGAGCATCCCAAACACCCGCTCTTGATGTTGCGTGTGGAAGCATGTGCCTCATTATAGCGTTGCTGCGATGGGGTCATGGGGCGCCGTATGGTGTGAGCAGCCAGGGACGGAGTGGGTATCCGCTGTCACCTGTGTGGAGATAGTGGAGATCAGTCTCATGTTCAGGTCCATATTGCCCATATCCCTGTGTGCCACTACCATGGCACCTGTGGCATTCCCACCCTTGCCCCGAGTTTGCATTCCATACATGTGTACTCACCCACTAGATGTCCTGTGGGGATGTCCCCACTCTCAAATCGATGGCACAGTGCGGACTGATACCATATGAAGGCATCATGTGCTCCGCCAGGGTGTGTGGCACAGACATTGATTATGCGCCCAGTGGCATCACACACCACCTGGCAGTTGACACTGGAGAAGCCCTTTCTGTTCCTATATGCAGCCCCATCGGGGCCAGGTGGCGTGCGAATGGCCACATGGGTGCAGTCTATGGCCCCTAGCACGCCAGGCATACGTGCTACCCTGTGGAACTCCTGCATGTTTGCTGTACGCTCTGCCGCGGTGCTGGGGAAATGGATGTACTCCGCAGCATGTGGCAGCAGTGCGCTGAGGAATTGGGTGAGGATGCGTGACGTGGCCGACTGTGTGATGCCTGTGGTGTCCCCTGTCGGCCTCTGGAAGGTGCCCGTGGCGAGCAGGCACATGCAGGCTGTCACCTTGGTCTCCACCGACAGAGCGTGACTCCGTCGTGAGGGTGCCTGCATCACATCACTGCACAGCTCACAGAGCCGTCTCAGTATTGCCCTGTTCAGGCGGTACCGGCCCACGATCTCTACATCTGTGTACAGCTCAAAGCTGATGCAGCGCAGTACTGCCTGTTGGGGATATCGCACGGCCCTTCCACGGCCACGTCCCCTGCAGCATGCATTCTCACCCCCTCATTACAGCTTCCATGTGGAAGCTGGCACTGTCCATCTCCCTGGCTTCTGACCCCCGGCTGGTGTTGCTGTGTTACCCCGCTGTCCATAGGAAAAGGACCTGGGACACGATGGAAGCTTGGTGGGGAAGATGGATGTGAGGAATTACTACTTCACTGAAGATGGTAGACACCTGGAATGGACTGACAGCATTATAGTGTTGGAGGTCAGGAGTGAGGAGAAAATGTGGTGGGGGGCCCAAAACATGGCAAGATAGACAGGAACCTCAGTAAATAGCCAGGAAGAGGGAGGTCATAAGGCCACAGGAACCATTTAGAGTTTACAGAAGGACTTCACAGGGCCTATGGTTGCAGTTGTAGCGAGTCTGGAAACCAGAGCAAGTGTGACCTAGAGGAGGGCTCACAGCAATGGGCCTACGAGCACGCAGTTTAAGGGAAAAAAATCTGACAGTTTCTAAGTGCTGGAGCTCTGTGGAGTTGCACAAGTTGGGAAATCAGAGGGAAGAGTAGAGTGAGGGCTTATCAGTTTTGAGGAACAGTTAAAAAAAAAAAAGTCTTCTTAGTATATCAAGAAAAAGGAGGACACGGCCAGAATGCAAGGGCACGACAGCTAGGCAGCTTGGAGCAATGATTGAAAAGGTTTGGTGAAAAGCAAAAACTAAACCTGTTAAACGAAAACCAATGATAAGCTGTATGATAGTGGGAAGACTAGGGGAGAAGTGGACTAAACAGCAGTGGCGGGCTGAGGGACCAACCTGAAGAAACAAACTAAGCAAGATACCAATGGTGTCAACAATGCGGAGGATGGGATGTGACGCAGTCCACTGGCACGTATCGAGGATAATGCAATAAATAATGTCAAAGATTCTGTGTATACACAACATGCTCAGATAATCGGTTATCACCTCCATTTATGTCCAAACATTGCATAAATTTATAATTTATAACCCATCAGGCTCTCTCTTTAGTGCTCTGTGTTTTAATTGTAACTATCCTGGACCTTATGCTGTTCTTCCTCCCCCAAATCCTTTTATTTAGCCCTAGTACTTTGACTAGCTGCTGTCGACTCTATTGTATGCCAGTACTTGCCTGCTTTCATGGTCCGTCAGAGCCACTGATTCCTGTTTACCTCCCACCAGCTACTTTAAGCAGTTCAGGCATTGCCCTCAGCTGCACTGTGTTTTCCTTGTGGCCCTATCTGTGCATTTCTCTCCCAGTCCCTTTCCCCGGGCCTCAGGAGCTTACCGATCTGCCACCACAGCAAGCTTGGCTAAAGTTCCAGCCACCAGCTGCCTGCCCTCCAGACCTTCTTAACTCCTGCCCTGGGGGTTTCGATGCCACTTTGGCTGATGGGGTAGAGGAGTACACGGTTTCAATTCCCACTCCCAAAATATCCCATCTTCATCCCCACACACATGGGCAGGTTACAAACTGAGCCTGGGCTGAATCATAGACATGACTTGATGGCAGATAAGGACTGCTTAGCCCACTCAGTGCCCTTTCCTACCTAGTGGATAAGCTGAGATCAGTTATCAACAGCTGACTTCCTACCCACCAATAGAACTGGTTCATGTCTGTCCCATGTATTCTTGATCCCCACTATTTTGACCTCACAACCTCCATAGAAGGCCATTCATGTTCACCAACTCTCTGTGAAAAAATACTCTCATGTTGCCCCTGAGCCATCCCTCTATCTTCAAATTCCGCCCCTTGTTCATGCATCTCTTTTCTGAAAGATGCTGCTCTCTGGACTTTGTTGATTCCCTTGAGGTGCTTGAGAAATTTCCTGTCCTACTCCCCCCAGCCCTTTTTCCTCAAGAGGCATACATATTCAGCTCATCTCTCTTTGTATGGCCTAATTTGCAGACCTTCGCTATTTTAGTTTCTCCCAATGGCAGTTGAAAGTGCCTGACATTACTGTCATCAGAAACCAGTAGCATTAAACTGCTGCTCAGCAACAGCCATAGCATTTCTGGTCAGCAGTTTTCTGAACAGCCTCCTGCCTGCTACATACAGTCTGGGCCCAAGGACATCACCCCACACATTAGGTTCCAGGAAAGATGAATAAAAAAAAATTGCCACTGTCCACAAGGAGTGACCCAGCCACATCACCAGGCGATACCTTTCAAACCACTGGCCTCCTGGGACAACTCAAGACTCTGAACCACCAGTGTCCCCTTTTAAATAATATAGGGCCACTAGCCCCAAATACATTCCACCTGCCCATCTAGTTCACTTCTTAAATTTATTGGCTACCTGCAGAATTTTACAGGAGCTCTAAGGGGGGGTTTTGCAGGAGTCCCAAATACCACTTATTCTCTGTTCTTAGCTGTCTGAATTTTTTATTCCATCTCTAGTTTCCTTACTTTGACCTAGTTTGTCTTTTCTCTGAAACTTCTCTTCCTTTACTCCTGTGCTATATACCATTTTGTATCTTTCTACTCTTGCTACTATAACTTCCCCCATGCCAATCTATTTTCCCTTTATTTCTGGGTCTGGTCAAGATACCAATCAGATAAGTATATTTGCTTAATTCTAACACTCTAATCTCCACTAGCACCTCCGACCCTTTGTGTCCATTGCAACCTCTCTGTCTTCCCTTTCAGGTCCTACCAGAATACCCCCAAACCAAAGACACACCCCAACTCTGGACTCCCCCACTCTGATGGAACAGGTAAGTCCTAATTACTTAACTGCCTTAGAATCATAGAAATCTGGTGACAGAAAAGGACCATTTTGGCCAATGAAGTCTGCCCCTTACCCCCACCCCCAATCATCATCTTTGTCAGGAGACACCCCACTGCCCACTGATCAGCCCTGGTGTCCTGTCCCATGCCCCCTAGAACCTTTCACCATTTTTGTGCATACCACCTCTTCAACGTAGTCAGTTCCGGACTCCACCACCTTCTCAGTGATGTAATGCCCCCTCACATTGCCCTAAACCTTCCTTCTTCTAATCTTAGTTTATGATCCCTAGTTCTAGCACTTATTTTCCTTGCAGAAAAAGCTTCCCTCTCACCTTACTAGTCTCCAGGGTACAGATCAGATTCCTCCACCTCTCCCTCATAGGGCTGCCTAGCCATAGCATGCACCATCTTGGTTGCCCTTATCTGAACCCTTTCAATCCTGTCTTATATCCTTGTGTGAGGGCTCAGGACTAAGAACCCCATACCCAGGTGAGGCCTCACCATAGATTTATAAAGGCTCATCAGCACCTCCCTCTTTCTCTTTTATACCCCTCCATAATGCACACCAGCATATTCATTCACTTTGCCCACCACTGTGCTGCACTGGTTTTCCTCCTTAAGGTTATCTGAAATTATAATCCCCAGATCTCTGTCCTGCTGAGTTTCCTTACCCCTCTCTGTGTGTAAATGGTTTGCAGGTTATTACACCCATGTGCATTACTGTGCACTTTTTGGCATTAAATTTCAGCTGCCAATTTCCAACCACCTCTCCAGAATCTTTAGGCCCTCCTCACTGCTCCACCTCCCTAACAGGGTGTCTACCCTATTGCAGATCTTCATGTCGTCTACAGATAGGCACACCTTTCCCTGCAGTTCCTCTGCTATATCTAACATACTAAAAGCCAGCAGAATAGGCCGGATTGTCTGTTGTGTCTGCTCGGTAGCCAGCCTCCTAATGGGTTCTTTCTTTCCCACCAGCCCTAGAGAGGTCATCCTCTTCTTCAGTTTACCCTTGAACCTGTCACTCCCTCTTGAAGCCCTCCACTGTGCACCTCCTCCACCAGACTCCTGGACAGTGCATTCCAGAAGCTCCACCACCCCTCTCAATGAAGTAGGTCTCCTGCACCCCACCCCGTAATTTCCCTCCTCTAGCTTCCACTCCTTATCACCTGGTTGTTTCCCACCTTCTTTAGTCCCCCAACATCTCTTGGCACCTTCCTATTTATTCCTTTTACATATTTGAAGACCCTATCATGTCCCCCTGTCTCTCCTCTCCTCCAGAGTACAGCCCAAGATCTTGGCCTTTCCTCCTGGGTCTTTCTCCCATGCTCTAGGCTTGTCCTGGTTGCCCTCCTCTGGACACTCTCTGGCAGTGTTGCTTCATCCTTGAGTGAGGTCCCAGAACTGCATATAATGCTCGAGATGTGGTCTGACCAAGGGCATTATACAGACGGAGGATCACCTCCCTCTTCCTAGACGGCAATCCCCTGGCTATGCAGTATCCGGTTTGCTTTGGCACATAGTTCTTCTGCAATTTTAGTATTATTCATTTGGGCGCCTACAACCAACCCCTAGATCCCTCTCACTCATTGTGGCTTGCGCATGACCTCACTGGTGTGTATACATGGCCCGGCTTCTCTAATCTCGGATGCAACACCCAACATTTCCCTGCATTAAACCTCAGTCCCCACCTGACCAACCTCAGGGTATCCAGGTCCCTCTGGACTGTCTCTCTCGCTTCATCCCCATCCGTCAATGCTCCCAGTTTTAAGTAATCACAAAGAGACTCATCCTACTCTTAACCACCCTCCCACATATCCAAGACATAGGCATTGAACAGAGTGGCTCCAGACCAACCATGGGGAACCCACTGGTGACCTTCATGGGGGATGCACCACCACTACCCTCTGTATTCTCCACGTTAGCCAATTTTCTGCCATCTGAGCAACTGTCCTCTCACCCCATCCCCCAATCTGAACGCTGTCACTCCACCCCCAGCTTTGACCCAGCAGCCCATTTTGGAGTGCTAGATCAATACCTTACTGAAATCCAGGTATAGGGCGTCCTCGGTCTATGCCGGTCCAGATCCCCGATCACTTAAAAAATCTATGGGTTGGTCTAGCACTGCCAGTCCCAGGATGAAACCATAATGTTTGCTATCCAGTTGCCCCAACCTTTCCAGCTGCCTCTGAGCCTCTCCTTGATAATGCCCTCCATTGCTTTGCCTACCACAGATGTTAGGCTGACAGGCCTATAATTCCCCATCGCCTCTCTAGACCCCCCCATTTGTGGATAGGCACCACATGAACCACCCTCCAGTCTTGAAGCACCCATCCTGTCAGCAGAGAGGTGTTAGAGAGCTGCCAGTGGTGCTGCTAGCTCATCGGCCAATTCCTTCATAACCTTCAGATGCAGCCGATCTGGCTTCAGTGCCTTATCAGTTTTTAGTGTCCGAAGGGCCTCCTTCACCCTTTCCACTGTGATTTCTCCCTCCCTCCCAGCCCACTCCCTCATGTAACCACCCATCCCCTTCTAGACTTGGCCCAGCCTGTACCCCAACTTCTTTCAGTCCTCTCGACTCCATCTGACCTCTCGACTCTGCTGGCTCCCCTTCCCTCCCATTAGGCTGGAGGGATCTCCTGCTTCCCTCTGTAAATATCAAGGCAAAGTACTCATTTAGCACCTTTGCCTGATTCCCCTGCCTCCTGAGTCTATCCCTCCTCAGTACTAATCATGCTGATGTGTGCCCTCCCTTTTCTCTTCTCCCTTGTGTATCTGTAGAATCCCTTTTTCCCCCCTTTGGATATCCCTAGCCAGGTTTTGCTCCCTCCTCACCTTGGCTCCCCTCACCACTGTAGTGACCCTTCTAGCCATCAACTCGTACCCCTCTCCCTATCCCCCCAGAGTGCTTAAAACATGCATAGGCAGCCTTTTTATCCCTCACCACCTCCTGCACCTCCCTGGTCCACCAACACGGCTTGTTGGCTCTACCATGCTTACGCCTTACCTTTGTACAGAGGTAGTAGTCTCTTACACCCCCTTCTTAATGGCCTCCACAAGCTGCCAGCATCCATGTTCAGCCTAATCTTGTTCAAAGCCCTGTAGAATCTTTGCCCATGCCCAGATTGTCCGCCTCCCTGAAGTCCACTACTACTGTATTAGAATGATTATCCCCCAGATACACAGCAGAAACCAGACTGTAGTGTGATCACCCACCTGCCAGTGGGCTGCACACCTCCAGGCCCTTTATCTGGTCACTGTCTTCTAGGACAACATCCAGTATCCGCTCCTCCCTAGTAGGTTCCCCCACCTGCTGGACCAGGAAGGCATATTGGAACACATCCATCAGTCTCTGTTCCCTGGCCACAGAGGATGCCATAGTGTCCCAGTCTGTCCCCAGCATATTAAGGTCACTCATGATCACCACCATACCCTTTCCACGGTCTCAGTGCCCCTTGATGTTCTCAACTAGTTTGTCCTCCAGGGCCTCTTCCATCGTTGGGGGTTCTGTACACCACCCCTATTTTCAATCTTTTACCTCCCCTCATTTGTAGGGTTACCCAGATCTCCTTCACCCCCCTACAGCCTCCCCACTCCACTAGCCACTATGTCATTTTTGACAATCAGCGCTACACCCCCTCCTCTTCCCTCTCCTCTGTCCTTCCTGAATATTTTGTAACCCACCAAATTTAGGTCCCAATCATTTTTCTTAGTGGCCCATGTCTCAGTAATTGCTGCCACATCCACTGATCCCTCAACCAGCATCACCTGGAGCTTGGCATTTTGTTGCCCATGCTCTAGTGATGATCAGGGCAGTCCTCACCTGACCCTCTCTCTTCTCCAGTCATCTCGGCCCTAGGCGGTCCCTAGATGCCCTTTCTTGCACAGCACTGGATGGCTTTAGATCGTAGTTACCTGCCTTCTTTTCATGCCCTGGACCTGGACCGCCAGGCAGCCCTCCTGGAGCCACTCTTTACTTAACCCCCCCTTACAGGACAACTCCACCTCTCGACTATAAGATCCAGCAAGGGTTGGTTTCAAGATCTCCCTCCCCTCCAGAGTTGAGGGTGTAGCCCTATCCCTGGCATATAATCCCTTGTCCTCCCTGTCCCCAGTCCCTCACCAGCCCATACCCTTCTGCCCTCCGCCCAGTCCCTGAGCCACTGGTTCACACCTCTAAGTTTATGTTTGGTCTCCTGGATGCCCTAGGTACTGGCAGAATCTCAAAGAAGGAGATTGCGCTTCTATAGAGTGGTAAACCCTGGCCAGTTCCCGGAATCTTGTCTGGATTTCTAGTTCACTGTTCCCCTCTAAGTCATTTGTTCCCAGATGTTTTATGAAGTCTGGGGATTCCCCACATTCCAATGCTATTGAGTATAGCTGGAATTTGGCCTTGTGTGCGGATAGGCCTGGGATACATTTAGCCTTGACTGGGCCGCTTCCCCCCGCCCCCTCGCACTGGATGCCCCAGGTCACCCAGCAGGATCACCCCCACTTTACTGGCCCATTAGATTCCATCCAGGCTCTTCCTTCTGTCTTCAACCCACAGCTTACTTGTCTTGCCCCCCTCAGCCTGGGGATCACAAGCCTGTGCTTGCCCTACCATGCTCATTCTTCTACCCGTAGCTCCCAGCTTGATCCTTGCCCTCCCAACCTCCTGGGTGGCACAGATTGCCCCCCACCTAGATCGCCCTGGTCTCTCTTTCTGGGCCAGTATCCTCAGATCTCCCACCCAGGCTCCCTTCTACTGCTTCCCTCCTTGCCTCCCCCCCCAAGTTCTGCATCCTTCACCCCATCTGCTGTGTTTCTCCCTACCCCCCATCTTCCCCCTCCCTCCACCTCATCTGATTTCTCCTGCCCCAAAGCTGGCCTATCTAGAGTATTCCTTATCATTGGTTGACTTCCCTAACCTGGATGCTTGCCCAACCCTAGTCCTCCTTCCTCCCACCCTGGCTTCACTCTGCACTCCCCATCCTCCCCACCTCCTCCCCGCTCAGAGGCTAATGTCTCTTTCCCCCTCCCTTCTGTGGATCTGGCCTCTCTCTGCCACATCTCCCCAGCTTAGTGACAACCCTCTCTGTCTGCCTGCTCCCTCCTCCGCCCAGCCTCTCCACCTCATCTCCTGATATAGCAGAGGAGATAGATTAGTAAGTGTGATGCTTGCTCCGATCTGCTCTCTCCTCCCCCTCCTTCTGGTCAGCCACGTTCCTGCAGAAGTGATTTCCATTACATTGCTTGTTTACGTGCCCCCCACCCCTCCTGAAGTAACCATATGATCCTTGTCTACCTGTTCCCTGGGTTATGCCATATTGGCCTCGTGTACTCTCATGAGGTCCTTTCCACACCTTTCCTTCCCACCCCTTCCGCCTTCCAGCTGCCTTCTGATCCCCTCTACTTCCTCCCTAAGTCCTGCCAACTGAAAACACACTGGGCACCCTCTGAACCTCCTTGCCCAATTTAATATTATTGCCGCCCTGCACCCTGTACACCCAATCACTCTACCGAAGGTGCCCGCTTTGGCCACCCCCAAGTCTACCCTCATTTTAGGTGAGCAATCGGCCCCTAACAGAAATAATTCACTCAGTGTTGCTTCAAAACCAAGCAGTTTGCCCCTCCAATTAAGCAATTTCCCTCTTTCTTGACAGTAGCCAGTTTCTAGCCCTAGCAGTAGACAGTTCACAAGCAAATTAGCCCATCACAACACTAGCTAGCTCAGAGGCCCTAAGTAATGCATTCACACAGTTTGCCTACTCCCCAGAGGTGGTTGGCATACACAGTCATTTATAGACTCTGCTTCATTATGCCCCTTCCTGGTAGTAGTCAGTGTTGCCCAAGCAGCACAGTGTACAGGACCCTTTTCCCCCAATCAATAACAATCCAGTTTCCTAGTGTTCCAGTTCGCCCAATCTAGACTTGTCCTCCTCCAAGGCTCCACTCTCATTGACCATTTAATAGAGGTTGGGGCCAGGGTGGGTGGTGTGGAACAAAGAACAGCTCTCCTCCTCTGATTGCGACTGGACTATTTGCCTTTTATGGCCCAGTCACACAGTCAAAGGTTCGCGCCCTATTCACTGATTGGCCACTCCTTCCTGAGTCGCCGGCTTGCAAAGTTGTGGCCGATGTGGCCCCGGTATGCATGGCCTGTCCCCCACCAACAAGAGCTTCCTTGTTGATCACCAATGTGATCCCATCCTCTCCCACTGCCGATGCAGACCCAGAATGCCTGCCCAGACCACTTCCAGCAACAAGCCCAGGTCTGGAAAGGGCAGCTCTCCTCCCCTGATTGGAACTGGGATAATCATTGCTATAGATATTAAAAAAGGATGGGTCCCAGCACCGACCCCCGGGGCACACCACTGCCACCCTGGAATGCACTCCATTTGCCTTACCACCACCCTCTGGTTTCAGTCTTTTGAACCAGTTCTCCACCCACCTTGTTATTTTCTGTTCCACCCCTAAGCCTTCCAGCTCATTTACCAGCCTTCTATGTGGCAAAGTGTCAAAGGCATTGCTGAAATCTGGGTAGGCCACATCCTCCTCCATCCATCTTCCTTGTTACGCAGTCAAAAAACTCAGTTAAGTTTGTTGGGCACAACCTCTATCCCATAAAAACAAACTGCCTTGGGTCCTGGAGGCAGTATAGCACATTGGGTAAAGGCTCTGAGCTACAGATCTGGAGACCTGGGTTTGAATCCAACAGCCGTCTAAGTGCATACTGTGTGATTCTGAGCAAGTTACTTAACTTCCTTGTGCTCCAGATTACATCTGGAAACAAGCTTCAGCTTAGTGTGCTACTCCTGGTTAAACAATGTTCCCTTCCCCCACTTCCCCTGTAGACCACTGACAACCAGGTGCTCCACTATTTTTTCCTTCATCAGTATTTCCATTACTTTTCCCACTGTTGTGGTCAGACTGACCAGTATGTAGTTCCTGCATCCTCCCTGTTAACACTTTTGTATAGTGGGACCACATCAGCACTTCTCCAATCCCTGGGCATGTCACCAGTTTACAAAGACAGGGTGAACAGGGTAGTCGGAGGCCCTACTAACACCTCCCTTAGCTCCCTCAGTGTCCAGGGGTGCACCTATCTGGCCCATAGCCTTATTGCTGCCAGTTTCATGAGGATTCTTTCTTTTGCAAAGGGAGCTGTGTTCTTTTCTATGATCTCTCCATCCTTATTAATGCTGGCCCATTTCCTGCCCCCTCCTTTGTAAAAGCCGAACAGAAGTATTTGTTCAGTATTTCTGCTTTTTGGCAGTCATCTTTTACCCTCCCTCCATCCACCCTTTTCAGACACTCAATATCTCCCCTTGTCTTCCTTTTCTCCCTGATGTACCTGCATGTAAAAGGTTTTGTCCCTCCTTACCACAATACCCACTGGCTGGCTTGTGTCAAGGGTCCTACATAAGTGTGGGTCTGGTGCCAATGTGCACTTTGCACGTGGAAACATTTTGGTTTGCCTGCTGTGTGCTGTAGTGTAGTGGATTATGATGAACTGGTTTTGCTGGATTCTGCACTGACAGCTTCATTTGCAGCAGATCCTGGAGTCCTTTAAGGCGGGAGATTGTCCTACAGTGCATGTTAAGAGTTTATATAGGCTCTCATCTTTGGTTTACTGGCCCCACTGAACTCCCTGGGCTAAGTTCTATCATGGACTGACTTATCCCCTGGAGAAGAGCAGAAGTGGAAAACATCTGATAAGAGATTGTGTAGGCTCAAATGTGCACTGCAGGCTATTGGAACTCCTATTGCCTGTTGCCAGCTACAGGGAGTTCTGGGACTGGTTGCGTCTGCGTATATCTGCCTAGAGATGGTCACAGTTGGCCTGCTGCGGTGTGCTATACTGCAATGGATGGTAGTTGGAAATTCCAAATTGGTTGGGGGGGACTTAGAGGAAGGATTAGGAAGTACTTCTTCACTGAGAGGGTGGTAGACAACTGGAATGGGCTGCTGAGGGAAATGGTGGGTGGGTTCACGAGGGCATGGGATAAGCACAGAGGGCAACTGGCACAGGGGGGACTACAGAAAAGGCCTAGTGAATATCTAAGCAAACTGGACAGACTAGGTGGGCTTGTGGTCCTTTTCTGCTGTCACAAACCTGTGTTCCTATGTATTCTACAGGCAGATTGGGAAAAGGGAAGGGGGATCCACTACACCACCAGGGAAGCATTCATTGTGCCTTGAATATCTGTTCCTTGGTGTCTTTATCCTACCCTGTGTTGGTTGATGTGTGGAGCAACATGACGACCTACCTCCAAAAAAGATCAGTTCTAGGGGCACGGGCAAGGAGTCTTCCTCCCTCCCTCCCCCAACTATGACATCCCCTGAGTGTCCGAGTCCATTCTAAAAGCCAGGTTGATGGTGTGGTACAGGTCTGGTATCTCCCCCAACCCACTTTTTTATTTTAACCTCTACAGAGCCTTCCCAACTGACCCAGCTGATCAGTATTTTTATTTTTCATACTGACCCATTTTTCCTTTTATATCTACAGGTTTGACAGGACATTGACTGGGAGTAGGAGGACACTGACCATATGTATCAGATAAGTATTGTTTTTTTGTTTACCCTACATTGTTTGTCATATAATAGTTCATAATGAGCTGCAGATCCTTTGTGAGCCCATTGCTGTTCTTATTTTACAGGTACAAATGGCTGCTATGGGAGGCACTGGGTTGGAGCTGTACCTTGTGCTTTAGAGAGGAGGCTATGGGCTGGGGGGTATGGGATGGGCATTGAGGTTGAGAACTCCAGGGAACACCACACAACCAATTTGCCAAGACTCGTGAGGCTCAAACCCTGTTTTTCATTTTCTTGCTTTGTGTGCTTTGCATTCTAATTCCTGCATTAATGTAATGTTTTTGTTTTGCAACAAGTACTGTCTCATATATATGTGTGTGCGTGTGTGTGTGTCTGTGTAATAGATAACCCACTGTAGGGTGTGTGGTCACACTCTGATATAAGCACACCTTGGTGTGTGTTGTTACACATGAGGCCGCAGGCCGAGTGCATCAACCACCCAAGCCGTGTGTATATCACTGCGCTTCCACACACCACACAGTGGGTTATCTATCTTATAAGATTGCAAAATTGTTTTGGAGGAAAGTAAAATTGCATGTGCGTGGTTGCACTCTGATATACGCACAGTCACCTAATGGTGTTTGTCCAATGTGATTGATAATCCCATTATAGATATATATACACACACACTTCACTCGAACAGCCCCTTGATACCAAAAATAATTTTCCACACCGTGCATGTGCTCCCAGTCTGAAGAGGCTCTCTTCTCCTTTTGAAGATAAACCTGGAAATACTGGTGAGGACCTGCATATCAGGGAGGCTCCCATACCATTTTCTGCAAACCAGAACGATTGTTGGTCATTCCTTTAACTAAATGTCCAACCCCTTCCTTGTGACTTTGAGTCAAACATGGGGTAACAGACTTTAGTGCCTCCTATAGACATAGCCCCCAAGATCTCCATCTTCTCTGAAATTCACAGATGACTTTCTCACTCAGGAACCCTTAAGCAAAGCTTCCTCTGCTGAGGTTGCAGATACTTGCAGATGAATACTGTTTTGTTTTTGTTGAATTTTATGCAACGCCATCTTTAATGCAGCCACACTGAAACAGAACTACAACACTGCTGACAGGAGTGCTACTAAAATCACACTGCACACTGAAGTGCACTACAGGTGTTGATGCAGTGCTAATTAACATAATTCGCACACACTGAAAAAGCAATGCAACACTGCTTCAGGCAGTGTTGCTGACACAACACTGCTTCTGCCAGTATTGCTACACCAACACTGCTTCAGGCAGTGTTGATGACAAAACACTGCTAATTGCAGTACTTTTCAGTGTGATTACAGTGCTAATTAACATAATTTGCACACACTGTATCAGCACTGCATGTACACCAAAAGAGACCTGAAGATGCACTGATTAAACACTGATGGACTGCATTATGAAATGAAGTGTGCAGGAAGTGTACACTGCTACTATAACACTGAAATAACACCATATAGTGACTATTTGAACACTTCACTTCCCTCTGGGTCTTCAGGAGAGAGAAGATTACACAGTTTAGATGTTAAAAGGGCCCTTAGCTACTACATTGAGCATACTAAGGCACACAGGTCTGACTCCCTCCAGTTGTTCCTCACTTATGGGGAGGTGGGGAAGGGCAAACCTGCCACTAATAGAACTATTACAAGATGGATTGTCTCTTATATACAATTCTGCTATGAGAAGCTATGCAAAATTCCACCCTCAGGCCTGAGGGTTCATTCGACTAGAGGTACAGCTACCTCCCTGGCTGCTGCCAGGGATATTCCCTTACTAGACATATGCAAAGCAGCCACCTGGAAAACAATCCATACATTCACCAAGCACTACTCTCTTGATATCCAGGCTAGGAGTGATGCTCGGTTTGTTACAGCAATACTGCAGAGCCTGTCCCCAAAATATGTTTGAATCCCCTCCTCCATGGAGGTATTGTTTGGTAGTCTGCAATAGTCAGAATACAGTAAGACTTTATGTTGTTTGAAGAAAAAATTACTCACCTTAGTAATTGTGTTTCTTCTAATAGACTTTGACAATGACGGCAGATAAGGACCACTTGGCCCACCCAGTCTGCCCATTTCCCTACGTACTGGATAAGCTACAGATTCTAGTTACCCAACAGCCTATTTCCTGCAACCCCCCACTATAATTGCCTTATGTCTGTCCCATGCATGTTTGAATTCCTCCCACTGTTTTAGACCCCACAACCTCTCCAGGAAGGCAGTTCCATGCATCCACCACTCTCTCCTTGAAAAAGAATTTCCTCACATTACCCCTGAGCCGTCCCCCCTCTAACTTTAAATTGTGCCCCCTTGTTCTTACACATCTCTTTTTCTGAAAGATGCTACCCTCCTGGACTTTGTTGATTCCCTTGAGGTACTTAAAAGTTTCTATCATGTCCCCCCGTCCCTCCTTTCATCAAGGGTATACATATTAAGCTCTCTCAGTCTCTCTTCATATGGTTTCTGATGTAGACCCTGCACCATTTTAGTTGCCCTCCTCTGGACTGCTAATGGAGTCTTGCTGTATTCTGACCTCCATCCCTGCCTCCCCTCTCAGAATATGGTTTTTGAGAAGTGGGCTGGCAGGTGCAGTGCTGCACCCCAGGAGTGCATTTGGGCACTCCCTCTTTTTAGAGAGGAGGAGTGGGTTATGTTTATTTTAATAATCATAAGTTTTTCACTACCTGATTTTTGATTTTGGACTTCTCGACTTGAGTCTTTTGGGGATCCAAAATGTTTGGTTGCCATTTGGCTAGTAAAACTTTACAACTTCCACATAGTGGGTTTAATTAGTTAGTATTGGCTCGTAAGAATCTGACAGTTACACTTTAAAGTGCAGCAGACAGAGGTCTGAACAGAGCGCAAGCTCAACGTTCTATGCCCTGCATAGAATTTAACTCTTTCCTCTCTGGAGTAGTTCAAGTACTGGGGCTAACTTCAATAGTCAGAATACAGCAAGACTCCATTAGAAGAAGCTCAATTAATTAGGCGTAGCAGACCCAGCCGTGCATCCAATTGGATGCCTGCCCTGCATGCACAGTGGATCACTTACACAGCTGGGCACAGGTCCGGGTGTGTGAGTTGCACCTGCAGACAACCGGACCCACGTGGCAATGCCCCATTGGGCTCCGGTCCTCTGGCATCACCACCGGTGCATGGGGGCCACCTGCACCACCCTCTCCAGCCTAAGCTACCCCAGCACCAATGTAGCAAGGTGCTCTCCCACCATGCACACACCACTCACTGGTGCACCTGCTGCCCACCCCAGTGGTCCCCAAACCACGCACCCCTGATCCTACATCTGTCTTCCATGGTGCTCCACCAACAACCACCTACATACACCTGCAGGTGTGGTACAGGGAGCCTGATGGCTAGTGACACAGCCCTCTGCACACCTCCATGGCTGCTGGCTGTCTGACCTACGTGGGTGTGCATCAATTGAGTGCCCCTGCATAGGTTAGATGGCCAGCAGCCATGGAGATGTGTGGAGGGCTGTGCTGCTGACCATCAGGCTCCCAGTATCACACCTGCAGGTACGTGTAGGGGGTTGTTCATGCTGGGGGGATTGGCTGTGCCTCTCCAGGTGCCATGCCAGCACTTCTGGGCAATGGGCTGCTTGGGCACTGCAGTGCAGCCATGGGGTGGGGTCAGAAACAGGGTGGGGATCACTCCTTAGAGTGTGGGGGTGTCTGCCAGGGGGCTACAGTGTCGGGCCAGCCACAGCTGTGTGTGGGGGGGTACTGCCTGTCGCTCATGGACCCATTCTTCTGATCAGTGTGCACAGGGGCTGGGCACATAGGGACACTTATGACAGGGCTTTCACTGGTGTACCTGCCTGACCCCTACATGCCCCGGTGAGCAGCACTACTCGACATGGTGCATGGTGCTTACTGCTGGCTCACCCAGCACACCCCACCACCCCGGTATGTTTATATTCACACGCCCATAGAATCAGGTACATGACAGCTGCATGCCCCAGTCATGAATGCCCCATGACCAACGCTACGTAGCATTCTGAATTAGCTATACCAACATGGTTGGTTTAAAAGGAGCATTGGCATGGTGCATAGGGCCCACTGTATGTATATTTAACATATCCTTCAATGTCAATATTTAAACATACTGTTTCAGAAATAATCACATGTAGTCAAACACAATAAATAATTAAACACAGCATGTTTCAAGGCAAAATATTTTCTGGTAATCAAACACTCAATGGTGAAGAATTCAACATAGAATAACCATAATTAAAGAAAGTTTTTTTTTTCCATAAATGTTCCATATTTAGAGAGCACCAACAATTTATTGGATTGATATCTGACTGTGATTATATCATGATGGAGTGCCACTTTAGCCTATATGCACATATACCTCTCTTGCAAGATCCACTGCGATGTGTCATACAAAGCACAATGATGACTACATTTAGGAAACTTCAGTTGAAAATGAATTCCTTATCAATACATAGAAAATGCCAGCAGAAAAAGGCCCTATGCCCATCCAGTCTACCCACCCTACCTAATAACTTTGCACTGGCCTCAGTGGCCACCCCGCCTTTGTTTCTGTCACCCCTTTTCTAACCAGTCCCATATGCCTGTCCCATTTCTGTTTGAAGCTGCATACTGATTTAGCCTCTACCACTTCCTCAAGCAGCTTGTTCCAAATGCCCACAACTCTTTTAATGAAAAAGTGCCCGTGGATGTCCCTTTTGAATCACCCCTCTCTGAGTTTCGCTGAGTTCCCCTTTGTCCCTGTAATTGAGCTCAAGGAGAAAAGCACCTTAGCATTCCAACTTATTTATCCCAAACAGGCACTTGTATGACTCAATCATGTCACCCCTTTCCTCATTTTTTCCAGAGTGTACATGTTCACATCCATCAGCCTCTCATCATACAGCTTGCCTCTTAGTTCATGGATCATCTTGGTTGCCTTGCTTTGTCCACCTTCTTTCAGTCTTTCATCAGCTATATGAAAGAGAGGGTACTGGACTTTAGGAGGGCTGACTTTGGCAAAATGGGTGAGTGCCTAAGGAATGCACTAGCAAATGGGAAGGAAAAAGGGGTGGAAGAACAATGGGGAAAAATCAAAACTGCCATCACAGAGGCAATAAGCCTTTTTGTGAAGCAAATAAACAAAACAAAACGATGTAAGAAACCACTGTGATTCTCAAAAGAGGTGGCAGGGAAGGTAAGGGAGAAACATATAGCATTCAGGAAGTATAAGGAATCAGAGAAGGAGCATGACAGAGAACTGTATCCGTTAAAGCAGAAGGAAGCATGGAAAGCAGTCAGAATAGCGAAGGCCCGAACTGAGGAAAAGATAGCCAACTCAGTTAAGAAGGAGGATAAAACATTTTATAGGTACATTAGGGAGTGAAGAAAGACCAAAGGAGGGATAGTGATGCTTAATAAAGGGGAAGGGAGGTGGGCAGAGGGTGACAGTGAAAAGGCAGAGATACTGAATGAATACTTTTGCTCAGTATTCACAAACGAAGAGGGGAGGTACCGGAACCAAACAATAGAAGCATTCTGGACAGGGGGGGTCAAAAGTCATCCATTCACAGAAGAAAGTGCCCTGAAAGAACTCCTAAAACTCAAGGTGGACAAAGCAATGGGTCCTGATGGGATTCACCCCAGAATTTTAAAAGAACTAAGGGGAGACCTAGTGCCACCACTGACTACCCTTTTTAACAAATCATGGTAGGATGGCATACACACACAGTTAGTGGGACTGGACGCATACTGGACTATATGTGTTTGTGAGACTTGGGAACTTTATTGGTGGGTTTGAAATTGGGTTCATAAATAACTGCAGTCAGTATAGAGAAAGACTGTATTCCGGGGGGAAGGGACTGAGAAAAGGGGTGTGTGCTTTTGAGAGGTCTAAACCTCACTTTCAGATTCTTGACAATATTGGGAATGCAAGTAATCACAGACATGTTGCATTAGAGTAATAAACAAGTTTATTACTACCAAGGGATAAATCACAGCTGCCCTAAGCAGTTCTTACCAGTATGAACTGGGAGCCAGTGCTAAGCGTTCCCTACACCTTGAGGTTTCTCTGTTATCTCTTGGGGTCTCTCAGGTCTCCAAGGTGTAAAGCTTGTGCATTACATTATATACCTATGATAATTACTATGGTTACCAAAAGATAGAAACATTTCTAGTTACAGAGATGAGCCCTATTGGCTAAATTAGAGGTGGCTCCATGGTCCAAGATAACATTTTACAATTCTGTAAAGTCATCAGTTTGAGAACAAAAGAGTTCTTATACAGAGTCTTACATAACTCAGTGTAGTGGTACAAATCACCAAAAGATGGCAATGCTGTCTTACATATTATAATTACTTCAAGAACACAGGTGTCTTGGCATCTGACAAGTAAGAAATACACAGAAAATACATGGCAGAATATATGTGTATTAGCAAGCAAAGTGTATTACAACAATATGCATTAATGTCCTGACATCTACTCTTATACGGTAGATGCCCTTAGCCCTAAATATTAGTATAACCTATACCTAAGTGTTAGCTGTCTATGGTGTACCTCTGAGGGTACCAATTAGGGTGCAGGGACCTCATGTAACATTCCCCCCCTTGCTGCCTCCAAGGGCAACACAGGCAATTGTTTAGGGAAAGGATAGGAGCAGTAGTCATTTACAATCCCGACGCATGAGCCTTGTAAAGGAACTCAAGCTGCTCACAGTGTTGGCTTAGTGTGCGCCGTAGGCAGCAAAGCATAATAATCAAAATGAAAATTAATAATGCATGTATAATAACAAAACCTTTAAAAGTAATCTCTAACCAGGTGTTAGTTAATGCGTTATTCATATCTCCATCATTAATCAAGGCAAGAGCAGCTTCATCGGCTTTGGTCATATTACTGCTGATGTGGATGAGGTGTATGTCTTTTCTGTCTAAAAGTGGTTTTAGTGTAAGTGTGAGTGGGTCTATGTGTACATTAAAATATGGCAAGTATTCTGACAGTGTGAGTAGATAATCTGGGTTGCCATCAATAATGTCTGCATCCAGAAGGAGGACAGGGGTCATAACAGTATGTCCAATGACAGTCCTCTGGTGGGGGACAAAACAGAAATTGGGGTAATCAATAGCACAAGTAACAGAACCATATGTGTAGGTTTTATAGCTTGCAACTACACAATATTCGCCATCGGAATTATACTGTGAGCGCACAGTAGGCAGCCTCCACTTTTGCAACTGGACAGGGCAGGTGTAGGTCATCTTCGAAATCCGTGTTGACAGGCGATGAACCTCCTCACGATAGGATTGGTAGAGCTTATCCGGAGCCAAAGTTGAGTCAAAAGAGTTGGTGCCATTTGCAGTGATGTCATCATCCATTGTGAAAGTTCAATCAATGCTATCTGGAGAGTAGCCACAAACAGGCTGTATAACATCAAACACATCACATCGGCACAGGTAAATTTATTGCTTTTTCGCACAGCAGTCCATGTGCGGAGCCACCCAGACATCCAAAAAAGAATGGTAGATCAGTAGAGGTGGTAGATCCAGGCATTCCCTGTAGATGTCTTCGTCCAAATGCCCAATGGAATGTACCAGTGCAAGCTTGTCGAACAAGGCTGTAGTAGGATCAAAGCGTGGTAAGGAGACAGTGAAAGAAACAAACATGGTATCTGTTAGGGAACATTTCTTAGCAGTGAAACAAGGACCAGTATTAGGGTGTCTAGTCACAAACCCCAAATTCCTAGCTGTGGAGAGAGGAATTGCTAAAGTCTGTTGCATGCACATGGAAACACAGCTAGTGGTTTTACACCTTGGACAGTACCATTTGGAAATGCATCTATCATGTATAATGTCAGGAATTCTTCCAGATTCTAGATCACAGAAGAGGTTATTGATGGTAGTGATAATGTAGGAGCCATAAGCAGAGCAGAGTATCTCTATAGCAATGTATTGTTTATCTGCTTCTTTATTGTTCTGTTGTATGAGTTCATTGATCTTGTCTTTAGAATCAGTGAATGCCTTAGCAATGTCGTGCGTGTTGTATACAGTGTATCTTTCTTCCTGACTAAGGCCATCCACACCATGCAATAATGGAGGTAAAATGTTACTGACCAAGCCAGTCGAGAACTTGGCAGAATGACTTTTGATAGCAGCAATGTCTGCTTTATTCCAGATAGACATAGCCGTACCAAAAAGACCTGTGACAGTACCTGTTGCACCTGTAACATCAGAACTGTCAACTTCACATTTGTTACGTTTATGATTTAGATTCTCAGGAGAGGGCTTCCTCCTGAAGTTGCCTCTATGCTCAGTAGAATGGACCCCAACAATAGGATCTTGCGTATGAATCTGAAATGCAGCTAAACTATCAAGCAATAATATACTATAAAATGCTGATGTATTAGTATTGTGACACATACCAAACTCTTTCATATTCCAGTAAGTAAAATTAAACAAAACAGGTATATGCATAAACTGCAAGTTATTAATCAAAGAACCTGGGAGGGCAGTGGCTGTAAGACCACTACGGGGACCAGGGGTATGTTTCGGACATTCCAAAAGCTGCTTATCAGTGGGTGGTAATACAGAGAGGTACATGGCTGCAGAAGCCATGTGGTGTATAGAACAAAATCTGCAAGCAGAATCTTTGGACAAAGAATTACAGTAAGAAGGATCTATTAAGGCAGTTATGTTGTACAAACCAGAATGTCGTAATGCAGTTTGTAACAAGGACAGTGAACCATTTGGGGATAATTTAGCATTGGGCCAACCCTGGAAAATACCTTTGGAGAGTTTGGCCACAGGGAGAATTTGTCCTTGTGATGTGGTTTGCCACTCAATTTGAAGGGTAGATTTGTCAGGAGCAACAACCGAGGCAGTGAGGTAAGCATCGGAACCTTCCTGGACAGTGATCATACTATCTGGTATACTGATGGATACTCCATCTGGAGGAGGTGCTGGAGGATCGAGGTGTCGTAGGAGGTCCAGTACCGTGCCTTGGATGCAGGGGATCACTCCTGAGAGGAGGAAATAATGGAACAAGATAACCATCTTGTCAGTGTATCTGAAAAGGAAGATCAAAGATTAGTATGTTAGTACAATTCCGCCCAATGGGGTGAGGAAAAGTAATTGGAGTCTAACTTGATAGACTGCCGGACTGAACTTGTTGACAATAGGGTATGGGCCTTCCCACTTATTGGAGAAGGAGTGGGTGGGATGTGCAAATCAAAGTACCATTACCTGATCTCCAACTTGCCAGTCCACTTCTTGTGCGTGTTTGTCAAACTATATTTTGGACTGTTGCTGGGCCTTGCCCATGCAGTTTGCAGCATACAAGTGTGTGTGTGTGAGGTCTTTTCTGAGTTTTTCCGCATACTGGTCCACAGACACGTGGTCTGCAGTGGGGGTGTGCAGGTCAAACAACAGGTGTTCAGGTAATCTCATTTGTCTACCAGTCATAACCTCAAAGGGTGTGAGCTGAGTGGTGGCTGAGGGTGTGCCCCTAATTGCCATAAGGAGTAAAGGCAATAGGGAATCCCAGGTTTTGGGATTATCCTCAATGAATTTAGAAAGCATTTGCTTAATCCGTCTATTGGCTCTTTCTACTTGACCTGAGGATTGAGGGTGGTAAGGTATGTGGAACTTCTGCTGAACTCCGAGGAATTCAAGGGATTCTTTCATCAACTCACCTGTAAAACTGGTTCCTTTATCAGAATCTACCTTAAGAGGCAGACCCCACCTTGAGAAAATCTGTTCCACCAGGATTTTGGCAGTAGTCTTTGCTGTACATGTCTTAGTGGGGAAAGCTTCTACCCACTTAGAGAAGAGGTCAGTTACCACAAGAGCATACTTATTATTTCTGCTGGTGTTGGTCAGAGGGCCAATGAAATCAATTTGAATGGCATGCCAAGGGCCACAATGTCTTTGTGGTAAAAGTTTGGCATTTCGTTTGGTAGGAATGGGATAGTTTTGTGCACAAACGAGACAGTTGTCTATGTATTGTTTAATGTCTTTGGTGATACCAGGCCACCAGGCAGTGGTCTTGAATCGTTGAAGGGTATTCTCTGCTCCCTGGTGTCCACCAGTAGGAGTGTCATGCACTTGGTGCAAGAATTCAGATCTTAGGTGTCTGGGAACTACCCACAACTTGGTGGTAGAGTCATTTGGTTGGAACCAAATGAGCTTGTCATCTGGTGACAAGCGCAACTTACCTTCATGCCTTCGATAGGGGTTATGTGTGGGAAGTTTCTCTTCAGTACCTTTATCAAGGAATCTGAACACCTCTTTGAGTTCAGTATCAAGCTGCTGGGCTGCGGAGAGATCCAAGGGGGAAAAGGATTCAAGTTTCTTCTTGAGTGCTGCAATGTGTACAGCTGCATTAGCCTCTGGATGGTCCATCATCCAGATGTCCCCTCCTCGGACCCCTTCCTTAGCAAGGGTGTCTGCTGTATCACTGAAGGCATGATGGGGTCATGGAGAGAGTGGGCTTTAACCTTGAGTACATAGAGTTTGTGTGCAAATTTCTGTGCCAATGCATGTATGTATATTACCAATTCTTTGTACTTCACTGGACTGCCATCAGAAGAGAGGAAGGAGTCCTTCTGCCAGAAAGGAAGAAATTCTGTAAGGGAACAACAAACCCAGTTAGAGTCTGTAAAGATGATGGTATCCTCGGTTCCATGTTGGATGAACTCGAGGGCACAGGCCACCACTGCCATCTCGGCGTACTGTGATGAAGCTACACTACAGCGCTTAGATATCTTGACAGCGTTCCCATAAGGGTAAATCACCAAAATACCCATCCCTGCAATTTGTTCTCCCTGATAGTAGGATGCTGAACCATCAGTGAAGATACGGCACAAAGAAGTACTATCGAGTACCTGTGGCGTGGCAGGGAGGAAAGGACCTGGATCAGGAAGATCAGGTGACTGTAGCGTACAGTCATGGGGTTCTCCCTGGAAAAGGAGGCCATGAGCTAACATAGATGGAACTTTAGTTGGCTGTACCTGTATATCTCTGTCCTGGAGAAGAAGTGACCAGTGCGTCAGCCTGGTGTTAGAGACTGACCCATCCTTCACCCTGTCTGATAGCAGGAAGGTGGTTGGTGTATGGTTAGTGTTAATAATCAGTGGTGAGTACCCAATGATATACATAAAGTGCTTGACAGCCCAGTAGGTGGCCAGAAGGTTCCTTTCAAAAAGGCCATACTTCTGTTCCACTGGGGTCAAGAGCTGTGAGGCATATGCAATGGGTCTCAAGGTGCCATGCACCTTCTGGGCCAGCGCTGCTGACATAGCAATGTCAGAGGTGGCACACTCCAGATGAAATGGTAGTGCTGGATTGGGGTTCACCAGTGCTGGGGGGGAGGCCAAGGCCTGCTTCAGTGATGTCACAGCCTGGGTGTGAATAGGGCCCCAAGTCCACAGTACATCCTTTTTGAGTAATTCATACAGAGGTGCAGCTTTCTGAGCAAAATCACAAATGAAATCTCTCGAATAGTTTACCATACCTAGAAACCTTCGAAGAGTTGCCACACTGGTAGGTAATGGTAAATCTTGTAATCCCTGTACCTTCTTCCAGGTAGGGCTTCGACCTTGGTCAGTTATTTTTAGACCCAGAAAGAGTACTTCTTTCTGACACAATTGTGCTTTTGCTGGGTTACATTTCAAGCCTGCTTTCTGAATGAGAGTCAATAGTTTGTCCAAGAGATCCAAATGTTGTTCCTGTGTGGCTGTTGCCAGCAACAGAAAGTCCACATACTGTAAGAGACATTGGGGTGTAGAGAAACTCTCGAGGGCATCCATCAGGCAGAGATGGAAAAGGGATGGACTGTTATGTAATCCTTGTGGCAAGCAAGTCCACATGTACTGTCTTCCTTCAAAGGTGAAGGCGAATTTATATTGACTCTTAAGGGCCAATGGTAATGACCAAAAACCATTGGAAATGTTCAGGGCACTGAACCATTTCAAGTCAGGGGTTAGAAGTCGTAGCACATCTGGTGCTGATGCCACAGTTGGGGAACAACTGGGGGTGACTTGATTCAGTTTCCTGTAGTCAATGGTAAGTCTCCAGGTGCCTGTGGGTTTCTTCATGGGCCATACTGAGGAGTTGGCAGTGGAAACACAAGTTCTGATTACTCCTTGCTTGAGGAGTTACTTGATCATTTCTCTAAGGGAAGGCAAGGCTTCGGTTGGGAAAGGATATTTCCTTTGCCTCTCATGTACTGGGCCTGGCACTTCAATGACGGTGTGCATTCTACTGCAGTCATGTTTGTTAACTGCAAATGCTTCCAAATGTCATTGCAGAATAGGTAGGAGTTTTGGAAAAAGTTCATGATTCTTGAACAAATCTATGACGTCATACTCTTTGTCACTGGCAGATATCGTTGCTACAATGTGTGAATCAGGAATCAAAATGGTATGATATTGACCCTGAATCTGTATCAGTAGCATGTAAGCTAGATCCACCACACAGCCGTGTGGTGCAAGGAAGTCGATCCCTATAATACTAGGATGATCATGCAGTACCATTAGTTGGAAAGTATGTGAGGCCTTTAAGTGGCCTAGCTCTACCGGTAAGGGTAGAGAACGGTATGCAGGTAGCCTAGTACCGTCGACTCCTGACATGTTGGTCCTCTGTCCGGTGGACCAAGGGGATGTGTCCAGGTGTTCATCATGTAGCACAGATACAGCTGCACCTGTATCTAACAAAACTACTAGTAGGCGGTCCCCGACCTCGGCCTCGGTGCAGGGCCTTCCGTTTGTATCCAAGACTAGCTTGTTTACAATATGGACTGGGGCCTGTAACTGTCAATCCGTATTGCTGGAAGCATGCAGAGGTTGGGCCTGGCTCATGTGAATGACTTCACCATGCTGTGCTGATGCTATATAGGGAGGAGCTTCTGGGTTCAGACCTGTATGGGCCTGAGGGCCTGTACCTCCAGTGTCTCCATGGCCGGTTGAGGCCTGGGCTGCCGGTTGTACCGCCGCAAGAGCTTGTGCGTGGACAGCATCCACCACAGAGCGCACTTATCCCAGGAGCTCTCGAAATTTCTGATTTTCTTCGGCTATCTCCCTATATGAAGGACCCGTTCTCTGTTGTGGTTTACCTCTACCCTTATGCTTCCTGTTCTTATGCCAATTCCGGTTCCCAACCCATTGCTGTTGTTGATGCGGTTGTTGTTGACGGGCCTGTTGGGGGTGTTGATTATCAGCTGGAGGGGCTGGCTTATGTTGGGCCTGTTGGCGTTGAGCCTGCCCTTCCACTGTGTAGTGTATTGTGGCCTCCGAAATGGGTTCCACGGCAGCTACCTTCTTGGAACCGGATCCCAAATCACGGATATACAGTTGATACACCCTCTCGGTTTTCCGATGGATATCGGCAAACCTATCCATATTTGGGTAAGTAGTTGGCTCTACCTTTTCTCTTACTGCTGGAATCATGTTCCTAAGGAACAGGGTCTTATATTCAATAAGATCTACATCCGCAGCTTCATGTGCCAGGTGCTTTCCTGCTCGGTAGGCCATCCAGAGTCTCTGGTGGTAAGTCGCTGGACTTTCTTTTGCATTCTGCTTCACAGGACATGCAAGCATCACTCCTACTACACCCAGACTGTGCTCAGAAATGAGCTCAGCTGCAACCTCATCAAAGGTAGCGTTCCCATCCTGGTGAATAGCTTCGGGGAGTTTGGCCCATAAACCAGGATCGATGGTCTGGCGTAGTATTTGGACCTGATATTCTGCAGCGAGGCTAAGCATCTTGCATTTAGAATGTACCTTTTCCAAGTGACAGCTGAGGTTGTCGGACGGATTCATCCGACCGATGCTGTCAGCGATTTGCTGAACAGTGTAGGCCATTTGCAGGGGATTAGTGGGTCGATCAGGCAAAGGTAGATTGTCTCGAACACCATCCAAGGCTGCACAAGCTGCAACTTCAGCTGCAGTGCGGACAGTACCTTCCTGAGTGCCAGCTTCTTGAAAAAGCTGCCTAATCTGGATTTTAATAGCCCTTTTACTCCTCTCAGGAAGAGGAATATTGCCTGTCTCAGTTTCAATCATGGTTTCTATCTCTTGCCTGTCTTCCACATTAATAACGGCTACCAGAGGTGCCATCGGGACCAGGCTTGGGCCTGCTCCCCCCCATCATGGGGGCCACCTGTTGCATGTCCTGGATGTGGTTCTGGCAGATGGGGAGCTGGTAAGGGACCTGGTTGTAGAGGATCCTGACTGGGAGTGATCACAATACTGTCTGGTTTCAAATAAGCATGGGGAGGGGAGATCTAGGACACTGACAGTGGACTTCAGGGGGGCAGACTTTGTGGGCATGGGAAATATTCTCAAGGATCACTTGAAGGGGATTACATAAATGACAAATGTGGAAAAGAGATGGGCGATCATAAAACGGGGACTTTGTGAGGCAGTCAGGACCTGTGCTAAGGTGAAACATAAGGGAGCAAGGTCACATAAACCATGCTGATGGTCCAGTGAGGTTCAAGTAGTGGACAGAGGAAAGAAGGCGGCCTACAAAATATATAAAACAACAAGAGGGGATAGGGAAAAGGAAATGTACCATCTTGCATCTAGAAAAGTCACCCGGATGGTAAGAGGGGCAAAGTCCAGTAAAGAGCAGCGGCTGGCACAGGGGATACATGGAGGGGAAAAGGGGTTCTTCTGGTACATTGGGGAGTGGAGAAAAACTAAGGGCCATCTCTGCAGATTGAAATCAGAAGGAGGGTGGGTGGAAGAGGTGAAGGACCGGGCAGAGGTATTAAATGAGTACTTCACCTCTGTGTTCATTGGGAGGGGGATGGGATATCTACAAAGCAAGGCACAATGGGGATAGAAGCGGTAGTGAGTGGGATCAGGGGAGCAAGAGAAATGGAGCAAGAGGGAGGGAGAGGTACCCCAGGGGTGTCACATCAGGATAAGGATAAAAAGGCCAGTAAGATGGAGGGGACAGATGATGCTATCTCCACTGAAAGGGTGTGGTTAGCCTTCAAGGCCCTAAAGAAAGATAAATCTCCTGGGCCGGATGGCATTCATCTGAGAGTACTATGGGAATTGGCGGACATACTGGCTGCACCACTGGAGGAGCTCTTCAACAGGTCACTTGAGATAGGGAGGGTACCTAGGGATTGGCGAGAGGCACATGTGGTGCCAATCAATAAAGGGGGATCAAGGGAAGTACCAGGTAACTATAGACCCATCAATTTGACCTTGGAGGTGGGAAAATGAATGGACAGTAAACTAAAGGAATGATTAGGGGTGTACTTGGAGGAGGTGGGAGGTCTGGATAGTCGGCAACATGGGTTTGTGCCAGGTAGATCATGTCAAACCAATCTTGTGGAGTTCTACGAATGGGTAACATCAGAACTGGACAGGGGAAAGCCTGTGGATGTATTATTCTTGGAATTCAGCAAGGCGCTTGACTCTGTCCCCCACAATGGTCTGGTGGAGAAACTGATGGGGTTGGGAGTAGGCCCTTTGATGGTCAGATGGATTGAAAACTGGCTAGCTGGATGCACCCAGACAGTAGTAGTTGGTGGGGAGCTCTTGAACCCTAGAGAGGTCGGTAGTGGGGTACCACAGGGTTTAGTCCTGGGTCCGATCCTGTTTAATGCATACATATCGGACATCAGGGAGGGTATAGGGTGTGAAATGAGTCTTTTCGCTGATGACTCCAAGATGGGAGCAGTAGCTGAGGGGGAAGAGGGGAGGTTGACACTGTAAGGGGACCTGGACACCCTGGAAAGCTGGGCTCACACATGGAAATTAAATTTCAATATCACCAAGTGCAAGGTGTTACATCTTGGGCAGGGAAACCCTAAACACAGGTACACCCTGGGAGGCGAGGCGCTGGAGGCCTCAACAGGGGAGAAAGACCTAGGGGTCAAGGTGGATGCATGAATGAATAACTCTTAGCAGTGCAGGAGAGCGGCTAGCAAGGTAAACAGGATGTTGGGATGCATCGTAAGGGGGATCACCTCTAGGAGCAGGGAAGTGATTCTGCCACTGTACAATGGACTGGTTAGACCCCACATCTTGAGTACTATGTACAGTACTGGAGACCACACCTGAAGAGGGACATACAGCTCCTAGAGAGGGTACAGAGGAGGGCAACTAAGATGATACGAGGACTAGGGGATTTGACCTATGAAGACAGACTTGAGGAGCTCTGCCTGTTTTCATTGGAGGAGAGGAGAGACAGGGGGGACATGATTGAGGTCTTCAAGTACTTCAAGGGAATACATAGGGTAAACATGGCGGGGATCTTTAGACTAAAGCAGGGAGGTATCACGAGAGGGCATGTTTTGAAGTTGGAAGGTGGAAGGGTGAAGGGGGAAAGGAGGAGGAGGTTTTTCACTGAGAGGATGGTGGACCCTTGGAATGTACTGCCTGGTGAGCTGGTTCAGAGATCCACAGTGGAGGGCTTCAAGAGAGGATGGGACAGACACAGAAAGTGGATGTATCAGATGATGGCCTGGCCCAGGTGGGTGGGGATGGATGATAGGGGTTTCTGGAACACAAGGGGGGAAGGCCTCGGCATCCAACTAGAGATCTGAGGTTCGAGCAGACTCGATAGACCGTAAGGCCTTATCTGTTGACAATTAGTATATTAGTATGGTGTGGTACCTGAGGACTGGAGGAGGGTGGATGAGAGTCCCCTTCAAAACAGTGGGAACAAGACAGAGGCAGGAAGCTACAGACTTGTTAGTTTGACCTCAGTGGTAGGGAAAATTATGGAATCACTTCTGAAAGAAAGAATTGTTGAGTATCTAAAGGCCAGCAGGACACAGGAGCCAAGGCAGCATGGATGTACACTGGGAAGGTCATGTCAGATGAATCTAATAGATTTCTTTGACTGGGTGACCAAAGTAGTAGACCAGGGATGAGCTGTGGATATGGCTTACCTAGACTTCAGCAAGGCATTTGACACAGTCCCACACAAAAGATTAATAAACAAATTAGCCAGCCTGGGAGTGGGTCCCAGGGTGGTAGCCTGGGCAACAAAGTGGAAGGACAACATGACGCAGAGGGTAATAATAAATGGAGTACACTCTGAAGAAAGGAGGGTTATTGGTGGGGTACCGCAGGGTTCAGTACTGGGATCGGTCCTCTTTAATGTTTTTATAGGTGAAATTGTAGAGGATCTGGAAGGAAAAGTATGCCTCTTTGCATATAACACAAAGATCTGCAATGGAGGTTGATACGCATGGAGGGGTGGAAAGGATGAGAAGGGACTTGGGAAGGTTGGAGGAATGTTCCCAAGTATGGCAGCTTAAATTCAGTGCAAAGAAGTGCAAAGTAATGCAACTGGGAAACAAAAACCCAGGGGAAGAGTATACAATGGGGGGGACCTACTAACAACAACAAAAATGTTATTTTTATTTATTACTTATTTGGAAAGTGCCTTTGAGTCAAAGACTTGTTTACAAAGGCTCCATGTCACATTTAGTTGGACAATACAACAGTATAGCATAATTCAGACAGACTTGTTACAGCGAATAATATAACTGGCTAATAGTCATTCCCTGAGGAGAAACAGTAAGACTAGATTAAGTCAGTTTAGAATGAAAGGCCCAGAGAGAGGTGGGTAGGTGGAGGCAAGAGAGTGGGAGAAGTAGGAGGAGGGCAGGCCTGGGTCATTGTCAGGGAGGGGCATGGAGGTTAGTGACAGATGCATGGGGTGGAGGCCTGGAGATGGTCTCTGAGCAAGGTTTTGAAGGGGCCAATTCTGGTGATTTTGGCAAGTGTACTATGAAGGCAGTTCAGCAGGGAAGGGGCCCTGTGGCTGAAAGATCTTTGGAGTTGGGAGGTTCGACACCTGGGGACTGAAAAAATAAGTTTGCCTGAGTTACAGGTGGTTCTTTGAGCAAGGGCTAGCTGGATAATAGGGGAGAGGCCACCTGGAGCGTGACCCAGAATGATCTTTTTGGCCAGAAGGCATGTGTGGAACTCTAGTCTACTATCAAGGTTCAGCCAGTGGGTGTTGGTGTATAGAGAGCAAGTGTGTGTGAGGCGATCACAGCCGATGACAAGATGGCAGGCTTTGTTCAGGGAGAGCCGGAGTCTCTCTAGGGCTGATGTGTTGGCAGATCCATAAATAAGTATGCCATAGTCAAGAGTTTGAGGCGATAGAGGATTCCAAGGTGGACATTGAGGGCAGTGGACAGGAGATGGATATGCTGGTTGCAGTTTAGGGCAGGGTCAAGAGTTATGCCCAGGTATTTGAAGATTTCCACTTCCTCTAGGGAGGTGCCATTGGAGGTAAGGATTTGAGGGCAGAGTGCCTTCTGGGAGTTCAGCTGGTGGGAGAAGTACATGCCTTTAGTCTTTTTGTAATTTAGTATAAGACGCCGTGCTGAGAACCATACTTCGGCGTCAGAGAAGGAGGGCTGGAGCGAATTGTGTAGTAGGGTGGAGACTGGATTGGAAGAAAAAAGGACGCCATTATCCACATACAATAGTAGATTGCCCGAGCAGGATGAGGGGAAGGAGTTAAGGAAAAGAATGAAGAGTAGAGGACTGAGGATGGACCCCTGGAGGACACCAGAACGGACTGGTAGTCTGCTAGAGAGGGCAGTGCCAATTTTCACCTGCTGGTAGCGATCCGACAGGAAGTCCATAAACCAGCTGAGGGCATCCTTGGGGAAGCCGATGTTGGAGACTGTGTTAAGTAAGGGTAAGTGGTTGATGGTGTCAAATTCCTTAGCAAGGTCGACAAAGATTGCACCTATGATATGCCCTCTGTCTAAGGCGGAGTGTACGTGTTTGGTAAATTCCAGGAGGGCTGTTGCGGTACTGTGCTCTTTGTGATAGCCATGCTGCTGTTTACAGAGCAGGTCATGTTTGTTTAGGTGTTCGGTGAGCTGGTCAGAGACAATATGTTCAGGCACTTTTGATAAGGGGGGAGGTTAGAGATGGGGCAATAGTTGTTAGTGGCAGTACGGTCAACGCTTTTAAACATGGGTGTGATGGAGGCAGATTTCCACCAGGAGGGAAACTTCCCTTGGCATAGTGAGCAGTTGAGGATGTGGGTGAGGGGGAGGAGTACCTCATCAGGAGTGAGGCGGAGGAGTCTAGGGTCCAGAGAGTCACTACTGTAGTAGGAGTTGCTTAGGGCCTTTATTGGATAAGACTTGGCTGCCGTGGGGGTGACGCAACAAAGGTGGAACGGAGGGGCTGCTGAGGGGGTCGCAGGGGAGCGGGTGGGTGGGTCAAAGAAGTTTGGAGGGAGGATCTGGCTGAGTTTAGAGAAGATGTGATTAAAAGCTGAGGCAATATGGGTGGTGTTCGTGGTCAGGCATCCGTCGATCTCTATCAGACTTGGGGGGGGGTTCGGTTCTTGGTGAGGATGTTTTTAATATTATTCCAGAACTTGCGCCCCAAGCCCCAGGTTGAGGTTAGGGTAGATTTCTAATATTCAGCTTTTGCCTGGTGAGGTGCCCATGTACATTTGTTTTGGGCCTCTCTATACCTTTGCCGGTCGGATGGCTGGCAGGTCTCAGTGGAGAGGTACCATAGCGAGTCTCGGGTTTGCATCAGCGCATGTAGGCAGGTATTAAGCCAAGGTGCAGGGTTGCATTTCACAACCCTTTTAGTAGGAGGAGCATAGGAGTCACAGATTGCACTGAAGATATGAACAAATAGGTCGAAGGCTCGGTCGGGATCGAGGGTATTCATTAAGAGGGACCAGTCCCAGGAACGGAGGTGTGATTTAAGGAGGTCAAGTTTACCGGGTCCAAATTTACGTTGTTGTACTATTTTAGGGGGGTTTCTAGTGGCTTTGTATGACCAGGAGCAGAGGACAGGGGAGTGGTCACTAAGGGTGTTATGGAGTATGGTGGTACTAGTGATCTTGTGGGGGCGGTTGCTGAAGACCAGATCAAGTAAGGAGGAGGACCCAGTGCGTGGGTTCAGGCGTGTAGGGGAGAAGACTACTTGGGTAAGGTATTGGGCCGTTGCAGCATCGATGAGTGAGGTGGTTTTCTTAGCCATCCAGTTGATATTGAATTCCCCTAATGCTATTAATTCATTATTTGATGGGAGGGTGGCAAGGTAGGACAAGACAGAGTGGAAGGCAGTGTGCTGCTTCCTGGGGGAAATGTAGACTGCTGTGATGAGAAGAGGGGTTTGGGTGCATCCTAGAGCAATTTTAAGTGTGATGGCTTGAGGTCCAGGGGCCAGAGGAAGGGGTGGGAGTAATTGACCATGTAGCATGTCCTTAATGTAAATGGCACAGCCACCCCAGCAAAATGAAAGGGACCTGGGGGTAGTCATATCAGATATCATTAAGGTCGGCAAGCAATGTGAGAAGGTATTAAGTAGGGCTGGGGGGATACTGGGATGTATAGGGAGAGGCATCACCAGTAGAAAACAGTAAGTTGTTATCCTTCTGTACAGACAGTTGGTGAGACCCCATCTGGAGTACTGCGTGCAGTTCTGGAGACCCCATCTCTGCAAAGACATAGACAGGATGGAGGCAGTCCAGAGCAGGGCAACTAAAATGGCACAGGGTCTGCACCAGAAGCCATATGAAGAAAGACTAAAAGAACTTACTATTTATACCCTCGAGGAAAGGAGGAAGAGGGGGCACATGATAGAAACTTTCAAGTAGCTCAAGGAAATCAACAAAGTCCAAGAGGGTAGCATCTTTCAGAAAAAGAGATGTGTAAGAACAAAGGAGCACAATTTGAAGATAGAGGGGGGATGGCTTAGGGGCAATGAGAGCAACTATTTTTTCATGGAGAGGGTGATGGATGCATGGAACGGCCTTCCTGAGGAGGTCATTGGGTTAAAAACAGTGGGGGAATTCAAGAATGCATGGGACAGACATAATGCAATTATAGTGGGGGGGGGCTTGGAGGAAGTAGGCTGTTGGTTAACTAGAATCTGCAGCTTATCCAATATGTAGGGAAATGGGCAGACTAGGTTGGTCAAGTGGTCCTTCTAACCCCAGTAATGCTCAGAATATTCCTAACTTTATGCAGTAAGCCTGGGGGGTTGGACTGCCCAGAGAGCTAGAACACATGCAAATGATGGAACACTTTGCACATGAGCATCTTTTAAACACTGCCTCTACTAACTGTCTGAGTTCTAAACCTCTTCAGATTTTTCTCTCCACCTGAAAAGTCTGTTCGCTCGGAGTTTCATTCGTCCACTTTATCCTGCGTGAAGAAAACTTCACATACTACTATAAGTATATTTTATTTTCATTTACTGCCTCTACTATTTGTTTTGTATTATTTACCTAAGTTTATGGTTAAATTAGTTATTTTTCCTGGTTCCTCTTGGTTCAGTATAACCATGAGGGAACAAGGTTAGTTTCTGTTAAAATCGGGGTTCTCTGATTAAAGAACCGCCTTAGTTATATATTTAAAACTTGTTTTATTTAAATTTTTGTAACCAATAATTCTTGGTTACCTGAACCGCTGACCTGGTTCCATACTGCTACGTCAGTTCGGTTTCATCGGTTCCTTCTCTGTTGTGGATCCGATCTTAAAAAAAAAAAAGGCTTTTGTTATTAGCATCGGGTTTTTTCTCCTTTTAAACATCATGTCTGAGAAACCCAAAAAGCAAACAGGTGAATCTGGTTTTAAGAACTGTTCCCAGTGTGGAGAAGTATATGCTAAAGCAGATAAACACACTCTACATGTGATATGTTTGGGTTTTGACCACCTTAAAGAGGAATGTGCAGTATGTAAAACATTCCCAGAAAAAACTATGGAAAATGCCTTGAAAGGCTCAAGAAAATGTTTGCAAAGGGTCCCTCTGGCTCTGACCAGCTGATACCCCATGAATCTGTGGTTGAACCCACATCTGCTTATGTGCCTGCCCCTGAGACGGGTAAAAAGGGCATAAAACAAACAAATGAACTGGCTGACTCCCCGGTTCTTTCTAAAAAAAGTATAAAGCTAAAGCACACAGAACCCCCACCTGCCAAAGTAGGGACTTCTGTGCCTGCTATGCCTGTACCAATGACCCAAAAAATTGTTCAGTCCTTTAGAATAATTCAATCTTTACAGGCAATAGTTCCTCCTCAGCAGCCTCCAACCCCTTCCCAGGGTCCCCAGGCTGGCAGCAATGTGCATCCACCCCCTCAAGATAGAGGGGACCAGTTTGATGATAATGATGATGAGTACCGTGATGAGGAGGGACCAATCAAACCAGAAGTGTCCCCTGAAAAGGACTTTGGTTCGCCTCCAAGGGTGACTGAGGATTTTCCATCCCATTTTACTTTTATAAGGAGGATGGCAGATGCACTAGTCATCACATTACCGAACAAGTTTAGGATGAAAAGGAGATACAGTATTTAGAGATGATGGGGCTGACATCCACAAAGGCTCTCCTTCTACCAGTGTACAAATTCTTTAAGAAGAATTTCTTAGAGATTCTCCAAGCACCGAAATCCACTCCTCCCATAGACAGGAGGAAGGACAGAAAATACCAGTTGGAGAGGGAGGGAGCTGACTTTCTCTTCTCCTATCCAGACCATCAGAGGGTAAATCAGCAAGCTGCTTGCGACAAGGCCAGGGTCCCTCTGTCCTCACATCCTCCAGACAAGGACTCCAGAAAGATTGACAGCATGGCCAAAAAAGGGTACCTGTCAGCCTTTCTGGCTATGGGTCAGGCTACCTTCCAGGCATATGCTGCCCAGTATCAGAAGCCACTGTGGCAGTCAGTCCTGGCTATGTCCCAGAAAGTTCCCTTGCCCCTGTCAGATGACGTGGCTGAAACTGCCAGGTTTGAGTTAGAGGCAGCTAAGTACCAATTCCAAATGGCTGCTGACACCAATGACACTGCAGCCAGATGGATGGCGAATACAGTGGCACAGAGGAGGTTTGTATGGCTCAGAGCCACAAAACTTACTCAAAATACTCAGTCAAAGGCCTTGGATTTTCCTCTAGAGGGAAAGTCTGTCTTTGGGGAGTCCACTGTGGCATACATGAAGAAGGTGGATGAGTATAAGGCCACTTACAGTAGCAACTCTGCTAAGGAGAAAGCTTCACCATCCACCAGGCCTTACGGAAGGGGAGGCTGGGGCCGGTCTTTTTATAGCAGGCCCTTCTTCCAGCCAGTGGCCTTACCCCAGTACCAGCAGTATCCACAACAGGGTTACTCCTGGGGCAGGGGAAGGAGGGTCTCAAGGCGAGGGTCCCAAGCTCAGCCTCAGCCACAATCAAAGCAGACCCCCTGAGCCACAAGCCACTTCCTTCCTACTTGTGAGAGGCAGGCTGTCTCACTTCCTCCATGCCTGGCTGAACATCACCACAGACAAATGGGTTCTGGAGGTAGTGGGTCAGGGTCTGACTCTGGAATTCAAATCCCCCCTTCTCAGAAAATCAGAGTATTCAGCTCTCCCTCACTAGCAGAAAAAACACTGATAGAGTCAGAGGTTCAAAACCTGCTACAGCTGAAAGCAGTAGAACCAGTTCCAAAGTCTCTGCGGGGAAGGGTTTTTTATTCCAGATATTTCCTAACCACAAAGAATAGTGGGGAGTGGCAGCCTATTCTCGATCTCAGAGCTTTAAACAAGCATCCCATCTGCCTGGATTGGTGGTAGTTCAGGTGAATGTTAAAGATCCCTTGGCACTTATCGAAAAGAGTAGGGGAATTTTTTATTGGAAAATAATATAATAAAACAAAAACTCAAGGCAAAGCATAGGAAAATCACATCAATATACAGAAACACAAAAACAGAAACAAAAACTACCTTCAATGCAGGTTAATAATAAGCGGAAAAAAACCAGAGAAAAAAAAATACAGAAAACAATTCTCAAGACCCAATCCCCGCTCAGAGAACACCATTCAAGTAACTCCTTCAAACAAAATTAAAGGCAGCGCTCTCCACCAAAATACCACTAAAGCTGCAGGCAAAGATTTTTTCTCCGAACAATAAATACTAGAATTTTTTTTCGTAATATGCTCCCTTAGGTCCTTCAAAGAAACCATCTTTTGTTGAAGGACAAACAGACATTGGTTGTGCCAGATACACCATTTGCAGACTGAAAACAGAACCCGTAATGTACCCGGAAAAAAACATTTCCAACTAGGTCCAAATTCCCCATAAACTAAGTCTGAATAAGTTAAAGCAGAGAACACAGGTAAAGCCCATGCCTGACCCAACTGAGTCCACAATGGTGCTATATAAGGACAATCAAAAAACAGGTGTGACATGGATTCAATTGTACATATGCAGGTATCCCGAACACAATACCTTTCAGACAATTGCTTATGAGCTTGGTTACCCTTAACATTTAATTTGTTATGACAACACAACCACAAGGTATCCCACATTTTTTCCAGAATCCTACCTTTCAGTAATTGTTTAGTCAAACATTGAGTGTCACACGGCACATCAAAACAGGGTGACACCAGGAACAATGTTTGCAGAACTGAGGAATATAAACGTTTTCTATTCTGTAACAGGTCTATATTGTAGGACACTTTCCACAGTTTTATCTTTCTAAAAATTTCAATAAGGTATCCAGACGTCCCGGTCAGAATTTTGGTAAATGGTTTCCACACAGGGGCCTGCCATTTATCCAGAAAATACCAAAAACGGGAACAAAAACTGAGGACTCAGCAATCCGTCAAGTTAGCTATGCAGGGAAAAATATTAGAATGTACAAAAATAGAAAAATAAAACAATACCGGGTTTACCATATGAAGACCTCCCTGTTTAATGGGCCAGTAAGTAATAGATCACTTGACTGGGTTTAGTCTGCTGCCCCATAGTAGCTGAAAAAATAAATTATAGAGATGGGCTTCAAGATGTATGGGGAGGGGAAAAATATAACTAACCAATAAAAAAATAGGCAGGGTGCAAGTTTTAAGAAGATAAATCCGCTTCTTGTGGGACATGGGGAACCGTTTTCAGCAAACAATTTTGGATTCAGCTACCTCCATAGAAGAAATCCAATTGCATTCCGCCACATTAGGCGGGCCAAAAGAAAGACCTAAAATACAAATCTTTTGTGAATGAATAACTATTCCTCCTATGTCAGGAGACACCGTCTGTGAGGAAATGTGAACTGAGATACCCACACTCTTCTGGGTATTTAACTCAGAACCAGAAATCAAGGAGAAGGAATGAACAACCTCAATAGCCCTCTCACCAGAAGCTTGGTCTGTTGCCAGAATACGGATGTAGTCTGCATAAGCCAGAGCACTGGGAAAGACGAAGTCCGGTTGTACAGAGATATGTCTAATAGTCCCCTCCTCATTCTGTTTCCTGAGAAGAGGGCCAATAGAAAAGACACACAGCAGGGGACTCAGAGGACACCCCTAGCGCACCCCTCTCTTGATAGGGATATGGGAGCCTTTTAACCCGTTAACCAATGACGTTCTGCAGACAGACCGGTAGAGATTCTTGATCCAAAGCAGAAGTTCCGCAGGTGCCCCATACTTTGCCAGGACCGCAAATAAATAACTATGTGGGACTTGGCCAAAAGCTTTAGACTGATTTAAACTGAGAACGTAACCTTGCGTGTTACTTCCATCAAAGACTTCACGTAAGATTTTCAAATTAGAAAGCATAGTATGATTCGGAATCGCACAAGTTTGAGTGGAAAAAATCACTTTGTTGGCAATCTGAGAAAGTCTATTGGAAACAATTTTACATAAAATCTTCCAATCGGAGTTCAACAAACAAATGGGATGCCAGTTATCCAATCGTTCTTTATCATTTTTTTGTTTAAATAAAAAAATCAAGTTACTATCAGCTAAGGCAAGAGGTATGAGTAAGAGTCCTTGCAAAATGACATTATATACCACCGTTAAATAAGGTAATAATAAGGGTTTAGCCTTTTTATAGAACTCATTGGGGATGCCATCAGGGCCAGGAGTCACAGTACATTTTAAATGACTAATTACAGAATCTACTTCAGCACTAGTAATAGGCCAACAGGAAGCATTGATACAGTCGGGGGATAATTCAGGAACACTTAAAGAACCCAGAAAACCTTCCCAGGCCTGTGGGTCATAAGCTTGCCCCTATAAAGTCTGAGCATGGTAGGAAACCTCCTCCAAAATGTTACGATTATCACTAATCCGGGTGCTATTATGGGAAATCAAAGAGGGCATATATTTAGACTGAACCTGCTGATGACTACTGTCATATGGGTTGACTACTTTGGCCGCTCCTTTTCTCCCATATTTTTGTTCTAAAAAAAGTGATGTGGTCCTCTCATACTGAGAGGCACATCTCAACCTGACGTGCGAATCTGGGCAGAATAATCGAGTCCCATTCTGTTTGCCAAGATAGTAATCTTTGCAAGTGCCGACGACACTTAAGGTATTGAAAATAGCGATCCAAGGACTGTTGTTTAGAAAACTGCCTACAGCATTTCTTAATATCAGATTTAGTATCCTACCACCAAAAAGCTGGGTTATCATACAGGTCAAATACTGAAATCTTGTCCTGGAGAAGACTATACAGGTCCTGCCACCCTCCTTCCTCCCCAAAACAGAAATATTCATTTTCCGAAAAGTATGAGACACAGGTTTGTTACTGGGACAACCAATGTTCAACAATAACACACAATGAGCAGAATATTCACATGGAAGAACTGAATACTGAACATTAGTCAACCAATGGGAAATAAAAAAATAATCAATTCTTGTGGTAAGTCTACCCCGGTGAAAAGTGTGTACTGGAGGGTGTGTACCAAAAGAAGCCCCATCACGCAGATTAGCAGTGACATACAAAGTGTTGAGAAAGTTAGAATCTGAATATAATTTTTGGGTAACTCCAGTTTTATCGGACAAAGCCAAAATACAGTTAAAGTCCCCTCCAAAAATAACTGATTTTGAAGAGTGAAGAAAGGGTTGGATAGCTTTCAAAGTCTGAATCCGCTGTGCTTTAAGTTGAGGGTTGTAAATATTGATTAACCACCATTCTTGTTGTTGGAGAATGACATCTAAAATAAGAACCCGACCCTGAATCAAGTCAAGCAGTCTAGTAACATGAATGTCCACCCCTTTAACAAGAATCCCCACTCTGGAACACACATCCTCAGCCAAGGACCAGAAAGACAGGCCATCCCTCCAATCCCTGGAGGCCTGCCAATTTCCCTCAGGGAGTGAAGCCTAGTGTCCTGTAAAAAAATAATATTCAATGGTAAGGACAAGAGGAGAGAAAAAATAGCCCTTCTCCGTTTAGCATTTTTAAGGCTATTAGCATTTAAGCTACCAAAAGACAAGACATCCCCCCATAGCAGACATTTCAAAATTCGAGACTTCTTTCTACCTCTTCCCTCGCCTGGAGACTTCATCTTACACTGTTTTTTCTTTCTAAGCTGAGTGTCACCAGAAACCTGCTCAGTGTCAGTTAACATCTCGACCTGGGAGGATGCAACAGAGGAGGCATCAGACTCCTCCTCAGTTTCAACTGTCTGTCTTCATTTATGTAATACAGCAAACTGTTTTTTCACCACCAAATCAAAGGGCGGAGAGGCAGAAGGCAGGGGAACCCCCTTCAAGAGAGAGCTTCTCGTTTGCCTCCTGTTACCCACCAGAACCCAATCCGTAGCCGAAGTGCTAGGAGCCGGGGACTGCACCCCAGCAATGGCCGGGGTGGAAACCTCATCCAGGGGCACTGTACCCATGTCACCGGAAAGAACCTCCGGAATGGACGTGGGCGCAGTCAGGGGTGTTGGAACCAAAACCGTGTCAACCAGTGAAGAAGTGGGACCAGAGGGAGAAGTGGAAGGTGCACTAGCAAAAGGCTGAAACTGAGGCCTAGCCTGAGCAGACCGTTGGGCCTGAGTAGCAGTCTCATCCTGAGAGTCAGAAGGCATCGCAGGATTATTATGGGAGGCCCATGGACAGTCTTTAAAACAGTGTGAGGTTGCTTCACACAAATTGCATTAGGACGGGGTGGGGACAATTAATACTCACATGTCCGGAACCCAGACATAAAGAGCATTTAAGTTGATCACAAGCACTACTAAGATGTGTATGGGCCCCACACCTAAAACATGATTTAGGCTGACCTGTGTAAAAAACAAAACCCCTATCCCTGCCCAAATAGAAACATCTCGGCAAATGCTGAATAACCCTATTAACAATTGGTAATTTTACCTGTAATTTCCACCCCTCTGTCCAAAAAAACTCAGAGTCAATGATTGGATCGGGTAAACCCAATACCGTACATTTAGTAGATAATCAACGCACAATATCATCTATCACAACCCCTCATTTTTAAACAGAACAGTGATATTCTTAATAGTTGGGTTAGTAAGGGGAATGGCAATAAAAGGTGACCATAATGGAGTGTGACGAACTGCTTGGTAAAGATGCCAAAATGTATCTAAGCTTAAGCCTGTTTTAAAGCTAATGTCAAAATAATTATCACCAGAAGTATGAATTAAGGCATAAATTTCAGATGGAGAAAATTGCAGACTGGATTAAATCAACGTTTTTCCAACATATAAACGATCAGGAAATACTTCTAGCCCACCCCTGTAGTGAAGCCGAACAGCATTACGCCGTTTGGCCTGCTCGGGGGGGGAATGAAACAATCTGGCAAAAGTTTTAGTCTTCTGTGGGCCAGCAGACAATCTAGGTGCCAGAGCAGCAAAGGCAGAGTTCTTGCCGTGGGCAGAAGCGCTAGCAGATGTAGGCCTAGTGGTCTCAATAGGTTTGGCTGCCTGAAGTTAGCTGCCCCCCATCCCCACCATGGCAATGGAGGGCTCAGAAGTCAGTGACAAATCGGAATCAAGAGATGGCAACAGAGGGGCAAGAGGCCCATCCACAATACTAGTCCCCTTAGTATAAATAGGCAAAGTCTTTTGCAGGAATGCCGCATGTTCTAAACCCTGAGCCCCTCAACATGCCAGGAAGAGGCTGTGAAGAAGCAAGCCTAGAGGCACTTCAGAGGGTCCAGAATGTCAATAAATCCCTTGTGGAGTTGGGCTGGGCCATGCAGGGGAGGTCCAGGAATCATCCAAGGGGGACTTCTCCCACCCTGCACCCCGAAGAGCTGCAGCAATAGTCAAGCCTGAAGCAGACAGGTGGGAATCAAACCCATGACCAGGGGAGCTGTGAACAGCATGTCCCACCGTGACCTGCTATTGAGGTACCTGAAAACCGACATCCACACATTGAGAAGCCACAGTACCTGGAAGCTGGGATGGCAACACTCCTGACTGCTCCATAGAAAAAATCTGTGGAACTGCAAGACAGGACCCATTTTCCTCTTGAATCCTGGTTCGCTTCACACAGGGAGGCAAAGCACTAGACACCACTGCCGTCTTGGAGGGGCACAGTGGAGATTCCTGGCACTCACTTTTAAGCGAACTTCTGCCAGTATTCCCAGCCCCCATAAACACAGAGCTGCACTGCGCTCGCATGCCGACATTCTCTGAATCAGCTGCCAGCTCTGGAATACACTGCTGGGCCCTGTCAGGCCACGTCACACCGTGACTGACAGGACTCAAAGGAGCCGGGCGGAGCAAAGCCCCAGCAACACTGTCACCAGCTGTATTTACCGCAACATCCACCTCCAGACAGGAAACTTCAGAAACTGCAGCTGAAGGAGTACTCTCCTGACTCTCCGGTGCTCGAACTGTTCCATCTTGGGTAACGGTAGGTCCACCAGTCGTGTGTACAAACTCTGTCATCTGTGCAGGAGCCCCTGCCGATTCTACAGCGGTCCTTTCCTGGTCGGTCTCCCACAAATCGGAGATAGGAAGGGAGACCAACACCCCTTCCTCCAACATGTCCTCCTCCTCCGACGCCGAGCACCAAGTGGCCATCTCAACGGCCAAGCCCCCTACTGAAAGAGTAGGGGAATTTCCCCAGTGTCCTGGCCAAATTTCTCTCATTCACTAAAAATACCAACAGCTTAATCTGGTTCAAGGTCAGTTGGCATTCATCTGTAACCCCTTCCCCCGGATCGTGCCTGAAAATAGGCAGGATTTGTCTAGTGCATTTAACCGGTCAACAAAAACTAAATAAAAATAAAGAAACAAAAATTCAAAATGGTAACTCTAGCTGTGATTTTGACCATGCTCCAAAAGGGAGACTGGCTGACATCACCAGACTTAAAGGATGCCTATTTCCACATCCCAATAAAGGATTCTTACCAGATATATCTCAGATTCAGACTCCCTTCAGGTCACTACCAGTTTTCAACCCTGCCTTTTGGCCTTTCTTTGGCCCCAAGGGTATTCACAAAGTGTCTGGCTGCTGTAGTAGCACGTCTTCGGAGACAAGGTGTCACTGTTTTCCCTTATCTGGATGACTGGTTAGTGGTGGGAAAAATCCCCACTGAGGGTACAGCAGGTTTTAAAAGTCACCCAGGATTTCCTAGAGTCTCTGAGGGTTCTAATCAATCACAAAATGTCTGCTTTCACCCCCACACAGGTGTTGTAGTTCATAGGAGCAGAAATAAATACCTTACAGGCCAGAGCCTATTTGCCTCTGGAGAGGGTACAAAGCCTCCAGTCAGTGGAAAACTCCTTCAGGTTACACAGACCAAAAACTGCAAGACCATTTCTCCAGCTACTGGGCCACATGGCTGCTGCCATAGGCACAGTGCTGGGTTCCAGATTCCACATGAGGGACATCCAGTTCCACCTCAGGGTTCACTGGTGTCAGAAAAAAGACCCTTTTTTCCAAACTGATTCCAGTAACAAGGGGACCGTTACAGTCCCTCTTGTGGTGGAAAGAGGAATCAAATTTAAGAAGAAGAAGAAGAAGAATCAGCATTTATATAGCGCTTTTCATACACAGTATCCCAAAGCGCTTTACAAGCAATGCTAGACTGGTAGTGAAGTAACTGAATGTGTGGTGGTGGCCATATCGCACATCATCACCCACATGCAGCCTGGATAATTGCATGAACCAGTTTATGGGAAGGGGAATATTGGCCAGGACACCAGGAATGTTCCCTGCTCTTTAGGAAGAGTACTCTGGGTTCTTTTACTTCCACCTGGACACCTACAAGGACAACACCAGGATGGGCAGAAGGGACCTTGGTTTAATGTCTCATCCGAAGGACAGCACATCCCAGCAGTACAGCACCCCCCAATACTGCACTCGGATGCCAGAGATTTTTAGGTGCAAGTCCATCCCGGTGTGGGACGAGAACCCACAACCTTCTGGTCCAGAGGTGGATGTGCTACCAACTGAGCCACGCTGACAGGGAATCCCCTTTCAGAAGGAGAGTCCCTCAGTAGTTCTCACAACAGATGCATCCCTATTGGGCTGGAGCGCCCATCTAGGGCAGCACACCACCCAGAATACCTGGTCAGCTGCAGAGTCCCTTCAGCACATAAACTTGCTGAAACTTAGAGTGGTTTTGCTAGCTCTACGAGCCTTCTCTCCTCTAGTACAGAGTAAGATGGTACAGATCAGAACAGACAATACCACCACAATGTATTACATAAACAAGCAGGGAGGCACCAGGTCAGGCCTTCTTTGCACATAAGCCATACATATCTGGACTCTAGCTTATTCTCTGGGAATATCCCTGCAGGCAATTCATTTGCCAGGGAAAGACAACCTCCTGGCAGATGCCTTGAGTCAAATTAACCAGGCCCATCACGAATGGACCCTGAACAGACAGGTGGTACAGGTTATTTTTAAGGGGTGGGGCACTGCACAAGTAGACTTGTTCGCATCCCACCAGAACCACCACCTGTCCCAGTATTGTTGCAGACCACTGGCTAGGGGCACACTTCCTCTGGATGCCCTGACTTTGGATTGGTCAAGGAAGTTCCTATATGCTTTCCCTCCTTTTCTTCTGGTTCACAGGGTGCTGCTCAAGCTCAGATCCCATGCAACATCACTGATCTTGATAGCTCCATATTGGCCAAGGCAGCCATGGTACTCTCTTCTGCTCTCCATGTCTGTCACAAAACTGATACACCTCCCTCGGAGGCACAATCTACTGACTTCCAAGCAGAGAACTCTGTTGTACCCGAATCTCAAGTCCCTCAACCTCAATGCCTGTCTCTTGAGGACATAGAATATGCAAAATTGAACCTCTCTCAATCTGTCTTAAGCATTTTAAGAGCTTATAGAAAACCTTCTATTATGAAAAACTATTCTTCTAAATGGAAAATGTTTTCACTTTGGTGCTCGAGCAGATCACTGATTCCAGGCCAAGCTGAAATTGTCAGTTGTCGTGGATTATCTCTCCCACTTGCATTCCTCTGGTTTGCAACCCAGCTCTCTGAAGGTTCATTTGGCAGCTCTTTCTGCTTACCTCTCTGCAGCGGCAAGGGTAAACCTAGCCTCAGATCCTATCTTTAAAAGATTTTTCAAAGGTCTGAATCACCAGCATCCCCCTCACAGGGCAACAGTGCCAGCTTGGGATTTGAATGTGTGTATAGCTAAACTCATGGGCTCCCCCTTTGAACCCATAGCTACAGCTCATCTAAAATATGTCTTGGAAAACAGTTTTTCTCGTGGCAATGACTTCTGCAAGAAGGATTAGTGAGCTTCAGGCTCTCTGTACAGATCAGGACTATAACTCCTTTCATAGGGATAAGGTAGTCCTTAGGACAAACAGAAAATTCCTTCCCAAAGTAGTCTTGGACTTCCACTTAAGCCAGTCCATCACTCTCCCTGTCTTTTTCACTGATCATGCTACCTCTGGTGAAAGAAGACTTCACAGTCTGGACATAATAAGGGCTCTCAGTTGCTACATGACAGCTACAAAAGGCCATACACAGGACAGGAAACAGCTGTTCCTGACCTATGGGGATGAGGAAAAAGGTAATCCAGCCTCTAAAAGGTCCATTTCTCGATGGATAATCCAGTGTATACAGTTCTGCTACACAAAGGCTGGTAAGGAGCCCCCATCAGGATTGAGGGTCCATTCTACAAGAGGGACAGCTGCTACCTTAGCAGCTGCCAGAGATGTTCCGTTACTGGACATTCGTAAAGCAGCTATTTGGAAGACAGTACACACCTTTACAAAGCATTACAATCTATATATTCTGTCTAGGAGTGATGCTAGACTTGGCACAGCAGTCCTGCAAAGTGTGTTTCCAAAATAGAGGTCTGTGCCCACCTCCAGTGATTATGCTTGGTAGTCTGCATAAAGTTAGGAATAGTCTGAGGATTACTGGGGTTAGAAGAAAAATATTACTTACAATAGTAATCTTCTTTCTTCTCAGTGATGCTCAGATATTCATAACTCCCTCCTATCCTCCCCTTCCAGAACTTCAGCCTCTACACTCCGCATGCTAGTGCAATTATTATCACTATACACCCTTGGAATGTTTTTACACTGCAGCTGTCAATAGTTTGGGTGAACAGGGTTCATTGTGTTTCTACCTTTTTTGGGTATTCCTCTGGCATTTTGTTCTAACCTTGTTGAATTGTTTATCTCTCCAGTTGGAGTGTTTATTTTACAATTTTATATTATTGGGAAAACTCCAATTTTAATAATAAAATTATATTACTATATTTCTCTGGGTCTACTTTTCAGGCTCCTTTATAAAATCTGAAGAGGTTTAGAACACAGGCAGTTAGTAGAGGCAGTGTTTGAAAGATGCTCACTTGCAAAATGTTCCATCATTTGCATGTGTTCTATCTCTCTGGGCAGTACAACCCTCCAGGCTTACTGCATAAAGTTATGAATATCTGAGCATCACTGGGAAGAAAGAAGATTACTATGGTAAGTATTTTTTCCTTATCTGCCATCAAAGTCTACGTTTCTATGTATGTTTAGATGTTGAATCTATTATCATGTGCAGTATTTCAGATGTGGTTGCACCAGTGACCTGTACAATGGGAGGATCACTTCCTGGCATATCCCCCTCCTCATGCATGCCAGCACCCTGCTACCTTACCTACAGCTCAAATGCAGCGTGATGTTCTTTTTAGGTTCTCTGATATCATGACCCCTGGGTCTTTTTCTTCCTAGGTGCTTTCCAGTATAGTACAACCCCCACCATTTCTATTACAGTGTCAAGATGTTTTCAGGCTCTTTGATATCATGCCCCCTAGGTTTATTTCTTCCATGTTACTTTCCATCATCCCTCCCCCCTGCCCACTGATTTCATCTTGATTGCCTTGAACTGTACTGCTTCTAGTTTCTCGAAGTCTTTCATCTGGTGTAGACTCCAGTACCTTGTGGAGTATTCCAGATTTGGTCACATCAATGATGTGTGCAATGGGAGAATCACTTCCTGGGTATCCTCCTCCTTATGTATCCCCAAATCCTATTACCTTACCTACAGCTCTATTACAGTGTGATTGCTTTCAGGCTGTCCGATGTCATGAACCCTAGGTCATTTTCTTCTATAATGCCATCTAGTACACCCCCCCCCATTTCAGATTGTACTCTTGGCTTCCTGTTCTCAATGTGCACCACGTTGCATTCTTTAACATTGAAGCCCAGTTGCTTCATTTTAAAGAAATTCTAGTTTTCAGCACTTTTACAGATGCTTCTGCATAATCAAATACTGGTAGCACTATGTTACTCATAACCTTATATCTAGCAGAATAACTAAGTAAGTAAAATGTTATTTATATATGGCACCCAATCCTGGGGGATCTGGGTGCCTTACAGGTAATAAAGTGGGGTTAAGACAAGGGCCATGATATTCAAATGCATATAGTGCATGCAAAGTGGATTAGTCTTTCCCAAAAGCAGGGAATTAACTAAATGTGACATGCTGGAAGGTACATTTAATAAGGCACTAATCTATTTGCTAAAAAGGAGGGTTCAGTGGGTGGAGGTGGAGGGTTTTCAGTCTGGATCTGGTGTGGTACATGGTGGAGTGCCCCAAGCAATCAGGTTGGGTCCAATATTCAATCAATCAATCAATCACTTTATTTAACCAGGCACGATTTGCTTCTGATCATGAAAAATGACTTGTCAACTAGGGGCCCATGTATGAAATATATGGAGGATACCACAGTCATTGATAGTTTCATGGCTGGGGGAGTTAGTATGATGCAGGCAGATTTGCACTATATTCAGGGTTGCTCTAAAGCAAATTGTATGGCAATTAATCCAGAAAAAAAAGAAATCATATTTGGGAGAGCAGGAAACAGGACTAGACTTCCTTGGCATTTGTTGGGACACATGGAAGTGGTGGAAAAGGCAAAGATTTTAGGGATACTTACTCAACAGGGATTTTGTTGGAAGGAACAGATAAAGTAGATGCTTAAGAAATCAAAATTCAGAATATATTTTCTTACTTTACTACAAGGAGCCAAAGTTAGTCAGATGAGCTAGTGTATTACTATTGCAGAGTTACTAGATCAGTCCTGGAGTATGGGTGCCTGGTTTGGAATGGAGGTTTTATAGTAAAATAAAGGGGGGGGATATAGAAAAGATTCAGAAAACAGCAGTAAGGGTCATTTTAGGGCAGAGATTTGTTTTGCTGAGGCTTTGAAAATGATTAAGTTAGAGATGTTACCCCATAGCAGAGAAAAGATGGAGATGAAACATTTTTATGTTGATAGCGCACATGCACAACAAGAAACACATTGCAGCAGGTTGCCAGAAGCAGGTTGTGGAGGCACGGCACTGTTATGGCAAATGCCCCCACAGCCTTTAAATGCTTGGCCTGCTTTCCCCAATGCTGTGGCACACTGCTGCTGACACTAGTTCAGCCAGTGTGCCACAACCTTGTAAGGTTTCAGCCACTGCAATCAGGGGCTGCCTCGTCACTGCAGGGTAAGCCATTCCGCTGCAACAAGGGAGTGTCCCGTCACTGCTGGGTGAAACCTTGTAACAGTGATATTGTTTGTGAACATGGCAGTGGCTTGCCGCCGTGTTCACAAACAATATTAAGCACACCCCAGGCGAAGGGGTGCCCAATCCCCCTTGGCAGCATGTGACCCCTCACCTTCTTTGTTTGCTGATGGGGGCCCCAATCCCAGTCGGCTTCAGTGCCCGAGTGATGTTGCAGACGGGGGAGCCTGCTCCCCATCGGCATTATGTAATGCCCTCCTGCTTTTGTTATGTACCAATGGGGGTGCCCAATCCCCATCGGCATAATGTCACCCCCCCACTTTTATTGTGTACAGACAGGGGTGCCCAATCCCTGTCGACATAATGTAACCCCCCCACTTTTGCTGTATGCCGATGGGGGTGCCCAATCCCCCATCAGCTACAGCTGCCCTCCCAGAAAAGAGTCCGTTGGCATGCTGGGAGCCCACCTCAGACTGCCACATACCCCTGTTAAAAAAAAATGGTCCCGCAATGTTTTTGTTTTTTTTACCCTGTCAAAAATGAAAACATTCTCTCACAGTCTCCCTGCCCCCCCCAGAACCTGCACCCACCCACTGTGCACCCTGCCTCCCCATACCCCCCTCACCCCATACTTACCTCCAGAGTCCAGTGCTCTGATCTTCGGTGGACCGGGAACATGTCTGCACTCTTCAAAGCTGACCATGAACTGAGGAAATGCTGGTAAGCTGTATAATGGAATAAATAGGTTTTTTCAACTTTGATGCATATCTCAGGCATTTTTTGAAATTTTAGCACCAAATTTTCAACATGGGTTTTTTGGGACCCCTCCTCATGAATTCTGGTAATGTCATGGCATTTATTGGCCCCGAAAGGGGATTTCACGGTCACTGCGCAGAATCACCTTTTGGCCTGATTAACAAAGTGACAGTGCCAGTGTTCATGTGGTGGGCTCTCAAAAAGCCTATGTTGCAAATTTGGTGGAAAAAATAAAAACAAAAATCACTGTTTTACGAGCATGCATTTTGCAGTTTGCACGCACACACGTAAGTTCGCAAATGTATAATATTTCCACTCCAGATTTTCAACATTGCCATTGTTCTACATCTCCTTATGATCAGTACAGCTGTCATTTTTCACATCCTGGTCGAAATGTGTTTTCGCAGTTCTGGTGCAGAATAACGCAGTCATTGTGGGAAATCCATGTTTGCAACACATTATGAAAATGACAGTGACACTGTTCATTAGCAGAAGTCCTAAAATGCCTATTTTGAAAATTTGGTGACAAAACTCCATAAAATGAGTGTGCTACGAATGTGCATTGCGCAGTTCCCCCACACACTCATACCTTTGCAACTTTGCAATATTTTCGCTCTAGATTTTCAACATTGCCATTTTTCCACACCTCATTATGAACAGTGCAGCTGTCATTTTTCACATCCTGGCCGAAATGTGTTTTCGCTCTTTTGGCACACAATAGCACAGTTGCTGTGGGTAATCAGTGTTCAGGACAATTAAAAAAATCACACTGACACTGTTCGTGAGCAGAGGTTCTAAAATGCCTATGTTGAAAATTTTGTGATGGAACTCCATAAAATGACTGTGTTACGAGCGTGTGTTGTGCAGTTTCTGTGCACCCTTGTAACTTCACAAATTAGTAATATTTTCAAGCCACATTTTCAACACTGGCATTTCTCCACACCTCCTTATGAGCAGTACAGCTGTCATTTTTCACATCCTGGCTGAAATGTGTTTTCACGATTCCGGTGCAGAATACCGCAGTTGCTGTCGGAAATTAGTGTTTGCGACAGACTAGGATCAAGCGAGCGGGGGATGGGGAGTGACTGAGCTCAACTGAGCTCTGTCAGGACTGCTGCAGATTTCTTTGTGGGCAGGAAAAGGCTCCAACGCAGGCAGCAGCCCAGTAAAAAAGAGCAGTCTGCAGCACCGGGAGACACAGAACGAGCGAGTAAGGGAGGAGGAGTGAGTGAGCTCAATGGAGCACTGTTGGGACTGCTGCAGATTTGTTTGTGGGCAGAAAAAGGCAGCAATCATTCAGGGGCCCAGTACAAAAGGGCAGCCTGCAGTGGCAGGAGAAACAGAATGAGCGACTGAGAGAGGGGGAGCGAGCGAGCTCAACGGAGCTGTGCCATGACTGCTGTGGATTTCTTTGTGGGCAGAAAAGGGCAGCAACACAGGAAGGAGCCCCATACAAAAGGGCAGCCTGCAGCCCCAGAAGAAACAGAACGAGCGAGTGAGAGAGTGGAGTGAGTGAGGTCAACGGAGCTCTGTGGGGACTGCTGCAGATTTCTTTGTGGGCAGAAAAAGGTGACAACAGAGGCAGAAGCCAACTACAAAAGGGCAGTCTGTAGTGCCAGGAGAAACAGAATGAGCATGTGAGACAGAGGGAGTGGGTGACCTCAACAGAGCTATGTTGTGACAGCTGCAGATTTCTTTGTGTGCAGAAAAAGGTGCCAATGCAGGGAGAACCACAATGAGCGAGTGAGAGAAGGAGAGTGAGAGAGCTCAATGAAGCTCTATCATGACTGCTACGGATTTCTTTGTGGGCAGGAAAATGCGGCAATGCAGGCAGGAACCCAGTACAAAGGGACAGCCTGCAGTGCTGGCAGAAACAGAACGAGCAAGTGAGAGAGGGGGAGTGAGCGAGCTCAACAGAGCTGTGTTGGGACTGCTGCAGATTTCTTTGTAGGCAGAAAAAGGCAGCAATGCATGCAGGGGCCCACTACAAAAGGGCAGCCTGCACCAGCGGGAGAAATAGAATGACTGAGTGAGAGAAGGGGAGTGAGCGAGCTCAATGGAGCTGTATCATGACTGCTGCAGGTTTATTTGTGGGCAGAAGAAGGTGGCAACACAGGCAGGAGCCCCATAGAAAAGGGCAGCCTGGAGCGACGGCAGAAACGGAATGTGCAAGTGAGAGAGTGGGAGTGAGTGACCTCAGCAGAGCTGTGTCGAGACTGCTGCAGATTTCTTTGTGGGCAGAAAAAGGAGCCAATGCAGGCAGGAGCCCACTACAAAAGGGCAGCCTGGAGCGTTGGGAGAAACACAGCAAGCGAGTGAGAGGGGGTGGAGTGAGCAAGCTCAATGGAGCTCTATCATGAATGCTGCAGATTTATTTGTGGGCAGAATAAGTCCCAGTACAAAAGGGCAGCCTGGAGCGTTGGGAGAAACACAGCAAGCGAGTGAGAGGGGGTGGAGTGAGCAAGTTCAATGGAGTTCTATCATGACTGCTGCAGATTTCTTTGTGGGCAGAAAAAGGTGGCAAATCAGGCAGGAGCCTAGTAAAAAAGGCCAGCCTGCAGCACCGGCAGAAATGGAAAGAGTGAGTGAGAGAGGGGGAGTAAGCAAGCTCACTGGACCTGTGTCGGGACTGCTGCAGATTTCTTTGTGGGCAGAAAAAGCCACCAATGCAGGCAGGAGCCCAGTACAAAAGGGCAGCCTGCAGCAGTGGGAGACACAGAACGAGACAGTGAGGGAGGGGGAGTGAGTGAGGTCAACAGAGCTCTGTTGGGACTGCTGTGGATTTCTTTGTGGGCAGAAAAAGGCAGCAATGCATGCAGGGGCCCAGTACAAATGGGCAGCCTGCAGCGCCGGCAGAAACAGAATGAGCCAGTGAGAGAAGGGGAGTGACTGAGCTCAACGGAGCTGTATCATGACTGCTGCAGATTTAATTGTGGGCAGAAGAAGGTGGCAACACAGGCAGAAGCCCAGTAGAAAAGGGCAGCCTGGAGCAGTGGCAGAAACAGAATGTGCAAGTGAGAGAGTGGGAGAGAGTGAGCGCAGCGGAGCTCTGTCGGGACTGCTGCAGATTTCTTTGTGGGCAGAAAAAGGTGGCAATGCAGGCAGGAACCTAGTACAAAAGGCCAGCCTGCAGCACCAGCAGAAATGGAATGAGCAAGTGACAGAGGGGGAGTGAGCAAGCTCAATGTACCTGTGTTGGCACGGCTGCAGATTTCTTTGTGGGCAGAAAAAGCCACCAATGCAGGCAGGAGTCCAGTACAAAAGGGCAGCCTGGAGCGGTGGCAGAAACGGAATGTGCAAGTGAGAGAGTGGGAGTGAGTGAGCTCAGCGGAGCTGTGTTGGGACTGCTGCAAATTTCTTTGTGGGTAGAAAAAGGTGACAATGCAGGCAGGAGCCCAGTACGTAAGGGCAGCCTGCAGCACTGGGAGAAACACTGCAAGTAAATGAGAGAGGGGGAGTGAGCAAGCTCAATGGACCTGTGTCGGGACGGCTGCAGATTTCTTTGTGGGCAGAAAAAGCCACCAATGCAGGCAGGAGCCCAGTATAAAAGGGCAGCCTGCAGCAGCGGGAGACACAGAATGAGCGAGTGAGGGAGGGGGAGTGAATGAGGTCAATGGAGCTCTGTTGGGACTGCTGTGGATTTCTTTGTGGGCAGAAAAAGGCAGCAATGTAAACAGGGGCCCAGTACAAATGGGCAGCCTGCAGCACTGGCAGAAACAGAATGAGCCAGTGAGAGAAGGGGAAGGAGTGAGCTCAACGGAGCTGTATCGTGACTGCTGCAGATTTATTTGTGGGCAGAAGAAGGCGGCAACACAGGCAGGAGCCCAGTTGAAAAGGGCAGCCTGGAGTGGTGGGAGAAACAGAATGTGCAAGCGAGAGAGTGGGAGAGAGTGAGTGCAGTGGAGCTCTGTCGGAAATGCTGCAGATTTCTTTGTGGGCAGAAAAAGGTGCCAATGCAGGCAGGAGCCCAGTACAAAAGGGCAGCCAGCAGAGCCAGGAGAACCACAATGAGCGAGTGAGAGAGGGAGACTGATCAAGCTCACTGGAGCTCTATCATGACTGCTCTGGATTTCTTTGTGGGCAGAAAAATGCGGCAATGCAGGCAGGAACCCAGTACGAAGGGCCAGCCTGCAGTGCCAGCAGAAAAGGAATGAGCAAGTGAGACAGGGGGAGTGACCGAGCTCAATGGAGCTGTGTTGGGACTGCTGCAGATTTCTTTATAGGTAGAAAAAGGTGGCAATGCATGCAGGGGCCCACTACAAAAGGGCAGCCTGCATCAGGGGGAGAAACAGAACAACCGAGTGAGAGAAGGGGAGTGAGCGAGCTCAACGGAGCTGTATCATGACTGCTGCAGATTTATTTGTGGGCTGAAGAAGGTGGCAACACAGGCAGGAGCCCAGTAGAAAAGGGCAGCCTGGAGATGGCAGCAGAAATGGAATATGCAAGTGAGAGAGTGGGAGTGAGTGAGCTCAGCGGAGCTGTGTCGGGACTTCTGCAGATTTCTTTGTGGGCAGAAAAAGGTGCCAATGCAGGCAGGAGTCCAGTACAAAAGGACAGCCTGCAGTGCTGGGAGAAACACAGCAAGCAAGTGAGAGAGGGGGAATGAGCAAGCTCAACGGAGCTCTATCGTGACTGCTGCAGATTTCTCTGTGGGGCAGAATCAGAAAAAGGTGGCAACGCAGGCAGGAGCCTAGTACAAAAGGCCAGCCTGCAGCACTGGCAGAAACAGAATGAGTGAGTGAGAGAGGGGGACTGAGTAAGCTCAATGGGCCTGTGTTGGGACTGCTGCAGATTTCTTTGTGGGCAGAAAAAGTCACCAATGCAGGCAGGAGCCCAATACAAAAGGGCAGCCTGGAGCGGTGGCAGAAATGGAATGTGCAAGTGAGAGAGTGGGAGTGAGTGAGCACAGTGGAGCTCTGTAGGGACTGCTGCAGATTTCTTTGTGGGCAGAAAAAGCCACCAATGCAGGCAGGAGCCCAGTACAAAAGGGTAGTCTGCAGCAGTGGGAGACACAGAATGAGCGCGTGAGCGAAGGGGAGTGAATGAGCTCAATGAAGCTCTGTTGAGACTGCTGGGGATTTCTTTGTGGGCAGAAAAAGGCAGCAATGCAAGCAGGGGCCCAGTACAAAATGGCAGCCTGCAGCGGCAGGAGAAACAGAACGAGTTAGTGAGAGAGGGGGAGTGAGCGAGCTCAAAGAGCTCTATCATGACTGCTGGAGATTTCTTTGTGGGCAGAAGAAGGCTGCAAAGCAGGCAGGACCTCAGGACAAAAGGGCATCCTGCAGAACTGGCAGAAATGGAATGAGCGAGTGAGAAAGGGGGAGTGAGCGAGCTCAACGGACCTCAGTCAGGACTGCTACAGATTTCTTTGGGGGCAGAAAAAGGTGCCAGTGCAGGCAGGAGCCCTGTACAAAAGGGTAGCCTGCAGCGCTGGGAGAAACACAGTGAGCGAGCGAGAGGGGGAATGAGCAAGCTCAACGGAGCTCTATTGTGACTGCTGCAGATTTCTTTGTGGGCAGAAAAAGGTGACAATGCAGGCAGGAGCTTAGTACAAAAGGCCGACCTGCAGCGCTGTCAGAAATGGAACGAGCGAGTGAGAGAGGGGGAGTGAGCAAGCTCAATGGACCTGTGTCTGGGCAGCTGCGGATTTCTTTGTGGACAGAAAAGGGTGACAATGCAGGTAGGAGCCCAGTACAAAATAGCAGTCTGCAGCACTGGGAGAAACAGAATGAGTGAGTGACAGAGGGGCAGCAAGCGAGCTCAGAGGACCAATACAATCAACATTCGGCATTGACAAATGCTTGTTTTCATTTGGTTCCCAATCAGGTGTTATCCCATTTACTACCACAAAATGAACATGTGGGGTACTGTTTAAGAAAACAGTGAACGTGGCAGAAACCAAGAGCTAGAACAGTGATGTGTAAGTAAGGATTAACCCATGACAGAGCGTGGGTCTATCAGGTATTAATTTATGGCTGGGGGAGGTTGGACCACAAGGCTGAAGGTTGAGTGTTTCCAACCACCCAGCCATACATTAATACCTGATAGACCCATGCTCTGGAGTTGGTTAATTCACTTGTAAGATAGGCAAGAAAAAGGGTTCGGCCCCCCGATAAGAATGTTTTCTTGACCATGTTACAAGTTTTAACATCTTACTTTGTTACTGTTATGTGGCCTCGTGGTCCAACCCCCCAGCCATACATTAATACCTGATTGACCCATGCTCTGTCATGGATTAATCCTTATTTAAACCCCTCCACTCTATTCTTCCATAAGGTCCATAGCTGATTTCCAGTTTCAAGACAAATGATTCACATGCTCTTCAAAGGATAGCTTCTGACATATTATCATGTCTAAATGCTGAAAATTAGAGAGACTGGGAAAACTACTTTTCCAGAGATATAACTTCAAATTTGAACTCAAGAAAATTGACATTTGCTAGGGCAACTGGATGAGCAATGCATTCCATTTTTTTAATTTGAGTTCTTCTAGTCCACCAAAGGGTTACACAATATCTGAAAAGAATGCCCATTGTACTGTAAATATATCACAATAGGATTTTATTTTCATTTGTTTTAGCAAGTGGTGATGGATATATGTAATTGCCATGCTCACTGGCTGCCTCCTTAGTCATTCTCTGACATGTTTTCCATATTTTATTATACTGCAACTTCTTTTGTCTAGATACACCATTTGATACCAGCTACTTAAAAACACACACACACCCAGTGCAGCTAGAGCTGCTGCCTTTGTCTAACAGACTGCAACACTAACAAAACAAACAAACAAACAAACAAAAAGCACACATAACAAATAGAGGTAATTTGCAAAATACTTTAATTAGTGTTCACCAACAGACTGCAAACACCCCTATATAATGCCCCAAGACTTCACCAGGGGGCAGTGTTTGCATCAAAACAGACCCAGTTTAAAAATGTATATACATTTGAATGTTTATAAACTTTGTGTTTGAATCAACCTATCCTGTTACTTACATGGAGGGAACATGCATATATGAAAAATACAGCAATGTACTAATCTACGTGAATATGTGCAATGCCATCAGTGTTTTAGCTTGATTAAAAATACTTCATTATGCAACCTGGATCTTCAGGGGCTGGCTGGGGGTGGTAGTTCAAAAATCCCATAGGCATTACTCCTTTTCCCAGGGGGGAGGGTACTGGATCCTGCTGTAGCACTGTCACCTACAGGTGTGTGTGTGTGTGTGTGTGTGTGTGTGTGAGATTGGGAGTGTGGGACATGGGGAAGGAGGGACGTGCTGCACTGCATATTTTGTGAGTGTGCCACAGCACATTCATGTCAGGGATGTAGTCCCAAATGTTGGTGTCCTTGTGGACAGGGTAGAGTTGCAGATCATGGGGAGAACTGATCAGAAAACACTCTGTCTGGCAGGATGATCACCATTCTCCACCGTCCCTGCACCCGGGTTAAGGCTCCTCCCGAATCTGGATCCAGACCTCAGCAGGTCGAGGGACTCCCCATCACAGTATCCCATCATAACGGTGACTGCAGTTGAGTGACTCGCATATGAGTGACTCAATTACAGCACTTGTTTTGTGGCCTACTGTGCACGGTTAGCAATGAGGATGACAGATAGAAGGGGAGGGCATCAAGAAGGATGGGAGGGAGGGTATGTAGGGGGGTTGTGTGGTGGGCTGCTGCTAAGCTGGCACCATCGGGAGTGGTGAGTGTGGCAGGCTACAGTGGGAAGGGTGCAGGGTTCAGGGCTGGGGAGGCATACAATTTTTTATTGCTATACGTGATCCATAAAGCTCATATTTTTTTCCCCAAGGTTTTTCCCCCTCCATGACATGCACCCCCCCGGAGTTAGTAATCTGTAAGTAGGGTAGAGGTGTGGGGGGGGGGGCACAGTCCCCCACAGAAAAACCTGTTTACTGTCACCGATGTTTCTTTGCTAGAGTGTCCTTTTTGTTTTTCGGCAACATGCAGTCACAGTAATGGTGATCGCTATTCCGCGATCGCCATCATGACATGGGACCACCCTGCCATGGATGGCAAACCATGGGTGACTCAGGGAGAGGTAAGTCCTGGGAGGAGCTGGGATAATGGGGCTGGGAGGTTTGTCAGGAAGCAGGTCCAGCCAGGGAGACATACAGAGAACAATGTGAATTAAAAAAGAGTATATTGATTAAAACATTTTTGCCAAGGACAGGTGATAATCTGGAAAGCAATAAACTATCTTCCATCATAACTGTATCACTTTTATTTTGATTCATTCTTCCAAACTGCAGTTTATGACCACGTCATCTCATCAAATAAATATCTATTACAATGCTAATGTAGAATTAAAAAACAAACAAACAAAAAAAAAACGCAGTAATCCTCAAGGTGCAGTGTATAAAATGATGTATAAAACTTAATAGAAAAAGCACCCAACCTTGTTGGGGTGCAGGGGGAAAAGGGGAATTGTATACAACAGCATCTCAAATGTCTATGTCTTTTTTTGTTTGGTTAATCTATTTTTCCTGCTTGCTAGCCAGTCCCCTTCCCTTAATCTCCCCAAACCCATCACCCTGGCATCTTCCAGGACTTACCTGTCTTACTGTTTCCCCTGGGCTAGCCCCCATGGTGAGGGGTGTCATCAGGTTCCACCTCATAGCACCACCAAGACAGAATCTGGATGGCTTAGACATGCCCAGATAGCTGGATGTGGGGCCTGTGAGAGATCTGAGTCATTCTGCTGGTCGGCCCTGTTTTTTCTCCCTGTTGTTCCCAGCATGGAGGAAATGGCATGCAGAAATGCCAATGGCTGGGCCACATGCACTCCCACATGCAGCATGCCAAGCATCTGCCCCGCCTCTGCTCCCATCTTAGGACAGTCCCTGTTGTGCTGACCCCCAACCACCACTATGGACCAGGCTTACACGGGGCATCAAACCCACCTCTTCCTGGAGGAGGAATGCAGTCCCTGGAGTGCTCAAATTTCCTCCTCCTCCAGCCAACTCTCTGACTCCCAAGTTTGTTTCCGAACCCAGGGTGTCAGCATTGCAAGTGGTAGCACTATGGCTGTGCTGGCAGGCTAGCCCTGTCTACATCTGTTTTTAATCAATATACTTGTTGTATAATTAAGTATTTTTAATCAAATTAAAACACTGGTGGCATTGCATGGAGTCATAGATTACTACAGTACTGCATTTTGCACAAGTGCACATTCTCTCCATGTAAGCATCAGGATTGGTTGATTCTAACACAACGTTCATAAACATTCAAATGTATGTATTTTTAATCTGGGTCTGTTGTGATATATACACCACCCCCAAAGAAGCCTTGTGGCACTACATACGGCTGTTTGCAGTCTGCTGGTGAACATTTATTAAAATGTTTTGCAAATTCCCAGTATTCATTGTGTGCCACTTTTTTTCAGTACACCATTTGATATTTGCATAATTTTCAGAAAAAAACAAGAGTTGGTATGAATAAATGCTTTACATTTATCATAACTGTTAAACTACAACACATTCCACCATAACAGTTGCTGAATGGACCACTGTGCTTCAGAGACAACTCATAAGTGATGTACCTGTACCTAAGTTCTTGAACTGCAGACATGAATCCTATTTAACTGAACGAATATGGCAAGTGTTTGGATGGTGATACCACTAGGCAGCTGGGTGCATTATGTTTAGCTATGCCATAAAACATAATGTCCAGATCTGTATTTAATAAAGACAGTTGCAACAAAGGTCATACAGGAGCCTGCAAACGCTCTTACTGCAAGAATTATCAGATGCGGACACTCTGCTGTTGCTGTGGTCCAGTTTTCCCTGTGGCATTAGTTGGTGTGTTTTTCACAAATAAAGGGTTCAACAAGTATCCTGAGTTCAGCTATTTGGGAAGCACAAACTGTTTTGTGTGAATGATACAAACATGCCAGTTTTACTTAAGAGTGACAAATAATGTAAACCACACAATCTGTTTCAAAGAAACTACTTCACCACAATTTATCTTAGTGCTTTAGACATCATGCCAAATTCTATTGTGAACTGCTAAATTAATGCAGGTCCACCATCTAAATAGACATATTCAGTTCATAAGCATGTTATGGGAAACATTTTCTTTGAATTGTGTCCCACTGCTCAAAGGCTGAACAGAGAACAGTGTGCAAACAATGTGCCTATGATTCAACTGGTGCCAAGCATGTGCTTACCATATTTCTGCACTGCTATTGGCAACATTGTTGAGTTAAGCTGAAGAAACACCATTTCTATTAAGAAGATAGTACAGTTAATTCCAGAGATATGGCTTCTTTGCTTGAAACATGCTATTACCAGGAAGAAGAGCTTAATTTCCAAGTGAGTGGTTATAAATTTTGGGTGCATGACAGTTAGATCTCCCCTTTTAGAGCACAGATACCCAAAATAGCACAACTGTACTAAAACACAACATTTCACATGTTGTGTGGGCCGGCCCCTTCCCAGTTTTAAATCTGAGTACACTGAAAGACTTGGAGGTCATTTACTCAATACCACACAGTCAGTGGCTTTAGGGCATTTAAACCAGCCAACTCCTACTTCTATGCTTAACACTCTAACCACACAAGCACCCGCTCATAACACTGAAGCTAGATTTGTAATGTCAAAATCGGTAAAAGAAAATATGACAAAAAAGTTAGTTTTAGAGGTTAGCATTAAGGGAATGACTTTTGAGCCATGACGTAGCAGTATTTGTTAGCTACCATGCAAATGTTTTCAGTAAAAATGGTTTCTTGGCAACATCAATATACTTACTGTTCTTTTCATTTTCATTCATTCTTGAACTCAGATAAGGGATGTTGATATTTTTTAAAAGATAACCCTTCTTTGTCACGTCCACTGACACAAAGATTACTATCTTGGTGTGTTTCTATGCTTTACTATCAGAAACATGTGGTTGCACCATCTTAATACATCCACAGTTTGAATCTACTATGTACCTTCAAACAGTGCCCTCAATGTAAGACATTTTAAAAAATTCCAAGTGGCATTTGTTTTTAATTATTTGAGTCCTTTATTACAAAATTAGTTATAAAAGCAATTTAAAAATATCTGAGAATATTAAATATGCACTGAGGAGGAATCTGAGGATGTCACAAATGCATTTTTACTAAAAAAAAGTATATGATAAAATCATTGCTGACTAACCAATATTTTTACTTTAACGCTACCGCAAAACCTAGATGAAATGCAGACCATGGTTGGAAGTGGTTAAATACAATTAAGCAAAACAGGGGTTACTGGTTACTACAGTAAATATGGTGGGTTAAATGAGAAACTAAGACCTGTTGTTATTCCATGTATATGACCTTGATGGAGTAAATGTCATTTTATACATTAAAATGAATCTATATAATGGAACGTTTGTGGAGTTCAATGGGTCCTTATTGCCAACATGATTTCTTCCATTCTGTACCTATGGTAAAAATCTTTTTAAAATTGGTCATGTGATGGCATAAGTATGATTCTCACAAAGTGCAGCTTGTAGTAAAAGTGCTTAGATAATGCCTAATCCATGCCCCAATGATCTGTCAGATACTTGGGTCATTTGGTGAACATTCTTATTCAAGTAGTATTTACTGCAGGATAAATTAAAATAATATGATAGCAGCATCTTATTTAAGCAAAACAGCAACAGTATTTAGGAAACTCATTAGGGAACAACCTTATCCACCTCCTATTATTAACATCTTATGCCAGATTGGCACCCATTCCACCCTGTCCAGTGGCATCAATAAATATGTAATTACTTTCCTCTAGTTTGCCATCTCAGGTCAGGCAGCACCCACTCCACAGTATCCTTTTTTCTACTGCGACTGATGAATATCCTAACACCTACATTCAGCACTAGGATTCCTCTTTGTTAGTGCTCCTGGGCCAGTCAGTGAGCAAGCAACAAGAACCTTCTCTTCCAACTGCGACATCTTGCAGAATTAAATAACTGTAGGGGCAGAAAGCAACAGTAGAGCCTTGCTTTAATGCAGAATGTATACCATATACTGCTAATAGGGGTTGAAATGGCAGGCAGCTTGTGGATATACATTTACTGATGTTGTTGGGTAGGATTTCATTGGTTTGATTGCCTGTAGTGGGAGGGGGATGTTTTATTTTTATGATGTAGAAGGGTGTGTGGGCACAAACAATGGGTGCTGGATAACTATGGAGAGGTGGAGGTAGTTTTTTGTCATACCGGTTAGCTGGTTAGTTTTTGCCAAATACCCCACATCTGGACCAGTGAGAGATATCTGCCTTAGCTGGGTAAACAACAACTTTGGGATATAAAGTAGTTGCTGCTTTTGAGAATAATAGGGTGGGGGGTATATGCTGGACAAGCAAGTGATGCTGGTTGTTGGTGTTAGATGGCTTCTTTTAGCTTGTGGCTGAGTCTGCATTTACTAAAAGTGGGAACATATTAAGGGAATTTTTTTTTGACTGGTTGGTCAGATAATTTTCACAATCATCTGATTTTGTGAAAATTATCCAGCATGAGTGCGATCCATCAATCCATTATAAAATATTCTTCTAAGAAGTCTGTTTTGGGCTCATAGACCTTGGTGGGTTTAAAAATGTCACAGGATATGTGAAAAAATGCATTTCCTCAGGCCTGCAGTGTTCTGTTTTGGGAGGAACGCCACACGTCTGCTTTCAAGCATACAGCATTTTGAGTATGGCCAGGTTCTTATAAGGACCTTGTTGTTTGCAAGACTACACAGTGGATAGACCATGATGTGTTAGCGGTGTGGAACATAACAGTGTTTAGCTGGAATGAAAGTTTGGATTGCCTTAAGCATGAACTTTGTTGGAAACTAGCAAGGAATCCGAATAAGATGATCAAAAAGTTAAAAAGACACAGGACACTGTGGGCCTGAGGAAGTGGTTCATCCATGAAATGTAGCCCTCAATGGTGTTTGAGACACGCATAAAAACTTTTGAATATTGGATTTTCTACTTTGTGGAGTGCGTCCTTCCTTTTCACTGATCACCTGATTTGTGAAAGTCACACTTTGGATGTCCCAAGACAAAGGCATTTTTTACCTCTAATAAAGCGGGGGCAGGCTAAAGAAACATAAATTGTATTTCAAAATTCACAACCATAAAAAATCATGGTGAATTGCAATTATTGGAGTTTCTTGGTAACTGGAGATAATAATGATTACACTGTGTACAGGCAATGTACATGGAAGTATACATAGCAATCCGACATTTAAAATATGAAAAAGTCACATATGTGTTAGGGACTATTATTTCCTACAGAAAAACAACTTGCATGCTCACCTTCTTTGAGCCAAATCTGCTGTGCAAAAATCTCAACTTTTGCAGGTGGAGCCAGCAGGGGAGCTGAATAGACGTGTCTGCAGCATTGTCATTTTTAAGCCCTTTGGATTTAAAATTTGTTAATTGTTGCTGTTTTTTCTTGCTATTTTTTCACATCTACTCCGGTGTTGCTGTAAGAGATGGGATGGAAAAAAAAGCAAAATTTACAAAATGTCTGGATGAGTTTTTACAAAAACCGGGTGGACTGGTGGTAGACCCCCCGACTGGTGCTGCTCCATTATTCATAAAGTAGTTTTAATCATACAGTGTGCTGAAGAAAGAGTGGGCAGTATTAACAAGTTGTTGGCTGCACTTGAACGAAAGGTTAAGCTGTTTGAATAAACTGCTGAACACCATACTATAGTACTCACACAGCAAAACTTACATGTGAGATTTATTTTTACAGTTAATCTTTTTATTGAAATATTTGCAAAAGGATACAGTAAATGTAAACATTTAGCAGTTGTACATGCAGACGGGAAGATCAATACAGGTCAGATTTAGCAGTGTCAGTGGCTCAGTAGGTAGCACACTCGCCTCTGAGGCTGGGAGATCAGAGGGCTGTGGGTTCAGTTCCCACATCTGGCACTTGGGTTAATATCCCAGTACTGACACTGTAATGCATCATGAGAGGGGTGCTGCATTTCCGAGGTGCCGTCTTTCGGATGAGACGTTAAACCGAGGTCCCATCTGCCTGGATTGGTGGTAGTTCAGGTGGATGTTAAAGATCCCATGGCACTTATCGAAAAGAGTAGGGGAATTTCCCCCGGTGTCCTGGCCAAATTTCCCTCATTCACTAAAAATACCACCAACAGCTTAATCTGGTTCAAGGTCAGTTGGCATTCATCTGTATCCCCCTTCCCCAGGTCGTGCCTGAAAATAGGCAGGATTTGTCTTGTGCACTTACCCGGTCAACAAAAGCTAAATAAATAAATAAATAAATAAAATACAGGCATGAGTTTATGTACATACTGTACAGGAAAGTAACATTACACCAATACAAACTGTTCCTGATAAGGAACTTGGTTTCACTCACAGTAGTTAATACAGAGAGTCTGTGGGTGTCTTAGGAGAGGGAGTTACCCTACGGTAGTGGCTAGGGCCTGGCTTTTGTTGACAGCTTGACAGACTACAGTATGTGATGCATATAAGGAGACCACATGTAAGAGTAGATTGCCATTTGTTGTCTGGTCAGAAAGGTCAGTCTAGCAGTCATGGCCAGTGTTTCTAATAATGCGATCCATTCCTGTACAGTGGGCATGGATGTAGATCTTCATTTGGTAAGAATTAACCCCTTCCCCTCAACAGAAGCTGCAATTAACCATTTCAGCTTCTGTACAGGCAAATGGGTATCTTGGGGCAGACACCCCAACAGTATGGTGGATGGGGACATTGGTATGTCCACCTCAAGTACAGAGGAGCAAGTGTGTACCACCTCAGACCAAAATGAGGTAAGCAGGGGGCAGGCCCAGAAGATGTGGAGTAAATCGGCCTCTGGGGAGTCACACCTCCAGCAACCGTCAGTTGGGGAAATCCTCATAATTTTAAGTCAGGCTGGCATTCTGTACTAGAGATGTAGTATCTTTTTCTGAATCAACCTACTCTTTTGATCAAAACATGCCTGTTGGGCCAATCTCCAGCATCTATTCCAATCAGACGAAGGGATCTCAGTTTGGAGAGCTGTCTGCCAGTTGGCCTTAGCCTTAATCGTGGGATCTGGCTGGGAGTCACATAACATAAGGTAGATAGTTCCTGCTTTGGCCTTATGAGCTCCCAGCCATTCTCCCAGTGTCAAGGCGGGGACATGGTTTGCCTTCCGCTCTTTACAGGGTTGGCATTTACAATGAGTGTTTCTCCAGTGGAGGTATTCAGACCTGATTTGGAGGTACCTCCAAAAGTCCTGAGATTTTAAGTTAAATTTGTTTTGTAGCCCCTGAAAGGTGTCAATAGTGCTTTCATCAGTAGTAAGGAGATCCCCTATTGTACATATCGAGCAGTTTTCCCATGTGGCCCACCTGATTTTTTTCACCAGCAATATGGAAGTCAGAATTGTTCCATAGGTATGTATACCTTCCTAATCTTGAACATTTCTTGGCTAGTCTGGCTGTTTGGGCCCACACTCTATGGGCTGCCTGTATAGTAATCCACTGGGAGGCTTCTCAAGGTAGCAGTGATCCTAGGTACATGGAGGGATGTCATATGCCTAAGACAGATTGTTCAATTCTACACCATGCTGGAAAGAGAGAGGGGTCACCCTTGCGGAACACCAGTGATGTCCTTGATGTAATGAAGGCATACATATAATGTTTGAAATGGGGAAGATTCCACCCTCCTCTAGACCAGTGGGCCCTGAGCTTGGTTCTGCTAAATCCGGGAGGGCAAGAACCCCACAGGAAGTGGTCTATGAGTGAATCTAATTTTTGGAACCATTTGTCTGGGATGAGGATAGGGAGACGGGCCAGCAGATAGAATACTCTGGGGGCTCGCATCATTTTAACTGAATCAATTTTCCCTGGAAGAGAGACATTTACGTGCTGCCATCTGTTCAATTCTTTTTGGAATGTGGAGATCAGAGGTTGCATGTTGAGCTGACTAAGTTTGTGAAGATCAGGTGTTAGAGTAACCTCTAGGTATTTAATCTGAGATCCTACCCAGGCTAATCCAGAGCTTTCTCCCATTTCCGCTGTAGTGTGCTTGTTAAGAGGGATTATTTCTGATTTTTTAATGATCTTGAGTCCTGAGATGGTTTCAAAGTTAGAAAATATACTCAGAACAGGATCCAGGCTAGACTGAATATCTCTAGTCAAGATGATGCAGTGATCTGCGTACAGCTTTGTTGCTTTGTCTTGAATTCTTCTTTATCTATTTTTATGCCAAAGATGTGATTGTGGGAGCGAATGGCCCGAAGCTAAGGGTTCAATAGCCATAATAAAAAGGAGGGATGAGAGAGGGCAACCCTGCCTCTTGACCCGTTGCAAGGTCAGTGGGTCCGACAAAAGGCCATTAGTAAGGACCTTCACTGTTGGACCATGTATAAGGTGTTGATCCATCTCCCAAAATTCGGCCTACACTGAAGTGTTCAAGGACCACTTGAAGATATCCCCACTCTACCGAACCAAAGGCCTTTTTGAAATCAACGGTAATGGCCGCTGTGGGGGGAGGGCAAATGGGAGGCCTGGTCACTAGTGCCCTCAGGTGATCTGCACTGGATCTGCCTTTTACAAAACCCACCTGTGATTAATAATGATGGAATGAAGTATCTTTTCCAATCTAGATGCTAGTATTTTGGCTAGTATTTTAGCATCAGTATTTATAAGGGAAATAGGTCTGTAACTGGCTGGGAAGAGAGGGTCCTTACCCTCCTTGGGGAGGATAGTTATCATAGTTTCTTTGAGTGTGCCAGGAAGGGATTGGGCTGTATGAGATTCCCTCAGCATGTGGAGCATGGGCTGGTGGATAAGATCCTTAGTGACTTTATAGAAGTCTGCAGGAAAGCCATCACTCCCTGGGGCTTTATGGGGAGGCATTCTGTCTATTGCTTCCAGCAATTTGACCTCTCCTACAGGAGCATCCAACATGGCCCTATGTTCAGCTGAAATCTTGCAATGGGGGGACTTTTCAACAAAAGCATCAAAACTTGGCTTATGGAAGGGAGCATGAGAGCTATACAGGTTGTCATAGAATGCCCTCATGATGGAATTTATAGCCTTGGGGGAGAATAGCACCTCCCCTGATGTGTCCCTTAATTTATCTATATGGCATTCATCCTGTTGCTTCATTAATCTATAGGAAAGGAGCTTCCCAACCTTATCCCCCTGGTCCCAGTATGTACGCTGTAATCTAGCCATGTGTAGCTCTGCCTTCCTAGTGGTAAGGTATTAAGTTTAAGTCGAAGAACTGTAAGCTCATATTTTAGAGACTGATTAGCTAGCTGATTGAGGTCCTTTTTATAGATTGCCTCTTTTTGTGCCAGCTGTACTTCTAACTGTCAGGCCTTTTCTACCCTCTGTCTCCTCCGATGAACAGCATAAGATATGATTCTGCCTCTAATGGTGGCCTTAAAGGCCTCCCATATCATCTGTGGGGAGGCACAGTTTGCTGGATTGTCTTGGAAATAGTGGGACCCCTCTTGCTTTAGCCACAGTTGGAACTGGTGGTCCACAAGTAGGAAGGCGTCAAGCCTCCATGTCACAGAGTGGGTAATGTTTATGGTGAAGTAGGTCTGGAGAACCACCAGGGCATGATCGGATATATATAAGGGGGCGATAGAGGCATCCGCTATGGATGGGTTTTAGTTGGTAGAAGAAAAACAATAATCCAGTCTACTAGCCATTGAGTGGGCTGCTGATTAATAAGTGAAATCCTTTTCAATAGGGTGACGGTTACGCCATGTGTTGGTGAGGTGATGTAAGGCGAGTAGGTCAGACAGGGTCTTCAGGGCTTTGCTATGGGGTTCTGGCTTGGCATTAGTCCTGTCTAGTAAATGGTCTAGGGCCATATTGAAATATCCCCCCAGAATTATATCGGGCCATTCATGAGACATGTCTAGCAGCCTTTGGGAGATTACATTGAAGAACTCTGGGTCATCATCATTTGGGGCATATATATTACGTAGGATTAAGGGGCCTTTGTTTGTTATGACCTTCACTAAGAGCCATCTCCCCTCCTTGCCCTTGTGTTGTTCCACCAGCTTCCACTTAAGTTGCTTGTGACATAAGATCGACACCCCCCCTTTCTTCTTGAAACACAGAAACATAGAACTTGACGGCAGATAAGGACCGCTTGGCCCACCTAGTCTGCCCATTTCCCTACCTAACAGATAAGCTGCAGATCCTAGTTAACCAACAGCCTACTTCCTCTTACCCCCTACTAGAATTTTCTTATGTCTGTCCCATGCATTCTTAAATTCCCCCACTGGTTTTGCATCTATGACCTCCTCAGGAAGGCTGCTCCATGCATCTACAACCCTCTCTGTGAAGAAATACTTCCTCACATTACCTCTGAGCCATCCCCCCTCTATCTTCAAATTGTGCCCCCTTGTTCTTGCACATCTCTTTTTTTGAAAGATGCTACCCTCTTGGACTTTGTTGATTCCTTGAGCTTTTGAAAGTTTCTATCATGTCTCCCTCTCCCTCCTCTCCTTGAGGCTATACATCTTAAGCTCCTTTAGTCTTTCTTCATACGTCTTCTGGTGCAGACCCTGCACCATTTTGGTTGCCTTCCTCTGGACAGGCTCCTCCCTGTCTATTTCTTTGCGGAGATGGGGTCTCCAGAACTGTACACAGTACTCCAGATGTGGTCTTACCAACTGTCTGTACAGAGGGCCAACAACATCCTGTTTTCTACTGGTGATGCCTCTCCCTATGCATCCCAGTATCCCCCCAGCCCTCCTCACTGCCTTCTCACATTGCTGGCCCACTTTTAGGTCATCTGATATGACTACCCCCAGGTCCCTTTCCATTTTTGTTTTTTCAGTATCTCACCCCCCATTGTGTACTCTTCCCTGGATTTTGTTTTCCCAGGTGCATTACTTTGCACTTCTTTGCATTCAATCTAAGCTACCATACATTTGACCATTCCTTCAACCTTGCCAAGTCTCGGGAGGTCACGTGATGCTAACTTCCTGAGCAGCAGCAGAGGCTTGGAGCTCCCGACTCCCACCAGCCTTATCTACTTTAAATTGCGATTTTTGAAGAACAAGTTCAGGAATCCATATACCAACTATTTTATCTTACTCTGCCTTTTGGCCTTAGGGTGATTTCTTTTTACATCCTTCTAATATAAAAGAGGATGGAGGCGGAGAAAAAACAGGCCGCAATCCGGCATACACCACCAGCTACTCCTGAGAAGCTGCCTAAAAAAGCGAGGAATCAACTCGGTCTTACCCCTGATAAAACGGGTGATAAGGCATTACCAACAAACCTTCTAACTGAGGAGAAATTTCTACAGGAAGTAACACCTCTGAAGGAGGTCCTACAAGATATCACTTCGGAGCTTAAATCCATTCAGGGAGACCTTTCCTCTCTCACCATGAGGGTGTCCGACTCAGAAGCTAGAATCCACTCTCTGGAACAATGGAAAACTAAGGCAGAATCTGATTTGGTCACATTAAATCAACAGGTCAAAAATTGCAACTAAAATGGAGGACCTGGAAGGTCGCACAGAGAAACAACCTGCTCATTCTGGGTCTCCCTGAGCTTGAAGAGGGATCCGACTCCATCGCCTTCCTCCAAAAATTTCTGGCCAAAACAGTGGGCCTTTCACCTCTCAACCCCCACTACCACCTGGAAAGAGCACACAGATCCCTGAGACCTAGACCTCCTCCAACTCTTCCCCTGCGACCGATGATTGTGAAATTCCTCAGCTATGTTGAAAAGCAGCATGTCCTTAACAAATCTCGAGATCTACAGGTCATTGTGTGGGAGTCGACCAAACTTCATATAGTTCAAGATCTTCCTAAGGAAACCAGACTGAAGAGAACAGCATTCCACCCTGTCGTCCAGAAGCTTATCGCGGTGGACATCCCTTTCAGAATGTCGTACCCTGCTATCCTTAAAGTCACAATTGGGGACACCTCCAAAAGCTACGACTCCCCGGACTCCGCTTACAAGGACCTATCAGTCAAACTCCCTAATCTTTTTAAACAAAGCAGCTGATCTTTCAGTCTCCAGCTCAGCAGTTAAGGCATTGTTTTAGCCTGAATTTTCATGTAGATAATGTTAATTTACCTGGGTGGTTGGTTCGGCATTGTCCGACGAGTTGAGAATCTCCGGCCCAGACGGAGGTCAGGGTAGGCCGCTGTCTCTGGCCCTCGTCATTTGCTCGGAACCAATTAGGAGCTGTTGTAAGGTTTTGCCCGGTTATTTCAGTGAGGGACCGCTCTGGTCCCACTTCATAACCGTTCCCTGGGGAAACGTCACATATAATGGAGTGGCAAGATTTCCAGCTCTCGCTTCACCCTACCATCTTCCAGCTTCCTCAAATGGGGGTGAGCTAATTTTTCGAATCTTTTCCTCTATAAATAGCAGGTGGTCACCCCTCACAATCGCAACTGTTACTTCAACGGGTACGATGGTGGCTGATGGGTGGGGGTGGCTCCTGAGCCATTTGTAGCTGCACGTAAGGTTGCATTGCGAACTTAAAGAAGGGGGGTACGTAAACCCAGGTCCACACGTGGGGTCATCTCTGAGTTGTCTTATTTGGCTAAATATTATTCTAGTATGTCTGGTCCCCCGGAGACACCTCAGTTTACAAGATGTTAGCAGCAAATTGTACATTGGGTTTACTATGGGGTCCTGGCCCTCAGGCTTCTACCATGTCTCTTCTCAATTCTTGATTGAATCTGCCTGGTACCAGGATGTATATAGTTGGACAGATTTAGTAGGGGGTTATAAAGGGGGTGGGAGGTCGGGGTGGGTGTTCTGTCTATTTCCTCTCATGATTCATATTAGCTTTGACCTGCATTGTTTGTTTATGGCACAGCAATATGTAATATGTTACTCTTGGCAGGTTACAATGGGTTGGGGTTTTGGGTTTAGAGTGTGCTATTTGTTCTGGACTATAGTTGTGAGTTCTATTGACTGCCTTCATAATTTTTTGTTCTTAAAATGGCTATAAACTCTGTCAAAATTGCATCATGGAATGTACGTGGGCTCAGAGAGAAAATCAAGAGAACCCAAGTATTTAATCACTGTGACCTATTTCAAACCGATATTCTACTACTACAGGAAACTCATTTACTCAATTCAGAGTCTAAATGGTTGTTTAGATCTGGCTTTTCACAGGTATTTGTTGTGAATGGGTCAGGTTCCAGTAGGGGTGTCGCCATCCTTATTAAAAATTATGTCACGTTCCTGGTAGATACAACAGTAATTGACCCAGAAGGTAGATTCATACTGGTCAAAGGATCCTTCAATAACAGTACCACCATCCTTGGCTCAATCTATGGTCCGGTAGGAGGTAGCTCTGAATTTTTTATGGCCCTGGCAGATAAATTAAGTGCCCTTCTTCCCTCCCAGCTTATATTAGGTGGAGACTGGAATATACCACCGTCCCACCTCCTAGACAAAGCTCCAAGCTCAAGTCACCCACCTACTCCAGTTCAAAGGTCCCTATTAGACTTTCTGCATATACTTGGGTTGTGTGACCCCTGGCGTCTCTCCAATCCCTCCCTTCGATGTTTCTCCTTCTTTTCTCAACCCCATGGTTCCTGGTCCAGAATAGACTACATTCTGATTAGTAAATCCCTCCTCCCCGGCCTTTCTCAGACTGGTATTGAACCGATTGTACTCTCTGACCACGCTATAGTTTGGGCAAGAATTTCCCCAGATCCTAACTTTCAACGGGACACTGTCTGGAAGCTCAACACCAACTCCTCAAAGATCCCCAGTCAGTGGCTCACATTAAAACCCTCATCTCTAGCTTCCTCGAGAACAATATTGACTCTACCCTCGGTTCGACATCATCTGGAGCTCCTAAAATGCTACCTAAGAGGTGAACTGATTAAATTGGCCTCGACGAGGAAAAAACTAGACAAGCTGTGCTTTCCTATTAATGGCCAGGATCAAAGAGCTTGAAAGCTCTTATTCCCCTCCTCCTCTGTCATCCCTTGAAGCCCTTTTAGCAGTCAAAACGAATATACTGGATCTCCTTAAAGAAAAAGCTGAGTATAGCTTAATTAAAACCCAGTCCAAATATATTGAGCAAGGCAAAAGGCGGGTAGACTCTGGCCTTAAGATTGCGAGCGTTAGAGAGCTCCAGACTAATCTCAGCCCTACAATCCCCCGAAGGTCCCATTAAAACCTCTCCCAGGGAAATTACACAGATCTTTGAAGCTTTTTATAGAACCATCTACAGTACCCCTCCCTTTCTGGCATCTTCCTCAGATATCTCAGCCTATCTGGCAGACCTCAACATTCCCCAACTTTCGGTTTCCCATAAAGAAACCCTGACTTCCCCTATTTCTCTCTCCAAAATAGAAGAGGCTATTGCTTCCATGGCCCCAGATAAAGCACCAGGCCCAGACGGTTTTCCCTCAAATTTTTTCAAGGTATTTTCTAAAGAGCTTGCCCCCTTACTCCTTAAGCTATATTATTATATCTTTACTACCGATACTTTGGACCCCACACTTCTCGAGGCCACCATCGTTCTAATTCTCAAACCCGATAAAACTCCCACTGACCCAGCGAGTTACTGACCCATATCTCTTCTAAACTGCGATATGAAAATCCTTTCCAAGATCCTGGCCGAGCGGATTAAAAAAAATTGGATTCATCTCCTTAGCCCTGAGCAAGCTGGTTTTGTTCAATCTCGTTCCCCAGCAGACCATCTTAGAACCCTTTCTCATATTTCTCAAGCCGCCCAACTATCCCACCTCCCAATGGCCCTGATCTCGCTAGATGCAGAGAAAGCATTTGACAGAGTCAGCTGGTCTTTCCTTTGGGCTACACTGACCAAAATGGGCTTCTCACCCTCTTTCCTCAAATGGATCCAGGTTCTATATAAATCCCCTTCGGCCAAGATATACTGTAATGGTGTTTTCTCCTCTCTCTTCCATCTTCACACTGGTACCAGACAAGGCTGCCCTCTTTCACCCTTCTTATTCAATCTGTATCTCGAACCTCTTCTTCTTAAACTTAAATCTTCCCCACTCATTCAAGGTTGTCTGATACACCAACGGGAGCTAGTCCTCTCAGCTTATGCGGACGACATATTACTTCATGTCACTCACCCCGCCACCTCTCTAGGACATGCACTTCAACTTATAACTCAATATGGCAACCTCTCCCACTATAAACTGAATATATCAAAATCCGAAATATTTCCACTGAACCCCCCATACATATAAATATGAACTCATTAAGTTTGGTATGAGATGGTCCCCTAAATCGATTAAATACCTAGGTATCCACTTTACTTCAGACCCCCTCCTACTTAGGAAGCTCAACCTAGACGATCTTAAAGCTCATATCCAACTAGATTTACAAAGATGGTCTAACCTCCCCATCTCTCTCTGGGGTAGGATTAACATCATTAAGATGAACATTCTTCCCCTATCTTTTACCCCCTCAATCTATTAGGTCTCTGGTTACCGCTCTCTTATTTACGCCAATTCCACACCATTTTCTCAAATTTTATTTGGTGAGGAAAGCAGTTAGACGCTCCTTCCTTAAACTATCCCTCCCTAAAGACAAAGGCGGCCTTAGACTTCCCAACTTAACACTTTATCATTGGGCTGCCCACCTCTCCAAGCTAGGTAAATGGTATTCAACCCACACTGATTCATTTTCCCGATCTGGCTCCAAATTGAGAGACAGATCTCTCAGAGACTAAAATAGATCCCCAGGCAATTTTCTATACTCCCACCTCGGCGCTTTCACACTGGTTATCCGATCCAACAATTATCACATCTCTCAAATCCCTTTTTCAATGCTTATATTTCCTTAAAATCTTCCCTAAAATGGACCTAGTGCAACCCCTTCTTCTCAATCCCAATATCAAACTGGGCAATTCGATAATTACTCCTGAGTGGCTCCCACATATCAAGGAAACTACTCTTGAATGTTATTATGACCAAGGTTCCCTACTCTCATCCCTAAACATATTAACTAAATTTGGTATTCCCAATAATAAGATCTTCAAGATATACCAACTAAGACATCTTATGGCTGCTAAATTTGGTACAGAATTTCGTGACCCTAAGGTACATCCCTTTCTCTCCCACATTCTCACCCTTGCCTCCAAACCACATTCCATCTCATTAATATATTCCTACCTACTGGACTACAAATTCTCGAAGTCGCTTGAGGGTTCCCTATCTGGCTTTTCTACTCCCAGAATCCACTCCCAACTGGGCCCGAATCTGGAAAGACCTGCACAGATACACACCCAAGATAGATTTAGACTCATCTAGTATTACATACTAAATAATATGTACTATACTCCCAATAAACTGTTCCGTCTCAATAAACTATCTCTTCCCCTTGCTCCAGATGTTCACTTAGTGAAGGAATCTCTCCACATTTTCTGGCATTGTACTAAGGTTGCCCCTGTGGACCTCTATTCAGGACAAGCTCGACCCTGTACTGGCCTTGCCAATTTTTTACACCTGATATTTGTATTTTAGGTGACTACTCCATCATAGACTGCCTGGAACACCGATACCACATGGTCTTAGTGTCTATAGTGGTCAAAAGGATGGTCCTTAAACATTGGATTGACCAGCTGACCTTGACCTATTCTGAATGGTTGACAGAACTCTCAGTTTGCTTCAATATGGAGAGACTTGTGGCCAGCTCTCATAGTCGCATGGACCTGTTCCATAAAAAATGAGGCAAACTATATGCGTTATATTTGCACCAGTGATCTCTTGATGTCTTCTCTGATGCCCAACAAGGTTTTCTCTCCTTCCTTTTTCCCACTTATTCCATTTGACTTTGACTATATGGCCAGGTATGACTCCGCCATGGATTTGTTGATAGAACTAATTATACAATGATTTTACACACTCTATAATGGCTTTAGTAGGGTGGAGGGTGGGTATGTTATGGGTGGTAGTAGGGAGGTTTGGTGGGTTGTTTTGGATGGGGGAGGGAGAGGGTGGGGGTGGGGTTGTGTTTTTTTTTTTACTTTATTTATACCATAACTGGTTATACGACACTAATATGCAAATATATGTTTGTATATGCTTTGTTAAAACTAATAAACTTGAATTTCAAAAAAAAACCTTGCCAAGTCTCTTTTCATCCTTTCCACCCCACCTTGCATATCAACCCTGTTGCAGATCTTTGTGTCATCTGCAAAGAGACATACCTTTCCCTCCAGTGCCTCTGCAATGTCACTTATAAAGACACTAAAAAGGACTGGCCTCAGTACTGAACCCTGCAGTACCCCACTAGTAACCCTCCTTTCTTCACTGTGGACTCCATTTACTATTACCCACTGTGACCTGTTGTCCAGCCAGTGTTTTACCCAGGCTACCACCCTGGGACCCACTCCCAGGCTGGCTAATTTGTTTATTAATCTTTTGTGCAAGACTGTGTCAAATGCCTTGCCAAAGTCTAGGTAGGCCATGTCCACAGCCCCTTCCTGGTCTACTACTTTGGTCACCCAGTCAAAGAAATCAATTAGATTTGTCTGACATGACCTGCTGTGAATCCATGCTCCCTTGGGTCCTCTGCCCCACTGGCCTCTAGGTACTTAACAATTCTTTCCTTCAGAAGTGATTCCATCATTTTCCCTACCACTGAGATCTAACTGACAGGTCTGTAGTTTCCTGCCTCTGTCTTGCTCCCACTTTTGTGAAGGGGAATCACATCTGCCCTCCTCCAGTCCTTAGGTACCACACCATCCTCCCATTATTTATTAAAAAGTGTAGTCAGTGGTGTTACTAGTTCTTCCCTTAGTTCTTTTAGAATTCTGGGGTGAATTCCATCAGGCCCTGTTGCTTTATCCACCTTCAGTTTTAAGAGTTCTTTCAGAACCCTTTCTTCTGTGAAAGGACTAATATCAACCCTCCCCCAATCCAGAGTGCTTCTATTGACTGGATTAGGTCTCTCCCCCTGCTTTTCCATTGTGAATACTGAGCAGAAATATTCATTCAGTATCCCTGCTTTTTCATTGTCTCTCTCTGCTCAACCACCTTTCTCTTTATTCAGCCTCAGTATCCCTGCCTTCATCTTTCTTTGCTCCCTAATGTACCTATAAAAGGGTTTTATCCCCCTTCTTAACTGAGTTGGCTATCTTTTCCTCAGTTTGGGCCTTTGCTATTCTGACTGCCTTCCCCACTTCCTTCTGCTTTAAATGGTACAGTTCTCTGTCCTGTTTCTTCTGAGTTTCCTTATACTTCCTGAATGCTATCTTTTTCTCCCTTACCTTCCCCGCCACTTCTTTTGAGAACCACAGTGTTTTTTTCTTTCATTTTGATTTGTTTATTTGCTTCATACAAAGGCTTGTTACCTCTGTGATGGCAGTTTTGATGTTTCCCCATTGTTTCTCCACCCCACCTTCTTGCCTGTTTGCTAGTGCTTTTCTGAGGCACTCTCCCATTTTGACAAAATCAGCCCTCCTGAAGTCCAGTAGCTTCACTTTTGTGTGACTTAGCTCTACAGCTAAGTTTATTGTGAACCACACTGTTTGATGGTCACTTGTTCCCAGATGGCTACCCACTTCAAGATCAGAGATCCTCTCTTCATCCCTATTTGAGAGTACCAGGTCTAAAATTGCTCCCTCCTGAGTGGGTTCCAAAACTAGCTGTCTGAGGCATGCCCCCTGCAGGGCATTGAGAATGGCCCTGCTCTTGGATGAGGGTGCAGCAAAGGTGCTCCAGTTAACATCTGGCATATTCAGGTCCCCCATCAGCAATATCTCACCTTTCTCTGCCATCCCAAGGATGCCTTCTATCATTTCCTTGTCCATTTCCTCTCCCTGAGATGGGGGTCTGTATACAACCCCTGTCAAGATTGTGGAGCCATTTCCAGTCTCTAGGGTGACCCACAGTGCCTCCTCTCCTCATTGTTTACCCTTTTGTTCTGTTGCTTTGATGCCTTCCCTTACATAGAGAGCTCCTCCTCCTCCTCTTCTTCCCTCCCTGTCCCTCTTGTAGATTGTGTACCTTGGCATGTTGACATCCCAGTCATGGTTCTCTATGTACCATATTTCTGTGACTGCCACAATATCCAGGCATCCCCTCTTCCATCAAGGCCATCATTTTAGGGAGCTTTTTACCTAGACTACGGGCATTGGTACTCATTACCCTCCATTTTTTTCTAGCTTTATTTCTTTTTGCCCCATCCCTGTCCTTACTGCCTTTGTCTTTTTCTCCATTTACACCTGCCATTATCCCTATCAACTGTGCTGTCTTAGTGTTTACCTCACTAACTACCCTGATTTTGGGGGGGGCTAGGATTTCCATTCTCCTTTTCAGTACCCCCCCCCTTGGCCAGTTTAAGTGCTTGCCAATGAAACATTTAAACCTATCACCTAGGATCCTGGTTCCCCTCCAGGATAGATGCAGACCATCTCACCTGTATAGGTCTGCATCCCTCCAGGTGGAGCCACAGTCCCCAATGAAGCCAAATCCCCTGAGCTCTGCACCAGTTTTTCAACCAGTCATTAAATCCCATGGTGCAGCATACCCTAGCCTCATCCATGCCATAGACAGGTAGCACTTCTGAGAAAGTGACCGTGTGTGCTACTTGTCTAAGTCCCCTCCCAAACTCCACAAACTCCTGTTGCACTGCTCTGATCCCATTCTCAGCCAGGTCATTCATCCCTAGGTGGATAATGGCATCCAACTCACTCCCTCTTGCAGCTGCTCCCACGATCCTGAGGATTTGTTTCCTGTCCCTCCAAGCCATGGCTCCGGGCAGGCATCTTACCTCCCTTTCCCTTCCCTCCCTTCCCCAGTTTTACTCCCTAACAGTCAAGTCCCCCACCAGGAGTTGTTTCTTTCCCCTGTGGGGTCCTGTGTCACCCTCCTGTAGGTCTCCATTGTGGAGGTTCCAAGCATCCTCCTTGGTCTCCACTGTGGGTGCCTCCATAGAGGAACCATGCTCCGCCAGAGTGGAAAATGAATTGTGGAGAGGCACAACTGGAGGGATGCACCTCTATTCCACCACCCTCACCCTCCCTGAGCCCACTGTGGTCCAACCACTCCTCTTTCTTGGCAATCTCTGAGGTAGTGGCTGTGGCCTGGGTGGTCCCTGGGTGGGGGAGCAGGTTTTCTGAATCATTGCCAGGTCAGCATGGAGACAAGCAACCTCCTCCCTCAGACCAGAGAGGTGTCTGCAAATAAGGCAGCAACGCAGTTTCCAGAATGCCTCCTGAAAGGCTTTTGCTCCACAGCCAGTACATTGCACCACTCCCCACATGTCTTTGTCCCTTCCTGTTACAGATGCTTTTCTTTTATTCTATTGTTTTTTTGTTCTTGTTTTAGTGTGTGTAAGCTTGTGAGTGTCTTTACCCCCTATTCAGTGTGCTGTGCCTTTAAGGATATGAATAGGTGTATGTTGTTAGCAGTTTTGGGGAAGTGATGCCAGAACCCCTGCTATAAAGGAAGTTATGCGCTTGGGGCTGGTGGGGTGCGGGGAAGGGTAGGGGGGGAGTAAACCTATGCCGTTCAGAAACAATCAACTACAACTCTGACACTCCACCCCGGGGAGTGCCTTCCTTCCTTTCAGAAACCTATTTCACAGAGGTTAAGTACCAGGTCTAGTCACAAATGACTGCAAATATCTCCCAGCTACATTTCCTCCCTGGCAAATTAAAGTTAAAACCAAGACAAGTCAACTCCAAAAACAGAATCAATACTAGTTACTTACACAGATCCAAAAAGTAATAATTCAGTTCAGTGCAATCTAAAAAATAACCTCCTTGATTTAAGAAATCTCTGGCTGCTTTCTCTCTCTCTCTCTCTGTGTCTTGGCAGGCAGAGACCATAAACAACTCCTGTTTTAAGTCCACAGTTCATCTAGGCCCCTTTCAGCTCCTCCCCCTTAACAAACACCTATTTCACAGAGGTTAAGTACCAGTTCTAGTCACAAATAACTGCAAATATCTCCCAGCTATAGTTCCTTCCTGGCAAATTAAAGTTAAAACTAAGACAAGTCAATCCCAAAAACAGAATCAATACTAGTTACTTACACAGGTCCAAAAAGTAATAATTCAGTTCAGTGTAGTCTAGAAAATAACCTCCTTGAATTAAGGAATCTCTGGCTGCTTTCTCTCTCTCTCTCTCTCTCTCTCTCTCTGTGTGTCTCAGCAGCCTGATACACTATGTGCTTCCCACCATACCCAATCCCTCAGCAGTTTCCCCGCTTCTGTATGACTGAACTTTGTCTCTTGGAGGAAGGCAACTTTTTTTTGAGCCTGGACATCACCTTCCTCCATTTAATCAGTTAATTCAGGCCTCTAACGTTCCACGTGGTAAAAGTTATCATGTTGGGAATCCATGGTAGGATTATATAAATGCATGGTAATCTGTTATCTCCAGGCCTTCTCCCCTTATAAGTTCTGCTAGGAGAAGGTGATGTCCTCTGCACTGGACTCTGTCCTTCGGGTACCTTGTGAGTGCGTGCTACCCAGATATACAACTTCTTCCCCAATAAGTCATATATGTCATAACCTGACCACTCTGCAAAGACTTCTTTTCTGTATAACTCTTTGATTCGGGTCCTCCTTACCCTCATCTGGGAGCAAGGTGGGACATTTTGAATGTTTTGATCACTAGGTGGGCCTATGATGGGGAATACTTCCATCAGTGGGGTTAAGGCTAGAAGTCTCTCCCCAGACAAAAGAGATTGGGCCCCTCTTACTGTCAGGGGGAGCCAGCCCTGTGCTCCTCCAAGATCCTGAGTGGCCCCTCTCTGTGGCATCAGCATGATGAACTACATGTTTAACACATAACACCTTTGTCGGAATAACTTTAACATCGAACATTTCAAAAAGGAAAAAAAAAACTGCCTGAGATGTTGATCCCGCCTGAAAACCCGGGATCGTCATCCAGAACCAGAATAATTTTAGCTGTAATGTTGAACAAATGCAGGAACTAACACCTATAGAACCTCAGTAATATGAGAAACAAACAAGAGAAACCCATGGCTGGGGGAGTTGGCCTGTTCCCTTCCCCCTGCGGAGACACTGACCCTATACTTAGCCATGGCCAGGAAACCCCTATCAGACTTGTATAAGGGAGGAAAGTGGCTGTAGGTAATGTCAACTCCTTAAGCCATGTTACCGGTGCATAGTCTGAGGGAGTGAATATGGGTCTGGGAACACTAGGCTTAAATATGCAACCCCCATTTTGGGAAGGAGAAGGCATATTGCCCCACATTTGATCTCACTTGTAAACTCAGCATAAAAGAAACAGTGTGTTGATTGCCGAGGGAGCTATCTATGATCAGAGCCATACCCTTATTTAAGCGAGGCAGCAGCTGCTTTACCAAGTGTGCATGTTTGGGGGATGCAACTGCCCCCCACACTCATAAGGGGTGGCAAGGGTATAGAAAGGCATCTGGTACAACTTGATTGAGGTTACCTGTCCTGGGGGGATTCAGGTTCAGAAAAAGGGGTGGGAATTGGCAATCAAATGAGCACCACTTTGGGGAGCTCACCTACTCAGGGCAGTTAAGAGAAGTTTCAGAGACCCCTGGGCACTCAAGCTGTAGGTAAACTTTTGTTGCTCAAAAAACTCCCCCCTTCCCCTTGTTCCAGTTAATAGTAGCAGGAGCCAGAGATGGCCTGGGGCAGGTAAAACCTGAGTACTTCACAGGAAGAAAAAAAGGATATCAAAACCTCTTAGGTTGGCTGTACCATCTTGTCTGATGCATCCAAGAGTTCTGTCAATGTCTCAATGGAGTCTGCAGCAATATTGTTGTCATTAGGTAAACAGCTGGCCCAGTCAGCAGGCAGAGGGGACCAGGCAATGCTGGAGACCTGTTCCGTCTCAGGTGTCAGCGTATTCTTCTTGGGCAGCATAAAGAGATCCAGTGCTACAGGGCTCAGGTCATGAAGGGGTTCGTATCTATTGGATGTCTTAATTGGCATAACCCCTGGGGAGCAGCTGCTAGTGTCTGAGGAGAGATATCTCCGTTGTCGACTACGTGATCTCTGCCGTCTTAGGTGGGGAGGAACATCCTGTGTGGCCCCAAATCTCTTCTTGGATTTCCGTCCTCGAGATGTGGACTGCCAGGTTGGGGCTGTCATGCTTTCCTGCTGGTCATCCCGGTTTTCACCCTGGGCTGTGGCCTGTGTCACCTCCATATTGGCATCTTGCAATCCATGAGGTGAGCCCTGGGTGTCTTTCTTGTGCTCCTTGTCCTGATATTGCTGCACATATTGTTCTGCTGCAGTTGGCGTGTCAAATGTGAGATAGCCGCCATTCACCTGTAGTCATAGCAAAGCTGGATACCATAGGGAAGTAGGGATGTTGAGTTGATAACACATTTGTTTCACCCCTGCATAGGCTCTGCGACAGTTAGAAAGCTCTAACAAAAAGTCCTGGAACAGCTGTACCCTGCATCCATGCCATTGAAAAGACCCATGGTCTTGAGCTTGTTTGAGGTAGAATTATTTTACCGGATAGCACAGGAACTTGCACAGAATGGGTCTTGGACGTTCCTCTGGCAGGGGACGAGGGGCAAGTGATCTGTGGGCTCACTCAATTTCTGGAGGGGGCAGATTGCTGCTTTTTACCAGCTTTGGCAGGAGATTTGCGAGGAACCCAATCATGTCCCTACCCTCAGCCCCTTAAGGGATGCCCACAATATGGATGTTTTTGTGGCAGACACGATTCTCCAGATCATCAGCTTTATTTAGCAGATAGTTCAGTTTATGGTGATGATCCTGGAGCATGCTCTCCTGCACTGTGAGGGTGGAGACTGCGTGCTGAATCGTTTGCTTGGTGTGGGAGACTGTTGATGCCAGGGTGGATAAGTCTTTATTCATTTATTGCGTGGATATTTTAAGATCTGCATTATCAGTGAGAATTTTATCTAATTTAGCCATCATTACAGACATGTCAGAAGCAGACTGGCTAACCTGAGGGCTAGACACGCGATGAGAGTGATGCTTTGCTGCCATGCTTACCCCCACTGCTGTGCGTCTTATGGAGCTTCTGGTTGGGATGCCAGTACTGCAGAGTAGCTGTCTGAGATGGCCCTGTGCCTCGTGGCTCTGTTCTGGAGGGCACCGCAATGTATTGTTTGTTCTCCTGAGGCAATTTCAGCAAGAATAGGTTCTTTGAGTAGTGTGAGGATCCTGGTGGAAGAATATAGTGAACCGGTATAAAAACAGCTAATGCTTTAGTCAGATGGTCACAAAACAGCTCTCACGATGGACCCCTGAATAAATTACACTACCACCATGACAGATAGCAAGCTCCACCCCTAAAATTTATATAAGATTTGATAGGCAGGGGAATCTTACAGAACACTTTGAGTCTAACAGAGGAGTGAAATAAGATTGTCTTCTAGCCCCATGGATTCACAGCTGGTAGATCTTGTCAGACAAATCTGATAGATTTCTTTGACTATGTTTTTTTTCTATCTCTTTTTTTTCTTTTTTCCCAGCTCAGAGCATGGGTGCTTCAGTCATTGTGACAAATCTTGAGGTCTTTGCTCTTCATCATTGCTGAATTATTTTAATTAGCCAAATTAGCCAAATTTTGTAGAAACAGAAATCACATATTTTCATATTTATCATATTCCTCCTCTAAAAAGTAAATTGCCATATCTATTTTACTATAGTCTAACATTTGTTTACCTATTCTATATAGGTTGGCGGGCTTATATATTTCCAGTGTTGCAAACTATTTTTTTTTTGCTACCAATAAACCTGTGTTAATTAATTTTTTTTGATTAACCAATATGTGTTGTACCCCAACTTGGACTCCAAATATCCCAATTCTGGAATCAAATGGGAAATCATAACCCAACACTTTTTCTAGTAGGGAAAACTTGTGTTCCAATAGTCCTTAACAACTTTACAATTTATCAACATATGCAATAAGGTATCTCTTTCCTTATTACACCTCTGACATATCTCAGAAAGAGAATTGTCTATTTTATTTAAAAGTGCTTCAGTAAGATGGATTTTATGTACAATATTGAATTGTATTTGGAGCAATTTATTATTTTTTACCAATACATTTTCCAAGTTGATAATTTCTTGCCACTTATCCTCTGGGTTTGGGTCTTTAATTCTCTTACCTATGCTTTTTTTCACTTCTGTTAACTGACTTAATCCTTTACCTATTTGTATTTTATATAAACATGCTATTCGATGTTTGTTTGTTTCCAATTCTGAAAACACTTCTTCCAGAATTGACCTTTTTAATTCAAATGAGTTTTTATTCTTTCTGAAAAGAACATTTTTTATTTGAAGGAATTGTAGTCTATTATTCTCTGAAATCCTAATTTTTTGCTGAAATCTTTCAAAAGCAATAAACTTACCCTCTTCATATAAATCTCCTAGTTCATGAATGTTCTTTTCTTGATACCATTTTTTGAATGTCCCATCTAAGATTGAGGGGGCAAAGGATGGATTATTATAAATTGCAGTAAATTTAGATATTAGACATGGTGTCCCACCCAATTTACACAATACCCTCCAGGCATAAATAGCAGCCTTTGTAGGATTCAAAGTGGCCACCTTATCTGGTTGAACCTGATCTGAAAAAGGGATCATCACTGAGTTTCTCAGTAGCATACCCTTTAATTTGTTTTCTTCCAGACAGAAACCTGCTATGTCCTTGTTTTCTGGGTAGTTGAACCAATAATATATTATTCTATTTGAGCAGCTAAATAATACATCCAAAAATTTGGACATCCCAAACCCCATTTTTCTTTGCTTAAATGAAGTTTATGCAAAGCTATTCTGGGGTGTTTCCCAACCCTAAGACACCTTCTTATCATCTTTTCAATTACATTGAAACATTTTCTTTTCAGAATTAGTGAGATAGATTCAAATAAGAATAACAATCTTGGTAGCACATTCATTTTTAAAATATTAATCCTGCCTATCAACACCAGGAGGAAATACTGCCACTTATCCAGATCTTTTCTAATTCTTTGTAATAATGGATTGAAATTTACTTGTATTGCCTTTTTATTATCTTGTGTCAAATACACACCTAAATATTTAATTTTATAATTAGTAATATTTTTTAGAGCCTGATTATTAAGATCTTCAGATTTGCCTAGATTTAGTACCTCACTTTTCCCCCAATTTATCTTATATCCATAGAGTTTACTATACTCATTTATTATTAACTTATAAGAGGATATGAATTATCTGGTTTATTAAGTGACAACAATATGTCGTCTGCATAAAACATTATGGTCAGATAGTGATTATCCACATGAACCCCTATCTGTTCCTTCTATTCTTGAATCCTTATTGTCAGGGGTTCTTAAAAAAGGCAAAAAGAAGGTGGGAGAATGGGCATCCCTGTCTAGTTCCCTGTAATTAGGAGAAAGAACTAGAAGTAGTCAAGTTTGTCCTGACCCTCACCAAGGGTGTGGAATATATAAGCTGAATCCAGGTCAGGAATCTCCCCCAATCCCAAAATTTTTGAGAGTTTCAAGCATAAATAGCCATTGCACCCTATCAAAGGCCTTTTCTTCATCTAATGATAATAGGGCTGTATCTGTACCCTCAAAAGCTTGAATTAAACTGAAGGTCCTTCTAGTATTGTGCTGTAGCCTTCTCCCCTCCACAAACCTACCTGGTCCTGGTGGACCACCCCCAGGACTACTTTTGACAACCTATTTGCCAATATTTTGGCAAATATTTTATAATCACTATTCAGGATTAAGATTGGCCTGTAAGAACTACATCAATCTGAGGGTTTGTCTTTTTTTAAGAGTAGAATTAGAACTGCCTCATTCAGGGAGCGTGTTATCTTTTCCTTCTTCAAAAAGCTCTGAAATAAGTCTCTTAATAATGGGGCCAAAATTTGAGATAGATTTTTACATAGTTAAAAGGGTAGTCCATCAGGACCAAGAGAGTTACCATTAAGGAGATCCCTTATGACCTATGTTATTTCTTCCAATAATATATCCCTATTTAAAAATTCCTGTTCCAATTCCAAAATTTTTGTTAATGGTAGTCCCTCCAAATAATTACGTATTTGACCTATCTCCATCTCTTCCTATTGAGTATACAGTTTTTCATATTATTCCATAAAAATCAAATTTATTTCACTATCTTCCTTTTTAAGATCCCAGTTCACCCCTTAACCCCTCTATATTGATTCTATTTTGTTCAGCACACAGCTGATAAGCCAGCAGTTTATCTGGTAAGTCATTATAAAAGTAGTATTTTGCCCTAGCCTTATACATTTCCTTCTCCACCTGTGTTTGAAGTAACTTTTCTATTTTGTCCCTAGGTGATATCACTTTTATTTTTGAGTCCTCTGTTCTCATACTAGCATGTTCCGCTTCAGCCAAAGCTAGTTCACTTCCTAAGTTTGTCCTTTCTGCCTCCCTTTTCCTTTTCCTGTCCCCTACTTGTGCCATCTCCCAGCCTCAGATAAACACTTTCAATGCTTCCCAAACTAATAGAATTTTTATTTTCTGAGGGTCATTCCAGAACAGAAACCTTCCTATTTTTTCTATAATTTTGTTCTTGAAATTTCCATCCACCCATAAAGTGTTAACAAATTTCCAATTACAATTATAGTGTTTTGAATGGTCCCCCAACTTAATTTGCATAAGACATGGGGCATGATCTGAGATTCTAATGGGCTCATAAGATATCTGTGTTATTTTTGGCTCAAGTTTTTGGAAACCAGGAAAAAGTCTATCCAAGAGTAAGTGTTGTAAGTTTTGGAATAGTATAAATATTTTTTTAAATTAGAAAAGTGAATTCTGAAAGGATCTTGTATACCTAAATCCAGCTCATATTCTTTGACCAGATCTGTGGTCTTTCTTTTTCTTTCACAAGCTGGGGAGGCTCTATGTATTTGATTTAATGTAATATTAAAGTCACCCCCAGTATAATTGGTGGACTATATTGAGCGCTTTCTAGAAAGAAGTCAATGAAACAATGTAGATCTTTGTTATTTGGGGCATAAATACAATTAAGCATAAAACATGCATTTTGAAATTCCAATTGGATTATTACATAATGTCCATTCTGATCATGTAGTAAATTAATAATTTTATGATCTAATTTTTTCTTTATAAAAATTGCAGCCCCCCCCAGCTGAATTCGAAAACAAGGAACAGTACCCCACTGCTTTACATATGTTACCAAAATAAGCCACATCCCTCTGATCGAAATGTGTGTCTTGTAAAAGTAAAATGTCAACCTTTCTTTTATTAGCAATTTTTACAATTTTTCTGATTTTAATTATGTCTCTTCAGCCATTAAGATTCCAGGACATAATTATTAACTCACACATTTAGTATGTTGATACTTCCAAAGCTTCCCACCACACAATGTTTTTCCTTCCCCTATATGTTTTGGCATCCAATTTTTCTGATATTTCCAAACCTCCCCACCACAGAGTGCTTTTCCCTCTCCTAGATGTCTTGGAGTCCCATTTGAGAAGCAAAAGAGGATGAGGTTTATGATGTACCTTAAGTTACCTAATTTGTTTGTAGGCTTCAAATCAAATTTCTGGTTTGTTACTATGATGTAAAAAACTCCATATTGCACCCACACTTATGAACCATATATACAAATTTTATTTTATTTTTTCTTCTATTTTCACTCTCCCCATGTTGCCCCCCACACTTGCCTAGAAAAATAAATAATAAAACCCACCCTCCAACTCCATACTTTATCTGAACATGCCCCTAAAACAAATAGATGTAATAATAATAATCATAACAATAACCTTTATTCATTAAGCACAATTCCAAAACCAAAGCACTGTACAGAATTATAAATAGAGACAAATTAAAACAAATAAGATGACAAAACAATCCAATTTCAGATCTTATAAAATACAAAGACAAATACAAGAACATGATTACTATATAAAATCCCCAAAGGCCAAGCAGAACAGATGGGTCTCTAAGACTGCACATTCTACTGATGTTCTTAGGTTAATTTGACATCCTAAAACCAATGGAAGTCCACCCCCCCTTTTTAAGGTGTCTAAACCTCAGGTGTACAACTAGTTGGAAAATGTGAGAAACGTTTTGCCATGCTGGCTGGTATCATCCTATTTCTATAGCCCTAATATAAACTTTTGATCCCTCCTCTTAGCTTGATGTTAATTGTTCCTAAAGAGAAAAAAAAGGTGAGAAAAGAAAGAAAAAAGAGAAAGTTATTTCAGGGCAAGGGAATATCCCCACAAAGAAGTTTATAATAGAAACTCCTATCCTATCCCCCCTTCATTAAATATATTCTAAGTGGTGAGACCTTATTGCCACTCACCTCTTATCCCCATTAGGCACTTCCCTTTTCTAACCTACTAATCTAAAGCATGTAGTCTCCTGGTACTCCCATTATAACCCCCTGACCCCAATATGTTTTACTTTCTAAAGCATCTTAAGTTAGTATTGTGTAAAGAGGAATGGGGTGAAGAGCATGCCCCCCTTCCCTTAGACATGCCTTTCTGTCCAGTTCCATTGTAGCCTGTTGAAGTGGATGGAAAGTTCTGCACATTGGCATTATTATTTTCAGTAGAGTATTTAGAGCGTTAAGCTAAGGCCTCATCCACTTCTGATGGTGAATAAAAAAACAGACATTCTCCATCAAGGTTGATTCTTAATTTAGCTGGAGACATCAATAGGAAAGGAATTCCTTCTTTTCTTAGTTTGTCGCAAATAGAATCAAATGCTTTTCTTCTGGCTAGGACTGAGTGGGGAGGTTAGGGAGGGTATACTTGCAGGTGCATCCCCAGAAAAAAATTAGCCTTTTTCTGTTCTGGCTTTCATGAGAATCCTTTCCTTATCTTGGTACCTTAAGGGTTTAGTATCCATAAACTTGGGACACCCCAGTTTATCCTTGCTTCCAAATGCTCTATGAGCCTGATCCAGTTCTATTTTTTTAGTTGGGTATGCCAGGCTGAAAGCACTTGTTAAAAGCTCTTCACAAAACCCCACTGCATCTTGACCCTTGATACCTTCTGGAAGGTTACCTATCTTTAGGTTGCACCTTCTGGAGCATGACTGTAAGTCTTCCACCTTTATTTTTAGATTTTCCAGCTCTTTTTTGCAATTCTCTAGGTTGTTTGTGATTTTAGGAATAGCATCTTCCACTTTACCAACTCTGTCTCTTCACATTCTGTAGCTCTTACAGACAGCATTTCAAATTTTTCCATTACTTCGAAAATTTTTTGAGCTAAAGAACCCACCGCAAGATTTATGCAGTCAAACCCCTGCTTCATTTGTTTTAAAATATCCTGCTGTGGGTCATTTGTTTTTGACTCTTTTTCTATTTTGTCACCAGGTACTGTTTCAGTAGGTACCCCCTTTTCATTTTTATCTGAGCATTCTGGAAGCTCTTGGTTCTTGGACCCTCAGGTTTTAACCAAGGAAGCCATTTTTTTTTCTCCTGGGAGTCTTCTATGCTTCCTATATTTCCTCCTTTTCCCTGAGGTTTAATGAAAATATAATATACACACTGTGGATAGTTCAAATATACCCCTCTGTTCTGTGACTCAGTTTTGGGTGGTGCAAAACGTTCTGGACATTTCAAGCTTAATTCTTTTTTTTCTTTTACTCCTTCATCTTTTTCCCTTCCCCTCTCCCAAAGGGCTTGATTTATTGGTGCTCCTATCCACACTGTTTTTCATATCATCCAACAATGGGGCAGCAGTAGTATCTTTTTTTTTGTTTATTTGCCCTTGGCTTCAATAAATCCCCCTTTTCTTGCATGGAATTCCCCTGAAAAACAAATGTTCCTTCCACCTGGGTTTCCCAGAAGAAAGGTTTACATTCCTTGGGGTTGAGTCTTCAGTTGCTGCCTGAACTCCTACTGTTGTCTCTACCTCCTTTAGGAATAATCAGGCTGCTGTTGTTTCTGTCAGCATTTGTGGTGTCTTGCAGAATGGAGTCTGCTTGGAGCCATCATGTCAGTTCACAGATGTGCCAATATCATTTTGACATGCCCGGCACAAGTGCCATTGTTGAATTAATGCAAGACAAAATAAGACACCCAGCCGCTAAATACTTTAACCCGAACAGGGGAAAAAAATAAAAGGGAGAGGAGAAGTTACATGTGACCAAAACGTAGATGAGGAATGTAGAGAAGAATATACTTCTGCCAAGTCAGAGGTAGGGAGCCAGAGGTGGCAAAAAACATTGTGGGACCATTATGGGGGTAGCCTTACCCGACTAGAATCACCCACTTTTTTTTTAACTCTGTTTTTCTCTTACCTTCCGGGACATCTCTTGGGCATCCCTCACTCAGCCTGTAGTGCCTAACCACCCGTCTGAACCGCTTACCCCGACAGCTGCATCAGTATCAGGACCCCTGGCTCTCCAGCCTCCTTGGAGAGGCCAAGGGTCCCCAAGGGGGTAGAGTTGGGGGTTGTGGATGGCTATGGGCATGTGGAGCATTGGCTCCTGGAGGTCACCATTGCCTCACCTGGTCAATAGGGTTTTTTCTTGCCTTTTTTCCCTGCCCCCTGGAGCTTGGACATGCAATGACATCTGTGGCATTTGTGTGCCTGACATCTGCCGGAGTTCCACCCCTGTATTTGCACTGCATGTTCCATGGCATGCCACAGACTGCCACCAGAAGCCACTCAGGAATGGCGCATACCCCACACCCTCCCCCGGGAATGGAGAGCAGTCCTCCAGATGCTCAATTCCTTCCTTCTCCTGCTGACCCCCGATGGCCTGAGTCTGTTCCCAAACTTGGGTCACCAGCATGGCACAAGGTGTGGCATCCAGTGCATCAACACTCAGTGCCACTGGGCTGGCTCTAAAATTACCTGCTTTAATGCCACAATATCATGCTAGCTACCGAGAGCCACACTCTGCCTTCCCTTACTCTTCCAACCTTCAGGACCAACGTTCTTGAGTGCACAGCTTGAGTCAGCTAGACATCCTGTCTACAACAAGAAGACACACCCAAACACAATTTCTTTGACTATGTAACCAGGATGGTTGATCAGGGAGGGGCTGTGGACATGGCCTGCCTAGATTTTAGAAAGGCATTTGACACTGTCTCACACAAGAGGCTATTAAACAAATTTGGCAATTTTGGAGTGGGTTCAAGGGTAGTGAATTGGGTCAGAAATTGGTTGAGCTGCAGGACACAGAGTGTGGTTGGTAATGGAGTTCAGTCCCGGGACAGGGGGGTGATCAGCAGGATGCCACAAGGCTCAATACTGAAGCCGGTCCTCTTCAGTGTCTTCATTAGCAACATTGCAGAGAGGCTGGAGCAGAAGGGAAGCCTCTTTGCAGATGACATAAAGATCTGCAATAGGGTGGACACTCCAGATGGGTTGGAAAGAATGAGAAGAGACCTAGGCAAGTTGGAGAAGTGGTCAAAAGTGTTGCAGCTTAAATTCAATACAAAAAAGTGCAAAGTCATGCATATGAGGCACAGGAATCCTGGAGAGGAATAAAAGATGGGGGGGAGATACAAACCTCAATAAAAATGAAAAGAGACCTGGGGTAATTATACGGAAGACCTGAAAGTAACCAAACAATGTGAGAAGGCAGTGGGGAGGGACAGAGGGATGCTGGGGTGCATAGAGAGAGAGGTATGACCAGTATAAAACAGGAGGTGGTGATGCCACACTACAGACAATATGTAAGGCCGTATCTGGAGTACTGTGTGCAGTTCTAGAGGCCACATCTTTGGAAGGGCATAGACAGAATGGAGGCAGTACAAAGAAGGGCAACAAAAATGGTGAAAGGAATGCACCAGAAAACACATGAGGAAAGACTGAAAGGCCTCAATAAGTATTCCCTTGAGGAAAGGAGGTAGAGGGAGAATATGATAGAGACATTCAAGAACCTCAAGGGGATAAACAGGAGAGAAGCATCTTTCAGAAAAATAGAAGTGCAAGAACAAGGAGTCACAGTCTGAGGCTGGAGGTGGGAGATTCAGGAGATTCACCACCCTCCTGCAATAAAATGAAAAAATAGTTCTTTGAGACTTCAGTATTAATTGGCTGGCTAAGACTGCCACCCCGCTCATTGACGCAGCTATGGCTTCAGACCTCATACAAGTAGTCCCCTGTCCCACTCATCTGGATCTATATACCGGGTCCTCCTCCCTACTGGACCTGGTCTTCACCAACCATCCTCACAAAATCACTAGCACCACTGTGCTCCCAGATGCATTTAGTGATCACTCCCCAGTTCTCTGCACCTGGTCCTGTAAAGCCCCCAACACCCCTCCCAAAATAATCTTCCAGCACAAACTTGGCCTTGGTAAACTTGCTCTCCTAAAATCTCATCTCAGATCACTGGACTGATCCTTCTTAACTAATACGTTCGACCTTGACCAAGCCCTTGACCTTTTCATTATCAGCTTCAACACTATCTGTGACAAGTTTGCCTCACTTACCAAAAGGATGGTCAAAGGCAACCCTGTCCCTTGGATCACTCACCACCTCCTGTCCCTGATGTGAACTCGTGACTCACTATGGCACCTCTCCAATGAGACTGGCCTCCCAGCCAATAGACAGAGGTATAGAGAGGCCTGGAACAAATGCATGTGGGCATTATGCAAAGCCAAAGCCAAGCACTATAAATCCTCCCTAACCACTGCCTGGGGCACAGGGCATAAATTCTGGAATAATATCAAGGAAATATGCGGAAAAGAACCAAATCCCTCCCCAACCAGATTATTATCAATGGGCACCTGACCTCTGTCCCCACTTGCATAGCCTCAGCTTTCAATTGCGTATTCACTAACCTCAGCCATGTCCTCCCTCCTAACTTCTTTGACCCACCCCCGCCCTCTCCACCCCCACAAACTTCCCCTTCCTTTCACCTACGTTACCTCACCTCCAAGTCTGCTGAGCCTTATCTCAAAAAGGCCCTAAGCCACTCCCACTACAGTAGTGACTCCATAGATCTGAGGCTTCTCTGTCTCACCCTTCATGATGTACTCAGCCTCCTCACCCACATCCTCAACCACTCTCTCTGCCAAGTTAAATTCCCCACCTACTTGAAATCTGCTTCCATTACCCCCACATTTAAGAGTGTGGACCGGAGAGACCACATGATGCAGAATGCCGGCTGGCAGCTCCTCCACATCATTCCAGCCACCCGATTCTTTGTTTTTCATTTTAAACTCGGGCAACCTGCTAAAAACCTTAACAGGCTACTTTAATAGAAAGCTCTAGCATCCAGGGTACCTTTGATGCAGTCCGCTGCTCTGATGGATGTGGAAATGAATAAAGCACTGCAAAAACACACTCCTCCTGTTACTCCTGAAAAGGTCCTGAAGAAACCATGGGCCTCTGGTGTTACAGAGCGGCCATCACTAGTAATCATGGCTGTGGATCAAGAACCCCTAACACACAGTTGGTTCTTGAAAGAATTTAAACCCTTTCGAGATGAATTGCCGACTATCTCCTAGGAGCTCAGATCACCACACAAGCGATAGAAGACGTATCTCAGAAGGCCTCTGATAATGCCATCCGAATTTGCTCCTTATACAAGTGAGTGGATAAAATTGATCCTGATCTGGTTGCCATGTGTGAGAAAATTTCCCGACTTGAACTTAAACTAGAGGACCTAGAGGGCCGCAGCAGCAGGAATAATGTGGTCCTCATCGGCCTTCCAGAAGGAGAGGAAGGCCAAGATACTATTGTTTTTGTTCAGAAAATGGTTGAAAAGATTGTTGGCCCCCTCTCCCTTCAGGTCCAAATATATAATTGAGAGGGCACATCGGACGCTTCACCCAAAATCCCCAACTGGAACCCAGTCTCGTCCTCTTATATTTCATTTTTTGAATTTCCTTGAATGCCAACATTTTCTTAGAAAAATCAAGGAATTACAAGAGGTGAGATGGCAGGGCAATGAAATTAGAATTGCACAAGACCTCCTGGCCACAGTGTGACAGAGAAGATCATTCTTTCATCTGACTGTCTCTAAAATTGTCGCAGCAGGGATTAAGTTCAGGATGCTTTATCCAGCCAAGTTACAAGTACTCGTGGCTGGTAGTTGGCTGTCTTATGAAGAACCGGAGGCTTCACTGACTGGGCTTAAGGCTGCCCTTCCCAATTTGTTCTGCAACCCTTGAATTGCAGTTGGAGTTCAAAGGATTTCTGCTAAGTGAGGTAACAGAAGGATAAAACAAAAAACCAAAAAAAGAGTTGTCCTCTGGTAAAGCAATATAGAGCCACAAAGCCTATTTCATCTTGGAAACTCATTTCTGGTCTAGCTTTATTAGATCCGAGTTTCTACCTAGCTGGGGGGTGCTTGTTGTAGCTTATCGTGTTGATCCCAGTACTGTTTGAGACATTTCTGCAATATTGAATAGCAAGATTGAACTTCAAAGGGACACTATGAGAGCACCGCCTAAGAGGATCTTCCTTTTCTGCTGCCATTCTGAACTCCAGGCGCATCCTGTTTTTCCTCTGAGATGGTGTGCATCGGCCAGCAATCAATTTTGTTCAGGTTCCGTATGAGGTTTGGACAGCCTAATGGTGCTAGAGGGAGCTTACTGTACAACTTCATTGAGATCTAGCTCTGAAACTAATACCCGAGACTGTGTCCAGTTTGTTTTATGTGAGGAGTAGTTTGGAGATCTTTTTCCACAAATCACCAAAAGAGCTAATCTCTGGATCACTCTGGTTTGGTGCCTTTTTTTTCTCTGCACTGGTTTGTTTATTGCATGCCTTCGGGATACAACTCTCATTGTCTTCATTCGTTTTGAAGAGGGGGATGCATACGGTACTTGAATTGCTTTGTACATTTAGAGCAAAGCTCTTTGTTCAGACTTGCCCATAGTAGCCATGATACTAATGGTGGATTTACTTTTTATTTTGGGCTGACTTTTCTTTTGTACTTTTGGAATCCTTTCTCCACGGACCATTCAAGACTTAAATGACATTCAGTTTATTTTGTGCTTTTTTTAGTGTGGTTTCAAATACATAAGTACTGCATTTAGATAATCATAATTGTATAATCTTGAAATATGCCTGCTAACTGGATCACCCACGAACCAGTGGGTAATGCTGTTAACACTCAGCAACTATAGTCCAGAATTTGATTGCAATAGTTTTCAGGTCCCAGCTGGTCTCATCTATACCTCAGGTCTATATAAATGCAAAGGCCTGGTGTTTTTTCCTTTTCTTTTTTTTTATTTTGAGCCTGTCAAGCTGGGTATTTTTATTCACACACCAATGGCAGAGTAAACAGGCATAGTACTGATTCAGTTGACTGAAGTAATAATCCTCCCTGATCTGTTATTTTGTTTTTAAATTAATGAAGGGGTGTTCATAAGGCCTGTCTCATAGATAAGTTACTCGTTTCTATGGTTAAGTATCTTCTTTGCAAAATTGTTAAAGAATTTTTCTGCTTTATTTTAGTGGGGTAATGTCAGGTGGTTGGAGTGGGGAGAAGTGATGAGGTATAACGCAGAGTGTACTTTGTAACAGTAAGGGAGGAAGGGAGGGCTGGGTATTACTCAGACATCAGGGAACTTATTTACTTGTATAATGGCTTATAGAAACATAGAAACATGGAAACATAGACTTTGACAGCAGATAAGGACCGCTTGGCCCATCTAGTCTGCCCATTTCCCTACCTACAGGATAGGCCGCAGATCCTAGTTAACCAACAGCCTATTTCTTCCTACCCCCCACAAGAATTGCCTTATGTCTGTCCCATGCATTCTTGAATTCTCCCACAGTTTTAGACCCCACAACCTCCTCAGGAAGGCTGTTCCATGCATCCACTACCCTCTCTGTGAAAAAATACTTCCTTACATTGCCCTCTCTATCTTTAAATTGTGTCCCCTTGTTCTTGCACATCTCTTTTTCTGAAAGATGCTACCCTCTTGGACTTTGTTGAATCTACTGAGGTACTTAAAAGTTTCTATCATGTCCCCCCCTCCCTTCTTTCCTCAAGGGTATTCATATTACGCTCCTTAAGTCTCTCCTCATATGGCTTCTCTTGTAGACAGACCCTGCACCATTTTAGTTGCCCTCCTCTGGACTACCTCTATCCTGTCTATGTCCTTGCGGAGATGGGGTCTCCAGAACTGGATGCAGTACTCCAGATGGGGTCTCACCAACAGTCTGTACAGCGGTATAACAACTTCCTGTTTTCTGCTGGTGATGCCTCTCCCTATGCATCCCAGTATACCCCCAGCCCTCCCTACTGCCTTCTCACATTGCTTGCTAACCTTAAGGTCATCTGATATGATTACCCCCAGGTCCCTTTCCTTTTTTGTTGTTGTTACTACCTCCCCCCTAATTGTGTATTCTTCCCCTGGGTTCTTGTTTCCCAGGTGCATTATTTTGCACTTCTTTGCATTGAATCCTAGCTGCCATACTTCTGACCATTCCTCCAATCTTGCCAAGTCCCTTCTCATCCTTTCCATGCCTCCTTGTGTATCAACCCTGTTGCAGATCTTTGTGTCATCTGCAAAGAGGCATACTTTTCCTTCCAGTCCCTCTGCAATGTCACTTATAAAGACATTACAAAGGACTGGACCCAGCACTGAACCCTGTGGTACCCCAATAGTAACCCCTCTTTCTTCAGAGTGGACTCCATTTACAGTTACCTTCTGAGTCCTGTTGTCCAGCCAATGTTTTACCCAGGCTATCACCCTGGGACCCACTCCCAGGCTGGTTAATTTGACTATTAATCTTTTGTGTAGGACTGTGTCAAATGCCTTGCTAAAGTCTAGGTAGGCCATGTCCACAGCCCCTCCCTGGTCTACTACTTTGGTCACCCAGTCAAAGAAATCTATTCGATTCGTCTGACGTGACCTTCCCACTGTGAACCCATGCTGCCTTGGGTCCTGTGCCCCACTGGCCTCTAGGTACTCAACAATTCTTTCCTTCAGAAGTGACTCCATCACTTTCCCTACCACAGAGGTCAAACTGACAGGTCTGTAGTTTCCTGCCTCTGTCTTGGTCCCACTTTTGTGAAGAGGAATCACATCCACCTTCCTCTAGTCCACGGGTACCACACCATCCTCCCATGATTTATTAAAAACAGTAGCCAGTGGTTTTACTAGCTCCCCCCTTAATTCTTTTAGAATTCTGGGGTGAATTCCATTATGGGGTGGCAGGAGGGGTAGGTGCTATTAGGGAACTGGGGAGGAAGGGGGTGGGTAGTGGGGGAGTCTTGCACGGTTAGACTCACTTCCATGTTACTCCGGCAGGAGTTTGTTTTATTTTATTCAGGGATGCCCACTCACAAATCATCCGGGACAATGGCTAGGGAATTAATGTTTGCCACTTAGAATGTCAAGAGAGTCCGAAGTAAGATGAAACAATACCAATTATTGAAACATCTACATTTATTAAGGGTAGACATTGCATTCATACAAGAATCTCACTTGCTAATCCCCAAAGCACCAAAGCTGAGAAGGCAACAAGTGGGTCAAGTCTTTGCCACAGAAGGCAACTCAAAGTTGTGGGGTATTGATTTTAATATCATGATCTGTTCCATTCCTACCTGTAAATGTTATTAGTGACCCTAATGGTAGATTTGTACTCATTCAGGGGAAACTACATACCACCGATGTTCTATTGGGTAGCATTTACAGTCCAAACACTGACTCTCCCGGGTTTTTTGTGCAGCTGGTCAATACCTTGGTTCCCTATTTATCTATTCCTATGATATTAGATGGGGATCTAAATTTAACTTTTGACCAAATGTGACCATACGGGGAATAAATTTAGAGGTCTCTCCCCAGCTCAAGGGGCTTTGAGGGAATTAATGGATCAAGTCAGCTTATACGATGCTTGGTGTGTCCTTCACCCCTCAGAAAGAGGCTATACATTTACCTCCCCAGTTCATGAGATTTCCTCAAGAATTGATTACATTATGATCTCCCATGGCTTACTTTCCGGGGTACTAGACTCGTCCATTCTCCCAGCCCCCCCCCCGTCCAATCACTCACTGGTTACATGCCAACTCTCATTTTCCTCCCTTCCTAAAACTGGGGGGCGGTGGAAAATCAATAACCAGCTCTTAAAAGATCCAGGTACAGCACAGGTTATTGCAGATCATATCACACAATTTGTGGCTATCAATCACAACACTACCAGTAAATCAGATGTTGAGTGGTGTGCCTTAAAGGTGTATTTAAGAGGCTTACTTATTGGTTTGGCTTCCAAGCAGAAGAAAGCTAGTGGAAATCAGATGCTAAATCTTATTTCTCAAATTAGAACCATTGAAGCCAGGTTGTCCCCATATACCCCCATCTACCCCAGAACAAACTAAACAAGAACTTATTAAGCTGACTGATGCTTACTTAAACCTCTTGAGAGAGAAGGCTGAATTTATGATTATAAAAACTAATGCCTCATATACCAACCAAGGAGAAAAAGTAGGGCATCTCCTGACATTAGGAATTAAACAACAAGAATCTTCAAGACTCATTGCAGCCATTCAGTCATCCATAGACGGTACCTTGAAAACTACCCCAGCTGAGATTACAGCTGAATTTAACTCTTATTATCAACAATTATATGGTTCTACGCCAAACCCACCCTCCCTTGATAGTCTGGACAAGTATCTTGCAGACTCTCATTTGCCCTCCCTTTCCGAAAGTCAACAACTCTCGTTATGTGCTCCCATCACCCAAGGAGAACTTTTTAGAGTTATAAAGGACCTCCCCAGAGAGAAAACCCTGGAACCCAATGGCTTCTCTCCTAACTTTTACAAAGTTTATGCAAAACAACTAGTTCCCCTGCTTGTCCCCCTATACCAACACATTGTCTCTGAAACTGACATAGACAAAACCCTATTCAAAGCCTTGATTGTTCTGCTACTTAAACTGGGCAAGCCCCCTGAGTTATTAACTAGCTAGAGACCAATTTCTCTTCTCAACCAATATTAAAATACTGACCAAATTACTAGCTGATCACATCAGTACTGTTATACCCAATCTAACAGGTTTGGAACAGGTCGGAGTCATGAAAGGCAGATCCTCCATTGATCACCTACGTACTCTGGCCCATGTCTTCTCAGTGTCCAGGGATGTACAATACCCCTCTGCCCTTGTCTCCCTGGACACCAAGAAGGCATTTGATAGAGTTGACTGGAACTTCCTGTTCCATACTTTACATGCCTTCGGCTTCCCCTTGACATTTCAAAATTGGGTCCAAGCACTTTATAAATCTCCTTCGGCAAGGGTGACTGTAATGGAGTGATCTCAGATTTATTCCCTTTGCAATCCAGTATGAGACAGGGATGTCCCTTGTCCCCTCTCCTTTTTAATTTATATCTGGAACCTCTGATACATAGGCATGTTAATTGTCCTAGGATTCAAGGCATCACTGTACAAGATTATGAAATTAAGGTCTCAGCTTATGCTAATGATCTATTACTCCAGCTCTTCTATCCTATTTCATCTATCCCTCCTATGCTAGAGATCATAAAAGAGTATAGTGTCCTTTCTAATTACAGATTAAATGTAGACAAAACAGTTGTTTTTCCCCTCAATTATAAAATACTGAAGCAGGAAATTCTGGCCCTGGGACTGTCTTGGGAAAAAGAATCTTTGAGATATCTGGGAATTGAACTCTCGAGAAACCCAGCTCTCTTCCAAAAGAAAAATTTGGATTCTTTATTGACCGCATTTACCCAGGATTTAAAAAGATGATCCCTTCTCCCACTGTCTCTATGGGGTAAAATCAACCTTGTTAAAATGAATGTCTTCCCCCATCTTCTTTATCCACACAACCTTTTAAATGTATGGCTTCCTCTCTCATGGTTTAAGAAAGTACAGTCTCATTGTGGATTTCATTTGGGCTGTTAAAAGACTCTGTTTGGCCTTTTATAAATTAGCAGCCCCTAATGTGAAAGACACTCATCGAGGTCACCCCATTGATCCCAATCTTCCAGCAACTCCTGCCCTGATCCTTCCCATCAGTCTCTTATTAGGTGCCCCCAATAAGGCCCTCACAGTTGTCACTGTTTACATACCTCCCAAGGAACAGGGATCTGGGCTAACCGCTGTCCTTGACTTTGTCAAATCCCACCCATCAGACTCCGAAAACATCCTTCTTGGTGACTTTAACATAAATTGGTTCTCAGCTGAAGGTGGATCATTTAAGGACTCCGTTATATCAGCTAACCTGACTCAAATGGTTGACCACTCAACCAGGAAAAACTACAGAACAGGGACCTGCACTCTACTTGACTGGATTCTAACCAATCACCTCTCTCAGATCACAAAATCCTCAGTCCTCCCTGACTCGCTAAGTGACCACTCTCCCATCAGCTGTATCTGGACAAACAAATTCTGTAAGCCCCCTCCAAAAATCATAACTAGCAGAGTCCTTTCCCATGGTCAGCTACCCCACCTCAAATCACACCTCCTTCTGCAGGACTGGTCCCCCACCTTTAGGGCAACAGATACAAATATTGCACTGAAGCAATTTATTCACATTTTTAATGGAGCCTGTAATAAATTTGCCCCCCTCAAAAAGCACAAAGTTAAATCGCTTAGTAACCCGTGGCTGTCAGGCGACCTTCTAAAAAAAATTAAATCCAGGGATCACCTCTGGGAACTGCCAAGAAACTCCGGCAAGCTACTCGACATCCAGAATTACAAACGGGCACGGAATGACTGTACCAAATCCATTCGGCAACAGAAATAGGACTACTATAAGAATGCCCTCACCAACTCCTGGGGAAATGGGAGGGATTTCTGGAAAAACATTAAAGATGTCACTGGGAAACAATCAAAATCCTGGCCAAACATACTCAACATTAATGGGCACACTACACTCGAACCTAAAACTATTGCGAACACTTTTAACACTGCTTTCACTGACCTTAGCAGTGTTTTCCCTGCTGACTTCTTCCAAGATGCGCCAACTCACACCCCCCAAATCCTCCACCCACACCTCTCACCCACCTTTCTACTTTAAAGCAGTAAAAAAACACCAAGTCCAAAACTACATTGCCAAAGCCATCAGCAAATCAAGAACAAGCAATGACGCATTGACCTCAAGCTGCTGGCCCTAACGCTTGACGTGGTACTTGGGCCCCTCACCAAGATTTTTAATCTCTCTCTTTCCCTTAGCCAATTTCTGGACAAATGGAAAATGGCCACTGTTATCCCGATTCACAAAAGTGGTGAGAAGACTGACCATGCCAACTTCTGCCCTATCTCCATTCTTCCTCCCCTATTGAAGGCACTGGAATGTATTGTAGCAGACCAACTTACTGAGCATCTGGGCAATTATAACATTCTTTGTAAACAGCAACATGGCTTTAGAAAAGGCCACAGTACATCCTCTGCCTTACTCGAATTCACCGGCACCATTCACAGCTCCCTCAACAATGGACAACTAACTGGTGCTATTTTCATCGACCTGACCAAAGCCTTCGATACTGTCCACCACTCCCTTCTCCTGAGCCAATTAAAAAATGCTGGTCTCTCCACTGATTCAATCTCATGGTTCAAAAGCTATCGTGAAAACTGCTCCCAGCGTGTAAAAATTGGGGATGTACTCTCTGATTCCAAACCTGTCCTTTCTGGTGTACCCCAGGGTTCAATACTGGGCCCCCTACTCTTCAGTCTGTTCCTTAACACCCTTCCAGACTCCTGCACTGAACATATCACTCTATATGCTGATGATGCAGTAATCCAGGCCTCACACCAGCACCCAAAGAAACTGCAAGATAGTCTCCAACTTGGTTTCTCATCGGTTGAGAATTGGTTCATAAAGCACAAACTGGTTCTTAATCAAAAAAAAAAACAAGACCATGATGTTCAGCAGCTCCCATAATGAACATAAGAAATTCCAACTCTCTGTTATCATCAGACAAGGTGCCACACTGGAACAGGTCAATAACTTTAAATACCTTGGGATCACCCTTGACCCCCACCTCTCCTACGCTGCCCACATCGACCTTGTAGCAAAAACCACCAACTCCCGGCTAGGCCTGTTATTCCAACATAGGAAACACCTGGCACCTGAAGCCCTTGCTGTCACTGTCTAGAGCTCTATCATATCCATCATTGACTATGGCATTATCATTTACAGCTCTGCAACAACCACCGCACTCAAACGTGTATCCACCACCCTCAACAAGGCCTGTCGTCTGGTTACTGGCTCCCAGTGTCTAACACACACCTGTGACCTCTATTCTCAAATTAGATGGTTGAACCTTGCCAATCGAATAAAATACCAAACTTCTATTACTACTAAGAAAATCATGCTGGGCCTTGCCTCCCCTGGAGTCTGTGCCCTCATACAACCAAGAATCCATACCCACCATACCAGGGGATCGAAACCTCAGCTTCTGCAAATCTTGCATTGCCGCACAACTCAAGGCCAAAGATCCTTTGCTCACCGGGCCGCTAGTTGGGACAATGGTCTTCTCAGAGATATCTCATCCTATCGCTCAGCACTTTTAAAACTCAGCTCCGCCTAACAATCACTGCCTCAAACCTCTGTGACTGTTGTGCCTAACATGTCTTTGGTTCCAAAGCTGAAGATGCCCATTTGGACTTGCATCTACTCCTGCACTTTGCAGCACCACCCCCTCCTATTCTTCACCTCCCTTGCTGGCCCATGACAAATGCCTCCCGGCTGCAATACCTCTATTCTTACCCCCTTCCACCTCCCCTCTCTCTGTCCCCCCCTTCCTACCTCCCCTTTCCCCCATCCTCTAAGTTTCACCATCCTCCTTTCCCTTCCCCTCCCTTAAGTTTCACTATATTGATCTTTGTTCCCCAAAAAGATTATGTGTTTTTTTTTTCTCCTTTTTTTAAATTCTATAAACTGTTATCTTTGCCTATGTCTGTTAAATTGTACCAATGACATGGAACCTTTGTAAAAGAGCCTTGGCTCAAAGGTATTTGTAATCCTAGAATAAATAAATAAATAAATAAATAAATAAATAAATAAAAAGAAGTTAAGGGTGTCCTCCATCTCCCACATATAGGTCTTTACTACTGGGCTTGTCATGCCAGTAAATATATTAGATGGCTCGGGACAGAAGATCTTGGAACTCCACCCTCTCATATACCACTCTGGCTCAAAATTGAATCTGCTTTAATTCGATTCCATGGTCTTTCCCCGTCTGCACTTTTATAAAAGAAGATTAAGTGTCTCCCTGTGCAACTTCAGTCTACCCCGATTGCGGTTTCTGTCAAAGTACACTCCCAGCTTTTCACTTTTCTGAAGTATGATTATTGCTTGGATTTGACATAACCATTAATTGGGAACCATAATCTAAAAATTGATGGTAAAGTCCTTTCTGCCCCTTGGCTACCACAGCTAACTGAATGTACCATCTCTTGCTTCCTAAATGGAGTAACAGTGTCTTGGTTATCTTTGCCTGAGAATTTAGTGAAGCCTGTTATCCCAAACTCCCACATTTTTAAAATGTTCCAATTACTTCACCTGTTGACAAAAAACTATAGGGGTAACCCCTTCTCTGTCCACATGCCCACCTTTTAGCACAGGATTGGTCCCTCTAGTTGGCCTCCCACATGCAGTGTCCAAGATATTTAGTGTCCTCTTTGATTGGATTTACCCAGACCATTTTGGTCCATCCAACTACTGGGACTCTTTTTTCCCTGAGACAGTTATAAATTTGCCTGTTCTATGGCAGGGGTGTCACAAGTTTCTCACACAGGATAAACTCTGTCTTATGCAATTCCACATGTTGCATAATCTATATTATGAACTGAGGATTGTAAATAGAGGAATCTGATTGGCCGAGAGCTCTTTGAAGCCATGATGATATCGGGCTACATCATCATGGTTTTAAAAAAGTTCCAGCACCACCAGCCTCCTTGCTCTTTACTGTCTGAGAACTATTTTTTCAAAATTTACTCCTACACCACCCAAAAACTCATTCATAAAACATTTTAAAACCTGTTTCTTTTATTTTTTTATTTATAAAACTTGAAACTCAGTTCATAATAGCAATAAGTCACTCCAGGGTGTGGTATATATGGCACTAGATGGATGCACTAGACTCAGTGATGGATGGTAACGAATTAAAGATGGCCGCCAGGCTGGGCGTGTTGCTGTCGTTTGCGCTTTGAGTTTGTTTTATTTTTTAATTTTTAGTTAGTTATTAGCCTATTTTATTTAATTTATTGCCTATTTACTTTTTTGAACTCCATGGTTCTTTTTTGGTGGTGCTTTCGTTGTTTTCGGCAGGATCTATATGGTGGAAGGACACCGGACGCCGACACCGGTCGGGCTCTTTGCTTTTACTCATTTTTGTTAGACTTTAGTGCCGAGTCCGGCGGGGGAGGAAACGATTTGTGTGGATGTGAAGATTTACTGCTCTGAGGCTCCTCGGGAATTTGGAAAAGATGAGGAGTTTTATTTTGTTCTGTGGAAATTAGGATTTTACAGCCCTGAGTTCTTTGGCCAATTCTTTCTGGTAGAGAAGTGCCTTTTATTCTGGATGGATTAGGGCTTGAAGCGCCCTGCTGTTTTTATGTTACGCAGAACATCAGGATGGATTCGTGATGGGCTCGATCCAGGAATGACATTGGCTGGGTTTGTTTTTTCTCTGCTTCCCCTCAAAATATTGGATTTTGGGGTGCTTCGAATTTGCTGAGATTAAGAAACTAAAGTATTGAACAACTCGAAAAACTTGGAGTATCGAGGTTTTCGTTTGATCAGGGATCTTACCGGAGACTGTTTCTCACTAACTTGTGTGGATTTTTGGTGTCAGCCTCTGTAGCTAAATGCCCCGGTAGGTGTCTGGTTGGAGCTTTGCTATGCTGCAGGGGGTTTGGGGTATTTTCTTAGTCGGAGAGCTGGCTGGAGTACCCCACCCCCTTGAACCATGAGGACTGCTACTTTCGTGGCACTTTTAGTGGTTCTTTGGTAAGGGTGGCTTAGACTCCTTTAAAGGTCACTTTCTCTGGGAGGAAAGGGGCACGAGTGGGGCTGACTTCTTTTGGATTAAGTTTCATGGATTCCTGAATTACCTCGGCTAAACTCCGTGACTTTTTTCTGGTTGTCTTCTCTCTTTATTTAACTGTTTCCTGCCTGATGCGGATGTATTAATTTCCAAAGAACCCTGGTTTCTCGTTTCCTTTTTTCTTTTTGCATTGAGTGATTGATGACTATTGCTTTTGGACACTGGTGGTGAGAGGACTTTGTGCCCTTAAGTTTTATGTGTTTATTTAGTTATTTTATTTTATTTGTATTTTCTTTTGATTTATTTTGTCTCCTTCCTGGCTGTGGGAAAGAACAAATAACAACACCCCCAGTTGTGAGAGAATTTGGGAGGAGTCGTTAGTTCTTTGTCCTCTGTTTTCTATTTCCCACGATGGTTAGGCAGTGAGAGTGCCTTTCCCTCTTCTTCCCGGTGGTGAGAGCAATCCGGGGAGCTGGGAAATAGTTCAGGTGTAGACTTTTTTTTTTTTTTTTTTTTAGGTTATACTTATGTTTTATTTTGTTGGTTGATTGTTAATTGTAGTTTGTTTTTGGGCATTTTAGTTAAATAACAACATGTGCTGGCCTTTACCCTCCACGGTGGTGCGCTATTCATCCTCCTCCCTTCGCGCCCCCCTCCCCTTTGTTACTCTTCCTCTTCATTTTGACATTTACCAATGCTGCAGAGTGCTGGGTATTGTTCGTAGGAGAGTGGGGGGGGTTAGCGAACAGGGGAGGATGAACGAGAGGGTTCATCGTATCGGGGTAGTCAGGTCCAGAAGGCACCCTGGGGTGAAATGGAATCCAGATCGAGGTTTACCCTGTCTGGTATCCATACCCAAGGGTGCTACTGATTTCAGTAGGCAGATGGGCTCGACAACCATCGATGTTTGTCCAACTCGGACGGTGTTATGCAATGCCAGGTCTGTTAGGAATAAGACCGCCATTATTGCCGATCTTGTTGGTTCGACTGACCTGGCTTGCATCACCGAGACCTGGCTGGATGAAAACTCTGGCCCTATTTTGGAGGCCTTGATTCCGGCCGGGTACTCGGTGATATACCGCCCGAGATTGGACCGCAGGGGCGGGGGGGTTGCAGTCTGTTTTAAGACTGAATTGGGTCTCATGAATGTAGTAGTAGGTGAGGCTGGGTCTTTTGAGTGCACAGTTGTAGCAGGTGTAGGTGTTCAAATCGTGCTCATCTACCGTCCACCTGGAGATGGGAGACGTTTCTTACAGGAAGTAGCAGACTTCCTCGTCGACATGTCATTTGAGTCACCCAGATTGATGGTTCTGGGTGACTTCAACGCCTGGGTCAACGATGAACTCTCTAATTTTGGTAATCACTTCCTCCAATTGATGTCTTCTTTGGGCCTCACACAGGTGGTTTCCACTGCTACGCATAAATCTGGACACTCTTTAGACTTAGTCTTCCTTCTAGGGATCGACGTATCTGACATGGGGGTGGAACCAGTTGCTTGGTCTGATCACTACACCGTGAGGTTCAATTTTTGCACCCCCCTGAGAAGACCAGCCCCTGTGGAGATGGTCAGGTACCGCCCATTACGGAATGTTACTCCACAAGGTCTAGCAGCAGTCCTTGACCTATCATCCTTCGTTTCAGTGGCGATAGTCCAGAAGCATTGGTGTTGGCCTATAATAAGGCTGTCACGGCTCTGGATTCTATTGCTCCTGTAATCCAGTGCCCCCTATCCCTTCGCCCGGGCCCCGTGGTTTGACAGGACCTTGAGGAGATGCAGAGACAGGGCGAAGGTTAGAGCGCCACTGGCGAGGTCCGCCTCTTTGATGCCACCACTCTAGATTGATGGAACATTATGTTGTTATCAATCTGCAATCACCCATAAGAAGGCAGAATTCCTGTCCAAGGAGATTGCAGTTGCTCAGAATCGACCGGCTCAGCTGTTCTGAACTGTAGACAGACTGTGCAACCCAGCCTGCCTGCAAGTTCGGAAAACTTTTTCGCAAGTAGAGTGCGATGAGCTCGCTCTATACTTTGCAACTAAAGTGGCCGACATCAGGGTGAACCTGGGTCCGGTAACCTCTAAGGGTGATGCTTTTGGACAGCAGGAGATCACAGTGCCTCACTTCTCCTGGAGTTCCTTTGGCGACCTGAGTTCGTGGACATTATGAGGATCATCCATTCTATGCACCCCACAAGTTGCGGTTTGGATCCCGGACCGACTCCCCTCATTTTGGGTTGTTTTGATATCATCGGTCCGGTCCTGGCGCAAATAGTCTGGTGCTCCTTGGAGTTAAGTGAGTTTCCTGCTCCTTGAAAGAGGCAGTGGTGACTCTCTTTTAAGAAAGCTTCCTTGGACCCAGACTGTTTTCAAACTACCGGCCTATCTCTAACCTCCCTTTATGGGAAGGTTATTGAGAAGGTCGTAGCGGTCCAACTGGATGACCATTTAACCATCCATAATGTCTACGAATCCTTCCAGTCTGGCTTCTGGAAAAGACACAGCACTGAGACTGCGCTGGTTCGGGTGTTAAATGATCTTCTGATGGCGAGGGATCAGAAGAGACGCTCCATCTTGGTTCTTCTTGATCTCTCTGCAGCCTTTGACACTGTGGACCACATGGTGTTATTAGCTCACCTGGGGCAAGTCTGTGGAATGTCTGGAACCGTTTTGCAATGGTTCAGGTCATTCCTCCCCGGGAGATCCCAAAGAGTTGTGTTGGGGATTTTTTCCTCTGACCCAGTTTCTTTGTTGTGTGGAGTGCCCCAGGGATCTGTGCTGTCACCCATGTTGTTTGCAGTGTATATGCTGCCCCTCGGAGGTATCATTAGATGATATGGGCTGAGGTTTCACTGCTATGCAGATGATACCCAGCTCTATCTGTCTTTTGCACCCGACCAGGTTGGAGCTCTCTCGGTGTTCAACAACTGTCTGGGGGATATCCAAGACTGGATGGATTCTAGTTGGCTAAAGTTGAACTCGGAGAAAACAGAGGTGCTGGTAGTGGACCCAGGTGGTCGGATGGTGAGGCTGGGTATTGGTGCATCATCTGGAATTTTTCTTGGTGGAGTATCTCTCCCGTCCTCAGGATGGGTGCGTAACCTTGGGTTCATTCTTGACGACAGGCTGACTCTTAACTGTCAGGTGTCAGCCGTTGTCAAGACTTCCTTTTATCATCTCAGGAATATTGCCAGGGTTGGGAACCTTGTCCCGTCCTACTCCCTGTCTACTTTGGTCCACGCTTTTGTATCTTCACGCTTGGACTATTGCAACGCCCTTTAGTTTGGGCTGTCTGGGGTAGAAATCCGTCACCTACAGCTGGTGCAGAACGCTGCAGCATGGGTATTGACTGGGACAAGTAGGTCCTGTCATATTACTCCCATGCTGCGCGAACTGCACTGGCTCCCTATGTGGTGGCGGATTACCTTCAAAGTCATTTTATTGACTTTCAAAGCCCTTCACGATCAGGGTCCTGCCTATCTGAAAGACCTCCTGGTTCCTTACTGCCCTGATCGATCACTCCGCTCGGCCGACATGGGGTTGTTAGAGATTCCAAGAGTGAGTTTAAAATCTTCTGGCAGCAGAGCGTTCTCGCATGCTGCACCCACTCTTTTGAACTCTCTATCTTGCCGGTTACAGCAGTGCACCTCCGAGGAGATATTTAAGAGAGACCTGAAAACGTATTTGTGGGATATGGCCTTTTTAGATAATTAAGTTATTTATTAATGTCTGGTTTTTACTATAAATATGTTATTTTGTGGATATGTTGACCTTTTATGGATATTTTATGTTTTTATTTAGAGTTTTGAATTTTTTTAAAATTGTTCAGCACCTTGATACACTGTAAGGTGCTATAAAAATAAAATTATTATTAAAATTATTATTATTATTATATCATGGGATAGAGTAATTTCTCTGGTGGTTGGACTCACTCGGCCTGCGGCCTCGTGCCCAACCACCCGAGGTGTGACAATATCCCATGATATATCACACCCTGTCATGCCTTATTACTTAATTATACCCCACAAAAGCTGGTCAGGTATGGTATTGCCTCTTCCTCTACTTGCATCAGATGTACACAGGCTGAAGGCAACTTGCTTCATATCTTTTGGACCTGTCCCAAAATAACCCCTCTACGAACACTCATTAAAGAAAGAGCAGACCCCCTTTTAGGCCTTAATGATTTTTTTTCAGCTAAAGTTTGTCTTATGGGAGACTTCTCGGTTCTTGCTCACAGGTTCCATATGGCCTTAATATCAATGTCAGTCAAAAAATTAGTATTGAAACATTGGAAGGACAGTGAAGATATTTCTTACACTGAATGGCTGAGAGAATTACTAGCTAACCTCAGATCAGAGAGATCCATTGTAAGTCTCCAGAACTCCACTGCTGGATTTAACAAAATGAGGGGGTCCCTGTAAACTCTTTATTCCCTACAATCTGCCCAATATTAAGCTTCTGACTACAAACTCTAGTGCTATATGTTCATTTACATTGTGCAAGAATTGGGGGGTTGGGGTGGTTACTGGGAGGGGGTGGGGAAGGACTCACCAATCAGTCAGCTATGTATTACCTATGTTTTGTACTACTTATGGTGATTTGTCCTTTGTATGCATAAAACGTCAATAAACTTTGAATTGAAAAAAAAAAAGAGTGCGGACCATACTGTCACCAACAGCTTCCACCCTATCTCTATCCTCCCCCCATCTAAAGCACTCGAGTGCATTGTCTATGATCAGCTCACCGACCACCTTAACAAATATGATCTACTCTGTAAACAGCAACATGGCTTCCGCAAAGGACACAGTACTACTACAGCCCTGCTGGAATTTACTGCACACATGCACTCCATCTTAGACAGAGGCCACAACACTGGCGCTGTCTTTGTTGACCTCACTAAGGCATTTGACACCATCAACCACTCCCTCTTGCTAACCACTCTCTACAACATTGGCTTCTCTCAGGATGCCCTATGCTGGTTCACCGACTACTTGTCGGACCAGTCCCAACAGGTCAAAATTAGCACTACCTTATCCAACAGACTCCCAGTTCACTCAAGGGTCCCTCAGTCCCATACTCTTCAGTCTATACCTTAACTCCCTCCCCGTATCCTACTCTGACAACCTACTACTATACATGGATAATGCTGTACTTTACTCATCCAGTCCTGACCCTATTCAACTCCACCAATCCCTCCAAACCTTGCTCAGTGAAGCCAAACAGTGGTTCTCTGCACAACGCCTTATACTGAACTACAATAAGACCAAGATCATGTGGTTCTCACACCCTCAGAACTCCAGGAAGGAGCTTTGCCCCCAAGTTCTAACTGCAGATTTGACCCCTCTTGAGCAGGTGTACTCCTTTAAATATCTGGGCATCACCCTAGACCCGGCCCTTAATTTCCAACAGCACATCCATCACCTGTCCACTTTCCTAAATGTCCATCTCAGCTTACTCTATTGGTTTAAATATTGCCTTACTCCTGACGTCCTCCAACTCACTGTCTCATCCTCAGTCCTCTCCCTCCTCAACTATAGTACACTTATTTATAGTGTTGTGACCATGTCAGCCCTCTGCAGGCTCCATCTCTCCCTCAACAAAGCCTGTTGTCTTGTACTGGACTGCGACCATCTCACCCATACCTGCTCACTATATAACTCTGCTAACTGGCTTAATCTAGACAATAGGATCAAGTTCCACGCCTGCCTTATGGCCAAAAAGATCACCCTTGGTCTCCCCCTCCCCCAGTCTCACCTCATTAATCTATCTGACTACAGCACAAAAAGCCACCCATAGCTCTAGCAAGAAGCTCCTCATTCATGGTTTCCCAATGTCGAACCTCCCAATTTCAAAGATCCTTTAGCTACAAGGCTCCTTCATGGATAAATGGTTTGCATAGCTCTCTCACAAATGAAAATAGAATTGGCCTCTTCAATACCTATCTTAGGGGTCATCTCCCTCCCTCTAACAGCTGTGACTGCCATTGAACCTGTCCTGCACTCCTCCCGCTACAATGACAATGGCCTCTGGCTAGCTTACACCCCCCTTAGCCCCCAAACTCCATTACTGATCATCTCTATATAAGTGCATATATGCCAATCTGTTTGAGCAATGCACTTTGTTAGGAACTGATTGTTAACCTCTAATGTATTTTACTTTGTATCAGGTTTGTTCTGTGTCCTGCAATGTATTTACCTTACTGTTGTAATGTCCTGTCTTTTGTGACATGGAACCTTTGTAAATGAGTCCTTGACTCAGAGGTATTTTCTGAATCCTAAATAAACAAATAAATATATAAAATAAGTATTTTTTTCACAGAAAGGGTGCGGATGCATGGAACAACCTCCCTGCAGAGCTCATGGTGCAAAAACAATAGGTGAATTCAAGAATGCACGGGATAGACAGAAGGCAACCATAGTGGTAGGAAAGAGAAGGTGGGCTGCAGATCATTTAGGATATGGAGCTTATGCATGTAGGGAAATGGGAAGGCTAGGTGGGCCAGGTGGGCCTTATCTGCCATCTGATACTATGTTTCTATGTTATTTAATATTTATATAAATAACATTTTACAACATATGGACTGCTCTTATTAAAATTATCCTAACATTAAAGGTACTGTATGCCCATCCCTTGCACACACAGATGACATGATTTTATTTTCCTTGTCACAGATATGGATTCAGTGGAAACTGAACCATTTCTACCAAATGTGTCTCAATCACAAGCTATTGATAAATTGCTCTAAATCTAAAATTATGACTTTTGGGAAAGGAAGCACCTAAACCTTTGCATTAACAATCAAAAGCTGGTAATAGTAAATTAATATTGTTATTTTGGGGTTACATTCACATCCAGCGACCTGTGGTCCAAACAAGCTCAAAATCAAATAAAAAATGAAACAAAGCCTTCTGGTTATCAAAAGGTTTAATCATATTTACGGAGGTATGACTGTTATCTCTGCTTTGAGGGCAGCTGAGGCTAAGAGTGATCCCATTCTGCTCTATGGTTTGGAAGTGAGGGGATACTCTATGATGCATTCCTCTGAAGTCCCATTTTCTTTATTTTATCACAATATCCTCAGAACTGGCAAGCCTTGCTCCGAACAGGTGGTAAGGGCTGAACTCGGCTGGGCGCCATTAAAGTATTTCGCAAAATGGAAACTGCTGTGTTACAGGCTGCATATTTTAAATCATTCTAATAATCCCTGGCTTAAATTTTGCCTAGAAGAGAAAAAGAGCTTGACACAGACACAGAAGAAATGATTATGGCTGTGTAATTTTTTTTTCCAATTGTTTAACTAGGTGAGACACACTAAACGAAAGCTTGTTTACAGGTGCAACCTGGGAGCACAAGGAAGTTAAGTGACTTGCTCAGGGTCACACAGTATGCAAGTGGGGGCTGTGGGATTCAAACCCAGGTCTCTAGATTTGCAGCTCAGAGCCTTAAACCACTGTGCTATACTGCCTCCAAGGGAGGCAGTATAGCACAGCCATAATCATTTCTTCCAGGTTTATACCAAGCTCTTTTTCTCTTCTAGGCAAAATTTAAGCCCGGGATTACTAGAACTATTTAAAATATGCAGTCAGTAGCACAGCATTCTCCAGTTTGCTAAATACTTTAATGGCACATGGCCAAGTTCAGCCCTTACAGGAGACTTTAAAACAAATGAATATGTGGCACCGGGGGATCACGTGATGCAGAGTGCTGAGTAGAAGCTCCTTCAAGAAGCTCCTGCCTCCCGATCACTAAATCGCTTTTTTTGGACACCTGAATTTCTTTATTTCCTCTGTTTTTGAGATTCAGTGCTGTCCGAACACTTTGGAAGCCTAGTTTGAGCATAAAATTGGCGGATGGAGGCTTACATGAAGAAAGCCCCGCAGAAGCATACCCCCCCTGCTACTCCCGAAAAGGCCTCTAAGAAATCCAGGGCTTCGGATGGGCCTGAGAGGCCTGATCCTCCGAGTCAATTCGGAGAACAGGAACCTTTAATGCTCACTAGGTTCCTTGAAGAGTTTAAGCCCTTTCATGAGGAAATGAAAGAAATGGCAATGGATCTGAAGTCTCTCTCCAGAAAATTAGATGAAGTCTCGCTAACTGTCTCTGATAACACAGCTCGAATAGTCTCAATGGAGAAAAAGTTAGAAAATCTCGATCCTGATCTGGTGTCTATGCGTCAGAGGTTATCTCGTCTTGAAACCAAGCTGGAAGATCTAGAAGGCCGCAGCCGCAGAAACAACGTTGTGATACTTGGGTTACCAGAGGGAGAAGAAGGTCATCATGTTGTGGCATTTGTGCAGAAGTTGGTGGAGTGGGTAGACTGCCCCTCTCCCTTTGGCCCTGTCTATATCATAGAGCGAGCTCACAGGTCCCTGCAGCCTAAGCCTTCTCTGGAGGACCCCCCCCCCGTCCCATTATCTGTCGGTTTTTGAACTACTTGGAGAAACAGCATTTTCTGCAGAAAGGGAGAGCTTTGCAAGAGGTTTGCTGGGAGAAAATGAAATTGAGAATTTCACAAGATTTGCCTGGTTTGGCTCGCCTGAAGCGGAAAGCGTTCCATCCTATTGTTTCTAAGATAATTGCAGCAGGCCTGAAATTCACGATGGGATACCCGGCCAGGTTACAGGTTCTAGTAAATGGATCCTGGTCCAACTATGATGATTCTGCAGCTGCCCTGATGAGCCTTAAATCTATGCTGCCAGATCTATTTAAGGAGTCCTGAGATGCTGTGTTTGCAGGATGGAGAGCTGTGTGGAGCTGAGAATTGAACTTTCGTTTTTTCCCTCTGCGAGAAACTGTTCAGTGCGAGAGGGATGGGAAGTTTCCCCTGTTTTGTTTGGACTGGGGGGTTCAGAGCATGGCGTGTTTGCTATTAGTTTCCTCAGCCCCAATTCCAGAGGACCCATTCTGGTTGAGGGCAAAGGACACTTAGGATTTCGGGGTTTGCTTGCGTGGGGAGCAATGTTTCAAGTTTTAGCATTCTCTGTATGGTAATCACAATAGAAAGGGGAGTTGGTTTTGCTGAGATTTAGATTCACGTTTAATTCATCTGGATTGGAATTAGAGCAGTCTTGGGCTTTCTCTGCAGCTCATTTTCACTTCACCACGACCTGGATTTGGCCACTAGAGGGCATATTAGGCATTAGTAACTCACGGGAGAGCAGCCCTCAATTCGAGGGGGATTTTTCTGAATCTTCTCACTAGACTCGAGTGCAGGATAATTAATTCTCGCATGGAGAGCCAGGGCACCTGGAGGCTGGTTATTTCTGGGAAGACGCATTTTTTTCAGTCTTCCCTTCCTGCGATGTGACTGCTATCTCTTCCCCAATTCCTGCTCTCGGTGTGTGGCAGAGGTCACTCCCCCTCACTGGGTTCCCGATCTGGTTTTAGTCCCTGCATAATTGCGTCACGAGGCAAGGATGTTTTCAATTCTCTCTCTCAGTTTCGTTCAGGTTTCCATGGCTACCTGGGGTGTACATGGTTTTCGCTGTGGCCCTTTTCTAACAGGTTCTCAATATGTTTACACTTTGGTGTGGTGGTATGGAAATCCCAGGACCGTTCTCTCTTTTTTGGGGGGTATCCAACACTGTTTTGTTTTCTATACGAGGATAGTGGAATGTAAGAGTTTTCATTAACAGGGGTGCATTATCGGGAGGCGGGAGATGAAGGAAATGCACCAGTACTGTGCTGAATGTTGCTTGTGACAGTTTAAGGGTGGGGGTGAGTTTTGGGGTATTTTTGGAGGGTAGGGGTGGTGGGTGGGGGATGGGATGGACCTAATTGTGGGGGTTGGGAGGAGGGAGGATTTTACCGCAGTAACCATGGGTGTATGGTTGCAGGTCCTAAGTATCCCGTGTGCTGAGCTGTATACTCTAAGTCTAACTATCATTACTGGATGGCTAATGAGATAACTTTTGCGACTTGGAATGTTAGGGGGATCAGGAAAAAGCACAAATAATATCTGGCTCTTAAACATTTAAGCTTACTTAGCTCTCAGATAACTTTTCTACAGGAAACCCATTTATTAGAAGCAGAAGCTTCTCAGTTAAGGAGACAACAGGTGGGACTGGTTTACAATGCCCAGGGATCTACAAATAGCTGTGGAGGTTATGCTCATGATTAATAGGAGTATTCCCTTTGTTTCTACACAGGTTATTAAAGATCCCAAGGGAAGGTTTATCCTTGATAAGGTACTCTCTAGTCCGTTCCATTATTACTTGGCAGTATCTATGGCCCAACATAGACGACCCAGGATTTTTTATGAGACTTATTTCTGCTGTTCTCCCAATGTTCCCCATCAGGATTATTTTAGGGGGGGATTTTAACCAAGTACTTGAGTCTAATTTAGATAGGTCAGGTAGAGGTCTGGGAGGGGTCACTCCAGGGCAGAAGGCTTTTAAAGATCTATTGGATCAATGCGGGATCTGTGATGTCTGGCGCGTCTTACATCCCAATTCTAGGGAACTTACCTTCAGGTCAATGACGCATGGCTCGCAGTCCCGCATTGATTACATACTTATTTCTCAGTCCCTATTACCTGGGGTTAAGACTTCCTTGATTCAACCTGGCCCAATCTCTGACCATTTACTGGTATTATGTAAACTGGTACTACTTAACTTACCTAACAGGGAAACCAGATGGAAACTTAATGAACAACTTCTCAAAGATGTTAAATACTGCAAACTTATAAGGGAGCAAATTGAATCCTTTTTTTCATCTAACCCATTAGATAGTGCAAAGCCAGACATTTTGTGGGGGGCCTTTAAGGCCTTCATGAGAGGGATACTTATCAGCATGGCGGTTGGCAGAAAAAGGGCACAGGAGAAGGAATTATTATCTTTACTATCCCAAATTAGATCACTTAAAAATAATTTCTCAATTAATCCTCCTGATGAGGATAGGTGGAAACTCTTAGTGTTGAAAGATAGATATTTGGAATTACTCTGAGACAAAGCAGAACTAGCTATTATTCGTACAAGGGCTAATTATACTGACCAGGGAGAAAAGGCGGGGCGCTTACTGGCACTGTGTATTAGGCAGCAAGAATCAGTGAGATTTTTCCCTCCTATCAGGGCAATGGCTGATGGATCCTTAAACGCTTCTCCCACTGAAATAGTTCAAGAATTTGCCCGTTACTATACAAACTTGTACAGTGACATGGAGCATCCCCCTTGCCCTGGGAGTATGGAGAGTTATCTGAAGGATTCTCATTTGCCCTCTCTTTCTGACTGACACAAGGATTTCCTGGTTGCTCCTATTTCTCAGGAGGAAATTGCCGAGGTTATTAGTGAATTGCCGGCAGACAAGGTCCCAGGCCCTGATGGTTTTTCCTCCATATTTTATAAAGTTTTTCGGGACCTTTTATTACCAGTACTTTGCCATTTATTTCAGCATATTTTAGCTGGGGAGGAGGTCGACTCTCACCTTTTTGAGGACTTGATCGTTCTTCTCCCCAAACCAGATAAGGATCTTGAGCTTGTTCAGAGTTACAGACCTATCTCACTTCTAAATCAGGATATTAAAATTCTCTCCAAAATATTAGCTAATAGGTTAGCGGTAGTTCTTCCTGAGTTGATAGGTATAAACCAGGTAGGATTTATGAAAGGGCGTTCATCTTCTGATCACTTACGCACCTTGTCACATGTCTTCTAGGCTACCAGGGATGCTGAGTTCCCTGCAGGACTGGTCTCCCTGGACGCCGAGAAGGCATTTGATCGAGTGAACTGGAATTTTCTGTTCCGAGTTCTAGAAGCATTTCGTTTTCCTTCTCTGTTCATTTCCTGGATTACCACACTTTATAAAAACCCTACTGCAAGAATTTCTGCGAACGGGGCATTCTCTAAGCCTTTTTCGCTTCACTCAGGAACTAGGCAAGGATGTCCCTTATCTCCTTTGTTATTTAATTTATATCTGGAACTTCTCATTCAAAATATTCTCAATAATGTTTCTATACAGGGTGTTACAGTTGGGCGGCATGAAATTAAAGTCACTGCATACGCGGATGACTTGCTGATACACTTATCTCACCCTGTATCCTCTGTTCTGGCCTTGCTAAGGGAAATAATTAGATTTAGTGACTTGTCTAATTACAAACTGAATGCTAGTAAATCTTTATTTTTCCCATTAAACCATAAAGTTTTTAAAAATGACATTAGTCCCTTTGGTTTGTGCTGGACTACCAGGTCATTTAAATATTTGGGTATTAAGCTTTCTCGTAACCATCTAACATGCTTTAAGGAAAACCTGGATTCTTTCTCACAGTTGATAGCTGACGACCTCGAGAGGTGGTCCAAACTTCCTATTTCATTATGGGGCCGGATCAACATAATTAAGATGAACATACTTCTGAGAATTTTCTATCCATTATCTGTTCTCAACACTTTCATTCCTTTACTCTGGTTTAAAAAGACACATGGCGTATTCATCAGATTTATCTGGGCCGACAGATATCCTCGGCTGGCTTATCATAAGCTGGCAGCCCCAAAACTGGAGGGGGGTTTACGAATTCCCCATCTGGCCATATATTACTGGGCCAGTCGCTTAGCAATATGTCTGAGATGGGTATCCCCCGGCCCAGAAAAAGAGCAACCGGTTTGGCTTAGAATAGAACTGGATGCAATCAAATCCAAGGATTTAAACCCCTGTACACTATTTTTCCTTAAATTTCCTCAGGTACATATGGCCGAGGAGTGCCCCATGATAATGACTTCTCTAAAGGTTTATTCACAAATGTGTTCATTTTTGCAATATTCCCCTCATTAGGACCTGGCCCAGTCTATTTGGAATTCTCCGTCTTTCACTATTAACAAGAACCAGATTTCCCATCAATGGTTGTCCCAGTTGAGAGATGGGAAGCTTCTTTCTCTAACGGATGGAGAGGGGCATTGGTTATCAGTGGAAGATATTATTAGGAAATTTCTCATTCCGGTTTCCTCTCATTTCAAAGTTATACAACTAAGGCATTTACTTGTAATTAATTTTGGTAATACTCCTCCCTCCCAGACCATCACTTCTCTGATACCTGAGGTTTCCTCACTCTCTGGATCTTCGGTTGTAATTTCCAAGCTATTATCAGGTTTTGTTTCACCAAAAATATGGGGGCCCTTTGGACCTAGAAGATACTGGAATTTTTTTTTCCCCCAACATTATTTGGATTGGCATTCTCTGAGGAGATCATGTCATAAACATATATCTCAAGACAGACTGCATCTCATGCAATATCATATTTTACATAATTTGTACTACACCCCGGTTAAATTACAGAAGTGCGGTTATCTGAACTCTAATATATGCAATAAATGTTTGCAGGAAGAAGGAACAATTCTCCACATGTTTTGGTCTTGTCCTAAAATCTCCCCCTTATGGGATTCAATTAAGACTTTCCTCGACCCTCTTCTGGGCCTTCAGGAATATTTTACTCCTGAGATCTGTCTGCTAGGGGACTTATCAACTATTAGAGTTAAAGTACAAAAGTTTCACATTTCCATGATTGCTTTATCAGCTAAGAAGCTCATTTTATGCCACTGGAAAGATAAGTCCTCTCCATCTTTCCAGGAATGGCTAAAAGAAATCCTGTCCAATTTGCGTACAAAAAAAGCGATTGCCAGTCTCCACAATAGATTGGTAGTATATACCAAAACCTGGGATCCCCTTCATTCTCTAATTTCTCTGGCTCAAGTCTAAGTATATCTCAGACTATATTGTCATGTAAGACATTAAGTAAAATGCTTGGCATTTGTAGGGCATTAGGTTTGGTTACTGCAGTAAGGGGAGGGAAGGGTGGGTTAGGCAGTTATCTCTTTACATTGTATCGGAATGTCAATGTCACTGTCACTTAAACTGCCTTTTATTGTGGAAAATGTATCAATAAACTTTAAAATGAATATGTGGCACCTCTGGTAAGATTCTTTTAATGGGATAACAATTTCCTATACTTCCAAAATGTTTATGAAAATTAAACTTACGGAAATTGCACAGGTATATACAGCACCAATCTGGCTAAGTTAAAATCAGCACATTGGTGTCTCAAGTTTAAACATCTCTATTAGTATGAATATTATCTAACATTCTTGAGGCCAAAGACCTCAGAATTTTAACATTGTGTAGGTTTGCTATTATCCTTCTGAAAAAGCCTGAAATTAGGTACAAACAACGCAATAAATTGGACACTGCATGTTTTTGTAAAAACAGTCAAGGCAAAGACCTATTTCATATAATTTTCAGCTGCTCTCTCTATTCAAAGTGGAGATTGAAATATGTGGATGCTTTCATAAATCCATATAAATTAGCCCTACAAGATTGTTTGGAAATATTTTTGAAACCCACTTATGTAAAGGATACAAAAATGTTGATCAAGTTCATAAAATCCACTCTCAGGCATAGAAACAAAATTGCTGCTACTATTAACTTTTCCCATTTTAAGTCTTGTAATGCTGTATTGTTTTGTCATTGTATGTCATTTATAGTTTATGTTGTCTTTTTTTCTCTTCACTGTTTCTAATGTTTATAATGGATTTGTAATGGAATATGGGCAAACAAAATAAATGATGAAACCTGAAAACCATACTATAGATCTAGAAGGGGTTTTGGCATGCCTGGATAATGTGGGAGTCTCAATGGTGAAGGACAGCAAGGCCATGTTGAGTCAGATTGATATGCTGGAGAATCAACTCCATGTTGTGAATGTGAGAGTGTTGGGGCTATTGGACTTGATCCCAAAGTCTGAATTGTCTGTAGTGCTTCAAACATTCTTAATTGAGGGCCTTCTGTTGACATAGGAAAAAAGTGGTGGTCCAGAGGGTGTTCTGGGTGTCTGAAAGGAGAAGTCATTAAGGTACAGGCTGTGGCTCTATAGTGGTGGCACAGTTGAGAAGTCCTGGGGAGCAGTTTTTTGTTGTTGGTGGCTGCCAGGGATCATGGAGACACTGTATACCAAGCTGTCATGGTACAGTCAGACCTGGACATTGTGGCCATCACTGAAACCTGGTGTAATGATAACCATGACTGGGAGATGGCCATACCTGGCTACAACATATTCAGAAGAGACAGAGCAGGCAGGAAGGGAGGAGGAGTGGCACTGTATGTGAAAAATGACATAAGGGCCACAGAGATCCAGGAGGAACAAAATGGGGGAGAGATACTGTGGGTTAAGCTAGAAAGGAAAATGGGGCCAGCCATCTGCACAGGTGTGGTCTATAGACCACCAGCCCAGGAGGAAGAAACAGATAGGAGTTGATGCTAGCCATCCAAAGGATGGCAGACAAGGGTGAGGTAGTACTGGTTGGAGACTTCAATATTCCAGATGTGGACTGGAGCATCCCAGCAGCAGCATCAACTAGGAGCAGATTTATCCTGGACTCCTTCAGGGTGCCTTCCTCAAGCAACTGGTCATGGAACCAACTCGGCAGAAGGCAATACTGGACCTTGTGCTCACAAACAGGGACAGTGTGATGGGGTAACAGTGGGGAGCACCTGGGTAACAGTGACCACCAGTCATTGTGGTTTGAAATCACAGAAAGAGCAGAACCAAACCACACAAAACACGTATCCTGGATTTTAGGGGCAGACTTTGGGAAAATGGGAGATACTTGAAAGAGGCATTAAGGGAATGGGACAGGAATCAGGGGTTGAGGAACAGTGGGCAGTATTTAAAATGGGGATTATAAGAACAACAGAATTATGCATTAAGCAGATTAGCAAGAGGAAAAGGAAGAGAGACCATTATGGTTTTCCAAAGAGGTAGCAAAGAAAGTGAAAGCCAAAAGATAGCATTCAGGCAATACAAAAAGACACAGGCAGAAGGGGATAGGGAGAAGTACCAGAGAAACAAAGGAGGCAGGAAGTCAGTAAGGAAGCCAAAGCTCAGACAGAAGAACACATTGAAAATCAGTGGTTAAAGGGGACAAAACCTTTTACAGGTACATAAGTGAAAAAAGAAAGACAAAGGGAGGGATAGTGAGATTGAAGGGGAGGATGGAGTGCATGGAGGATGACAACAGTAAAGCTGACATATTGAACAGGTATTTCTGCTCAGTCTTTACTGAGGAAGAGGGGTAATGGGTCTGAAGGGAGTACAAGGGTGAGAATGGTGCAGAAATGGACACAAGTCCCTTTACACGAGAAAGGGTCCTGAAGGAACTGGAAGTAATAAGAGTTGACAAAGCAATGGGGCCAGATGGGTGCACCCAGGGTCCTTAAAGAACTAAGAGGTGGTGGCTGAACCTCTGGCTATCCTGTTTAGCCAATCACTGGAAACAGGGAGGTACCCAAAGACTGGAGGACAGCAGATGTAGTCCCCTTATACAAAGCGGGAACAAAGAGGAAGCAGGGAACTACAGACCAGTCAGCCTCACCTCGGTGGTGGGAAGATCATAGAAGCACTTTGAAGGAGAGATTGGTGGAACATCTGGTTGTCAATGGACTACAGGACCCAAGGCAGCATGGGGTTCACCAGGGAGGTCATGTCAGACCAATCTCATTGAAGTTTTTGACTGGGTGACTAGGGAGGTGGATCAGGAGGGCAGTGGACATGGCCTATCTGGACTTCAGCAAGGCCTTTGACACTGTGCCACATAGAAGACTATTACACAAACTGGGAATATGGGTGTGGGCAGGACAGTAGTGTGGTGGGTAGGTAACTGGCTGGGTGGCAGGACACAGAGGGTGGTGGTAAATGGCTGTCACTCCACAGAGGAAGAGTGACCAGTGGGGTACCCACAGGGATCAGTGCTGGGACGGTCCTATTCAACATCTTCATCAGTGACATTCGCAGGATCTAGAAAGCAGAATTTCACTGTTCGCTGATGACACAAAGCTCTGTAACAGAGTAGACACCAGAGGGTGTAGACAGAATGAGAAGGGACCTGCAGAAACTTGAAGAATGGTCAAGGTTTGGCAGTTGAAATTCAATGCAAAGAAGTGCAAGATAATGCATATAGGGCACAAAACCCTGGCACAATATATCAGTTGGGGGTGAGGATATAGCATGCACCAGGCAGGAAAGGGATCTTGGGGTTGTCATCTCTGATGACCTCAGGAATGGGAAACAATTAGTGACAAGGCATCAGGTAAAGCAAATAGGATGCTGGGTTGTATAGGCAGGGGCATCACCAGCAGGAAAAAGGCAGGTCATAATTCCGTTATACAAGACACCATTGAGGCCCCACCTGAGTACAGGTACAGTTCTGGAGACCATACCTCTGTAAGGACATAGACAGGGTAGAGAAGGTTCAGAGGAGGGCAACAAAGATGGTGCATGGATTGCATCACAAGTCCTATGAAGACAGGTTGAAGGAACTGAACATGTACTCCCTGGAGGAGAGGAGGGAGAGAGGGGATATGATAGAGACATACAAGTATCTTACAGGGAGAAACAGAGTGCAGGAAAACACTATTTTTAAGCGAAAAAGATGTTCCAGGACTAGAGGGCATGGGATGAAGTTGGAGGGAGGACGATTCAGAGGAAACATGAGAAAGAATTTCTTCACAGAATGGGTGGTGGACAAGTGGAATACCCTGCCAGAGGAAGTGGTGGGGGCTGAAACAATCACGGGATTTAAGAATGCATGGGATAGACATAAAGGAATTCTAGAGGTCATGGGTAAGGGGAAACAGACTTCTAGGAAAACAAACTGAACTTACAAGCTCAAATGGGCAGACTGGGTGGGCCATAGGCCCTTATCTGCCGACACTGTCTATGTATCTATGTATCTATGTGTTGCTGAGGCACAGGTCAGGAAGCAAAGGAAAACCAGAAGCAGTTCCACAATTTGCAAGTAGTGTTTTATTATTATCAATAAAAAATAAAATTGCTCAGTATTACTGTTTACAAAGGTAATACAAACAGAAAAAACAAAGTCCTTTGTCTGAGGGTATCTCTAATTCTTAATTTCAGTCTCTCCCTCTAACCAAATATTGCTGTTTTTTTATAATAAGTCTACCTGGCAATTAACTTCTGCAACCTCATCTTGTTAAGAGGCACCCTGTTTCTTACAAAATGCATCAGAACTTTGTCAATTTCATTGCAGGTGCAACAAAATATAACATGGTGTCCCATAACTAACCTCCTGTTGACAACTCTGCAAAATAATTTGTGGTGGTCAATCTGCATCTCAGAGTTATTCCCCTAAGTTCTAAATAGCTTTTTGCAATCATTTCAACAATTTTACTATACACATTTTCAAACCAAGGGATTCTAGTTTCACATAAAGATTCACATACATTTCATAACTACAGATACACAAGAGGAAAGAAAAGATGGAAAAGCAAGAAACAACAAGTGAAGATAGGGAGATAGCGGGAGGGAGAGAATCATGGGACCATCGGAGTGATCAGTTCATAGGTTTCACAAGAACATTTGACTGCGCAGTTGGACAGACAAGAGACAGAAAAGGAGAGGATAGAACAGATCCTTGCCTTTAACTCTTTCTGTGTAACAAATGGGACAGGATCTTATTCAACCCTGTCACACCAAGGGACTAAATAGTTAATTTTCCTTCATGTTGCAGCTTGGACCCAACTCTGATGAATAGAACTGCTGGTATGTTAGACTTTTTTTCTGCAGCTGAGGTGCCTGTCCACTTGTTTTACTCCACCAGATTGTGACTGACTTGTGAGGGCAAACCTTACATCTTTACTTATCTGGAGGCAGCCTCATTTTTGTTGAATGCAATGCAGCAGCAATGGGAGGAAGGTCATGAAGAGTCTGCAGATTGAATTCTTTTGTCTGTGGCCAGGACACAGTCCTGGATGCATTCAATTCACAGGTAGTACTACATGGTTTTAGGGATGGTGTGGGGGATGGAGGGTGGTGACTAGTAATAGAATAGTAATGTATAGGTCATTGGTTAGACTGCACCTGGAGTACTGCATGCAGTACTGGTGCCCGTATCTGAAGAGGGACATTAAGTTACTGGAGGGGGTGCAGCGCAGGGCAACAATGATGATCAAGGTGCTGGGGGACTTATCATACGAGAGGAGGCTGAGGGAATTGAACATGTACTCACTGGAGGAGAGGAGGAACATGGGGGGGCATGATTGAAACCTTTAAGTACATGAAAGGAATAAACAAGATGGGCACAGAGGGGCTGTTCAAAGTAAGGGAGGGGAGGGACACCAGGGGCCATGATATGAGACTGGAGGGAGGAAGGTTCGAGAGGGAGATGAGGAGACACTTTTTTACAGAGAGGGTAGTAGCTGGGTGGAATGCATTACCTGCAAAAGTGGTATCCAGTAGAACAGTGGACTGCTTCAAAAGGGGATGGGAGAGGACAAGGGGGAGGGTCAATGTAGGGGAAAGAAGGGAGGGGGAGCTGCAGAATAAGGGGTGCTAGCTGCACATCGAGCAGACTTGATAGACCTCTAAGCCTTTATCTGCAGCCAAATTTTGTATGTTCGTAATAGAACTTTATTGGGACAGTGTTTATCATCTTGGAAACGTGACATTTTGGACTTATGCAAGTTCTGAGCATTGCCTAAGTTATATGTAATGTTCACTGCTGACTAGATTTGTTATAGGAGAGTTTGGAGTTCACTTTTCCTCTTTCATACCCTTTTTGAATAATTGTTTTTGATAATAAATATCTCTAATCCCTTTCCCTCTTACTGTGTGGGTTTGTACATTGGTTACCAGTATTATGAGAATTAGAGGCGATTTGGGGCTTTTCTTTTAAGTAAGAAGATTCTGTTTTTATTATTATTTTCTCTCACAGTCCCACCAATGGCTTGGTAAAAGGAGCACTAAGGCAGTTACTGAAGTTAATTAAAATTGCTGCTTGTATTTTTATTTTAATTTACAAGTGTGTTTCTCCAATATTGTTTTAGGGATCTCCCACTCTGTTACTCGAGCACCTTTTTTATAAAGTGCCCCATCTGGTCAGTTCTCTTTATTTTCAAGTAGTTGGAATAAGAGCCATATGGAGTGGGATGGGTTGTGCTTTTATCCAATTTCTCCTTTTGTATTATAATTGTAGTACATCTCTGATGCTTTATGTACAACAGTATGTGTGGTTTTGAAATATTTTGATTGCTAATTGTATTATAATGTCAAATGGCGAGTGTATGTTGTTTGTACTGAATTTATAACTTGAATCAAAAGAAAGTTAAAATTAGATTCCAACTTTTTATAACAAAGTCAAACACAGACAAGAAAGGGGATTAAGTCCTGGAATGAATTGCAATTTCTTTCATGTAAACCTTTGTAATGGACTTCACAAGCTACTCATGATTCTCTCTGCCCCAGGTCTCCACATAGCATTTGGTATAATCTTGTAGTGAATCTCAAAATATGTGAAAGACTACGAAAAGATGAAGGGAAGGAGTAGATCTGAACCAAGGGGATAATATACTTTGAACAGGAAACCTCTGCTCTGTGCCCATTTGATTGCCAGAATGTGTCTTTGGGGAGTCACCATCACAGATCCGTGATTCTAGAGACCCAGGTTTGAATATAAGCACTGCCACTTAATCAGTGTGTGATCTTGAGCAAGGTTACATAACCCCCTATGCTTTGCCTCCCCCACTGTCAATCTTTCTTTCTTTGTGTTTAAGACATTTATTCATTCTCAGTTAACTAATAATGTTTGTGGAATTTAATTGAACAGGTGAAATTATCAGCAAGGAGTTGTTTTGCTCTGCCAAAAGTTAATGAAATGAAGGAGAATTTTGAAAAATATACCATGCCCACAATTCTCCAAACAATTGAGCAATAAAGTCAACTTTGTCAAAACTTTGTAACATCTATTTGGATATTGTGCATAATTTTATAAATTGTCAGTGTAACCCCCCTTCCCCCCACACTCCTCCCCTTGTTTTATTTATTGGTGGTCTAGTGGGTGTCTATAATGCTCAGCCCAGTGATATACTCCTTCCACATCTCATCTCTCAACTAAATGTTAACTGTTAGACTGGGCTGTTGTTGAGACACACAATAGACCAATAGGAAATAAAGTATGTGGGGAGGGAATTGGGGACTTGTGGTTGGGGAGAGGGTTTACACTGACATGCTCTGTTTTTTTTTTTTCTTGAAATACATGCCAACTACTGTCACATAATGTCAGGCTAATCTAAATATAGAAGCATAGAAATTGACAGCAGATAAGGACCGCATGGCTCACCTAGCTTGCCCATTTTCCTTGTCTACTGTAATACCACAGACCCTACTTGATCTCCAGATTTATCCCCCTTTCCTAACCAATAAGGTTCCCTTATGCCTATCCCATGCATTTTTTAATTCTGTTAACCATTTTTGCCCCCACCACATCTGCTGTGAGGCAGTGCCCTGCAGGCACTTACCACTGTCTTTGCTTCTGTTTTACTCCACTGTCCACCTCCCAATTACATCCCACCTACCCCACTCTATTGCAATGCACTGTGCCAACCTTGTCCTAGAGCCAGCCTTCAAATGCCTGTTATTTCTGGTATTTTACAGACTCCTCTACTGTCCATGTATGAACATGGTGCCAACCTTGCTCTAGAGTCAGCCTTGAAATTCCCGTTTACTCCCTATGTAACTTTCTCCATCCCTCAACTATCCATGAATGTACTTTGTGCCTTCCATTCTCTAGAGCCAGTCTTGAATTGCCTGTTGTTCTTAGAGCCAGTCTTGAATTGCCTTTTGTTATGCTATGTATTTCTTTTGATTCCTCAATTGTTTATGTATGAAGTTGTCCTCTGTAACTCTCCCTGGTCGCACCTGAAAATAGGCACTTGGCTGTCTAGTGTGCTTACCTGGTTAACAAAAGCAAATAAATAATTCCACCACACTTTCAGAGAATAAATACTTTCTCACATTTCTCCTGAGTCTACCCCCTCAAGCATCATAGCTAGAGATGCAGTAAAATTTAAATTCTGCCAGTGAAGTGCCTGCAAAGTGGGCACTTGGCATTGTCATTCCGCTACATGGAGTGACCCATATGAAAGGCTCACTTCACCTTGTGATTATTACTTCACATTGACATTCCACCTTAACATGAAGTAAGGTGAAGTGACAACAATTCTGGCAGTCACCCACACACACAGTCACCAGAAGTAATGTGCATCCCCACAGTGCTACTGTCTTGTGTCCAGAAAACTCCCAAGTGCTGATGAAGTGAAATGAGAGTACAACAAGAAATGCAAAGTCTCCCAGAATTAATGGCGCACTCAGTCATGTGTGCAGTGGTCACATACAGTCACCAGAATTAATGTGCATCCCAAAAATGCTACTGTTTTGTGTCCAGAAAATTCCCCAGTGCTGACAAAGTGAAATGAGAGTGTAACAAGAAATGCAAAGTCTCCCAGAATTAATGGCATACTCAGTCTTGCATGCAGTGGTCAAACACAATTACCAGAATTAATGTGCATCCCCAAAATGCTACTTTCTTGTATCCAGAAAATTTCCCAGTGCTGATGAAGTGAAATGAGAGTGTAACAAGAAATGCAAAGTCTCACAGAATTAATAGAGCACTCAGTCTTGCATGCAATGATCACACACAATCACCATAATTAATGTGCATCCCCAAAATGCTACTGTCTTGTGTCCAGAAAATTTCCCAGTGCTGATGAAATGCTACTATCTTGTGTCCAGAAAATTTCCCAATGCTGACGAAGTGAAATGAGAGTGTAACAAGAAATACAAAGTCTCCCAGAATTAATGGCACACTCAGTCACTGCTGCAGTGGCCACACATAGTCACCAGAATTATGTGCATCCCCAATATGCTACTGTCTTGTGTCCAGAAAATTCCCCAGTGCTAGCGAAATGCTACTGTCTTGTGTCCAGAAAATTCCCCAGTGCTGATGAAGTGAAATGAGAGCATAACAAGAAATGCAGTCTCCTAGAATTAATGGCGCACTCTGTCATGTGCACAGTGATCACACACAGTCATCCAAATTAATGTGCATCCCCAAAATGCCACTGTCTTGCGTCCTGAAAATTCCCCACTGCTGATGAAGTGAAATGAGAGTGTAACAAGAAATGCAAAGTCTCCCAGAATTAATGGTGCACTGCAAACGCACAGACAGATTAAGATTGCGATGCACACTCAAGAGATGCATACGAAAAGGCACAACACCTAGCCAGTGCTCACAACAAGTCACAAATCCAAATCTGGAAAGGAATACCTTTTGCTGGTTGGGGGATTAGTGCATGGCAGTAACAATCCACTATCAGTAAAGCTACCACAAAGCAGTACAAACAAATTCATGCAGGTGCAGTAGATAGCAGGTTCACACTGCTGCAATTTCTTCTGTGGCACAATAAAAGGTGTCTGATTTAATGGCATGCATTGCACACACACTACAAGTAATGTGTAGCAAATTGAAAACCTTTAGTAATATAACCAAATGTTTTAAACAAAAAAATTATACATTGCTACACCACAACAATCAGCAAAAAAATGTCAAGAATGACAGAAAATATTACTGTGTGTACATTAACAGTTATACAAGAAAAATATAGCCAAAACAGAAAGACTGCCTTTTCTCCCAGTTCATCTACCTACAACACAAATACGCCCCTCCACAAAGCACACTTCACAGTACACAGACTGACTGTTCTAAATTAACATTCAAAATCCACACACAAACAATAAACACTCAATGATATGAGCACAGAAGGGTTTCCTACAATCAATGTACTAAATTTTGAGCAAAAATAATTACTCAAAAAGACATTTTAACAGCTTTTAGAGGTTTTGAATCGCAGAGCTCTGAGAGCAAACTGTCTCCAGCTACCACTACACACACACTACACAGGCCAGAACTGAGACTGTGCAGAACAATCTAGAGCCCATGTGACCTGCAATCCCATGAATCACTGCAGAATTTCATTTGGAGCTCAATTACAAGGCAAAGTGAGGCGAAATACATTGATTTCAATGTACTTAGCCTAAAAATTGGTGGAGAAGTGGTTTGGTGAAGGTGGAATAATGCAAAGTCATTGGTTTCAATGGACTTCATGTTGCTCATTATGACATGAAGTACTCCACTTCACATTGCGGAGTTCTCTGCAGATTCCGTGTTACTCTGCAAATGACTTTGCGGAGTGAATTGGGGCCACTTCACCCACTACTACTTACAGTACTGTAACTCACATGCTGTACAGGAAGGAACATGACTGCCTATGGCTGTACTTCCCCAATGAGCTGAGACTGTGTCATAAAATTCCCCAATGTAAAAACTCTTATTAATGAGTACAGTGGTGGTGATTGGGTGAAGCCTGGAGAGATACTACAAAACAGGCTTACAAATACATGCAAGTAACTAGTAAAAAAATTAATTTTGTGATTTGTGACATGATTGTGAATAGTGATTTGTGACTGCATTTGTGACTGTGATGATGAACGTGATTCGGTGTGAGATAACCAATATGAAACTGTATGGGAATGCGAATGCCTACAGCTGTACTTCCCAGATGAGCTGTAGCACAAAACTCCCCAATTTAAAAACTCTTATTAATGAGTACAGTTGTGGATTGGTGAAGCCTGAAGAGATACTACAAAAGAGGACTACAATACATCCAAATAACTAGTAAAAAAATACATTTTTTGATTCGTGACGTGATTGTGAATTGTGACTGCATTTGGGACTGTGATGATGAAGAACATGATTTGTATCATGAGTGACTTGTGATGATGGCCCTGACTTAAAAACACATATTAATGAGTACAATGTTCATGCAGAGAAATGCACAACACCAGTCCAGTACTTTGAAGGAAAGCCAAAGAAACAACTGTGACTTAAGTAACAGATGGAGATTGGGCCCTAAAGAGATACAAATGCACAGACAGATTAAGATTGCGCTGCACACTGAAGAGATACAGATGCAAAGGCATGACACCTAACCAGTGCTCACCATCAGAAATCCAAATCTGGAAAATAATTAATTTGTCGGTTGGGACAGGCCGCCGGGAGGGGGGGCAGTGTATTGCAGTAACAGTCACTCTAGTACTAGTACCAGTAAAGATACCACAAAGAAATACAAAAATCACACAGCTGCAGTGGATAGCAGGTTCACATTGCTGCATTTACTATGTGGCACAATAAAAGGTGTCCAATTTGATGACACGCATCACACACACACTCACACACGCACTAAGTAATGCATAGCAAATTGAAAACTTCAGTAATATAACCATGTTTTAAACAAACTAAAAATTATGCACTGCTGCACCACAACAATCAGCAAAAAAATTCAAGAATTATTGAAAATATTACTGTGTGTACATTAACACAGTTATACAAGAAAAATATCACCAAAACAGAAAGAACTGTCTTTTTCTCCAAGTTAATCTGAAATTCAATACACTTTATTTCTTTTTTTAATATGCATACATGGTGTTACAAGGCACACAGACATAAAAGAAAACACAAATATACATACATGACTGTGGTCTTGAGGTGACATCGGTCTATTAAAATTTACTATCACTAAATCTACAAGCACACCTAACTATAAGTCTACTATACCCCTTCTCCCATCCCCTTCTAATAAGTGCTAGTAACATCTTATACTGGCAGTTCCATGATTATATATCTACATTTACCTTGTGTATACTTATCTGAGTCTATGTTTTCAAACAACATGAAGTCTTGCTGTATTCTGGCAATTTGCAGTTAGCTCCAGTTCTTGAACTGCCCCAGAGAGTGAAGGGTTAAATTCTATGCCAGACATAGAACGTTGGGCTCAAGCTTGGTTGAAACTCTGTCTGTGTCCTTTTGAAACCAAACTGTCAGATTCTTTACTCTGCCTCACTGAACAGTCGCTCCAGAGATTTCTCCTTCTGCTCGGTTCAAACAGGGTTAAAGTGTTTGTTTTAGTCCGAATTTTCATTCCGTTTTTTGGTTTGAGACTTTGTCTGTGGTACCGTAAGTACTTAGATTAGTATTGTGGACAGTTATTGTGTGGAAATTGTACATTTGTTCGATCGGTTCAGCTGAACCGATCCTGAAGTAAAATCCTTGTAAAAAAAAGTTAGTGTGTGGTTACCAGTCCGTATCGGTTTTAAAAAAAACATGATTTGAATGTTTTTTTCCATCACCCGTGACATGGTGAGAAACCAATAGGGAAGTCTTGCCTGGCAGTTGCCATATAAAGAGTAAGTTGGTTAGGCTGGCCAAGTCTGAGAAACCCAAGGAAAAAAAAACAGGCCCATGGGGTTTCAACACTGCAGTGTGTGTGGGAAGGTCTTTGCTAAGGCCAATCCCCACACCACCTCTGTTTACTGTCTGGGGTTTGACCACCTCGATTTAGACTGCCAAATTTGCAAATATTTCCCTAAGCCTACCCTGGAAAAAAGGTTAGGTAGACTTAGGGATAAGGAGGCCGAGAAATCCGCTGACCCGGAAGGCCAACCTGGTTCGGTTCCTGCCGAAACAGAAGGAGTGCCCTCTGACCAGAGCGATACTTCTTCGGGCAAGAGGAGAGCCGATCTTGAGGGATCGGTTCCTACAAAAAGAAAACAAAAGGATAAATTGGCCAGTTCGGATCCAGAACTGCATTTTCCGACCAGCGAAGAAATAGCCAAAGCGATTAGGATTGTGGAATCCCTTCATCTGGTTCCGACTGATCTGGCGCCTTCTGGCAGGGGTTTGGTTCAGTCGGTTCCCCCAGTTCAGGATTATTCCCCTGAAGATTTTTACGAATCGGAGTTTGATGAGGAGAGGGATTTTGAAGAGGATGATTATGATGGTGAAAGTCTGGATGTGCCTGTGGAACCGGACATCTCCCAGACAGACATTCTGGTATTTCCCCTCCTAGGCTTTCTCATTCCCTCCCCACTTTCTGTTCTATAGAAAAGTGGCTCAAACCCTCCAGCTTCCTATTGAGGAGTCTGTAGAGGAACAAGAGGAGGCTGACCACATAGAGATGATGGACATCCCAGAGTCTAAGAGACTGTCTATTCCCCTTCATAGGTCATTTGGGAAACAGACACAAAACATTCTTAGGTCTCCCAACTCTGTACCTCCTGTTGACAAGAGAATGGACAAGAGGTACACCTTGTCAGGCTCAGATATAGAATTTCTTTATCAGCAATCCAGCCATGTTGGAGTAGTGCAGGCTGCTGCCTGTGACAAGGCAAACATCCCCTTGACTTCACAACCCCCAAACAAAGATTCCAGGAAGATAGATGCCATGGCAAAGAAACAGTACTTGGCATCATCTTTGGGACTCAGAGCAGGCTAACTATATGGCCTATACAGCCAGGTACCAGAAGTCCAGGTGGGACACTGTACTGGCACTGCCTAAACAGGCCTCCCCCCAGCTAGCCAAGGAGCTGGAGGAGGTGGCTGCTGATGGGATTGAGGCATCAAAGGTGCAATTTCATGCTGCTGTGGACTCCAATGATGTGTCATCAAGAGTCACGGCTACATCTGTGGCTCTTCAGAGAATGGCTTGGCTCAGATGTACTATCCTTTCACAGGACACCCATGCTAAGACCATGGATTTCCCTGTAGTGGGTAATTCTCTGTTTGGGGAGCAGACAGAGAATTACATGAAGAAAATGGATGAGTACAGGACCACTTATAGGAGTGCCCAGGCCAAGGAGAGGCAGGCAACTCCTCAAAGGCAGCAAGCTAGGGGCAGGGACAGGCCTTTTCACAGACCTTTCTACCAAGTGCAGGCCTCTTCTTCCTTTTCTCAGAGGGGGTTCTTCAGAGGGAGAGGTGGAAGGGGGATGAGCAGGGCTGCATCCACCCCTCAGTCTAAGGCTCCTGCCAAGCAGACACCCTGATGTGTCAGCCCAGATCTACTCCCCCATTCCAGTAGGAGGCAGGCTGGCTTAGATTGTCCAGGACTGGAAGTCTGTTACCTCAGACAAGTGGATCCTGGAGGTTGTAAGCCAGGGGCTGGTTCTCAGTTTCAAATATTTTCCAAAACAGAGACCCAGATCCTTTCCACCTGCAAATACTTCAGAAACCCTTGCTCTAGAGGCAGATGTTTCATCTCTACTGGCCTTAAAGGCCATAGAGAGAGATCCTACTCCATACAGGGGCAAAGGTCTGTACTAAGATATTTCCTTACCCCAAAAAAGACAGGGGAGTGGCAACCCATCATAGATCTAAGATACCTAAACAAGCACCTAATAAAGCCAAAATTCAAAATAGTGACTCTGGGAACAGTTCTTCCTGCTCTGAGGCCAGGGGATTGGCTAGCCTCACTGGACCTCAAGGATGCCTATTTTCACATTCCCATCTGGTGCTCCCACAGAAAGTACCTCAGGTTCGAATTGCCCTCAGGCCATTATCAGTTCAGAGCAATGCCCTTCAGTCTAACCTCAGCTCCAAGGGTGTTTACAAAGTGCCTAGCAGTAGTGGTGGCCTTTTTAAGAAGGAAAAGGATTTCTATTTTTCCATATCTGGACAATTGGCTTCTGGTGGGCCAGTCTCCAGACCAAGTCAAGTCAGATCTGCAGGTCACCCAGCAAGTTCTCACTTCCCTGGGGTTCCTTCTCAATCTTCCCAAGTCAGTTCTCGAACCAGTACAGCTCCTCACTTTTATAGGAGCAGAGCTGGACACCCTCAAGGCAAGAACCTTCCTTCCTTTGGAAAGGGCAAAAGCCATCTCTCAGCTGGCCTCTTCCTTTCTCCTTTTTCCACACTAATCCCACTGGCTCATCTGGGTTCTCTTCATTGGGTTTCTGTTGTAAGTCATATGCCCTTTTTACTAAGGCTGGAATTCTTAGGGCCCATCCAGTCAGTTGCCCTTGTTTCTCATGGCAGAGTTGTGCTAGTCTTCCCAAACATGTGGGCATTCATTCCAATTAACAGGGGAAGCCCATCATACAGTCCGGGGGAGGGGGACACACTAGGGCCAGTGTCTCTACTTGCTCCTCTACACCAGTTACAGTTGCAGGAAAAGACAACCAGAGGTGGACATATCCAGGTAGGGATAAGATTTGTTGCTCAGTCCCCACCCATGTAGGCCTTCCAGGGATTGTAATGGCACATCAATGGCACATATGTGTTTGTCATACAAGTCCTGAAATACATTGGTCACTTGCGACCCACTGTCAAGCACAGCCCAAGTAGGAATACCATTCACAGCCACAGTAGTCTTCACTGTAGGGCCCACTATTTTGAACCAGTCTGGAGGGACAACAGCAGGGGCCTGGACAGACAATTTAGCCACAGAGGGGTTTTAGTTAGGATGGCCGAAGCCTTCACTGCAATCATTTTTGTGCACCCCTTGACCACTGATTCATTTTCTGAAGCTCTCCTTGAAGCCAGTTCACCACTTTCTCTAAGTCCTTCTGATACTGGCATTCCCTCTTCATATGGCCATCCTTGCCGCAATTATGACAAATGACAGGCTCTCGGGGTATCCTTGGGAAAACATAGCAATGGATGCTGGAGCATCGACGCGAGAGTGTGATCTGACTTCTGCTAGTAGTGTACCATGTCTCAAAACTTCCTTTACGGTGGCAGTCAATTCCTTGAGCTCAGCCGAGAAGCCACCCTCAGTAGAGGATACCTGAGGGTGCACCCCCACCTCCATAACAGTCACATCCTGACAGGGGCCAGGGTCTCTGTCAGCAGGGGATACCTCAGCGAATGCACCCGATTGTACTTTTCTGACTTCCTTCAGCAACTCCTCCCCTCTCCACCATTTAGCCGTGGCGGGACACTCGTAGTGGTCTCCATTTCAGAAGGGCCTTCCGGTGCCATGATCACTTGGGCTACACTCATAGAAACATAGAAACATAGAATTTGATGGCAGATAAGGACCGCTTGGCCCACCCAGTCTGCCCATTTCCCTACCTACTGGATAAGCTGCAGATCCTAGTTAACCAGCAGCCTACTTCTTCCTACCCCCAACCCCCAGAATTGCCTTATGACTATCCCATGCATGCTTGAATTCCACCACTGATTTTGACTCCACAACCTCCTCCGGAAGGCCATTCCATGCATCTACAACCCTCTCTATGAAAAAATACTTCCTTAAATTACCTGGGAGCCCCCTCTATCTTCAAATTGTGCCCTCTTGTTCTTGCACACCTCTTTTTTTGAAAGATGCTACCCTCTTGGACTTTGTTGATTCCCTTGAGGTACTTGAAAGTTTCTATCATGTCCCCCTTCTCCCTCCTTTCCTTGAGGTTATACATATTAAGCTCCTTAAGTCTCTCTTCATATGTCCTCCGATGCAGACCCTGCACCATTTTAGTTGCCCTCCTCTGGACAGCTTCCATCCTATGTCTTTGCGGAGATTGGGTCTCCAGAACTGCACACAGTACTCCAGATGGGGTCTCACCAGCTGTCTGTACAGAGGGATAATAACTTCCTGTTTTCTACTGGTGATGCCTCTCCCTATGCATCCCAGTATCCCCCCAGCCCTCCTTGCTGCCTTCTCACATTGCTTGCCCACCTTTAGGTCATCTGATATGACTACCCCCAGGTCCCTTTCCATTTTTGTTGTTGTTAGTATCTCACCCCCCATTGTGTACTCTTCCCCTGGGTTTTTGTTTCTCAGGTGCATTACCTTGCACTTCTTAGGATTGAATCTAAGCTGCCATACATTTGACCATTCCTCTAACCTTGCCAAGTCCCTTCTCATCCTTTCCACCCCACCTTGTGAATCAACTCTGTTGCAGATCTTAGTGTCATCTGCAAAGAGACATACTTTTCCTGCCAGTCCTTCTGCCAATGTTACGCTATAAAACATTGAAGAGGACTGGTCCTAATACTGAACCCTGCGGTGCCCCACTAGTAACCCTCCTTTCTTCTGAGTGGACTCCATTTACTATTACTCTCTGTCCTATTCTCCAGCCAATTCTTTACCAGGCTGTCATCTTGGGACCCACTCCCAGGCTGGCTAACTTGCATATTAATCTTTTGTGTGGGACTGTGTCAAATGCCTTGCTAAAGTCTAGGTAGGCCATGTCCACAGCCCTCCCTGATCTACTACTTTGGTCACCCAGTCAAAGAAATCTATCAGATTCATCTGGCATGACCTTCCGCTGTGAATCCATGCTGCCTAGGGTCCTGTGCCCCTCTGGCCTCTAGATACTTACAATTCTTTCCTTTAGAAGTGATTCCATCATTTTCCCTATCACTGAGGTTAAACTAACAGGTCTATAGTTTCCTGCTTCTGCCTTGCTCCCACTTTTGTGAAGGGAATACATCTGCCCTCCTCCAGTCCTCAGGTACCACCCCATCCTCCCATGATTTGTTAAAGAGGGTAGTCAGTGGTGTCACTAGTTCTACCCTTAGTTCTTTTAGAATTCTGGGATGAATCCCATCAGGCCCCATTGCTTTGTCCACCTTCAGTTTTAAGAGTTCTTTCAGAACCCTTTCTTCTGTAAATGGGCTGGTATCAACTTCTGTATCCAGAGTGTTACTACTGTTTGTTTATGTACCTCCCCTCTTTCCTTGTAAATACTGAGCAAAATATTTGTTTAGTATCTCTGCCTTTTCACAGTCTCCCTCTGCCCACCCTCCTCCCTTTATTAAGCCTCACTATCCCTCCCTTGGTCTTCCTTTGCTCCCTGATGTACCTATAAAAGGTTTTATCCCCCTTCTTAACTGAGTTGGCTATCTTTTCCTAGGTTTGGGCCTTTGCTGTTCTGACTGCCTTCCCAGCCTCCTTTTGCTTTAACTGATACAGTTCTCTGTCCTGCTCCTGCTGCGATTTCTTGTACTTCCTGAATGCTTTCTTTTTCTCTTGAACCTTCACTGCCACTTCCTTTGAGAACCATAGTGGTTCTAAATGAACTACTAAATAATTACAATCTCCCTCTTCACCTTCTACCTCCTGGAGTTCTTTTATCAAGTCACAGTAGTCAGGTGGGTTACCTCTCCTGTCCTGGAGCCTTAACTGGATGATCTGCAGTTTAGAATGCTTGGCATGTTGCAGTATGTGCCCCAATCTCACACGGTTCAAATCACTGGCGGCTACCCCACCTTTCTGGTAGGCTTTCTGCAGAGCTCTTTCTAGGTGAGTAACATACACAGAAAAACTTTCCCCCTTTCATTGTTTGGTACCTTGGAATTTCCACATCAAAGTCTCCCTTGACTCAATGCTCCCAAAATTGCCTTCAAATAGAGATAGGTACTTCTGAGCAGATGCATTAGGGTTCGTGGACCTCAAAAATGTAATAGATTCAAGGGCAGGGCCCCTCAAACTTTCTAAGATTCTTTTCTGCTTCTCAGCCTCTGCACACTGCCACGCTGGTACCAAGGGGGCAACATAGTCAATCCAGGTCTCCCAGTCATCCTCCCCCGGGGAATGAGGAGGGTGCCTGAAAATATTCTCTGCTTTCGGTAGGAGTCGTGACTAATGGTGGGTACAGATATAGGGGCCTGCATTGCTGGGGCAGTAACAGGTGCTGGAGTGGGAGGGGTTGTTGGGGAAGGAACACCCCCAGGTGGCAGGAATAATTTCCTAAAGTCCTCTATGGTTTTCCTTTCCTCCAGCAACAACGTAGCAAATTTTTCCTCAAAAGTCTCAGATAATGGTGGGAGCTCATCCTCCCCAGGGTTTTTACTGTCTTTTGTTATCACTGTCCAGGTGGCTAGGACCCCTTCTGAGACAATAGTCTGTGGCACTTTAGAGCTGTCCACGAGGCCACTACACTCTTCCAAAACTATGAAAGTTTGGGCAATCAAATCAGCCTGTCGACCCACCACCACCACAGGGTTTTTTAAACATTCAGCTTTGGAGTGAGTTCCCTCCACAGTGTCCTTACTGGTACCCAGGGGAATATCCAGTATAAGCAGAGCATTTTGGGGTTTGATCTCCTGCCCAGTACACCACCCCACCACCATTTCTACTGGGGTAGCCATTAATCTTCAACAAAAATTCATAATTTTTGGCCACTAGAAGGCACAAAATCCTAGAGGAGAGCCTCTAAGATGTAACCCCTAGGTGGCGCTATCCCAAGGGCTACTACCCCTGTCTGCTTGGCTAGTAGCAGGTTAAGGGGCCTGGGTAATGAAATGGGTGCCTCCACCCGGAGGTCAGGTTTGTTAGTGGTCAGGCTAACTTGGGCACAGCCCTCTGGGACACTGTAACCCCCCTCTTTCCCTTCTAGTGGCCTGAACAATGTACAATAATTACTTTCACAATGACCCTTATTCACCAAGCAATTACCCACACTGTTTGCACTTACCACTAGGGCTGGTTCCTCTAGCTTGACCCTAGGTACCCCTGTAAAACAAGGTTAAGCACAGCAAATAGCAACAGTACAATACTTTTGGCACAAACTAGAATCACAATCAGGTTAAATGCAAACAATGCTAAATCTGATTTATTCAGGGGCCTTGAACAAGGGAGAGGTGTGATCAGGTTGATTTGCTTAAAAACTATATTAATCAGACAGTTATGCATGCAGCTCAGAGTCCCTACACAGTCACACATTCTGGGTACCCAGGTAGGAAAATGGTGGGCTAGCCAGGAACGTTGCAGCTGGTGGGGGCACTGTGATGGAAAAAAGCAACATACACAACACAACACACACTATTTGTAATCCGGAGCCGGAGGGCTCAGTTTGTGAAAGAAAAGGCAACAAGACAATCAGATGACAACACTTTTAGATTTAGCTGTTGTTGCAGGGAGCTACCCTGATATTTACTCATGATAATACCGGAGACAGGCAGGACGAAATCGAGACTGCAGGCTGTTGAGCTGGAGTGCCCAGAGAAACAGAGCCCACACAAATCACTGAGGCATCGTTCCAGTTTAAGGCATTGAGCAGGGGGCCGATCTCCAGGTCGGTCTCTCATCGACTTTCTCTGGATCTTGTTACAGCCTCCAGCAAGCAAAACACAGTTCAGAAACACAGTGGGAAACCAAATCACGACCCACTATGAGCACACAGCACATTCACATGTAAGGAAATTCCACTGTACCAGGCAAATGGCTCTCCGGTCGCAATTACAGAGTCTCTGCATAATCCGGGAGTTCAGAGATAGCTGGAAGTCCTGACAGGCTGATCGCATTCAGCAAATCTTTGGTCTTCTTCAGGTTAAAGCCTGGTCACAATTCAGCAACTTAATTTGCTCTCCAAATTCGAATTCAGTCTGAAAAAAGCACAAGTTCCCTCTCAGGAACAGCAGGCAGGCATGCAGGCCAAACTCAGGCCTTTCCAAAGTTCTCTAGCGTTAATCCACTATGGCTTGCTGCTCGAACTATCTCAAGCTGTTACTTCTTCACTTCCCAACTCAGATCTAATCGAAACTGCAAGCAGTGTGGGATTTTCCCCAAGATCCAAAAGGTTCAGTTGGCTGATCTGTTTGTCAGTCACAATAAGGGCCCCCCTCCAGGTTATTTTAGGCCCCAAAAGCCCAAAACTACAGTTCCTACAAGTTTTGGCCCCACCAAAGCAGTGTAGACAGGCTCCATTTTAGAGTCCCAAATGTACTGATTGGCCCATTCTGCAGTCCAGGACCAAGATGATGGAAACAAACAGAACTGTTCATGTTGCAAAGAAGGCAGGTTAGGACAAACTGCAATATTATTACTACTCTAACAAATGATCAGCAGACAAGTACATCTTCTAACAAAGCTCCCTCTCAGATTAATTATGACTGCAATCCAGGCAGCTCTTAAAGAGACAGTACACAGAGGCTATACAGGCACTCTCTGGCAATACATTTAAACTGCTATAAGGCAGGACACCAGCCTGGCAGTGAGCATTTAAACAAGATCAAGGAAGGCTTTTCAGGAACCCCCATTTGTAGGGGGGTTACAATTGCATTTCTAAAAAAATGCAGTTTCAAATAAATGGTGGCATTTGCTGAAATTGTGCACATTTATGAACTCCCATTTTCAAAAATGCACACTTTGGGGAAAAGGGCTGTGCTGAATAAAAAAGTGTTGGCAAAATTAAGCCACATTTTGGTACAATTTTGCAAACGTTGTTAAAATGCAATATCAGCAAATTTGTGCAATTTTGCAAGCATAATAACAGTTTCACCCAGCATTACTCCTGACCATCAAGCATCTAATACTTCACAGAGAGTGCCTTGATATTCCAAAACTGGGACTGCCATGTGACCGTACAGAACAACCCTATGTTATTTAAAAAAAAAATGACTTGACTGCTATAATAGAGTGATCAAGGAGTTTAGACAAGATGGAATTATATCTGGTAGATTTTTATTTACATTGACATACCCCTTAACTCTAATGTTGAGCAGTCTTCTTGTCTTTTCAGTGTATTTAATTCTACACTCAAAGCTAACTCTTAATACTCCGACCTCCATTGTGTTTTGGACTTTCTGCTTGGTTTGTGCTTCTCCCACTTCCTAGGTCAGCACATTGTTTTCTTCCTCTTTGGCTGCAGTGTGTGCTTCTCTCTGTCCTCTGTTTCTGCTGCACTCCTTTTCTCCTGCAACTTGTTATGCTTGTTTTTTAGTGGGCTTTCCAGTTTTCCTAGCATCCCTTTTGCTTGCCTTGTGCCATTCAGGCACCCATTTGCTGTTTTTCCATATCTTTAGCAATCCCTCAGTTCAATTACAATCATGCAGTTTGCATGGTCTTCACCTTGTTTTTCAATTACAGTCATTAACTGTTTACACCCGGCTCGAGCCAGGCTGCCACTTCCTCCTGAGTTCTTTGTTCACTGTAGCAGCTCTGCTCCCTAGTTTTCAGTTCTCATATACTGCTGCCTCCCTAGCAGTTTCATTTGTTATTTCTACAGCCTCAGCCTACCTAACTTGCAATGCATCAGTAACTAACACTAACCTCTCTTATGGAACCGGTTGGTATACATTCCTCATTCAGTCCAGCTCATAACTCTCAGTATCATGCAATGTCCTGTTGTCAATCAATGTCTCTATTAGCCATGGCCTAGTTCTGCAGTCAGATAAAAGCAACTGTTCAGCCTTATTCATATTCCATTTCTCCATGTGCTCATGGCTGTCAGGCTTCCCCTGGTCTCCCACTACTCCTGCATTTAGATAAAAAGCAGCATTCAACCTTACTTATGTTTTGTTTCTTTCATGTGTCACAGCTGTCAGGATTCACCATGGCCTCCAACTGCTCCTGCTTTTGGATGCATGCCAGCCACAACCATATTATGGCTCCAGGGCTCTGCCCTTAAGCTGACAGTCTTGACCTGCCCCCATGAAGTCTACATCTTGAGGGTGGGTCCCTCGACTGGTAGGTCCTCCTCTTTCTGCCCTTCGGATGAGAATGTCCTATACTCATGGGGAAGCTCAAGTCATGCAGATCGACTCGTGGCACCTCTTGATTTAGCATTTAAGACTTTAGCAGCCAGAGCGTGGGGACTCTAAGTCCAAAGGGACTCCTTTAGGTGTTCAGACAGCATCAGTAGCACCTTCAAAAGCTATTCTCCATGCAGCCACCTAAGGTTCACCTGGTCTCCACCTCCTTCCTTTCCTCTGCCCCTCAAGAGTGAAGATCAAGCATCTCCAAATTCTGGCCCATCAAAGGCTCTTCTTATGCTTTACCTCTCAAGAGTTTGGCTTCCTCTCTAGGCATCCTTGCATCCAGGCAGGGTGAATGCCTTTCAATGGTTGTTACTCTCCTCCTCCTGTCTTGGGGAGTGGGGTGAGCCTCAGTTTAGGGCACCTCTTTTAGCTTCAGAGTTCACTTGCGACACCCCCACAATGTTCCTGTTAGAAGAACAGAGTTGAGAGCCTACCCTTATAACTCTTCCCCTGAACTGGATCTCTAAATTGCATTAGCTGAGCAATCACTTATTTATCCCAAGCCTGGAGAGAAAGCAACCAAGGCCTTGGATCCCAAGAGGTTTCCCCCCTTGTAGGTTTTTTTTCCCTCTCTTCCATGACGAAGGTCATAAAAATTAGGTAGTCTTAACTTCAGGTAGGTTTCCGCTGCGAGTTGAGGTTAGATGGTGGCCCTACTCATATTTGCCAATCACTCTCTCCTTATGGAAGTCATGCTTCTCTCTACCAGTCCCAATATATGTCAGTCATTGCTTGATTCAGTACTGTATATATCTGTTTGTAGTCATCACTTGTTGCTGTCACTCTGTCCTCATGCAAGCTCTGTGTCTCTACATGCTGCTCAGTACCATTTTTTGTGGGGAGACACCTTCCTAAGGTACCTTTAGCCTTAAGGAATTTGTTCTGTGGCACTTCTAGGAGTGGAAGTTTACCTTTATGGTACCCCAACAGGGTGGTAGTTCCCCATGGAACAGAGATTACGAATGGTCAATGTATTCTTATTACAATCAGCAACACATTCATTCAGATACCATCAGAATATCAACAAAGTTACACAAGCATAACTCCTTATTAAATTGTGTAAGCCCATTGAAATCAGAGGCTATGCCCGCAGTTCAAAGGGTGGTGCAACCAGCCATGCCCCCTGCCTGAGCTATTAAGTCTGCTCCCTCCAGTCTCACTCAGAAGCACTATTTCTTTTCCCCACTATCCTTCCCTTCTCCTCCAGTGCACACCTCTCTCTCCTCAGACTCCTTCCTAAGGTACCTTTAGCCAAAAGGAATTTCTTCCCATGGCACCTCTAGGGATGGAACCCTCCTCAAGAGGGTTCCTTTGCCTTCATGATACCCTGACAAGGTGGTAGTTCCCTGTGGAACAGAGAGTGAAAAAGACCAAGGTATTCCTATTACAATCAGCAACACATTTATTCAAATACCTTCAGAATATCAACAAAGATGCACAAGCATAACTCCTCGCTAAGTTGCGGAAGCCCATTGACTTTTTGATATGTCGATTAGTGTAGGAAAGTACCTGTTTTACTGGAGTTTAGATCAAATATGATTTTCTACTTTACTACCATGCATATGGATTGTAGCTGCTGATAGTAAATGATCTTTTAATGATGATGCGCAGGCAACTGCCTGTGTTGGGGTGGGGGGTTCTGTGCTTGTTGAAATCTGGACTACCACCCTGTCCACATGAAATGAAAGCATCTGAAAATGAAGCTACAGTATCTTCTGTGTTCAGTTGATCTGGTTAAGGTTTTGGTTTTGTACTGCTCCATATTTTTCTGCACTGTAACCTAAACATTCTTGTTTTTAGCTAATTTCCTTGCAACCTACTTGTAAACTGTTGTAATGATTTTGTTTGTGTACTTGTTTTTGGAATGTATTCCTGTATTTGTTGTTTTGTATCCTCCTGGGTCGTGCCTGAAAATAGACATGACTATGGCTAGCGCACCTACCTGGTAAACACAAACTAAATAAATAAATAAATAAATAAATAAAAAGTGCATGGTTGGACTGACGTGGTTGTGATAGCCCAGATAACCATTTCTCATTTGTCTCCCATGGGACCCAATAAGAAAGGTCTCATCCATCTGTGTCACCACAGCATCATCTGGACCACTCCCAAGATTTCCTGTTTGGATACTTATCACTATAATTTTTATTTCAATTTATTTTCAATCGCAAGACAACATTCCCTTTCTCCCATAACCCATGAAACAGGATTGGAGTAATTTAGTTCTCTCTGGTTTACATTTACTTCTAAATGTGTAGCTCACTCTTGTGGTGTCTTTCATAGTCTCTGTATGTTCTCAATGTCATTTGAGAACTTGGCACTTGGCATTTTTAGAAGTACTGTAAATGTTTTAATTGTAAAGTGGCAACAGCCAATGATGTCTTGCAAAAAGAAGATATTATTTTCAAATATTATAACCCTCCAACTTTTGTTAGCTTCTGATCAAGAAGTTACCTTTTGAAGGTTTTAGAAGAGGAACACTATTTTTTCTTATCTTGCTTTCTTATTTTCAGGAAGTATATCGTCATAGAGCTGCCTCTAATTTTTTGCAGACTGCTTTTTTTAAAACTACTTTTATCTTCTGAGGACACACTGGCTGAACCTTTTCCCATCATGTGGCATCTCCCTGGCCACAGAACCTCGTCCAGCAACATTCCTCGGGTCCAGAATTCACCGCAGCCCTGTCTCCTTCCCCAGATAGTGTAGATCTCTTTGAGTGGGACCCTTCCATATCAGTTCCTCAGAAGATGTTAAGCAGACTATACCATATGAGCTCTTGTGCAATGATCTGGGAGTCTACAGCAAGTGAGGTAATAGAATGGGTGCAACTCACCCATGCTGGGAAAGGATTCACACTCTCAGGCATCCAAATACTGCTTCAAAGTGTGGTTTGCTGGACATGCACTTTGCCATGTGGTGACAAAGCACATGTCTGAAATGTTGAGACATCGCTGCTGGCACACTGACCTCCTGAATATGTTGTATGCCATCTATCAATAAACCGCATTTTGATGCAGTATCTGACTGCCTGGGTGTGAATCCCTTTCCAGGGTGGGTGAGCTACGCCAGTTCTTTTACCTTGCTTGCTGACTCCTTACTGACTGCACTGCCTCCATGACAATAATGTCCTTTCTTCTTTTGTGTCTATGGTAAGCCAGTTAAAAGGGCTGAACTGGAAGCTTATAGAGGTTATAAGGCAGGCAGGCTTCACGTGCCCATTTTCCTTTGATATGCTACCCTCCTCAAGAGTGAGTGTGTGATTCACAAGGCACCAGCATGCCCAGCACACCAGCATCTGCTCACTCTACCCTCCCATGTACTTGTGCATCCTTCTGCATTGCCAACTGTGGTCATTTAGGTGGCAGTATGACATTGGGAGATCCTGCCCCACACTCAAGAGAAGGAGAGCATCATATGGTATGCTTGATCCTACTCATACTGGCCCACAAGCATTCTCAGGTCCAAGGCACAAATCTGAGTCAGTGGTTTTATTAGTGGTAGTTCTACAGCTGTGCCAACAGGGCGGGCCTTCAGCTGCATTTGTCAAGTGTTATGGTTCCCCCATATCTAGTTTTTGGAGCTGTAATATTGATTTTGCTCTGGTAATCTGGTACTAGTAAAAGGAGTTGGAGGGCATGTTTATTCCTAAGAAGCATAGAAGAAGGCAACAGTGAAGAGGCTGGACTCAGTAACAGTAAAAAAGTAGCTAAAATAATTTTTTTAGAAACAGAAACAGGCAAGACATGTTAGAAGAGTGGGAGTCATTGAAAGGGAGAAACAAGGGAGAGTGTTTTAAGGTATTAATAATAATTTTCCATCACAAGTAAGTGATGCCAAAGTGTATCTCTGTCTGTCTGTCTGTCTGTCTGTCTATCTATCTATCTATCTATCTATCTATCTATCAATCACAATGCCTTTTCTAGTAACAATACAAGTGTATAGGGGCCTATTCATGAAGGGGAACCGCTACGCACAGAACGGACGTAAACATGGGCATGCAGCTGCACATCGTGCAGCTGTGCTGAACAACGCAGCATTCACAACACAACCCGACATATCCCCAGAAGGCTGGGGCAGAGACAGAAGAGGCACGCAGCTACACACAGGGGCAGGCCGCAGACTGTGCAGGGAGATAGGAACGCCCCTTGACCCCACCATAAAAGGCGCTGCAGACATGAAATGCACCAGTGAAATGCATGGTGCAGAAGAGGTGTGTCCGCAGACAGCACAGGAAGTGCGCACAGGAGAGGGAAAGGCTCTGCCACTGGATGCGGCATGGGCAGAGGAGGTGGTGGCAGGCACTAGCGGTCCCCGAACTTCACGGGGCAACAGGTGGCCATCCTTGTCACCATGGTGAGGCAGCACTACGATGTGCTGTTTGGGCAGCAGGCACCAAACACTCCACCAGAGACCAAGGCCAGGATATGGCTGGACCTTCAGGTGGCCATCAATGCCGCAGAACTGGAGGCATGCATGCACGCTCACATTAATCAAGCACAAGTGGTGTGACCTCTAGTCCCAGGTGAAACGGCGGCTCAGCCAGGCCCACCGGTCACAGCTTGCCACAGGCAGCAGACCGCCACCCACGGACCTTCCCCTGACACCCATCAAGTGCCAGGTCACTGAGACCATCAGTGATGTTGTGATGGATGGGGATCCCAGAGGACTGGACAGCATGCTAGGTGCATGCAACATGGGCATGCAAAGGGCACAGCCAGTGCCAGTGAACCAGGCAATGGTGACAGTAACACACTGTCATGTCCATCCCCACAGTACCCGATGCAGTTGGAGCCAGAGAGGGACCATCCCACCCAGTGACCAACTGAGGAAGCTCCATGCAGAGGGCAGACAAGGAAGGTGGGTATATGCCAGACCATGGACCACACACGCACAGACATGGTAACCGGTGTCCCCCTTGCTACTCACAGGTACACAGCAGCACAGACCATCAGACATGCAGAGGGATGACAGCCAGCCTGCCGCCATGCCACAGTACAGCCAGTGCACCAACAATGGATGGACACAGTGGCGGCAGACCACAAGGAGGACAGCGGACCAAGCACAGGAGGTGGACCAGTCAAGGATGGTGGAACAGGGGAACAGGACCGCAGCACACCTGGCAGACAGCAGGCACTAGTGCGGGTGGACAGCATCCCACCTGGACCATCATCAGCAGAGGATGCGGCCAGCAGTACAGGCAGCACAGGTGCACAGGAGGACAGACACAGTGATGCATCCAAAGCACCTCAAGAGCCACTGGGAACACAGGACCAGGATGACAGGGGCACCGATGACCCATCACTGAGGCGCCACTGCCTGGATGCAGGTGGTTCACTCCTCGCCACCTACTACCCCAATCTCTGTGGGCTGGAGCATGACTACCTGCAAGTGACACGTGAATGTATGGAGGCAGTGAACTGCCTCAAGGAGGTCATGACAGCAGCCGTGTGGGTGCAGGAGTGAATCGCGGAGGACATCACCATGGGAGTGAGGGCGCAGGAACGCATGGCCAAGGCGATGGTCGCAGGCACATGGTTGCAAGAGATCCCGGCTGAAGGGGTTGCTGCAGGTGCCAGGGCACAGGGGCATACTGCCGATACACTCAAGGCCATCACGGCCCACCTTGCCACCCAGCAGGCATGGCCCACTACAGAGGCAGCACCCATGGCCCCAGACACAGTGACAGTTAGAGCCCATGGCGCCATGGGAGCAGAGTGGTGGTGTTGGACTGGTTTCACAGGCAGACACAGGGTACAGTACATGCACCGGGACCCAGCAATTGCACCATGTATAGGCTGCATGAGGTGGCGCAGAGACCCCTGAACATGCAATGTGCACGGTGGTGGCTGGGAGAGGGTGTAGCCATGGAGCAGTACAGCGGCCACCTGAGGCACAGTGGGAGGCCAGCCAGGACAATGTGCACAGGGGACACATGGCATCACCCACATGCACCAGGCATTGACACATTCATCTCCACACCCCCACAGCACTTCCCCCAGCCACACCCCATGGACTGGCACCATCTGAGGGGGCACTGGTTGCATGGCACCCTGCCGTAGCCACCACAATGCGCCAGCCACAGCCCAACACATCACTACCACACTGCACATGCCATGTAGTGGCATCAGGAGTGTTGCCATGACTTGGCCCCTGCACTGGATACCGGGAATGCTGCCCAGTGCCACATGCCACTGTCACACCACACCCGTGGGCACTATGGCCATGGCAGCAGCACAGAGCATGCCCCATGCAACTGCTGGCTCAGCAATGCACTGTCATCATTGCCAGCATAGTGCTATACTCACCAACAAAATGTGCCATGGGCCATGCGATGGCACACGGCCCTAGCCGCAATGCATCCCTCTGCATGGTTTTCACAGGTGGTGCTCTCGTGCCCTCCCCGGGTAGTGCCGGTCCATGGGGTGGCTGCAGTGGCTCCTTCCCACCCCCTCCGGGTCTCCGTCCTGTCACACAGGCACCCTGAGGCGCATGCATGTTGTTCAGCATGGCACAGGTGGTGAACACTCTGCACGCCATTCCAGGTGCAAGCATCATCATGCCACACATGTGGTCCAGGTATCAGAAGTGCATCTTCAGCATCCCTATTGTGCGCTCCACAATGCCCAATGCCCGCGTGTGCGCCACATTGTATGCAGCCTCTGCCAGGTGCCATGGCACCAGGTATGGTATCAGCAGTGTTGTCATCAGGGGGTATCTGCTGTCACCTATTGGGGAGAGTGGACAGGCATGGTTAGTGGTGCGGTGTGACATGTATTGACACCGAGGATGTACCTGTGCATTGGGAGTCACCCAGCAGCCAGCCATAGCCCTCTGGCTGGTGTTCCATATGGCATTTCAGTGTGCTGTTGTCGTACACATAGTTATCATGGCAAGACCATGGGTACCCTGCCAGGACACTAGTGAGGATGCCGTTGGCATCGCTCACTACCTGGCAGTAGATGCTATGGAATCCCTTGTGGTTCCTGTAGGCTTCCTTGTTGACAGGCTGTGCTAGGATGGGCATGTACATGCAGTCAATCGCACCAACAGTGTTCAGCATGCCATACATTTTGAGGAATGCACCCTTGACTGTCCTGACATCCGCAGTGGCTGTGGGGAAGGTGATGTGCTTCTCCCAGTGATAAACCAGGGCATCAGTCACCTGGTACAATACCCGGGGCATGGATGCCTAGCTCACCCCTGTCATGTCGCCCGTCACCCGCTGGAATGTGCCCATGGTGTAGTACTGTAGGGCACACAGTATCCTGGTCTCCACGGTCATCGCTCTGGAGCACTGTGTGGTCGGGATGATCTCAGCCTCCAGCAGCTCACAGAGATAGTGTAGGGTGCTGTGGTTGACCCTGTAGGAGATCTGTGGGGTGCAGCGATGTGGTGATGAGGCATGGCCAGAATGTCTGTGTACCTGGTCGCACCCTGGCATGCCATGCAGCATTTGCCTCCACAAGGAGAATGACATGTAGTAGTGCCCCATGGCATATCTCATGCCTCCAATGTGCTCTGCAGCTTGCGTCCACTCCATGGCATTGCACATTCACATGTGTGTGCCATGCATGACATGTGGCACATCGGACATGCTCTTATGGGCGTTGCACAGACACACGGTGTATCTGTGTGCATCACACGGTGCGCCATTAATGCCTCATTGAGCATGGTGGTGGCAGCACTGCCTATGGAGGCAGAACTGGTACATGGCAGGCTCACCCTGCCACATCGGCTATACCAGGTGGTGGATGCCACCTACCAGGACAGGATCCCAGCCGGTGAGATCTGGGAGGCCATGGAACAGTGTCAGGTGGGTGTGCACTGCACTTGTCCTGCGGCCTGTGTGGCAGCCGGGGTGGGGCCCATGCAATTGTTTATTTAGATCTAGGATTACAATTACCTTTCAGCCAAGGCTCTTTTACAAAGGTTCCACGTCAGGAGAGTACATACATGTTAAACATGTTTAAACAAGGGCATATAACATTAAAGAGAGCATACAACAATATTCATCAGTTCTGGTATGGTATCATGGTAAATAGGATACATGAATAACACATACAAGGAATCATTTCAGAAACCTAGAAGAAATCAGGGAGGAAGGATGAGAGGATAGGGGAGTGGCAGCCGAAAAAGAGACTAGAGCAGCTCACGGCACTGTCAAAGAACTTCGGGGGGGGTGGCTGATCTCAATGGAGAAGGGGGAAGTTAGGGGTGGCAGTTACATGAGCGGGAGGCAGTGAGATGATGATGGAAGCTTGATGTGAATATGCCCAGTGAGGAGGTGGAGGTGATGTGAGTGCTGAGAGCTCTCATCCAGCTGGGTGCACAGTGTGCAAAGGATCTTTGGCCCAGAGTGGTGCGGCATCGGGGGACCTGTGGAAGCTGACGTTCAGACCCTCTGGTGTTACAAGGATTATTGTTTGGGCACAGGAGGGCTTGGACACTAGGTGGAGTAAGGCCCAAAGTAGTTTTTTTTCACCATAAAGCAGGTAAGGTACTTTATGCGGTTAGCAAGTTGAAGCAATCCTATTTGAGCGTAAAGCTCACATGTATGTGTGAGTCGGTGGGATTCAGTAAGCCATGCGGTGAGCCCCCGGTGGTGGTTGGAGCAGGACCTGCCATGGTGCCTTGATCTGTGGAGCAGCACAGAGGACTATGTGTATCGGGACGAGGATGGGGACCTGTGGGTCATACAGTATGTGCCCCCTCCAAGGTAGGTGTTCTGTGGCTGTCTGTGTGTGTGTGGGGCTGGTGCATGCTGCTGTGGCACTGATGTTGGTTCCTTCTGTCTGCTTTTCTCATTGCAGCATTATCATGGCCCTGTCAGGCATCTGATTCTGAAGGAGAGGGCCTTCACGAACACCCCCCCCCAGAGCTGACACCTTCAACCAGCCCAGACCTGCCCTCAGAGAAGGACTCGGATTGAGGGGGCACCCGTACAGTGACTCCACCCCCCGGGACTGTTTGCAGTGTGCTTTGTTTGCTGCCATGATATGTGTACTGTTCTGCCACAGTAAAGCCATGTGTTACCTACCCGGTCTCGCTGTCTGGTTTCTCGCCCTGGCACAGTGTACACAGGGGGTTGTGCGTGTTTGTGTCTGTGTGTCTGTGTGTCTGTGTGTGTGTGCTGCCTAGCTTGGGTATGGGCTGGCATGTGCATTGTCTGCGGGTCTGTGCAGGTTACTCGTGTACCTGCCACATGCCTTGTGTCCTGCTGCTGGCATTTACGTAGCATTCAGTGGTATGTGGGTTGCTGTGGCCCACTGAGGTGTGTCCCTGTTTCCACCCCTATTGTTCCAGTGCCCGCTGCATGGGTGTCCTCCTTAGTGCTTGGGGCCACATCTACCAGCATTCTGACCTGTCTGGGTTGGGGATCTATGTACATAGATACATAGACAGTGTCGGCAGATAAGGGCCTATGGCCCACCCAGTCTGCCCATTTGAGCTTGTAAGTTCAGTTTGTTTTCCTAGAAGTCTGTTGCCCCTTACCCCTGACCTCTAGAATTCCTTTATGTCTATCCCATGCATTCTTAAATCCGTGATTGTTTCAGCCCCACCACTTCCTCTGGCAGGGTGTTCCACTTATCCACCACCCGTTCTGTGAAGAAATTCTTTCCGTGTTTCCTCTGAATCGTCCTCCCTCCAACTTCATCCCATGCCCTCTAGTCCTGGAACATCTTTTCGCTTAGAAATAGTGTTTTCCTGCACCCTGTTCCTCCTGTAAGATACTTGTATGTCTCTATCATATCCTCTCTCCCTCCTCTCCTCCAGGGAGTACATGTTCAGTTCCTTCAACCTGTCTTCATAGGACTTGTGATGCAATCCATGCACCATCTTTGTTGCCCTCCTCTGAACCTTCTCTACCCTGTCTATGTCCTACGTAGGTATGGTCTCCAGAACTGTACACTGTACTCCAGGTGGGGCCTCACTAGTGTCTTGTATAGGCGGAATTATGACCTCCCTTTTCCTGCTGGTGATGCCCTGCCTATACATCCCAGCATCCCATTTGCCTTACCTGCTGCCTTGTCACACTGTTTCCCTACCTTGAGGTCATCAGAGATGACAACCCCAAGATCCCTTTCCTGCTTGGTGCATGCTATATCCTCACCCCCAACTGATATATTGTGCCAGGGTTTTGTGCCCCATATGCATTATCTTGCACTTCTTTGCATTGAATTTCAACTGCCAAACCCTTGACCATTCTTCAAGTTTCTGCAGGTCGCTTCTCATTCTGTCTACACCCTCTGGTGTGTCTACTCTGTTACAGAGCTTTGTGTCATCAGTGAACAGTGAAATTCTGCCTTCTAGATTCTGCTCAATGTCACTGATGAAGATGTTGAATAGGACCGGTCCCAGCACTGATCCCTGTGGTACCCCACTGGTCACTCTTCCCTCTGTGGAGTGACAGCCATTTACCACCACCCTCTGTGTCCTGCCACCCAGCCAGTTACCTACCCACCACACTACTGTCCTGCCCACACCCATATTCCCCAGTTTGTGTAATAGTCTTCTATGTGGCACAGTGTCAAAGGCCTTGCTGAAGTCCAGATAGGCCATGTCCACTGCCCTCCCTGATCCACCTCCTAGTCACCCAGTCAAAAAATTCAACGAGGTTGGTCTGACATGACCTCCCCCTGGTGAAACCATGCTGCCTTGGGTCCTGTAGTCCATTGACAACCAGATGTTCCACCAATCTCTCCTTCAGTAGTGCTTCCATGATCTTCCCCACTACCGAGGTGAGGCCGACTGGTCTGTAGTTCCCTGCTTCCTCTTTGTTCCCACTTTTGTATAAGGGGACTACATCTGCTGTCCTCCAGTCTTTGGGTACCTCCCCTGTTTCCAGTGATCGGCTAAACAGGATAGCCAGAGGTTCAGCCACCACCTCTCTTAGTTCTTTAAGGACCCTGGGTGTTTGCCGTCGCCCATTGCTTTATCAACTCTTATTACTTCCAGTTCCTTCAGGACCCTTTCTTGTGTAAAGGACTTGTATCCATTTCTGCACCATTCTCACCCCTTGTACTCCCTTCAGACCCATTACCCCCTCTTCCTCAGTAAAGACTGAGCAGAAATACCTATTCAATATGTCAGCTTTACTGTTGTCATCCTCCACGCGCTCCCATCCTCCCCCTTCAGTCTCACTATCCCTCCCTTTGTCTTTCTTTTTCACTTATGTACCTGTAAAAGGTTTTGTCCCCTCTACCCACTGATTTTGCAATGTGTTCTTCTGTATGAGCTTTGGCTTCCCTTACTGACCTCCTGCCTCCCTTTGCTTCTCCTGGTACTTCTCCCTATCCCCTTCTGCCTGTGTCTTTTTGTATTGCCTGAATGCAATCTTTTGGCTCTTTCTTTGCTACCTCTTTGGAAAACCATAATGGTCTCCTCTTCCTTTCCTCTTGCTAACCTGCTTAATGCATAATTCTGTTGTTCTTGTAATCCCCATTTTAAATACAGCTCACTGTTTCTTAACCCTGATTCCTGTCCCATTCCCTTAATGCCTCTTTCAAGTATCTCCCATTTTCCCAAAGTCTCCCCCTAAAATCCAGGATACGTGTTTTTGTGTGGTTTGGTTCTGCTCTTTCTGTGATTTCAAACCACAATGACTGGTGGTCACTGTTCCCCAGGTGCTCCCCCACTGTTACCCCCATCACACTGTCCCTGTTTGTGAGCACAAGGTCCAATATTGCCTTCTGCCGAGTTGGTTCCATGACCAGTTGCTTGAGGAAGGCACCCTGAAGGGAGTCCAGGATAAATCTGCTCCTAGTTGATGCTGCTGCTGGGATGCTCCAGTTCACATCTGGAATATTGAAGTCTCCAACCAGTACTACCTCACCCTTGTCTGCCATCCTTTGGATGGCTAGCATCAGCTCCCTATCTGTTTCTTCCTCCTGGGCTGGTGGTCTATAGACCACACCTGTGCGGATGGCTGTCCCCATTTTCCTTTCCAGCTTAACCCACAGTATCTCACCCCATTTTGTTCCTCCTGGATCTCTGTGGCCCTTATGTCATTTTTCACATACAGTGCCACTCCTCCTCCCTTCCTGCCTGCTCTGTCTCTTCTGAATATGTTGTAGCCAGGTATGGCCATCTCCCAGTCATGGTTATCATTACACCAGGTTTCAGTGATGGGGTGGGGTGGTTGTGTGGTTTTCGGATGAGGGGTGTGCCCATTGGTGACTATGTTTGGATGGGTGTCAATTGTGCGATGCCGGAATGTGGACTGTGCCCACCCCGTATTGCGGCAGTGTTGCCGAGCACTACATTGGTGCATGCATCACTGACGTGTGTGGCCGCTGGGGCCCGGCACCCTGATTCCCACCTCGCTGTGCTCTGTTGCCTGAGTGTGCACCACGTAGGGCAGTTTACAGCTGGTTTCTGTCTGTGTAATGTGCTCGCTGGGTGATCATATGCCCTTCTTCCATAGCTGGCATTGTGCATGTGTGCCCACTGTTCCACGTGTGCAATGTACATGGCTCCACCCCTCTGCTGCTGTGTAGGCCCCTTGCTGTGCAGGTTCACATGGGTTCACTGCATACGGCTCTGCATGCTGGTTGTGTATGCCTTGTGCTGGTGGCTTCCATGCATTCTGCGTATATATGCCTGTGTGTGTGGCTTGCGCAGGGTGCGTAGTGTTGCAGAATGTTGATGAATAGGCCCCATAGAGAATAATGGCTAGGCAGGTGTGTGTTATGATGTTTTGTTTACACACGCAAGATGAGTGATGAGCCATAATCCCTCGAGAGCAAAACTCAAGAGGTTTATGAGATCTTATAAAATGGGCCTTAGAAATTCAGCAATCTGATTGGCTACTACATCTTCTGAGCTGTGTCCTTATCAGAAGATATAGTAGCCTACCGGCACGTACTGCCACTCCTGAGCCCAATAACAACAAAAATCAGTGAGCTCTGCCAACACTAAATACAAACACTGACTGGCAGAGCTCACTGAAGTGGTTGTGCCAGCAGCTAAGGCACCCGGTAGAGCAATACCATAGCCTTCCCCACCTCCCTGGAGCAAAGCATCATTTTGGACCAGTTCCACGTCACAAAAAAAATATATTTTTTAAATGTTACAGTACCTCTCACTGTACAACACCAGCTTCTCCAATGAATCCGGTAAACAGACTGGATCGCGAAGAAATAACTGACTGCGTGCTCCAACTGATTCCCCGGCCGCCAGGACATGGCTTTCAAAGCACAGCGAGGCTCCTCTTTATGTTGGTTAACACACACATAATAAAAACAGTAACCATCTCTGTCACCTGATCGGGTTGTGGCATTATCAGTGTGGCACCCAACCTCGCTCAGCAAAACCAGACTGCAATCTCGAAAGTCCACAGCGGTCTCCCAAGCGGAACCGGAAGTCGGTCCTCAACACTCGACTCAGTCAACTTTCACCTCTACATGCTAAAAAGATGTCTCACATTCAAGATCTCTAAACAAAAGAAACTAGACACTATACTAAAATGAATCTTGTCAGGAAATCTGTTCACAGTGCAGACCACGATCTCAAAAGTTCATTGAAAAACAAGAAGTAACTGTTTAGCAGTCATCTCGATCACTCAGCTATGGTCAGAAATCTTCAAAATAAAATTAAAAGTATCATCTCTCCTCTGCTGTATTAACAGTGTACAGTATGAACATTTGTAACACAACCAGTATCTGTGTGTGTGTGTGTGTGTGTGTGTGTGGCACCATGCAGTGGACATCACACATCACAGAAAATACAGAAATAGAGGGACTATTTTACCACTATCCTTAATAAAACCTCAATTGTTTTACTCATTTTTTATTTTTTATTAAATGCTTACTTAGAGCCCCATTTTATAAGTGCAATAACACACTCTGAGGTGTGGGTTATCAGTCACCTGATAAGAGCATGCCCAGGTGCATAAGGCACTAGGCGCAAGAGCCTCATGCCATAGTACACACCTGGACGTGCTCTTATCATTTGACAACCCACACCTCATTTGTGTTTTTGCTTGCATCACTCACTGAGGGTGTGTAAAAGAACATCATTAATAAACACCTGCCTTGACTTTATATTTTATAATTACTAGTGCATTTTACTGTAGTACTGCAAGAGCAGTCAGTCAGTCAGCTGCAGTCAGTTCCCGATCTGACTGACTGACTACTGAAGCTCTGACCAAAACGTGAGTACTGCAGGATCAACCACATAAATATTAACAAAAGTTAATACTTTACTTGTGAGGGGAAGACAATTAACATGAACAGTAAAGCATAATGTGATAGAAGCATAGAAACATAGAAAAAGAATGCCTGGCCCATCTAGTCTTCCCAAGTGTTCTCTGCCTATAGTACATCTGGAGACCCTTTTTGATCTCTGGCAACCCTCCTGCCTCCCTGCCTCTGCCCTAATATACCTCTATGTTTATTCCATGCATGTTTGCAGTGCCCCACTGTTTTAGCCTCCACTACTTCAGCTGGCAGTCTGTTCTAGTTGTCTACCAGCCTTTCAGTGAAGAAATATTTCCTAATATCTCTCCTGAACTCCCCCCCCCCACTTCACCAAATGCATCCTAGTCCTGGTTCCTGTCCTCATTTAGAAGAGACTCCCCTGTTTACCTTTGTGAGGTACTATTCTTGTAGGTCTCAATCATGTCATGTGATTATGCTTGGAAACCTGTTTAATATGAACAATTTATTTTATTTATTTATTTAGTTTTTGTTAACTGGGTAGGTGCACTAGCCATAAAATGACTATTTTCAGGCACGACCCTTTATACAATAAAGCACATGTGATTCTGTTTGGAAATTTGTATAAATACGAAAAAACAAAACTGAAAAATTGAATCAGTTTTTAAAGCTTTTCTGAAATACCTGGTTGTGATTTCATAAGACACCAGTTTCAAATTAACCCTGTAGTGTAGCACTATGTGGCTTTATAGTGTGGTGTCAACTACATGTAAACCTCTTCAGTGTGACACTCGTGCCAGTACACCTGACATAGTATGTGTTCCTCCTCCCAGCCAATGCACTCCAATCCATTGCTTCGCAGCAGGATGACGTTCTCTGTGATAAAGATGTTACACTTTCCTGCATGAGAAACTGAAGCAACTGTCAGTGAATTACATTGTGTTCCAGTGGTATCCCGCAAGAGATCACTGGCAGAATCTAATAAGAGCTCTTCACTCTACCCAGTTACTATAAGGTGTGGTCTCCTTGTCTGTCTTCCCCACTGCACAAACTAGACCCCTTCTTTCCATTACATGAGAGACATGGAGCCTATAAACCTCCTTGAGGCCTTAAAAGCTTCCCTCACCCCAGTGAGTCTGTCCCAGTTTTCATCACCCTTTAGGCCTTAAAACCATGTAGTTCTGCTTGTTTCCTGAGGAACCAGTAGAGATGGACATAGCTGTTCAGTATGGTAGGACATCCCCTCCCATCCTGTAAATGTGAAAGAGTGGTTGTAGAGATGGCTTCTTCTACTTACTACTCGCCTTATGTTCATTCTATGTAGTAGATTGGTGGCAGTTGTTTACCCTGCCCCAACATTTCCACTTACCCTTCACCTCACCCTCTTCCTCAGGCTGCTTGCTCTACACAGCTGAGACTTCTTTCCTCTCTTTCTCTTGTTCCAGAATAAGGACCAAATCAGAGGCTGCAGAACCTACTCCCTCCCATGTCTTTCCTAAGTACCCTAGCCACCTCCCCCTTAAGAGGAAGTCCAGGTTTTGGGGCTAGATACTCAATGTGTTTCCCATATATACAGTACAGTATGTATGAATTCAAGTTTTACATTAGAGTACCCATCCTGAATACGTTATCCAAATTTTAAGACTTTATGCCATAGAACTGAACTTGCATTCTTTTCATTGCCTGTGTATGTTTTGTTTGCTCATGTCATTGTTGAGAAATGAATAAAGATGATTAACTGTAATAAAATCTCTCCCTCTTGGCAGATGCACTGTACATTCCCACCTGTGGTTATCCTGAAAGCAGTATTTGAGAAGGGAGTGCTACCTTCTGTGGCAAGCTACCCCACTATTAGTCCTTATTGGTAGACAAAATTCTATTATATATAGGATTTTTGTGTAATTCTGTGTATATATACATATCACAAAATGCCAGTGTTAATACAAAGGCACATAAAGAAAAGACTGGATTTTTTTTTAAAAGATTTTGACCTTCCTTTGATCTGGAAGGTCAACTTGCTTGCCAGGAATCTGACAGGTTATTGTCAAAGGCTTTGGGGATAACTGATCAAAGGGGTATTTCCAATAGTTAACTGACCAAGGGAAACTGAGGTGAATAAAATGTTCAGGAGATGGCCCCTTTTGAATTTCAAAAAGCAGGATGCTGTGATCCAAGGTATTGCCTTTGATGATATGAAGGGAAAAAACAGGAAACACCCTTCTAACATACCTGCATGAGATTGTAATATCAGGCATCATAAATGTAGGCTGGGTAACATCACCAGGTGGCAGAACATTATGTTGCGGAAGCGGAAGAGTGACACCTGCTGGCCTAAAATGGAAGGACCAGCCTCTATTCACAGACAGATATATAAATAGCTCAAATCAGGGCATTTATACACATTTCCATCTGGACACTGTGCCTGACACACCAGGAACAAAACTTCTGAAACCCAGTGTGGCTGCCTGGACTAAAAGAACTGAAAACCTTTATTTACTTTTTCTGGACTTCAATTCACTGCAAATATAAGATAGACTTTTTAGCTAATCATTTTAGTGTGTTCACATGTATATATTTTTCCATTTTTTTCCCGTATACTGTAACCCAAATTAGAGTATTCTCTTTTTAATTGTAACTGTATTTATTTAAGTATTTTAGTAAAACTTTTGTTTTCTAAAGAATATCTGCCTGGGTGAGAATTGCTTATATTGCATGTGGGACTGTAAAAGGTTTATTAATAATCTGTGAAGACTGTTATTGCCAAAGGGGTCTCACCAATAGCAACCAAATTGAGTAAAAGGGTCTGTAAGGGACATCTAAAAGGACAGGGAGAATACCAGAGTCTGCAAGGATTTTGAACCAAGCTGTTGCATGTCCTGTAGGAAGAAGGCCAAATCAGGTGTTATGCTGCTACCCCCAAAGAGAGTGTTATGCCTGAGTCTTCCTCTTTGTGTAATAGCCAAGAAAGGGTTCATATCTGGTTGTAAGACTCAAGACTGGTATTTCACCCTTATCCAGAGCTAGAGGAATGCCCTGGGTCCTCGTGGCAGAGGTGCAGTCATCACCTCAGCAAGTATTTAAAAAGGATGAGGTAGGTATCCCTATTCCCCCTCCATCATGGATTGCACTTAAGGGTGGGCACTGTGAGATCAGTGGACCTGACCCCCAGGAGTGGGTTTGTGACAGATATAGTGTGCAGCGGTGGGATCTGAGAGATTTAATAGCATGCTGTTGTGATTCAAGATATTGGTGGCACAGGCATAACAGCTGGACTCAAGCCCAGTGTATCAGATTGATAAACCATAAACAGTCCACACACAGTCAAGGCAGAGATTAAAAAAAAGAAATACATAATTTGGTTAAAGTATAAAGTTCCCTACCTGTTTTAATTTTTTTTATTGTGTATAAATCTAGTGTAGCAGTAGTTAGGGAAGAAGATGGCTTCCATCTACAGTGAATACACTGCAGAATACCTAAAGCAGTTGTGTCAGCAACGAGCAGTCCAGTGCAAGAGGCGAACCAAAAAGCACCTCATGGCGGCTCTTGTGGAAGCCAACGAGCTAGCAACTGCTCAGGATCTCAAGTCACAGTCGGTGGCTGAAAGGGACCAGATCTTGGGATGGCTGAAAGGGACCAGATCTTGGGGTGGGGGTGCCAAGGTGCATCGCAGAGTCCATTGCCTAAGTGACAGGTTTAAATGCTTCCTTGGCAAGCTTTTAAACTAGCCATGGGGGGAGGTGCTAATAAGAGGCAGGAAATTTCAAGCCTCCCCCCACAAAACATGACAGGTAGTAAGGTAAACACTGAGGTACAGTGCTCAAGAGAGGGCAGGATGGGGTAAATGGAAAAATAGACAAGGGCCAAAAGAGCAGGGATGGGGGGAAAAGGATAAAGCCAACATTAAATGGAGGTCAATGAGTACCAATGCCCGTAGTCTGGGAAACAAGCTTCCTGAGCTAGTAGCTTTGATGGAAGATGAACAATTGGATATTGTGGCAGTCACAGAAACATGGTACATAGAGAACCATGACTGGGATGTCAACATACCAGGGTACACAGTTTACAGAAGGGACAGGGAAGGGAAAAGAGGAGGTGGAGTAGCTCTCTACATAAGGGAAGAGATCAAAGCTACAGAACTAAAAAGTAAAGGGGGAGGACAAGAGGCACTCTGGGTCACCTGGGAGACAGGGAATGGCACCACAATCTGCACAGGGGTTGTATACAGACCCCCCCATCTCAAGGGGAGGAAATGGACAAGAAAATGATAGAGGACATTCTCAAAATGGCTGAAAAGGGGAGATACTGTTGATGGGGGACCTGAATATGCCAGATGTTAACTGGATGACATGTACTGCAGCCACATCCAAGCACAGGGTCATTCTCGATGCCCTGCAGGGGGCAGGCCTTAGACAGCTAGTGTTGAAACCCACTCTGGATGGAGCAATACTAGACCTGGTACTCTCAAATGGAGAGAGGATTACAAATTTAGAAGTCAGCAGACATCTGGGAACAAGTGACCACTGCACAGTGTGCTCCGCAATAAGCACAACCATGGAGATGAACCATACAAAAACAAGCATACTGGACTTTAGAAGGGCTGACTTTGGCAAAATGGGTGAATACCTGAGGAATACACTAGCAAATGGCCAAAAAGGAGGGGTGGAAGAACAAAGGAGAAAAATCAAAACTGCCATCATAGAGGCAACAAGCCTTTGTGTGAAACAGATAAAGAAAACAAAGTGGAGTAAAAAACCACTATGGTTCTCAAAAGAGGTGGCAGGGAAGGTTAAGGAGAAAAAGGATGCATTCAAAAAGTATGAGGAATCACAGAAGGAGCATGACAGGGAACTGTATCAATTAAAGCAGAAAGAAGTGGGGAAGACAGTCAGAATAGCAAAAGCCCAAACCAAGGAAAAAATAGCCAATTCAGTTAAGAAGGGGGATAAAACATTTTATAGGTACATTAGGGAGCATAGAAAGGTTAAGGGAGGAATAGTGAAGATTAATAAGGGAGTGGGGAAGTGGGCAGAGGGAGACAGTGAAAAGGCAGAGTTACTGAATGAATACTTTTGCTCAGTATTCACAAAAGAAGATGAGGAGGAGTTACCTAAACCAGACAATAGAACCACTATGGGTAGGGGGGTTGACACCAGTCCATTTACAGAAGAAAGAGTCCTGAAAGAACTCCTAAAACTCAAGGTGGACAAAGCAAAGGGGCCTGACAGGATTCACCCCAGAATCCTAAAAGAACTAAGGGAGGACCTAGTGACACCACTGACCACACTTTTTAACAAATCATGGGAGGATGGTGTGGTACCTGAGGACTGGAGGAGGGCAGATGTGATTCCCCTTCACAAAAGTGGGAGCAAGGCGGAAGCAGGAAACTACAGACCTGTAAGTTTGACCTCAGTGGTAGGGAAAATGATGGAATCACTTCTGAAAGAAAGAATTGTAGAGAACCTAGAGGCCAGCTGGGCACAGGACCAAAAGCAGCTTGGATTTACAGCAGGAAGGTTATGCCAGATGAATCTAATAGATTTCTTTGACTGGGTGACCAAAGTAATAGACCAGGGAAGGGCTGTGGATATGGCCTACCTAAATTTTAGCAAGGCATTTGACACAGTCCCCCACAAAAGATTGATAATCAAGTTAGCCAGCCTGGGAGTGAGTCCTAGGGTGGTAGTCTGGGTAGCAAACTGGCTGTAAAACAGGACACAGAAGGTAATAGTGAATGGAACACATTCTGAAGAAAGGGGGTCACTAATGGAGTACCTCAGGGCTCAGTGCTAGGTCCAGTCCTCTTTAACATCTTTATAGGTGACATTACAGAGGGTCTGGAGGGAAAGGTATGCCTCTTTGCAGATGACACAATGATCTGTAACAGAGTTGATACACAAGGTGGGGTAGGAAGGATGAGAAGGGACTTGGCAAGGTTGGAGGAATGGTCAGACATATGGCAACTTAGATTCAATGCAAAGAAGTGCAAAGTAATGCACCTGGGAAACAAAAACCCAGGAGAAGAGTACACAATAGCAGGGGAGGTACTAACAACAACAGAAATGCAAAGGGACCTGGGGGTAGTTATATCAGATGATCTAAAGGTAGGTAAGCAATGTGAGAAGACAATAAGGAGAGCCAGGGTGATACTGGGATGCATAAGAAGGGGCATCACAAGTAGAAAAAGGGAAGTGGTTATCCCTCTATACAGACAGTTGGTGAGACCCCATCTGGAGTACTGTGTGCAGTTTTGGAGACCTCATCTATGCAAGGACATAGACAGGATGGAAGCAGTCCAGAGGAGGGCAACTAAAATGGTGCAGGGTCTGCATCAGAAACCATATGAAGAGAGACTGAGAGAGCTTAATATGTATACCCTTGATGAAAGGAGGGACAGGGAGACATGATAGAAATGTTCAAGTACCTCAAGGGAATCAACAAAGTCCAGGAGGGTAGCATCTTTCAGAAAAAGAGATTTGTAAGAACAAGGGGGCACAATTTAAAGATAGAGGGGGGGTGGTTCAGGAGTAATGTGAGGACATTTTTTTTTCACGGATAGAGTGGTGGACACATGGAACCGCCTTCCTGGAGAGGCTGTGGGGTCTAAAACAGTGGAGGAATTCAAACATGCATGGGACAGACATAAGGCAATTATAGTGGGGGGTGGCAGGAAGTAGGTTGTTGGATAACTAAAATCTGCAGCTTATCCAGTAGGTAGGGAAATGGGCAGACTGGGTGGGCCAAGTAGTTCTTATCTGCCGTCAAAGTCTATGTTTCTATGTCCCGGGGAGGAGGACAGTGATACCAGAGGGAACTCAGAGCCACAGCACCAGGGGAGAGTCACCACAAAGCTGGAGCTAAAAGGGATCAGGCTGTAGCTAGAGTTGAGGAGATTGGAGCTGGAATTCATGCAGAAAAGGTTTGAAGCCCAATAGCAGAGGGGATTTGAGCAGAGGAAGTTCGAGCTGGAGATGCAGGGGAAAAAAAACAGCATCAGAGAGATGCCAAGGAAAAAAAAGGCAGCTTTAGAGAAAGGCAAAGGAAAATGAAAAACAGCTTCAGAGAGAGAGGCTGAGAGAGGGGAAAGAGTGCCAGAGGGAATTCAAACTGGCAAAGCTAAGACTCCAACTACATGCTCCAGAGGAGGTAGGTGGCAGGGGTGAACCTGGAACTCCAGGACTGAGGTACAAGTTAAATTCTAAATTAATAGCTGAATTTAAAGAGGGGGAGGATATGGATGCATTTCTAAATTTGTTTGAAAAGGTCTGTATCCAGGCTAAAATACCCAGGGAGTCCTGGAGCTTTCAGCTATCCCTGCTGCTTACTGGGAAAGAAAGTGAGGCACTAGGACAAATGAACAATCAGGACAGTAGTAATTATGAGAAACTTAAAGCTGCATTACTTAAAATGTATGACTTAATGCCTGAAACATACAGGGTTAAGTTCCGTAAGCTCTGGAGAAGCCCTGACATGAGCTATGAGGAACTTGCCACAAAGCAACGTCAGTTTTTGAAATGGTGGTGGGAGGGAGTGGAAGCAAACTCTGTAGAGAAATTTGAGGAGGTTATACTTCTGGAACAATTCTATTGAGCTTGCCCAGCAGAGCTAAACACCTGAAGAGAGGACTGAGACCCCAAAACAGTGTAGTATGCTGCTGAGCTCTCGGACCACTATACCAGGAACAGGCCTTCTCTGAAAGGAGTGGGGTGGGCATGGCAGCGCAGAAAGGGAAAAATGTGCCTTCAGGGCAGCTAAAACCCTCACTGCCTCCACAGAAAGGGGGAAGTCCCAGGTTACAAAAAAAATAATTTATTGGATAAAAGAAATGATGATTGTTGGTTTTGCAAACAGCCAGGGCATCTTGCTAGACAGTGTCCTAAAAAGGCACAGAGTGGGCAAAGTGGTGCTTGAACAGAGTTGGGTGTGCTGTATATCCCTGAAAGCATGCCTATAAACACGAGGGAGCACACACACCCGGTTACTGTGACTGGGGTGCACACCCATGGGTTAAGGGACACGGGGACATCTCTTACCTTAGTAAAAGGGGATCTGATTAAGCCTGAACAGCTTATACCTAATCAGTTTGTAACAGTAAGGGGATTTACCAGGGAGGAAAAAACTCTGCCACTAGCTAGTGTTCTCTTGGACTGGGGTGAGACAGGAGAGAGGGTACAAAAAATGACCGTGGCAGACAACTTCGCCATGGATGTGATTATAGGGAACAATCTCCAGAAGGAGGTGGTGTGCGTGGTTACCCACAATCAGACAGCAAAGGCTGATTGTAGTTCCCTGGACCCCATAGAAGCCCCTGTGGAAAATAATGGGAGGCTGGTTCCCCAGCCTGTGTCTCCTGAAATGGGGAGTAGTGAAAGGGAGGTAGGTCTTCCCCAAGTAGCAGTTCACAAAACACCTACAGAAGGTTACTCTGAAGAAGGAGGTGTAACCAGTGGTCAGAAGGTTAGGGGTGGTAGTGACCCTGAATGGCCTGATGCTAGAGCTATGAACCCCTGTTTCGGAACTGAAGGGGACATATCCCATGCCTTGGAAAAATGTGAACAATTTTCAGCTGTTCAGAGGACTAATCCTAGTTTGGAGAGGCTGAGGGCTTGTGCAGAATCTAACTGGACACAGGGAGGTGACATGAGACATAGAGTATATTGGGACAATGGACTGTTGTATATGCAGGACATAGGAACAGAGGGAGGGGTGATGGGCAGGCAGCTTTTCATTCCCCAAGGGTACCATGAGTGGTTGTTCAAGAATGCTCATGATATCCCAATGTCCGGACATCTGGGAATCACATGCACCATGCAGTGATTGGCCCAGAATTTCTACTGGCCCAACTTCACCCAGCAGGTGAAGGAATAGTGCAAGTCTTGTCACTGGTGCCAACAAATAGGGAAAGCAGGTAGTAAAACCAAAGCTGCCCTAATTCCCTTGTCCACTGTAGAGGAGCCATTCCAGAGAGTAGGAACTGACAATGTTGGACCTTGGAATACCCCAAGCAACTCTGGGAAGAGGTTTATCCTGACGGTGGTAGATTATGCCACCCAATACCCAGAGGCAGTTGCTCTATCCTTACTTAGGACAGACAAAGTGGCAGACACCTTGCTAGGGATGTTCTCTCATGTCTGGTTTACACAGGAGGTTATCACTGATTGAAGGGGTACCTTCATGTCAGACCTGACAAACTGTTTGTGGGAGAAGTGTGGGGTGGTGCAGAGATGCACAACATCTTATCATCTGCAAACCAGTGGGCTTGTGGAAAGGTTTAATGGTACCCTAAAATCGATGCTCCAAGCATTTGCTGAACAGCTTGGGAGGGGCCGGGAGAAATACCTTCTCCACCTGTTGTTCGCATACAGGGAGGTGCCCCAAGAGTCAACAGGATTCTCCCCCTCCAAACTCTTATATGGACATAGGGTGCATGGGCCCCTAGACTTGATTCAGAAAGACTGGGAAGGCAAGCACACCACCCAGGGAACTCCCATAGTGGAGAATGTCCTAACATTTAGGATAAACCCACTGAAGGAGCTTATGGGAGAAGCCCAGGGCAGCCTGTTAGCCTCCTAGTGGAAGCAAAAGGTCTAGTATGACCACAGAGCCAGAGCTCACTTTTAAAGTGTAGGTCAGAAAGTCATGGTCCTAATTCCGGTTTGGAAGGATAAGATGCAGGCTGAGTGGGCAGGACCATACAAGGTAGTCTGACAGGTTAATGATGTGAACTATATTGTAGAACTGCCTGACAGGAGATATACCCATAGAATGTACCATGTCAACATGATGAAGCCATATGCAAATAGGGCAGACTTGGTATTTGCAGTGTGTAGTCCTAGGGAGGGGACAGATGAAGAAGACCCCCTACTGGACTTGCTGGAGAAAAGCAAGATGGAGTCCTCTGTGGAGGCAATCAAACTTGCCACTGTTGACACCAGAACAGGCCCAGGAAGTGAGTGAGTGAGTGAGGTTTTTGTGGACTTTGTCCCTTTGTTCATGGCCAGGCTGGGACATACCCCCTTAACAACACACAACGCAGATACTGGAACACAGTTACCCATCCGACGAACAGTCTATCAGGTGTCTGAGGCTGTCCTCAAGGACATTAGGAGGGAAGTGGAGGAAATGCTGGATTTCTAGTTCCTGGGCCTCACCAGTAGTCCTCGTTCCCAAGCCGGATGGCTTTACTCGTTTTTGTGCGGACTATCGTGAACTCAATGAAGTCACAAAGTCTGATGCCTACCCAGTGCCATGAACGAACAAACTACTGGATGAGTTGGGAGGGGCGACATGCAGTACCTTACCACCACTGACTTGACAAAAGGGTATTTACAGGTGGAGTTAACTGCCAGAGTTAAGTAGAGGTCAGCCTTCATCACTCCAATAGCATTATTCAAGTTCAAGGTAATACCTTTTGGAATGAAGAAAGCCCCTGCCACCTTCCAAAGACTGGTCAACCAGGTGTTACATGGCACTGAAGAGTATGCAGTGGCATATCTGGATATCTGGATGATATAGCCATCTTCAGTACCAGTTGGAAGGAACACCTGTTACATCTGAAGGAAGTGTTGGGCAGGATACAGAGGGCAGGGCTCACTGTCAAGGCTGAAAAGTGCAGGTGGCCATGGTGAAGGTGGCATACCTAGGACATGTAGTAGGGTGGGGGAAGCTTCACCCTAATCAAGCCAAGATTGAGGTGATAGAGGTGTGGTCCAGGCCTGAAACCCAGAAGCAGGTTCAGAGTTTCCTAGGGACAGCCAGGTACTATCGAATGTGTCTGCCAAATTACAGTACCCTGGCAGCTCCCATCTCTGGCCTGCTAAAGAAAAGAATGTCCAAAAACATAAAATTGGAGCCAGCCTGTAAATGAGCCTTTGCCCAGCTAAAGGAGGCATTGTGCAGTGTCCCTGTGCTTGCAAGTCCAGATTACAGCAAGCTATTTGTAGTCCAGAGAAAGACATGCCTCAGATGTGGGGATTGGAGCAGTCGTCAGCCAGACCTCTAATTAAGGGAAAGATCACCCAATAGTGTACCTTAGCAAAAAGTTGCTTCCCTGGGGGCAGGCATATTCTACAATTGAAAAGGAATGCCTTGCGCTGATATGGGCCCTGAAGAAATTAAAGCCATTCTTCTATGGGAGGCACTTCGAGGTACTGACTGATCATAACCCCCTGGTGTGTCTGACACAGACCGGTAAAATTAATGGTAATTTCTGAAGGTGGAGTATTGCCTTACAGGGCTATATTAAGACCATTACCCACAGTGCTGGATTGGCCAATGCCAATGCAGATGGATTACCTTGCCAATTAGAGCAGTGAACAGAATTTGAGAAAATCATACCATGCATAGGGATGGCTTCCCACAAATTCAGTCTAGGAGGGAAGGGTGTTGCATGCCACCCCACTGTTAGTCCTTATTGGTAGACATAGTTCTTTTGTATATATGTGTTTTGTATATATATATATATATATATATATATATATATATATACCACAAAATGCCCATGTTAATGCAAAGACACACAGAGAAAAACTGAATTTAAAAAAAAAAGGTTTTGACCTTCCTTTGATCTGGAAGGCCAACTTGCTTGACAGGATTTTGACAGGTTATTGTCAAAAGCTTTGGGGATAACTGATCAAAGGGGTATTTACAATAGTTAACTGACCAAGGGAAACAGAGGCGAATAAAATGTTCAGGAGATGGCCCCTTTTGAATTTCAAAAAGCAGGATGCTGTGATCCAAGGTATTGCCTTTGATGAGATGAAAGGAAAAAACAGGAAACTTCCTTCTAACAGAACTGTGTGAGATTGTAATGTCAGGCGTCATAAATGCAGGCTGGGAAACAACACCAGGTGGCAGAACATTGTGTTGGAGAAGCACAAGAGTGACACCTGGTGGCTTAAAATGGAAGGGTCAGCCTCTATCCACAGGTATATAAATAGCCCAAATCAGGGCATTTACACACACACACACACACACACACACACACACACACACACACACCTCATTTTTTCATCTGGGCACTCTGCCTGACACACCAGGAACAAAACTGCTGAAATCCAGTGTGGCTGCCTGGATTAAAGGAACTGAAAGTCTTCATCTACTTTTTCTGGATTTCAATTCACTGCAGATATAAGGTAGACTTTTTAGCTAACCATTTTAGTGCATTTACATGTATATATTTTTCCATTTGTTTTCCTATATACTGTAACCCAAATTAGAGTATTCTCCTTTTAGTTGTAACTGTATTTATTTAAGTGTTTTAGTAAAACTTTTGTTTTCTAAAGAATATCTACTGGAGCAAGAATTTCTTATATTGTGTGTGTGTGTGACTGTAGAAGGTTTATTAATAGTCTGAGAAAATTGTTATTGCCAAAGGGGTCTCACCAATAGCAACCAAATTGAGTAAAAGGGTATGTAAGGGACATCTGGAAGGATTATAGAAATTAGAGTATTCTCTTTTTGATTGTAACTGTATTTATTTAAGTATTTTAGTAAAACTTTTGTTTTCTAAAGAATATCTGCCTGGGTGAGAATTGCTTATATTGCGTGTGGGACTGTAAAAGGTTTATTAATAATCTGTGAAGACTGTTATTGCCAAAGGGGTCTCACCAATAGCAACCAAATTGAGTAAAAGGGTCTGTAAGGGACATCTGGAAGGACAGGGAGAATACCAGAGTCTGCAAGGATTTTGAACCAGGCTGTTGCATGTCCTGTAGGAAGAAGGCCAAATCATGTGTTACACTGCTACCCCGAAGAGAGTGTGTTGCCTGGATCTTCCTCCTTTGTGTAATAACCAAGAAAGGGTTCATAGTTGGTCACATGACTTGAGACTGGTATTGCGTCCTTATCCAGAGTTAGAGGGATGCCCTGGGTCCTTGTGGTAGAGGTGCAGTCATGACCTTGGCAAGCATTCAAAATGGATGAGGAGGGTATCCCTGCCCCCATCACGGATTGCACTTAAGGGTGGGCACTGTGAGCTCAGTGGACCTGATATCCAGGAGTAGGTTCGTGACATCCTCCCATGCTGGAGGAGGAGACCATCCAGACCTGTGGGATAATCCGTCCTCTCCCTGTTTGCCCTGGGACATGAACCCAGGCTTCCAGAGTCATAGCGTATATTCACTATTGGACTGGCTTGTTGGACAGCCTATTTTAAAGGGATGCTATTCAAGAGCAGGTTACAAACACAGCACATTATAAAATGGGTTCTGAGAATGTTGCTGTCTGATTGGTTGAGAATCATTGTTTAATCCAGCACAATCCCACCTTTCCTTCGGGCTCCTTGAAAGTTTCAAAACACCTTCACTAACATACAGGGTTTCTTGAATGTTCAAGTAACTCCAACTAAAATACACTTTAAAGCACTGTACCTGTTTCACTGTTACAAGCACCACAAAGTCCAGCAAAGGAAAGAAGAGATTCACTTTAATATTTTAAACATTAGTCTCTATTTCTTCCATTTTGTTACTTTGTCTTATCGCACATTTTCATTTTTTTTTATCGCAACTCTTTTTTCACATCTGCTGCGGCGCCTACTGGCGGGGGCATCCAGCCACTGGCCCTGACCGCGGGGAGAGCACCAGGCTCCCTCGCATGATGGGGGGGTTCAGCACAGCCATGGCTGATCTTCTGGAGGGCTCCCCCATCCCTGCCAGCCAGACCAGTGCTGAACCCCACAGCGCGATTCCACGACAGTCCTCCCCACATGGCAGGGTGTGGCCATCAAGCTTCTTGGTCATGCCTAGCCTTTTTCCTTTTTCCATTTTCTCCCCAATGGGAGCACGGATGTGCACCAACGTTCAGACGTCCGCTGTACTCCCCACCTCCAGACATCCGCGCTTCCACAGTACCACCGGGCGTCCCCAGGGACCACCAGAGCACAGTGTGGATCCCACCCTTTCCCCCAGGACTGGGAGAGCAATCATCAGACACTCAATCCCAATCCTCCCCTGCCAACCCCCAACAATCTGGGATTGTTCCCGAACCTGGCTTGCTGGCATGGCGTGAGGTGTTGCGCCCAGCGCCTCACCCCTCAGCGCCACCGGGCCTAGGTGTCTTATCGCATATTTGTAAATAGCAATTCTCATTTTATAAGTGCAGCAATATACTCCAGGTTTTGTGGGTTGTGCTCAGTATACCACTGTTATGAGTGATTAAATCCATTTAGCTTTGCCTTGTGGCTCCAACACTCATAACTGTGGTATATTGAGCCCAACCCAGTCCTTGTCATGTGTCACTGCAGGCACATTGTCCAGTACCTACATTCATATGTACATTGTACTACCGTTTGCTATCTTGTATAGAAATGTCTGTTTTTATTTTGTCTTACAGTATGTGATTATTCTGTACAGGATGATTGTTATAAATAGACCCAATTGTCCTAATCTGTATGCTCCTGGATAACAATAAAATACTATGTCTGTCTGCCTGTCTGTCTGTCTGTTGGTCTGTCTGTCTAACTATCTCTCTCTCTCTCTCTATATATATATATATATACACATACATGCATCTTACGCAACTCATTTCTGTCCCTACCCATCACAATCCCCATTCCCAAAAACCACTCTCTACTCTCTACTGGACTGGGTACTTGCTACTAACCCACACTGTATCATTGATGTTGTACCCTCCCTGAGGCATTCAGTGACCATCATAGAGTACACTGTGTGTGCAAAATTCACTGCCCCAGAGACCACCCCAAAATGATTCAAATCAGGTCCTTCCTGTCAATTGACTTGTTCTCGCTACACTCTGATCTACTTTCTACAGACTGGTCCCCTATCTCTATGGCCAGTAATATCAATCAAGCCCTATAATATTTCAAATCCAAATTGTTATTGGTCTGGGATCAGCATGCTCACCTCAGGAAAACCAGGGTCAGAGATTTTCATCTCCCCTGGATCTCAGCTGAACTTCTGGCCTGCCACCATGCACTCAACCTGGCATGAAAGTCTTATAAGTCCTCTGGCACTCTGGCTAACCTTAACAAGTACAGTGCCTTGTGGAACACTTGTACTAAAGCCACATGGTTAGCTAAGGCTGAGTTCTTTTCCTCCATATTTCAGAACAATCTTAACAACCCCTCAAAGTTCTGGAACGTAATACATGCCCTCTTCTCCTCCACCTCAGTTCCCCTCTCCTGTCCTTAAGGTGGGTGACTCCAGCATTTATGACCCTCCATCTGTCGCCTCAGCTTTCAACTATTTCACCACCTGTGCTTCCTTACTCCTCTCTGCACTCCCCATCACTCCACCCTCCCTCCATCTCCTTTGTCCCTCCCATTATCCCCCTTCTCCTTCTTGTCAGTTACCCCAGCCTCCTCCCTTAAAGCCCTCTTGGCTCTCAAGCCCCAGAAATGTGGGAGCCCTGATGGGCTTGATCCCAACCACCTGACCTCCTTGCACCTGTCATTGCCTTGCCCATCTCCTCCCTGCTCAACTTATAATTCTCTCTTGCTTCAATCACAGATACCTAGAAGCATGCAACTGTCATTCCCCTTCCACAAGGAGGTGATTCATCCTCTTCTGCCAATTTCCTCCCTATCTATCTCCTCCCAACCTTATCCAAACTTCAAGAACACAGTTCTATCTCAACTCTCCCCATCCTCGACTCCTCCTCCTTCTTCACCTCCTTCCAGTCTGGCTTCTGCAAACATCACTCCACCACTTCCTCTCTTCTCGGGCTCACAGACTCCATCCATACAGGCATGGATCAAGGCCTCCTCACTGCTGCCATCTTCGTCAATCTAGTGAAAGGTTTTAACACTGTCTCCCACCCTCTTCTTCTGGCCAAGCTAAAATCAGCAGGTCTATCTGACTCTGCAACCAGCTGGTTGAACTCCTGCCTTGTAGGAAGATCTCAACTAGTGAAAATTGATGAATTCCCCACCCACCAGTACACACTGGCATCCCCAAGGTTTCATTCTTGGTCCATTGATCTTCTCCATATTCCTCATTGACTTCCCCTCATCCTGCTCCTCTGCATCCATCCACATGTATGCAGATGGCATGGTCCTGTTTTCCTCTGGCTGTTCTCCATCAGAGTTAACATCCAGGCTACAACTTGATTTTGATGCTGTCCAAAAATGGTTCAGGGCTAATCAACTATTCCTTAATGCAAAGAAAATGGTCTTCATGTGTTTTGGCACTTGGCAGAGGCTTTCTAGACTCCCTTCCCTCCCTACTTTCCTCACCCTAGATGTGGGTAAAACTGATGATGTGCTCTCATTTAAGTACCTTGGTGTCTGGCTTGACCGCCACCTTAGTTTTTCTTAGCACATATCATAGGTATCATAGGTCTATACTGAGCTGATCGGACTTACATCCATAGTGCTCACTTTATTTCCCATCAGTATGTAAAAACTCATCTAAGCAGCCTTTAAACACATTCATAGATGGACTTTCTATTATTGAGCTTGGTAAGTCATTCCAAATAGTGACCACTCTCTGATTGAACCACTTTTTCCTCTTCCATGTTCTGCATTGTTCTCCCTTGAGTTGGAACTCATGAGCCCTAGTATTATAGTTTTTACTCCTGAATTCTATGCCCAGTTTTTGCCTTAAGTCATGATCAGATAGGAATCTATATAGTAAACACATATCACCCCTTATCCTTCTATACTGTAATGAGAACATGTTAAACGCCTTGAGCCTTATGGTGTAATCCTTAGCCTTCATCCCATTTATGAGTCTAGTTGCCTTCTTTTGTACTCTCTCCAATCTTGCCACATCCTTCTTATTGAATGGAGCCCATACCTGGGCACCATACTCTAGTATGAGTCTAACCAGTGAGGCATACAGTGTAGTCCTGACTGATTTCTCCCTGCTACATATGTGTTTTAAAATACAATTTAATATACCATTTGCTTTGCTGCTGATTTTATTACAACGTGAGCTGAAGTTTAGGTCATTTGAGATGTTAATTCCCAGATCCCTTTCCTCAGTCGTAGTACTTAGTCCTATGTTTCCTAAATGGTAATCTGCATTTCGGTTTTTATTGCCAAGGTGCATAATGGTACATTTCTCAGGATTTAAGTATACATTGTATTTGCTGCACCAAGTATTTATGTAGGCTAATGCTTTTTGTAGCACTATGTGATCCTCTTTTTATGATATCTCCACTCCCAAGTGGCAGTCATCAGCAAATTTGTTTAGCCAAACCTTCCCATTGCTGACTTGCAGTGTGGAGACATAAATGCTAAACAAGCATGTCCCCAACACTGATCCCAGAGGCACTCCACTGGGTACCTCCATCCAATCTGATACAGCACCCCTTATGCTAACTTTTTTTTGAAATTTAGTAAGCTTTATTTTATAAACATGTACAGTCAAATTATGCCTTACATGACATTAAAGAACCAGACACAGCTAAAGAGATAACTGCACAAGTATTACCAAAACACCCTTCCCCATCCCTCTTTTCCCTTCCCTTCATATCCTTCCTCCCTCCCCCACAGGTATCAAAGGTACAATAAGAATCCCTATTTTGGGTTTACTATGATCACAATACATCTTTAAAGGACATCTTTATCCCCCCTTAAAGTAACAACATTATATATATATGGGGTTCCTTGTCCATTCCACATTTAAAGGGTTGTTTGAACCAGTAACAGGGTCTCCAATCTGCTCCATCTCTTATTATACATTTGAGGGCAGTCCCTGAGAATGGCTATTGTTTTTTCAATCCTTAGGTTATATAAGATTTTTTTGAGCCATTTCAAATATGAAATTTCATGTGGATCAAGCCAGTGGCGTAAAACCAATCGGTTGACCGTTGAGGAGATTAAGGCCATATGGAACCTCCTCTCTCTGATAGGGATTAATGAAAGGGTTCCCACAATACAAATCTGAGGGGAAACAAGATCTGTCAATCCCAATAGGAGGTCCATTGCATTCTTTATTTTCTCCCATAGTGGGGCTGCTTTACTGCATTCCCACAAAATATGAAACAGTGAACCCTCTGCAGATGTACATCTAGTGCATGTTACTGCTGGAAGTTTTTGCATTCTATGCAGATGTATTGGGGTAAGGTATATATTGTGCAAGATGTAAAATTGGTTAAGGCGTAGTCTATCATTAGTTAGATATTGGTAGAGATCAATCCAGATATGGTCCCATTCTTTGGGCAATGTGTGCAATGTCCTATCCCAATAATAAGGTTCACCAGTTTTTGTAGGATAAATGTAGGGGAACATAAAGGCCACTATACATGAGACTGAATGGGGTGACCAAGCAAAGTATTGCAAAGTGGAGAGAAAATCTCCTTGATTAGTGTCCCAGTTCGCTGTTCCATACCAGTCTATCAGCATGTGATGGATCGGATATACTCTGAAGATTTGTGATTGTGGGAGCCCGAGATCATAAAGTAAAGTTGGGCTGTCAGATAGTCACCCCCCCTAATATGAGGTCAGAGACATTTTTCCCCATTAACTCTGGCATACAGATGGTTATGCCCTAAAGTTTAAAATTTGGGTTTCTACATACTGGTTGGGAAATATCTTGCATATTTTTATATTTCATAGCTCTACAGAGTTGAGTGTGTACTTTGACAGCAGTGCCTATAACTGTATGTCTCAGTTGTAGAGGTATTCTAGTCGGGAAGATAAAGTACATAGACTCTGGGGAGAGTCCGGTTGCTTCACTCCATTGCCTTTCGATTTGTAGCCAGATGGGTACGTACAATGAGGGGTTCATAGGGTCTGGACTTAAAGTCCATCAGGCATACTTTGAAATATGACTAGCTAAGTAATATAAATAAAGATTTGGCAACTTAAGGCCCCCCAAATGTTTTGGGGCACCCAGCTTTATATAAGATCTACGTGGACTTTTCTTTTTCTAAAGGTAACGAGATATTAATGCATGGCATTTTTTAAACCATGTGAATGGGATATAGAAATTAAACATATGTATAGGATAAAAAATACGGGGAGGATATTCATTTTAATAACACTGATTCTGGCTTTTAGTGACATCGAGAGTACGTTCCATCTGTCTAAATCTTGTGCAGTGGTTACCACTATGTTGTCTAGGTTTAACCTCTTTCTAAAGGTCTGTCTCTGTGTAAGAGTTACCCCTAGATAGGTGAGTTTAGAAGTCCATTCCAGTCCTAGTGATATATAGTCTGCGGGGAGTAAATAACGGTTTAAGGGCATAAGGGTGGTTTTGTCCAGATTTAGTTTATAGTACGAATACCTTTCAAAATGAGAAATAATATGGAAAGCAGCTGGTACTGATATAATAGGATGAGTTAAATGCAACAGAAAGTCATCAGCATAAGCTGAAACTTTAACCTCAAAGCAGCCTAATGTGATACCTTAAATCTGTGGGGAGGAATTCAGAAGTCTAATTAAGGGCTCTAAATAAATATTAAACAGAAGTGGGGAAAGAGAAACATAGAAACATAGACTTTGATGGCAGATAAGGACCGCTAGGCCCATCTAGTCTGCCCATTTCCCTACCTACAGGATAGGCCGCAGATCCTAGTTAACCAACAGCCTATATCTTCCTGCCCCCCACAAGAATTGCCTTATGTCTGTCCCATGCATTCTTGAATTCTCCACAGTTTTAGACCCCACAACTTCCTCAGGAAGGCTGTTCCATGCATTCACTACCCTCTCTGTGAAATAATACTTCCTCACATTGCCCCTGAACCCCTCCTTCTATCTTTAAATTGTGTCCCCTTGTTCTTGCAAGTCTCTTTTTCTGAAAGATGCTACCCTCTTGGACTTTGTTGATTCCTTGAGGCTTGAAAGTTTCTATCATGTCCCCCTCTCCTTCTTTCCTCAAGGGTATACATATTAAGCTCCTTTAGTCTCTCCTCATCACGGCTTCTCTTGCAGACCCTGCACCATTTTAGTTGCCCTCCTCTGGACTGCCTCTATCCTGTCTATGTCCTTGCGGAGATGGGGTCTCCAGAACGACACAGTATTCCAGATGGGGTCTCACCAACTGTCTGTACAGAGGGATAACAACTTCCTATTTTCTGCTGCTGATGCCTCTCCTATACATCCCAGTATACCCCGGCCCTCCCTCTGCCTTCTCATTGCTTGCTAACCTTAAGGTCATCTGATATGATTACCCCAGGTCCCTTTCCTGTTTTGTTGTTATCTACCTCCCACCATTGTGTATTCTTCCCCTGGGTTCTTTGTTTCCCAGGTGCATTATTTTGCACTTTTGCATTGAATCCTAGCTGCTATACGTCTGACCATTCCTCCAACCTTGCCAAGTCCTTTTCATCCTTTCCATGCCTCCTTGTGTATCAACCCTGTTGCAGATCTTTGTGTCATCTGCAAAAGGCATACTTTTCCTTCAGTCCCTCTGCAATGTCACTGATGAAGACATTAAAAAGGACTGGACCCAATACTGAACCCTCAGCGTACCCACTAGTAACTGCCCTTTCTTCAGAGTGGACTCCATTTACAATTACCTTCTGTGTCCTGTTGTCCAGCCAATGTTTTACCCAGGCTACCACCCTGGGACCCACTCCCAGGCTGGTTAATTTGACTAATAATCTTTTGTGTGGGACTGTGTCAAATGCCTTGCTAAAGTCTAGGTAGGCCATGTCCATAGCCCCTCCCTGGTCTACTACTTTGGTCACCCAGTCAAAGAAATCTATTAGATTCGTCTGACATGACCTTCCCACTGTGAACCCATGCTGCCTTGGATCCTGTGCTCCACTGACCTCTAGGTACTCAACTATTCTTTCCTTCAGAAGTGACTCCATCACTTTCCCTACCACAGAGGTCAGACTGACAGGTCTGTAGTTTCCTGCCTCTGTTTTGGTCCCACTTTTGTGAAGGGGAATCACATCTGCCTTCCTCCAGTCCTCAGGTACCACACCATCCTCCCATGATTTATTAAAAAGAGTAGCCAGTGGTTTCACTAGTTCCTTCCTTAATTCTTTTAGAATTCTGGGGTGAATTCCATCAGGACCCATTGCTTTGTCCACCTTCAGTTTTAGGAGTTCTATCAAGACTGCTTCTGTTAATTGGATTAGGCACTTCCCCCTCCTCTTTTGTGAATACTGAGCAGAAATATTCGTTCAGTATTCCTGCTTTTTCACTGTCCCCCTCTGCCCACCCACCGTTCATTCTATTCAGCCTCACTATCCCTCCCTTTGTCTTTCTACGCTCGCTGATGTACCTATAAAAGGTTTTATCCCCCTTCTTAACTGAGTTGGCTATCTTTTCCTCAGTTTGGGCCTTTGCTATTCTGACTTCCCTCCCTGCTTCTTTCTGCCTTAACTGGTACAGCTCTCTGTCCTGCTCCTTCTGTGTTCCTTATACTTCGAATGCTATCTTTTCTTCCTGCTTTCACAGCCACCTTTCTTGAGAACCATAGTGGCTTTTCTTTCATTTGATTTGTTTATTTGCTTCACACAAGGCTTGTTGCCTCTGTGATGGCAGTTTGATGATTCCCCATTGTTGCTCTACACCTCCTTCTAGCCTGTTTGCTAGTGCTTTTCTGAGGCACTCTCCCATCTTGCAAAGTCAGCCTCCTAAGTCCAGTACCCTCACTTTTGTATGGCTTGACTCTGTAGCTGAGTTTAATGTGAACCACACTGTTTGATGGTCACTTGTCCCCAGATGGCAACCACTTCTAGATCTGAGATCCTCTCACCCCCCATTTGAGAGTACGAGGGTCTAAGGTTGCTCCCTCACCAGTGGGTTCTGAAACTAGCTGTCTAATGCCTGCCACCTGTAGGGCATCAAGAATGGCCCTGCTCTTGGATGTGGCTGCAGCAAATGTGCTCCAGTTAACATCTGGCATTCAGGTCTCCCATCAACAGTATCTCCCTTTCTCTGCCATTCTAAGAATGCCTTCCATCATATCCTTGTCCATTCCTTCCCCTGACATGGGGTCTGTACACAACCTATGTCGGATTGTGGTGCCCTTTCCAGTCTCCAAGGTGACCCACAGTGCCTCCTCTCCTCCCTGTTTACTCTTTTGTTCAGTTGCTTTTATCCCTTCCTTTACATGAGAGCTACTCCTCCCTCTTCTCCCTGCCTGTCTCTCCTGTAGGTTATGTACCCTGGTATGTTAACATCCCAGTCATGGTTCTCTGTGCACCATGTTTCTGTGACTGCTACGATATCCAGGCATCCCTCTTCCATTAAGGCCACCAGCTCAGGGAGCTTGTTGCCCAGACTACGGGCATTGGTACTCATTACCCTCCATTTCCTGATGGCCTTACCCCCTTTTGCCCCATCCCTGTCCCTCTTGCCTTTGTCACTTTCTCCATTTACCACTGCCCTTCTCCCTATCGACACCTCCATGTTGGTGTTTGCCACACTTACTACCGTGATTGTTTGGGGGCTAGGATTTTCCTGCTCCTTTCCAGTGCCTCCCCCCTTGGCTAGTTTAAAAGCTTGCCAATGAAGCATTTAAACCTATCACCTAGGATCCTGGTTCCCCTCCCAGACAGATGCAGCCCATCATGCCAGTATAGGCTTGCATCACTCCAGGTGGACCCCCAGTCCCCAATGAAGCCAAATCCCTGAGCTCCACACCAGTTTTTCAACCACTGATTGAATCCCATGGTACGGAACACCCTAGCCTCTCCTATGCCATAGATGGGTAGCTCCTCTGAGAAGGTTACCGTGCGTGCTACTTGACTAAGGCCCCTCCCCAATTCCACAAACTCTTCCTGCACTTTTCTAATCCCTTTCTTAGCCAGGTCATTTGTCCCTAGGTGGACAATGACATCCAGCTCCCTTCCCTGTGCAGCTGCTCTGGCAATCCTGAGGATTTGCTCCCTGTCCCTCCAAGCCATGGCGCCAGGCAGGCACCTTACCTCCTTTCCCTTCCTTGCCCAGTTCTACCTTCCTAACAATGGGTCCCCACCAGGAGTTGTTTCTTTCCCTGCAGGGTCCTGCCACCCTCCTGTGGGTCTCCTTTGTGGAGTTCCCAACATCCTCCTTGGTCTCCACTGTAGGTGCCTCCATAGAGGAACCACTTTGCCAGAATGGCATAGGATTGTGGAGAGGTACAACTGGAGGGATGTGCCTCTGTTCCACCACCTCACCCTCCCTGAGCCCACTGTGGTCCAACCGCTCTCTTTCTTGGCAACCTCTGAGGCAGCGGCAGTGGCACTGGTGGTCCCTGGATGGAAGAGGTCCCAAAATCTGGCCAACTCAGCCTGGAGATGAGCAACCTCCTCCCTCAGCCCAGAGAGGTGCCTGCAGATGGGACAACACCGCATCCTCCAGAACATCTCCTGAAGACTGCTGCCCACAGCCACTGCACTGCACCACTCCAATCATGTCTTATTTCTGGCCCCTTAACTGTTTGCAATCCTTACTCTTTCCTCTGTTTTTTCTCTCTCCTTACTTTCTGCCTGTGTTCCCTTTAAGCTTCTGATTGTCCTGTTCTGAGACAAGAATATCCTATATTTCTCAGTAGACCACTTACTTGTTCAGAGGCAGACCTCCAGCAGCTAGAGGCAGAGAGCTACTCTTGCCCTTCTAGGATGGTGGGTCCTTGGTGGTTCTGTGATCACTCACTTCCTGCCCTAAACAGGAAGTTCCTGTTGTCAGTCAAATCCTGTGCCTATAAAAATAGAACTAGCTTTGGGTGGAGGGGAGGGAGGGAAGGAGGGCAATATAGTCCCAGTAGAGAAGTTCAGTCACACTGCAATCCTTTCTCCTGGTGTCTTCTGCCAAGCTATTAGCAGAATCTTTCTAAGGCAGTCTTTAAATGTAGCTTCCTTCTAGCTTAATCCACTTCCCCTACTTACCAGATCTTTCTACAAGTAATTTAAACCTCACAGCAGTTAAGTCCTTTCAGTCACCTGAGATTTACACCTAGATGACTTTTCAGTAACCCATTCAGTTCAGTTAACCCAAACACACACTTTTTTTTTGTTTGTTTTGTATGTTAGTTTTTTTACCCTAAATTAAAGGTCCAAATACAAAAGTTCTTCTACTTTAGTCCCAGCAGAGAAGTTCAGTCACACAGCAGTCCTTTCTCCTGGTGTTTTCTGCCAAGCTATTAGCAGAATCTTTCTAAGGCAGTCTTTAAATGTAGCTTCCTTCTAGCTAAGCCACTCCCCCTACTTACCAGATCTTTCTACAAGTAATTTAAACCTCACAGCAGTTAAGTCCTTTCAGTCACCTGAGATTTACACCTAGATGACTTTTCAGTTACCCATTCAGTTCAGTTAACCCAAACACACACTTTTTTTTTGTTTTGTATGTTAGTTTTTTTAACCTAAATTAAAGGTCCAAATACAAAAGTTCTTCTACTTTAGTCCCAGCAGAGAAGTTCAGTCACACAGCAGTCCTTTCTCCTGGTGTTTTCTGCCAAGCTAAGAGGGCATCTCTGATGAGTTTCTGAGTGAAGAGAAAATCATTTTCAAAGGATACCATTACAGTAAACCTTAGCATTTGGGTCAGAATATAAAATCTGTATCCACACAATAAAATTCACAGGGAAGCCAAATCTTTCCATTGTCAGAAAAAGAAAATCCCACTGCACCCTGTCAAAGGCCTTCTCTACATCCAGAGATATCAAGGCCATTGGGTTACAGGAATCTCTGGACACAGAGAAGATGTGTTCCAACTTTCGCAGATGGTCCATAGAGGATCTACCCTTCATAAACCCTAATTGTTCAGGCCATATGAGTCCCTCCCAAACTTGCATTATCCTGGTGGCTTAAATTTTAGCCAGAATTTTCATATGACAGTTCATGAGGGATATGGGACAATAGTTGGCAACTTTGTTTGGGGATTTATTGGGATTAGGTAGGACGATTATTAGCGCCATCAGGAGAGAGGGATCAGATATGCCTTTTTCACAGAGGAAAGAGAAAACTTGAGCAAGAATGGGGATTAAATCCTCTGCCAGGGCTTTGTAGAGATTAGCGGGGAAACCATCTGGACCTGGAGATTTATCTGATGCAAGAGCCTGGATGGCAGCTAATATGTCTGATTGGGATATTGGCCAATTTAGGAGGTCTTGTTGTTCATGGGATAGCTGCTGTAGTGGGATAGTTCTCAAATATTCTTGAACATCTACTTTTGAAGGGGCATTGGGGGGACTATACAGTTGTGAATAGAAGCTGTCAAACTCATCAGCAATCTCTACTGGGGAGGTTTTAAGGGAGCCATCGAGTTTGGAGGAGATAACCTTTACCAGACAGAAAGCCTCTTGTTCTCTAAGTCTCATAGCCAGCAAATGCCCTGATTTATCTCCCTGGTCTATATAGGTGGAGTGTGTCTTTAATAATGCATATTCAGACTTTTCCCTTAGCAAATTTGCACAGAAACATAGAAATGTAGAATTTGATGGCAGATAAGGACCACTTGGCCCACCTACTCTGCCCATTTCCCTACCTAATGGATAAGCTGCAGATCCTAGTTAACCAACAGCCTACTTCCTCCTATCCCCCACTAGAATTGCCTTATATCTGTCCCATGCATTCTTGAATTCCCCCACTGTTTTTGACTCTATGACTTCCTCAGGAAGGCTGTTCCATGTATCCACAACCTCTCTGTGAAGAAATACTTCCTCACATTACCTCTAATCCCCCCTCTATCTTCAAATTGTGCCTTGTTTTTACATCTCTTTTTCTGAAAGATGCTACTCTCTTGGACTTTGTTGATTCCCTTGAGGTATTTGCAAGTTTCTATCATGTCTTCCCTCTCCCTCCTTTCCTTGAGGCTATACATCTTTAGTTCCTTTAGTCTTTCTTCATATGTCTTCTGATGCAGACCATGCATCATTTTTGCTGCCCTCCTCTGGACAGCCTCCACCCTGTCTATGTCTTTGTGAAGATGCATATTGATGTCTCACTTTAATGAGCTCTAATTGTTCTTGTTCAGAGGACTCTAGGGTTGGACTATGTTCTAATACCTCTATTTGTGTTAGTAGGGTGCATAAAGAGGCTTCTCTCTTCTTTTTATGAGTAGTTGCAATTTGAAAACATTCCCCGTGGCGTACGCATTTTAAAGCCTCCCATATTTTGTCTCCATCGGTAATAGAGCTTATATTAGATTGCCAAAAGTTTTGGATAAGGGACTGCAGTTTATCTATGACCCAGGGGTCCGTGAGAAGTTATGAGTTTAAATATCCCATCTAATATTCGGATGGGGATTATATATAAGCCAAACTGGAGAATGATCTGACAATAACCTGGGAGCTATTCCAGCATCTGGAATATTGGGCAGGGTTTCAATGCTAACCAAAAAGTAATCAATCCAGGAAGAGGATTTGGAACTGAAGAGTAATAGGTATATTTACGGCTTGTCAGGTAAAAAGTCCTTCAGGGGTCACAGAGATCTCCCATGGTTCTGGAACAGAAGCAGGAGGCTGTTCAGGACACAGGTTTGGTTTTATCTTCTGTTTTAACTGAAATATTTGAATAGTTTTGTACTTGAAATTAGTTCTGTGTGTTAAAAAAACAATTTTGAGTTAGAACTGTTACTTGGGCTGTGATATTGTAACTATTGGGGCTTGGGAACACTTGTTTGGCAGTGATAGTTAGAGTGAAATTTAAATGTGATGTTTGCCTGGTGTTAGGGGGAGGGGAAATTACAAGAATCATCTTGTCTTTCATTGTCCACCTGGGAACAGAAGCAGGAGGCTGTTCAGGACAGAGGTTTGGTTTTATCTTCTGTTTTAACTGAAATATTTGAATAGTTTTGAACTTGAAATTAGTTCTGTGTGTTAAAAATTACTACTTTGAGTTAGAAATGTTACTTGGGCTGTGATATTGTAACTATTGGGGTTTGGGAACACTTGTTTGGCAGTGATAATTAGAGTAAAATTTAAATGTGATGTTTGTCTGGTGGTGGTAGAGTCCTCCAACCCGGCCTGTTTTGTAGGCTTTCTTAAATACTGAAAAGCCACTGGGGGTTGGGATTGAAGGGCTGTGCATTTCTGTTTGTGACTGAAATTTGAAGCAACAGGAACTGGTGGGCCTGTGACATCATACGGTACCTGATGTATGCATACACACACTGTTAGTGGGACTGGACACACATTGGACTGTATATGTTTGTGAGACTTGGGAACTTTATTGATGGGGTTGAAATTGGGTTTGTAAATAACTGCAGTCAGTATAGAGAGAGAGAGACTGTATTCCAGGGGGAAGGGACTGAGAAAAGGGGTGTGTGCCATTATAAACAGAGAGAGACAAACAGGGTGGCCATATTCCACCATGGCAGGTATCTTCGGAAGGGTTGTAGGCTGCACAGGCTGTGGGATGGCAATAATTCTCAATTGGGCCTGGAGAAAGGGAGGCTGCCCACTCGGTAGACAGCTGTCTTGTACCAGGAGTGAAGTATATTGGTTAAGGAATAAGCTGGGGGAGTTGGGGGGTGTCCAAGGATAAGGGGTGTGGATATGGGCAGCAGCAGAAGGGTGGGGCTGAGAGGAGGCTGGGGCAATGCTCAGAAATTACAGGACATTATGTTACAGCAAGCAGGAGGGAGGATATTAGGGACAGAGGACCCTTAGATAGGGATGTTGATGCTAAGGGGAAAGTGTACAGGGTAAACATTCTGAATATAAAGAGAGTGGAGGGGGAAGAGTCAAGAGGGGCTGTTGTGGGGAAGCCTAGAAGAGCAGACATTGAGAAGGGAGGGGCTGTTGTGGGGAAGCCTAAAAGAGCAGACTGTGGGAAGGGAGCTCCTAAGGAGAACAGAGCAAGAGGGGAGGAAGAGGGGCAGATTAGAGGGGCAGTCAGGGGAAACTCAGGTTACTTGATGGAGGCTGGCATAGAGTGTTACAATAAATTTGAGCTACTAAGCAACCTAGAGGGGGAGGAAGGGGTTGGTGGAAATGAGTAAACTGATACAGAGGCCGGAGAGAGGGAGTCGGATACCCATAGGGCATCACAGACCGGCAATGGAAAGGATAGAAATAGTCCTAGAGTTAGAAAGGAAAACATAAATGTTAAGCAGATGGGGGAGATGCAACATATTGCAGACATGAGGGAGGATAGCATGACTGGAGAGAAACTGGGAGACAAGGAGGTGGGGGAGGGGCCCCTTCAGCAGGGGTCTGTACCAAGGATGGAGCCCTAGGTAAGGGGACCCACAGAGGGCTCTGAGGTAGAGGTACTATTACAAGGGGAGGATGGGTGTGTGAAGGGGGAAACCATCAGGGCCAGGATAAATGGTTCGGATAAGAGAGGTTAAAGGGACACCTATTCAGGGGGTCTGAGTTAAGTGGGCAAAATAACAAGGGAGGCAGAAAGGGAGGGTGACAAGGGGTCTCTAATAAGGCAGGAAGACTCCTATGGAATTGAGATCATGAATAAAGGAGGGGATGGGGGGTTGAGATGCATAGTGAGGTAACCATAATGATGATGGCGGTGTTAAGGTTCTGTTATTGGGAGACTCTATGATTAGGGGTATCCAGTGGGAGGTACAGGGGGGTGGATGGCATAGCCAGGTGAATGTAGTGAGTATCTCTGGGCTGACAGTGCACAGAGCAAAGTTCATGGTGTACGAACTGGTTAGGGATTGTGGAGGGAAACTGGATTTCCTGGTGCATTTGGGAACTAACGATCTAGAGGGAAATAGCGTTTTGGAAATCCAAGCAAGGTTTCAAGAACTTGCCAGAGTCTGTTAGGATAATGGATGCAACATTTCCTTTTTGGAGATATTGCCAGTACCAAAGGCCTCAGTGGAGAAAAAAATGAAGATCACAGAGGTTAATGACTGGCTTAGGAAGTGGGGTGAAGAGAGTGGGTTGGGGGTGTTAGGGAACTGGAAAGGAGTTTGGGAGGATAAGGGACTGTATGCCAAGGACAGGCTTCATCTTGCCCCATTAGGGAAGGAAGTCCTTAAACAGGGGATGGCTGACTACATTCAAGAAAGGTGGGGTTTAAACTTGTGGGGGGCGATAAGGGAGGGGCTGACCAGAAGCCCTCTCCTCCAGATGAGGGGAGTAGCCTTCAAACCCAAGGGGGAGGGGGAAACAGACTGGGGTAGAGGTTTCCAGGAGGAGCAGAGGGAGGATGGAAGCATAAGGAACCTGGGTGGGGTTCGACAAAGGATCAGGGATGGGGGTGGTGTTAGTAAATGCCAGGAGCTTGGGAAGCAAGTTGCAGGAGTTCACAGGCCATGCTGTTCGGGAGGGGTGGATGTGAAGGCGGTCATGGAAACGTGGGCCAACAAAAACCATGACTGGGACCTAAACGTCCGGGGGTACACTATGCTTAGGAAGGATAGAAAGGAGGGCAGAGGGGGTGAAGTGGCTATGTTCATTAGAGATGACATAGAAATTGATAGGGTAGAAGAGGCAGAGGGAAACGTGGAGGCCTTATGGGTCACCTTATGAACCCCAGCAGGAGGTAAGGTCAAGCTGGGTGTAGTATATAGGCCCCGGGATGGGTGATGTTCTGGAGGATGGTTTATTGGACAACATCATTGCCCAGTGTGGACCAAAAGGGGAAGGAGTGGTGTTGATGGGGGACCTTAATATGCCAGGTACAAACTGGGGAACCATGTCCTCTAAGGTGGCCAAGGAGCAGAGGCTGCAGGACGGCTTCCAGGATGTGTTATTAACACAGCATGTAATGGAGCCCACAAGGGAGGGGCATGTCCAGGATGTGGTTCTGGCAGATGAGGATCTGGTAAGGGTCCTGGTTGTAGAGGATCCCTGACTGGGAGCGACCACAATACTGTCTGGTTTCAAATAAGCATGGGGAAGGGGAGATCTAGGACACTGGCAGTGGACTTCAGGGGGCAGACTTTGTGGGCAAGGAAATATTCTCAAGGATCACTTGAAGGATTACATCAATGACAAATGTGGAAAAGAGATGGAGGTCATAAGCAGGGGACTTCATGAGGCAGTCAGGACCTGCGCTAAGGTGAAACGTGAAGGAGCAAGGTCACATAAACCATGCTGGTGGTCCAGTGATGTTCAGGTAGTGGTCAAAAAAAAGGCGGCTACAAAAATATAAAACAACAAGAGGATAGGGATAAGAAATGTACCATCTGCATCTAGAAAAGTCACCCGGATGGTGAGGGGGCAAAGTCCAGTAAAGAGCAAAGGCTGGCACAGAGGATACATGCAGGGGAAAAGGGGTTCTTCTGGTACATTGGGGAGCGGAGAAAAACTAAGGGCCACCTCAGCAGATTGAGATCAGAAGGAGGGTGGGTGGAAGAGGCGAGGGAGCAGGCAGAGGTATTAAACGAGTACTCCGACTCTGTGTTTACTAGGGAGAGGGATGGGATATCTACAAAGCAAGGCATGATGGGGATAGAAGCTGCAGTGAGTGGGATCAGGGGAGCAACAGAAATAGAGCAAGAGGGAGGGAAAGGTACCCCAGGAGTGTCACTTCAGGATAAGGATAAAAAGGCCAGTAAGGTGGAGGGGACAGATGATGCTGTCTCCACAGAAAGGGTGTGGTTAGCTCTCAAGGCCCTAAAGAAAGACAAATCTCCTGGACCAGATGGCATTCATCCGAGAGTACTATAGGAATTGGGGGACATACTGGCTGCACCCCTGGTGGAGCTCTTCAACAGGTCGCTTGAGACAGGGAGGGTACCTAGGGATTGGCGAGAGGCACATGTGGTGCCAATCCATAAAGGGGGGTCAAGGGAAGTACCAGGTAACTATAGACCCATCAGTTTGACCTTGGTGGTAGGAAAATTAATGGACAGTATACTAAAGGAACGATTGGGGGTGTACTTGGAGGAGGTGGGAGGTCTGAATAGTCGGCAACACCGGTTTGTGCCAGGTAGATCATGTCAAACCAATCTTGTGGAGTTCTACGAATGGGTAACATCAGAACTGGACAGAGGAAAGCCTGTGGATGTATTATTCATGGACTTCAGCAAGGCGTTTGACTCTGTCCCCCACAATGGTCTGGTGGAGAAACTGATGGGGTTGGGAGTAGGCCCTTTGATGGTCAGATGGATTGAAAACTGGCTAGCTGGACACACCCAGAGAGTAGTGGTAGCTGGGGAGCTCTCGAACCCTAGACAGGTCGGTAGTGGGGTACAGCAGGGCTCGGTCCTGGGTCCGATCCTGTTTAATGCATACATATCGGACATCAGGGAGGGTATAGGGTGTGAAATGAGTCTCTTCGCTGATGACTCCAAGATGGGAGCAGTAGTTGAGAGGGAAGACGGGAGGTTGGCCCTGCAAGGGGACCTGGACACCCTGGAAGCTGGGCTCACACATGGAAATTAAATTTTAATATCACAAGTGCAAGGTGTTACATCTTGGGCGGAAACCCTAAACACAGGTACACCCTGGGAGGGAGTGCTGGAGGCCTCAATAGGGAAAAAGACCTAGGGGTCATGGTGGATGCATGTATGAATAACTCTGAGCAGTGCAGAAGAGCGGCTAGCAAGGCAAACAGGATGTTGGGATGCATCATAAGGGGGATCACCTCTAGGAGCAGGGAAGTGATTCTGCCACTGTACAATGGACTGGTTAGACCACACCTTGAATACTGTGTACAGTTCTGGAGACCACACTTGAAAAGGGACATACAGCTCCTGGAGAGGGTACAGAGGAGGGCAACTAAGATGATACGAGGACTAGGGGATTTGACATATGAAGACAGACTTGAGGAACTCTGCCTGTTTTCATTGGAGGAGAGGAGAGACGGAGGGGACATGATTGAGGTCTTCAAGTACCTCAAGGGAATAAATAGGGTAAACATGGAGAGGATCTTTAGACTAAAGCAGGGAGGTATCACCAGAGGGCATGGTTTGAAGTTGGAAGGTGGAAGGGTGAGGAGGGAAAGAGGAGGAGGTTTTTCACTGAGAGGGTGGTGGACCCTTGGAATGCACTGCCTGGCAAGCTGGTTCAGAGATCCACAGTGGAGGGCTTCAAGAGATGGTGGGACAGACACAGAAAGTGGATGTATCAGATGATGGCCTGGCCCAGGGGGATGGGGATGGATAATAGGGGTTTCTGGAACACAAGGGGGGAGGACCTCGGCACCCAACTAGGGATCTGAGGTTCGAGCAGACTCGATAGACCGTAAGGCCTAATTTGCTGGCAATTAGTATGTTAGTTTGTTAGTATGTTATAAGTTCTTGTAGAGCTCGTGTAGAGGATGGTCTACTGACCCGGCCATTTGATTTGTCTAAATTAGAGGTAAAAGCAATATTCCAGTATGCAGGGTACTATAATTAAGGGGAGATGTATAAATTGAGAAAAGACATTTATTAGACCAGAAAAAAAAGTTGGGTGATGGGGTATTTGGACCATAGACACATCCCATAAGTTATTCTGTGTGGTCTAGAGTCCCATGGAGAAAAATATATCTTCCATAAGGGTCCTTAATAGCTGTGTTTAATTGGAAATTTAGTCCCCTCAGGAAGAGGATGGCTACTTCCTGCTGAGTGGTGGAATTTTCAGCTGTATAACTTTGTCCCACCCATTGGCGTCTGAGAAAGAGATTCTCCAAGGCCAAGAGGTGGGTTTCTTGGAGAAAAGCTCCGTGACACTGTAATATCTGCAAATGTCTTAATACCTGGTGCTGTTTATTGTTAGACTATACCCCTTTAACATTCCATATGTGTTTCATCTTGTGTCAGTTCTTTGCAGATAGTCCTCGGATCTTTTGAAACTGGATAAACTGCTTGTAGTTTTTGGTTTGGTATCTTACCCTCCCACAAATTCCCTCCTCCCCAAAATTTCCACCCAGAAGAAAAACTCCCTTTCCACCAAAAAGGAAAAAGTACTAAATCGTATTCTTCTCATTCTGGTCTATAAACCAGATTACTATGCGCTACTGAGCCGCAATGTTATTCAATCCTCCTGAACAAATCTCCCCACCCACTCCCCTGAGTAAGAAGCTATCTAATTTTTAACAGCAAGCTTGTAACATAGATTTCAATTCAAAACAAGTATGTAGCACTCCTGTTGGATACAACAAACAATTGTTTCAATGTAATCAAAAAGGCAATTCAGGTTTATATAACAAAAAAAAATAGGGGGTTGCATCAGGAAATATTATTCTAGCTCGGAATCTCTAAGCTATAGGAGATTTCACCTGGAGTCCACGACATAAGCAGGAAGTGGAAAGAAAAAAAAAAGAGCCCCCCAAGAAATTAATTATAGCATTAGATTCATGCAGTACATATTAATCTTGCCAGGGATTCTAAAAACAAAACCTTCACTTAAAGAGTTACTGAACTGTTCAGTAGAATGGGTGTATCAGTGACTTAAGTGAAGTAATCCAAATGGCAGGCAAGTTCAGATACTACAAGATCCCTTTATGTCTTGGATCTATCAATTCTTAAACCTTTCCTTCAAGACGAAAATAATTGTTGAAGCATCTAAATGAAACAAAGCGCTGTGACATGGAGTCGCTCCGAGTAAAAAATTATTGCTTAATATTTGTTTGTAGGCTGATAGGGGATTGCCTCAAACATGGACTTGTCCAAGAGAGGTGACTTTAAAACATGAACAGCTGGATCGTTTAATTGCAAATGGTCCATTTCACTTCAGCGACATAATTCCGAGTTAGTCAGGAAATCGCTTAAGATGAAAGGTTAGACTGGCATTTGTGGCTTATAGTATAATAAAGAAAGTATAGCCAGGTAGTCCTCATCCCTTAACAGAAGCAGAGTATCAACATCACTGCAGATCGCAAATTGCAATGGGATTTTGGCACAGGGCATTGTATGCCAGATTTACATCAATACAGTTCGTTAACTGACTCAGTGTTCTCCAATGCATTGCCTCCCAGTTCCTTCATTTAAACAGGTCAGGATAAAGCTTCTTCAGACTTTCGGTGGCTTGGCAGATGTTTCAAAGTTGTGCCATTCAGCTCCATGGAGCATCTGAAGGGTAGCGGGATATTTCATTTTAAAGTAGATCCCCGCTGCAATGAGCTTCGCGACTGTCAGGTAAAACTCAGTTCTTCTCTGCCTGATAGTCTTTGGCAGGTCTTGAGTTATTCTGATCTTCCTGCCCTCCCATAACAGCTGACTAATATCCCAGGTTTTACTTAAAATATGTTGTTTATCCCGGAAATTCAGTAAACAGAAAATCATAGGCCGTGGAAAAGCCCCAGGTGGTGGTACAGGCCTCAACGATCGATGGGCTCATTCAATTATGTAGTCAGGACCATTAGAGGAAGGGCCTGCAAGTTTACTACACAATTTCTGAGTGAATAAAACAGGCGACGATCCTTCTTCTCCTTCAGGAAGTCCTAGGAGCAGCAGGCTATTCCTTCTAGATATCCTTTCAAGGTCTTCCATCTTCGTTTACATGGCTTTAATTCGGTGGTGCAGTTGGGTTATTTTGAATTCTGCTCTCATCCTCCAGTCATCAAGTGAGTATATGCGACATTCATTGTCCAAGGTACGTTGAGTTAGTAAAGCCAATGAGGAGGAAATTCCCTGGATAGATGTAGCTGAAGTATCTATGGATTTTTTCAAGGAGGAAGATACCTTCCAGGAATTTCTCTTCCATAAGTGCAGCAGGGGGATTAGCATCCACATTTGTCCCATCAGGAGATGTCTTAGATCGCTTCACGTTCTTGTCCCGAGTCGAAGTGGTTGGTGGAGTACGACGAGGTAAGTTGTCTCGCATTTCCGTCTCCATTCTCTGAGGGTTTTGATTCCGAGATGCTCTATGCCGGTTTTTGAAGATAGGATATGCCAGTTTTATTGTTGGAATTGTTAAAATTAGTCCAGAAACTGTTTCACTAAGGAGTGGAGTGGGAGCCATAGAGAAAGCGACTGCTCAGGTGGCCATCACATGCCTCTCCCCCTTATGCTAACTTGTTGTTTCCACTGTGTAAGCCATAATGTCACCCACCTTACAATGCTTTCTGGGATGCCTATGTCTTGTTGGCTGCCTATCAGTTGCTTGTGAGGCAGTTTATCAAATGCTTTAGTGAAGTCAAAGAGACCATGTCCATTGTTTTTCCATCATCTAAATGCTTGCTTACTTTATTATAAAATTCTAGCATGTTGGTTTGACATGATATCCCCTTTCTAAAGCCATGCTGTGTGTCATCCTCTAGCAAATTTTTTTGGAGGAATGTTGTAATGTGATCTTTTATAATACCTTCCAAAACCTTGCATACCACTCTAGTTAGGCTTACTGGCCTACAATTTGTTGGACATTTCCTGTCTCCCTTTATAAATAATGGTATCACCATTGCTTCTCTCCAAGCAGAGACTACTTCTCCCTTAGTTGGAGGCCTCCGACATGGGGGTGGAACCCGTTGTATGGTCAGACCATTACACAGTGCGATTCAATTTTTGCATCCCTCTTCATAGGCCAGCCCCTGTGGAGATGGTCAAGTACTGCCCTTTATGGGATGTGACTCCCGATGGTCTAACTGCGGTACTTGATCTATCAGAATTTCCAGTGGTGAGCTTGGATCCAGAGGTTTTGGTCCTGGCTTATAATAAGGCCATTACCTCTGCTCTGGATTCCATTGCTCCAGTCCGTGTGCATCCTCTCTCCCTTCGCCCTCGGTCGTCATGGTTTGACGGGGACTTGAGGGAGATGCAGCAATTAGTGCGCAGGTTCGAGCGGTGCTGGTGGAAATCCAGCTTAGAAGCCGACCATCTTAGACTGCTAGAGCATTATCGACTCTATCAGTCAGCAATTTCCCGTAAGAAAGCAGTATTCCTGTCCGGGGAAATTGCTGTCGCTCAGAACTGACCGGCCAGCTCTTTTGAACCGTAGACAGGCTGTGCAACCCAGCCTGTCTACAGATTTGTAGAGCCTTTTCACAATCGCAGTATGATGAGCTTGCTCAGTTCTTTGCGGATAAGGTGGATGACATCAGGGCGGAGACCCACGCAGCGTTCTCTATGGTAGTTGCCGTGGACCAACCCCTGGTCACGATCCCTCTTTTTTCCTGCAGTTCCTTCAAAAGGCCGGAAATCGTGGATGTTATGAGGATTGTCCAGGGTATGCTCACTACATGCTGTAGTTTAGACCCAGGTCCTACAGCTCTGATAATGGGCTGTGGGGATGTTATCATCCCGGTTCTGGCGCAGATAGTCTGGTGCTCACTTGACTCTGGTGAGTACCCCTGCTCCCTGAAGGAGGCAGTGGTGACACCAGTGTTGAAGAAGGCTTCTTTGGACCCAGACTCTCTTGCTAACTATAGGCCAATCTCTAACCTTCCCTTTGTGAGGAAGGTAATTGAGAAAGTAGTAGCTGCTCAGTTGAACAAGCATCTGACCATCCATAGCACCTACGAACCTCTCCAATCTGATTTTCGAAAGAGGCACATCACTGAGACTGCGCTGGTTCGGGTGCTCAATGATCTCCTGATGGCGAAAGACCAGAAAAAATGGTCCATTTTGGTTCTGCTTGATCTGTCATCAGCATTTGACACAATTGACCTTGGAGTTCTGCTTGAGCGCCTGAGATGCATCTGTGGGCTTTCTGGTTTGGTCCACAGATGGTTTACTTCTTTCCTCACTGGTAGAACTCAGAGGATGGTGTCGGGGGTGTTTTCCTCCGACTCTATCTCTCTGTCTTGTGGGGTGCCTCAGGGCTCAGTGCTGTCTCCCATGTTGTTTGCAGTGTACATGCTTCCCCTCAGAGACATTGTCAGATGGTATGGGCTGGAGTTTCATTGTTATGCCGATGATACCCAGCTCTACCTGTCTTTTGCACCAGACTGGGATGGAGCACTCCCAGTGTTTAATAACTGCCTTAGCGAGATCCAAGGTTGGATGAGGTCCAGCTGGCTGAAGTTGAATTCTGGGAAGATGGAGGTGATGGTTGTGGATCCTAGTCGCCGGATAGGGGGCTGGGGAGCAAATCAACCCATAGGTTTATTCCTTGGGGACGTTGAGCTCCCTATCTCTGAACAGGTGTGCGACATAGGGGTGATTCTTGACAATAGGCTGACATTACGTTCACAGGTGTCGGCTGTCATTAAGTTATCCTTTTACCATCTGAGGGACATCGCTAGGATCAAGCACCTTGTTCCATCGGGGGACCTGCCTACATTGATCCATGCCTTTGTGACCTCGCGTTTGCGTTACTGCAACTCCCTTTACTTTGGGCTTCCAGGGGTTGATATCCGCCGATTGCAGCTGGTGCAGAACTCCGCAGCCCGGTTGTTGATGGGGATTCCTCATTCTTCCCACATTACACCGGTACTGCGGGAACTGCACTGGCTGCCTGTTCAATGGCGGATCACCTTTAAAGTCGGATTACTGACTTATAAAGCCCTACATGGACTGGGCCCTGACTACCTGAAAGAGCTCCTGACCCCTTATCTCCTGGAGCGACCGCTCTGCTGGGCCAATGAGGGGTTGCTGGAGATTCCGAGGGTGGTTTTAAAATCTTCTGGGGCTCTGGCTTTCATGTTCGTGGCACCGACCCTCTGGAATTCTCTAACCTGTTGGATCAGGGAGTGCATGACTGTGGGGGGTTTTAAACAAGCATTGAAAACATATTTATGGAATAAGGCATATGGGGATGGTGTTGAAGTGGATTGACTGTAATTGTCTGGCTGTTTTATAATAATGTTTTATTGTGAAATTATGTTAACTATGTACTGCGCCTTGACTTTGAAAGGTGCATTATAAATAAAGCTTATTATTATTATTATTATTTAAAGATTGCTGAAATATATAGCTAATCAGTGGTGCTAGCTCGTTTGCCATCTCTTTTAAAAATCTTGGATGTAGGTTGTCAGGACCTGCTGTTTTATTTATGTTCAGGTGTGCTAGTCTACTTTTAACCTCACTGGCTTCAATAATTATAGAGCTTGGGGGGCCTTTCCTGTTGTGTCTGTTCTCTTCCAACTACCTTCTTTATTGAATACTGATGCAAAGTACTTGTTTTATGTGTCTGCCATTTCCTCATTTGTCATAGCCATATGTCTGTCTAATGTTCTTAATGGACCCATGGTCTGATCTATGCTCTTTTTATCATTTACATAAGCATAAAAGGCTTTGAAATTACTTTTTGTTTTATTTGATAACCTAGTCTCATATAATGCTTTGGCTTTTCTAACCTCCTGTTTGACTTTATTTAGTATTTGTTTAAAATGCAGACATTGTTCCTCTGTTTTATTGTGTTTTATTAATTTAAATAATTTCTGTTTTTCAATATCATTTTTTTTAGTTCGGGGTTCGTCCACACTGGAGTTTTTGTCCCTCTCCTATACTTCTTCCTAGTTGGTATATATTTGCTTACACATTCGGTGATTGTGTCTATCAGGATTTCCCACATTCTGTCCAAGCTATTTATTCTGAATGATTTTTTTCCAGTCCCACTGTAACAGCTTTTTGCGGATTTCTGTGAAGTCAGCTTTGTTCCAAATAAATTCTTCTATGTCACCTTCTACCAGTGCTTGTTTTTTCAGAATGTTAAAACTGACCATATTATGATTGCTGTCACCTAGTGGGGGCTTGGTGGTGCAATTTTGTATGCATTCATTTCTGTTTGTTAGCACTAAATCCAGTAAATTAGGACCCCTTGTGCTGAGATATACCATCTGTTCTTGGCCTACCTGTTCAAATATGTCTACATATAATTTTTCTGCCCTCGTTGTACCTGTGAGGGAATCCCAATTTATTCTGGGCAAATTGAAGTTGCCTACTACCATTAATCTATCCGCAGGATTTAGGTTCTGGATAAAATGCTGTAGGGAATAGTCATCCTCCTCAGATATAGAGGGGGGGTCTATACACCACTCACATAATTATTTTAGATGAGCTAATAGGTGTGATTTTGATCCAAAGTTGTTCTAAATGTGCATCCTGTACCTCAATTTGTTCCACTTGTATGTGTTTGTTTAAAGCACCAGTGCAACGGAAATGGATTAAAATTTGACCCCACCGTTTTTTGTTGCTAAATGGTGCCAGATATCTTCCAGTTTATTTTGGTGGTGAGATTTTCAGCTTTCATTATCATTTAAGAATTTGATGAATGTTTGAAAGTAATTATTTCTCAAGAAAAAAAGATGGCTGCCTCATTCTTGCATAGAAATGATACTGAGGATCCGAGGAAGATAAGAGTCCAGATAAAAATGCAAATGTACAGTACACCGCATAGGAAGCATCAAGAAAATCCAAATCAACAGTTTTCCCAATATTTTTTATAACCATATTATAAAATTTGCTTTTTGGAATAACTTTTTTTCATTGCACTGCTGCTTTAAATATATAGGCACTCCTCCTCCCTTTCTGTATTTTCTAGATTTATTAAACAGCTTGTAGCCTTTTATCTGCTGGTCCAATGCATGTTTCTGGTCCCACCAGGTTTCCATTATAGCACAGATTGATATGTTCTCAGTCTCCATGATGTGTCTAAGTTCATCAGCATTTTTGGTCGTACTGCAAGCATTTAGTAGCAGGCATTTCCATCCAGTTTCCACCATATTTGTAGCTAGTTTGTTTTTATTTCCCTCAGATTTATCCCTTGCCCCCCTTGCTATCAGTTTAAATTGGTAAACAGATAATCATTTATAGTGTTTGCTAGTCTTTTTGACCCCATTTTGTTTAGGTGCAGTCCATCCCTTACAAATAGTCTTTCATCCCTACAGCTTATCCAATTATCTATGTACCCATATTTATGAATAACGCACCATTCCCATAGCCATTTATTTACTAGTTGTATCTCTCTATTTTTGTAAGCACTTCTACCACTTACTGGTAAATGCTTGATAATATGAGGTCACCTTCTACATTTTGAACTGCTTATGCCACTGCCTCATAATCCTCATAAATGTATTTAAGAGACCTACTTCATATGTCATTTACTCCCACATGCAACACTACCAAAGGTTTTGTTTGATTTGATAGCAACCTGCCTGTCATGTTCTTAATATCCCTGAGTTTTACCACAGGCATGGTGCTCACGGTTGTGGTCTCATTTCTGCCTTTACATATGATTGAGTCTATGCCTCTGGTAATAGAGTCCCCTATTATCAGTATGTCCTTTCATGCCACAGTCTCTATTTTTGCTAGTTGTGGTTCTAGTTCTGATAATAACTGAAATTTATTGTTGAATGTAATAGGATTACTGCCTCCTATCTGCCCCCCTCTTCTTGGTTTGTTTCCTGTTTTAGGCTGAACTATGCTCTAGGTTTCTATGTCATCATTTGGAGATTTTGCTAAAACATGGGGTTCTATAGAAGGATTTGAAGCTAGGTTCACTGATGTAGTTTCTGCACAGAACGAGGCATTTTCCTGATCTATAAATTCCTCCAGGCTCATAATATCCTCCTTGACTGAGGGCCTGTGCTTCAGGACAGCAATTTCCTGAAGCAGTGTTGTGATTAGTATACATTTATCACATTCATAGTTTTCTAGGTTTCCCTCTTTTGTGTACATGTCACAGCTTTTGCACAATTTCCAACCAAGCCCTATGCCCTCAGTGGATACTATGTTGTGATTGTCGCTTAGGTCCATGTTTATTCTATTTTCTTCCCTATTGCTCATTTACTTTGACTGTGCCTACTGTTTTGGGTTGATGTCTCTTACCTTGGTCACTACTTAGTGTTTTGTCTTGCTTTCTGTGTGTTTCTCATTACTCAGGCTCTCCCACACTCCTGACTCACCTGACACACCAGACATGCGCTAAACATGCGTGTCTCGGTGTGCGTCTCTGCATACTCCCCATACGGTTTGCCCTGCTCACAGTATGGCTTGCTTTATTGCGTGAGCATGACACAGAAGTGGTAGCAGGGGTTACGCTCCACACTAGATGTTTAATTTAAAACAAATTGTGCTAGAATGAACTAAAATTCAAATATAAGTGCTAAATCATCACACTTTGAAGGTGAAAGCTACTCATCCTTGGCCTTGGCGTGCACTTTTAAAAACAAATTATGCTGTTTCAGTGTGTAAGCATGTAGCTCTGTAATGCAGCCAACAGAACTATGCAGCCTCTCTTTCTGCTTCTGCTGTCATGCTTGTAGCAGGGCTCAGGACTGCCCACCCTCCAGCAGTGTACACTTAGGTTCCAGACTGTTGTGCTGGGCAAATGTTATGTGCAAATTGTACATGCCCTCTTAATTTACAGTCTGTCCTGCAGCCTTTCCCTTGCTGCTGTCACACTCTCTAACACCCTGCTCACAGCAGAGCTTGCTTTATTGCGTGACCTTGACCCAGACACCAAGTACAAAAAACTCCAACCCAAACTTGGTGCCTTTTATAGGAACAAAGACTGTATCCCTATATTTGCCTGACAAGACATCATCACTAAGGTGATTTTCCCCATTTTTGATTATGGCAATATAGTCTATAGTGCTGTACCAAAATGCACCCTGGCCAGACTGGATCCCCTCTTCCACTCCTTTTGCCTTGGTCTGTCCCCACTCCCTGCACTTACCACTGTTCTGTACACTGATCTCCCCCTCCCTTCCTTGGAAGACTGCTGCCTCACCCACTGTGCCTCCTTCATTTCTAAATTCTGGTTGGCTTCACTCCCTCCTTATCTCAGTCCAGCATTAGCATATGCTGATGACTTGGCCCTGTTCCCGTTGGCAAAATCTGGCTTACAGAACAAATTGAATATCTTGAATGATTTTGTGAATACACACAACATATGAATAAATGTAGATAAGAGTCAGCTGGTCATTTTTGGTTCAAGAAACATTTCTAAAAGTTGGTCAGTGGGTGCCAATAAAATTAAAATAGTGAAGTCATACATCTACATTTGGTTTAATATTTTTAAACCAGGGCTCTTGGGCTCCTCACTCAAAATCTTTAACTGTGAAACTCAAACAAACCTCTGGTGCTCTCCAGATAATCAAGATAAGATATGGTGGTTACTCCATCTCTCCACTATTAACAGTGGTAAAAGCCAAGTATTTTTTGCAGGCTTTATACTTACTAGAGATCTGGGGTTGTAAGAAAGTAAAACCACAAGAAATTCCATTAAATAAACTTTTAAGGACAGCTATGGGCTTAGGGCCATCAATTTCTGCAGCTCTACTAAGAGCCAAACTTGGCCTACCCTCCCTAGAAGCTTTAGCAATTACCAGACTAATAAGTTATTGGATTAATAATACAAGGATGTCACAAAACAGATTACCCCAAGAATGTCTACAAGAAAAGAAAAGGTGAAAGGACATTGGTTGCAAAAAATCAGAATGGTATACCCAAGTTGAAAGAGCTCCATCTGACTATGGACTACAATTTTTAAATAAATACAAAGAGAAGAAAGTCAAAATAAGTTTGAAATATAAGAAATATTGTTCAAATAAAATCATGAAAGTTTTAAGGACCTTGACTGTCAAAATATAGCAAAGTTACAAACTGCTGCTTGGTTAGTTGAACATGATATCTTACATGTCTTCAGGTATTATTTAGATGTTATGCAGGAGCCAAAATTAAGAGTTCTTTATACAAAATATAGACTAGAACTCTTTAAAAGCAGTGTTATGAGAGCTAGATATAATAAGCTAAAAAACCCTACTGAAAGCTACTGTAAGTGTCATAATACAGAACCAGAGACTCTATCACATGTGTCCTTACTTGTACATGTACAAGGATGATCCAGGGATTGGAGGGCAAGCCCTACGAGGAAAGGCTGAGCGAGCAAGTATGTATTCCTTGGAGGAGAGGAGGGATGGGGAGACATAACTGAGACCTTTGAGTACTTGAAAGGGATAAACAAGTCTTGAAGAGAGGGGATCTTCTAATTAAGAAGAAGAAGGGACATGAGAGGGCACAGTCTCAGACTGGAGGGGGGAAGATTCAGGAGGGAGGTAAGGAGACAGTTCTTCATGGAAAGGGTGGTGGGCAAGTGGAACACTCTACCACAGGAGGTGGTGGCCTGTAAGATGGTGGGCAGTTTCAAGAGGGGATGGGACAGGGAGAGGGTAAATCTAAGGAGGGGAGGAGTGGGAGGGGAAGCTGTGAGATGAGGGGATAGCTGCACAATCGAGCAGACTCGACAGACTGTAAGGCTTATTTCTGATGCCATTTTCATATGTTCATGTGTTTGTATGGTATAATAAACCCAGAAGCTACTGGTTGTTGCCACTCTGGGCAAAGACTGAAACCTTAGATAAAGATATTCTATTAAGGATTATGCTGACAGTTCAGGGTGAGCATATAATTAAACAAGTGGTGTCTTATTTTAAAGCAATTTCTAGTATCTGCAGTAAGTATGAATAGATGTCCAGAGCAAACTTGAATGTACACTATGCACTTTAAATTATATTATTTCTAAAATAAATAATAAATACATTTTACTGTGTGTCTTTTTCAACTTTTGTAATGGTCTATGACTGAACAAGCAAACATTTACCTACCTACCCTCCTATGTCAACTTTCTCCTGTCCCCGATGCACCCCTCCCCATACTCTCTCCATAACTCAGGTTATCATTCCTTCTTGCTCCCCTCTCATAAATCCCTAGTTGGCCAGTCTGGTTTCTCCTTCCACCTTCCTAATCTCTGGAACTCCTTTCCACTAACAAATTGTTCTGTTCCCTCAAAACGCTCTCTCTTTTGTCTACTCCAAAGCCACACTGCCTCCTCCTGTAAATGCCCTTAGCCCAATGCCCTCCACTTACTCCCCAACTACCCCACCCTCTTTGCTTTTTACCACCCATCTCTACCCCCTTCCTCTCCCTTCCCCTCCTCTATTTTCTCAACCCCACTCCCACCCTTCTTTTTTAATCACTCCCACCTTCTTTAATACCCTTTCTACCCCTTCCAATCCACTTATTCTATCCTCAACACTCTATTCCCTCCTCTGCACCCCTACTTGCTCTGCAACTTTAATCTATGTCCCTCCTTTTCTCTACTTCTCCCACCCCGACTTCACCCCTTTTGTCCCCCTCTCTCTTTCTTTCTCTCTTCTATTTGTTTACTCCCCTACGCTGTCCTATATTCCTGATGTTACAGTCTTGTGAGTGCCTGGTACTTTACACTTCTGACGTCTTAACCTGCATTATTAATACTTGCCTATTTGATAATGTATACTATTGTACATATTGGCCCAGATATTCAAACTGCACCCAAAAAGTGCGCAATAGCAGGAGCAAGTGCAAGTCTATTACGCCCATGCGCAAGAGATGCAATATTCAAAAACAGAGCAGGCCAAATTGCGCCTACAGCCAATGACTGAATATTGCACCACCTGCACCATAGCGCAACTAGGGAGGGGAAGCTGAGCAGATCTGATGCGCCATAGCGCAACAAGGGATGTTCAGCTGAGCAGTCCAGAGGTGCCATAGTACAACCAGGGAGCCCCCCAGCAGCAGAGCAATGTAACTGCACAACCAGGGAGGTAGGGGCCCACCACCCATGCCAGAGATGGGCACAAGAACACACAGAAGAACAGACATTGTCCCCCCACACCCCAAGCACTGCACAACTTGGGGAGGGCTGGAATAACCACTGGCCCATGGAGACAAGCAAACAACCCACAGCCGGGCCATGGTGCCCCATCACACCTACCAGCAAGCTGTGACTGGCACACAAGGAGGGCAGACCACCCCGTGCCACACCATCCCCCCAGTGCAGAGCACACCCTGCACCATGACCCCCAGACACCCCCCATGAGCAGTGACCACCACTGCAGGAAACCCCATGCATGCCACCACCCCCACTGTGACACTGCAACCCTGTGCACCACAGAACCATGCAAGCCAGCCCCACCACGAGCACCCATCAGCGGGTGGCAGCACACGGCAATGCAACAACGGCAGACACAGTGCCACCATGCACAGTCCCCCCGAGGTACTGCTGAGAGACCAAACATGCGTCGGCACAAGAGGTACCACACACGGGACAGGGCATGCCCTTGACACCACCACCAATGGTGCAGCACCCTGCACAGTAGTCCAGTGACACACCCCGACCCACCACTGGCCACAACAGCCAGCACAGTCACCCACAGTGGTGCGTGGAAGCATGCACCACACCGGATGCCGCACAGTGTATGGACAGACACCCACCCATACCCAAGGGCACACCAACACAGGGATGCAGTGGTGGGGCAACCAAGCCCCCATTGTGGGCCCATGTAAGCTGTGTACACACAACCCGCAGTCCTCCATGGCACTGGAGTGCCATCCACCCTGCACAGGCACTGTGGACCTGTACACCACCAGCAGTCGCCTGGAGCACAAGTCACAGACAGTGGGGCACATCCCCTGCAACACACACAAGGCACAGCATGGAGCTGGGACAATGACTGTGGTGCCCACAGTGTCACCCGAGCCAGGCATGCACCACACCAGTGACAGGGGCAACCCAGCAAAGTGACGGGTTCAGTGGCCACCCTGCAGGGACTGCCACCACTGACATGCCAGCGGACTGTGCAGGTCACAGACATGCATGTGTGTCAGCTGCACAGGCCATGGACAGGCCGATGGGTGCACCATGGACACGGAGCATGCACCATGGACCACTGCACACAGTCATCCAGTGCACATGGAACAACACACACACCACAGACACTGACTGATAGCTACCCCCACACCATAGTCACCTCCACACGGACACACACACATACCCATTACTGCACCACCCCGATGCCATGCACACCACTGCAGCTGAGCACCTATAGCCCGCTGCAAATCAGAGACCACCACAGTATTCATATCAAAATTAAATGTATTGCACAAATATAAAATTCAACTATTTACAATGTCACAAAAACTATATAGAAGGTTGGGGCCTCAAACAAGGTGGGGGGGGGGTGGGTAGGGGGCAGGTGGACAAATGGGATGGGAAAGGAGGGTGTGAGGGTGGGTCCAGGGGGTAGGGGAATACAGGGACTGAGAGATCCCAAGTGGGAGCGCCGTGCCTGCACTGTGACTCCTACAGTCTCTGTGCCTCCTCAGGACCCCGGTGCTATCTATCCGCCTGAGGATGTCCAGTGATTCCCGGGCCAGCAGTAGTAGTTCTCCCACAGCCTTTCTGATGTCCCATAGATGGCAGGTACCTAGGACAAGAGAGCACAGTCAATAGGTGTGAATGCACAACCCCATACAGCCCGCCCACTGTGCATGGCATACGGCCATGGGACATACCACTGTGATGGTGTGTGACCACCCGCAGTGATCACGTCCACAGGACCTGCCCACCCAGGTGCATACAGCCATGCGGAATGCTGCACACACCCACCGGCCAAGTCACACACAGCACCACTGTGGCCGTTCAGTGACATGGCTATGTGATGCAAAGGCAGTGGCACAACCATGCACCTGGTGCACGCATGGACCACTATTGACGTACTCCCAGACATGCATTGCCACTGGACAGTGTTGACTGTAACAAGTTGCATGCATGGCAGTGGTGTCGATGAATGTTGTCATGCCCCGCTGCCCACCCTACCACACAGCATGCAATAGTAATCATGGATGTGTGGCACTCACCCTCATCGGGCCAGTCAGGTGGGCGGTGATGGCCCTCGCCCCACCTGGCTGCACCATCCTCCTCCCTCCGCCGCTCCTCTCTCAAACGGCGGCGTTCTTCCGGGCCTGTGGGGAAAACAAGGAGAGAAGAACATCAGTACAATCCTGAAGCAAAGTCCCCCTGCCCCAAGGTGTGTGCCCTCCCACTCAGCCAGACCCACCCACCCCACACCCTGTGAACACCACCACAGTCAACCCCAGATGGTCCCTCCCTATGTGCTGGACACATACAACACTGTTACCCATATGGATGATAAAAGTGGGTTGACGGAACCCCTACCTGGACGTGGCACTGTGCCCCTCCTGGCATGTGCCCGCAGTCGTGCCAATAGCTCTGGTTCCCTCCTCCGCAGGTCCCCGTAGTGGTGCCTGCGCTGCTCCATGCTCCTCCCCCATCCGGTGGCCTCCTCCAGGGCAGTGGCCACCTCCTGCCACACCTGGGTCCTGGCCCTGTCCAGGGGTGCCTCCCCGGAGAGAGGCCCATGGTGTGGCTCCACAACTGCCACCATATTTGCCAACTCAATCGCAGACCACTGCACTGCCCGTCTGCGTGCCATTCTTCCAGTCATAGTAGGCAATATGGTGCTCTGCAGCATGGCTCCCCACGTGCAGATGCTAAGCGGTACACTGCTGCCATTCCCTATTGCGCTGTTACCGAACAGTGTGATAGAGGTGCACCCATGCCTGACGCATGGCGCCTAGGGGGCAATGGTCGGGCACAGGGTCAAGGGTCTCTGGCACATGGCCACGCACAGCACCATTGGAAGACAATGCGTGTAGCGTGATTGGCTGCCTGTGTGCCAGCGCCATAGCGGACTACTGAGCAGTTGGGCCATTGCGCCTATGACGGCCCAGTGCCACAGCGCCATGTAGTGACCATCGCTATAGCACCACTGGCACAATGGTGGCCGTGCCCTGCATTGCCTACCGTGCACAGCACATCATCAGCATGGCAGACACCTGCGTCAGCAACCCGGGCATGCGCAGTGAGGTGTGTACTACGCATGTCACAGAAATGCGCCATTGGCTCAGCACGTTCAACACAATTGCACAAACCGCAACAGTGCGATATTCAGCCGTCATATGCAAATCATCTAATCAGCCATTCAATGGCGCAGCACTGCAATTTGCATCTACTTAAAGTTGCTCCTCACCTCATTTGCATGGATTGCACTATAAAAGTGCGGCAATGTGCTGCAGGAGCCATAGTCGGTTACTGCCATCTACTGGTGAGTTGCATGCTGTTTGGGAGTGTGGACTGTGGATTCAGGGACATGCATGGGACTGCACAGTCACAGGTAACAACTGCCATTCTTACAGGCTACATAATGACTGAGCAGGTTGTTGGAGAGGAGGAACACAGTGGTGGGAGCAGGAGGAGGTCGAACTTTACAAAAGCCGAAACCAAGGCCCTGTTTGAGGCCTACCTGGATCAGGAGCCACTTCTCAGTGGATGGCGGGGAACACCTCAAGCCCGTGCTGCTGCATGGGAGGAGGTGGCACGTGCTGTGAACCTGCATGGCAGCCACCAGTGCTCCGTGCAGGAGTGTAAGAAAAAGATGGGCACGGGCAGGAGGAGGATAAAGGAGAAGGTGGCTGCCATCAGGGCAGCACATGCTGCAACAGGTGGGGGACAGCCGGAAGTGGTACAGCTGACCCCACAGGAGGAGAGGCTTGCTGGAAGCATGCAACGCAGTGCCATTGTGAGTGTTCCGGGCGGTGGCTTCCAGATGGGTGGTGGCCCATCACTGCATGGTAAGTCATGGTCTGTCTATGGTGGGGCAGGGTAGGTCACATGTACTAACGCAACTTTGCTTTCCCTTACAGATCCTGAGTGTCTGCATGGGTCAGCGGTGGTGGGCCTGTCCACTGCGGACAGTCAGCTGGAGTTGGAGGAGGGACCATCCACCTCCACAGGTATACGTGGATCACTGCGACAGTGGGGCCACCTGGCTGTCCACACTGATGTCGTTGTAACAGGTGTGGAGGAAGCCCTGCCTGTGTCCCAGCTTGCTGGCATACATGGATGCCAGCATGCTGTGACTGTGGCCGGTGCAGAGTCCGTCACCAGTGATGATGACATGACCATCATGGGCAGTGACACGTGTGTGCCACAGGATGGCCACACAGCAGGGCAATTCACACCCATGGCTGTGGGTGGTGTCGCTGTGGAGGCCTGCGTGTCAGCACAGTCCCAGGCTGTGCCTGTCAGCACCAGTGGGGCAGCACTGGTGTCTGTTCAGGACAGTGGGACTGTTGCGGCCACTGTGGCAGCACCACTGAGTCCTGGGGAGCGGCAGCCAGAGGGGCAGCATCAGCAGTCACCCAATGGGCTTGGGGGTACAGGGTTCAGTGGTGGCATCTGTGCATCGCCTGTGGACATGCCCAGACCTGGTCCTGGTGCGCAGCACCCACCCTCAAGGGGTGCTGATCATCGGGGCCATGCACACCCTGAGGGACAGGATGCCGAGGAGGCTGATGACCTCTTGGATGAGCACACCCACCTACTGCAAGCATCGGTCCAGCAGCAAATGCGGCTTGCGATGTCCGTGGATGCACTGCGGGTGGCTCTGGAGTGGGCAGAGGAGTTACACAGCAGGGACACCGCACTGATCCTGGCAAGGATGGACCATTTGCTGGAGGATGTGACCGCTGCCATTGACAGGCATGCACAGGCATTCATTGCTGTCATGGCAACAATGGGCACACAGTCAGGTGCCCATGCATCGCGGACACCATGCAGTGCACTATCCACCCCCCATTCCCGGCGTCGTGTGACTCCCACCCTGTCAACGCCGGGTTCAGCTGTGAGCATCCTGAGCACTCCTGGTGCAGGCATGTTCGGTGTGCTACAGACCTCTGCGCGACCACAGTCGCGTTCATGCAGTGGAACCCCTGGGGGACCATTGGTGCCACCCCATGAGGCCAGTGGTCAGCCTGTCAGTGCTGGCGGGTCTCAGCGGGGCCACCCAAGCATCCGTGGTGGCCGGGGTACTGTGTCGCGTGACTGACCTGTCTCCCAGTGCAGCTACTGTCTGGTGCTGCCCTGTGTGCATTGTGTGTTTCAAGGGGAAGTGCATGGGTGGGTACCTGACCCTGCACGCGGACACACAGTCCACCTGCACACCCTCCCAGCTGCTGTCCGCAGTTGCGTGTGCATGATGATGCCTGCATTGCGCTGTACACCAATGTGCAATGGTGCTCAGCATCTGACACACACACATGGACAGGCAGTGGGTGTGGTGGCCTGTGGACACGTGTGTTACTAGGGTGTGCGTTCTGGGTCGGTGTGCCTCCTGCCCTCTGTGCACATTTGTTGTGTTGTGTGTGAGCGTGTGTCTGTGTCCGTCCATGTGGCATATTAATCCTCACCCATCCCTGCTTGTGTGTGTGCTTCTGTGCCCTGCCACTTCCATTGATGGCATGCACCCCTGGTGTGTGTCCATGCGTGTTTGTGGGTTGTGCCTTAGCCACTGGTGGTTGTGCATGGCCCCATGACTTACCTGGGTTGGCTGAAGTGCTCCTCCGTGATGGTGTCCCGGTGCAGCTGTGCCAGCCAGAGTAGTCGGGGGGTTCGTCGGCCAAGGGGCTGCCCATCACCATCGTCACCAGCGTCCCCATCGTCCCCATCACTGTCCCCCTCTTTGACCTATACGGCTATCCCACATTCGTTGGCCATGTTGTGCAGGATGCAACAGGCCAGGAATAGCCCGCAGGCCTTTGAGGGGCTGTACTGTAGGGCACCACCAGAGGTGTCCAGACAATGGAAACATGCCTTCAGCATCCTGAACACCCGCTCGATGACATTACGTGTTGTGGCATGTGCCTCATTGTAGCATTGCTGTGATGGGGTTGCGGGCTGCTGGTAGGGTGTAAGCAGCCAGGGATGGAGTGGGTATCCACTGTTACCTGTGTGTAGAGGGTGGAGGTTAGTTTTGTGATCAGCATCGCCCTGCCCCAGGCCATGTAGGCCACTACCCATGCCACCTCTGGCCATGCCCCCCCCAAGCCCTATGATTGTCCATGTGGTTTGAATACTCACCCAGTAGGTGTCCAGTGGGGATGTCCCCACTCTCGAATCTGTGGCACAGTGCCGACTGGTGCCAGATGAAAGAATCATGTGCTTCCCCAGGGTGCGTGGCACAGACATTGATTATGCGCCCCCTGGCATCACACACCACCTGGCAGTTGATGCTGGCACCAGCCCTTCGCGATTTATGTATCGGCCCCTTAGGGCCAGGTGTTAGTGTCTTGTATATACAAGAGTGCAGTCTATTGCCCTAGCATGCCAGGCATACGTGCTACCCTGTGGAACTCCTGTATGTTTGCTGTGCTCCGCCGCTGTGGGGAAATGGATGTACTCCGCAGCATGTGGCAGCAGTGCGCTGAGGAATTGGGTGAGGTGGTGTGATGTGGCCAACTGGGTTATGCCTGTGGTGTCCCCAGTTGGTCTCTGGAAGGTACCCGTGGTGAGCAAGCACATGCAGGCTGTTACCTTAGTCTCCACTGACAGGGCATGGCTCCATCGTGTGGTTGCCTGCATCACATCACTGCACAGCTCACAGAGCCGCCTCAGAATTGCCCTATTCAGGTGGTACCAGCCCACAATCTCAGTATCAGTGTACAGCTCAAAGCTGGTGCGGGCTCGGTACTGCCTGTTGGGGGCATATTGCTGACGGGCCCTTCCACGGCCACGCCCCCCCTGCTGCCTGCCTTCTCACCCCCTTCATAATGGCCTCCATTTGGAAGGTGGCACTGGCCATGTCCCTGGCTTGTGTTCACCCCCCCCTGGCAGTTGTTGCTGTATTCCCCCTGCTGTCCTGGCTGCTACTTCCCCTGCACTGGGTACACCTGCCTGTGCTGGCCTCTGTGCTGTGTGGCCCCCCACACCTTCCCTGTTCCTGGCTGTTCAGACTGCCCTTTCCCTGGCCTGCCCTGTTTGTGCCTCCTGCCCTGTCTGTCTGGCTAGAGTTCTGACTCGTGGCTTCCCTATAGCGTTCTTGCGCCTCTCCCTTGCTTCTTTTTATTTTGGCTCATTTCTGCTATGTCATAACTTCCGCTTGCTCCCCTATTGCGCATGGCGCAAGTCGTTGAATATCGCACTGCGCCATTTATGCATGGTTCCTCCCCCTTCGGTTGCGCATGCCTTCATTATCATTGCGCTGTTGCTCAGCATGATTTCGGGGGCGCAACTGCCTCCTGCTGAATATTGCAGAATGGTGCAATTTCAGACTTGCGCAGGTGCAACCCTATTGCGCATGGCTCAACTCTTTTGAATATCTGGGCCATTGTGTATTGTTGTATTACTGCACTTTTACTTGTTATTTTATAGTCATCACTTACTACCTCCCCAAGGACGCATCTGGAAATGAGCTTCACGGCTCAGTATGTCTTTCCTGGTAAATCTCTTTTAAATAAATGATCTATCTCTCTGTCTGTCTGTCTGTCTGTCTGTCTGTCTGTCTGTCTGTCTATCTATCTATCTATCTATCTATCTATCTATCTGCAGCAGCTCCAGCCAGGATGCCACCTAGTGCCTTGTAGTGTTACTGCAAAATGCTGCAGTATGCCACAGAGAACTGTGTAATTCAATGGCAATTAAGCCCTTTTATCATCCTGTCTTTCCTGACATATCATTTACTGCAAGGTACTGCATTGGTTGCATCCTGGCTGTCACTGTATCTTTATCATTGTATTGCAGTTTCCCATGTGCTAATTAGAAGATTTTCTACTTGACAGTACTGGCTGAAATGTGTGGAACTGAATGCTACCTGGAGATTCACATATTCAGTGCTGTACCCTTCATGTCTCATCTTCATTGTGACCGAATCACTGTGACATCATACCTGACCAAGAAGAGTCTTGCGCCTCTTGCCAGAGCGGTCACAAGTGATGCTATAATGACTGAGGTCACAATGCTGATGAGGTATGAAGGGAAATATCATGAGGTATCTTAGCTTCCAAGTAGTAGCCTGCTGTTCTAGGCATCGCTCTTAATACTTTTTTTTTTATTTGTATTGTTCCTTACAAGACAACTTTGTAAATAGGCTCATCTGCCTTAAATTTCTTATGTTGTATAAAAATAAAGGCTTTTACTACTACTACTAATACAGGTAGAAAATCTGCTGATTAGCAAAGGTAAAAACTAAACACATAAATATTTTACAAATAAAAATTAATAACTGCCCACTTTTAAAATGTAACATTTTCTGTTTGCTGACATTGACATGGTTCTAGTTGAAGATAGCGAAAGAAAATCCACATGGTGCAAAACCGCGAGACAAAAACAGAGCCAACCACCATGGTGGAGGACTGAGACACCATGTGTTTTGCTGGAACTTCGCCACCGCACCTCCCACCAGAGAGGCTTTGCCCCCCGCACCCCCTTTACATATATAACTAACTCCAGGGTGAGCAATACTGGGGGAAGGGGGCAACTACCTTGATTACATGGTTCTGGCTCATGTTGTAATCCAGGTAGTTTTAGCGCTTTTTCCTGCATGGTTATTGACCACGTGGTTATAGTTTAGTGGTATTGTCCTGCTATGTTTTGACCCCACTAGCTCTTCAATATTGTCAGGTTTACATTTTTTACATTTATATTTTACAGTAGAATCTTAAGCAACCAATTTCTGTTTCCCTATACATAATACAATTGTAAGTGATGTATGAATGTCAGTGGGGACATAGTTGTATACTGTAGTGTTATAACATGGGGTAGGAAAAACTATGAAGCCAATTGGCATATCATCACATGGCTGTTCATTAATGTCTGTTAATGCGCAGCTGCTGACAAGCAGTGGGGAGAGAGAACCCTGGGCAGACCTGCACTCCTTATGTGTGGGAAAATTATTTCTGGCAGGCAGCCATTGAAATTCATGGCAAAGCGGGTGATAGTGTCGCATAAGGAGAGAGGAGCAGACCATGGTGGTGTTCAGTCAATTGGCTTAATAGTTTTCCCTACCACATGTTATATGTTCTGGAGCTCAGCAAGCGTTCCCAATCAGTTTTTCACCATCACGGTCAAGCAAGAGAGTAAGAGACAGAGGGAGAGCACAGTGTGGGTGCTTTCACATTGTGCGGTCCAGCAACACAGAGACACTGGGAGAGACACAATGTACAGCAAAGGTGTCCCAATCTTGTCTGTGTGTATCTCTCTGTGTCATTGTCTCTCTCTCAGAGAAGTTTCCCCCAGTTCAACACAGAAAACTGATATTGGAAACCAACTTGCCTCGCTCCACCTGGTCAGAATGAATCACAGTGAAGATGACGTGCATTTCTATGTGAGAGCAATGCCAACCTAGTCTGAGCAGGAAGATAGCTGACTGTGTCCCCCCCTGTTATGTCAGTGATCCCATGGTTGTTCCTCACCACACAGCTTGGTACAGTGTCTGTGATGTGCACGGGGAGATCAAGGAGGGTGTGAGTCAGCTCTAGCAAGCACCACAGGGGGAGAGAGAGAGAGAGAGAGAGAGACACACACACAGAGCGATACAGTGGTTAACTGAAACCTTCTGCACTGTCCCCTGTCTGCGCGTGTCTGTCTCTTTCTCTGTCTTTTCCTATTCAGTTCCCCTGTCAGCAGCACAAAGCAATGAGTCAGAACACAGCACAGTGTGGCAGCACTTCAGGGGAGAGAAAGACAGACAGTGCTTACTTGAAACTTTCTGCAGTGTCCCCTGTGTGTGTGTGTGTGTCTCCCTCTCTCTCTCTCTCTCTCTGTCTATCTTGTGAGCGGCACATACCAAGGAGTCGGGAAACCATGAGCTATGACCACCTGTGGAGAGAGGAAGCATGATTGAGATGAGGGCTGCATGAGAGACAGTAAGACACAGTGAGGCACAGAAAGACGGGGACACATGGGGCAAAGTGACTGATTCAGAGTTCCTGTACATTGCGGTAAGCTGCAGCAAGCACTGGGGAGGGGGGAGAAAGAGAGAGAGAGAGAGAGAGAGAGTGAGGCAGTGCAACTGACTGTGTAACTCAGAGAGAGAGAGAGAGAGGGAGAGAGAGAGAGACACACCTACACCGTTTAATTCAAAGTTGCTGCACTGTCTGTGTGTGTGTTTCTTTCTTTCTCTCTCTCTCTCTCTCTGTGTTTCTGAGGAGTGGGGGGTGGGTCACATTACAGGAAAGTATTTCTGTAGGTGTTGGCATGTATATTATGAACACAAAATGTGAGAAATCATGGTAATACTGTTTCTTGCATTTCTGTGTCCATAACATCACTAAAATATACAATATTTGTTGGGCACTATTTGACACCTTGGCAGGATACATACACTTTTCTAGTATTTAAAGTGTTATAAAACAGTTTCTCTGAATTACTTGTTTCTTCAAAGACCCCATGTTAAAAGCGCAATAACCCACTTCAGTCTATGGGATTTTTGGGGATTAATCAACACCCCGGGTGATGTGAGGCACTTGTTCGGTGGCCTGGTGTTGAACAACGCACCTAGGGTGTTGATTAATCCCCAATAACCCCATACCCTGTCATGGGTTATTGCCTACTTACAGCTCTGAAAATAGAGAACTACTTGTCAAAACTTGTATTAACTTTGTTTTGCATTTTTTAGTGTTCCATCAATGAACTGAGTTTAGCAGCTACAAGTTATCTGTAGAATGCAGAAACAGGAAAATCCCACACTCACCACCATAAGTAAAATGCTGCTCAACAAGTTTTCAAGCGTGCTGTAGTTTATTAAAGTACCGGTGACAATAAAAAAGTTATCTGTAGGATGGTCATGATTCACTAGTACTGTGTTGCAGAATTTGCCACTTATGTAGCAACTTATTGTTTACTGTTAAATAGAGCATGGGTATTTAGTATTGTGTGCAGCTGCAAATATTTACAGGTTTCACTTCAAGAGGAGCGGCAGTCCTTTAAAATGAACAGAGAACAAGCATTTATCAATGCCAAATGTTCGTCGCTGGTATTGCTGTTGTAACAGATCTTTCTTGTACACATTTTTACTACATATAGGGCAGATGAGTTGCAATGTCTCATTTTTTAGTGGTGTCCAGCTTTAACACATTGTTAGACTGTGATTACCTAGGACAGGGCAGCTGAGAGGCAATATCTACTTTTAAAAGGGCTCCCACATTTTGACCCCTAATGTCCAACAGTCTTTTTATAACCTGATGTTATGATCAAGACAGGTGGGTGAAATGTTTAAAATCCCATCCAAAAGGTGATTTCGCTGTGCGACTGTGGAAACAAGTTTTGAAGGGGATTTGAAAAATGACACCTGCCATGTTCAGGAGCTGGGTTAACACAAGGTATACGTTGAACATTAGGGGCCAAAAGCCGCAAAAAAATAAAGTTGAGTAAATGTTGGAACAATTTGTTTCTTCATAACTTAGTTGTTTTTCTTATCTTTACCCCAAATTTTCAACATAATCTTTTTTTTTGACCACTCCTTTTGAGCAAGACAGGTGTCATTTATAAAACAATGGCTAAAATGTCATTTTTGAAATGACAGCTGTCACATTCAATAATGTATGTTGAAAAGCTGGGGTCAAAAAATTCAAAATGACCAACATTGTGAGTATGCATTGAAAAGAACTGCAACACAGAGTTATAACTTTGTTGTTTTCTTATATTTTTACCACAGATTTTCAACATAGCCTTTTTATGACCCCATATACTGTAGCCTTCTTATGAGCCAACCTCATGAGCAAGGGCGGAAAAATATTTCAAATCCTGCCCAAAAGGTGATTTTGCACCACAACTGCAAAAACACATTTTTGGCCAGGATTTGAAAAATGGCAGTGGTCACATTTATGAGGTGCTGTGAAGAAATGGCTATGTTGAAAATTAGGGGTCAAAATACTTAAAATTACCAAAGTTACTAGCTTGTGTTTGTAAATTTCAATGCTGGCTCATAACTTTGTTGTTTTTAATATTTGTACCTCAAATGTTCAATACAGCCTTCTTATGACCCCACCTCATGAACAAGGATGGAGAACAGTTTCAACTTCTGCCTGAAAGGTGATTTCATGCAACAACCGTAAGATCACCTTTTGGGACGGATTTGCCTAATTTCAGTTCCAATTGTTCATGAGGTGGGGTTCCAAAAGAGGCATGTTGACAATTTGGGGCAAAAATGTTCAAAAATTACCAAGTTATGCCACTAAGTTTAAAACCCCATTGAAAAACATTGAACCGCTTACCTGATTTCATCAGTCTGTAGTCTGGCGTTGAAGAGTGAAGATGTGTCTGTGATCCAGAGAAGATTACATCATTGGACCCCCAGTGGATAAGTAAGGCTTTCAAAGTGTGGGGTAGTGGGTGCTGAGGGAGGGTTGGGTGGGGGACAGTAAAAGTGTCAACAGATATCAATGGATGGTTTACTTTATTACAGGGTTTCTTTAAAAAACTATGAGGGATGCTTTTCTTTATTTCAGGTCAAGACACTGGGGGACTGGGCACCGCCAGTGTCACTGTTATATTTGGAAGCACTGGGGGTGGGCTTGCTGGTGTTGCAGAACCAAAATGGGAAGTGGGGGGGTAGAAACCGGCATAGGGGATTTGGCCCCTGCCCTGTGCCAGAAGATTAACATGGGTTGGGCTTGGGGTGGGGACAGTTATGGCAGTGGCATTTTACAGGGTGTATTAGAAATTGAAATTGATGGCAGATAAGGACTGCTAGGCCTACCCAGTTTGCCCATTTTGTCCACCTGCTGCAGAAACCACAGACCCTACTTGATATCCTGCTTTGATCTCTTTCCTAATACCAGGGTTCTCCTATGAAAAGCCCATGCATTTTTGAATTCCCCTATCAAATTTGCCCCCCAACCCCACTGGGAAGCTGTTCCATGCATCCACCACCCTTTCAGTGACAAAATACTTCCTCATGTTACCCCTTAGTCTACCTCCTTCCAGCCTCATGTCATAATCCCTAGTTCTAAAACATCTCTTTTTCTGAAAGATGCTACCCTCCTATACCTTATTTATACTCTTGAGATATTTGAAGGTCTCTATCAAATCCCCCTTTTCCCTCCTCTCCTCCAAGGTATACATATTGAGGTCCTCCAGTCTATCCTCATATCACTTATGGTGCAGGCCCTGCACCATTTTTCTTACCCTTCTCTGAACTGCCTCTCCCCTGTCCCTGTCCATATGGAGATTCGGCCTCCAGAACTGGATAGAGTACTCTAGATGAGGGCCCACTAATGATTTGTATAGAGGCATTACCACCTCCTTCCTTCTGCTGGTGATACCTCCCTCTATGCACCCCAGCATCCCACAGGCTCTCCCCACAGTCTTGGCAGATTGTTTGGTGACATTTACGTCATCTGATATGATTACCCTCAGATCCCTTTCCTCATTGGTGGCCATCAGTATCTCTCACCAATCACGTAAGCCTCCCCTGGATTCCTGTGTCCAAAATGCATGATTCTGCAGTTTTTTGCATTGCATCTTAGCTGCCACACCCTTGACCATTCCTCTAGTTTACCTAGGCCATGCTTCATTTTTTTCACCCCTCCAGGAGTGTCTATCCTGTTGCAGATCTTAGTGTCATATACAAAGAGGCATAACTTTCCTTCCAAACACTCTGCAAAGTCACTTATGAAGACATTGAATAGGACTGGCCCCAGAACCAATCCCTGAGGCACCCCGCTGGTGACCCTCCTTTCCTTGGATAGAGCTCCATTTACTACCACCCTCTGTGTCCTATCCTTCAAACAGTTCATAATCCAGTTTACCACCTTGGGACCAACTTCCAGGCTGCTTAACTTGTTTACAAGCCTCTTATGGGGAACAGTGTCAAAGGCCTTGTTGAAATACAGGTAGACCACATCCACCGCTTCCCTCAATCCACTTCCCTGGTCACTCAGTCAAAGAAGTCTGTCAGATTTGTTTGACATGACCTTCCCCCTGTGAATCCATGTTGCCTCACATCCTGTGCTCCACTGGATTCAAGATGTTCCACAGTCCTTTCTTTTAGCAATGATTCCATTATTTTCCCCATCACCGAGGTCAGGATGAACTGGTCTATAGTTTTCAGCCTCCTCCCTACTCCCACTTTTGTGCAGAGGGACTATATCTGCTCTCCTCCAGTCTTCTGGAACCACCCCCATTTCCAGCATTTCATTGAACAAGGCTGCCAGTGGTGATACCAGCACCTCCTTAAGCTCCTAAAATATTCTAGGATGTATCCCGTCTGGTCCTATTGCCTTGTCCACTTTCAGCTTTGTGAGTTCCTTTAGAATTCTCTCCTCTGTAAATGGACTGGTGTCTACCTCCCTCACCTTATTGTTCCTTCTACTTAATTGTGATCCCTTACCTTCCCCCTCTTCTGTAAATACTGAACAAAAATATTTGTTCAGGAATGTTGGCTTTTCCAAGTCCCCCTCTGCTCATTCCCCTTTTTCCCCCTTAAGCCTTACAATCCCATCCCTTGTCTTTCTCCTTTCACTAATGTACCCATAAAACATCTTGTCCCCTTTATTTACTGCCTAGGCTATTTTTACCTCTGTTTGCACCTTTGTGCTCCTGACTGCCTTCCCTGCTTCCCTCTGCTTATCCCAACACACAGCCCTGTCCTCATCCTTCTGTGTTTTCTTGTACTTCCTGAAAGCCAGTTTTTTCACTTTTACCTTCTGAGCCACTTCCTTTGAAAACCATAGTGGTTTTCTTTTTCGCTTGCCTTTGTTTATTTGCCTAACACAAAGGTTTGTTGCATCCACTATGGCTCCTTTTAGATGGGCCCACTGTTCCTCAACTCCCCCCCAATCCTTCCACCCTGCTAGGGCTTTCCTGAGACATACCCCCAACTTAGCAAAGTCTGCACTCCTGAAGTCCAGGACACTCACTTCTGTGCGGCTTGACTCTACCACTGTACTCATATTGAACCACATCGTGCGATAATCACTGAAGCCCAGGTATCCACCCACCATGACATCTGCAATTCTGTCCCCATTGGTGAGTACCAGGTCCAAAATCGGACCCTCATGGGTGGGCTCTAGCTCTAGTAATGTTTTCTGTAAGAGAAAAAACAGGGAACTTTTAGTTGAAAGATACAAAAAAAAAACGCCCTTTCCCAAACAGCGTTTATCACTTCTACTTATTTTCACATGAACTGAGTTAATAAAACAAAACCCCGTGCTGAAAAAAAGTTTAAATTTTATCAGAGGAACTTCCTCTTATCTTTTGATTCATGATTCCAATGTTCTAATGAATTTGCACGCTCAAGCAAGGCTCGTCATTTAAAAATATTGCGAGTGTTTTTTGAGGAACCCACTGCCATTAGCAGACCGTGCTAAAGACTATTCATTCCCTTCTAAACCTTGCCAGGTTTAATATAGATGAAAGGGGCCGGGCCGTCAAGGTGTGCGTGCAAGCAAGCGTGCTGAGGTTACAAAGTGACTACACCTTTCATGGCCTGGTCAGAATGAAACTTCCCCAAAGGCAATAATGCCAAAGAAGTCCCCCTTTTGCTAACATACTTAACTTAGTACTCTACAAATTTCCTGAATGTCTAAATAACATAAGCACAGAACCAGGAATTCATTCAAATGGCACAATGATCATATATGGATTTTGATAAATAACACAACATGTACAATGAATATAAAAGACAAAACAAATGACCTTATAAAATGAATTTTTAGGGGTAAACTAAATAGAAAGAAAGAGAGGGAGGGAGGGGAGAAGCTGGAAAAAGTGTGAAGGAAGTAAAGGAAAAAAGGGACAAAAGTCATGAGTGGTCCTAAATCTGGCTTACCAATATATTATGAGAAAAGAAAGGTCTGAATTAGGGGAGATGGGAGGAAAAATAAGACTAGCATAATACAACTGGATATATATTTACAATACAGTAACTAATACTCCAATCTGCAAATATCCAATATTTAAGACCTCATTGTCTATTCATAAATAATCCAATTCAAATTTTCATTGAGTCCATATCTTCGCAGATATATTCTTAGGGTAAAGATCCACCAGGCTTCATGCTTTAGTAGAGCTGATTCTCTGTTTCCTCCTCTTGGCAATTCATGTACTTTTTCAATACCAAAGAGTTTTAAACTAGATATTGGATGCTGTCTCTCAATAAAATGCCTAGCTAAAGGAGATCAAAGATCCCCTCTCAATATTGCTTTTATGTTCAGTTATATGCATTTTTAAAGGTCTAGTAGTTTCTTCTATATAATACAATGCCAATGGACAAACTATACAGTAAACAACAAAATCTGAATTACGTGTAATGAAATCTCTTACATTATATTCTTTATCGTCCCAAGTACTTTTAATCATTTTACCTTTTTTACCATTATTGCAATGAACATAATTGCCACAGGGGAAAAAAAATATTTTATATCACTTCTTAACCAACCCATACCCTCTCTGTCCTGTTTCCAATGTTGTGTTTTTACAATTTTGTTACGTATTGTATTTGTACTTCATGCAGTAACCCAGGGTTTATGTTCAAAGATTTTGAGGCCCATCTCACTAGTCTGTAATATGTTCCAATTAGATAGTATTATGTGTTTAATTTTACCAAAGCTTTCAGAGTACTTGAGTGGACATAGTGATTTTCTCCAAGGGGGGATACAAACAAAGAACCTTATCTGTAATTAAACTACCCTGGTCTCTTGAATTCACTTTCCAGTACAATCTTGGTTAACTGTAACAGAAAATCTTTATCAGGCTTATTATTCTCTCTGGTTGATAAAACATAATCTATTGCTTGTAAGACTGCATCATGGGGAATACTAGTGTAAAGATTCCTAACATCTAAAGTAACCAGTAGACTATGATCTAAGCTAACTCCTGTTTCATTTAATTCTTCTGGAATTTGAATACAATGTTTACTGTCCTTAAGGTGGCACCATGTATTAGGTACTAAATGATTGCAGTAATGGTCCACAAAGATTGTTAATGGTTCAGTAATAGAACCAATCCCAGATATTATGTGTCTGCCTGGTGGTTGTTATATATGGTAACATATTTTTGGGAGACAATAAAAAAGGGGAATTCTAGGTGTTTGATTTATTAGTTCCTCCATTATCCATTGCTAAATAATCCCTCTATCACTTGCCTCTGTTACTATTTCTCTTATTTTCATTTTTAAGGAAGAGAATGGAATATTTTCAATTTTCTCATAGGTTGTTTCATCTGTTAGTTGTCTCAAGCACTCTTTCCTATAGTCTTCCCTATCCATAATAACTATTCCCCTTCCCTTATCTGCTTGCTTTATATTAATGTTTTCATCTTTACTCAACCTGTCTAAAGCATCATGTTCTCACCTTGTTAAATTGTATTTAGATTTTCTTGTTTTTGTTTCTGCAATGATTTTATCAACTTCCAGGACAGTAAACATTGTATTCACATTCTAGAAGAATTAAATGAAACAGGAGTTAACTTAGATCATAGCCTACTGGTTACTTTAGATGTTAGGAATCTTTACACTAGTGTTCCCCATGATGCAGGCTTACAAGCATTAGATTATTTTTTATCAACCAGAGAGCATAATAAGCCTGATTAGGATTTTATGATACAGTTAACCCAGATTATACCGGAAAATAATTATTTTGCCTTTGAGGATCAAAAATATCTACAAAAAGTAGGAACTGCAATGGGAGCAACACTGGCTCCAACGTATATCAATTTATATATGGCACATTTTGAGAAACAATTTATAGAACCTGACACTAACCCTTTTAGATCTCAGATCATTTCATACAAATGCTTTATTGATGATAAACTGATCATCTGGGGTGGAACATTACAGGAAGTTCAGTCATTTAAAGATTATTTAGAATTAATGAACAGGAATTTGATTTTTCACAATGGTCTGTGATGCAGAAGAAATTGCATTTTTGGACCTTAAAATAGTAAAAAAATGGTAATTTTTTTACAGATCTTTATAGAAAAGAAACAACAAGAAATACAGTCCTTCACTCAAAAAGTTTCCATCCCAAAAGTTTGAAAGAAAATATTCCATATAGCGAAATGCTTAGAGTAAAAAGAAACAATAATATAGTGGGCAGTTGTGAAGTGGATTTGGATGATTTAACACAGAGATTTATCACACTAGTGTATACTAATAAATCCTTACAGGAAGCAAGAAAGAAAGTGGATTCAAAAGACTTGGGTAGTTTAATTACAGATAAGGTTCTTTGTTCAAATCCCCCTTGGAGAAAATCATGATGTCAACTCAGTACTCTGAAAGCTTGGGTAAAATTAAACACTTAGTACTATCTAATTGGAACATATTACAGACTAGTGAGGTGGGCCATAAAATCTTTGAACATAAACCCTGGGTTACTGCATGAAGAACAACTACAATACATAAAAAAAATGTAAAATGACAACATTGGAAACAGGATAGAGAGGATATGGGTTGGTTAAGAAGTGATATAAAAGGTTTTTTCCCTTGTGGCAATTGTGTTCATTGCAATAATGGCAAAAAAAGTAAAATAATTAAAAGTACTTGGGATGGTAAAGAATATAATATAAGAGATTTCATTACATGTAATTCAGATTTTGTTGTTTACTGTATAGTTTGTCCCTGTGCATTGTATTTTATAGGAGAAACTACTAGACCTTTAAAAATGCATATAACTGAACAAAAAAGCAATATTAGGAGAGGGGATCTTAGATCTCCTTTAGCTAGGCATTTTATTGAGAGACAACATCAAATATCTAGTTTAAAATTCTTTGGAATTGAAAAAGTATATCAATCAATCAATCAATCAATCAAAATCTTTATTTATCCAGGTGAACATCAGTGAGCAGAGCTCTTTTACAAGATGGACCTGGTTAGAACAGGGTTGGGTAACATTCATCATAAAAATATATAAATACATGTCAATAAGTATATAAACATAAACACAATGGTGCAGTAATAGGGGAGTCAAATGATAAAAGGAAGACAAGGCAAGCCATAACAGAGGAGGATTCAAATACAAGGGGGCAGGTCCACCATTGAACCATGCAACTGTATATAAACTATGTTCTCTGTATAGAAGCACCAGTTAGTTCATTTACCAGGGGCAGTCACTAGTACTAGCCATGAAAATGGCTTGGGGAACCACCAACTAATGGCAGATGGGGTACCAGGAGGGGTATGTAATATGTAAACGAAGGATAAACATTGTGAGAAGTGAAGTCCCAAGGATAGATCGGTAGAACTGATGCGGTGGTGGGGGCCTACAGGGAGAGGGAAAAGGGAGTTAGGACTTTTATAGTATGATTGCTTGTAGATTGTGGATGAGTGCAATATAGAGCTGTGAAAAGAAGGCTGGAGAAAGTGGGAAAATAGACCAGTATCAAAGGGAGGACAGAGGCATCAAGATGTTACATGAAAGCATGATGACAGACCAGGGCCAAGGAGGAGACAAGCACTAGATGTAATTTGTTCATGGTTAAATGGTACAGGTTAGCATGATGACAATTCATTGTCATAGGAAACAATTGCACTGATCATTTCTGAGACGTGAATATAAGAGCTTGAAAGGTGAGATGCCTATGGGCAAGGCCCCTAGAATTCTGCGGCCGCAGAATTTTGCACAGAACTTGCAATTTACCGCAGAACTTCTGAGGTGCCGCAGAATTCACTCTTCTTGGTTATTTTTTATTAATATTTCTGTTTATACATAGAATCTGGTTCCCTTCCCCTTTTTTTATATCCCAAATGCCCTATATGTTCAGAATGTGATGTTATCATTGCTATAACATCATACATTAGCTAATGAAATGGCTGCACTCTGCAACAGAAATGAACAGTCACTTATCTACCACAGCTCCCACTGCCAGAGACGGTGGCACAGCACATCATGCATGGTGATATTTGCTCAACCTGCACTACAGCCTAATACAATTTTCAGTCTTACATTGTTGCGCTAGGGCCAACTTAAACAAAATCTTGTCAATAGCACAGGCTTGTTAAGTCCATACCTCACTTTGTACAAACCTATTTGTGCCTTTAAGGTATAGAGACGCTATCTGAAATGAATAACTGGTAAAATGAATTTAACTGTCTAAATTTTTAAGAAAAATAAAGTAATTATGCCCAGAAAAGTGAAATATAATACTGTGTTGACCTGTTGAAAGAATAGACCTGTTAAATAAATAATTGCACTGTACGCATTTTTGCCAGGGTTATTAATTACATATTGTCATTGGTTGATAGAATCACCTAAAAGTTATTGAGAAATGTTGTGTGCAGGGACAGCTGTTGGGCCAGAGGGTAGCATGCTGTGTTGTTGTGCTGGTAACTCAGGTTCGGAGATTAGCTTTAGGAGCTAGCTGGGCAGCACAGGGATTGGTGGAACACATCACTGCTCGGAGCCTGGGAAGGTATGGTGCAGTGTTCTGTCACATGGTGGACACATTGTGATGGGCCAGAGAGCTCTATCTCACAATTGGTTCACATACATGTCATGGCCTGATGGTGTTATGCAGTGTGTCAGGGAAAGCAGGTTGACATGAAAAATGAGTTTTGCAATAACTCTTCTATTCCATTTCCAATGGGACCTGTATGAATGAGGATGCAAGTTCATGGAAATTAAAAAAAAAAGAAAGAAATATATATATACACACACTCACATATACAGTATCTCTGTCTCTCTCACCACACACACACACACACATATGCATATTTGTATGTATATTACAGATTGCATATAAATATATAAGTGACACACAGTGGGAACCTCATGAGTGGTGTAGAAAGCACATACAAATATATAAGTGATAGACAGTGGAAACCTCATTAGTGTGATAGATAGCATGCATATAGAAATACCTTATTTATCGCATAAGATCCTCTCTGCATATGTTATTTATGCAACAGGCTAGGACCTTAAGGGAGAGACATTTGTTTTGCCTTTTTAGGCATAAAATTATTTTTATAAGTCTGTTATTTTTTTTGGACTAGTGTTACTGTGCTTTCCACCATCCTGATTGCTATAACCACTGCCATGAAAGTGAAGTCAGGATGACAAGCTGACACTGTTATGTGGTAGTTTGTTAGTGCCGCAGAACTTCCGCAGAAATTACAAACCACCGCCGCAGAAGTTCTGCGGCAAATGGTAGTCTTGCCGCAGAACTTAGTCCCACTGTGCGGCAGAAAAGTAGGGGCCCTGCCTATGGGTGACCTCAGTTTCAGTTTTTTTTTGCAATTTATTCCACAAGGAGGACAGTGTAAAGTTTATAGCAGCCCTGCCAAAGCGAGAGTTAACCTTGGGAGCCATCAGTAGGAGAGATTTGCAACTTCTCAGTGTGTAATTGCCTATTGGTTTTATAGGAAGACAGTCTGTAATGTATTGGGGCAGTTTTTTTTGAGATGGCTTTTGTGGTCCATAAGGCTGCATTTTTATCATGCCTGAATTGAAGAGAACTCCACCCCACTGATTGATATAGCGAGCAGTGGTGAGCGGAATAAGGCAGGCCTGTGATGAACCTCAAAGCTCTACGATATAATGTGTTAAGTTTGGTGAGGTAGGAAATGGGGCAGTGACTGCAGAGGATGTCAGCATAATCTATCAAGGATAGAAAGGTTGATTGTACCAGCTGTAGTTTGGCAGCTCTAGTTAAGAAGCAGGCTATTCTAAAGAACAGGCCAAGACTCTGTCATAATTTTTTGAGTAATTCTTCAACGTGCTCTATAAAGGAGAGCCCATGGTCCAGCTATACTCCCAGGTATTTGAATTTAGGGACAAATTCCAACTTCTTACGAAGAATTGTAGTAAACTGTGGCACAGGATCTGATAGGGCTGAATTTACCATTTGGGCAGAGGGAGAAAAGAGCACTGCTTTTGTTTTCTTGGTGTTAAGTAATAGTTTTTTGTTTAGGAGTTTGTGTTTAAGCAGGTTGAACTCAGATTGAAGGTCATTACATGCAGATTGTAATGACAGGTGGCTTATGTAAAGAACTGTGTCATCTGCAAACAGATGAATGTTGGCCTTAGTTATGCTTTCATCATTACTGTTGATGTATATTGCAAATAAGATCGGTTCTAAGATAGAACCCTGGGGAACACCTCTTAGGAGAGGTTTGAGATTTGAGAGATCTCCTTCTGCTTTCACCTGCTGGAAAAGATCATAGAGGTAGTTGTTGAACCAATGTAAAGATAATGGGTCAGCACCTAGTGAGGTCAGGAAAGAGAGTAGCAGAGAATGGTCGACAGTGTCGAAGGCCTTGCTCAGGTCAAAGAATACTGTGCAGGTGTAATTCCTGTTGTCTAGTTCTCTCTGCCAGTCATTAGTCACTTTGGCAAGTGCTGTGATGGTACTATGTTTAGCTCTAAAACCTGATTGGACTGGATTAAGCAGGTTATTAGTTTCTAGATACTGCCTCAGCTGGTTACTTATGACTTTTTCCAGTAATTTTGACAAGATCTGGAGAATATGAATTGCTAAGAGGAGGAAAGCAAGAATTAGCTCTACTAAAGTGTGAAGCCTGGTGGATCTTTACCCTAAGAACATATCTGCGAAGATATGGGCTCAATGAAAATTTGAATTGGATTATGAATAGACAACGAGGGCTTAAATATTGGATATTTACAGATTGGAATATTAGTTGCTGTATTGTAAATATATATCCAGTTGTATTATGCTAGTCTTAGTTTTCCTTCCTCCCACCCCCCCTCTAATTCAGACCTTTCTTTTCTCATAATATATTGGTAAGCCAAATTGGGGACCACTCATGACTTTTGTCCCTTTTTTCCTTTACTTCCTTCACACTTTTTCCACCTTCTCCCCTCCCTCTGTGCCCTTCTATTTAGTTTACCCCTAAACAATCATTTTATAAGATCATTTGTTGCCTTTTATATTTATTGTAAATATTGTCTTATTTATCAAAATCCATTTATGACCATTGTGCCATTTGAATGAGTTCCTGGTTCTGAGCTCATGTGATTTGGACATTCAGGAAATTTGTAGAGTACTAAGTTAAGTACGTTAGCAAAAAGGGGGACTTCTCATTCATTATTGCCTTTGGGGAAGTTTCATTCTGACCGGGCCGCGAAAGGTGGAGTCACACTGTGAAGTTAGCACACTTGCTTGCATGCACACTTTTGTAGCCCGGCCCCTTTCATCTATATTACACCTGGCAAGGTTTAGAAGGGAAAGAATAGTCTTTAGCGTGGTCTGCTAATGGTGACGGGTTCCCCAAACAACACTAGCAATATTTTTAAACAATGAGAAGTGGTTGAGCATGCAAACTCATTAAAACTTTGGAATCACGAATTAGAAGGTAAGAGGAAGTTCCTCTAACATACTAACATACTAAAATGCCAGCAGAATAGGCCTAACGGTCTTTCGTGTCTGCTCGTTTGGTCAGGCCCCAACCTGGGTGCTGACCTTGCTGTCCCCCTCACCTTTTCTGGCTTCTCCCTTCCCAGTTCCAGATATTCTTGCTGCATTGGATTTTGCTTCCAGAACCCTTCCCCTGTACCTGTCCCACCTCCTCTTGAACCCCTCCACTGTCTCTGCCTCCACCAGCCCCCTAGGCAGTGCATTCCATGGCTCCACCACCTCTCAGTGAAGTAGCACCCTCCTTTCTCCCCTGAATCTTCCCTCCAGCTTCCAGCCATGCCCTCTAGTGGCCCCTTCCTCCTTCCTTCAAGCACCCCAACTGTTCCTCCCTATTTACCCTCTTCATGTACCAAAGACCTCTATCATGTCCCCGGTCCCTTCTCTCTTCCAATGTGTACATATTTAGCTCTTCGAGCCTCTCCTCATAGGTCCTGTCCCCCAAGCCCCAAATCATTTCAGTTGCCCTCCTCTGGACCCTCTCCAGGAGGTTAATGTCCCACTTTAAGTGTGGCCTCCAAAACTGCACGCAGTACTCAAGGTGCGGCCTCACCAAGCAGTTATACAGAGGGAGTATCACTTCCCTCCTTCTGGAGGTGATCCCCCTAGCGATGCATCCCAGCATCCTGTTGGCCTTGGCTGCTGCCCTCCTACAAGTCTCAGAGTTGTTCATCTTGACATCCACCACCACCCCCAGGTCCCTCTCAGCCATCAAGACTTATAGCATTCCCCCCAGGGTGCACACTTGACCTGGGTTTCTGGCCCCCAGGTGGAGTACCTTGCATTTCCCTGCATTGAACCTCAGCTTCCACTTTCTAGACCATCTTTCCAGAGCCTCCAGGTCCCCCTGTAGGGCCACCCTCCCCTCCTCCCCATCCACCACTGCCCCCAGTTTCGAGTCATCTGCAAAGAGACTCATCTCACTCCTGATTCCTGTCCTTATGTCAGATACGTAGGTGTTGAACAGAAGGGGCCCAAGAACTGATCCTTGTGGGACCCCACTAATGACCCTCCTTGGGGATGAGCCTATCCCACCAACTACGACCCTCTGGGTCCGGTCCTGGAGCCAATTCCCTATCCATCTGATCATCTGGTTCCCCACCCCCATTTCTCCCAGCTTATCCAACAGGCCCACGTGAGGAACAGAGTCAAATACCTTGCTGAAGTCCAGAAAGAGGACATCCACTGGTCTACCCAGGTCCATGGCACTTGTCACCCAGTCATAGAACTCCACAGGTTTGTCTGACACGATTTCCCAGGATGAATCCATGCTGTCTATCGTCCCAGGCACCTGACTTTCCAGTCCCCCTAGCTCTCCTTGACAATGCCTCCATCACCTTGCCCACCACCGATGTCAGGCTGACAGGCCTAGTTCCCTGCACACCTCCCTTGAGCCCCCCTTGTGGATAGGCACTATATGTGCCACCTTCCAGTCTTGGGGCACCCACCATGTCCTCAGAGAGATGGTGAAAAGCTCTGCCAGGGGTTTGCTAGGACATCTGCAAGTTCCTTCAGCACTCTGGGATGTAATTTATCCGGCCCCGGTGCTTTCTCCGTCTTAAGGGAGCTGAGGGCTTCCCTCACTCTCTCAGCTGTGATTTCCACTTCCGGTACCCCTTCTCCCTGCTTAGCCCTCCCCCCACCTGCCAGTGATGCCTCCCCCTCTCCCCAGACCTGCCGATCGGCAAGGGTCCCCCCCTCCTCAGTATCTCTGTCTCCTCCCATGTATGATGCAGCACCCCCATTTTCCCTGGTGAAAACTGAGGTGAAGTACTCATTTAGTACCTCAGCCTGCTCCCCTGGGTCTTGTGCCCATCCCTCCCCTGATTTAATCCTGCTAATCTGCCCCTTCACCCTTCGTTTTTCCCCAATGTATCTAAAGAACCCCTTGTTCCCTCTCCTAATTTTCCTGGCCAGGTTCTGCTCCTTCCTTGCCTTAGCCGCCTCACCGCTCTAGTGGCCCTTCTAGCCATCAGCTCGTGCTCCCCTCGATCCCTTTCACTCCTTGAGCACTTGAATTGCTTATAGGCTGCTTTCTTTCCCATTACCCACCTCCTGGACCTCCCTGGTCCACCAACAGGATTTTGGGCCCCTACCGCATTTTCGTCTTACTCTTGCACAGGTGCTGGTAGCATCCTGCACCCCTCTCTGATGATTTCCCACCTACTATCAGCGTCCATGTCTGACCCAATCCCATCCAAATGCTCCTTAAGGATCCTTCCCATTTTCTTAAAATCTGCCCCTGAAGTCGGTTACTTCCGTCTTTGTGCAGCCTTCTACCCCTCCTAGGTCCAGGCAGAACCAGACCGTGGCATGGTCACTCCCCGCCAATGGGCCCCTTACCTCCAGGCCCCCAATCTGGTCCCTGTCTGCCAGGACCACATCCAGTCCCTGTGCCTCCCTGGTCAGTTCCCTCACCTGCTGAGTTAGGAACGCGTCTTGAAAGACATCCAACAACCTCTGTTCCCTGGTCACAGAGGATGTCATAGTCTCCCAGTCTGTTCCTGGCATGTTTAAGTCCCCAACACCACCACCGTTCCTCTGCCTAGTCTGCAGTGTCTCCTAACATCTGCCACCAGACTGTCCTCCAGCTCCTCCGCCAGGGCAGGGGGTCTATACACCACTCCTATTTTTAATCTCTTGCCCCCTCTTGTTATCAAGGTGACCCAAATCACCTCCACGGTTCCCTCCGCCTCCTCTACTCCCCCTATGCCAATGCAGTTTTTGACTATCATTGCTACCCCTCCTCCCCTTCCCTCCCCCCTGTCCTTCCTGAACATAGTGTATCCCTCCAGGTTCAGGTCCCAGTCATGTCTTGCAGTGGCCCCAAGTCTCAGTGACCGCTGCCACATCCACTGCTCCTCAGTTAGCATCGCCTGGAGCTCAGGCATTTTATTGCCCAAGCTCCTGGCATTTAGCAGGACTACCTTCCACCTTTCCCATAGTTCCATTTCCCTGCTCATGTTCCCATGGGGATTCTGTTTTCCCCTGGTCTGCACTTTTGCCAGTTGGCCTTTTCCTGCAATCCTCCTGGTCCCCAGGGGTGGAGACAGAGTCCTCCTTTATCGGCACCCCTTGACAGCCTTTTTCTCCCATCCCACCCCTTCACAAGTTTAAACCCCACTTTTCACCAATGAACCCCTATTTTCAACTTAAGGATTCCTCCCTCCAAATTGAGACGTAGTCTATCTCAGCATACAGCTCCTTATCCTCCCAGGTCTCCCCCAATCCCCATCAACCCATACCATCTGGCCTCACACCACTCCCTGAGCCACTGGTTTATCTTCCTAATTTTCCTTTTGTGTTCCCCACTAGCCCTTGGCACTGGCAGGATTTCTGAGAAGGAAACTGTGCATCCTATGTCATGACAGACCCTGGCGAGCTCCCTGAATCTTGCCTGTATCTCTAGCTCGCTATTTCCCTCAATGTCATTTGTACCCAGGTGGACCAGTATGTCTGGGGAATCCCCACAATCCTTTGCCAGCTGATATACCTCGTGCTTAGCCCTGTGCACCGTTAGTCCAGGGAAGCATCTTGTTCTAACTGGCCAGGCTTCTCCCTCCCTATCCCATTTGATACCCTGATCATAGAATCCCCAGCAGAAGCACTCTGACCACTCCTTTTCCTCCATTCCCCCCCCTTCCATGTCCCTCATCCTTTCTACAGGCCCCTCCACCCAGCTGACTCCGTGTTCCTCCCCCTTTCTGGATGCCACATGCCACCCACTCCTCTCAAATCCTATGCCTCTCCTCCTCCTGAGTATCCTTCTGTTCCTTGCTAATTCCCCCCTCACTGCTCGCAACTGGTCCTTCTCCCCATCTGCTAAACTAGCCTGGCTCATCCTCCCTTCCTTCCTGTCTCCATTTAGTTCCTCCTTGCTAGTCGTGCTCCCCTGGCCTAAACCTTCAGCTCCCTTTACTGAATCCTCCTTGTACTTCTGGTCCTTCTCCTTTACCTTTCCTCCCAACTGGTCCTTCTCCTTGTGCTTTCCTCCTCTCTGCCCCTCCTGCTCTGATTCATGCTCCCCATTCTCCTGCATTCCAGGTCCCCCCCTGTTCTTCCTGCTATCTGGCCCCTGCCTCCTGCCTCCCATTCCCTTTCCATCTCTAACTACCCCTGTCATGGCTACATCACCCCCCTCATCCTTGAGCAGAAGAAGAGAATTGAAGCGGTTACTGAGTGTAAGGTCTGATCCACTTCCCAGCCTTGTTTCCTTCTGTCCAGCCCTGGCCATCTGCCTACTTCCCTGAGAATGTTGTCCCTCCGTCCCCTCTTTGTGAGGGCCCCCAGTTACCTGCCTGCTTCCTTGGTAGTGTCCTTTGGACCCCTCTGCCAGGTTCCTCATGTGACCCTGAGTATTCTCCTGCACCCTTTCCCTATGCCCCCACCCCAGTGCTTGGTGCAACCCTGGGAGATTCCCAGCCCCTTCCCCAACCATACCACCCCTTCCCCAGCTTTCTCCTAATCCCAGCAACCTCCTCCCTAGCTGTGCTAGCTGGTAGCACACTGGGCAACCACCGAACTTCCAAGCCCAGTCCAGTATCATGGCTGCTCCACACCTGTGCACCCCACCACCCTCCCAAAGATGCTGCCCTAATGATGTGTGGTTCCATCCCTTCCAAATAGGTTTCCTTGGGTGAGCCACCAGGTTCCCCCTAGTCCAAGATACCTTACTGCCTAATCAGGTCACCCACTAATCTTACAGACAGTCCCACTGTACACCAGTAACCCTGTTACTAGGTGCAGTACAACACATTAAACTTTTAAGGGAAATGAACAACTCCCAAAGCTCCTCTCTCCCAGCCTTTAAATCCTACCCCCCAGTGGCTAGAACTATATGAGCTGCACCTGCAGCCTTTTCCTCCAATTGCAGGGCAGGTGTTCCCCTATAAATTTGCAGACTTCTGGGGAGGGAGGATGGGTATTGGGCAAGACACCTGACTCGAGAGAGAGTGTATCAGCCCTGTGTCTCCCCTCCAAGCCCAGCAGCCAAAGAACTAGGCCCAAGCAAATTCCACCAAATAGGTTTTAAATCAGAAGAAATAGGCCTCTACCAGCGCAGCCTGTTACACAGTGAAACATCCACAAAATGAGCCTCACTTACAGCCACCAAATCAGTTTACAAACACCCAACAGCACCCAAAACAATACCCTGCTAGCCCCTTAGAAGTAAGAAAGAAAAGAACTAACCTACCAAGTAAAATCCACAAGAACCCTGTGAAAACAACAGCAGCAGCTACTGTCCTGGAACACAACTGATCCTGTCCCCTTCCAGTTCTTTCCTCTGATAAAATTAAAACTTTTTTCAGCACAGAGTTTTGTTTTATTAACTCGATTCATATGAAAATAAGTAGAAGTGATAAACGTTGTTTGGGAAAGGGTGTTTTTCTGTATCTTTCAACTAAAAGGTCCCTGTTTCTTCTCTTACAGAAAACATTACAGTTTGAAACTTAAACGGAGGATCGTAACTGATTTTATTCTTTTGAAATGCACAACAAAGATGTACAGACTAATTTGTGCTTCTAAAATATTTTTAGTTTATTTAAAATAAAAAGAAAAAGTGGACTCACACTCATGATACCCTTTCTTTCTCCCTTTTACAATACACATAAAGGGTGGGATATTCAAAGCGGTTGTGCAAGGCGCAAGTGAGATGCACCAGCGTAACAGCGGATATGTGCCAAAGAGCGAAATTCAGTGGGTGACAATGTGCTGCACAAATCACATGAATGCAAGCGCAAGTGCAGGGGGCATAGCCACGAATAAACAGCGCAGTGCGATATTCAACAGCAGGCTGATAGCTCAAGCATCGAGCAACAGGGACATGTGCGGAGCAAAGTTGAGCCTATAAAAGGATGGAGCATGCAGGGGATGGTGACTTGCACCCAGGGGAGCAGGGGAGAGAGAAAGAAAGAGTGAGGGACAGAGACAGTGTGAGACAGTGATAGGGTGAGGGCCATTGGCCAGGCAGGACAGCAGCAGGGGTGCAGGACAGTCACAGAGGCAGGAGGTGCAATGGGCAGTGGGACAGAGTGTGTGACCCAGACTGAGCCCATGGGCAGGCCAGACCTTGCATGTGGGTCCCCAACACAGAAGTGCGCCCAGTGCAGGGGCCCAAGCAGCAGCATAAAGCAGGGGAAGCCCAGGGAGACAGCTGCGGGGGGGGGCGGACAGACTGGGCCATGGCCAGTGCAATATTCCAGATGGAGGCAGTAATGAAGGGTGTGAAGAGGCAGGCGGCTGAGCCGAGTGGCTGTGGAAGGGCCCGGCGGTGGTATGCCTGGAACAGGTGGTACCGTGTCAGGACCACCTTCGAACAGTACAGCGACACTGAGATTGTGGGTCAGTACCACCTGAACCGGGTGATTCTGAGGCAGCTCTGTGAGCTGTGCAGTGAGGAGATTCAGGCACCCACAAGAAGGAGCCACGCTCTGTCAGTGGAGACCAAGGTCATGGCCGTGATGTGTCTGCTCACCACAGGCACCTTCCAGAGACCAACAGGGGACACCACAGGCATAACCCAGTCGGCCACATCACGGCTCCTCACACAGTTCCTCAATGCACTGCTGCCACATGCTGCGAAATTCATCCACTTCCCCAGCATACAGGCGGAGTGTACAGCAAACATGCTGGAGTTCCACAGGGTTACACGTATACCTGGCATGCTAGGGGCCATTGACTGCACCCACGTAGGCCTCTGCACACCACCGGGGCTGGAGTGGGTGGCCTACATCAACAGGAAGGGCTACCCCAGTGTCAACTGCCAGCTGGTGTGTGATGCCAAGGGGCGCATAATCAATGTCTGTGCCACACACCCTTGGGGAGCATACGATGCATTCATCTGGCACCAGTCTGCACTGTGCCACAGGTTTGGGAGTGGAGACATCCTCACCAGCAACCTAGTAGGTGAGTATGCAGCAGGAAAGGGCAGCCCTGTGCAACAGGGCAGGGCGTGGGGAGGGTGATGCTATGCATGGGGTGTAAAGTGTAGGGGGGGGCAGCCACACTGACCGACGTGCTAACCCAACATGTTCCCCTGCAGCTGACAGCGCTTACCCACTCAGGCCCTGGATGCTCACCCCATACAGGTGCCCATCAACCCCAGCGCAGGAGAGATACAACGAGGCACACACCAGCACATGGAACATCATTGAGCGTGTGCTTGGACTACTGAAGGCACATTTCCGTTGTCTGTACAGGTCTGGCGGTGCCCTACATTACAGCCCCTTGAAGGCCTGTGGCCTATTCCTGGCCTGCTGTGTGCTACACAACATGGCCACTGACCGTGGGATAGCTGTCGAGGTTGAAGAGGTGAACAGCATTGGGGACGATGCTGACGCTGGGCCAATGGTGGTGGGCATCCACCCCCATACAATGGGAACACCAGCTGCGCAGGATGGCCCAGTGGCACAGGGACAACATTGCAGAGGAGCACTGTGGTACATGCAGGTAGATGAACAGGTCCACACACCGGTCCCAGGGACCGGGGCACAGAAAACAGGCATGGCTGGCAGGGCCCCACAACAGACACGGCCGGAGGGGGGTGATGATGGACATGGGACAGATCACCGTGGAAGCACCCCTGACAGAACCATGGACCCCACCCACACAGCCCCACACACCCACATCCACACAGGCACAGTCACATGGACATACACACAGGCACACCCCCGAGGCCGACAATGGGTGTGTGTCAGATGCTGAACACCAGTGCACTGTGGTGGCCGGTGCTGTGATGTCATCATCATGCACATGCCATGGTGGCAAGTGACCGGGAGGGTGTGCACAAGGTGGGCATGACGTGTGGCCTCAGATGTTATGGCCCAGGTACGTACACACACACATACCACTCCTTTGTGCATACAGGGCTGTGGCAGGCAGCGGACAGGGAGGGTGGCAGTTCATGTCCGCCGTGTAGGTGCATGGCCGCCACGGACATGTGGATGGCCCCACCTAGACAGCCCAGCAGGCGCAGGCTGTGCGGCGGCCACAGGGGGTGTCACAGACATACCCCCAGGCGTGTTGCTGTGAGAATGCGACCAGTCCCTTGCAGGCATCTGCAGGCCCCCGAACAGGCCTGCTCCAGGCATATCCGGGATGCTCACAGCTGATCCCGGTGACAACAAGGCTGGGGTCACACAACACCGAGCCTACGGTGCACTGGTGGGGACACTGCACCCAGTCCACCCTCAGCACCATCCTGCTGCTGCCGCTGCCCCTCTGGCCACTGTGCGTGCGATGTCACTGGGGAGGGTGCACCCCCACTGCCAGATGGGCTTGACTGCACTGCAAATACGGTGGCCACCGCAACACTGGGAGGTGCAGCTGGTGGGTCTGCCAGTGCCACCCATGCACCATTGATGCTGCTGTGTCTGGTGCATGGCAGGGGTGCCTCCCCCTCTACAGCATCACCACTGTCCTGGGTAGTGGCCATGTCGTCATCGGATGTGGACCCCGCCCCGATCACTGTCTCAGCATACTGGACGCCATGGCTGGCATCTCGCTGAAACACTGTCTGGGCCTCCTCTGTGCCCACGCCACAGGCATCCATGCAGACAGTGTGGTGGGTCCGGGGGGGGGTCCAGGCCATGGACCCCAGTGGAGGTGGATGGGCATTCCTCCAGGTCCCCGACATCACCCACGGTGGGCACCGCTGCCCCTGTATCTGCATGCAGGCACTTGGGATCTATAAGGGAAGTTATACACATCAGTGCTGCCACCACACACCCCTGCCCCAATTCACCCATTACCCACATCACCTTGCACCACTGAACCTACCATGCAGTGAAGGGCTACCCCCCATCTGGAATCCACCACTGGGAATGCCCTCAACAGCACTGTGCCACATTGTCGCTGCCACAAGCTCCTCCCGCGGTGTCAGCTGTGGCACTTCAGGCTGTCCACTGCCCATGGCGGCATGTGTGGCCCAGATGGCTGCCACCTTCTTCTTGATCTGCCTGTGGTCTGTGCCCACCGTCTTCTTACATTCCTGCACCGACCTCTGATGGACGCCCTGCAGGATCACAGCCCTGACTACACCCACCCATGCTTCCGCCCTGGCTTGCTGGGTGCCTGCGGAGCAACTCTGGAGAGGCTCCTGGTCCAGGTAGGCATCATATAGAGCATTGCACTCCACCCTTGAGAAATTGGGCCTGCACTTCTGTGCAGACCCCTGCTCCTCAACTTCCTCTTGCTCCGACATGCTGTTCCTGTTGGTGGGGACATGTGGTCAGTGCTGGTTGCCACACACGAGGGCACCCCCAAGTCCCGACATGCCCAGTGCCTGGTATCCTACCTGTGAAGGTTGCAATACTGGTCTGGTGCCTGTGCCGCCACATGGTGCCTTTATAATGCATCACATGCAAATGAGGGAATGCGCAACTGCAGTGGGATGCAAATGCCTCCAATGCGACACCGATATGTTGATCAGCACATCTGCATAAGCCCACTGAATATCGCAGAATTGCACATTGCGTAGTGGAGTTGCTCATGCGCATGTCGTGGCGAATCTGTGTGATGTGCGCAGTCCGCATGGTACAGCGCATGGGCGCACAGATGTCGCGTACATCGGTAGCACTTCCTGCGCATGATGCGCTACAGGTGGCATGGCGCTCAGCCGCTATTGGGCATGTGATGCACATGCGCTGCACACCCAGTCGTGCACATGTGCCATTTGCACATTGTCCATGGGCACATAAGACCAGCATAGCGACATGCTATCCATGCCCTGTTGCATTGTCAAGACGCAAGTGGTGTCGCCTTTGACCTCTACATGTGCCCCTTGACCCCCTACGGCATGTGTCAGCATTGTCCCATGCATATCACGCATACCCTGACAATGTGTGATAGGAGATGGCAGTGCATCGCCAGGCGTATCGCGTATCCTTCGCACGTGCATCTCATGCACTCCCTGGCACCATTATGCTGCTGCAGTTCCTGATAGAGTCATGCCATGCAGGAGCACACCTTGAGTGCCCAACTGGACCCAGGTGGAACTTGTAAACTTGGTGGCATTGGTGGAGCCACATATTGGTGCCCTCTATGGGCAGGTACCCCTGGACCAGCCACGCACTGAGGTGTGGCAGGGGGTGGCTGAGGAGCTAGAGGAGGCAACAGGGTCATGCTGTAGTGGGAAGCAGTGCCGCCACAGGTACAGTGACCTGCAGAGGAGGGATCCAGACTGGCTCAGGTCACTGCAGGCACACATCTGGAGGGGCGCTCTGCCACGGGCAGGTGAGTGCATATATCCCCATCCATGCCATGTCGGTGTTGTGTGGGTTGTAAGTGGGTGTCATGCCGTGCTGCTGTTGGTGGAGGGCAGTGACTGGGAATGCCGCCGGACATGGCAGCGCACCGCTGGTGTGCCATGCTTCAGCACTGCCGCTGCATGGGGTCATGGGGTTTACTGTGCTGGGAGGGCCTGTGTGTTGCTGCCCGGTGCTGATGTCTGTCTCACACTGTCTCCCTACTAGGCCCTGAAGATCGTTGAAGAGCCCAGATGGCGGGTGCCACTGCCGGACTATAGCAGGCCAGTGGTGGTGTGCAAGGGAGGGTTGCCGGCAAGCCAGGTGGTGCAGGTGGTCAGGCGCCAGTTGGGTCACAGATTGCAGGTAGGCACCTTGGTGGTGTATATTGTTGTGTGGGGTAGAGGTGAGCCACAGTCCCCCGTGCACATGGCCATTACATTCCGTGCCTTGCCGGCATGGTCCATTGCACCTTGCTGAACCCAGGGCATGTGTGTGTGTTGCCACTGCAGGTGGGCTGTGGGTGCATCCGGGTCCCAGCCAGGCCACTGTCAGCGCCACACAATGGCCATTCACATGGCTGTCATGGCTGTGGCATGCTGCACATGGTTGGTAGTGGTGTGAAGTGCTGTGCATGGCTGTGGATGGTCAGGATGGTGGCTTGTGTGGGCACACTCACTGTGGTTGGCTGTGTGCCCCCTGCAGGGTGCATGCCAACGCTGTCCGCTGTGCATGGTGGGTGGGCTATAGTCGTATGGGCATGCACTCATCCATCTCCCCTCCTTTGTCCTAGGAGCCCAACCGGTGGATGCCCATGCCAGGCTGCTGGAGCGGATCCTGCGGGTCGCCACGGCCACCCTTGTGGTGGCAAGTATTATTCACTAGGCCATGTTCCGGCCATAGAGGAGGAGATGACAGAGGCACTGATAGTCATAGAAACATAGAAACATAGACTTTGATGCAGATAAGGACCGCTTGGCCCATCTAGTCTGCCCATTTCCCTACCTACAGGATAGGCCGCAGATCCTAGTTAACCAGCAGCCTATTTCTTCCTACCCCCCACAAGAATTGCCTCATGTCTGTCCCATGCATTCTTGAATTCTCCCACAGTTTTAGACCCAACAACCTCCTCAGGAAGGCTGTTCCATGCATCCACTACCCTCTCTGTGAAATAATACTTCCTCACATTGCCCATGAACCGCCCCCCCATCTTTAAATTGTGTCCCCTTGTTCTTGCACGTCTCTTCTTCTGAAAGATGCTGCCCTCTTGGACTTTTTTGATTCCATTGAGGTAGTTAAAAGTTTATATCGTGTCCCCCCTCTCCCTTCTTTCCTCAAGGGTATACATATTAAGCTCCTTTAGTCTCTCCTCATACGGCTTCTCTTGCAGACCCTGTACCATTTTAGTTGCACTCCTCTGGACTGCCTCTATCCTGTCTATGTCCTTGCAGAGATGGGGTCTCCAGAACTGGACACAGTACTCCAGATGGGGTCTCACCAACTGTCTGTACAGAGGGATAACAACTTCCTGTTTTCTGCTGCTGATGCCTCTCCCTATGCATCCCAGTATACCCCTAGCCCTCCCTACTGCCTTCTCACATTGCTTGCTAACCTTAAGGTCATCTGATATGATTACCCCCAGGTCCCTTTCCTTTTTTGTTGTCGTTACTACCTCCCCCCACATTGTATATTTTTCTCCTGGGTTCTTGTTTCCCAGGTGCATTATTTTTCACTTCTTTGCATTGAATCCTAGCTGCCATACTTCTGACCATTCCTCCAACCTTGCCAAGTCCCTTCTCATCCTTTCCACGCCTCTGTGTGTATCAACCCTGTTGCAGATCTTTGTGTCATCTGCAAAGAGGCATACTTTTCCTTCTAGTCCCTCTGCAATGTCACTTATAAAGACATTAAAAAGGACTGGACCCAATACTGAACCCCATGGAACCCCACTAGTAACCCTCTTTCTTCAGAGTGGACTCTATTTACAATTACCTTCTGTGTCCTGTTATCCAGCCAATGTTTTATTTAGGCTACCACCCTGGGACCCATTCCCAGGCTGGTTAATTTGACTATTAATCTTTTCGTGGGACTGTGTCAAATGCCTTGCTAAAGTCTAGGTAGGACATGTCCACAGCCCTTCTCTGGTCTACTACTTTGGTCACCCAGTCAAAGAAATCTATTAGATTTGTCTGACATGACCTTCCCACTGTGAACCCATGCTGCCTTGGGTCCTGTGCCCCACTGGCCTCTAGGTACTCAACTATTCTTTCCTTTAGAAGTGACTCCATCACTTTCCCTACCACAGAGGTCAGACTGACAGGTCTGTAGTTTCCTGCCTCTGTCTTGGTCCCACTTTTGTGAAGGGGAATCACATCCACCTTCTTCCAGTCCTCGGGTACCACACCATCCTCCCATGATTTATTAAAAAGGGTAGCCAGTGGTTTCACTAGTTTCCCCTTAATTCTTTTAGAATTTTGGGGTGAATTCCATCAGGCCCCATTGCTTTGTCCACCTTCAGTTTTAGGAGTTCTTTCAGAACCCTTTCTTCTGTGAAAGGACTGGGATCGACCCCCTATCAAGAGTGCTTCTGTTAATTGGATTAGGCACGCCCTCCTCTTTTGTGAATACTGAGCAGAAATATTCGTTCAGTATCCCTGCTTTTTCACTGTCCCCCTCTGCCCACCCACCGTTCATTCTATTCAGCCTCACTATCCCTCCCTTTGTCTTTCTACGCTCGCTGATGTACCTATAAAAGGTTTTATCCCCTTCTTAACCGAGTTGGCTATCCTTTCCTCAGTTTGGGCCTTTGCTATTCTGACTTCCCTCCTGCTTCTTTCTGCCTTAACTGGTACAGCTCTCTGTCCTGCTCCTTCTGTGTTTCCTTATACTTCCGGAATGCTATCTTTTTCTTCCTGACTTTCACAGCCACCTCTTTTGAGAACCATAGCAGCTTTTTCTTTCATTTTGATTTGTTTATTTGCTTCACACAAAGGCTTGTTGCCTCTGTGATGGCAGTTTTGATGATTCCCCAATTTTGCTCCACACCTCCTTCTAGCCTGTTTACTAGTGCTTTTCTGATGCACTCTCTCATCTTGTCAAAGTCAGCCCTCCTGAAGTCCAGTACCCTCACTTTTGTATGGCTTGACTCTGTAGCTGAGTTTATTGTGAACCACACTGTTTGATGGTCACTTGTTCCCAGATGGCAACCCACTTCTAGATCTGAGATCCTCTCACTGCCCCCGCTTGAGAGTACGAGGTCTAAGATTGCCCTCACAGTGGGTTCTGAAACTAGCTGTCTGAGGCCTGCCACCTGTAGGGCATCAAGAGAATGGCCCTGCTCTTGGATGTGGCTACAGCAAATGTGCTCCAGTTAACATCTGGCATATTCAGGTCTCCCATCAACAGTATCTCCCTTTCTCTGCCATTCTAAGAATGCCTTCTATCATATCCTTGTCCATTCCCTTCCCCTGACATGGGGGTCTGTACACAACCCCTGTGAGGATTGTGGTGCCTTTTCCTGTCTCCAAGATGACCCACAGTGCCTCTTCTCCTCCCTGTTTACTCTTTTGTTCAGTTGCTTTTATCCCTTCCTTTATATGGAGAGCTACTCCTCCCCCTCTTCTCCCCTGCATGTCTCTCATGTAGGTTATGTACCCTGGTATATTAACATCCCAGTCATGGTTCTCTGTGTACCATGTTTCTGTGACTGCTACAATATCCAGGCATCCCTCTTCCATCAAGGCCACCAGCTCAGGGAGCTTGTTGCCAAGACTATGGGCATTGGTGCTCATTACCCTCCATTTCCTGATGGCCTTACTCCTTTTTGCCCTATCCCTGTCCTTCTTGCCTTTGTCACTTTCTCCATTTACCCCTGCCCTTCTCCCTATCGACACCTCTATGTTGGTGTTTACCGCACTTACTACCATAATTTTTCAGGGGGGGCGAGGATTTCCCTGCTCCTTTCCAGTGCCTCCCCCCTTGGCTAGTTTAAATGCTTGCTAATGAAGCATTTAAACCTATCACCTAGGATCCTGGTTCCCCTCCTGGACAGATGCAACCCATCATGCCAGTATAGGCTTGCATCACTCCAGATGGATCCCCAGTCCCCAATGAAGCCAAATCCCTGAGCTCTACACCAGTTTTTCAACCACTGATTGAATCCCATGGTGTGGAACACCCTAGCCTCTCCTACGCCATAGATGGGCAGCACCTCCGAGAAGGTTACCGTGTGTGCTACTTGTCTAAGGCCCCTCCCCAATTCCACAAACTCTTCCTGCACTTCTCTAATCCCTCTATTAGCCAGGTCATTTGTCCCTAGGTTGACAATGACATCCAGCTCCCTCCCCTGTGCAGCTGCTCTGGCAATCCTGAGGATTCGCTCCCTGTCCCTTCAAGCCATGGTGCCAGGCAGGCACCTTACCTCCCTCTCCCCTTCCTCCCCCAGTTCTACCTTCCTAACAATGGATTCCCCACCAGGAGTTGTTTCCTTCCCCTGCAGGGTCACCTGCCACCCTCCTGTGGGTCTCCTTTGTGGAGGTTCCCAGCATCCTCCTTGGTCTCCACTGTGGGTGCCTCCATAGAGGAACCACACTTTGCCAGAATGGCATAGGAATTGTGGAGAGGTACAACTGGAGGGATGTACCTCTGTTCCACCACCCTCATCCTCCCTGAGCCCACTGTGGTCCAACCACTTCTCTTTCTTGGCAACCTCTGAGGCAACGGCAGTGGCACTGGTGGTCCCTGGATGGAAGAGGAGGTCCCCCAAATCCTGGCCAACTCAGCCTGGAGATGAGCAACCTCCGCCCTCAGCCCAGAGGGGTACCTGCAGATGGGACAACACCGCATCCTCCAGAACGTCTCCCGGAAGACTGCTGCTCCACAGCCACTGCACTGCACCACTCCCATCATGTCTTACTTCTGGCTCCTTAACTGTTTGCAATCCTTACTCTTTCCTCTGTTTTTTTTTCTCTCTCCTTACTTTCTGCCTGTGTGCCCTTTAAGCTCCTGATTTTCCTGTTCTGAGACAAGAATATCCTATATTTTTCAGTAGACCCCTTACTTGCTCAGAGGCAGACCTCCAGCAGCTAGAGGGGGCCGGAGAGCTACTCTTGCCCTTCTAGGATGGTGGGTCTTTGGTGGCTCTGTGATCACTCACTTCCTGCTCCCAAACAGGAAGTTCACACAGCAGTCCTTTCTCCTGGTGTCTTCTGCCAAGCTACTAGCAAAATCTTTCTAAGGCAGTCTTTAAATGTAGCTTCCTTCTAGCTAAACCACTCCTCCTACTTACTAGATCTTTCTGCAAGTAATTTAACCCTCACAGCTCTCAAGTCCTTTCAATCACCTGAGATTTAAACCTAGATAACTGTTCAGATAACCATTCAGTTCAGTTAACTCAGACAAACACACACTTTTTTTTGTTTTGTTTGTTAGTTTTTTTACCCTAAATTAAAGTTCCAAGTACAAGAATTCTACTTCTTTAGTCCCAGCAGAGAAGTCCAGTCACACAGCAGTCCTTTCTCCTGGTGTCTTCTGCCAAGTCAAGGAACTTCTGAGGGGCCCGTTGACCTGCTTCACCCTCCCTTCCACTGACACCCCTCCTATTCCTCCATTGTACCAAGTCTACCATGTCCCCGTCTCCTCACCCCCCTTCCCCAGCCTACGTTCCTGAATGTGTCCTCCCCATTCCCTGACCCCTATCCCTGTTCAACTGTACATAGTTTGGATTCATTGCTTGTTGTTTTAGTACAGTTATAGTTTGGTAGCCATCCGTGTCTGTGTCTACTTTGCAGATGGCATTGGTGCCATGCTGTAGTGGTGTGCATGGTGGCTGTGTGGTACATTTGCAGTTGCCTGGAATTTGTGTCAAGTGGTCTGCACACAGTGGCCTGTGTGTGTGTGCCCTGTGGCATGCATATGTTCCCTGCTGGGCTGTGTGGCCAGTGTGGTGTGTGCTGTTGGCTTGTGTGTTGTCTGCTTTGGTCCCAGTGCCATGTCC